>OY757248.1:35233532-36483532 GCA_963583935.1 Diaperis boleti | reverse complement strand
GTTTCTGTCATGTATCAAAAATGGCGTTATATACGGATTCCATACAAAATGTATGAGACATTTTTTTTTTAATTTTTTGTTTTAATAGTTATTCGCCCTCGAAAACAGTCAGTCAATCCATTCTCGAGATATCATAAAAAAATGTGTGTGGAGTCCACGCGCAACAGAAGTGAAACCTTATTAACATTGAGGCAGACATGTACAAGCCAAGGCGAAGCCGCGGCTTGTTGTCTGCCGAAAATGTTAATAGTCGATACATTCCGAGTTATCTTATTACTTTTTTCCGGCTCCGATTCAAATTTATTTTTCCGGCTCCCGACAATGTAACTCAGTGATGTAGACCAGGTTCGTTCGAATCTTGGTCCCTCTACTGTACCACAATAATTATGTTGAAAATTTTTCGTAAACTAAATCGTGGATTAAAAGTAATAATTAAATACTAACCAAGAACTTTTTCCCATCGGTGATCTCTCCATTCCGCAAAATTTCCTCGAGATCCCCATGTCCATGCTAAAATAATTGAATTTTGTAAACTTCTGAAAATGAAGCTATGATACCCTTACTTTATGAAGAAGTTGCCGTATCTGATCCTGCGAAAAGCTTTGGATTGCATTCAAACTTTTTTCTGCCATTTTCCGCAAAGGGAATGTAGTTATTATGTACAATCACTTATCTTATCAAAATATAAATCATCACAAAAAATTTGGCTTTGTGAAGTGGTTTGAAAGTCACTGTTAACACATACCTATTTGTTGTTCGCGAATAAAAATTAAATGAACTGCATCCGGAGGTTTACGGTATTGTGGCGGAAATTATTCCAACTGCCTGATTTTATCTCTTATCAAAATGCCCACTTGAATTTATTTTATTTGTTTGATTGGAATAATGTACACAAATCTATATAAATATTTGAAGGAACAATATGCAAAATTTACTTCTTAAAAATCGATTTTTAAATCCTGGTACGACAAATTATTGGGGAGTAAAACCGATCGTTAAAAGTTAACGCGTGGCCGGCGTCCTTTGTTATTGTCGTAAATTTTTCCCTTTCTTTTATTTATATCTATGTATGGATATTTAATACCGACTTCAAAAAAGGAAGAGTTTCTATATATGTTCAGCTGTATGTATGTTTTTTTTTTATGTATGTTCACCGATTTCTTCGTCAATTGTGGACCGATTTTGGAAATTCTTTTTATATTTGAAAGTGTATACTCCTGAGGTGGTCCCATTGTCACCAAGTCCGGCTCTGATGAGAGGATCCCATGGAAACCCTCAAATTTTTCCTTTTATGTATGTTATGTATTTTTATTAAACTGAATGATTTGCGAAGTGTCGTCACCTTTTCTAACGGTCCCAATGACCAGGGAACGCCCTTTTTCACTGATTGTGAGAATCCGAAAATATTTTTCGTGGTCAACTACCTGCCCGAATGTTCACATAGTATGATATCATCACTCCAGAAGGTTCTCTAGACGACGGTAGTCCCGGAATTCGTATTGGGTTGGGACAACTACCTGCCCGAATGTGCACATAGGATGATGTCATCACTCTAGAACGTTCTCTAGACGACGGTGGCGCCGAAAGGACGAAGTCATCATTCCAGAACAGGAGAAATCGAGAGCACTAGGAGGGATATAAAAATGGGGCAAACGACGTAAATAGTCAGTAGTGTACTGGACGAGTACAAGAAGTCAGTCCGTCAAAAAGGTAGACTAACCAGAGTTATTGTGAATAATTAACCCTGCAAATTGGACATAGTTTAAATCAGTTACAGTATGTTCATTATAAAGACATTCTGGATTTCTGAAAAGTGACAACAGGCTGTGGTATATTCATATTTAATTTACCCAAGTATACTGTAAAAACAACACTGAAGATTAATGTGTATTTTGTTATAAGTAGTTTTTACATTAGTTCGGTATATTTGATAGTGTTATTTATTTTACCCTAAAAGTCCAACTCTGTAGTAGAAACCATAGAGGTAATGTATACTTCTAATTATAAAAAATGTAACTCCAACATTTTTTTCCCGGCGCTCGAAACAGCTGCCCCACTAGCTGTAGGCTGTTGACATTCACAACTCAATTCAGGCGTTCGAATTCTCACATTATCGCCAAGATCTTCGCTTTCAGAAGGTAATAATTCCAACCTCGACTCCTGAGGAATGGCTTTCATAATTTCATTAAGAAGATTTTTTATAATATCATTAACATAAGCATCTACGGAATCGTTATGAAGCTTGACTCTTTTCTGCAAGTTATCCATGATGTCCTTTTCAGTATCTTGTGAACTAATTAGTTTCAAAATTTCTTCGAAAATATCCAGTTGACGTGCAAAGGTCTTCTCAGCAATTTCTAGTAGTTCCACGTTGGGGTTGTTGCGACTGTTGTTTGAGAAGACACGTGCGTTCAACACTTTCTTTAAAGTTTCAAGAACTTCTTTATCAATTTTTGTGGTTCTTTCTGCTTGTAAGTCAAATTCTCTTTCCGCGTCTGCAAAGCTGTGTTGCTCGTAGGATATGATGCTGATTTCTTCGTTCGAGGGTTTGCTTAGTTCGTATGAGACTGATCGAACTTTGGAAACGATGTAATTTTTGATGGATCGAAGGAACTTAAATTTATTGAGAATGTTTTCTTGGATACTTTCACTTTTGCTGTTCAGATTTATACCATCTTTAGTTCTGTTGGTGCGAAAATTCTCCATGAATTTGTGTTTTTATACTCCAACGCATGGCTCAAAACTACGATAATTTTAAACGAACAGTAACGTCAACATGACAGTCGGTTTCTTGATGTCAGTCGTGGTAAAAACTTTGAATACAAAATGTTATATTAAGAAAAAATAATTAACATGATTTAGTATAATGAAACATTATTTTGCATCGTTGCTTGTCTGAGTAACAGCATTAACTGTAACATTAGCCACTCCATCGTTTTCCAAAACATGTGGTTGAACATGCAGCCTCGTTTGTGTTCCACCATCATGGAAAGAGCCGACCTGTACATCACTGCTTCGCATACATTCTCTTAACTCCACACACAGTTCACTTAAGCCGTCATCATCTAACAGGAGGCAGTCTCGAAAATTGAACTGACTCTGTTTTTCTGTCCTAGTAAGTTTGGGTTTTGGTAAATTGATAACTCTAATGCTGTGGTCTTGGATCTCTTGATAAGGAACAAATTCTAGTAAGGAATGAAAGATTTTTTCTTCATCTGCGGGCTTTAGACAGATATCGTCCCCAATTCTTCGTTCTAAAGATGTTAGTAATTTATTTACGGTCTAGGGACACATACACTTACGAATTACGGTTTGCACCGCTTTGTCTACCATTTCAGGTGGTTTATGTCTGAAAGAAAACATTTGGGAATATTCCGAAACTTACTTCGAAAACTAAAATGACGTAAGAGCCAATTCAAGTAAAAAGTCATGTGTCAAAGCAGTAAAACAAGAAGAAAAGCAATTTTAATGAAATATGTACCACACTATCTATGGAAATTTTGATGAAACGTCACTGTCAATTACTTACCAAATAGTAAAAAAAGATTGTAAGTTGTAAGTTGTTTGAAAAACTAGTTTCAGCACTATTAATTGTTGTAGTTCATATTCTATGTATACTATAGATACTATTTTTAAGGTTGAGAAGACATTTGTCTTAGCCGAACTATTTTATTGCCCAAGATGTGAAGCATCGAGGGCAATAATAATAATGCGAGGCTAAGAAAAGGCTTCTCAACCGTGGTTTATATAACTATTTTTTTTTTCACTACTAGTACATTTGTTTAACTTTTCTTCAAATGATAATCATGATAATGCAAAATGTCGGAATTTAACAAAGATATCCATGAAAAAGAAGTAGCATATCGACGGGGTCATTCTAATAACTCGTAACCCTCACTTTTGACAAATAAAATCAGATTTTTGCATCAGGTTGTTGAGCACATAGACACGGATCATAATATGAAATTAAATCAATGCGTGTAATTTCTATTTCTTGTTGTGATGTTGCTAGTGTGGTCGAGGTGGCAAATTTAATATTTCGCAAGAAATGCCAACTCCCCAGTTCTACATTGTTCGGCTTTCAGTTATCATTAATAATGACAGCAAGTGTCAGGTCAACACATCAACTACGGCAGAAACCATGCCAACGTTGTCAATTGTTTTTATTATCTACTATTAGGAGAGAGAAAAAAAAACATTATTCGGTAAGGTCCAGAAAATCAATTCTCAATGATGTTTTCTGAGGCTAGTAGTGAAAAAAATAAAATATTCTAGATTCGGGTATATCTTTGTATTGGATACATTTATTTAAAAAGTTTTGATTGTAAAATAATTAGGGGAGCCAATATATTCTCAAATTTATATGACTCAAAATCAATTATTATACACCCGGTATTTTAAGCTCTCTTCTTGCTCAATTTCCTTTCGATTACAGCCATGCCATACTCTAGTTTTAAAGTTTTACTCCGCTTTTAAACATGTTCTGTGCGATAACATTATCCTAAATTTTATAAATAATAATTTAGTAATAATAATTGTATAATCTTTTTATTCATTTTTATTTATTAAAAAAAATGTCACAGGATATTGTCATTCAATCCATGGAAAGTTTCTTATTTCTGTCGGTGCCAACGTTACCAAAACCCCTTTTTGAAGTGAAACCTCTTTATCGAGGTATTGAGTCTGAAACGAAAATCAAAGTGAAACATTTTGGTGGTGGGGATGCAGGCAGTGAGTGAATGAAAGATAATGAAATAAACAAAACCGAATTGTCGACGGCGTCGTGTTATTAATTAAGAATTATTACAACAGCTAGCTAGTAGTCAAAGTATTTTGTCTGCCGCCCAAATGACCATGCTTGCTGCGTAGACAAACAATTTTGTCTGCCGCTCAATTTACCAATCGTGTGCTTTGAAAAATTCGAGAGTCCTGTCAAATCGGCAGCGTATATAATTTTGAATTTAAATCTAAATTATTTCATTCTTTTAGGGATTTAGCGCTGAAGTTATTATTTTGAAGAAAATAGAATTTCATAAAACTTGTGTATGACGTCTCAGAAAAAATAGCATGTTCTATTCGGAGAAAAGTGACTTGAAGCAATTTTAAAGCACTTGAAATGTCTTGAAGCGACTTGAAGAAACTTGAATCGGCTTTGAAAAGACTTGGAATGTCTTGAAACGACTTCAAAGACTTGACGCGACTTTAAACGACATGAAATCTTTAGAAGGGACTTAAGGCAACTTGAAATGTTTTGAAAGATTTGAAAAGACTTGAAATGACTTCAAAATATTTTGACTGGGACTTGACTATTTTGATAGTGACTGAAAGCGACTTGAAATGTCTTGAAGAGTCTTGAAATGTTTGAAGAAATACTTGAAGAGTCTTGGAGCGATCTGGGAAGATTTCAAATAATATCTTGAAGGGACTGGAAGCCACTTGAAAAGTCTTGAAATACCTTGAAGCGACTTGAAATATTTTGAAGGGACTTGAGGCTATATGAAATATTTTGAAATTTCTTGAAGCGACTTGAAACGACATGAAATGTTTTGAAGGGACTTGAGGCAACTTGAAATGTTTTGAAAACAATTGAAGATTTGAAAAGACTTGAAGTGACTTGAAAATATTTTGAACTGAAAACTTGAAGAAAGATAAAGCGAGTTGAAGAAACTTGAAAGGACTTTGAAGCGACTTGAAATGTCTTGAAGAGTCTTGGGAAGATTTGAAATATCTTGAAGGGATTGGAAGCGACTTGAAAAAACTTAAAATGTCCTAAAGCAACTTGGGGGAACTTGAAACGAACTGAAGGAATTTGGAATATTGAAACTACTTGAAAGACTTGAAACGACATGAGTGTTTCGAAGGGACTTGGGGCGACTTGAAATGTTTGAAGAAATACTTGAAGAGTCTTGGAGTGATCTGGGAAGACTTCAAATAATATCTTGAAGGGACTGGAAGCCACTTGGAAAAACTTGAAATACCTTGCAGCGAATTGAAACGACTTGAAGACAGATGAAACGACTTTGAGAAACTTGAAAGGATTTGAAATGTTTTGAAACGATTTGAAAAACTTGAAGCGACTTGAAATATTTTGAAGGGACTTGAGGCGATATGAAATATTTTGAAATTTCTTGAAGCGACTTGAAACGACATGAAATGTTTTGAAGGGACTTGAGGCAACTTGAAATGTTTTGAAAACAATTGAAGATTTGAAAAGACTTGAAGTGACTTGAAAATATTTTGAACTGAAAACTTGAAGAAAGATAAAGCGAGTTGAAGAAACTTGAAAGGACTTTGAAGCGACTTGAAATGTCTTGAAGCAATCTGGAAAGACTTCAAATATCTTGAAGGGACTGGAAGCGACTTGAAAAAACTTAGAATGTCCTAAAGCAACTTGGGGAACTTAAAAAGGAACTGAAGGAATTTGGAATATTTTGAAACTACTTGAAAGACTTGAAGCGACTTGAAACGACATGAGTGTTTCGAAGGGACTTGGGGCGACTTGAAATGTTTGAAGAAATACTTGAAGAGTCTTGGAGTGATCTGGGAAGACTTCAAATAATATCTTGAAGGGACTGGAAGCCACTTGGAAAGACTTGAAATACCTTGCAGCGACTTGAAACGACTTGAAGACAGATGAAACGACTTTGAGAAACTTGAAAGGATTTGAAATGTTTTGAAACGACTTGAAAAACTTGAAGCAAATTGACATATTTTGAAGGGACTTGAGGCGATATGAAATATTTTGAAAGGTCTTGAAGCGACTTGAAACGACATGAAATGTTTTGAAGGGACTTGAGGCAACTTGAAATGTTTTGAAAGCAATTGAAGATTTGAAAAGACTTGAAAATATTTTGACTGGGACTTGACTATTTTGATAGGAACTGAAAGCGACTTGAAGAAAGATAAAGCGACTTGATTAAACTTGAAACGACTTGAGAGGACTTTGAAATGACTTGAAATGTCTTGAAGAGTCTTGGGAAGATTTGAAATATCTTGAAGGGATTGGAAGCGACTTGAAACGACTTGAAGCAATCTGGAAAGACGTCAAATATCTTGAAGAGACTGGAAGCGACTTGAAAAAACTTAAAATGTCCTGAAGCAACTTGGGGGAAATTGAAACAAAATGAAGGAACTTGGAATATTTTGAAACTACTTGAAAGACTTGAAGCGACTTGAAACGACATGAAATGTTTCGAAGGGGCTTGAGGCAACTTGAAATGTTTTGAAAGCAATTGAAGATTTGAAAATACTTGCAACTGACTTGAAAATATTTTGACTGGGACTTGACTATTTTGATAGGAACTGAAAGCGACTTGAAGAAAGATAAAGCGACTTGATTAAACTTGAAACGACTTGAAAGGACTTTGAAACGAGTTGAAATGTTTTGAAGAGTCTTGAGAAGCGACCTGGGAAGATTTGAAATATCTTGAAGGGATTGGAAGCGACTTGAAACGACTTGAAGCAATCTGGAAAGACTTCAAATATCTTGAAGGCACTATGGAAGCGACTTGAAAAAACTTAAAGTGTCCTGAAGCAACTTGGGGGAAATTGAAACAAAATGAAGGAACTTGGAATATTTTGAAACTACTTGAAAGACTTGAAGCGACTTGAAACGACATGAAATGTTTCGAAGGGACTTGAGGCGACTTGAAATATTTGAAGAAATACTTGAAGAGTCTTGGAGTGATCTGGGAAGGCTTCAAAGAATATCTTGAAGGGACTGGAAGTCACTTGAAAAGACTTGAAATACCTTGAAGCGACTTGAAATATTTTGAAGGGACTTGAGGCGATATGAAATATTTTGA
This sequence comes from Diaperis boleti, assembly GCA_963583935.1. NCBI lineage: Eukaryota > Metazoa > Arthropoda > Insecta > Coleoptera > Tenebrionidae > Diaperis > Diaperis boleti. The sequence goes on along the minus strand of OY757248.1, from coordinate 36,475,727 downwards.
AAGGTCTTGAAGCGACTTGAAACGACATGAAATGTTTTGAAGGGACTTGAGGCAACTTGAAATGTTTTGAAAGCAATTGAAGATTTGAAAAGACTTGCAACTGACTTGAAAATATTTTGACTGGGACTTGACTATTTTGATAGGAACTGAAACCGACTTGAGGAAAGATAAAGCGACTTGAAGAAACTTGAAACGACTTGAAAGGACTTTGAAACGACTTGAAATGTCTTGAAGAGTCTTGAAGCGACCTGGGAAGATTTGAAATATCTTGAAGGGGTTGGAAGCGACTTGAAAAGTTTCTTATTGAAGACACTTGAAAAAACTTGAAATGTCTTGAAGAGTCTTGAAGAGACCTGGGAAGATTTGATATATCTTGAAGGGACTGGAAGCCACTTGAAAAGACTTAAAATACCTTGAAGCGACTTGAAAGGCTTTGAAATGTCTTGAAACGACTTGAAAGACTTGAAGCGAATTGAAAAAACTTGAGATGTTTTGAAGGGACTTGAGGTGACTTGAAATGTGTTGAAGGGAATAAAAGACTTCAAATATTTTGAAGTGAGGGGAATCTACTTGAAAAGACTTGAAATGTCCCTTAGCGACTTGAAGAGAGATGAAGTGACTTGAAAAGACTTGAAACGACTGGAAAGACTTGAAGCGAATTGAAAAGAATTGAAATATTTTGAAGGGACTTGAGGCGACTTGAAATATTTTGAAAGGACTTGAAATGTCGTGAAGCGTTCGCATAACTGCTATAATAGTAGATTGTTTTATTAATTAGGAGTAAAAGTGGGACTTTCCATGGCAAGTCTGTAATAATATAACAGACTACTATTATCGCGGTTATGCGAACGCCACAAAGAATTTTAGTAGTTCCTACTTAAATATTTTATTGTTCGATTTTTTCACTGTGATTCTAAACTACGTTCATAGTAGTCTTAAATATGTACTAGTCTTAACTAGCCTTAAATAAAAACAAGGTAAGAACGCCTCTTGTAATTCATCAATTGTATCATTAATCTCTTGTTAAATTAGGGCTGATGATGGCAGAAGTGTTCTGCCGAAACATGTTCCATTAGTAATTTTACAGTTATTAAAGTTTGTGGAGTTCGACTTAGATATATTTAAATTTTAATTTAATAAAAACAATTAAGAACATTATTGTGTTTTCTTTTTAATAAATCTGACGCAATCAAGCACAGTTCAACGTATTTACACTAAAAATACGCATTTTGAAAAATCTCACGTGAGACTAGGGGGGGAGGGAGAAGGTCGTTCGAAATCTCAGGACATCTCACCAAAAGGGGGAAGGAGCGGGATCAAAAAATCGCCAAAATCTCCCTAAAGTGAGGCACAATTTTTTATTTTTTTTTTAATAATTTATTAGGTACTCCAAAATATTTAGGTACTTCTAATGAATAATTTTTCTAGAAAGTTTATGGTAGCAAAACAATAATATTGTATTCACATCATGCGTAAGAAGTGCTTTTCCGTGCTTAAAAACTCTTTGTAGTGGCACGTTAACATCACTTCTTTTATTCTTTACATCCTAAAACCCCTCTATTACATAGTGAAGAAATGTATTGTTTGCTATTCGATTCTGAATAAAGCATTCTGAACACAAACGCAAAATCAATAGCTATGATGGATTTCAAAATGTAACCCACTTATAAACAATAACACTATGTAGATGAAGAGATATGACACCCTCATCACAACATCCGGGTGAGAAATCGATTACCTAACATATTATGTATTCATTTGTAAATTGATGTTCTATTTGGCTTGAGATTTCAAATGTTGAGCTTTTCGTCGAAGGCTCAGAGCTTTACATCGAATTGTAGTTACCGTGTCGTGGCGCTGACTCCCAATCTCGCAAAAAGTCAATCTGACAGGTGGTTCTCGTTATCGAAGAAAAACAGGATTGTTTGCAACAGGTTGACAAGTGTTTGAATGTGGTTCTAATAAAGGTAAATAAAAAGTATAACATCACAGAAGTATTTTTTTTTTCTCACAGATGGAGTATGATTATTTGATAAAATTTCTGGCTCTTGGTGATTCTGGTGTTGGCAAAACGAGTTTCTTGTATCAGTATACAGATGGAATGTTTAATTCACGGTTTATTTCCACGGTGGGGATTGACTTTAGAGAAAAAAGACTGGTGAGATAGTTGTTGCTTCTGGAATAATTTTCTCAAAAATGCTTCTTAGTTGTACCAATCGAAGGGTAGAAATCACAGAATTCATTTGCAACTTTGGGACACAGCAGGACAAGAGAGGTGAGGTTTTGTTATTTTATAGGTATTGATTTTGTGGAATAACGACAATAACAATGTTTTATTAGATTTCGTAGCTTAACAACGGCATTTTATCGAGATGCCATGGGTTTTCTCCTACTATTTGACCTTACTAATGAACAATCATTCCTTGAAATTCGTAATTGGGTAGAACAACTGCGGGTAATAACACATAATACTCGTTATCGATTTATTTTGCAACTTTTTACTGCTTTTATTGCGTATGCACTCGTAACATTTACAATCGGCATGAGCTACCTATGTATAAACATAACCTCATTTTTGTACCCTATCAAAAAATGGCGCAACAATAATTTTTTGTTACAATGTTTTATTACCTGTTATGAATTTATTTTTGCTTGCCTGCACTGTTCACTGCAATATTTTAATATAAACCTGAACACTAAACAACATGCATGAGTTGTATATAACATAACCTCATTTTTCTGCCGTCAGAAAAAATATTTGGATTTATTCTGATTTTAGTTGCATGCATATTGCGAGTGCCCCGATGTGGTTCTGTGTGGCAATAAAGCTGATTTGGAAGACCGCAGAGTAATAACAGAATGGCGGGCCCGCGAAATGGCGGAAAAACATGGGTAAGAGTGAAAAATTAAAAATGTCCATAAATATTTTTTTGTTACAGTCTAGTGTATTTGGAAACGAGCGCGGCTACTGGACAGAACGTTTCCCGCGCTGTAGACACACTTTTGGAAAAAGTGATGATCAGGATGGAAACGGCGGTCGATAGGGCAATGCTTCCCGGTCGTAGAGGAAGACCCCGAGATTTAAACGACCCAGATCTAAATCCTCCTTCCGCTCACAATTGCTCCTGCTAGTGTGTTCTAAATTAAAAAATGTTCAGTATTGACATGTTACTCCCTGGTACTTCCATTTATAAGCCTATCGTTAAATATATACAGCCTATTATAATGTTACCGATAAAATTTAATTTTATGACTTGTAGCTTTTTACAAAGGAACAATAAACGGTATTTTTGAATTGTGACATTTGCCTAGTACGGTCCTGTCGTGTTGCGAAGGTCGAATTTCGATGTAGTTGTAAGGTTATGTTGTTTTGATTTTGAGATGAATCAAATTGAATTTTTTGTATTGTATTGGCATAAATAATGTGTTTCGCAACTTTCGGGCGAATATGCCACTGGGGACCCTTAACCGCCTTGGGTACAGTATATAAAAAATCAGTTTCCTGTCTTATTGGTTATTGTAGCTATAGTGAAATTGGTGAGTGGCATGACAATTCATTGCAGTGGCATGTGGTGGCCCCCTGCGCGATCCCTAGGCGGTTTCATTAACAGTATCGTATTCATGAGCTTCTCAGGACTGACTTTGTATAATTTCTTATCATCCATGTATCATGGACCAGGGTATCTACCCCTAAAGTGGAAACCTGTATGTAATTAATTTTCCCGGTAAAGTTTGTAATTTCTCGTTTAAGGAAAATGAAAACGATTGTAAATTTTTACAATGGTGTGGTGTGTGTCATGGATACAAAGCCCCCAGATCTCACCATTGTCGAAAATGTATGTAAACAATAAATTACACCCAAATATGTAATGTGATATCTGCATAGGTGGCCGTTGCATTCTCAAAATGGACCATCACTGCCCTTGGATAAACAACTGTGTTGGTTGGGGAAATCATGGACACTTCACTGCATTTTTGGCTTTTGCCACCATGGGATGTTTCCATGCTTCAATAGTTTTAGGCTGTTCTCTTTACAGAGCTTTAAATAGGGTTCATTATCTTTATTATGGTACTGGGAATGAACCTATTGTTTATTTAGGGTTGTATGGAATAATTTTGTGTGTCCTTGCTTTAGGATTCACAATTGGAGTTGTGATTGCAGTTGGAATGCTTCTTATTTTTCAGGTAAGTTTACAGAGATTTGTCACAATTTTTTATTACATTAATGTTTTAACTTAAACCGGTTACACACAGGGTAGGAAAATAAAGACTATTAAAAGTGGGCTGTGGATTTTGTCCTGTGTACAAAATTTCACACCTTGAAGAATTTAATTGATTAAAGTGAATCCTAAACCTGTACCACTTTTTAAATGCAAGTTTGGTTTTTAATCGTTTAGTCGCATATACAGAGTGATTTTGAACATGTGTCGTTCCTTAAAAACCATCTAATCTATGAACGCTGAGCGAAATCTGAAAACGACGCAAAATAGAAAAAAAAAAAATAGATTTTCTGTAGCACATTTTCCATCAAGACATTTTTAGGTCAGAGCCATCCTGCGCAACAGAACCGGTATAGAAGACTGGATCCTGGAAAAAGCCAATTTTCGCAGAAAAAATAGAAACGATACATTCATCTACCCTTACAATTTAGGCGTCTGGAAGAACATTCGCCAAGTTATCAATATAAGTTGTCAACCTGTGGGCGACGGCATTTCGTGGCCTGTTGCAGAAAACTGTGATCAATACACACTCACAGTAATAGATGTTTCCAGTCTTAACTGAAGTTTAAACTTTCATTTACAGCGAGAGCAAATGGAGCAAAAGAACGAGAAAAGACAAAGAAGTAAAATGTACAGTATTATCCACCCTGCATCAGGGTCGTGGTTCCCCATAACGCAAGGGTTGAGAGTTTGTTGTTGTCCTCCTTGCACTGATGAAGCAAGGATTAAATTGGAAATCGGCGATAATGTGTCTGTGACAAGATGGAGAAAGTTGGTAGTTTGTTTAAATTAATCTTGTTGCTCTAATTTTCTTGTAGGTATTGGTTGTTTGGAGAAAAAGTGCAACTTTTGCCTCAAGGTGAAGAGTCGCTTTATAGGGTGAGAGGATGGTTTCCAAGGCGGTGTGCGGTGGAAACCGTTGATTGCACTGAACAGAGTGTTCGAGAAAAGAAAATCAAATAGGAGTTGTATATGTGATAAATGTTGATTTGTAAATTCCTTTTATATTAACTAGTCAAAAAGCGGGTCCACAGTTTATTCATTCTGAACATTATTAATATTAATTCAACATTGTAGCCTGAAGAGAGAGCTTCATCTACATAGTATAATATTGTAATAACAGTGCAACAAATATTTCCTTTATTTAATAGTGTCATCACCACAAGTAATATTTTATAAGTAACATTTCCTAAATTTAATCACCACCATGTATAAATGGTCTTCCCTTTTTGGGCATCAATACAGGACTTGGAATTTGATTTTAAATTGTACCTGGTAATTTTTATTTTCAAGAAGGCTGTGAACGTCACTGCACCAAAATGATCCCACCAGTTGTAAATCCGCATTGTATCTAGTAGTTACAAAAAACTATCAAAATATAACATTTCAGAATGATAAATTTTTCTTTGAATGGTTTGTTAATATTACCGGATTCGTATCTGTCGTAAACTTCTGTGAAGTGCTTATATAGTAGACATAGAAATTACCATTGATGCGCTATAATCATATTACTTAACGCACGTCTGTAAATTAGAAATTATATCATTTCTATACTTTTAATGTAAAGAAGTGAATCAATTTATTGTTTTTATACACTTGTATTGTCAATTTTTAAACATTGTTATTTTTTATCCTTAATAGGTAAATAAAATTAATAAAGCAAGGTCTTCCCATTTTATTATTTATTATATACGATCCTGTCAAAACAGATATTGTGCAATGAAAAACGATGTCTCTTTCAGTAGGGTCTGTTTTGTTTGTAAATGCCCCCAGCAGCTAAATAACAGTAATGCAAGTATGTTGTCCAAAGAAGTGTTATGAGACGATTGTGGAAAAAATGTTGCATGCAATACGTGCCGAAACACTCAATCACTTTTATACTCGGCTGGAAAAATAAGTATTAATTGATTCAGAAATGGGAACTGTAACCAATTTACTAAATTCTCAATGTTTCCCGACCCCGAAATACACCGAATGATGCCGACATCCAGAATCCTTCGTGGAGAAGAGGCCACGCCGACAAGCGACAGATCGCGAGTTCCCCACTCGCCACTCAGAACCGCGCATTCGTTCGACGTCACAACGGTCTATAAAAGGCCGACCGTTAGGATGAGTCCACCAGTCCGTTTCCACTGAAGAAACATTGAGGAACTTTTTGTTTCTTTGTCGCGTGTTTAGGAAATGTTTGGCATCAACATTATTTTGTTTCCGAAACAATGAGAAATATTCGGAAACTGCAATAATCGGGGAGACACAGGGTTAATAAAATTAAAGACGTTTCCTATTTCCGCCCCTGCTCCCCGTCACCTTTGTATACTGTATATTGAGACCGTGTATATATTGTAAATAAAGACCGTAAAACCGACCCTGTATTTGTTTTACTTCCCTTCAGCCAAAGTCGACAGCTGACCCCCGCTTACCGGACTCCGATTAAGCTACCCGTGGCCAAGTGGAGCAGACCACCTTAAAAACCGGCACACGAGGGATTCCGACCGTAACAAGCGTCACTGTACAAATCCTAAAACTAGTACTTGAAATGACAGAAAAGAAAATAGAAAGTGTAAACAGGAACCAGAAAGCTAAAGTACAGATGAACTTATTGAATACAGCAAATCGAGGAAAAGTTACGAACAAGCCAATATACAGAATGAAAAAGCAGGAGTATTGGCAAAGGAACTACAGATTTTGGATCTTTCAATCAATAATGACATTCGACCAAACGGCTTGGTCGAGAGTAACATGTTTTGTCACAAAGCACAGAATAATACCTAAAATTGGGTAACTTGAAAATAAACCTTACAATGACAGTAAAACAAAATTTATTCGTGTGTAAATGAGACAATAAACGATGGTAACAAATTGTTAAAATAAATTAATTCAGTTTGTGTTAACTAGGTTTCCAACAAACCATATATGGTCTACAATCCCGCACACTCTCACTGATAATGCAGTCTTTAATCCAGTCAACAGTTACATGTTTAACATCCGGTCCTCCACGTGCGTCCACCTGCTCAACCACCTTATCTAAATGTACCACATGAGTAACACCTGAAACATCACCATTTTTACAAACTGTACCCCCATAAGCGATAAAATATCTCATAATCTCGGCCTCCCGGTCCTGCAGATTATCCTCAAAAAATACTTTTAAAGTATTGAAACAATTGGGCAACGGATTTTTTAGTTCAACTTTTTTGTGCAACTTCTTTTTAGAAGTGGACGCTTCATCATTTTCCTGTTTTTTAGTCTTTATAAAGTCTTCTAAACCGGCCTGCCTTTTTTTCTCTCTGTTCCCTTTCGGCGATTTACTCCGTTTTCTTTTCTTAGGTGAAGTGCTTTCATCCGACTCGTCTTTCACGTCCTTGAGAAGCATACTAACATCAGTATTTTCTTTGGACTTTGTGAACAAGTCTTGGAGCTCTTTAAGCGATGTTGCTGTGTCCCAGCTTTTGTCATCTCTAATTTTAGTGACCCGTGGGAACCGGGTTGGTTCTTAGGGTCTTTGGCAATGAAATCTGGAATCATGGTTTTTGTACAGCGTAACCAGTTTGGTACTTTCGACGGGTCTGAACTTATTTTGATCATATCGAGTTCGGTTTGTAGTCGTTCTAGTGTTTTATCGTCATGTCCTGTCGAGACTTTAGAGACAGTGTAAAATTTATCGGTGGCTTTGTCATAGCAACCCATTAGGAAAATGGACATTATACCGCCCTTTTTGCCAGTACCGTACCATGCCCCCAAAACAATTAGATCGGCACTGTCTGCCATTGCGCCCCCAAAAAGATAGTCTTTTTTTACCTTAAGCCAATGGCGTTTTCCTGGTTCGTAGATGCTTTTCATATCTTTAAGCACCAAGCCTTCAAGACCCAACTTTAGAACTTTTGCAATCATGTTGGCTAGGTCTTCCCGTCTGTGTATCAATCATCAAAATCTCACTGTCTAGAATCAAGTCTTTGCCATGAGGAAACGCCTGTGGAATGTAATCTTTAAAATGAGCGACTTTGTGTGGCAGTACTGGTTTTAAACTTCTAGAAAAGTACTTAAATTCTGATCCGCACTTATGAACTTGTACTCTTTCACCGTCGTATTTTATTTCAGAGTACATGCCATTTGGGCATTTTTTCATTGCTTGCTCTACCGACTTGCAGGCCTCAGCAAGAATAGGTAGTACTGGAGTCATCAATTCAATAGTGGCCTTGGAACCTTTCCCTTTTCCAGACATAAAACGTGATATAACAGCTTCAATGTCCCTGGATGATTGAAAAGCCTCATAAGCGTCTGGGTGGACACAGAATTTTATAAAGTTCCAAACATTTGCTAAATTTAATCACCACCATGTATAAATGTTCTTCCTTGTTTGGGCATCAACACAGGAATTGGAAATTGATTTTAAATTGTACCTGGTAATTTTTATTTTCAAGAAAGCTGTGAACGTCACTGCACCAAAATGATCCCACTAGTTGTAAATCCGCATTGTATCTTGTAGTTACAAAAAACTATCAAAATATAACATTTCAGAATGAGAATTTTTTCTTTGAAGGGTTTGTTAATATCACCAGATTCGGATCTGTCGTAAACTTCTGTGAAGTGCTTATAAAGTATACATTATAGTATATACTAGCTGACCCGGCGAACTTTGTCCCGCCTCAGAATCAATAAATGTTGTGTTAACTTTTTAGCTGAATTAAGTTCAGTTTTTTTTTATCAAATGATAATGCATACAATGCCTTCTACTGGCATTACTGGAACCAGCATAGAACGCCATGTTCATTTTTGTTTCAATCTATTCAGAATCAAAGATGGTGTTATATACGGATTCTACAAAATGTATGAGAACATTTTTTTCGTTAATTTTTCCGATATTTTAATAGTTATTCGCCCCCGAAAAACGTCCGTCAATCCGTTCTCGAGATATTATGTGTGTGGAGTCGACGCGCAACAGAAGTGAAACTTTGGAGTTTACTCCTTAAAAATCGATTTTCATTTTGTAAGCCTAGTACGACAAATTTTGGTGACCGGCGTTATTTGTTATTGTTGCCCTGTACCATGGGGACTTTGTTATTGTCGTTGCCCTGTCCCAAGCTCCCCGCCCCCGGTAATTTTTCCGATGTCTTTACAGTTATTCTGCTATTCGGGGCGGAGACAAATTCAACAAATCGAAGATTATAAAAATCTGTACAGCCGTTCTTGAGTTATAAACCCAAGGGGTCCCCTGGGCTCCCATGTCCATGTTTTAATAGTTATTCTGCTATTCGGGGCGGAGACAAATTCAACAAATCAAAGATAATAAAAATCGGTCTAGCCGTTTTTGAGTTATAAACCCAAGGGGGCCCCAAAAGCCTCCCTGTCCATGTTTTAATAATTATTCTGCTATTTGTTGCGGAGACACATTCAACAAATCAAAGATAATAAAAATCGGTCCAGCCGTTCTTAAGTTATAACCCAAGGCCCCCCCCTGAGCCCCTTTGTCCATGTTTTACATCATAAGAACCTTCCTCGAACTTAAAGGAATATTAAAAAAAAAAATTGCTAAATTGGTCCAGCCGTTTTCAAGTGATGGCGTGACCAAGGAAAATAAGGATTCACTTTTTTTATACAGGCTGTCCCATTTAAAACTCCCCAGTCCAGATTTCTCCGAATTGATTATTGTGATTGAAAAATCCTCGGACAGGTCGATTTTGTTTGCTAGGGGCACATCATTTCAGATGCTTTTCAAGTTCCGGCGCTTCGCCCTCTTCGCGAGGGGGCTGTTAGCCCCAAAATCTTAAATGGCACTATGGGTCGAGTGATGCCTCATTTGAAAGGTATTGAAGGCCTCTCTACAACTAGCCACTTACTTTTCAATACCTTGCAGTTTTGACCGAAAAAACAATAATTTATAATTTTCAAGATAATGCACATTTTCTCATGCTATGTCCCACAGAAACCACAAAGACCAACATGTAATTTTGAAATTAAATTTATTGAAATTTTTGGGTCATTAGGTTGTTGATTTTGATTGCTAAATAGCGCGAAGGAGTTAAAACTGAATGTAGAGTATGCGACACGATTATTTTTCAATAAAATGATCTTATTAACGTAATAAATGTTGGATATGGCCACCATTAATTTCCATGCAAAAATACAGACGATTTTCAAAACTGTTCGTGATGCTACAAATTCAATAAGCCTAATTTCAGCAATAGCATGTTTGTCTTTGTGGTTGCTGTGGAACACAGCATCAGAAGATCTGGATTATCTGTAAAATTGAAAATTATCGGTTTTTTTTTGCGGTCAAATCACCAAAAGATTGAAAAGTAAGTGGTTAGTTGTAAAGGGGTCTCCAATACCTTTCAAATGAGGTATCACTCGACCCATAGTGCCATTTAAGATTCCAGGGCTAACAGCCCCCTCGCGAGGAGACTTGAAAGGAACCTGAGAAGATGTGCCCCTGGCAAACAAAATCGACCTGTTCGAGGATTTTTCAATCACAATAATCAATTCGGAGAAATCTGGACCGGGGAGTTTTAAATGAGACAGCCTGTATATAGATAGATTGTAGAAATTACCATTGATGCGCTATAATCATATTACTTAACGAACGTCTCTAAATTAAAAATTATATTATTTCTATACTTTTGATGTAAAGAAGTCAATCAATTTTTTTTATACACTTGTATTGGCAATTTTTAAACATTGTTATTTTTTATCCTTAATAGGTGAATAAAATTAATAAAGCAAGGTCCCATTTTATTTTATTATTTATTATATACGATCCTGTCAAAACAGATATTTTGCAATGAAAAACGATGTCTTTTTCAGTAGGGTCTGTTTTGTTTGTAAATGCCCCCAGCAGCTAAATAACAGTAATGCAAGTATGTTGTCCAAAGAAGTGTTATGAGACGATTGTAGAAAAAATGTTGCATGCAATACGTGCCGAAACACTCAATCACTTTTATACTTGGCTGGAAAAATAAGTATTAATTGATTCAGAAATGAGCACTGTAACAAAGTTACTGAATTCTCAATGTTTCCCGACCCCGAAATACACCCAATGATGCCGACATCCAGAATCCTTCGTGGAGAAGAGGCCACACCGATAAGCGGCAGATCGCGAGTTCCCCACTCGCCACTCAGAACCGCGCATTCGTTCGACGTCACAACGGTCTATAAAAAGCCGACCGTTAGGATGAGTCCACCAGTCCGTTTCCACTGAAGAAACATTGAGGAACTTTTTGTTTCTTTGTCGCGTGTTTAGGAAATGTTTGGCAAAAAACATGGGAACAATCAAGATTTGTTTTCGAAACAATGAGGAATATTCGGAAACCGCAATAATCGAGCAGAGAGACACAGGGTTAATTAAGTTAAAGACGTTCCCTATTTCCGCCCCTGCCCCCCGTCACCTTTGTATACTGTATATTGAGACCGTGTATATATTGTAAATAAAGACCTAAAACCGACCCTGTATTTGTTTTACTTCCTTCCCGCCAAACTCGAGAGCTGACCCCCGGCTTACCGGACTCCGATTAAGCTACCCGTGGCCAAGTGGAACATACCACCTTAAAAACCGGCACACGAGAGATTCCGACCGTACAAATCCTAAAACTAGTACTTGAAGTGACAAAAAAGAAAATAGAAAGCCAAAGTACAGATGAACTTATTGAATACAGCAAATCGACGAAAAGTTACGAACAAGCCAATATACAGAATGAAAAAACAGGAGTATTGGCAAAGGAACTACAGATTTTGGATCTTTCAATCAATAATGACATTCGACCAAACGGCTTGGTCGAGAGTAACATGTTTTGTCACAAAGCACAGAATAATACCTAAAATTGGGTAACTTGAAAATAAACCTTACAATGACAGTAAAACAAAATTTATTCGTGTGTAAATGAGACAATAAACGATGGTAACAAATTGTTAAAATAAATTAATTCAGTTTGTGTTAACTAGGTTTCCAACAAACCATATATGGTCTACAATCCCGCACACTCTCACTGATAATGCAGTCTTTAATCCAGTCAACAGTTACATGTTTAACATCCGGTCCTCCACGTGCGTCCACCTGCTCAACCACCTTATCTAAATGTACCACATGAGTAACACCTGAAACATCACCATTTTTACAAACTGTACCCCCATAAGCGATAAAATATCTCATAATCTCGGCCTCCCGGTCCTGCAGATTATCCTCAAAAAACACTTTTAAAGTATTGAAACAATTGGGCAACGGATTTTTTAGTTCAACTTTTTTGTGCAACTTCTTTTTAGAAGTGGACGCTTCATCATTTTCCTGTTTTTTAGTCTTTATAAAGTCTTCTAAACCGGCCTGCTTTTTTTTCTCTCTGTTCCCTTTCGGCGATTTACTCCGTTTTCTTTTCTTAGGTGAAGTGCTTTCATCCGACTCGTCTTTCACGTCCTTGAGAAGCATACTAACATCAGTATTTTCTTTGGACTTTGTGAACAAGTCTTGGAGCTCTTTAAGCGATGTTGCTGTGTCCCAGCTTTTGTCATCTCTAATTTTAGTGACCCGTGGGAACCGGGTTGGTTCTTAGGGTCTTTGGCAATGAAATCTGGAATCATGGTTTTTGTACAGCGTAACCAGTTTGGTACTTTCGACGGGTCTGAACTTATTTTGATCATATCGAGTTCGGTTTGTAGTCGTTCTAGTGTTTTATCGTCATGTCCTGTCGAGACTTTAGAGACAGTGTAAAATTTATCGGTGGCTTTGTCATAGCAACCCATTAGGAAAATGGACATTATACCGCCCTTTTTGCCAGTACCGTACCATGCCCCCAAAACAATTAGATCGGCACTGTCTGCCATTGCGCCCCCAAAAAGATAGTCTTTTTTTACCTTAAGCCAATGGCGTTTTCCTGGTTCGTAGATGCTTTTCATATCTTTAAGCACCAAGCCTTCAAGACCCAACTTTAGAACTTTTGCAATCATGTTGGCTAGGTCTTCCCGTCTGTGTATCAATCATCAAAATCTCACTGTCTAGAATCAAGTCTTTGCCATGAGGAAACGCCTGTGGAATGTAATCTTTAAAATGAGCGACTTTGTGTGGCAGTACTGGTTTTAAACTTCTAGAAAAGTACTTAAATTCTGATCCGCACTTATGAACTTGTACTCTTTCACCGTCGTATTTTATTTCAGAGTACATGCCATTTGGGCATTTTTTCATTGCTTGCTCTACCGACTTGCAGGCCTCAGCAAGAATAGGTAGTACTGGAGTCATCAATTCAATAGTGGCCTTGGAACCTTTCCCTTTTCCAGACATAAAACGTGATATAACAGCTTCAATGTCCCTGGATGATTGAAAAGCCTCATAAGCGTCTGGGTGGACACAGAATTTTATAAAGTTCCAAACATTTGCTAAATTTAATCACCACCATGTATAAATGTTCTTCCTTGTTTGGGCATCAACACAGGAATTGGAAATTGATTTTAAATTGTACCTGGTAATTTTTATTTTCAAGAAAGCTGTGAACGTCACTGCACCAAAATGATCCCACTAGTTGTAAATCCGCATTGTATCTTGTAGTTACAAAAAACTATCAAAATATAACATTTCAGAATGAGAATTTTTTCTTTGAATGGTTTGTTAATATCACCAGATTCGGATCTGTCGTAAACTTCTGTGAAGTGCTTATAAAGTATACATTATAGTATATACTAGCTGACCCGGCGAACTTTGTCCCGCCTCAGAATCAATAAATGTTGTGTTAACTTTTTAGCTGAATTAAGTTCAGTTTTTTTTTATCAAATGATAATGCATACAATGCCTTCTACTGGCATTACTGGAACCAGCATAGAACGCCATGTTCATTTTTGTTTCAATCTATTCAGAATCAAAGATGGTGTTATATACGGATTCTACAAAATGTATGAGAACATCTTTTTCGTTAATTTTTCCGATATTTTAATAGTTATTCGCCCCCGAAAAACGTCCGTCAATCCGTTCTCGAGATATTATGTGTGTGGAGTCGACGCGCAACAGAAGTGAAACTTTGGAGTTTACTCCTTAAAAATCGATTTTCATTTTGTAAGCCTAGTACGACAAATTTTGGTGACCGGCGTTATTTGTTATTGTTGCCCTGTACCATGGGGACTTTGTTATTGTCGTTGCCCTGTCCCAAGCTCCCCGCCCCCGGTAATTTTTCCGATGTCTTTACAGTTATTCTGCTATTCGGGGCGGAGACAAATTCAACAAATCGAAGATTATAAAAATCTGTACAGCCGTTCTTGAGTTATAAACCCAAGGGGTCCCCTGGGCTCCCATGTCCATGTTTTAATAGTTATTCTGCTATTCGGGGCGGAGACAAATTCAACAAATCAAAGATAATAAAAATCGGTCTAGCCGTTTTTGAGTTATAAACCCAAGGGGGCCCCAAAAGCCTCCCTGTCCATGTTTTAATAATTATTCTGCTATTTGTTGCGGAGACACATTCAACAAATCAAAGATAATAAAAATCGGTCCAGCCGTTCTTAAGTTATAACCCAAGGCCCCCCCCTGAGCCCCTTTGTCCATGTTTTACATCATAAGAACCTTCCTCGAACTTAAAGGAATATTAAAAAAAAAAAATTGCTAAATTGGTCCAGCCGTTTTCAAGTGATGGCGTGACCAAGGAAAATAAGGATTCACTTTTTTTATACAGGCTGTCCCATTTAAAACTCCCCAGTCCAGATTTCTCCGAATTGATTATTGTGATTGAAAAATCCTCGGACAGGTCGATTTTGTTTTCTAGGGGCACATCATTTCAGATGCTTTTCAAGTTCCGGCGCTTCGCCCTCTTCGCGAGGGGGCTGTTAGCCCCAAAATCTTAAATGGCACTATGGGTCGAGTGATGCCTCATTTGAAAGGTATTGAAGGCCTCTCTACAACTAGCCACTTACTTTTCAATACCTTGCAGTTTTGACCGAAAAAACAATAATTTATAATTTTCAAGATAATGCACATTTTCTCATGCTATGTCCCACAGAAACCACAAAGACCAACATGTAATTTTGAAATTAAATTTATTGAAATTTTTGGGTCATTAGGTTGTTGATTTTGATTGCTAAATAGCGCGAAGGAGTTAAAACTGAATGTAGAGTATGCGACACGATTATTTTTCAATAAAATGATCTTATTAACGTAATAAATGTTGGATATGGCCACCATTAATTTCCATGCAAAAATACAGACGATTTTCAAAACTGTTCGTGATGCTACAAATTCAATAAGCCTAATTTCAGCAATAGCATGTTTGTCTTTGTGGTTGCTGTGGAACACAGCATCAGAAGATCTGGATTATCTGTAAAATTGAAAATTATCGTTTTTTTTTTGCGGTCAAATCACCAAAAGATTGAAAAGTAAGTGGTTAGTTGTAAAGGGGTCTCCAATACCTTTCAAATGAGGTATCACTCGACCCATAGTGCCATTTAAGATTCCAGGGCTAACAGCCCCCTCGCGAGGAGACTTGAAAGGAACCTGAGAAGATGTGCCCCTGGCAAACAAAATCGACCTGTTCGAGGATTTTTCAATCACAATAATCAATTCGGAGAAATCTGGACCGGGGAGTTTTAAATGAGACAGCCTGTATATAGATAGATTGTAGAAATTACCATTGATGCGCTATAATCATATTACTTAACGAACGTCTCTAAATTAAAAATTATATTATTTCTATACTTTTGATGTAAAGAAGTCAATCATTTTTTTTTATACACTTGTATTGGCAATTTTTAAACATTGTTATTTTTTATCCTTAATAGGTGAATAAAATTAATAAAGCAAGGTCCCATTTTATTTTATTATTTATTATATACGATCCTGTCAAAACAGATATTTTGCAATGAAAAACGATGTCTTTTTCAGTAGGGTCTGTTTTGTTTGTAAATGCCCCCAGCAGCTAAATAACAGTAATGCAAGTATGTTGTCCAAAGAAGTGTTATGAGACGATTGTAGAAAAAATGTTGCATGCAATACGTGCCGAAACACTCAATCACTTTTATACTTGGCTGGAAAAATAAGTATTAATTGATTCAGAAATGAGCACTGTAACAAAGTTACTGAATTCTCAATGTTTCCCGACCCCGAAATACACCCAATGATGCCGACATCCAGAATCCTTCGTGGAGAAGAGGCCACACCGATAAGCGGCAGATCGCGAGTTCCCCACTCGCCACTCAGAACCGCGCATTCGTTCGACGTCACAACGGTCTATAAAAAGCCGACCGTTAGGATGAGTCCACCAGTCCGTTTCCACTGAAGAAACATTGAGGAACTTTTTGTTTCTTTGTCGCGTGTTTAGGAAATGTTTGGCAAAAAACATGGGAACAATCAAGATTTGTTTTCGAAACAATGAGGAATATTCGGAAACCGCAATAATCGAGCAGAGAGACACAGGGTTAATTAAGTTAAAGACGTTCCCTATTTCCGCCCCTGCCCCCCGTCACCTTTGTATACTGTATATTGAGACCGTGTATATATTGTAAATAAAGACCTAAAACCGACCCTGTATTTGTTTTACTTCCTTCCCGCCAAACTCGAGAGCTGACCCCCGGCTTACCGGACTCCGATTAAGCTATCCGTGGCCAAGTGGAACATACCACCTTAAAAACCGGCACACGAGAGATTCCGACCGTACAAATCCTAAAACTAGTACTTGAAGTGACAAAAAAGAAAATAGAAAGCCAAAGTACAGATGAACTTATTGAATACAGCAAATCGACGAAAAGTTACGAACAAGCCAATATACAGAATGAAAAAACAGGAGTATTGGCAAAGGAACTACAGATTTTGGATCTTTCAATCAATAATGACATTCGACCAAACGGCTTGGTCGAGAGTAACATGTTTTGTCACAAAGCACAGAATAATACCTAAAATTGGGTAACTTGAAAATAAACCTTACAATGACAGTAAAACAAAATTTATTCGTGTGTAAATTAGACAATAAACGATGGTAACAAATTGTTAAAATAAATTAATTCAATGTGTGTTAACTAGGTTTCCAACAAACCATATATGGTCTACAATCCCGCACACTCTCACTGATAATGCAGTCTTTAATCCAGTCAACAGTTACATGTTTAACATCCGGTCCTCCACGTGCGTCGACCTTCTCAACCACCTTATCTAAATGTACCACATGAGTAACACCTGAAACATCACCATTTTTACAAACTGAACCCCCATAAGCGATAAAATATCTCATAATCTCGGCCTCCCGGTCCTGCAGATTATCCTCAAAAAATACTTTTAAAGTATTGAAACAATTGGGCAACGGATTTTTTAGTTCAACTTTTTTGTGCAACTTCTTTTTAGAAGTGGACGCTTCATCATTTTCCTGTTTTTTAGTCTTTATAAAGTCTTCTAAACCGGCCTGCCTTTTTTTCTCTCTGTTCCCTTTCGGCGATTTACTCCGTTTTCTTTTCTTAGGTGAAGTGCTTTCATCCGACTCGTCTTTCACGTCCTTGAGAAGCATACTAACGTCAGTATTTTCTTTGGACTTTGTGAACAAGTCTTGGAGCTCTTTAAGCGATGTTGCTGTGTCCCAGCTTTTGTCATCTCTAATTTTGGTGACCCGTGGAAACCGAATCGAGATTCCTTTAGCTGTATGAACGTCGTGTTGCGTAAATTCCGCCCCTGTTATTTCCCAAACCGGTTGGTTCTTAGGGTCTTTGGCAATGAAATCTGGAATCATAGTTTTTGTACAGCGTAACCAGTTTGGTACTTTCGACGGGTCTGAACTTATTTTGATCATATCGAGTTCGGTTTGTAGTCGCTCTAGTGTTTTATCGTCATGTCCTGTGGAGACTTTAGAGACAGTGTAAAATTTATCGGTGGCTTTGTCATAGCAACCCATTAGGAAAATAGACATTATACCGCCCTTTTTGCCAGTACCGTACCATGCCCCCAAAACAATTAGATCGGCACTGTCTGCCATTGCGCCCCCAAAAAGATAGTCTTTTTTTACCTTAAGCCAATGGCGTTTTCCTGGTTCGTAGATGCTTTTCATATCTTTAAGCACCAAGCCTTCAAGACCTAACTTTAGAACTTTTGCAATCATGTTGGCTAGGTCTTTTGGATCGTGGATCTCTTCCATTTCGGAAAACACAATGTGGTTTGGAATTTCCGTCATTGTTTCTTTTAGGATCTTCTTTCTCTTTTTTATGGGTTTATCGGTTAAAATTTCGCCGTTGTAGTAAATGCAATCGAAAACAAAAAGGCAAACTGAAGCGTCTTTGAACTCCGACTTTTTATGAATCCCTAAGGTACCGAACGGTAACGGCTTTCCCGTCTGTGTATCAATCATCAAAATCTCACTGTCTAGAATCAAGTCTTTGCCATGAGGAAACGCCTGTGGAATGTAATCTTTAAAATGAGCGACTTTGTGCGGCAGTACCGGTTTTAAACTTCTAGAAAAGTACTTAAATTCTGATCCGCACTTATGAACTTGGACTCTTTCACCGTCGTATTTTATTTCAGAGTACATGCCATTTGGGCATTTTTTCATTGCTTGCTCTACCGACTTGCAGGCCTCAGCAAGCATAGGTAGTACTGGAGTCATCAATTCAATAGTGGCCTTGGAACCTTTCCCTTTTCCAGACATACAACGCGATATAACAGCTTCAATGTCCCTGGATGATTGGAAAGCCTCATAAGCGTCTGGGTGGACACCATCCAGAACATGCTTAGCACCAGCATTCATGCGTAAGTCATGCTTGATTAACCTGATGATGGTCTTCAAGTCATTTGCAGTACATTTGACAGCAAATGACTTAAGATGGTTAATTTGTTCTTCTTCCTTGGTCATAGTGGACAGTTCTTCTAAGAACAAATCCACTTCATGCAGTGATAATCTGCTTTTTTTGGCTGGTTTAAAAGATTCGCTTTTTTCAAAAAATTCTTGTATGGTCTCACTCACATCACCTTGCTCCAGATGCACCAACATGTCGTCGTGATCGGTATTAAAAATTTTGCTAAACAGCTTTATCAGTTGCTTACTTTGCAAATTATAGATGCGTTTTACAAACCCTGGAAGCAATAGGCGACACCAGAGAACAACATCCCCTTTAAACGATGTACCATCACTGCCCTTAGTAAATAATTTATTAACGAGGTTTGTTTTCTCCAGATAACTGCTTTCATTGCTGATATCCGCCACCAAACGACGGAATTCCCGAAATTGGTTATCTCTGTGGGAGTAATCATGTTTAAAACTGTCTGAACTAGTGCTAGGTTTTTCATTACTGTTCTCCACGGAATTATTGAGCTTTGGTTTATCTTTCGCTTTTGGTTTTTTGACTACTGCTTTGATACCATATTTTGTTTCAAATGTTTTGTCGCACTCCTCTATTCTTTTCAGTATATCCTTCTTATGATCATCATCCAGTAAATCCCAACCGTCAATGTCATCCTCAGGGTCATCTATTCTTTTTGTAGTCGCTCGCTGTTTCAAGAAAACTTCAAACAAGCAGTTAACATGGTGCCAGTTTTTCATTTTCCCTTCGCCGAAAGGATTGGGCGTTAACTTGGCTATTCGTAACTCTCCCTGGGCACATTTTTGTTTGCACTTTTTGCACTGGGCACGTCCTTGTTTGGCAATTTCGATTACAAAGGGTTTTTCTTGAGTTTCTTCTTGATCTGACATCTAAAATTGAGGTTATGAATTGCAATAACAACAACAAATAATGAGTTTAGGTTTAATTGAAGAGTTTTCTTTTTTGTGTTAAATTACATAATATATTAAACTTACCCTTGTGGTATTTTATGCCCGTACGGAACGATTAAACAGTTCTTTAGGCGAATTTAGGTTATACTGTCACATGTCAACATAATGGTTTGAGTATTATGATTTAGCGAAAATATGTTCTGTAAGTTTCACGTCGATTAAATTTAAAAATAGCAACAAGTTGCATTACTTTGCGTGTATTTATCCTATTTATTATTGATTTTATAGACAAATGTTATGTAAAATATGTTATCAGTTATACAGATTAATGTATTTTGGGTTGCGGAAACCTAAACAAAACTTCGTTGTGTCTTATTGGTGTTGTTCTAAGAAAAACAATTACATTATTGTTCAAATTGACTAAATAATCTAAAGACCTTTATACTTGATATTTTGTATAACGATGCAGTGACGGTAAAACACGTTTTCCGCATGTTGTCAGTTGTCACATTGACACAACCTTATTTTCAGATGTCTAACGACAACCCTTTGCATGAAAAGCCTTTTTCCGTGGAAATCACAAAGCAAAGCAGAGCCCTCTGTAAAAAGTGCAAACGAAAATGCATTCAAGGCGAATTGCGTATTGCGAAAATAATTCCGAACCCTTTGGGATCTGGCGGCATTAAAACCTGGCATCATGTGGACTGCATATTTGAGGTTTTTTCCAAACAACGGCAAACCACAAAACGAATAGAAGGGTCCCACGATGTGGAAGGTTGGGACCTATTGGATCACGATGATAAAGTCGACATATTGAAAAAGATAAAGGAGTGTAATGAAGCATTCGAAGCCAAGTTGGATAAGTCATTAAAAAAGACAAAAAATGCCACAAATAAGGGGAAATCTCATTTGCACAACGTCTCACTGAATGAAGACTCCTTGAGTGTGTCTTCAGATGTCACAGTTAAAGAGGATGTTCATAAAGATAATTGTTTTCGAACATTTAGAACAGTGGTGGTTGACGTATTCAATGCCTCTAATGCAACTGAGAAGATCAATGTTTTTCGTGAAATATTCGCAAAAGGAAGTGATGGAACAGGTTTTAAGGGTAATATTTTTTTATGGTGTAAATTGTTACTTCCTGCGGTGGTGAAGAGGGTTTATCCTTTACAAACAAAACAGCTTGTTAGAATTTTTAGTCGAATTTTTAATATAACCGAAGAGGCTATAAAATCTCGCCTGGACAAAGAAGATGTAGGCCAAACAGTCCAATATTTTTATGTAGAAAACAAAGGCGTCAAACCGGCGAAAAAAAGCACGCTAACTCTGCCTGAAGTTGATGAATTTCTAGAAGCTCTTACACATTTGCCAAAAGAAGAAGCACAGTACAATCATTTCAAAAAATTCATCAGAAGATGTACTTCAAATGACCTCAAAGTCGTTATTAGGTTGATTAAACACGATTTACGCATGAATGCAAATGCTAAACATATTTTTGAAGGACTGCACCCAGATGCTTACTCAATCTTTCAGTCATGCAAAGATATAAAAACTGTAATAGACAGATGTTGGGGCACAGTCGAAAAAGAAAAAGTTCTTGAAGTTGCCGAAACTCCAAAACCACTAAAAAAGAGCCCCAAACGTAAAATTTCAAATCCTGAAGTAAAAGCGAAAAAGATCAAACCCGACGATGTCAAAGAGGAGGACATGTTTTCAAAAATTAAAGCTGAAACAGAAGTTCAAGCGCCAAAAACATATATAGCTGAACTCCCTGAACAAAGAACATTTATACCAAATTATTTTGAAAATGTGAAATTATACTTAGAAGAAGGTGTAACTGAAAGACACGTGGAATGGGTGCATTATTTTATTGCCTATGGCGGCACGGTTTTGAAACGGGATGAACACCAAAAGGCCACGCATGTTTTACATTTGAAAGATACAGTTGCCAAAACTACTATTCCATGTCCTAATAGTGCCCGGCATGTGATAGTTGAATGGATTAAATCAACTGTGGAAAAGAAATGTTTACAGGATTGTCACCCATATACTGTAAGATGGAAACCCAGTCATAATGCTTCATAATTATAAAGTTTTACTTACCGATTTACAATTTCGTAATTACGAACAACATTTGTTTAAAAAACAAAACTATATTAGTTGCCTTAATTAAATCAATTAAGAACATGATGGTATTTTTGCATATCTGTAAATAACACCTTATTGTCACTCTGACTGAAGTTTGTAAATAAATTTTAAATTTTGGCACTTTGAATTTATTTTGTCAACAATGCCAGCAATATCTGTATAAAAAAAGGAAATTGGCCGGATCCGGATGTGGGAGGCACCGAATATCTTGCGGCGAACAAGACGAAGCTAAAGTAAGAAGTAAGGTTAGTTGTTCACAAAGCCAAATTTACACTTTAATGCCAATATAATTTGAAGTCGTTTGAATTTTTTGGAATGGGTTGATTTTTTAAATCTTTTACTAGAAGAGAAAATTTCAACCAATCCAGAGACAGCATTATTTAAAATTTATCCAATCGGGTGAGAATATCATCGAATATTCATGCACATGTGCAATACCCGGGTATAAGCACATGTGTGCATCCAACAACAAAATTAATAAACCATTATAAATTTATACAATAACTAAATTGACAATTTACAATGAAACCGTTTCGGACAATAGTCTTCCCGTATATCCCGCGTGCACGCCAAATACAATCAGAATATTTCGCTCGCACACTACGTGCACTTGAGAAATCTTCAGGTATTTGGCGTGCACTTGGGATATAATAGTTGAATATATCCCGGGTGAGAATCGACCGATTTGATCATACAAATAATTCAATTAAATGTTACTCCTATTAAATATTATTAATTAAGCTACAATCGATTGGAATTCTGAAAGAAACTTTTTTTTCACAGAAAGATTTTGAGACTGTCCGATAGCGAAACTCCGACTTTCGATTTTGAGATATTCAGACTTGATTATCTAGAGTTTGAAGCCTCGAAACTAATATTGTAACAGACGTGAGGATGACTCATTGAGATCGTCTGGACTATTCCGAACACACGACGTCATCCATGATGTTCTGGAATAATTGTCGAGAATGTCATTAATGCAACTATCTGGAGGCGCCTAGAAGGATTTAGGCGCCGGTATATTTATGGAGGACGTTCCCGCAGGAGTCTACTCGCAGTCAGCCAACCAGTCGCACCATTTACATCAGTCACAATCGGAGTCGAAGATCAGTGGGTCGAGTCGGACAGTTGCCTTTATCTATCCGCGAGTGCCGCGCGATGTGTAAATAAATTATACGAAACGTGCCGGTGAAGTAATAAATTGTAAATAGTGTAAATAATGTAAATATTGTAATATAAGAACTTCAAATAAATAAACGAACCCGTAAACGCAACAGTATCATCAGTAATTTTGAAAGTTTGCGACTTTGATATTTTAGACTGCAACGTCGCAACGTAGTATTTGGATAATTTGGATTATTTGGTTTCATAAATAATTAGATAATGGATAGATAAATGATTGTAAAATCGGTGGATGCGCCGGTTCTACTTAAATTTCTAAAAACTTATAAGTTGATTGAGGCTGTGTGTTTTGTTTTAACTATTTGAAACATTTTCAAGAAAATTTATTCAAATTTAAATCATAAGAGCCACCAAAAGTTCAAAATAAGCATAACAATGTCTAAAAAGTAAAACAATATTTAGAGCATATTTTATAAACCGCAATTTCAGTAATATTGCATTATTATGCAAGATATTATTATTTAATTAATTGAGATTCATGTATATAGTAATGATTTGATTTTATTTGAAAAGATTTTATTGCATAGACGTAAAAGCGTTTTAGTACCTAGGCTCGTAATATCATAATTATTTTTGACTAGAAACGACACATCAATCAATAATAATAATAATTACAGTTACATAAAATTCACACTGTGACAGACGGACGGACAGCGGAACCTTGGGTACGAAACTCCAAAAAGGAAAAATTACTATCATGAAGTTATTTAACTATGAATTAATATAGACCGATTATCGACATTCATATCTGGTAAATCTACTAAGGCAAAGTTTCAAAGTGTGACAAGGTTATTAAAGTTCCACAACAACTGACATACGCTGTAAGGACAATTGGCAATATGTATGACGTTCGTTTCTCCCTTCCCAACAATATTTAGGAACGAACAAAGGACATAAAGGTGTAAGCACAAAAATAACATAATAATAAGAACAGAATGTTGCAAAAGATTATACTATGTTCTTCTAATGGCTCAAACTACTTCTACTTGTCTAACAACTGTACTTGTATTTAAATTCAAAAGCAGCCACTGGAACTAAAATAGCTTCGGCGTGCCCTATAGAAGAGAGTTAAACAATAATTTCCTGAAAAGGACAAAATGGCATTTAAACAATACCTATTTTCTAAAAGGCCATAAAATATAAAGTGATGGCGGCTACGTAAATGACTTGACGCCACCAGAACACATGGTAGAACAAACGATAAAATTGGAATGATTTAGCTAAAAATTTCATTTCATTCGAAATTTTCAAACAGGGAAATAATCGTTTGCAAATTACATTAACGTGTACTTTGGCTAAAATGTAAATTCAATATAAAGATGTTACCCGTATTTCGGACTCAAACACATTGTTGTGGAATCGGCTGCAACCCGTCACAGTATCGTAAAGTGAATTATTGACGATTAGATTTTTAAATTGAACACATGCAACTTTAAACAACAGGAAAAACCCATGGTGCGAATAAAATCTAATTTAACAAATTATAAGGAAATAGTAAGAGCTTGCGGCGAGCAACATTGTTGTTGGTTCGAAGGTTAAAATAGTAAAGGGCTGATCGCATCTTCGTTCTTTTGCCAACCAACCTCCTCTCTGGATAGGTACTGCCAAACTAGCCCCATGTCGGATAGGCAAACCGAATTTCTGCTTTTTTAATTAGAGGTTCCGTACTTCAAAAGGAGCATTTTGCAAGGACGAGCAACTACTGGGTGAGAGTGATCAAAAAGTTCGAAGTGTGACATAAGAGACACAGAAAAAGTACATTCTGTGAAACAATGCTTTCTGTTCAGAAATATTTACAGCGGTCAGTTGGGAAACCCAAAGGGTCATAAACCTCTACCTGTCTAACGACCCAAATGCTAGCACAATACAAATACAATGTTCTGAATTCAACCACCACCTCAGACGACATTCGGGATTATAAAAGTCTGGTCGTACTTTGCTTCTGATGAAACAGTAATGGGATAATGGGAGAAACCGAGTCTTGACCATAAGGTCTGTTGTTGAAAAAACAGGTTGCTCTATTTTGATTTTGATCGTAAGGTAATTTTACTAATTTGAACTTTAGCGCCGTTTTAATTAATTTTTTCCTTACGTAATCTATTCAGTATTTGATAACGTTGACAACATAATAAAAATCTCTATGCGAATGTCATTAAAAAAATATATTGACGTCAAGAAAACTAATGAATTTTTTTTTTGTATACGTTAATTATGCGCTCTAATTAACCCTACCACATGCTTTTTAAGTTTTATTTCTAGTGCAAATACTAACGGAGTTACTGAATTTATTCCTTACTTAATTTCAACACCATATTTTATTTGTTATTCATTTGTGAAAATATTGGATCCATATTCGAATTTCGATTACAAAAAAATCCTCAATAATTTGTCGTAAGGTTTGGAAGAGTTGCCGTGGACAAGTATTATTATTTATTTTCCTGTTTATTTATTTTGGCGAAAATGATGTGCCAGAAGGAATTATTATTAAGGAAGCCACCAATGTAGCTTTAAGTTTATTGCCAGAGAAATCATCTTGAAGGTACGAGTGTGATTATAACTTTAAAAACTGGCACAAAAAACCTGTATTACGGGGTAACAGAAGATGTTTTATTGGCTTGCCTTACATGAATGTGTTAGATTCAGTACTAATTATTATAGTCAAAATGGTCTATTCTGAAAAGTTTTTTAGAGATGAAGAAAAATATTCAGGTTTGCAGGTTTGTTTTTTATTGAAATTTGTATGAAAAGATATGACGTTTGTTTGACATTTGGAGATTTCAAAAGTAATTGTATTTCCCACGACCTTGTTGATAAATGTCACCGGCCTGTACATTGGCTCAGTTCAAGTGTTTCTCCACGAGCGCTGCCTACCCGGCAAAATCCCGCGATTTTTTAAATTAGGAAATAATTAAACAAATAATACTTCACATTTAATGGAATCAGATTGAGGATACCTTTCGCTCACATTTAATTCTTTGAATTGTAGCATCTGTTGTAGATACTTTGTTCTTGTCTTGTGACTGTTTGTGTTACTTGTTTCAATATTTTCTTGTTCTGGTTGTTGTATTCATATTAATAATTCAACAAAATGCCGCGTATTCATAATAAATGCATCGTGCCTTCATGCCAGACTTCACTAGGGATTAGGTAAAATTACATATTTTCAGTTGAATTTAACAATAATTGTAATAATTGTTTATACAGTACAAGAATTTATTGTGTTGCCTGAGAAAGCACTGGCATGTAATTTTCATTTCAATTCATAAAGAACATCATCGAGAAGAAAACACCTGATGTTTATTCTGATGCCTTACCTTCCTGCTCATCCGTTACCTTTATTAAAGAAAAAAAACAAACTTATTCTTTACAATACCAGATAAGAAGGTTTCATTATGGATTCTGCTCTTCAATATTTAGCAAGAAAAAATAGTTCTCATTTATGTTAAATACGAGCCTGTATGTAACATACAGGGTGTCCCAACTAAAATTTGTACCCCCCAACAATTCCAATTTCGAAAGAATCAGAAGAAAACGCTCGAACAGGTCAATTTTGTTATCAAGGGGGACCACACTTTCACGTCTTAGATCTCACCCCTCTATGGGAGCCACCCCCTAAAAAATCTAAATAGCATGGGGGGTCGTGTGATACATCATTTTAAAGCTTATTCAATTCTGTATTCAGAATGTGGTTGTCTGGAATAATATGAATTGCAAGAAATCCAGCTGCTTTAATTTCTGATAGTATTTTCATTGTTAGATCAAAAAGCATTTTACTTGTCAAATTTTTGTGAAAAAAGTATCCAACAAGAATTATGTACTTAGTAGAAAACCCATGAATAACAAAATAGCATTTTGTTGGCTAATATGTTTTGATTTCCAACAGTTTTCTATAATGTACATATTTTAAAATCCATAGAATTTATCCTCCATTCTATTTTACTGAAGTTTTTCTTTAATTGCCATGTTATATTATAAAATATTAAATGGCATGGGGGGTCGTGTGATACATCATTTTAAAGCTTATTCAATTTTCGATCCAGGCCTACATTTATCGATTCCTTTCTACAAAAAAAAAAAAAACCATGAAATCGATATTTTTCAAATCTACATAAAATACACAACTAAAATTTGTACCCCCCAACCATTTCAATTTCGAAACAGTTAGAAGAAAACATTCAAACAGGTCAATTTTGTTATCAAGGGGGGCCAAATTGTACCAAACTTTCAAGTCTTAGATTTCACCCCTTTAGCCAGGGGAGCCACCCCCTTAAAAAATTTAAATGGCATGGGGGGTCAAGTTTATTCAATTCTCTATCCAAACCTGCTTTTATCGATTTGTTCTTACAAAAAAGAGCATAAAAATTTGTTATTTTCCAAATCTACATAAAATACTCTCGATTTGAAAAATAACAAATTCATGCTTTTTTTGTAGAAACAAATCGATAAAAGTAGATCGAGATAGAGAATGGAATAAGCTTTAAAATGATGTATCACACGACCCCCCATGCCATTTAATTTTTATAAGGCGGTGGCGCCCCTGGCTCAAAGGGTGAGATCTAAAACATGAAAGTTTGGTAAAATTTCGTCCCCCTTGATAAAAAAAATTGACCTGTTTGAGCGTTTGCTTCAGAGTCTTTCGAAATTGGAATTGTTGGGGGGTACAAATTTTAGTTGGGACACCCGATATATACAAGACAGGGGGGGCCTTAGATACTCCCCACTTATGTTTACTTGTATGATAAATCAAATTTTTGTAGGTTTGAAAAATTGTAAAATACGTACCTGTAGGATGTAGCCCACGAATAACTGTTACATACGTAATTAAGGAATGCGTGGTTTACTTCAGAGTTTTTTCTTTGCAAGGAAGAAAAGCACAAACATTAGATTGTAGACATTCTCTTAGAAAGATTATTCGAAAGTTTGACATTGTGCGGTAACGGTCAAATGTCAAAATTTAAACTGCGGCGCAAAACCGCCAAAACCGCCGGGTAAGTAGCACCCTCTGTACAATAATTTACTTCAAAAAATCAATGCAATTTTGAAGAATGGTACAGGCCGGTTTAAAGAGAAAATTTATCAAGAAGGTCGTGGTATTTCCTAAAGGAAAAAATGAACGTTATTGTGACGTTCTCGAAGAATCGCGGCGTGATGATTTAATCGTAAAATCGTAGGATCGCAAATATTCTAGGTTTTGAACTTCTCGAAGAAACCAGAAAGCCTTCTCGCTTTAAATAGGACGGCAGAACGACTGCGGAATAGTCCAGTCTAGTCGAGTCGAGTCGATGTCAAAGTCCGAATAGGATACTGAGCGACATAATCCGTGTGACTGTTAATATAAATAATTGTGCTGTTATAACTGTGATCTGAAAACAGTCTAGTGTTTAAATAAATTGTACATAGTTCGTTCAAATAAATATTTTTGTGAACCCGTAAACGCTACATTATACTCCAAAAAAGGAATTTTATTTCTGATGTAAAACGTAATTAAAAAAAATGGTAACGGTGTCAGTTCAAAAACAGATCACAAAATTTTTGTGTCAAAAGATGGCAACTTAAAAACAAAAATCGCCCTCCCTGTTCGAGCGTTTTTCGCAAAAACAGTATATAACTAAATTATGAATTTTGTGCGGAACTTTATGATCACTCTGTATATTACAGCAGTTCCTAGCAAACCTTATATGTCGTCTCCCTTAAAACCTTAAACAGTTAAAACTCAAAACAAATTTATGGAATTCGCTGAAAATAATGCAATTCTACTAATGAGACGACATTCCTATGTTTACAAAAAATATTTTCGATGTTATGAAATAATAGTTTTTTAGAGTTTTTGCTTAGTTCCGGCTTATCAGTAGGTAACTCCATTAAAATTAAATCACTTGTGTCCGAGTCTTCGCGTCGTCGATTGCTCATATAAATTTGTGCACAGTGGGGACTTTATTTAAACTAATTCTTAATGTTTCAGTATAAATAATGTAGATTAAAGATTTTAGTGAGTGAGTGAGTGAGTGGTGTGCCTTATGCGGTTACAGAGGGTGGAGCGAGTTAAAGCGTAAGTTTTTTATATTTATTGTTGCTAAATGTATTCAATTGTTCTTATATTATTAGGATTATTAGTGCAACTGTAGCATTCATATAGAAAATACAGAACAGTAGTAATAGTTCTTTGTTTAACATTCACGGAAGGGCGCGAAATCACGTAAACCTTTTTATATTACCTAAATGAAAACAATTTTTTGTCTACATCCGAATCCATTCCCGCAGTTATCATAATTTTTTGTGACATGTCGTTCGAGCTAATAAGTTAGTAAGCTTGTAATTTCGTTATTTAGTTCATAAATCGCGTACGCCTCGAAGATTAACTTCATTGCAAATTTATTCTATTTAAAAAACGTTATAATTACTTTCAGTGACTGTCAGTTCGTCTTGTAGAGGATGAACTGCTTCAAGGGTCAGTATGAAGTATATTATATTGTTCCAAGGTGCAATTTAACGTATAAGCATTTACAAAATTGATTAGCAGTCAGATAAGAAATACAGAAGTCATCGAATCTTTTGTTTACAATTTTCTTGTTTGAATAATAATTATAATATAAAGAATTTTATTCAATCTTTATAGTGGCAAATAACTGTTAAATATATTATGGTGTTAATTTTATATATTCTCGCAAAATAAACAAAACGTCCCAAAGTTTTCTATACGATTGATCACTTTGTAATTGCATTTTAAAAATCAAGCAAAACTAGAGAAAATAAATGTAATACATTACCAAATTTATAATAAAGGGATAAATAAATTTGAATCTTCCACAGAGGTATAAAAAAGGAAGCAGATAAAATAAAATGGTTACTAATGTCGTAGAAACATTAAAATCGTTAATTTTTTATTGCAGTGGCACCATATGAAGATGACTTCACACCCACTGCTGGATTAAAAGGGTAATTGATCTTATTTGCAAATCTTTTGTGTTTTTATTTATATTCTATGATTATTGCAGTAGGTTCGTGTAAGAAGATGACGGCAACGCTGGAGCTGCATCGGTGAGTTTGAAACAAATTTGTAATTTTTTGTGGCGGAGTGAATTTGTGTAAGTGGCATCCCAAAGGTCAGGGGGTTTGGATTTAAAGGGTATTATGCACGTAAATACAGCTTTCTAAAAAATAAATGACACATAGATAAATTAAAATTGTTGATTGAAGTTGAGTGGGAGTGGGATAATTAATAAATATATTTTTATGCAGCAGTGGCCTGAATCCAAAGAAGATGATGGCATCGCAGAAGACATGACCTTACAGAAGTGTATCTGAATTATGATGGTAACTATTTTTATTTTTTTATTCAATTTTTGATTTTAGTGAATATCAATAAATGTAGCATCATACTTATTTATTTCTTCAAAGAGTTTCATCATTCTTACAATTTGTTTACATCTGTTGCTACCAAGATTTTTCTATTTTTTTTTCTACCTTTAATTTACACTTTCCTTCCCACAATTTTAGTAACTGATCGTTTCTCTTACCTTGTATTCCCAAAACTAATTCAAGCCCTGTAATTCTGTGTTATTTTTGAAATTTATTTTGCCACTTAATATTTTGATTTGATGGGTTCTGCTGCATATTTGCTTTTTCGTGTGTTTCCATGTTGTACTTATAGAAGCTTATTTCTTATTTCAGTTTTTCCATCCTTCTGGAGAGAACCGTCGAAAGAGTCCTGACATCGCATCACCAAGTCTGGAGTAAGAAGGTTTTAATTTTTATTCAAAATACAATAGTTAACATAACATATCAAGCATGAAATAATCTTTGTATCAGGGTTGAATTTATCAACGACATGCATTCGTAATTCACCAATCTGGGTGGATTCGTAATTCACCAATCTGGGTGGTATAAGATTCAATTGATTCCAGTCTAGAACATTAATTTAGCAAACATATAAAACTAATGTATTTATTTTTTTGCATAGAGAACGGCGAACTCCTGAAGAAGACGTCTCGGAAGCCATGACGTTACCACCGACGCCGCGAATCTGGATCTAAAGGGTAATTGATCTTATTTGTAAATCTTTTGCGTTTTTTTAATAATTTATATTCTGTTTTTATTGCAGTAGGTTCGTGTATGAAGATGACGGCAACGTTGGAGCTGCATCGGTGAGTTTGAACACATTTGTAATTTTTTGTGGCGGAGTGAATTTGTGTAAGTGGCATCCCAAAAGTCAGGGGCTTCGGATTTAAATGGTAAGTATTTTATTATTCACGTGAATACAGTTATCTAAAAAATAAATGATAGATAAATTAAAATTGTTGATTGAAGTTGAGTGGGAGTGGATAATTATTAAATATATTTTTATGCAGTAGTGACCTGAATCCAAAGAAGATGATGGCATCGCAGTAGACATGACCTTACAGAAGTGTATCTGAATTATGATGGTAACTATTTTTATTTTTTTATTCAATTTTTGATTTTAGTGAATAGCAATAAATGTAGCGTCATACTTATTTATTTTTTCAAAGAGTTTCATCATTATTACAAATGTGTACATCTGTTGCTTCCAGGGTTTTTTCTTTTTCTACCTTTAATTTACGCTTTAAGTTTTCCTTCCCACAATTCTAGTAACTGATCGTTTTAACCTTCTCTTCCCAAAACTAATCCAAGCCCCGTAATTTCGTGTTCCATTTTGAAATTTATTTTACTACTTAACATTTTGATTTGATGCTTTCTGCTGAATATTCCCTTTTTCGTGTGTTTCCATGTTGTACTTCTAGAAGCTTATTTTTTATTTCAGTTTTTCCATTCTTGTGGAGAGAACCGTCGAAAGAGTCCTGACATCGCATCACCAAGTCTGGAGTAGAAGGTATTAATTTTTATTCAAAATACAATAGTTAACATAACATATCAAGCATGAAATAATATTTGTATCAGGGTTGAAGTTATCAACGATATGCTTTCTTAATTCACCAATATGGGTGGTAGAAAATTCAATTGATCAATGTCTTCCTTTATAACTTATAATAACAACTTAGAAGATCGATGTAGTAAAAATATAAAACTAAAGTTATTTTTTTATTGCAACAGAGAACGAGCTCCTGAAGAAGATGTCGCTGAAGCCATGACGTTACCACCGACGCCGCGAATCTGGATCTAAAGGGTAATTAATCTTATTTGTAAACCTTTTGCGTTTTTTTTAAATTTATATTCTGTTTTTATTGCAGTAGGTTCGTGTATGAAGATGACGGCAACGTTGGAGCTGCATCGGTGAGTTTGAACACATTTGTAATTTTTTGTGGCGGAATGAATTTGTGCAAGTGGCATCCCAAAAGTCAGGCGGTTTGGATTTAAAGGGTAAGTATTCTATTATTCACGTGAATACAGTTTTCTAAAAAATAAATTGTACATAGATAAATTAAAATTGTTGATTGAAGTTGAGTGGGAGTGGATAATTAATAAATATATTTTTATGCAGTAGTGACCTGAATTCGAAGAAGATGATGGCATCGCAGAAGACATGACCTTACAGAAGTGTATCTGAATTATGATGGTAACTATTTTTATTTTTTTATTCCATTTTTGATTTTAGTTAATAACAATAAATGTAGCACTTTACTTAAATATTTTTTCAAAGAGTTTCATCATTCTTACAAATGTGTACATCTGTTGCTACCAAGGTTTTTCTTTTTCTATTATTTTTTCTACCTTTAATTTAAACTTTAAGTTTTCCATCCCAGAATTCTAGTAACTGATCGTTCCTCTTACCTTCTCTTCCCAAAACTAACTCATGCCCTGTAATTCTGTGTTCCATTTTGAAATTTATTTTGCCACTTAACATTTTGGTTTGATGTTTTCTACTGGATATTGCCTTTTTCGTGTGTTTCCATATTGTACTTATTGAAGCAGCATATTTTTCATTTCAGTTTTTCCATTCTTCTGGAGAGAACCGTCGAAAGACTTCTGACATCGCAGCACCAAATCTGGAAGAACGTAATTTATTTTTATTCGTATTCCAGTAGTTAACATAACATATCAAACATGAGATAATCTTTATACCAGGGTTGAAGTTATCAACGATATGCATTTAAAACGTACAACAACAGTCTCGAACATCCAGTTTGTAAAAATATAAAACTAAAGTAATTTTTTGATTCCACAGAGAACGGCGAAATCCTGAAGAAGACCTCGCGGAAGTCATGACGTTACCGCCGGCGCCGCGAATCTGGATCTAAAGGGTAATTAATCTTATTTGTAAATCTTATATGTTTTTTATTTATATTCTATTATTATTGCAGTAGGTTCGTGTAAGAAGATGACGGCAACGTTGGAGCTGCATCGGTGAGTTTGAACACATTTGTAATTTTTTGTGGCGGAGTGACTTTGTGTAAGTGGCATCATCCCAAAAGTCAGGGGATTCGGATTTAAATGGTAAGTATTTTATTATTCACGTAAATACAGTTATCTAAAAAATAAATGATGGATAGATAAATTAAAATTGTTGATTGAAGTTGAGTGGCAGTGGATAATTATTAAATATATTTTTATGTAGTGGTGGCCTGAATCCGAAGAAGATGATGGCATCACTGAAGACATGACCTTACAGCACTGTATCTGAACTATGATGGTAACTATTTTTATTTTTTTCTTCAATTTTTGATTATAGTGAATAACAATAAATGTAGCATCATACTTATTTATTTTTTCAAAGAGTTTCATCATTCTTACAAATGTGTACATTTGTTGCTACCAAGGTTTTTTCTTTTTTTATTTATTTTTTACCTTTGATTTACGCTTTAAGTTTTCCTTATCACAATTCTAGTAACTGATAGTTCCTCTTACCTTCTCTTCCCAAAACTAACTCAAGCCCTGTAATTCTGTGTTCCATTTTGAAATTTATTTTGCCACTTAATATTTTGATTTGATGGGTTCTGCTGGTTATTTCCTTTGTCGTGTGTATTGTATTTATAGAAGGATATTTTTTATTTCAGTTTTTCCATCCTTCTGGAGAGAAACGTCGAAAGACTTCTGACATCGCAGCACCAAGTATGGAGTAAGAAGCTACTTATTTTTATTCATATTACAGTAGTTAATACAACATATCAAGCATGAAGTAATCTTTGTATCAGTGTTGAAGTTATCAACTAATGTATTTATTTTTTTGCATAGAGAAGGGCGAACTCCTGAAGAAGATGTCGCGGAAGCCATGACTTTACCGCCGGCGCCACGGGTCCGGATTTAAAGGGTAATTGATCTTATTTGTAAATCTTTTGTGTTTTTATTTATATTCTATTATTATTGCAGTAGGTTCGTGTAAGAAGATGACGGCAACGTTGGAGCTGCATCGGTGAGTTTGAACACATTTGTAATTTTTTGTGGCGGAGTGAATTTGTGCAAGTGGCATCCCAAAAGTCAGGCGGTTTGGATTTAAAGGGTAAGTATTCTATTATTCACGTGAATACAGTTTTCTAAAAAATAAATTGTACATAGATAAATTAAAATTGTTGATTGAAGTTGAGTGGGAGTGGATAATTAATAAATATATTTTTATGCAGTAGTGACCTAAATTCAAAGAAGATGATGACATCGCAGAAGACATGACCTTACAGCACTATATTTGAACTATGATGGTAAATATTGTTATTTTTTTATTCAATTTTTGATTTAGTGAATAACAATAAATGTAGCATGATACTTATTTATTTTTTCAAAGAGTTTCATCATTCTTTCAAATGTGTACATCTGTTGCTTCCAGGTTTTTTTCTTTTTCTACCTTTAATTTACGCTTTAAGTTTTCCTTCCCACAATTCTAGCTACTGATCGTTTCTCTTACCTTCTCTTCCCAAAACTAATTCAAGCCCTGTAATTTCGTGTTCCATTTTGAAATTTATTTTACCACTTAACATTTTGATTCGATGCTTTCTGCTGAATATTCCCTTTTTCGTGTGTTTCCATGTTGTACTTATAGAAGCTTATTCTTTATTTCAGTATTTCCATTCTTCTGGAGAAAACCGTCGAAAGAGTCCTGACATGGCATCACCAAGTCTGAAGTAAGAAGGTATTAATTTTTATTCAAAATACAATAGTTAACATAACATATCAAGCATGAAATAATATTTGTATCAGGGTTGAAGTTATCAACGATATGCATTCTTAATTCACCAATATGGGTGGTATAAAATTCAATTGATTTCTGTCTACCTTTATAACTTATAATAACAACTTAGAAGATCGATGTAGTAAAAATATAAAACTAAAGTTATTTTTTTATTGCAACAGAGAAAGAGCTCCTGAAGAAGATGTCGCTGAAGCCATGACGTCACCGCCGGCGCCGCGAATCTGGATCTAAGGGGTAATTGATCTTATTTGTAAATCTTTGGCGTTTTTTAAAATTTATATTCTGTTTTTATTGCAGTAGGTTCGTGTAAGAAGATGACGGCAACGTTGGAGCTGCATCGGTGAGTTTGAACACATTTGTAATTTTTTGTGGCGGAGTGAATTTGTGTAAGTGGCATCCCAAAAGTCACGGGGTTTGGATTTAAAGGGAAAGTATTGCTAAAAAAATTAATGATACATAGATAAATTAAAATTGTTGATTGAAGTTGAGCGGGTGTGGATAATTATTAAATATATTTTTATGCAGTAGTGGCCTGAATCCGAAGAAGATGATGACATCGCAGAAGACATGACATTACAGCACTCTATCTGAACTATGATGGTAAATATGGTTATTTTTTTTTTATTCAATTTTTGATTTTAGTGAATAACAATAAATGTAGCATCATACTTATTTATTTTTTCAAAGAATTTCATCATTCTTACAAATGTGTACATCTGTTGCTACCAAGGTTTTTTCTTTTTCTATTATTTTTTTCTACCTTTAATTTACACTTTAAGTTTTCCTTCCCACAATTTTAGTAACTGATCGTTTCTCTTACCTTCTCTTCCCAAAACTAATTCAAGCCCTGTAATTCTGTGTTATATTTTGAAATTTATTTTGCCACTTAATATTTTGATTTGATGGGTACTGCTGGATATTTACATTTTCGTGTGTTTCCATATTGTATTTATAGAAGCATATTATTTTATTTCAGTTTTTCCATCCTTCTGGAGAGAACTGCCGAAAGACTCCTGACATCGCAGCACCAAGTCTGGAGTAAGAAGGTAATTTATTTTTATTCGTATTCCAGTAGTTAACATAACATATCAAGCATGAAATAATCTTTGTATCAGGGTTGAAGTTATCAACGATATGCATTTAAAACGTATAACAACAGTCTAGAACATCAATTTAGTAAAAATCTAAAGCTAAAGTAATTTTTTGATTGCACAGAGAACGGCGAACTCCTGAAGAAGACGTCGCTGAAGCCATGACGTTACCACCGGCGCCGTGAATCTGGATCTAAAGGGTAATTGATCTTATTTGTAAGTCTTTTGCGTTTTTTAAAATTTATATTCTTTTTTTATTGCAGTAGGTTCGTGTAAGAAGATGACGGCAACGTTGGAGCTGCATCGGTGAGTTTGAACACATTAATTTGTAATTTTTTGTGGCGGAGTGAATTTGTGTAAGTGGATCCCAAAAGTCAGGGGGTTTGGATTTAAAGGGTAAGTATTCTATTATTCACGTAGATACAATTCGCTAAAAAATTAATGATACATAGATAAATTAGAATTGTTGATTGAAGTTGAGTGGGAGTGGATAATTATTAAATATATTTTTATGCAGTAGTGGCCTGAATCCGAAGAATATGATGGCATCGCAGAAGACATGACCTTACAGCACTGTATCTGAACTATGATGGTAAATATATTTTTTTTTATTCAATTTTTGATTTTAGAGAATAACAATAAATGTAGCATCATACTTATTTATTTTTTCAAAGAGTTTCATCATTCTTACAAATGTGTACATCTGTTGCTACCAAGGTTTTTTCTTTTTCTTTTTTTTTCTACCTTTAATTTACACTTTCCTTCCCACATTTTTAGTAACTGATCGTTTCTCTTACCTTCTCTTCCCAAAACTCTAATTCAAGCCCTGTAATTCTGAGTTACTTTTTGAAATTTATTTTGACACTTAATATTTTGATTTGATGGGTTCTGCTGGATATTTCCTTTTTCGTGTGTTTCCATATTGTATTTATAGAAGGATATTTTTTATTTCAGTTTTTCCATCCTTCTGGAGAGAACCGGCGAAAGACTCTTGACATCGCAGCACCAAATCTGGAGTAAGGAGGTAGTTATTTTTATTCATATTACTGTAGTAAACATAACATATCAAGCATGAAGTAATCTTTGCATCAGGGTTGAATTTATCAACGACATGCATTCGTAATTTACCAATTTGGGTGGTATAAGATTCAATTGGTTCCAGTATAGTACATCAATTTAGCAAAAATATAAAAATAAAGTATTTTTTT
This sequence comes from Diaperis boleti, assembly GCA_963583935.1. Taxonomy (NCBI): domain Eukaryota; kingdom Metazoa; phylum Arthropoda; class Insecta; order Coleoptera; family Tenebrionidae; genus Diaperis; species Diaperis boleti. The sequence continues at coordinate 36,438,137 of OY757248.1, read as the reverse complement.
GCATAGAGTACGGCGAACTCCTGAAGAAGACGTCTCGGAAGCCATGCCGTTACCACCGGCGCCGCGTATCTGGATCTAAAGGGTAATTGATCTTATTTGTAAATCTTTTATTTTTTATTTATATTCTATTATTGTTGCAGTAGGTTCGTGTAAGAAGATGATGGCAACGTTGGAGCTGCATCGGTGAGTTTGAACACATTTGTAATTTTTTGTGGCGGAGTGAATATGTGTAAGTGGCATCCCAAAAATCAGGGGGTTTAGATTTAAAGGGTAAGTATTCTATTATTCACGTGAATACAGTTTTCTAAAAAATAAATTGTACATAGATAAATTAAAATCGTTGATTGAAGTTGAGTGGGAGTGGATAATTAATAAATATATTTTCATGCAGTAGTGACCTGAATCCAAAGAAGATGATGGCATCGCAGCAGACTTGACCTTACAGCACTATATCTAAACTATGATGGTAAATATTGTTATTTTTTTATTCAATTTTTGATTTTTGTGAATAACAATAAATGTAGCATCATACTTATTTATTTTTTCAAAGAGTGTCATCATTCAATTTACGCTTTTAGTTTTCCTTCCCACAATTCTAGTAACTGATCGTTCCTCTTACCTTCTCTTCCCAAAACTAATTCAAGCCCTGTAATTTCGTGTTTCATTTTGAAATTTATTTTACCACTTAACATTTTGATTCGATGCTTTCTGCTGAATATTCCCTTTTTCGTGTGTTTCCATGTTGTACTTATAGAAGCTTATTCTTTATTTCAGTATTTCCATTCTTCTGGAGAAAACCGTCGAAAGAGTCCTGACATGGCATCACCAAGTCTGAAGTAAGAAGGTATTAATTTTTATTCAAAATACAATAGTTAACATAACATATCAAGCATGAAATAATATTTGTATCAGGGTTGAAGTTATCAACGATATGCATTCTTAATTCACCAATATGGGTGGTATAAAATTCAATTGATCCCTGTCTACCTTTATAACTTATAATAACAACTTAGAAGATCGATGTAGTAAAAATATAAAACTAAAGTTATTTTTTTATTGCCACAGAGAACGAGCTCCTGAAGAAGATGTCGCTGAAGCCATGACGTCACCGCCGGCGCCGCGAATCTGGATCTAAAGGGTAATTGATCTTATTTGTAAATCTTTTGCGTTTTTTTTAAATTTATATTCTGTTTTTATTGCAGTAGGGTCGTGTAAGAAGATGACGGCAACGTTGGAGCTGCATCGGTAAGTTTGAACATTTGTAATTTTTTTTTGTGGCGGAGTGAATTTGTGTAAGTGGCATCCCAAAAGTCAGGGGGTTTGGATTTAAAGGGTAAGTATTCTATTGTTCACGTGAATACAGTTTTCTAAAAAATTAATTGTACATAGATAAATTAAAATTGTTGATTGAAGTTGAGTGTGAATGGATAATTAATAAATATATTTTCATGCAGTAGTGACCTGAATCCAAAGAAGATGATGGCATCGCAGAAGACATGACCTTACAGAAGTGTATCTGAATTATGATGGTAACTATTTTTATTTTTTTATTCCATTTTTGATTTTAGTTAATAACAATAAATGTAGCACTTTACTTATATATTTTTTCAAAGAGTTTCATCATTCTTACAAATGTGTACATCTGTTGCTACCAAGTTTTTTCTTTTTCTATTATTTTTTTCTACCTTTAATTTAAACTTTAAGTTTTCCTTCCCAGAATTCTAGTAACTGATCGTTCCTCTTACCTTCTCTTCCCAAAACTAACTCAAGCCCTGTAATTCTGTGTTACATTTTGAAATTTATTTTGCCACTTAATATTTTGATTTGATGGGTTCTGCTGGTTATTTGCTTTTTCGTGTGTATTGTATTTACAGAAGGATATTTTTTATTTCAGTTTTTCCATCCTTCTGGAGAGAACCGTCGAAAGACTCCTGACATCGCAGCATCAAGTATGGAGTAAGAAGCTACTTATTTTTATTCATATTACAGTAGTTAATATAACATATCAAGCATGAAGTAATCTTTGTATCAGGGTTGAAGTTATCAACTAATGTATTTATTTTTTGCATAGAGAAGGGCGAACTCCTGAAGAAGATGTCGCGGAAGCCATGACTTTACCGCCGGCGCCACGGGTCCGGATTTAAAGGGTAATTGATCTTATTTGTAAATCTTTTGTGTTTTTATTTATATTCTATTATTATTGCAGTAGGTTCGTGTAAGAAGATGACGGCAACGTTGGAGCTGCATCGGTGAGTTTGAACACATTTGTAATTTTTTGTGGCGGAGTGAATTTGTGCAAGTGGCATCCCAAAAGTCAGGCGGTTTGGATTTAAAGGGTAAGTATTCTATTATTCACGTGAATACAGTTTTCTAAAAAATAAATTGTACATAGATAAATTAAAATTGTTGATTGAAGTTGAGTGGGAGTGGATAATTAATAAATATATTTTTATGCAGTGGTGGCCTGAATCCGAAGAAGATGATGGCATCGCAGAAGACATGACCTTACAGCACTGTATCTGAACTATGATGGTAACTATTTTTATTTTTTTATTCAATTTTTGATTTTAGTTAATAGCAATAAATGTAGCATCATACTTATTTATTTTTTCAAAGAGTTTTATCATTGTTACAAATGTGTACATCTGTTGCTACCAAGGTTTTTTCTTTTTATATTTTTTTGTACCTTTAATTTACACTAAGTTTTCCTTCCCACAATTTTAGTAACTGATCGTTTCTTTTACCTTCTCTTCCCAAAACTAATTCAAGCCCTGTAATTCTGTGTTACATTTTGAAATTTATTTTGCCACTTAATATTTTGATTTGATGGGTTCTGCTGGATATTTGCTTTTTCGTGTGTTTCCATGTTGTACTTATAGAAGCTTATTTTTTATTTCAGTTTTTCCATCCTTCTGGAGAGAACCGTCGAAAAAGTCCTGACATCGCATCACCAAGTCTGGAGTAAGAAGGTTTTAATTTTTATTCGAAATACAATAGTTAACATAACATATCAAGCATGAAATAATCTTTGTATCAGGGTTGAATTTATCAACGACATGCATTCGTAATTCACCAATCTGGGTGGTATAAGATTCAATTGATTCCAGTATAGAACATCAATTTAGCAAAAAGATAAAAATAAAGTATTTTTTTTTTGCATAGAGAAGGGCGAACTCCTGAAGAAGATGTCGCGGAAGCCATGACTTTACCGCCGGCGCCACGGGTCCGGATTTAAAGGGTAATTGATCTTATTTGTAAATCTTTTGTGTTTTTATTTATATTCTATTATTATTGCAGTAGGTTCGTGTAAGAAGATGACGGCAACGTATTCAATTTTTGATTTAAGTGAATAACAATAAATGTAGCATTATACTTATTTATTTTTTCAAAGAGTTTCATCATTTTTACAAATGTGTACATCTGTTGCCTCCAGGGTTTTTTCTTTTTCGACCTTTAATTTACGCTTTAAGTTTTCCTTCCCACTATTCTAGTAACTGATCGTTCCTCTTACCTTCTCTTCCCAAAACTAATTCAAGCCCTGTAATTTCGTGTTCCATTTTGAAATTTATTTTACCACTTAACATTTTGATTTGATGCTTTCTGCTGAATATTCCTTTTTTCGTGTGTTTCCATCTTGTACTTATAGAATCTTATTTTTTATTTCAGTTTTTCCATTCTTCTGGAGAGAACCGTCGAAAGAGTCCTGACATCGCATCACCAAGTCTGGAGTAAGAATTTTTTATTTTTTATTCAAAATACAATAGTTAACATAACATATCAAGCATAAAATAATCTTTGTATCAGGGTTGAAGTTATCAACGATATGCATTCTTAATTCACCAATATGGGTGGTATAAAATTCAATTGATCCCTGTCTACCTTTATAACTTATAATAACAACTTAGAAGATCGATGTAGTAAAAATATAAAACTAAAGTTATTTTTTTATTGCAACAGAGAAAGAGCTCCTGAAGAAGATGTCGCTGAAGCCATGACGTCACCGCCGGCGCCGCGAATCTGGATCTAAGGGGTAATTGATCTTATTTGTAAATCTTTGGCGTTTTTTAAAATTTATATTCTGTTTTTATTGCAGTAGGTTCGTGTAAGAAGATGACGGCAACGTTGGAGCTGCATCGGTGAGTTTGAACACATTTGTAATTTTTTGTGGCGGAGTGAATTTGTGTAAGTGGCATCCCAAAAGTCACGGGGTTTGGATTTAAAGGGTAAGTATTGCTAAAAAAATTAATGATACATAGATAAATTAAAATTGTTGATTGAAGTTGAGCGGGTGTGGATAATTAATAAATATATTTTTATGCAGTAGTGACCTGAATCCAAAGAAGATGATGGCATCGCAGAAGACATGACCTTACAGCACTGTATCTGAACTATGATGGTAACTATTTTTATTTTTTTATTCAATTTTTGATTTTAGTGAATAACAATAAATGTAGCATTATACTTACGTATTTATTTTTTCAAAGAGTTTCATCATTCTTACAAATGTGTACATTTGTTGCTACCAAGGTTTTTTCTTTTTCGATTATTTTTTTTTTACCTTTAATTCACGCTATAAGTTTTCCTTCCCACAATTCTAGTAAATGATCGTTCCTCTTACCTTCTCTTCCCAAAACTAACTCAAGCCCTGTAATTCTGTGTTCCATTTTGAAATTTATTTTGCCACTTAATATTTTGATTTGATGGGTTCTGCTGGTTATTTCCTTTTTCGTGTGTATTGTATTTATAGAAGGATATTTTTTATTTCAGTTTTTCCATCCTTCTGGAGAGAACCGTCGAAAGACTTCTGACATCGCAGCACCAAGTATGGAGTAAGAAGCTACTTATTTTTATTCATATTACAGTAGTTAATACAACATATCAAGCATGAAGTAATCTTTGTATCAGTGTTGAAGTTATCAACTAATGTATTTATTTTTTTGCATAGAGAAGGGCGAACTCCTGAAGAAGATGTCGCGGAAGCCATGACTTTACCGCCGGCGCCACGGGTCCGGATTTAAAGGGTAATTGATCTTATTTGTAAATCTTTTGTCTTTTTATTTATATTCTATTATTATTGCAGTAGGTTCGTGTAAGAAGATGACGGCAACGTTGGAGCTTCATCGGTGAGTTTGAACACATTGGTAATTTTTTGTGACGGAGTGAATTTGTGTAAGTGGAATCCCAAAAGTCAGGGGGTTTGGATTTAAAGGGTAAGTATTCTATTATTCACGTGAATACAGTTTTTTAAAAAATAAATTGTACATAGATAAATTAAAGTTGTTGATTGAAGTTGAGTGGGAGTGGATAATTATTAAATATATTTTTATGCAGTAGTGGCCTGAATCCGAAGAAGATGATGACATCGCAGAAGACATGACCTTACAGCACTCTATCTGAACTATGATGGTAAATATGGTTATTTTTTATTTTTTTTCAATTTTTGATTTTAGTTAATAACAATAAATGTAGCACTTTACTTATATATTTTTTCAAAGAGTTTCATCATTCTTACAAATGTGTACATCTGTTGCTACCAAGGTTTTTCTTTTTCTATTATTTTTTTCTACCTTTAATTTAAACTTTAAGTTTTCCTTCCCAGAATTCTAGTAACTGATCGTTCCTCTTACCTTCTCTTCCCAAAACTAACTCAAGCCCTGTAATTCTGTGTTACATTTTGAAATTTATTTTGCCACTTAATATTTTGATTTGATGGGTTCTGCTGGATATTTGCTTTTTCGTGTATTTCCATATTGTATTTATAGAAGCATATTTTTTATTTCAGTTTTTCCATCCTTCTGGAGAAAACCGTCGAAAGACTCCTGACATCGCAGCACCAAGTCTGGAGTAAGAAGGTACTTATTTTTATTCATATTACAGTAGTAAACATAACATATCAATCATGAAGTAATCTTTGTATCAGGGTTGAAATTATCAACTAATGTATTTATTTTTTTGCATAGAGAAGGGCGAACTCCTGAAGAAGATGTCGCGGAAGCCATGACTTTACCGCCGGCGCCACGGGTCCGGATTTAAAGGGTAATTGATCTTATTTGTAAATCTTATATGTTTTTTATTTATATTCTATTATTGTTGCAGTAGGTTCGTGTAAGAAGATGATGGCAACGTTGGAGCTGCATCGGTGAGTTTTAACACATTTGTAATTTTTTGTGGCGGAGTGAATTTGTGTAAGTGGCATCCCAAAAGTCAGGGGGTTTGGATTTAAAGGGTAAGTATTCTATTATTCACGTGAATACAGTTTTCTAAAAAATAAATAATTGTACATAGATAAATAAAAATTGTTGATTGAAGTTGAGTGGGAGTGGATAATTATTAAATATATTTTTATGCAGTAGTGGCCTGAATCCGAAGAAGATGATGACATCGCAGAAGACATGACCTTACAGCACTATATCTAAACTATGACGGTAAATATTGTAATTTTTTTATTCAATTTTTGATTTTAGTGAATAACAATAAATGTAGCATCATACTTATTTATTTTTTCAAAGAATTTCATCATTCTTACAAATGTGTACATCTGTTGCCTCCAGGGTTTTTTCTTTTTCTACCTTTAATTTACGCTTTAAATTTTCCTTCCCACAATTCTAGTAACTGATCGTTCCTCTTACCTTCTCTTCCCAAAACTAATTCAAGCCCTGTAATTTCGTGTTTCATTTTGAAATTTATTTTACCACTTAACATTTTGATTCGATGCTTTCTGCTGAATATTCCCTTTTTCGTGTGTTTCCATGTTGTACTTATAGAAGCTTATTCTTTATTTCAGTATTTCCATTCTTCTGGAGAAAACCGTCGAAAGAGTCCTGACATGGCATCACCAAGTCTGAAGTAAGAAGGTATTAATTTTTATTCAAAATACAATAGTTAACATAACATATCAAGCATGAAATAATATTTGTATCAGGGTTGAAGTTATCAACGATATGCATTCTTAATTCACCAATATGGGTGGTATAAAATTCAATTGATCCCTGTCTACCTTTATAACTTATAATAACAACTTAGAAGATCGATGTAGTAAAAATATAAAAATAAAGTTATTTTTTTTATTGCAACAGACAAGGAGCTCCTGAAGAAGATGTCGCTGAAGCCATGACGTTACCGCCGGCGCCGCGAATCTGGATCTAAAGGGTAACTGATCTTATTTGTAAATCTCTTGCGTTTTTTTAAATTTATATTCTGTTTTTATTGCAGTAGGTTCGTGTAAGAAGATGACGGCAACGTTGGAGCTGCATCGGTGAGTTTGAACACATTTGTAATTTTTTGTGGCGGAGTGACTTTGTGTAAGTGGCATCATCCCAAAAGTCAGGGGATTCGGATTTAAATGGTAAGTATTTTATTATTCACGTAAATACAGTTATCTAAAAAATAAATGATAGATAGATAAATTAAAATTGTTCATTGAAGTTGAGTGGGAGTGGATAACTATTAAATATATTTTTATGTAGTGGTGGCCTGAATCCGAAGAAGATGATGGCGTCGCAGAAGACATGACCTTACAGCACTATATCTGAACTATGATGGTAAATATTTTTATTTTTTTACTCAATTTTTGATTTTAGTGAATAACAATAAATGTACCATCATACTTATTTATTTTTTCAAAGAGTTTCATCATCCTTCCAAATGTGTACAATGTACATCTGTTGCCTCCAGGGTTTTTCTTTTTCTACCTTTAATTTACTCTTTAAGTTTTCCTTCCCACAATTCTAGTAACTGTTCGTTCGTTCCTCTTACCTTCTCTTCCCAAAACTAATTCAAGCCCTGTAATTTCGTGTTCCATTTTGAAATTTATTTTACCACTTAACATTTTGATTCGATGCTTTCTGCTGAATATTCCCTTTTTCGTGTGTTTCCATGTTGTACTTATAGAAGCTTATTCTTTATTTCAGTATTTCCATTCTTCTGGAGAAAACCGTCGAGAGAGTCCTGACATGGCATCACCAAGTCTGAAGTAAGAAGGTATTAATTTTTATTCAAAATACAATAGTTAACATAACATATCAAGCATGAAATAATATTTGTATCAGGGTTGAAGTTATCAACGATATGCATTCTTAATTCACCAATATGGGTGGTATAAAATTCAATTGATCCCTGTCTACCTTTATAACTTATAATAACAACTTAGAAGATCGATGTAGTAAAAATATAAAACTAAAGTTATTTTTTTATTGCAACAGAGAACGAGCTCCTGAAGAAGATGTCGCTGAAGCCATGACGTTACCGCCTGCACCGCGAATCTGGATCTAAAGGGTAATTGATCTTATTTGTAAATCTTTTGCGTTTTTTTAAATTTGTATTCTGTTTTTATTGCAGTAGGTTCGTGTAAGAAGATGACGGCAACGTTGGAGCTGCTTCGGTGAGTTTGAACACATTTGTAATTTTTTTTGTGGCGGAGTGAATTTGTGTAAGTGGCATCCCAAAAGTCACGGGGTTTGGATTTAAAGGGTAAGTATTGCTAAAAAAATTAATGATACATAGATAAATTAAAATTGTTGATTGAAGTTGAGCGGGTGTGGATAATTATTAAATATATTTTTATGCAGTAGTGGCCTGAATCCGAAGAAGATGATGACATCGCAGAAGACATGACCTTACAGCACTCTATCTGAACTATGATGGTAAATATGGTTATTTTTTTTTTATTCAATTTTTGATTTTAGTGAATAACAATAAATGTAGCATCATACTTATTTATTTTTTCAAAGAATTTCATCATTCTTACAAATGTGTACATCTGTTGCTACCAAGGTTTTTTCTTTTTCTATTATTTTTTTCTACCTTTAATTTACACTTTAAGTTTTCCTTCCCACAATTTTAGTAACTGATCGTTTCTCTTACCTTCTCTTCCCAAAACTAATTCAAGCCCTGTAATTCTGTGTTATATTTTGAAATTTATTTTGCCACTTAATATTTTGATTTGATGGGTACTGCTGGATATTTACATTTTCGTGTGTTTCCATATTGTATTTATAGAAGCATATTATTTTATTTCAGTTTTTCCATCCTTCTGGAGAGAACTGCCGAAAGACTCCTGACATCGCAGCACCAAGTCTGGAGTAAGAAGGTAATTTATTTTTATTCGTATTCCAGTAGTTAACATAACATATCAAGCATGAAATAATCTTTGTATCAGGGTTGAAGTTATCAACGATATGCATTTAAAACGTATAACAACAGTCTAGAACATCAATTTAGTAAAAATATAAAGCTAAAGTAATTTTTTGATTGCACAGAGAACGGCGAACTCCTGAAGAAGACGTCGCTGAAGCCATGACGTTACCACCGGCGCCGTGAATCTGGATCTAAAGGGTAATTGATCTTATTTGTAAGTCTTTTGCGTTTTTTAAAATTTATATTCTTTTTTTTATTGCAGTAGGTTCGTGTAAGAAGATGACGGCAACGTTGGAGCTGCGTCGGTGAGTTTGAACACATTAATTTGTAATTTTTTGTGGCGGAGTGAATTTGTGTAAGTGGATCCCAAAAGTCAGGGGGTTTGGATTTAAAGGGTAAGTATTCTATTATTCACGTAGATACAATTCGCTAAAAAATTAATGATACATAGATAAATTAGAATTGTTGATTGAAGTTGAGTGGGAGTGGATAATTATTAAATATATTTTTATGCAGTGGTGGCCTGAATCCGAAGAAGATGATGGCATCGCAGAAGACATGACCTTACAGCACTGTATCTGAACTATGATGGTAACTATTTTTATTTTTTTATTCAATTTTTGATTTTAGTGAATAGCAATAAATGTAGCATCATACTTATTTATTTTTTCAAAGAGTTTTACATTGTTACAAATGTGTACATCTGTTGCTATCAGGGTTTTTTCTTTTTCTACCATTAATTTACGCTTTAAGTTTTCCTTCCCACAATTCTAGTAACTGATAGTTCCTCTTACCTTCTCTTCCCAAAACTAACTCAAGCCCTGTAATTCTGTGTTCCATTTTGAAATTTATTTTGCCACTTAATATTTTGATTTGATGGGTTCTGCTGGTTATTTGCTTTTTCGTGTGTATTGTATTTACAGAAGGATATTTTTTATTTCAGTTTTTCCATCCTTCTGGAGAGAACCGTCGAAAGACTCCTGACATCGCAGCATCAAGTATGGAGTAAGAAGCTACTTATTTTTATTCATATTACAGTAGTTAATATAACATATCAAGCATGAAGTAATCTTTGTATCAGGGTTGAAGTTATCAACTAATGTATTTATTTTTTGCATAGAGAAGGGCGAACTCCTGAAGAAGATGTCGCGGAAGCCATGACTTTACCGCCGGCGCCACGGGTCCGGATTTAAAGGGTAATTGATCTTATTTGTAAATCTTTTGTGTTTTTATTTATATTCTATTATTATTGCAGTAGGTTCGTGTAAGAAGATGACGGCAACGTTGGAGCTGCATCGGTGAGTTTGAACACATTTGTAATTTTTTGTGGCGGAGTGAATTTGTGCAAGTGGCATCCCAAAAGTCAGGCGGTTTGGATTTAAAGGGTAAGTATTCTATTATTCACGTGAATACAGTTTTCTAAAAAATAAATTGTACATAGATAAATTAAAATTGTTGATTGAAGTTGAGTGGGAGTGGATAATTAATAAATATATTTTTATGCAGTGGTGGCCTGAATCCGAAGAAGATGATGGCATCGCAGAAGACATGATCTTACAGCACTGTATCTGAACTATGATGGTAACTATTTTTATTTTTTTATTCAATTTTCGATTTTAGTGAATAGAAATAAATGGAGCATTATACTTATTTATTTTTTCAAAGAGTTTCATCATTCTTACAAATGTGTACATCTGTTGCTTCCAGGGTTTTTTTCTTTTTCTACCTTTAATTTACGCTTTAAGTTTTCCTTCCCACAATTCTAGTAACTGATCGTTCCTTTTACCTTCTCTTCCGAAAACTAATTCATGCCCTGTAATTTCGTGTTCCATTTTGAAATCTATTTTACCACTTAACATTTTGATCTCATGCTTTCTGCTGAATATTCCCTTTTTCGTGTGTTTCCATGTTGTACTTATAGAAGCTTATTTTTGATTTCAGTTTTTCCATTCTTCTGGAGAGAACCGTCGAAAGAGTCCTGATATCGCATCACCAAGTCTGGAGTAAAAAGGTATTAATTTTTATTCAAAATACAATAGTTAACATTACATATCAAGCATGAAATAATCTTTGTATCAGGGTTGAAGTCATCAACGATATGCATTCGTAATTCACCAATATGGGTGGTATAAAATTCAATAGATCCCTGTCTAGATTTATAACTATAATAACAGTTTAGAAGATCGATGTAGTAAAAATATAAAACTAAAGTTATTTTTTTATTGCAACAGTGAACGAGCTCCTGAAGAAGATGTCGCTGAAGCCATGACGTTACCGCCAGCACCGCGAGTCTGGATCTAAAGGGTATTTGATATTATTTGTCAATCTTTTGTGTTTTTTATTTATATTCCATTATTATTGTAGTAAGTTCGTGTAAGAAGATGATGGCAACGTTGGAGCTGCTTCGGTGAGTTTTAACACATTTGTAATTCTTTGTGGCGGAGTGAATTTGTGTAAGTGGCATCCCAAAAGTCAGGGGATTTGGATTTAAATGGTAAGTATTTTATCATTTACGTGAATACAGTTTTCTAAAAAATAAATGATAGATAGATAAATTAAAATTGTTGATTGAAGTTGAGTTGGAGTGGATAATTATTAAATATACTTTTATGCAGTAGTGGCCTAAATCCGAAGAATATGATGACATCGCGGAAGACATGACCTTACAGCACTGTATCTGAACTATGATGGTAACTATTTTTATTTTTTTATTCAATTTTTGATTTTAGTTAATAGCAATAAATGTAGCATCATACTTATTTATTTTTTCAAAGAGTTTTATCATTGTTACAAATGTGTACATCTGTTGCTACCAAGGTTTTTTCTTTTTATATTTTTTTTGTACCTTTAATTTACACTAAGTTTTCCTTCCCACAATTTTAGTAACTGATCGTTTCTTTTACCTTCTCTTCCCAAAACTAATTCAAGCCCTGTAATTCTGTGTTACATTTTGAAATTTATTTTGCCACTTAATATTTTGATTTGATGGGTTCTGCTGGATATTTGCTTTTTCGTGTGTTTCCATGTTGTACTTATAGAAGCTTATTTTTTATTTCAGTTTTTCCATCCTTCTGGAGAGAACCGTCGAAAGAGTCCTGACATCGCATCACCAAGTCTGGAGTAAGAAGGTTTTAATTTTTATTCAAAATACAATAGTTAACATAACATATCAAGCATGAAATAATCTTTGTATCAGGGTTGAATTTATCAACGACATGCATTCGTAATTCACCAATCTGGGTGGATTCGTAATTCACCAATCTGGGTGGTATAAGATTCAATTGATTCCAGTATAGAACATCAATTTAGCAAAAAGATAAAAATAAAGTATTTTTTTTTTGCATAGAGAAGGGCGAACTCCTGAAGAAGATGTCGCGGAAGCCATGACTTTACCGCCGGCGCCACGGGTCCGGATTTAAAGGGTAATTGATCTTATTTGTAAATCTTTTGTGTTTTTATTTATATTCTATTATTATTGCAGTAGGTTCGTGTAAGAAGATGACGGCAACGTATTCAATTTTTGATTTTAGTGAATAACAATAAATGTAGCATTATACTTATTTATTTTTTCAAAGAGTTTCATCATTTTTACAAATGTGTACATCTGTTGCCTCCAGGGTTTTTTCTTTTTCGACCTTTAATTTACGCTTTAAGTTTTCCTTCCCACTATTCTAGTAACTGATCGTTCCTCTTACCTTCTCTTCCCAAAACTGTAATTTCGTGTTCCATTTTGAAATTTATTTTACCACTTAACATTTTGATTTGATGCTTTCTGCTGAATATTCCTTTTTTCGTGTGTTTCCATCTTGTACTTATAGAATCTTATTTTTTATTTCAGTTTTTCCATTCTTCTGGAGAGAACCGTCGAAAGAGTCCTGACATCGCATCACCAAGTCTGGAGTAAGAATTTTTTATTTTTTATTCAAAATACAATAGTTAACATAACATATCAAGCATAAAATAATCTTTGTATCAGGGTTGAAGTTATCAACGATATGCATTCTTAATTCACCAATATGGGTGGTATAAAATTCAATTGATCCCTGTCTACCTTTATAACTTATAATAACAACTTAGAAGATCGATGTAGTAAAAATATAAAACTAAAGTTATTTTTTTATTGCAACAGAGAAAGAGCTCCTGAAGAAGATGTCGCTGAAGCCATGACGTCACCGCCGGCGCCGCGAATCTGGATCTAAGGGGTAATTGATCTTATTTGTAAATCTTTGGCGTTTTTTAAAATTTATATTCTGTTTTTATTGCAGTAGGTTCGTGTAAGAAGATGACGGCAACGTTGGAGCTGCATCGGTGAGTTTGAACACATTTGTAATTTTTTGTGGCGGAGTGAATTTGTGTAAGTGGCATCCCAAAAGTCACGGGGTTTGGATTTAAAGGGTAAGTATTGCTAAAAAAATTAATGATACATAGATAAATTAAAATTGTTGATTGAAGTTGAGCGGGTGTGGATAATTAATAAATATATTTTTATGCAGTAGTGACCTGAATCCAAAGAAGATGATGGCATCGCAGAAGACATGACCTTACAGCACTGTATCTGAACTATGATGGTAACTATTTTTATTTTTTTATTCAATTTTTGATTTTAGTGAATAACAATAAATGTAGCATTATACTTACGTATTTATTTTTTCAAAGAGTTTCATCATTCTTACAAATGTGTACATTTGTTGCTACCAAGGTTTTTTCTTTTTCGATTATTTTTTTTTACCTTTAATTCACGCTATAAGTTTTCCTTCCCACAATTCTAGTAAATGATCGTTCCTCTTACCTTCTCTTCCCAAAACTAACTCAAGCCCTGTAATTCTGTGTTCCATTTTGAAATTTATTTTGCCACTTAATATTTTGATTTGATGGGTTCTGCTGGTTATTTCCTTTTTCGTGTGTATTGTATTTATAGAAGGATATTTTTTATTTCAGTTTTTCCATCCTTCTGGAGAGAACCGTCGAAAGACTTCTGACATCGCAGCACCAAGTATGGAGTAAGAAGCTACTTATTTTTATTCATATTACAGTAGTTAATACAACATATCAAGCATGAAGTAATCTTTGTATCAGTGTTGAAGTTATCAACTAATGTATTTATTTTTTTGCATAGAGAAGGGCGAACTCCTGAAGAAGATGTCGCGGAAGCCATGACTTTACCGCCGGCGCCACGGGTCCGGATTTAAAGGGTAATTAATCTTATTTGTAAATCTTTTGTCTTTTTATTTATATTCTATTATTATTGCAGTAGGTTCGTGTAAGAAGATGACGGCAACGTTGGAGCTTCATCGGTGAGTTTGAACACATTGGTAATTTTTTGTGACGGAGTGAATTTGTGTAAGTGGAATCCCAAAAGTCAGGGGGTTTGGATTTAAAGGGTAAGTATTCTATTATTCACGTGAATACAGTTTTTTAAAAAATAAATTGTACATAGATAAATTAAAGTTGTTGATTGAAGTTGAGTGGGAGTGGATAATTATTAAATATATTTTTATGCAGTAGTGGCCTGAATCCGAAGAAGATGATGACATCGCAGAAGACATGACCTTACAGCACTCTATCTGAACTATGATGGTAAATATGGTTTTTTTTTTTTTCAATTTTTGATTTTAGTTAATAACAATAAATGTAGCACTTTACTTATATATTTTTTCAAAGAGTTTCATCATTCTTACAAATGTGTACATCTGTTGCTACCAAGGTTTTTCTTTTTCTATTATTTTTTTCTACCTTTAATTTAAACTTTAAGTTTTCCTTCCCAGAATTCTAGTAACTGATCGTTCCTCTTACCTTCTCTTCCCAAAACTAACTCAGGCCCTGTAATTCTGTGTTACATTTTGAAATTTATTTTGCCACTTAATATTTTGATTTGATGGGTTCTGCTGGATATTTGCTTTTTCGTGTATTTCCATATTGTATTTATAGAAGCATATTTTTTATTTCAGTTTTTCCATCCTTCTGGAGAAAACCGTCGAAAGACTCTTGACATCGCAGCACCAAGTCTGGAGTAAGAAGGTACTTATTTTTATTCATATTACAGTAGTAAACATAACATATCAATCATGAAGTAATCTTTGTATCAGGGTTGAAATTATCAACTAATGTATTTATTTTTTTGCATAGAGAAGGGCGAACTCCTGAAGAAGATGTCGCGGAAGCCATGACTTTACCGCCGGCGCCACGGGTCCGGATTTAAAGGGTAATTGATCTTATTTGTAAATCTTTTGTGTTTTTATTTATATTCTATTATTATTGCAGTAGGTTCGTGTAAGAAGATGACGGCAACGTTGGAGCTGCATCGGTGAGTTTGAACACATTTGTAATTTTTTGTGGCGGAGTGAATTTGTGCAAGTGGCATCCCAAAAGTCAGGGGGTTTGGATTTAAAGGGTAAGTATTCTATTATTCACGTGAATACAGTTTTCTAAAAAATAAATAATTGTACATAGATAAATAAAAATTGTTGATTGAAGTTGAGTGGGAGTGGATAATTATTAAATATATTTTTATGCAGTAGTGGCCTGAATCCGAAGAAGATGATGACATCGCAGAAGACATGACCTTACAGCACTATATCTAAACTATGACGGTAAATATTGTAATTTTTTTATTTAATTTTTGATTTTAGTGAATAACAATAAATGTAGCATCATACTTATTTATTTTTTCAAAGAATTTCATCATTCTTACAAATGTGTACATCTGTTGCCTCCAGGGTTTTTTCTTTTTCTACCTTTAATTTACGCTTTAAATTTTCCTTCCCACAATTCTAGTAACTGATCGTTCCTCTTACCTTCTCTTCCCAAAACTAATTCAAGCCCTGTAATTTCGTGTTTCATTTTGAAATTTATTTTACCACTTAACATTTTGATTCGATGCTTTCTGCTGAATATTCCCTTTTTCGTGTGTTTCCATGTTGTACTTATAGAAGCTTATTCTTTATTTCAGTATTTCCATTCTTCTGGAGAAAACCGTCGAGAGAGTCCTGACATGGCATCACCAAGTCTGAAGTAAGAAGGTATTAATTTTTATTCAAAATACAATAGTTAACATAACATATCAAGCATGAAATAATATTTGTATCAGGGTTGAAGTTATCAACGATATGCATTCTTAATTCACCAATATGGGTGGTATAAAATTCAATTGATCCCTGTCTACCTTTATAACTTATAATAACAACTTAGAAGATCGATGTAGTAAAAATATAAAACTAAAGTTATTTTTTTATTGCAACAGAGAACGAGCTCCTGAAGAAGATGTCGCTGAAGCCATGACGTTACCGCCTGCACCGCGAATCTGGATCTAAAGGGTAATTGATCTTATTTGTAAATCTTTTGCGTTTTTTTAAATTTATATTCTGTTTTTATTGCAGTAGGTTCGTGTAAGAAGATGACGGCAACGTTGGAGCTGCTTCGGTGAGTTTGAACACATTTGTAATTTTTTGTGGCGGAGTGAATTTGTGTAAGTGGCATCCCAAAAGTCAGGGGGTTTGGATTTAAAGGGTAAGTATTCTATTATTTACGTGAATACAGTTTTCTAAAAAATAAATTGTACATAGATAAATTAAAATTGTTGATTGAAGTTGAGTGGGAGTGGATAATTAATAAATATATTTTGATGCAGTAGTGGCCTGAATCCAAAGAATATGATGGCATCGCAAATGACATGACCTTACAGCACTGTATCTGAACTATGATGGTAAATATTTTTATTCTTTTATTCAATTTTTGATTTTAGTGAATAGCAATAAATGTATCATCATACTTATTTATTTTTTCAAAGAGTTTTATCATTGTTACAAATGTGTACATCTGTTGCTACCAAGGTTTTTTCTTTTTCTATTACTTTTTTCTACCTTTAATTTACACTTTAAGTTTTTCTTCCCACAATTTTAGTAACTGATCGTTTCTCTTCCCAAAACTAATTCAAGCCCTGTAATTCCGTGTTATATTTTGAAATTTATTTTGCCACTTAATATTTTTATTTAATGGGTTCTGCTCGATATAATAGTATATTATTCAATGAGCGTGTAATGATGGGGCTATTACCCACGAAGATGAAACTTGCAATCATCATCTGAGTGGGTAATAGCCATTACACGCGAGTCGAATACTATACTTTATCTACAACTATCAGGAAAATAACAATATAAATTTAATAATGTTTTATTAATTTTTATTATCATGGTAATTATAATTAATAGTAATATTAGTACAGTTACTAAAAGTTATAGGTGGATTTTCTTTAGCCGTCAAATTATAGGTAGTACTTCCTGTGGTAGTTGTACTAGTAATGTTATTTACACTTTGCACGGTGCAATTATTCTTGTTAATTACTTCCACAATTTTTCTTCCTCGTTATAACTTGTTATTAATGTTGTCGTCGATGTAACCTTCGGCAACTGCGGTTGATTTCCATCCCCCTAGTTTTTTCACGGTTGTGATGTCACCACCTCCGGTCACACAAATTGTTGCCGAAGATCGACGAAATAAATGGCCCGTATAAAGTTCAGGATTTTTAAGTTTCAAAAACATAGCAATTTGTTTGCCCATAGCAGCTAACTTATTTATGCCAACTTTTTGAATGGTGCATTTACCATTCTGGTAATTTAAAAATAAACAGTCCGATGTGGCATGAGGTGGTCGCAGTGCAAGATATTTTCTACAAATTTCGTAAAATTCACCTGACACGGTAAACGATCTAGACGTCTTTGTTTTGGTGATAGGTATAGTGACTATAAGAGCTCCATTGTAATCTTTTATATCTTCAATTTTCATAGAATGCAATTCGTTAGTGCGACAGGCTCCCATTAAACCCATGATCAATGCTACCTGTAAATACAAAACATTACAGTATGAGAAATTTTACAATTTCTTTTTCGATCACTTACTTTGGTCAGAAGAAATGGATGATCTGGTGCTTCTTTAAGAAATTTGTTTAGTTCCTCCGGTGTAAAAGTCTTGGTTTTTTTTGGTCGATGGCCTTCGGACTGGCGTTTTAGGAACGCTTGCAACTTCAAGTAATGTTCGATATGGATGTTATGGTGAATATTCAGGGTAATTTTAAGCATTGAGTAGAAAGACCATAGTGAGGACGACTTGTACTTCTTGGCTAATTCAGCAAAATACACAAGTAACACATTTTCAGAGAAAGAAGTCGTACTTCCTTTTTGATTTTGTGGGTAACAGATTCTCTGTTGTGCTTGCGGCTAATTTTAATATTTCGGTAGGTGTACTGCTACGTATTTCGTCTTCATCAGAAGTATTCGTATCACTCATCTTGTACGCGAAATAAACGGAAATAAAGATAGAATTCGCAAAATTCACCAAATTATTAATATTTGTAAAAACTAATGTCATCGTTATAGCAACACCGCACCACCTACTTGTGCCAAAATAAGGCATATGATTTAATTTTGACGTAACGATTGGGTAATATTATTGTATCGAATTGTCAATATTATTCAATTGACAATAGTAATAACTGTCATTACTTGCCAAAATCGGTTTAGTAATCCATAGATTATGCGATATGTAGTTGTAGATAAAATAATATAATAAATAAAAGCACCAATAAAATTTATTTAACCGAAGTAGCAGGAAAATTTGTTTGTATACTATAGTTCGTGTAAAAATGTTTTGTTCTTAAACAGGTTTTTAGTTCTTTTTTGTCACTTTTAGGTGCTCATTGTATGTTTATGCGTTGCAACTCTAAACGCTCTGCAGTGCCATATGTTAGCAGCTTCCTAGTGTATATGTAAAGCAAAAAAGAATACTTAAATCCATTCTCAAGTTCAACGTCTTTTAGCACGTTAAAGTGTGCACCATAACCCCGACTTGTGTACATTTTTTAGCAGTTAAGTAATAACTTCATTAATGGTGTACACCATATTTGGTATTCCTTATGAGAACGCAGCCCATAAATTGGAGTTTGTCTAGTATCAACAAAATTGAAATGTCAGGATATACGTGAATTCGAATTTTGCCACCGACAGAATTTTATTAAACAGAGGAGCTCGTTTAAAAAGAATAGATGTATTTTCAATTACAAATGTAACTGTATAATTTGATACACCAATCTACTAAAATAATTTAATATGGTTCCAGATCCCCGTGCCATGCGCGGACAATCCGCTCAACTTATAAAGCTGCACTAGAACTTGAAGAAATTACTTTGATCAACGGGTGTCGCATCGCGGACATCGGCTGACTGTTTATTGTATTGTTCGACGTTTCGATTCTTCAGAAACCATCAACAATGGTAAGTCGTTTTTAAATTCAAATTGCGGTCGGCGAATCGATGACAATTTTGCAAACTAATTATTAGGACCTTCACACTTGGAGTCGCAGAAGTAGTCAGACGGTGAACGAACTTCTATAAATATAAATAAGTTTTGCACTAATTGTTCGTCATTGTTTTGTCGCATGTGAAGACGGGATCGAGACTTTCCTGTTGCGTGTTTACGTCGTTTACAAATTCCCGATTAGTTCCTGCCAGGCCGTAACTCACCCCGTTTATTTAGCAATTAAAGCCAAAAAAAGGCTTCCTCTTTCGGCGGAATTACGGGACTCTGATGCGTTATTGTGGTTGCTCTGAATACCATGGTGTTAACTTCTTATGCGCAATCAAATAGCTGTAATAACTGATAATCATCCGCTCATCGCTAGCTTCCTGCACAAATTTGAGGAAACACAGCTTCTTCACGCTTGACTTCTGAGCAATCCGTGAGTCACTCCAGTGGATTAGGAGCCTTTTATTTTTGTGCATAGTTCCGTGAATTTATCTTGCACGACCGACAACTAGAACTAATCACCGACACACCCCTATTTGTGCCTAATTTGATAAGTATTTTGTAGGATGGTCAAAAAATTATATAATTAATTTATAAGCCTAAAAGATGTCAGTGCTTAACCCACGCAATTGGATAAGTGTGCCTCACCCTGTCATTAATTTAATGAAGCAAAGTACATAATTACGTGCGACAATGGGCATCAAGGGGTGTGAACAATAATTATCAATCGGTGTTTATCGATCAAATACACGTGCACACGTGTTTATATTATATGAAAGATTGGTTTATCCTTTGTGTTGCATATTTTATAGTCTGATACTAATATATATTCAGGTTAGCGGGTCAGAGGGTGTGCATAGTTTAATAATGTAATAGAAACAGACACGGGCAGAGTTGTACAAAGTCGATAATTTAAATGCGTCCAGTTGGGGTTGCACGAACCCATCTTGAAAGTGAAACTACTTGGTGTTACATACTTGAATTACATGCTTAATATTTATGTTACCTACCATGAGTCATACATGTGGATTATTAAATTTTTTTTAAATATTTCATGTAGCGAATATGAGATCACATTAGTGCTAAAGAAATCCCACCTAATTTGAGAATACTAATTAGTTTTTTCGATTTATATGTTGTATTAAAGTGTCTTTAGTGGCCTCTACTTAGACAAAATTGATGGGACATTTATAATATATTATTTTATTTTGGGCTTTTATATTGTAGGTCTTTTATATTGTAGGTAGTCATTGTCTTGTGATAGTCGCGGTCGTTATTTTACTGTCTAGTACTAAGTCACAGCCAATGGTAAATTCTTTACCTTCAGTTTTTAATTTAGCAGGATCTCATTTTGATATAGGTATCCAAGTTTTATCCAAATAAATAAAGTTAATCTGTTCACTAGAATTTAGATATTGTAAATATCGTAAGAAATTTATTTTGTTTAATTCCTTTTTTGTCGCGACCAATTTCGAATTATAATATATCTTGCAACTTTAAATTTCCAACTTCCATTTTTGAGAATCAGAGAGAGTGACAATGTATTTTTCGGTAGTTTTCTTGACTAAACATTAAAAATCCAATTACATTTGTGACGCCTGTAAAATTCGTTCTCGTTGAACAAAATTTGAGAAGCGGTTTTGTTCTTTTGTAAAACAAATTTTATTTTTGTATTGATCTTGCATTGCAATTTCTGAACTATTATTTTTATTTACTTGCTCAACATGGAATCGTTTGACAATAAACTGAAACCAATTGATTTATGATTCTGATTAATGTGTTATAAGTTCAATTCACAATTAGGTTGGTTCGCATAACTACCCATTAACTTCACGAGTACAGCTGCAAATTACCCATATCATATCATATCAAAAATAATAATAGAAATAGCTACACAATTTCAGAAAATTTCCGCTGCATTGCACGGTTAGATTTTTCTAATACAATTTTGATTAATCCTTTTGTATTGTTACCCACATTTGCATGCAACGCCTGTACGTTATCGTGTTGATATATTATCGTTCCAATCATTTTAGAAGACAATCACAATTTTATTGAGCAGTAAAATACAATTAATGGACATTTCACTCTGCAAATAGAGAAGTGCCATTTATATCTCTAAATAAAATTAGACGGAGAACACTTGGATATTCAGACAAATTCCAGTGACACATATCCTGTCGGTACCGCAATTAGACAACTTCAAGATACAAAGAAGCTAAAAGCAGTAAGTGCAATGAAATGCTTTATTTTTATCTAAATACTTCGCCGTGCTTTAAACCCGAAGACATAGAATGTATCCACTGTGTTTTAGTACATGTCTACATTAGATAATACTTTTATCCTATTATTGATCGCATAATGCAGGGGGTCGGTTTAAAATAGGAGTGACAGGAGGAGAAAAAACTGTGCAGCACGCGATACATTCACAAACTGCTGTGTACCTTTTCAACTATTGGATTGATTGACTAGTGGCGACATGTAATCGTTATTAAACTCCTCACTAAAATCAATTCTGTGGAAATTATCGTCTTCGTAGAACGAATTAAATAATAATCCAGATCTACTAACCATGAAATTCAATTACTTTGTAATAATTGACAATATTCTTTTCAATAGAACTGGTGGATTTCAGTAAATGCATGTTTTCCCCGATCAATTTTGACTAGACGGTTAAATGCGTCCTTGGTCGTACCGGCCTATCTCATATCATTTTAAATTTTGTACCAGTCTCCCCGCGATTTTAATAGATCAATCAAAGTCGGAAATACAAAGAAACGTCTTAAACGCACACAAAGGGGGGCAATGGCCTATCAGAAAGAATCGTTAAAAGACGTAAATTTTAAAGGGTCGACTTTAGTACACCTGTGGAGCAGTTTGATTAATTTTCTACAAAAATGCTAATGTCTGAATGTTTCATGCGCTCATTTACATGTGGTTTGCGAGTAGTTATTTTATGCGTCTCCTGCATGTACATGTTAATTGAAAATTAGTGATAGTACAGTTAACATTTATGTAAATGAATTGCAAACACAATAGAGTTTTCTGACAATTCTGCAAAATTGGAAAAAAATATTGTACGGTACACGTGATGAATAAAGAAATTTTATCTACTTAAAAACTGTTAAACAATTTTTCGTGGATAAAATTCGTATTTATTCACTTCTATCGCCGCAGAAAATGTAAAAAACCAAATTACCGACTTCTTTGTTTAAGAAAATTTGTTTTAATACATCTTGTAATAGATTAATTAAATAATTAAGGAGCTCGCAAGGGGGGAACAGACAGCGGAAGGAAATAATTATTAAGAGACTCGATATGGGGAAACAGGCAACATGCAGTGGACGGAATTAGTTAAGAGAGTTACTGGAAAGAAGACGCAGAAGAAGAAAATAGTTAAGAGACTTGCTAGGGGGGAACAGACAGCGGAAGGAAATAATTATTAAAAGACTCGCTATGGGGAAACAGGCAGCGGAGAGAATTAGTTAAGAGAGTCACTAAAAAGAAAAGGCAGAAGAAGGAAATAATTAAGATTCTCGCAATGGGGAAACAGGCAGCGAAGAAGGAAATAATTAAGAGACTCGCAATGGGGAAACAGACAGCGGAAGGAAATAATTATTGAGAGACTCGATATGGGGAAACAGGCAACATGCAGTGGACGGAATTAGTTAAGAGAGTTACTAGAAAGAAGACGCAGAAGAAGAAAATAATTAAGAGACTTGCTAGGGGGGAAAAGGCAACGGAAGGAAATAATTATTACAAGACCCGCTATGGAGAAACATGCAGCGGAGGGAATTAGTTAAGAGCCTTGCTAGGGGGGAAAGGCAGTGGAAAGAAATAATTGAGAGACTCGCTATGGGGAAACAGACAGCGGAAGGAAATAATCAACGGATTTTCTAAGAGGGAAAAGGCAGAAGAAAGAAATAATTAAAGGGCTGGCTAAGGGGGAACAGACAGCGCAAGGAAATAATTATTATAAGACTCGCTATGGAGAAACATGCAGCGGATGGGATTAGTTAAGATACTTACTAGGGGGGAAAGGCAGTGGAAAAAAATAATTAAGAGACTCCCTATGGGGAAACAGACAGCGGAAGGAAATAATCAACGTACTTTCTTAGAGGGAAAAGGCAGTAGAAAGAAATAATTAAGGGGCACGCTAAGGGGGAACAGAGAGCGGAAGGAAATAAATAATACAAGACTCGCTATGGAGAAACATTCAGGGGAGGGAATTAGTTAAGAGAGGCACTAAAAAGAAGAGGCAGAAGAAGCAAATAATTAAGAGACTCGCAATGGAGTAACGGACAGCGGAAGGAAATAATTATTACAACACTCGCTATGGAGAAACATGCAGCGGAGGGAATTAGTTAAGAGACTTGCTAGGGGGGAAAGGCAGTGGAAAGAAATAATTAAGAGACTCGCTATGTGGAAACAGACAGCGGAAGGAAATAATCAACGGACTTTCCAAGAGGCAAAAGGCAGCAGAAAGAATTAATTAGGGACTCGCATTGGGGAAACAGACAGCGGAAGGAAATAATTATTACAAGACTCGTTATGGAGAAAAATGCAGCGGAGGGAATTAGTTAAGAGACTTGCTAGTGGGGAAAGGCAGTGGAACGAAATAATTATTAAAAGACTCGCTATTGTGAAACAGACAGCGGAGGGAATTAGTTAAGAGAGTCACTAAAAAGAAAAGGCAGAAGAAGGAAATAATTAAAAGACTCGCAATGGGAAAACAGGCAGCGAAGAAGGAAATAATTAAGAGACTCGCAATGGGGAAACAGACAGCGGAAGGAAATAATTATTATGAGACTCGATATGGGGAAACAGGCAACATGCAGTGGACGAAATTAGCTAAGAGAGTTACTAGAAAGAAGACGCAGAAGAAGAAAATAATTAAGAGACTTGCTAGGGGGGAACAGACAGCGGAAGGAAATAATGATTAAAAGACTCGCTATTGGGAAACAGACAGCGGAGGGAATTAGTTAAGAGAGTCACTAAAAAGAAAAGGCAGAAGAAGGAAATAATTAAAAGACTCGCAATGGGGAAACCGGCAGCGAAGAAGGAAATAATTAAGAGACTCGCAATGGGGAAACAGACAGCGGAAGGAAATAATTATTAAGAGACTCGTTATGGGGAAACAGGCAATATGCAGTGGACGGAATTAGTTAAGAGGGTTACTAGAAAGAAGACGCAGAAGAAGAAAATAATTAAGAGACTTGCTAGGGGGGAAGAGACAGCGGAAGGAAATAATTATTAAAAGACTCGCTATTGGGAAATAGGCAGCCGAGGGAATTAGTTAAGAGAGTCACTAAAAAGAAGAGGCAGAAGAAGGAAATAATTAAGAGACTCGCAATGGGGAAACGGACAGCGGAAGGAAATAATTATTACAACACTCGCTATGGACAAACATGCAGCGGAGGGAATTAGTTAAGAGACTTGCTAGGGGGGAAAGGCAGTGGAAACAAATAATTAAGAGACTCGCTATGGGGAAACAGACAGCGGAAGGAAATAATCAACGGACTTTCTAAGAGAGAATAGGCAGCAGAAAGAAATAATTAGGGGCTCGCTAATGGGGAACAGACAGCGGAAGGAAATAATTATTAAAAGACTCGCTATGGGGAAACAGGCAGCGGAGAGAATTAGTTAAGAGAGTCACTAAAAAGAAGAGGCAGAAGAAGGAAATAATTAAAAGACTCTCAATGGGGAAACAGACAGCGGAAGGAAATAATTATTACAAGACTCGCTATGGAGAAACATGCAGCGGAGGGAATTAGTTAAGAGACTTGCTAGAGGGGAAAGGCAGTGGAAAAAATAATTAAGACACTCGCTATGGGGAAACAGACAGCGGAAGGAAATAATCAACGGAGTTTCTAAAAGGGAAAAGACAGCAGAAAGTAATAATTAAGGGGCACGCTAAGAGGGAACAGACAGCGCAAGGAAATAATTATTAAAAGACTCGCTATGGGGAAACAGGCAGCGGAGGGAATTAGTTAAGAGAGTCACTAAAAAGAAGAGACAGAAGAAGGAAATAATTAAGAGACTCGCATTGGGGAAACAGACAGCGGAAGGAAATAATTATTACAAGACTCGTTATGGAGAAAAATGCAGCGGAGGGAATTAGTTAAGAGACTTGCTAGTGGGGAAAGGCAGTGGAACGAAATAATTAAGAGACTCGCTATGGGGAAACAGACAGCGGAAGGAAATAATCAACGGACTTTCCAAGAGGGAAAAGGCAGCAGAAAGAAATAATTAGGGGCTCGCTTGGGGGAACAGACAGCGGAAGGAAATAATTATTAAAAGACTCGCTATGGGGAAACGGGGAGCGGAAGGAAATAGTCAACGGACTTTCCAAGAGGGAAAAGGCAGCAGAAAGAAATAATTAGGGGCTCGCTAGGGGGAACAGACAGCGGAAGGAAATACTTATTAAAAGACTCGCTATGGAGAAACAGGCAGCGGAGGGAATTAGTTAAGAGAGTCACTAAAAAGAAGAGACAGAAGAAGGAAATAATTAAGAGACTCGCAATGGGGAAACAGACAGCGGAAGGAAATAATTATTACAAGACTCGCTATGGAGAAAAATGCAGCGGAGGGAATTAGTTAAGAGACTTGCTAGTGGGGAAAGGCAGTGGAAAGAAATAATTAAGAGACTCGCTATGGGGAAACAGACAGCGGAAGGAAATAATCAACGGACTTTCTAAGAGAGAATAGGCAGCAGAAAGAAATAATTAGGGGCTCGCTAATGGGGAACAGACAGCGGAAGGAAATAATTATTAAAAGACTCGCTATGGGGTAACAGGCAGCGGAGAGAATTAGTTAAGAGAGTCACTAAAAAGAAGAGGCAGAAGAAGGAAATAATTAAAAGACTCTCAATGGGGAAACAGACAGCGGAAGGAAATAATTATTACAAGACTCGCTATGGAGAAACATGCAGCGGAGGGAATTAGTTAAGAGACTTGCTAGAGGGGAAAGGCAGTGGAAAAAATAATTAAGACACTCGCTATGGGGAAACAGACAGCGGAAGGAAATAATCAACGGAGTTTCTAAAAGGGAAAAGACAGCAGAAAGTAATAATTAAGGGGCACGCTAAGAGGGAACAGACAGCGCAAGGAAATAATTATTAAAAGACTCGCTATGGGGAAACAGGCAGCGGAGGGAATTAGTTAAGAGAGTCACTAAAAAGAAGAGACAGAAGAAAGAAATAATTAAGAGACTCGCATTGGGGAAACAGACAGCGGAAGGAAATAATTATTACAAGACTCGTTATGGAGAAAAATGCAGCGGAGGGAATTAGTTAAGAGACTTGCTAGTGGGGAAAGGCAGTGGAACGAAATAATTAAGAAACTCGCTATGGGGAAACAGACAGCGGAAGGAAATAATCAACGGACTTTCCAAGAGGGAAAAGGCAGCAGAAAGAAATAATTAGGGGCTCGCTAGGGGGAACAGACAGCGGAAGGAAATAATTATTAAAAGACTCGCTATGGGGAAACGGGGAGCGGAAGGAAATAATCAACGGACTTTCCAAGAGGGAAAAGGCAGCAGAAAGAAATAATTAGGGGCTCGCTAGGGGGAACAGACAGCGGAAGGAAATACTTATTAAAAGACTCGCTATGGAGAAACAGGCAGCGGAGGGAATTAGTTAAGAGAGTCACTAAAAAGAAGAGACAGAAGAAGGAAATAATTAAGAGACTCGCAATGGGGAAACAGACAGCGGAAGGAAATAATTATTACAAGACTCGCTATGGAGAAAAATGCAGCGGAGGGAATTAGTTAAGAGACTTGCTAGTGGGGAAAGGCAGTGGAAAGAAATAATTAAGAGACTCGCTATGGGGAAACAGACAGCGGAAGGAAATAATCAAACGGACTTTCCAAGAGGGAAAAGGCAGCAGAAAGAAATAATTAGGGGCTCGCTAGGGGGAACAGGACAGCGGAAGGAAATAATTATTAAAAGACTCGCTAAGGGAAAACAGGCAGCGGAGGGAATTACTTAAGAGAGTCACTTAAAGGAAGAGGCAGAAGAAGAAAATAATTAAGAGACTCGCAATGTGGAAACAGACAGCAGAAGGAAATAATTATTAAAAGACTCGCTATGGGGAAACAGGTAACAGGCAGCGGAGGGAATTAGTTAAGAGAGTCACTAAAAAGAAGAGGCAGAAGAAAGAAATAATTAATGGACTTGCTAGGGGGGAAAAAGCAGCGGAAAGAAAATTTAAAAGACTCGCTATGGGGAAACAGGAAGCGGGAGGAAATAATCAACCGATTTTCTAAGAGGGAAAATGCAGCAGAAGGAAATAATGAAAAGGCTCGCTAAGGTGGAACAGACAGCGGAAGGAAATAATTATTAAAAGATTTGCTGAAACAGGCAGCGGACGCAATTAGTTAAGAGAGTCACTAAAAGGAAGAGCCAGAAGAAGGAAATAATTAAGAGACTGGCTAGGGGGGAAAGGCAGCGGAAAGAAATAATTAAGAGACTCGCTGTGGGCAAACAGGTAGCGGGAGGATATAATCAACAGATTTTCTGAGAGGGAAAATGCAGCAGAAGGAAATAATGAAAAGGCTCGCTAAGGGGGAACAGACAGCGGAAGGAAATAATTATTAAAAGATTTGCTATGGGGAAACAGGCAACGGAGAGAATTAGGTAAGAGAGTCACTAAAAAGAAGAGACAGAAGAAGGAAATAATTAAGAGACTTGCTATGGGGAAACAGGCAGCGGAAGGAAATAATCAACAGATTTTCTAAGAGGGAAAAGGCAGCAGAAGGAAATAATTAATAGGCTCGCTATGTGGAAAAGGCAGCGGAGGGAATTAGTTAAGAGAGTTACTAAAAAGAAGTGGCAGAAGAAGGAAATAATTAAGAGACGCTCAGTGGGGAAAAGACACTCAACATTGGACATCATTTGTGAAAAAAAATATAAATTAGCATTTTAATCATTATAAAAAATTGGTTAGTGTTAATCAACAAGACGTCCAAACGTCATTTAAAGTATCAGTTACAATGAGTTCTTGAAGAAACGTCAAAAAATTACGTCAAATGTTGGGTGTCCCCAACTGTAGAAACAACTCTCCAGAGCGATCTCGGTTGTTTGAGTTGGCAATAAAATTATCACTCGTTTCTTCCAGAACGTGACACTATATTAATATCGGCATACTTGTGCTATAACGAACGTTGGGCAAATAACGCACAAATTAATGTTACAAGACTAAACATTTGGAAATTAAAAGGTTTCAAAAATCAAAAAATCGAAAGTCTTGTTGAAATTTCTGTTGACAAATCTCTAATATTAATTTTTAACTCCCGACGCAAAAAGAGGGTTTGACGTCTCTGTGTCTGTGTGTCTGTCTGTGGCATCGTAGCTCCTAAACGAATGGACCGATTTTGATGCTTTTTTTTCGTTTGAAACCTGACATGATCGATAGGTGGTTTTTAGCTATAATTTATGAAGATCTGTTTAGGCGTTTGATGATCATCAGCTCATTTCCTACTTGAGGGGTCTTACTAACTTTCACAGATCCGATTGATTTGAAATTTGGTATTTCCAAGCCATGATAACCTTGAGCTGATGCTGTAGCATCAAATGGTCGGCAGGATGCTCAATCGAGGATGTCGGAGGTTACTTAAAATCCCCAATTTTATATTTTTTGACCTGTGAAGTGTAGGTACCAATTTTTTTTTCAATAATCAAGAAAAGTTATTGTTAAAATTAATTTCCAAGACAATAACATGTGTTTCATTGTTTTATAATTAATATAATTACAAACTGTGACAATATGAGTCATCTGCTTAATAATAATAATTTAAGTGGACTTTTTAAATTTCCAAAATGATTCTGAAAATCGGAATGAATTTAGAATCGAAAAATCAAATTGTGAGGTAATTATGATTGCTGCTGGACACTATAATCCTGGAAATACGTGAGACAAACGACGATAAAACTATAAAGTTTTGTATTTGGAGGGGCGCCACTTTTGGATCTCGCACCACCTAAAAATGTTGCCACTGACCCTATGAAATTTATATCAATATTGTAATTATAACATATATACTTATGTATTCCATTCCGTCGTTACTAGAAACAACCTTGAATTGTGGCTGCAACTTTAAACGGACCTGTTCTAGTCAGCAAGGAAATGTTTCCATTTCATGGCATCTGATAACTTATGATTAGTGCACTGTAAAACAATAGCCATTAAAAATTTAATTTTTCCTTGGTTATTAATTTTTATTCAACCTATTAATTTCCTTCATATAAATCACTTCGCCGGTTCAAATTGACCTGTACCGATACGCAACTCATTGTATTAACAATCTTTTATTATTTAATTACCGACCTCCAGAACTGTGTTGTTAAAATAATATTTTATTCTTAGAGGGAATGCATCTCCGTCCATATCGGCCAAGCCGGCGTCCAGATCGGCAATGCCTGTTGGGAGCTTTACTGCCTCGAACACGGGATCCAGCCCGACGGACAGATGCCGTCCGATAAGACAATTGGTGGCGGCGACGACTCCTTCAACACCTTTTTCAGCGAAACCGGAGCCGGCAAACATGTGCCACGTGCCGTCTTCGTTGACCTGGAACCCACTGTTGTCGGTACGTAATTTAATACTGCGATTTTTGGTTCACCCCACGGAAGCGCCGTCGGGGGATATTTAGTATCGCCTGTAATTTCAAACCTCTTTCAGGAAGACGTTTTATAAAAAGAATGGGACTTCAAGCGCGGTTTTACTAAACAAATTTGATCTATGAAGTCCCTATAGCTCTATTACTTTTCTCTTTTCTGATATGTTTGTTTCAGTTCCTTTTAGATGTTCTCTTTCTTTTTTCTTTGTCTTACTCTTACTTACGTTCGTTTTATTTATTTTTGAATACGGGTCCTAAGTTTTTTACCACCATTACAAATTATTGTCCCCGATAGTAGTACAAATTTAGGCCGATAAGTGGCAAATAACAGACAAGATTTTATAATCAATCGTATCGGCCGAATATCGTTCAGTACTTTTCATAATACCGTCGGCAATACCGACAAAAAAAAATGTTTAGCATCATTTTTAGACGCTTCATACATCAATTTTGTTTGTGTTGCTCTAGAGACAATTAACAAAAAATTCCTCCTGTACTGTTAATTTTTGTAACAGCCGTGACTATTATGAGTGAGTTTTCACTCAAGCTGACACTTTTGATATAATGCAATAAGAGGTAGGTATTGTGAACATAATTTTATGGGTCATGCTTTAAGATGAAAAATTTTTCTAAGGGCCGAAGAACACTTTATATTAAGTTACAGATACTTCATCGGAATATTATTCATATAATCTGCACTTTTTTTGTTCTTTTGTATATCGTCGAGCAATACGCGGAACTATGTAATATTTTTGTAATTATTGCATGGACTGAAAGATCGGTAGTCTGTTACAATCTCTTGACTTTTTCATTGCATAAGTGGCTCCATTAAGTGTTTAAAAAAGTTGACATGAAAGCACGATCAAGTGTGAAGAAGAAAGCTATTAGTTGAAGAATTGAATTCTGAAAAGTTTTACATCGATGTTTCCAAGAACCTATTGCGTCATGTAATCTCACGTAATTTTCTACCAAAAACCTATTTAAAAATTCGGATAGGATTGCATGATTGCATTGGGATGAAATTGACTTTTTTATACGAATGTGTAGATGATTAAATCATGAAGTAAACACCTTCAAAGCTGCTATTCATAATAATGCAGAATTGTTGAGATATCAATTGACTTATTAGGAAGCAAATCATCATAAAATTATGGACATAATTCGTTACCTCCTGCAACACGATATTACTTTTTTTTAATAATCCCAGCTAATGCAGAAGCTAAATATGTAATTGTCAAGGAAGAATGAATGTAGGCGCCCCAATAACTTTTACTGAGACGTATAATTTAATGGAATGAGAATTGTCTAAGTAGGTACCTATTTATTTAATTGAAGCTCACCCATAAATTTAAATTAAATTGTCAACTTGGTGATCGTTTTGCTGGCGACAAAAAGTTTAACTTGTAAGACATCCTTAAAATAAAGCAGTAACTAGAGCTTTTTTATTTTATCAAGTGTACTTTCGTGGTAGGTATTTTATACATGAAATTAGCTGTTAGACTTTTTTGTTCCTTTTTCTGTATAGATGCTTCCTTCAGCTAACTTTATGCGACACACTGTAGTTTTTTAAATTGCTTTAACGTTACTATTTCGCTCTTTTTGTTTTCAGATGAGGTCAGAACAGGAACATACCGCCAACTCTTTCATCCGGAACAACTAATAACAGGAAAAGAAGATGCAGCCAATAATTATGCGCGTGGTCATTACACCATTGGAAAAGAGATTGTCGATGTTGTGTTGGACCGCATACGTAAGCTCGCCGATCAATGCACAGGATTACAGGTAATTTCTTCTTAACTGGAGAAAAACACTTATTAACTGGATGATAGGGCTTTTTGGTATTCCACTCCTTCGGGGGAGGAACTGGATCTGGATTCACTAGCCTCTTGATGGAAAGACTGAGTGTGGATTATGGAAAGAAATCCAAACTCGAGTTCTCTATTTATCCTGCTCCCCAGGTAATTTCTCACAAAATGAGATTTTTTAAGTTGCCATATTACATCACTCTAACACTATATCAAAAATAAAATTTGCATAATTATTTTTACGGGAACCCAGACTATTACACTTCTTTGCGTGCCGTCTCCTTATTATAACCCATTATTAGTAATTTGATCTGAAAACGCCCGTGGGGTCCATTTTAATTGACTGTAACCACAGGTGTCTACTGCAGTTGTCGAACCGTACAATTCAATTTTGACCACTCACACAACCTTAGAACATTCCGACTGTGCATTTATGGTCGACAATGAAGCGATTTACGACATTTGTCGCCGAAATTTAGACATTGAACGTCCAACTTACACTAATCTGAACCGACTGATAGGACAGGTGAGATTTTTCACAATTGAAACTCCTTTTATCAAAACGTTTTCAGATCGTATCTTCTATTACCGCATCATTACGTTTCGACGGTGCCTTGAACGTGGACTTGACAGAATTCCAGACGAATCTCGTGCCTTATCCCAGAATTCATTTCCCCTTAGCTACCTACGCTCCGGTTATTTCAGCCGAGAAGGCATACCATGAACAGCTGACAGTATCGGAAATTACCAATGCATGCTTTGAACCTGCCAATCAGATGGTCAAATGCGATCCACGTCATGGAAAATACATGGCGTGTTGCATGCTCTACAGGTAGGAAAATTTTATCGTGTCCCGTGAGATAAACGCGGGCCCCTAGAGGTACGACCAATCCCGAAAGCTCTCCGTTACTAAATGCTTTTTTAATTTCTTGTCCTTCGTAGAGGCGACGTCGTCCCCAAGGACGTGAACGCCGCCATAGCCACAATCAAAACCAAGCGTTCAATCCAATTCGTCGATTGGTGTCCTACTGGGTTCAAAGTCGGCATCAACTACCAACCTCCAACTGTGGTTCCAGGAGGTGATTTGGCGAAAGTACAACGCGCAGTTTGCATGTTGTCCAACACCACCGCCATAGCCGAAGCTTGGGCCCGTTTGGACCACAAATTCGATTTGATGTACGCGAAACGCGCCTTCGTTCATTGGTATGTGGGAGAAGGGATGGAAGAGGGAGAATTTTCGGAAGCCCGCGAGGATTTGGCAGCTCTGGAGAAGGATTACGAGGAAGTTGCTGTTGACTCAATTGAGGGTGAAGGTGATGAAGGGGATGAATATTGAACACGCATTTTATATTAATTCACAGATATTTTATTTATTCGTAATACAAATTGTAACGCTGATGATGCTTTTGTAGTTTTATATACCTAAAAAACTTATGCGATTATCTAATAAGGGCACTTTCTCTTAATAAATTTTTGCAAGGTATTTTGTGCTTTATTTAAGGATCTTCGTAGTAGGGCCACGCAGTGGTCGTCTGGTACTTGGCTTTGCCAGTTTTTCTGACCATCATCAACGTTTTCTTTAGCGAGTAATTTCCCAACCAAGTTTCCCAAATGATACCACCGTAATAACCGTTGGGAACCCCTTCCTCATGGTACACCCCATTCAAGTTGGACTCAAAGCAACTGTAAAATATATTTTATAAGATCTACAACAATAAACAATTATTACACCTGTTAAACCACCACCCTCCACCATACGAAACAGCACAAGGGCAACACGCGGGAGCTAAGTCGTTTTTCCTGTCAAAAGTACTAAAGAAAGAACCATTATGACTCGACAGTGAATCAGAAGCATTGCCTCTATAACCCCCCATTATTATAATTTGGTAGTTGTTTACTTCTGACAGTACTTTAAACTTATCGTACTCTGCCCAAACATAGTTTCCAGAAAAATCCGTTAATTCTATTCTTAAAACAAGATCGTGTTCTTTAGATAGTTGACTGATGACATCATTTCCAAGCCAAAAATCGTTGTTGAGATTTCCGAAACCGTTCTTGTAGTTGGACCAACTTTGATTAAAATTCTGCGGATAGTTATTTTGACGTCGTTGAATCACGGTCCAAAAGAAATTGTCCCGAAAATCACAATACTTCTTAGAATGTTGACTGTTAGCATCAAAAATGTAAATTCCAGGCTTAAATTTCCCATCTAAATCGTCACAGCCTGTTTTATTGAGTTCCGTAATGACATCACTGATTTCAACATCTTTGTCTAAACATTTTCTTCGAATTTCTGGTAAAAGAGATTCCAAATATTGTCGTTGCTGATTAAACATTGATTCAAATTTTGTTCCATAACTAGAGCATTGTTTTGTCAGCGTATCTAATACTGTTAGCGATATATTTTCAATCGTTGAAATTTTCCGAATCATTTCCGCATCATCGTGGATATCCCTTTTGTACACTTGTTTTGAAATGCTTGGAGCTTTTGATCCAAAAGAATTAGTTACATCGCTGTCCTCGTCTTTTTTGTCTAACCTATCAAATATAATGTCAACTTTAGACGATACATCTTTAAGAATGTCTTCAATAAATCGGGGCGTATTACATTTGATAGTTACTTTTTGTCGTTTTTCGATATTTTTTTGGCGAATTTTCAAATTTTCTTGTGGTATTAGTAATCGGTCCAGTTTTTTTTCAATGGCTTTGACGCTGTTCAAAATACCACGCGTTGCGAACTCTCCTAAGAGATAATCGTAGTCTTTCTGCAAACGTTGAATTTCAGATTCTCTTTTTAAAGTCTCTTCTATATATTTAATTTTTTTCAAAGCTTCACTCAGTTGATATTCTACTTTCTCAATGGAGGCTATTTTTGTTTCGATTTCCATTAGTTTTTCCTGGCCTCTGTAAAAAGACAATTGCTAATGTTGTCGCAAAACCTAAAATAATTTCTTGTACTTGCTAATTATGTCAACCTTACGATCTAGAGCTGCTAATTGATCATTCCACGCGGCAACGTGTAATTGAAAGGTGTCCCAAGCATGAGCACGCTCTTGCAGATTGTTGATATTGCTGTCGATGGTCGCTAAGGAGGTTGCTGTAGACACTATTCTTGGTTCTAATGTGTTCAAAAACAAATCATTCCATCTTTTTAGATTATCTGTAAAGCAATAAAGTTTTACTATCTCCCACAGACAAATTAGTCCAGGCAATGGGGGATTTTTGATCGCAAAAGGTCAGACAGAAATGAAATTTTGTGGGATGGTAGACATAGGTCTCCTGATAGTACACCTAAGTTTGCGACCTCGGGGGGTTGCCGCTCGAGGGGTGAGGGGGTGAAAACTCTGCACCTCGACGCTTTTCGGAAAATAGCGCCGTTGTTGTAAGTGCTCCCTAAAAGAAGTTCAAATAAAGTATGTAGAGAACAAAATTGTGTATAATTTTGGTTCTATTAATTTTTTGTTTGCCACCAACAGTTTCCGCTCTACGGAGCGCCAAAGCTGAGGGTTGATTGGCAAATTTCAATAAAATCAAATTTTCAGCGCGAATTACAACGAAGATAAACTTCCAATAATTCTGTTTTTTTTTTCTGAAAGAGCAATATTTTCTGAGTTTGTGGATGTCTCATTTGCTGGATTTGGTTGCATATTACAAAAGATATGATTTTGTTAAGTGTGCCTCTCCCTACTCCAAAAAGTCGAACAATTCTGACTTTTATCGGTTTTTCGCTTATAACTCAAAAACTATGCGTCCTACGTAAAAAATCATTCGAACAAAGATTAAAGCTGATGAAATTTCCAACAAAAATCACTCCCTAAAAAGCTACTATGTTGAATCGTTTTGGAGATATGTGCCGATGAACATCTAGTCCAAGCAAATTAGACTTTTTAGAAGAAATAATTTATAAAGTTTAGAAATTTTGGTTATGAACTCCCATCAGGCACACAAATAAAAATCCGAACAGTTAGCACTCCCCCGGGAGGAGCTTAATCCACTTTTGCCCAAAAAAGCTCTCCCGAACGTGACGTCATGAAGCGTTTTTGCCTTTTTCTCTTAAACGGTAACTCCGATGAAAAAATGTTATAGAACTTATGTTCTCCATTAAATTCTACATAAAATTGGTCTCATGAAGTTTTTGCCTATCTCCCACTCACCGCTCATCAATGACATTGGAAAGTGAGTAAAGTTTTCAGCGCAAAGGCAAAAATTAGTCCACCCCCGTTTTTTGACCAATAAAAATTTATTGCAAATGTTTTATTCAATATGGACCTTATACTGTAAAAACTGCTTTACAATTCTGTATGTATACATTTTTTGCTCCCACTAATGGTTTTCGAGATAATCGCCACAAAAGATGGGGGTTGCCCTCAAGCTGAAATCTATACTCACTTTCCAATGTCATTGATGAGCGGTGGGTGGGAGATAGGCAAAAACTTCATGAGATCAATTTTATGCAGAATTTAATGGAGAATATAACTCTTATAACATTTTCTCATCGGAGTTACCGTTTACGAGAGAAAGCCAGAAAGGCTTCATGACGTCACGTTCTGGAGCGGTTTTTTGGACAAAAGGGGATGAAGCTCTCCCCGGGGGAGTGGGAACTCTTTGAATTCTTATTTAGGTGCCTGCTGGGAGTTCATAACCAAATTTTCTAAACTTTATAAATTATTTCTTCTAAAAAGTCTATGGGTACAAAAAAGGGGGTTTTATTCGCAAAAGGTCGTTCAGAAATTAAATTTGGTGAGACGGTAAATATCCACAATCTCGAAAAACATTGCTCTTTCAGAAAAAAGATATTGCAGAATTATGTGAAGTCGATCTTCGTTGTAATTTGGCGCCCCGTAAAACGAAAACTGTTGGTCGCAAACAAAAATGAATATAACCAAAATTATGCACAATTTTGTTCTCTACATATTTTTTTTTTGAACTTTTTTTCGATATCATTTACAACAACTGCGCTATTTTCCGAAAAGCGTCGCGGTGCAGAGTATTCACCCCCCCTCCCCTCGAGCGGCAACCCCCCGAGGTCGCAAACTCAGGTGTACTATCAGGAGACCTATCTCTACCATCCCACCAAATTTTATTTCTGTCCGACCTTTTGCGATCAAAACCCCATTTTTACTACCCATTGCCTGGACTAAATCTATATAAATAAAAATCAATTGCTGCATGTATGAAAGGCTCGACCGATTCGGCTGATTTTTTTGTTGTGTTCCTAATTGTCGTGACAAGGTTTGTATGAAAGATTTTTTTTTATAAAACCCACCGGAAAATTGGAAAATGGGAAAACTGAAAGTGATTTTTCCATGGGATCTTAGAGACAATTACAAAGAAAATAACTTAATTGAATGTTTTCAATTTGAAATATAAAATCGGGAAAAAACTTATTCCACCCTAAATCTATATAATATAATAAAAATGAATTGCTGTTCATTGCTAAGCGCATTACTTGAAAACGGCTCGACCGATTTGGAATTTTTTTTCTTCATATTCCTAATAGTCCAAATAAGGTTCTTATGGAAAAAAAAAATTGAAAAGTTGCCCGGACATTTGGAATAAACCAAAGACCATAATTAACGATTGGAACGATGAATATGAGTTATGCTTTTTTTGTTTTGTTCGTTATTGTCCTCGGAAAGATTTCAGGAAAATAAAATTCAAGACAATTATAAAGGAAGTTTTCACTAAAAAAAATAATCGGGGAGATCTGGGGGAAAAAGCATTCCAGAGTAAATTAAAATAAAATAAATTACATTTGTTTTTAATTTTGTGTTGTTTCACGATCTGTACAAAAACAAACTTATTGAAATTTGGACAGGACGTCTGTCGGTTTAGCCAGCAATTAGATAAAGACAGTAATGCAATCTGGATTTTCACTTTAAAGTACATCTACTACCTTTTATGACCTTACCTGCTAAATTCCTTATTACTTCATTCAAAGTGTTCATGTCTCCATGCACCAACATAGCGTCGCTGCCATTATGACGGGGTGTAATTGCCCCAGTCACAGTTGCAATATGTAGACACAATGTAAACCACAACATTGTTGCAAATGATACGTACGAATTGATAAAACACCAAACGATGAATGGTCTACTCAAGGGCACACATGGATTCACATTGATTCAAGACGGTAAAAAACGTCTGATTTTCCAGATGTCGTTTGGTGGGCCATATGTTAATGTATATATTTTTTAATTTTCTAAGTGGGGTAGGTCTGAACCTGAACAATATTAATGATGTCTGTGTATGTATACGTAATTAAATACACGAAATTATTGTTTAATTTAATTTAACAACTTAATGAATACCCAAGTCTCAATCATGAAGCGACAATAAAAAATACAGAATTTTTTTGTAAAGCTTCAGAGTAATCCAAATCATGAAAATATTGATACCCACATCTACGTCATTGGATATTAAGGTTCGCATAAACATTGAAACGATCTACGCCCTACGTGAAAATTTGTAGCTAGCACGCTTTATGTAAGTTACTATGAATCACTCGGTAGAATCACATTCTACTACCGAGTATAATTAATTACACCTCATGCAGCAAGAATGTTATCTAATAGTTGTTATAACAAGACCAATGCTATCTAAGTATATCGGTCACATAATCCGCTAGGAAAAATTATTGCGATAGTGCCATCATATCTCCTTCCGCTCTCATATACCGCAAAACTTTTCTATAAGGAAACTAACTCTTGTAAAGAAAGAATATTTATAAACAGCCCATTTTTATCAAGTTGAAGTTGCTGACGGTACAATAAGGGTAAGCTCGTTTATTGAAACGGCGTAGTTAAAAACACTTTTCATTCTTCTGTAAAAACTGTTGTAGCTCTGCATTATGTTTTCTTACAGCATCTAATTCTGCCTGTGATTCCCGTAACTGTTCGACCACGGCATCGTATCGCTTTGTTAGGTCTGCGTGTTGTCTTTGTAATACTTCAAGAGGGCTTTCAGTACTCGTGGATGGTAAATCTTGTGCAACGGTAGTAATTTCCGACTGAGGCGGGGTACCAATTTTTTCCTGTTTGTTTTTTCGCACTCGCCGTGATTTAGCTGACTCTTGACGGGAAACGGGGGTTTGTGTTTTTTTCTGTTTTCTCTTTAACGCTCCTGACTCTCGTGGGGAAACAGGGGCTGGACGTAATAACAGTGAAGGAATTGCTACAACTTTTTAATTATTTTTAAATAAAAAAAGGTTTAATTACCTGTTGGTTTTAGTTTTCTTGGGAGGAAACCAAGCAGTCGTGCTTGCATTTCGTCTTGAAAGTCCTGTGGTCGGAAGTGTTTCTGACAAATACGCTTATCTTTGGGGTCGAATTTGGCCTCGCGATAACATCTTCGGACCCATTCTTCGCGGATTTTTTCGTCTTTGGGAAATCTGAAGAACATAGTCTTCTCTCCTGCTTTCTTCGCTTTTACGGAATTGCTTTTGCAAACTGCAACACTGCAAATCATTCCAGGCATCTATAAGTCAACATTTTAATTAACTAAATTTGTGCCGAGTATGAAAATAAGTACCTACTTTTAGGAAGTAGACAAACTAGAAACACAATAATACAAAAAAAAAAATTAAACAACACAAACACGCGCTATAATAATTATTTATAACACGATCCTAAAGCTTACAAATCCTGCAATTATTGTTGCGTTGGGTTTTAGTATACCAGCTGACGCAATATCCCCTCCCTCCCTTTTCGTGTCGTAACTATATAGGCAACCTGTATTTCAAGCAACCTTGCTGGCTGCTAGTTATTACATTTAGTAACTTTCATTTTCTCCACCATTATGTTGGCAGTTGTGGAATCAATAACTGGATCCGTGTGGTGTGCGTCTAATGCCGGTGTTTTTGTGATTTCAACCGGAATCGTAACTATATTTGTTCATTTTCTTTGCCAAAAACATGAAAATACTGTTGCAGGTAATATAATGGCAAGAGGCGGAATCAGAGGAAGAGGAGGAATGAATCGCGGTATCGGAAGACCCCCCTACAAAGTAAAAATGTTTCTGCCCAGACATCCCTTCGACTTGGCTCTTTGTGAGTCATCTTTCCCACGTGTAAAACCAGCCCCCGATGAGACGGCGTTTACACAAGCCCTTTTGAAACGTAATGTGGATTTATCCCCAACTCCTGCCGAACAAACAGCCATTCTGAATTTGGTTACTAAGATTCAGACTGTTTTGGACAATCTTGTTGTGGCCCCAGGCGCCTTTGATGCATGTGTAAGTATTGTAATTCTTCCAATAGTAAGCTTAAAATAAAAGTCTGGTGTATGTACTGTGGAGTGTTGCTTAACATTGTTTAACTGATTCATTGGGTCTTCCTAAGTTATTCATACATCATGTTGCCTGTGAAAAGAAATACTTTAGTTGTATAAAAAGTTTTGACATTCAAAGCCTACTGGATATATGAATCAGTCATGAAGACCCTGTATACAAGTTGCATATTGAATTAATTACATATTGATGTGATCATAAAATGTATAATAATTCTAAAAATCCCTGGAAAAAGCTTCAAGAAAAAAAAAAGAAAAAATCGTAATGCCCTGCTATTCTTATAGTATTTTTTTAAATATGAACACTTAAAAAAATGTTTGGTAGAGAAGATCAAGGAACCTAAGCAACAAGCATGTCAAAATTGCATTTTATCTTCTCTTTACTGCATGTTAAAATGCAATTTTATCGTTTAGAAAATAAAAAAAAGTTCTATGCCAACATCCATTGTTATTAGTCTAACGTCTTTTTGACATTTGTTTTTGATAGTTGAATTTTTTCACGTCAACGAATTAAATCCATGTGGTAGTAAAAACCGTGAAGATTAAATAAAATTTTATATTACATATATACGACGATAAAATTGCTGATTATTATATTTTCGAGTGACTCAAAAATAAAGTTCAATTTTATCGTCTTATGTGATAAATAACTAACGTTAAAGTCACTCCAAAAGATAATCAGCAATTTTATCGTCGTATATAGTATAAAATGTAAAAAAAAATGTTAGACACTAATACAACAATGGATGTTGGCATAGAAGTTTTTTTTTATCTTCTAAACGATAATAGTATATTAAAGTATGAGTGGATAACAAGGTCTTTAAAACACGCGCGAGTTTTCGAGCACGACGGCGTAGCTTCAAGAAAAAAAAAAAGAAAAAATCGTAATGCCCTGCTATTCTTATAGTATTTTTTTAAATATGAACACTTAAAAAAATGTTTGGTAGAGAAGATCAAGGAACCTAAGAAACATATAAAACATCAATTCTAATTTGAAAATGGTCTCCATTACTACGTTTATCCTTTCCTTAAATACGTATTCCGAAATGCGTATTGCCCGTAAGACTGTGTGCCGGAGACAGTACATTTCTTATAAAAAGTAGTGCAAAAATGCACATTTAAAGAAATCATGAACATAGTATGTGTTAAAAAAATTTAAATTAAAAATTAAAAAAATTAAATATATCTAAGTCGAACTCCACAAACTTTAATCAGCGTAAAATTATAAATGGTACATGTTTTTTAATTTAAATTTACTCCACTTGGATTTAAGAACATTCTTCTTGTTTATAGTATGTGTTGTCAAAAAATATTATTTATTCAATCTTTAATGTCAAAATTGCATTTTATCTTCTCTTTACTGCATGTTAAAATGCAATTTTATCGTTTAGAAAATAAAAAAAAGTTCTATGCCAACATCCATTGTTATTAGTCTAACGTCTTTTTGACATTTGTTTTTGATAGTTGAATTTTTTCACGTCAACGAATTAAATCCATGTGGTAGTAAAAACCGTGAAGATTAAATAAAATTTTATATTACATATATACGACGATAAAATTGCTGATTATTATATTTTCGAGTGACTCAAAGATAAAGTTCAATTTTATCGTCTTATGTGATAAATAACTAACGTTAAAGTCACTCCAAAAGATAATCAGCAATTTTATCGTCGTATATAATATAAAATGAAAAAAAAAAGGTTAGACACTAATACAACAATGGATGTTGGCATAGAAGTTTTTTTTTTATCTTCTAAACGATAATAGTATATTAAAGTATGAGTGGATAACAAGGTCTTTAAAACACGCGCGAGTTTTCGAGCACGACGGCGTAGCCGGGAGTGCTCGAAATAGAGCAAGTGTTTTAAAGACCTTGTTATCCACTCATACTTTAATATACTATTATCGTTTTTACTTTACGCTATTTTTTATTATACCAGCAATACTAGAAACAAATTAAGCACTAAAAACTTAGAAATATTTTTTGTCGTGATAAATCGAAATGCCGTAATAATATTGCCATTAGTTACGACAATTATTGTTTACGTTTTTCTCGCGTCCACGTCTGTCATTGTATTTAGTCGTGTCAGCAAAAAATCGAGGAAAAATTAGTTAAAACGAGATTTCACCCGATATAGAAGCATTGGCCGAACAAGCGGAATCCAAAATACTACCATCGAAGTCAAAAG
Organism: Diaperis boleti; assembly: GCA_963583935.1. Taxonomy (NCBI): domain Eukaryota; kingdom Metazoa; phylum Arthropoda; class Insecta; order Coleoptera; family Tenebrionidae; genus Diaperis; species Diaperis boleti. The sequence continues at coordinate 36,395,811 of OY757248.1, read as the reverse complement.
ACCCATACCTGTAGAACTATGAAAAGTTTTCAAATTTGATGAAGTTATAATGTTACCTATATTTCCTTGACAACCTTTAAAGCTCGCCGTGCTTTAATAGCCTGTATTCGCACGCTCGGGCATGCTTTAAACGGCGATTCTGATGCAAGTATAATAAAAAATTGCATTTTAACATGCACTAAAGAGTAGATAAAATTTAAGATTGAATAAATTTCTAAAATTAGTGTCTAACTAATTTTATTAAATCCATGTGGCAGTAAAAACGGTGGAGATATTATAATTATAAAGATGTATTATACTTTTAGTTTACTTATCTACTTCCCATTAAAAACCCTTAAAACCCCAGGAAGTCTAGGCATTTTTTGTCGTCAGGGTCAGGGATGTTTTCTTAAATTTTGGAAGCGTTTAGAGAGCTAGAGGAAAAAATTGTGTTCCCATTTGATGTGTAGGTGCAAACCTGAATATTTTTTTCTTTTTCAGCAACTGGAAGAAGTCCGGCAAGTAGGCTCTTTCAAAAAGGGCACGATGGTTACCGGCCACAACGTCGCAGATATCGTCGTCATTCTAAAGACTCTACCAACTCGCGAAGCCGTCGAAGCTCTCGGCAACAAAGTAAAAGAAGACCTGAAAAACTTAATGAAAAGTGAGGTCGTCACCAAAGGCGAACACTTGACTCATACCACCAACGAACGTGGAATCGAAATTAGCAACAGTTTTGCTTGTGTCCGCGTGATGGTTACCACGCTGCACCATAACATTAGAAAGTTGGATCCTGAGATCCACTTAGATCAAAAAATTATGTTGAGCCATCTTGCAGCGATTAGACATAGCAGGTGGTTCGAAGAGAACGCCCATCATTCGTCCATTAAAGTATTAATCCGTTTATTACGGGACATTCGAACTAGATTTGAGGGATTCGAGCCGCTCACTCCGTGGATGTTGGATTTATTGGCTCATTTTGCCATTATGCATAATCCTAGTCGACAAGCGCTGCCAATTAATGTCGCGTTTAGAAGAGTTTTCCAGTTGTTGTCGGCGGGATTGTTTTTGCCAGGATCGGCTGGGATTACGGACCCATGCGAAGGAGTTAGTTTACGAATTCATACTGCGATGACGTTAGAACAACAGGATATTTGTTGCCTAACAGCCCAAACTTTGTTAAGAGTTTTATCCCATGGAGGTTATAAACATATATTAGGGTTGGAAGGAAACGCTTCAGTCGCTAAAGAAATGTCGGTTTGGGACGGCGTTGTCGTGTCTCCATTGGACAAGGCTTATGAGAATCCGCCAGAGAAAAAGGAAGGAGAGGAGGAAGATGAAGATATGGAAGCAGAAGGCGACGAAAGCATGGAGACAATAGAAAATTAATACAAATTGTGAATTTGTAATAACCTGATAGCGTTAAGGTATTGTCGCGTGAAGTTTTACGAGTTCAACCATACAAATAATAATTATTGAGTGCATTTCTCACTTGTAATGTTGAAAAATAAATTCTTGATATAGAAATGAGATCTTGTCTGTCACCGCTTCACCCAATATGAATTTGAATCTGAACAAAAGGGATTAGCTTGGTGTTATTTCAATCTTACAGGTGTAGTTTTCTAGGTACCTTATACCATTGTTTTCGGTGACAGAAATCAAATCTTATTCACAAGAGAGATAAAGCTGTCAGTTCTACTCACAAGTGAGCAAATCTAACAGCTGTCAGTTGTAATTAAAAATTGTAATGTAATTCTCTGCCTTCCACTTCACGAACAGATCATACTCTTTCTCGTACATGTGTCTCGACCTTACCGGAAGCAAACTGGAAACAGCAACTTCCATGTCTAGTTGGAATATCTTTCGGTAGAAAGTCAATTTTTATTATTTTGGTGAAAATTGTGAAAAACAACGAGACTGTTTATTTCATAACTATAACAATAACAGGTCACTACGAAAACTTATATTAGAACCATGCGAATGTTACAGGCGGGATATTTACTTGAACAAATATTTCTTGGATTTTTATACAATGCACCTGTAAGATAAAACGTCGTATATCACACGTGATCGAAATGTCATTATAAAGCTCGTGAGAAGTGTCCCCACTCGTGCGCAAGCGCACTCGTGGGTAGAAATTCTCACTCGCTAATAATGATGCATTTCTATCACTTTATATAATGTACCTATTATTTACTGGGCTAATGTTGCAAAACATGCGGATGTGGAGTTCAGTAAAACCTAATTTTATCGAAGTGGTTTCATTGCAATTTGTTGCCGAATGTCAGTACCGCAGTTCAAGTCGCCTCAACCCAATTGCAAGTTGCAATTTCAACTCGTTTCAAGTCATTTCAAGAAATTTGGACTCGCTTCAAGTCACTTCAAATAGCGTCACATAATCTCAAGTCATTTAAAGTCGCTTACAACCGTTTCAAGTCGTTTCGATTCTCTTGAAATCGCTTCGAGTCATATCGAATCGGTTTAAGTTGCTTCAAATACTTTCAAGTCGATTGAAGTAACTTCAAGTAATACTTTTAAGAAATTGCAAATACTTTCAAGTCGCTTCAATAATTTCAAGTTACTTCAAGTCATTTAAAGTCACCTTTACAGCCGCTTCAAGTCGTTTCGATTCGCTTGAAATCGCTTCGAGTCATATCGAATCGGTTTAAGTTGCTTAAAGTAATTTCAAGTCGCTTATTCAAGTATAATTATTTCAAACCGATTCAAGTCGCTTCATGTAATTTTAAGTCTTCAAAGCGATTCAATTCGCTCCAAGTCATTTCAAGTAGCTGAAAATAATTTCAAGTCGATTCAAGAAATTTAAATTCGCTTCAAGTAATTTCACGCCGCTTCATGTTATTAATTTAAAGTCGCTAAAACATTTTAAGACGCTTTAAGTTGCTTCAACTCATTACAAGTCACGGCAAGTCACATCTCATCATTTCAAAGTCACCTCAAGTCGCTTCAAGTAATTTCAAGAAATTTGGAGTCGCTTCAAGTAATTTCAAGTCGCTTTAAAAAATTTCAAGTCACTTCAAGTAGCGTCACGTACTCTCATCAATACTTTCAAGTCGCTTCAAGTAATTATTTCATGTCGATTGAAGTAACTTCAAGTAATCGCTTTAAGAAATTTCAAATACTTTCAAGTCGCTTCAAATAATTTCAAGTTATTCAAGTCATTTAAAGTCACTTTTACAGCCGCTTCAAGTCTTTTCCATTCGCTTGAAGTCGCTTCGAGTCATATCGAATCGGTTCAAGTTGCTTTAAATAATTTCAAGTCGCTTTAAATCAATTCAGTTATTCGCTGGAAGTCGCCTTGAGTCATTTCGAATTGGTTGAAGTTGTTTCAAATAACTTCAAGTCATTTAAAGTCACTTACAGCCGTTTCAAGTCGTTTCGGTTCGCTTGAAGTCGCTTCGAGTCATATCGAATCGGTTCAAGTTACTTCAAATATTTTCAAGTCAATTTAAGTAGTTTCAAATAATTTCAAGTCGGTTCAAGAAATTTAAATTCGCTTCAAGTAATTTTATGTCGCTTCATGTTATTAACATTTCAAGTCGCTAAATCATTTTAAGACACTTCAAGTTGCTTCAACTCATTACAAGTCGCTGCAAGTCATATCTCATCATTTCAAAGTCACCTTCAAGTCGCTTCAAGTAATTTCAAACCCCTTCAAGGTGATTCAAGTCACTTTAAGTCATCTCAAGTCGTTTAAAGTAATTTTAAGTCGCTTCAACTCATTTCAGGCTGAGAATCAAATGGCTTCCAGTGTATCTAGTGAGTTCCAGCTCAGCATAGATATTTTCTTCAGACGTATCCCGCTAACAAAACACTACGACAAGAAAATGAGCTGATGCAAAAAGTTAACAACAAAAGGAAACAAATTGATTTGAAGGTGAGAGAAATTTATTGGCGCATGCATAGGGAGAAAATCAAGACTGACACTGGAAAATAAATCATTATTATTATAAAATGACAGACAATCAAACCTATCTGGACATATGGGGATGTACAAGTAAATCCAGCACCGTTTCTATAGTCGCTACACGAAGAACTACTTACGAATACCTTTCATGTAAAATGCAATACTGCAACCATTAATGAAGCAGCACCCTCTGACGACGGTCCAAAGACACTGGCCTGCTGACCTGATGCTGAATTTTATTGAAATTAATTATTTGAACTAGGTACAATTTGCACGGCTGGTTATTTACACTAACAGCTGGTTAGTCACTATCTGGCCCCGCTTTCTTCGCTGACTGACTTCTTGTTCACTACTTTTCCTCTACACCACTGACTTGTCACGTCGTTCACATCCCTCCAAGTGTTTCTTGACCTTTCAGTCGGCAGAATGTTCCGGAATGATGACCTCATCCGCTGGGAACATTCATGTTCAAAGTACTATTAGTCAAAACTTTAATTACAAATTTAGTCTTTATGAGTCTTAATGAACATAATTTTTAAAAGTTCGTAATTTAATGCCCCTACTACAAGTGAGTGTAAATTGATGAAAAAACCGCTTTAACAATATTCTTTATTAAAAACATTTCTACAACTATTCTCTCCCTATCGTCAGTCCATATTGTCTCACAGATATGCTAAGATATTAATATACACATAATAAACACCATGAACAAATTTTTCCAAGTTACATGCATGGATTTTCCGAAGTGTGGATATGATGACAATATACTTTCGGGTTGGATCCGCTCACTACTGGAACCCGAAACAATCTTCCCTCCGGCATACAAACGCACACTTTATATTGAGTCGTGACGTAGTTGTTATTCTTCATGGTGGCAATCGGTATTCGTCTAACATCGATGAGGGTACCGTCAGTGCCGCTAAGAACAATAGAACCATTGTCGGTCTTCAGGTGTATGTCTTGATCAGCACTCCAAACAATCTCTTTCCCATCAAGCCGAATACCTTCTGAACCTTTGATGGTCAAAATGCGTGCTTCCACCTTAAGTTTAGTATGGACCGGACTGACGATTCTGTTGGTAAATACACTCTTGGCGTTCAGAGAGTTAGCGCCTTTCAGAGACTGAAAAGTTGGTGTGTTTGTGGAAAATATTACAGATCCTTGTTTATTCCGAACATCGAACGATTCGAAACCCCAGAAACTTGTTTCGTTCTTGTTGACTCTCAGTTGGTTGCTTGCACGTCCATTTCGTAAAGATATCAAATTTATAAGAAGGGGACTCTCCTCTGCTGTAATTTCTACAGGTGTGTCTTTGAATCCTTCTATTCTACCATCGCGTTTGTATAAGTGTCCCAAATCGGTGTCTCCGAAAAATTTTACAGCATCCTCTTCCGGAACCAGTTCGATACTCTCCATGCCTTGTCCCAATCGTAACACTCCTAAGATAGTTATGGTCAAGAGAAGATTACCCACAGCTAGGATGAACAGCAGAGCCACTAATGTCCAAAATGCGAAAGTCTTCCGTCCTCTGAGTCCCGTTTTAGCTAAGTGCTGCTCATGGACTGGGACATAACCAGCTTTGAAGTTGTTGTTGTGGTGTTTCGACACGGAACGTTTGAGAAGAGCTTTGTCTCTGATGGAGATCGAGTCGATTTCGTCAGAAAATATATCGGAAGTTGGGGACGTGTTGCGGTAATCGGTCATTCTGAACAAGAGCGATTAGACAGTTTAATTAACAGAGATAACGAACCTTGATTACGTAAACTCGTTGATGCTGCCGTGATGGTCGATGGCAGACTGGAAAGCGTCGCGACGCATGTGCTGGATTTTCTATAAATATCGAACTAGTGGCGCGCGGCGGACAATGTTTAATATTTTTGCGGCCATTTAATCAATATTTTGGTTTTTATAACAACGTTTAGGGGAGTGGAAATGTAAAGAAGAACAAAAAATAAATAACATTTAATAACATAAATTAAAAATACCTACAGAGCTGAAATGACATGACATGAATAATGGTAAATGAAAATAACAAGCTGGTAGATTTCGAGGTATGAAGTCTGATTGACGTTGTGAACATGTGTAATGAATTTAATGCAAGTAGACAACCAAAAAATTTAATGTTACAATCATAATGTTTAACACTTCTGTTTGTTCATTTTGTACGTGACGTCTGCTTTTCAATTCGTGTTTAAATATAATAAACTTGTGAAATACATAGATGATAGAAATATAAGAATTAGGTCGCGAAGTGAAAGCATTAAAAATGGAAACACACAAACGTTATGCTTCAATTTTTGTGTAGAGTGGTGTATTTTTTGTTTATCAGTAAATTGCACGTCAGTGTCGAGAATGAAAAATGAATGCCGGCTGTGAAATGTTAAAAATGATTAGAGTGCTTTTATTTTCACAAAAGTTGTGAATGGTGGAAGTTCAGCCAAATGATTTCAATGCATTTTTCATTAATTTTCAAATTTCGTTTCACTTATTCCAAACCTCTCTTTTGCTTATAATGTGGTTCAATGGATTTCGAACTAACTGCCGCTCGTATTTCGACGAAAGAATTTAAAAGAAATAATATTTTTTATTGAGAATTTATTAAGATTCATTTTTATAAAAAAAAACAATAAAAAAACGAAGGGGAAGTTATTGAAATGAAAGATTGAAACTGGAAGTTTGACTTCGCTCTGTGTAGTCTGTAGTGGCTCCTCTGGTCCTAAATTTGGTCTGACAATGTCGTAGCATATTTGATCCTAGATTTCTAATACCTTCTGCTCGATCTATAGTGTTCTCTTTGTAAGAGTCCAGTTTAACAACTTTTGATATTACATATGTACAGATATGGAAATTCTTCTTCTTATTTTATCAGTTAGCTTGGCTTCGTTTAGCTTAATAATTTGTTCGAGGTATACATACTCCTCCGCATTGTCTAGAGAACGGTTGCCAACTTCCTAAAACTTCTAATTTCACTCATTTGTCCTTATTTAATTTTTTTGTTCGTTTTATTTGGTCAAATTTGTTTCCATACCAATTACAAACCTTAAATGGTGTTTACAGCCCGGTTTCATTTTGAATTGCGACGGTCTTAAACGCCGATAGCTATGGAGACATCTTAACTAAAGACTAGGCAGTAAGGACCAATTTCATGTGAAATGAAACGTGAATTTATTCTTTACTGCCTGGTCTTTATATATGACGTCTCCATAGCAACCGCCGCAACTCAAAAGGAAATCGGGGTGTTAGTCTCTTCCCATTCACTCCAAGGTTTGTTCAATCTACTGTTTTTGTAACTCCCAAGGTAAATAGTTTCGGGGCATATTACATTTCCCAGTCTTAATTTGATTGCGCTGGTTTAGTTTCTCATTGACGCCGTCTGATATACGAGGGGAGATTTTTATATTATCTACCTAGCCATGAAGAAAACAAGGGACAATCACAAATTTGTGCTATCAAGTAGCTGTGACATTTTAATGCATACTGACCAAGTTTGGTGCACATCCAAAGTGTCTTGTCGAAGTGAGAAGAGTGAAATTCAGTTGGAACATAGAAGCGAAAGAAGGAAGTCGACCCAAAGGTATTTGTCTAATCAATTTCGATGGGGTAGGGAATCAATTCGAGTAGACCCAAGATGCGGAAGGCCTGTTGAAGGAAAAAAGTGGAGGAATTGGTCTTGCCCGATCGAAGAATAAGGATTTCAATTATTGCCGCTGAAGTGGGATATCAGAAGCCACAGTATTAAAAATTCTACACTAAGATTTAGGAATTAATAAGGTGTCAGCGCCTTGGATTCCCAAATTGAAAACTGACAAGTCCGAGAAGTAATCAACGAGTGCAACTCTATAGAGATGGAACATCCACCTTACCGTCCAGACTTGGCACCATGTGACTATTATCTCTTCCCTAAATTAAAAAAAGCAGTTCCGCAGACGTCGTTTTTCTTCGGATGAATACGTGAAAGAAGCGGTGGAGGTGATTTTTGAAGACCTTCCGAAATATTTTTCTTTTTAGAAAAACGTTGGAATAAGTGTGTGACCGTTAGTGGATCTTATATCCAAAAATAAAATACTCCTTTTTTCTCTTTTCCTTCATGGCTAGGTAGATAATATAAAATCTCCCCTCGTACATATACGTAAGTACAATAATTGGGATTAAAGGTAAATCCATATCTAATAAAAATGCATTTCCCGAGCAAAAATAAATCAGGAAATAAGAAAAAGAAACGCTTATTTTATTCAGCCCTTAATTATTATTATTAATTAATAATTCCGATCTAACATTAAATAGCGGACGGAATACTTTTATCAAAACCGTGTTTTCCTTTCTGAAAAAAAATGCTTTGATGATTATTATTTGCAGATTTTACAATTCCCCTACAACCAATCAATCAACAGGATTAAAAATAAATGGATTTGATTAGTAGACACTCCTTAGGTGTCACCCTGCGAAATCAATACAATTTTCAGCTGAAACTCGCTGGTGAAAAATAATGTTAAAGCGGATTTCATGTCAATTTATAACATCTGATCAATCAAGTGATTATGATTTCCACATGCATCTGAAAACTAGACGGTTGTCGATCACATAATGGCTGCAAAAATTAAATTAGAAAAGAAAAAATATTAATTATTAACATTAAGGAAATCAATACAATAATACCCTGAATGCTGATTTTGCAAGGGTCTCTCAGCAAGACGACTCTCAACAACATACTTTTGTGAAAGTAAATTTGTACACGTGGTTTTCACTCTTGAACAATATTAAAACAAAATTGAGATTAGAGATTCCGAAATCTTGGAAAGTTGAAATATTCAACTTTAGAAAAGTTACAATTTTGAAATAATTCGAAAATATGAATCTTTAATCTTAAAATTCTCAATTGGCAGAATCTTTAGAATCTTCAAAACTTAGTCGTCTACTTATCGAAACCTGAAAGTTTAAATTTTTGGAATATGATAATTTTGAATTTTGGTATTATTAGATCTTTAGAACAGGCCATTAAAAATAAACTCCAAATTGTTGTGCGACAAAAAGCCTTATAAACGAGTTATCATACAGTATTTTTCATACTTTGACACTTTTTATACAAAATAATCAAATTTTACAATCTAGGGAATTCCGCGGCGGTTGGCTACGTTTGCTAGGTGCATTAACGACGGCTATGAAAAATAATTAATTTGAAACGTCAATACTCGTATTTTTGTTTATCCTTTTCACATGTATCAAAAACGTAGTATTAAATTTTAACCCATCCCAAACGACCTCCAAAAACGTCCGTCTCAGCTATGACTGAAGCACCTAACCTCACAATAACCTCCGTAACAAACGTCCCCAAACCATAAACAACTCGCACAGGTCCGTTCTTTTTCTTTGTGATCCGCAGTGTGGACATTCACAAAGACGAACGCGATATCCTTCTGGCCCTGGAAACTCCCAATCTCCCCATCCAAAAAATGTTTAGAATCAAATCCCGCCGCACAAAAAAGTGGAACCCCCTTATCTGCGTGACCACCCTCAAGCATTTCCTGACCCATAGCATCACAGTCTTCTGCAAGCGCCATCAGTTCTTTTATTCGAATGGCTCAAATTGCTGAAATCCCAATTCACATTGATAGCCGTTGAAAGCGATTTGGACTTGACACAGCGAAGAAAAGTTAGGATCATGTTAGGATTAGCAAGATTCCAATATTAAAAAAATAAATTATACTGTTTTTAGTGTAATTATTATAACACCGCCTTTGTCTATTAGGACACACAAAGCATATCGTAATAGCCTCAGTACGAAGGCAAAGTAGATTTACAAGCATTGCCAAATATTACTGAAGAATCTCATTCACACGCATAGCATAAGGCGGTGTGCACATTTTACCTCAGCGCCACCACGCGGGGCATCTCTGTCATTTTTAGTGGTACGAAATTTGCGGTACGAACCAATTAACAGATTCGACAAATTAATGTCTGAAGTGCGAGAAAATGCTTCATTTGTGTTGTTGGCTGTCCTAATAAATACTGTAATAATATATAACCGTCTGTGAAATTTTACACCTTTCCGAACAAATCGTATGAGAAAGATACAGATAAAACTTGCATTTACATTTTGTGCAAACTTCTAATATAGATAACACAATCAGAGATCAGCCTTTTATAGTTTGTTGCACAGCCATTTCTTTTTTATTAATGATACTTAAGAATTTTGACAAATTAATGTTGCAAAATAATATGACGTTTATTTGTTTTACCTAGTACTAAAAATGCCAGAGAGGCCGTTGGAGGCGCTGTAAAACGCGCGGAATTTAAAATGTGCACACCGCCTATACTGTTGAAGTACTTCTGCAAACCAAATATAGTGTCCAAATGTAATGGAATAATGGTTCTGCAGCGTTTTACCTTTCAAGACAAAAGTTGTTTGACGAAATAATACGCACATTGTGCATATGTCAGAAAAAATATTTTGGTTGTCAATTTTGAGAAATGACATCGGCAGTTTTTTTAAAAACGTAACCTCATTTTTTCCACGACTTTTATTCCTCTTTCAGTTGTCAAAATAACAATATAAAAAAAATAATTGAATAACAAAAACATAGAAAACACAACTTAAAGGTAACTAAAATAGAAATTTGTAACAAAATGCTCAAAATGTTCAGCATTAATAGTGCCTCAATGTTCCAATCTGTGAAGATGATTTCACATTACTAGTCAAATAGCCTATTTTGCCATCTTAGAATTATAAAACCTTTCATCTTTAATATGGAATTTTTTAGACATTTCGATGTCTTGAAATTCAAATTTGTTTTTCTAATTTAGGAATGGTGATAACCAATGTTTGAATCTTTAGAATCTTGAAATTTTTAAATCCTAAAATTTTGTGGTCTATTAATTATTATTGATGGAATTCTCAAATTACATAGTAGGTTAGGTAATTTTAATACTGGAATCTTGAAATCTCGTAGTTTTGGAATCGTTTGAATTTTAAAATATTTTATTCTTGAAATCTTGGAGTCGTTAATGTTAAATATATCAAGTTTTAGAATCTTCAATTTTGCAATTTTAATTTTGAAATCTTGACATTTATGGGGACATCTTGACAATCTTGGGGTTTTAGAATATTTTCGTTTTGAAATCTTTAATCTCTTTAATCTTGAAATGTTGGAATGCTGAAGTCTTTCGACATTTGAATGTTTTAATATTGAAATCTTTTGCTCATGGAAATCTGAAATAATTAAAGTATTATTTGGATTTTGAAATATTTTATCTTTATTGGAATTTTGGAATCTTAAATGTGCAATTTGGATATGATCAAGGTCTGGACTCTTGACCACTTGAAATATTGTATTTTGAAATCTTGATTTTTCTGATGTTGGGAATGTTGCAATCTTAGCATTTCAAAATTTTAGAATGTTTTAGTCTGGGATCTCTCAAATTTGGAAATGTTGAGATCTTTTGAATATTTAAGACTATACAATTCTTGGAATAGTGAATTTCAAAATGTTTCTAAAAATATTTACGATATTCAAGTCTAACTTTCCGAATCTCATTCTGAAATATTGGGAGTATTGAAATCCTGTAATCATGGACACCTGGAATTTTAAAAACTTTTAATTTTGAAGTCGTCAATTTATTTCAAAATCTCAAATTCTTGAAAACATATTTTGACATTTCAAGATCGCGGTTCTCTAAAAACTCAGGATCTTCCTAATTTCGTTTTTTTTTTAAATTTTGAAGTGCATAATTATATGTCTTAAATTATAAATATCACGTAGTACAAGTAAATAATTCTGAAAGATGTCCTTTATAAAATTTAATAGGGGTACATGGAGATATAAAATTTAGGCATCCTGCACCATGGGACCTGGGCCTAGAGAAACTAGATACAGGATTGTGCGCCATCCCGGGAGAGTCGCAACCGATCTCTATGAGTGATGGCACAGCATGGTTTCTTTGTATTAAGTCTCGTGTACCAAAACCTTTGATCGTGATCGTAGCTGACAAAAACAATCGTAGCAATGTTTGGTCAAGAATTAAATTTCTTCTTCGTTGTAGATTTATATTTTTTGTATGAAATCGTGAAATTATAAAGTTTGTTGAATGGGATTTTTTTTGTAACTTGTTTCCAATATACATCCTTGCAAATAAGGATTCGAAATGGAGTATCGAAATTTGGCTCCATACCTGGTGGATTAAATTTGAAACTACACCATCAGCACGTCCCTACCATAAATAGATGATGGATAAATAAATAAATACTTGCACCGTTGTACCCTAAGCCCCTCAATTATTGTCTGTTTATTAATATCAAGTAGTAAACCATCATTTACGACAGTTAAATTTTTTGTATTTGTTCGTCAAAATTCCAGTGTAAAAACTATGATTCGCCCCTTTTGTAAATACACCAAGGTAACAAACCTTTATCATTGCTTTCTCTACATTCAACTTTCTATTTTTTTTTAGAGAAATCCTTTCGTGCCGAAATTTTACATGAAAAACTACGAGGTGAGTACTTAATAAATTATTTCCACTTACCTTTTGCATTCTTCTGCTTACCCTGTAAGTCGCGTAATTCGATATTCGAACCTTCTTGGGGTATATCGAGGTTGCTTTTGGGAGATGACTTGTTGAATATTGAATGAACTAAAGATAATTACTACTTGTACAAAACGAGTGTTTTTTTGGTTTTTATTTTTGTATATTAATAAATAAGGTAAATTTGTACATCACATTAGTTACAATTTCTCCTGGAATGTATGCTTATATAACAACTATATTAATCCTTGAATATAAATATCCAATTTCAAATATGTACAAGAATCAAATTTGGAAAATATATTCATTCATCGAAAGTTACATCGTTATTTTGTCGAATTTATAGGAGATATGTAAATCTAACAAATGTGGGCCCGTCTCAACTACGACAACTAACACACCTATGAATATCAAAATGAAAAACTCTGAATACCCACACGAGCTAGCAAATTATTACAGGCTACTCTGAGTAAGGAAGACAACAAGGCAAGTCTGTCGATCAGACCGACACTCGAGTGAAAACTGCCACTCGAAATGAAAAGTTGTACAAATGTGCATCCGAAATACGCCGATCGACCGCAACGAGATCTATCGCGATGATTGCATGTTTGATATGTTTAATTAGGTTAATTTATAACACGTTTGTTCAAGAACATGATATGGATTGTTGAGTGGAAGCTCCATCATTATTTGGTCCAGGAGGAATTCTGACAGCTTCATTTAATTCGAATTAAGAGTTCTCTGTATTTATAGCGTACAGCCGACCGGCTGTTTGATACATTTTTTATACCAAAATAACCCTTGCACGCTCACAAATATTTTAGTGAATGAGTAATCACGAGATGTACTTCTTGTTGGTGGTCGCTTTCCCACAACCAGTATAGTGTTCCAAATATATCGTAAATTATCAGAGGTATCATAAATTAAAAATGTAATTTCTATATCAGATTATCAAAATATGGAATAGTTAATTACAACTCGTGCATTGTAACTTGACCTATAGACATATTTTTATTGCATGTTGTGTGTCCTATCAGATATCCTTTTAAGGCCGCTTGACAGTATATATTTTAGAATAAGTACATACAGTCAACTCCCACTATAACGAGTCCCCGGTATATTTCACAAAGGAACGGTAAACATGAACTGAAAAAATATGCGGCAAATCAAAAAATGTTTCTCCAGCTATGTAGAAAATAGGTTAAGAATTGTTTGGCCTAAATTGCGGGTGCAATATGACAACGAAAATATTTTTAAAGCGACGAATTGGGGACTTTTGAAAAGAAATTTTCTATTGCTCGTGGACAACTGTACATAGAACATCTGCAAAATATATGAAACTGAAATTTTGCCTCCAAATGTTCCATCGGAATTATAGCCAATGGACGAAGGCACTAATAGATCAAAATAGCATTACAAAAAATATTTAGTGAAAAAAATAATACGAGATCTACACGAAAAGAAAAATAAAGCAAAATTGACAGATTGTAAACTACATAGACAATGTCGAATGGAACACAATTACAAAGTGTTTTCAACATGTGGGGAGGCAAGAATATGATGAAGAAAACGGATTAACAGAGACAAAGGCGATTATAATAAACAACACCTATATCGAATGTATAAATTTTGACGAAAATGTTGCGTCTTTAAACTGATCACGAAATTGTTGACAGTCTGCAATGAAGAGAAAAATAATAGAGAAAGTGATGATGACTATGAAGAAGAAAAGGAAGAAGTAGAAGCTTCAATAATTCCTCCCAATTCTCAATATGTAGAAGAGAAGACGAGGGCCTCTACTCCGCATCAGGACAAGCTGTTGGTTTCTTTGGAAAAAACAATGGACATAATAAAAAGTGATAATTCTTACAATATTTTTCACATAAATTTTTAAGGTTCCTCGAGTTCTCGTAATAGAAGGGTTCGACTGTATGATATTAGAGAACCTTCCAACCTGTTTCCACATACACACAACTCACAATTTATCAAGTTCCGTTAATGCATGTATGTGGAAAAAGGTACGAGATGTAAAGTTTCAAAGTTCACCCCTGCCTTTTCGTAATCATCTCGATGTGATTAAAAAAGCTAAGAACTCTTGTAAAGTATAGATCTCGAGCGGGTCGATGTTGAAGGGCGCTCTGGATGCAGCTAAAACGATGTATACAAATACATAGCTACTGCATACACATTCAACAGGCCAGTCCTACCTCTCTACCACCAAGTCCTACTACAGAGTTTCGGTGACGCTCTCCGGAGCATATTGTCGGGGTCCGCGACGCGGTAAGGCACGGAAACAGCTACAGACACAGACCGTGCAGTGAGTGACCAGACTGTTATCACAGAAAGCAGTGATTAGACTAGACTATGTTAATAGCAATCACGCCGGTCCGGCATCGTCAGGATTGATCAAGCAGCATTCTACTTTATGAAACTACTTTATTCGTAACGGCTCTACTACAGTGCAATCGCGACTTCGGTCGCACTACACTACACACAGAGATACATTCTACAAACACTAAATCTAATAACTATGAAATTATACAGTACTTATGTAGCTACAGTAACTTTAAAATACATACGACAAACAGCTAAACATAAATGTCTATGTAACAGAGCGGCAGCGCAACACAGATTTCCGCCGTGCCGCCGTAAGTAGTTGCTTTGACCGTTTAGTTTGCCATACTCAAACAGACCCTCTCGATACTACAGTATTTACATACTTAGCAGGGTTCACTTAACAAGTGAAACTAAACTTTATTTGTCTTAACATTTATAATTGAATACAAAAATAGAGGGTTCATTCTGTCTCACAACGCTTATTGCTGTCAACTGGATATAATTTACAAAGTTATTGTCGCCGCGGGTCGAGCCTTACCCGGACCATGGTCGTCTGTCTGGGATCCGTGATGGTACCTTCTGCTACCATGTTGAGTGCCATGGTTGACTCCTGACCCGCGACAGCGCCGGGACGGAGCCCCGCGAGCGCCCAACAACTATCACAAGGCCGAGCGGCGCCCGTCCCATAGGCAGTCCTAATACTAAGCATTATACATTATAAAAACATCAGTATGAACATTTTAAAATTACTATGAGCGACGCGAAACCAAGAGCAGAAGTCAGTCGAGATTTACAATACTGGAGACAACTGAAAGGCAAGAGGCGGTCAGGGGTGATGAACGTTTGCGCTGCACTGTTTCCACGTCGTGGACAAATAGTGCTCTTAGTTTCGCTGCGTCGTGGGGCGCGACAAGGCCAGCCAATAGACGCATTGGTCCGCGAATCACACTATGAGAGAAACTCGATGCACAGCTACTACGGAATGTAGGCAGGTCTGTCTATGTGTATATGTGGAGGTGTGATGAAAATCAGGCCGATATCGCCTTGACTAGATCTGCGGAATCGAACAAACGGGAGCAAACTATGGCGTAGCTGCACTAAATTAAAAAAAAAACACGGCGCGCGCCAATCTTAAATTCGACCGAGGAAATTAAGACTAGCTGCGCTTCAACCGTGGACACGGACCTTAACCGTTCACGGAGCCGCCCCGGTGCAATCGTAAAAAGCGCGTTGCTTTCCCACAGATATGCCTTGTCAGACTCTCGAAATCATTATTGAAATACTTCAATCACTGGTTGGTTACAAAATTAAAAAAACAAATGAGAGTCTGACAAAGCGTCTGTGTGGACATGCCTTCAACAAGTTCCACGAGAGGCAGTAAAAAACTTACTCGCTAGTATCAATGAGATCTATGAAGAGACTATAACAGTAATAAATAGCAAACACTTACACTTTTGTATGTTTATAATAAATTAAGTATCGCCGTTTCAGTCAAGTTGGTAATAAATTATTAAGTACCTAGAATTAATTTAAGTACAGTCAAAACACAACCCGATCATGCAATAACATAGACGCGCTTGCTGAAGACGAATTAAAAATGAACAACAAATAAGGGGAACAATTTAAAATTTATTGCCATCGAAGAGGAATACACAGGTAGGTCAGAGCAATACGAAATATCTCGACGCAGTCCACGCGTCGATTTAATACTGATTATTGCGAGTTATTGCTAAATGCTAAATGAGCAGGAGGCGGCATCGGTTTAATCAGGAGGAATAAACAAGCCGTGTGATGCTATTCTGTACTGCCCATAGCACTAATGCAAATGAGATTCTATATACATGTTTGTTCAATCGAAATATCAAAACGCACAGTCAAAATAGGCACGAGACGCCGCCATTGACAATTGGAAATGTTTCGTTTGGAAGTCCAGTGGGCCGGCGGCCCATTAAAACACTAATACGAAAAATACACAAAATAGAAAACTAACCAAAGAAATAAAACGAGAGAGTGAGCAAAAAATTACGTGTCAACTACGTTCAGACATACATGCCTACGCCGTACATCGAGCCCCAGTCCACACCTTGGAAGCTAGACATGTCTACGTTGGTGAGATTGTAGCCTTGATAGGGACTCGCGCCGACGGGAGGCGCTAGCGCGGGTGCGGCGGCGGCGGAGGCAGGCGTCGGGTTGCCTCCGGCGGCGGCAGCTGCTGCTCCGACACCGGCGCCCACCGCCGATATGGGATAAGGCGAATATCGGTAGCTAGCCAACGGCGGATAAGCTCCGAACAACTTGCCGTAGCTGGCGACGGCGGCGTTCTGGGCCTGAGCGGCGGCGGCGACGGCCGCTGCTTGAACGTGAGCCTGAGCTTGAACCACAGCCAATGGGTTGGTGGCGGCGGCTATCGCACCGGCCGAAGGAGTGGCCATTCGCATACCCAGACCGCTCAGCATCAACCGCTTGCCGAGCAGCTGGGCGCTGGCCTGCACCGCTTCCTTGGGTTGAGCTTTCTTGCACTCCACTTTCTTGTTCTTGATTGTGTGGAAGTGAATTTCGCAAACGCGGTCCACAACGTCTTCGTTTTCGAACGTGACGAAACCGAAACCGCGGTGTCTTTTCGTCTGTTGGTCCATTAACATTACCGTTTCTTCTACTTTACCGAATTGACTGAAGTAGGATTTCACTTCGTCCGCGGAGGTGTCTTGGCTGACGCCACCGACGAATATTTTTTTAGTCTTATTGGGTTGCTTCGGTCTGTTCTTGGGTGTAGCGTGTTTTGGGTCGATCTTCTTGCCGTCCAGAGTGTGGATGGGCACTTTGAGCACGTTGTCGACACTCGATGGTTCAGAGAATGTGATGAAGCCGAAGCCGCGACTCCTCTGCAAAATAACATTTTCAAAGTTAAAATATTGCATTACACACCCAAGTGTAATCATAAGTAATGTTTAAGAGAAATTGTGGCAAAGGAACACTACTAAGGCTTTTGACCCGAGAAATTGTTATTTAAATTAATTTTGAATTTACATTTTATCGCGTATTTCGTTTATGTAATACGAAGTTGAATTTGTTCATAGTTTAGTCGTTATTGCTAAATGGGATGCATTTTCATGACACAAAAAACATAATCGATAACATAACAGTCCCATTTGCATTACTATCCGCTACCTAAACCTCTCTTATCAGTAACAATATTGGGGCCCTAACCAATGCAAATAAAAGCCAATTACTGCAACGTACCTGAGTGACGGGATCCTTCATTATCAGAACATCTGTGACGTTCCCGAACATTCCGAAATACTCCCGAAGTTTTTCGCTCGAAGTCTGCCAACTCAATCCTCCGACAAATAACTTTCCGGGTGCCGGATCGTTGGAGTTGTTTGGAGTACTGCGTCCTGAAGAACCAGAGTGACTACCATTCATGGGTACCAATGAGCCGTGGAGGTCATGATCAATAAGTCCGTTGCCTTCACCCATTGCGGAGCTGTAGAAAAAAAAAACTTTAAATAGATATTTCAAAAGATTGTTGTTTCAGGTGATCCCGATTGTTTTCATCTGTGTTCTTGATGTGATCATGTTTACGACCTGGCCAATTCGCACTTTGTTTAATACTGACTGCATAGTGTAAGTACATTAGTCATTTAGTAATTTAGTAAGTGCTGTTACTACAGTAGAACCTAACATCGATCTATAAAATTTATCTTGCATAATTCAAAATGACTAATCAATAAAAATGTATTATACTAATAATGATTAGCTGGTTGTATCTTCTTTTCATGTAAATTGAATGTTAAGGGGGTAAAGAACGGCGGACAAATTGCTATGTAGCGGTCCGATAGGTAAAGGATGTGAATAATTAATTCAATAGAAGAAAACATTAAAACATCTACAATAGAAGAAAACAGTCGTAAAAAGAACTTTATAAAAAACATTAGCTGACTTAATTAAAAACGTCAAGAAATGGTAAAAACAATTTTAGTACAGTTCTTCAAAAGAAACGAATATGAGTCAGAAAGCACTAAACATAAAATTTATTAGACAAAATGAAGGAGAACCAATTTTTTTATCTATTAGTTCCTTCTGAAAATACCTATACGACAAAGCAGTACAGCCAACAAGAATAATATTACGTCTTTGCACATCCACATACCACAATGGCAGAAGTAACGGAAGCAGTGGAAAATCGTGAAAGCTTCCGGACAAGAAAACACATATTATATACAGCGGGGAAAAATATGGAGAAAGATAAAAAAAGAATGATGAAAGAAATATAGGCTGGGGAAGTCAGTGGCTATAGAATGTTCGGTTAGAATTGATTTATAATAACGATCCACGATATAGCAAGAACGACAAATAAATTAATGTCGGAACTAGAAACTTGAAACCAATAATTTTATTACTATGTAGTAAAAGAGTTCCTGACGATCTTATGCTGGTGTCCAATAGTAAAAATAGAAAAAAGGGAGATAAATTTGTTATGATACGGAAATAATAATTTTTCGGACTGGATGACCTAATACATACCTTATATTAATAGCTATTTCCTAACCTTTCAAATAAGTTAGGTACAATATTTTTTGTAACGAATCAAGTCTCAAAAATAAATTTGAATTTTGCACATTTAAAAGTTCGTTGAATGTGGGAAGCCATTTACTGAATTCTGCCTTACTGTTACTTCCTGTATTCGTTGCACTGACCAACACCCACCTTATGAAGCAAATGCGGATAAACGAAAAATAGGTATCTAAAAGCAATGAGTACAAAAAACATTTTACGATTCGTACTATGTAGTTTCCCGGATTTTGACTGGATAAGATATTCGATATATGGAGTGAATGGTAGACTGTAATCAACAGAAAAAAGTAGAAAACCCAGAAACAAGAAAAAGTTCAGAAGTTGAAATTTAGTTTGACATATTTTCCAATAATGTTTTAATGGGGGAAGTATATAGTTCTTCAAACGAAGAATAAATAAATTGTGATAAAATAACAGCTCCAAAAGACCCATATATCGCGTGATAACAACTCGGCAAACATTTGCAGAACCTTCGAATTGCAAGATATGAGAAAATAACAACCACCGGTCATATACATAGTATCTAGCTGAAATTATACTGAATTATCTTCTAAAACCAATTTGTATGGTGCGGTCACGAGTAATGAATTTATGAAATAACATTAGCCATTAAAATTTATTACCGAGAACCGCACGTTAAAATCGATAATACTTATACCACTTTTTGTTGTGTTTGCTGTACATTATTAAGTTCCTAGAAAAAGTTGTTACATCTCGATTATCCCTTCGACGAGTTTTAAGGGAAACTAAAACTTGTTTTACATGTCAATTTCGGGATTAACCGAATGAGGGTCTCGTGTCAAAATTAATTATGGAAGTGAAAGTTAATATTTGATGGCGTGTCTGTTGCAGGACCAAACACACCAAGAGTCCGGGCGAGAGAACCGATTTGCTCATCAAGCCGCGCTCTCGGAAGGTAAGAAAGAGTATTATCCATGTCGGGAAAGCAATGTGAGGGCGCAGCGCCGCGACGTGCGATCAATAGCTCGCCCCGTGCACGTGTATACATTAGTGATGTGGGGCGCGGCTGTGGCGGCGGCGCAGGCCGGTTACCATGGCGGCGATTGAGCGAGGGGTTGCTCATCTCCCCCTCGACTCAGTCAGTGTCCGCGTCGCGTTCCTGCTCGCCACGTCCCACCGATCCGGCCATGATATTGTCCTGTCACAGCAGTACTAATTCGAGCTACTGCTGCTTCGGGACATGACCACGGACGGGTCGACCACGACCTCCTCTCCATAGCTAGCCCTAGTGTGTGCACGGTGCATCGAGGGAACGAAGGAACGCACATGGCGGTGCTGCCCTAGTACATAGTAGACACGGCTCCTTGTAGATGTTCTAGACACTTGTTAGCTTAGTCCTGTGTATAGCACCTCTAGCTGTTACCATCATGCAACTAGAAGATAGATTTAGATAAAAGTAGCTGCGGTCTTGTATCCTCACGAAACTGTCAACCCTTTGTTTGCACAAATATTCTGCACTCCCCGTGCCCACGGCGGATCTAGATTAATCTCGCTTTACATGTATAGTTGTAGTATGTAGCACCTAACATTTCTGTACTTAATTCTATGTAATTCCATCAGTGTGAAAATAAAATTATTATTTTCGAGAATTTACTGTGTTCGAGAGAGGGAGTGACCGGTCGATAAACAGTTGCTGGAGATTTAGTTCGCGGGGACGGCGTCGTGGCGCCTCTTCGTCACAACGTCGTGTTTTGCCATCTGGTGGCAACTTTGCCAAATCCCACCTGATGAGGGACGAGAACGAAGATGATGCCCACGCAAATGGCGGTAAACAATGCGGGACTAGAGGGGCAGGGCGCACACATCGATTTTCCCTGACATAATTACACCAAAAACCGAAACAATTCAACCCCGTCATCTTGTTAGTAGTTAGTCACCACCCCAGTTAGCAAATAGTTCTATAGCTTCAGCAATACATTCGTTGTATAAATTGTGGACTCTTTTAGACTATTGTGTAACTTGATGTTTCGAACGTTCTTGTAGCAAAATTGCAAGCAAAGTTGTAGTTATAGTGATGTTTCAGATTCTTCAGTTCTTTACTGTATCTTTTTGAAAAGTAAAAACTATATAACAAGAAAGAATGTTTAGGATAAATTAGTATCCGCATAGATTAATATACTTTATAAATATAATCATTAATTTGATGTTAAAACTGTTCGTAACTGGTACAAAAACTGGATCTGAAAATCGAATGTATCTTACATCAAGTTTTCCAGGAGCTGGTTTTATCAATAACATTAATTTTAATAATTTTAATATCCCAGAAATTATTGTCGCAATTTTATCTAGGCCACTTTTATAATTAACCTCTAATTGGTGGTTACACTTCTTTTTCTTTTGATTGTCATTTTCTAATGTGAAAACATTCTAGTTTTATTAACAATGAAACTGAACTAGATATAGTAATAGTAATTTCTGATTTCATTAATCTGTTAGTTAACGTTTGGCCAATAATTTTATTTATAATTTATTATAATATTGTGTTTTTATTTTTAGCTTGAACTCGTGACAGTGTTACTCTATTGAAAATAATCTCACTATAATGAAAAAGTTTAAGAAGGGAACACCTAATTTGTTAGACTCGTTTGAACTAAAAATTTCAATACAGGGTGCCCATTTTATCTGTTCACGCCTGTAGATTTTAGATATAGGCAACATATTAAACATTTTACAAATCACTGCGTAAACTATTTATTTTTTAAATAAAGAATCATAATGGGTCTAAAATTAAACTCAAAACGTCTATTCAAAATAATCTTGATCAAATATGAAACATAAATCCTAAAAAAAATGTTGATGAAATGTTTAATATGTTGTCTACTTCTGAATCTTCAGGCGTGAACAGATAAAATGGACACACTGTGTGTGCCCAATTTTGGATCCATAATTATTGTAAGAACGTTCGAAATTGATAACTGTTGCTACAAAAACCGAATTGCTAGTTGGGGGCTCTAGCTACGAACACTGAATCCTGGAAACAAGTCGTCCTTAATCTAATCTAGTGCTACAATTTTCACAATGGTAACATCATAGTAAACAAAACAAAAGCCACACACCCTCCCACCCCTCTTCCCCACACAGAGAGTGAAACCAGCGGAAAAGGGGTGCGAAAGTTCGACAACTGAAAAGACCTTCTACAGAACAATATTACAATGTTCGATCAATACATGCAGTTGGTGTTAGGCGTGTTGGAGAGTTTCAAAGGGGTAGTCACCGTGGTCAAATTCAATAACCTGCTAGAAGTGGTGGAGAAAACGAAAAAAAGTCTAATGATGTAGTTGCCATTGGTTAGTAACAAGGCAAAGATGGTTCGGCAACCTAAGAGACAACAAATTAACTTAAAACAGGCAGTGTACAACCAACGGGCTACACTTCCGAACCGCTACACTCTACTTTCTGCTACTTGGAGACTTCGTCGTTCGTTACCTTCAGTAGTGGTGGATAGTCCTTTGGAACAACGTTGAAATGCCTTGTCGGTGGGTTCCATCTTCTGAGTGTGAAATCGGACACGGCTGCGACACTTGAAGTAAAAAATCACATGAGATTGTAATTCATTATTCGAGTGCGTGCAACATTCTACGCAAGGCGGATTAGTGATGCAGTCAGTAGAAGTGGTAGCATGAACATGATGATTTCTACAAACTTTTCGTGTCTAAGAGATCAGCGACGAACACTAGTTTAGTACTAAATGTTATCTTTACAATTAATTTACAGGAACAATGACAGTCCTTTCGAAATTTCACATCGGATTTCAAAAAGACTGCATCTTAATTAGGAAAAATAGAACTACAAACAATGAAACACTTAACATAATCGAGGTATATTAATACATTTACAAAATTGCTATTTTTACTACTCCCGGACTAAACTAACACTGGTACCTTATCGAGTATAAATGGTTAATAATGTAAGAGCAAGAAAAAAGTTAGTCAGGTGTCCCAAAATCGTCACCTCCGAATAGCACCACTACTCAGTCCTAAGTACTATCACATGTTTACAACGAAGAACCGCCGTTCAGAAGTGATGTCGGAAACACAACTGCAAAACTCGATAAAACCTACCATCTATTCATATCGACTACAATGCTATGTCGAACTGTTGTAAAATCAATATTAGTTCGTTTTCGGAACATTGTTAAATATTCTACAATCACATAATTGAGGGGACCTACACATAAAATCTATTCCTGGGGTTCTACTTTTATATTATAGTTATAAACGAACAAAGGCAAACAATATTGTCGGGTAGACAAAATCAATGTTTAAAACTGGAAGAAGTGTAGTTTTTTAATAATTAACAGCTAAAATTTATTCTACATACTACAACTATTTAATTGCCACTACTACTTGGAAATTAATAAACTGGTTTGTCTTTCTTTCAGTTGATACATATTAACCAAGTATACGAACCCAACGAAGCACTGTATAATCTATACGAAGATATGAAACAGGGAGAAGAGGAGCAAAAACATAAAGAAAAGTGCGGATAGAATCCAACGTACGTGAGACCGCATGTAACGGAAAAATATGTAAAATTGAAAACAAATAAACATTTATGGTAATATAGTAGATTGTGCATGGCGATATTAGTTTAAATGGTAGTGTGTTAACTGTTCGGCCATTACTACATTAGATCTTAAATCTTCGCGTATTGAAGTCTGTCGATTGGTAATAATCTGTATACATAATTTAGAACTGCAATAGTAGTGTGACGAAAAAGAGCTCAAAGTGCTGTCTCACATTAATCATTTAGAAATGTTATCTTAAAATATTTGCACGAGCCATTTCCGTATGCGACTGTATGTGCGGTATGTACATATTTAAAAACATTAATTACTGCTGTCATTTCTTTTCGGCTAAACGTGCAGGGTGGTCCTGAAATGCATGCAAATTCTTGTAAATGGTTTTTGTTTGTATATCAACTTGCCCGTGAACAGATAGATCATTGTGAGAAATATATTATACAAATATTTATAAACAACTAAATGAATGATGGTTTGTAATGTAAAAAACATTATGATCAAAATATTATTCAGTTATTAATTATTATGTTTGATGAGAAGCTTCTTCGAAAATGCTAAAAGTTTCTCCCTAGTGTACCGACTGCAAAAAAAATCTTTATCATGATTAGATGTAGAGTCCAATTCAACCAAATTTTAGTCAAATGAAAACTTAAGGTTACAATTTTAAATTTAAGTTTTTCCATTTCCCTTTACTAGCTTAATTATTTTTTTACAGCGAGCTTGACTTTTGAATTTCTTGACTGATGCGTAAGTTTTTTATGCATACATACAGGGTGACTTAAAGCAGCGAGTATTACTTCATCAGTAAATACATACAGTGTGCCCATTTTATCTGTTCACGCCTGAAAATTCAGAAGTAGGCAACATAATAAACATTTCGTCAACAACTATTTTTTTTAAGATTTACATTTCGTTTTTGATTAAGATTGTTTTGAATTGACGTTTGTTTTGAGTTTAAGCACCCTGTATATGCAGCTTTAATCTGTAATTACGTTAATGTATCTACTCCATAGAAGTCAATTTTCTATTCAACATGAACATAATTATTTCAACGCCTTGCAACTATTTCTGGACAACCTCTACCTATTTCAATTATAGGTTGTATCGCCATCAATCCATATAAAAGATTAAATAAAAAACATGATAGGCTCGTTAGAAAACAATAAAAAATCTTCTAGTGTTGTTCTCGGGACACATTTTACAATGAAATTTAAGCAATAACATTCTCAGCGTGATATTAATAAAATAGAAGTGGGTGGTCCCAACAACACGATTTTTATCTCTTGTTATCTCGGTAAATTCACACGATGGAAGATATATTGAAAGCAAAGGAGTAGGATGTTCGGATTCTGTTTAAATTGCAAAATACGATTATGAAAAACTTTTTGGTATGAAATTAATAAAATAAATTGTGCTCCCTGGAGGTTTTAATATGGACATAGTTTATTTCGAGGAAATTCATAATGGAGAACAATTTAATAGAAAACAGAATTATAAATGCTGGAGTAGAATAAAATAATTATGTAGGTAATATCGATGAGTAACATCGTAACATGTTTCGTTTTTTAATTTTTACCTGCTCGTATAGTACAACATTGAAATCAATCAATTTATGTCAATATTTCTTATTAAGGTACATACTTCTGAATACTTGACCTCAAAAGTTTTTATTTACAATTCCCAGGTAAATGCTGCAGGTACAAAATTGAACAAAAGACTTTCCTACACCTTTTACATATTTGTGCAGATTCGCGAACGAACAGAAAACTAGTGTTTAAATTACAGTGGAACCTCGATACTATCAGTCTGTGACCTCGTTTCTCAAACTGGGGTCAAGTATAGAGAGGGCGACAATCTGTCGGAAAGGCCCTGACATGTGGTCTTTATCAGAAATCAAACAATCAATTAAAGATCTACAGCTGTGTCCGTTTTTTAAACAGCCTGTATATGGTGATGGGGTCGTGAGAACTTTTATTTTTTGTGATTTTTGGAGTCACACAACATGTTATCGTTACTATTATACCATATGTTTTTGTGAAGCTGTTGTGCTTGGGAAAATCTTGGAAAATATAACTCCATACTAAAGGGGTTACACTGTATTGTCCACTGAATGACAAACAACAACACTGAAGCGCACGACATTTTTCTTAATTAATGCGTCGGGACAGAAATAGAACGAAAACAATCTACAGAACTGCTTTTCCCCTGTAAGGTAGTAGTTGTTATTTTTGATGTCACAAAAGAGACGACCTTGGAAAATTTACATGAAAACAAAAATATTTTTAAAGTAACACGTGTGTCGAAAAGGGAGTGATAGCGATAAGTGTAAGTGAACTTTTATGTAACGACAAATAATATATGCAATAAGACCGGTCAGAAAATTAAGTTGGTATTTTGAAACCTTAACCGATTTTTGTGCACCACCGAGAGCAGAAAATTTTGGCACAGCGAAATTTTGAGCCGATTAATTTGTTCTTGATGAATTGTCAAAAGTGACACAATGTCTTGACAATCTAACGACAGTTGACAACATGTCTAAGTCAACAAGTCTGATTCACACTAGTGAATTAACGTTGTCCCAGTATTTTTTGCTTCTGATGCATCTACAACAGACTGATTAACTAATGGTATTGGAATGACTACCATTTTTTGACTTTAAGCTTCTGAATGCAGTTTAAAAATGCGTTCTGTGTTTCTGTGTTGTGGTTTAAATGGAAAAAAAATAAATGGTTGTCATCTCTCAACCATTTAGTCAGTTGAGACGTATAGTGGACAGGGCGGCCCACCCGCCCACCGCACACACAAACGGTACCAAAACTATGCGCTGTTTAGTCACAAAAAACATGTAATATACGAGCAAAGAATATCAATTCATATTGAGAATTACACCAAAATATAAACTCAAATTTACCACTGCATCTACAACTGACTGATTGACTAATGGTATTGGAATGACAACCATTTTTTGACTTTCAGATTCTGAAGGCAGTTTAAAAATGCGGAGTGTGTTTTGGTTTAAATAAAAAAAAAACAATAAACAATAAATGGTTGTCATCTATCATATATATTGCTAGAACAAAGCAGGGTAATTTGGAATGTATTTTTTAATCTGGGAAACCGTCATAAATGTAAATTAGAGCGGAAACCGAAAGAATATGTCAGGGGATATGATCAAAATTATTTACTATTTTCTAAGTGTCTTTTTTCATATCGTTTAATTATTTTATTTATGTACAATATATTGACATATTTTGTGTTTGTAATTTGGAGTATCATGAGTGAAGCTTTGAAAATAAAAAACGCGAAAATATTGAGGAGGCATTTGTAAAGGGAAGAGTAAAGAATTGAACGAGTATGAAAAACTGGAGAAAATTAAGAAAACAAAGAAGTAAAAGGAAAGACGGGACACAAAAATAACGAAGTTTAAGTAAGGCAATAGGGTACATTGTGCCATTTTTGTAAAATAAAAGATTGAACCACAACAGCACTCGGCAGTTGTCTTCTATGGTCTATACCTAAACTGACCATACGTCCCGTTTTGAACCTTTTCTCGGTCACCTGTCCCGTTGTCCCCAAACAAAGCGCCGGGACGCTAAATAGTCCCGTTTTTCGAAACGAAAATTTTAAATTACGAGGAGTTTTGCGCTGAAGCTGAAATAGAACATCGCCAAATGCTCGGCTACAGTAAAACCAAGTGGCTTGCGCTTATGCCTGTCTTGGAGTCTTAAAAATGTACCAGCCGTTTTCAGTCAGCAAGTTTTCACCAAGCTGTATTGAAGGTTGAAGGTCAGACTGTGTCGTCAATGGTAGTCCAATCAAATAAGTCAGCAAATCAAAATTTTGAGGAAGTACACAAAATTTTGATATAAGTATCTAAATTCTTTCACTCATCTTCTTCAAATACTTCACAGATACTTGTATCAAAATTTTGTGTACTTCCTCAAAATTTTAATTTGCTGACTTATTTGATTGGACTATGGGGTCGTCCCCCTCAACTGAATTTGACCAATTCAACTATAGCATAGACTATGTAACATGAAGCCCCAAAACCTGTTCTGTTGTTTCATAAAGTTGTTTTGTAAGATAAGAGAGAGTATCAAAAATCGCAATTTCGGCTAGCAGTTTCAAACGCTGTACATTTACCGCCTCTTGTGACGTCATTTCGGGAGAGCATTCTAATTGGTTCATGGGCTTCTCATTAGTCGGCAAGTCTACTAACTTGATTTTTGTCTGGTGACGTCACAAAAAGGCGCGCGTTTCAAATAAGACAAATGTTTCGTTTTGTTTTACCTAGTAAACACGTGATTTTGTATAAACAAAAAAATAGGGGTATAATATTTTTTCGTCTAGTCTCTAGAAAAGCTGTTTTTCAAAATTGTGGGACTGCAAAAGAAATCAATCATCTCGAAGACAATTTGGCTCAGAAACAGATCAACCAGATCAACTACTGTTTGTAGTTTAATTGTGAAATTAAAAGATAATAGCACTAATATTGATGAAAAGTTTGTGAAAAATACGGCCATAGAATTTTATAAAACAAGCCGTGAATATCTGGAACAGTGGACTTGCTTTCTTACTAAAGAACTGGAGATATTTCATTGGGCAGATTTAAGAAAAGTACCTGCATGGGAAGATATTCAAAAAGCCCTGGATGTAGTGATTGAAAAGGGATATTTTCCCTGTAATAAAGATACAGAAGTATTTGACGAATTTACATTAATTTCAAACTACGTCACTTCCCAAAAAATTACCGAATGGGATAATTTAAAAGTCTACACAGAAACACGTTGGGTGGAAGTATTCAAACACTTTCGCACCAACAATCTTCAACATGAAAATTTTTGTATTTTAATTGAATATATTTTATGTCTACCTGGTACAAATGTTCCAGAGAAAGTCTTTTCTCTTATGAATAAATTGTGGACGTCTGAAAAAAATCACTTACAGGTACCAGTTCTAAAAGCGATGTTGATAACTAAGGTCAATATAAATAAAACGTAAAGAATTTTATTCTTATTTAAAATCATCACCAACTATATAGAGGCAAATAGTGTGACGTAAATGCACTAGTGGGGGAGCCAAAACCATCCTTTCCATTCCGTGCTTTGAGCATTTGAGGTTATGTAAAAGTGGTTTAAGAACACGTTTTGAAGTCATGGTTCAAAGTGGGTCAAACTAGGGAGGTTAAAGGTAACTTACACTTGGATGAAACCTAAAGTATGTACATGAGAACAAAAATTACAGCGAATGACAGTAACCTCACTATTTCGAGCCAGCTGTTGACACGTCACTAGCACGTGCGTTTGTTTGGAAAAGTCTCCACTCTCAGTGACGTCACGACTTTTCCAGTCTATTAAAGCAAATTTGTTCCTCTGACAAATATAAATACAATTAAAAAAATATGTTGCATATAATTTAATAATTTCTTTCAGAGGAACTTTGCTTTAATAAAACTGGTTTACTGGTGATTGATTTTTATTTTTCACAACTTGTTATAATAGTGAATACTAATTGCATTAAGTTACACTTTAAAGAAAATTAAGAAGTTGTGTTTATTTTCAACAATGAAAATAACCTGCTAACTGGGGTATAAAAACTTATGTCTCGTTTTAAGTTCAAAAATAAATGGTCAGTTTATATCATATTACAACATTTGTAAAATTTTTATTTTAACAAATTGGTATTCCAAATTACCCTTCTGCCTCTAACATCGGGTAGGATAATTAGCAGATGCATTGTCTTAGTTACCACTCATTTATTACAATTCCTGAAAAAAGTCATTTGAAGATATTATGTATTGTGTCACTATCATTAAAAAGCAATATTAATTGTTGGGTTATCAGGAATGTAATGTACCTGTTTTGATAACATTGGTGTTAACAACACTATTTGCTTACAATCAAGTGTTGATAGTGAGAGAATGATGTTAGGTATTGACAACAAATATCAGTTTCCTAATGTTTGCTAACTCGTCTATGAGGTCTTTTTTTTATTGTCAGTAAAAGAGATTCTACGAATTTAAGTGGAAATTCAAAACATTAAAGTTAAATGCAAAAGGGTTTAAGCGATTTAAATTTTATTGGCGACCTAACAGGTTTAGATAAAGTTAATAGGTAGAATTACTTTCTGATTCTGATGGCAATCTCAGCAGTATTTTCCACATTCATTTGAGCATTTGTCTCGTTCATTTAACATATCACTTAAAAAAAAAAGATTTTTTCAACATGTTTTCAATAATAGTCTCTTCGCGAAAGAATCGAATTTTCTATTTCGACCATGAGGCGTGGATAATCACAGTAGACTATTTAAATTTATGGTAAAATCCCCTAATGTGCATTTTGGTGGTCGATTTATACCAGGCTTAATCGCGGGTTAATTAGTGGTAGACGTCAACATAACAGGAATAATAATTAGTAGGTGCAGACGACTATAGAACATGGAAAACGCGTCAGTCTATGCACCTTCGGAATAATAAAACAAACCAGACACCTCTAGATAAATCAATATTTACATATTTGAAGAAGGAAACGAAAAGATAATAAAACCTGGAAAGGGACTAGGGGATTATTTTTACACAAAGGAGGAATTCATCGCGCACCCAAACCGTAACCGAACAGGTAGAAAGAAGAGACTCTCGACCTGAGAATCGCAACACAAGATGCTGCTTTTCAGCGATGTACAGTCTGCACAAACGGCCAAAATCGGCCATATTCCAACCCCTCGAGGGGGGCTGTTATTGTTCGAACGCTTTCAACACAACGCCAAGCAGACAAAGACTCGCTACAACACGGAGTTGTTAACTATGCAGTATTATAAACAAATAAGATACATACACGTTCAATATACCCACATATGTACACAATATCCAAAAAGCCGGTGTTGCGAACACAGCATGCGTCTTGAGCGGTGCGATGGGATGTGGAGGGTCTTTTTTTTTTGGACTTACCTAACAGGCGGCGGCGCCAGAGGCACTAGCGGGGGCGGCACACTGTACGCGGGGAATATTTGAGCACTAGGCGGGTTCTCGAACAGCATGATTCACAGCCAAATTTCGCACAACTACACTATCGGAAGAATAATACTGAGCAAGTTCAAACACCCTTCGCCGTTGGAATACGACTGCAGCTGTGCCCTTCTGCCGGCTGTGCCGTGCACGACCCACCACACCACATGCTTGCCCGCCTGACGCTGCGTTCAGGGACGGACCCGGGGTATTTTAGGGCCCACTTTGTGCTAATTAAATTATTATTTCTTTACGGAATCGAGGAGCGGTGCGGACAAATTGGAATTTTTACCACAATGAAAAGCACAATTACATAAAATTTTGTTAATTAAAAAATGAAATGAGATTTGACATTTTTAGAGTGGATTTACATATTTACAGAAGCGTAATTAATGCATAAATCAACTTTGCTATTATGATTACAGTCGAGCCTCGGTAGTTACGTTAGTCAGTTATGAGTATGTATCGTGCGTTCAACAAAAAACGACGTCAAGTAGGCCATGGATTGCGTGTGAGTGCGTGGTCCTTGACGTCGTTTTGTGTTGTACGCACGATATATGTATGTACGGAATTCTTAAACATAAATAAAAATTACAAAAAAATTACTGAATACATGATAAGATTTGGACAGTAGCTTCGTAGAACTCCACTACTGCAAGGCCAAAAGATAACAGCAGAAACCGAAAAACTATCGACGACAAATCAACGAGATCATTGCCAACTAATAATTTATAAAAACTGAGACCATAATCATCATATTTATGCGAACGAATAATCAGAAAGTGGTAAGGGTAGACTGCAGAGTGATGATGGATCCGAGAACTTTTTTCGGCTATTTAGTTTGACGGTTTTGAATTTAAGATCAGACGATCCAAGGTAAGATCATAAAATACATATAACCAACTTTACAAAACATGGCCCTTCAATAAATTAAATTTGTCATATGTAAGTATGTAATAAGAACTAGTGACCGCCCGTCATTCGCAATTCGAACCGAATTTCGTGCGTGCATCAACATGCTCTTTGTCTCCAGTTCGCCAGTTTCTTACTCAGAGGACCCATGCTGGTTCAAGTTGGTGATTGTAATGGACTGGTGTGCGCCGAAAAGAAATAATTTAATACCTGTGAAATTTTTGAAAATGAAAGGTAATCTACTCGTTCATTTCAAATGACAATTATGAAAATTGGTGCAGTACTGATTCAAGTTCAAAGAACTAAATAATATGTAGATGAACTAAAACGTATTTTTCTGTTTTCGTAACAAATTTGTATCTTTCTATCAAAAGTTAACACGTTCTCAGCTTCTTATAATAAATTAATAAATATTAACATATAACGTAACGAGAATAGTAGGAATTATTTACCTAATGATGGCCTTACCATAGTTGCCTACTATAATATTTATCGATAATATATAATATAATATCGATATAGCGTATAATTATATTACTTTTTTTGATCGGTGCAGCTAGCCCAAAATACCTAGTTGTTAAAAAATTACTTAGTTTGGGTTTAGACCGTGTCTGATTTAAATTTGTTGACTAAAAATTCTCGATGTTTTGTCTGTTTTCAAGGGACATCTTCAGGAGACAAATGAGCACAGTAATTCAACCATGTCAGATGTGATTAACAGGACAGGTTAAATAAAGTTGAATTAAATCTAAAACCGAAATATGTAGTTCTGTTGTGTCGATAAAATAAGTTTTCCTGTTTAATTTCACCCCTGTTAGCAAACTGACAAATAAAAATATGACACTAAGCACTGAAATTTTGGAGATCAATTTGAAAGACTTTTTAGGTTAAGATTACGTATTTCAAAATAAAAAATTTACTGGTTTGTCAATAAAATGACATTGACGCCCATTTTACTTTATGTAGGTATATTTTAGCTACTAGGTACCTAATTTGAATAAATATGTTACAAGGTGAGACTAATTTGTTAAGCAGTGTCTGTCATAA
The DNA here is from genome assembly GCA_963583935.1 of Diaperis boleti. Classification (NCBI taxonomy): domain Eukaryota; kingdom Metazoa; phylum Arthropoda; class Insecta; order Coleoptera; family Tenebrionidae; genus Diaperis; species Diaperis boleti. Next base: position 36,362,973 of record OY757248.1, on the reverse strand, counting down.
TGATGTATTATCGAATGTCATTGAACTAGAATTACGGTAGATGGGGAATAAAAAACCTTTAATAACGGCCGTTCAAAGTGACCCAAAATAAGAAATAAAAACTTGACGGAACGGCGGCGTCTGTAACTGAAAAAACTAACAAGAAGCTGATGCAAAATAAATAAATGGCCGTCCTGTTGATGCCATAAATTCCCACCACCTCAACTAAAAAGTTTCCGACAATCTAAACTTTATTGATCACCCGTGGCGGCAAGTCCTTTGTGCAAACGACTTCCGAGAATCATGAAGAAAACAAAGTCGGTGTTCCATATGCCGAACAATGAAAAATAATTAAATGCGGCCCTGGCCTCTGTCTCGCCCCACCGTGTCTCATTTCTCTGCCTTCAGCCGCCAGAAATATACAACCGACGTCCGCTTTTGCATTCGTCGGAGAAGATTTAAACTGTTCCTTGGACTCGAACATACACACTTACACACGATAGTAAACAAAGAAGTCTCGAGACGCGGATGATATAGAAGTCGCGGCTGGTCGCGGTCCATGCATCCCAGTTCAAGGTCATTGTCAACGTACTCCCACCAAAAGGATTAGCGTGCATTGGGTGCAATTCCTATAGCGCGGTATTTTCCTTTGCTGCTCCTGGGGGTCTATCGATTCGGATCGTTTCACTTCAACGGTCCGTGTGCGAAATATGTGGGGTTCAAATAATGTAGTTTTTTTATAGTGCGTTTGAAATGCACTCATATAAAACTTTATTGATGATAAGAAGGAGAACAAACGGTTTTGGGCACGATAGGAAAATTTGCAAACCTCAAGTGACACAAGGAGTGATATTTACTTCTTAAAACACCTTGAAGGAATAATAAATTTAAAAATTAATCAGCATTAAAATCTGTTTTATAAAATGATGACCTGAAATTTTGGTAAATTTTTGGTCAAATACTTTGGACAGGCGCACAGGTAAACGCACCCGCTCCCAGGTGCCAGACGTACCCCATCGCGACCTAGGTTCGATAAGAAAGGAGATATGAAAAAACCAGCTAACCTAAAATAAACTTTTTCGTGACGTTGCTAGCTCTTATACTATTACTGACCTAAGAAATTATTCAAATTCTGTGAGCGAACTACCACTGTTACAATCGCCAAATAATAGTGACAATTCTAGTAATTTTTGTGCCTATCAATACCAGTCCAAGTAAACTTAACCACGGCTAGAAAACTCATTGTAATACTCGTTTTTGTCAACCTGAAGTTTAACCTGAAGGGTGATGGTTAAGTTATCGGGGAGTTTTACTCGACATTGTACAACCGGCCCTAAGAAATATGGAACTCAGAATGGCATCATCTTCAGAGAATCCAGTATGTACATTTTTTTTTATTCAATCTTGTTATCAGTATAATTGTAGGTTTAATTTTTTGGTTTTACTTTCCGTGTGTAATTATAATCAAATGAAATACATAACATACAAACATAATACAGGGAAACTTGGTTAAGTGGGCCGTGGATAAGTGAGAAACCTCTATTAATGCGGTTCACAAAGAAGACCCAACACTTTTGCATTGTAATACCTTTATTACTAGGAATAATTAAAGCTCTCTAGCTCTAGATTTCGTTTTTGAGATTTTTTGTACTCATTGCTTAGAGATATCAATTTTCCGTTTATTGCCGATGCGCGGAAACAAGAATTTCCCGCACTGGGGTGTTTTTTACTTTCCACGGCTAGGAGGGACATTTGTTTCATAGGGTGGGTGTTGGTCACTGCAACGAATACAGGAAGGAAGGACAGTAAGGTCGAATTCACGAAATGGCTCGCCACAGTCAGCAAACTTTTAAATGTGCAAAATTCAAAATTATTTTAAATGATTTATGTTTGATTTCTTTTCGGGCTTGATTCGTTACAAAAAATATTGTACCTAACTTATTTGGAATTGAAATTTCCCGCATTCGCACTAAATGCAGCACTCCCTTCGGTCGTGCTTCAAACAAAGTGCTCATGCGGGAAATTTCACTTTCCAAACTCGTTAGGTAAATAACTATTTCCCATCTATAAGAGCGATGTCAGACACAGCGGCAGCGCGCCGACTCTACGTGCCTCTCGATAATGTCACACATGCTCTTATTGGTACGGCGGGGCGGCCAGGTAGCCCTATTACCTGAAAAGTGTAGTACACAACATAGCACCAGAACGGGTGTGAATATCTAATTCAGAAAATTAACGGAGGAACAAAGAAAATGTCCGGCGCGCTGCCGCTGTGTGTGACATGCACCATGAAATACATGCACACAAATAGCTGCCGAGTCGCCATGAAAAACCCTGTGTGTGACAGCGCTCTAACAAAATGAATGATTGTGCTTATTTATTGGACTTTTTTACCTCTATAAAAAAAGTTTCATTCGACCTTTTTTTTAAGTGAAAAATTTCTGGAGCCCTTGAGATCCCTGATTTCACTGTATATAAAAATCAAAACTTATCCAACAAATCTTACATACCCAGTTATTGTACGTATATGCTAGAATGACGACAAATTAAGTAAGTTAAGGTTAAGGTGCCAAAAACCAGTCAAAGTAAAAAAAAAATTGAATCTTAATTTTTTTAATTAACAATTTTTTAAGTCATTCAAAATTTTTCCAGTTCAGGTTTACAACTCCTCAGGTTGTCTGCAGGGTGTTAGGTCCTCAATTTAAGCTTAATATCTTTTATCAGATTCATAAGATCATATTTAGGTTTCTTTTCTTATCCAAAGTCGAGGTTTTTCCCTAAAACACCAAAAACAATTTTATTACAACTGCCAACGCACGTTTCGCCAACAATGTTGGCATCATCAGGGCGTTGGCAAAATTGTTTTTGGTGTTTTAGGGAAAAAAACCGATTAAAAGTAGTTATCTACCACCAAAAGTGATCCAGACAATTGTTTTGTTTTTCAGATATTCTGTTGGCTATAGTGGTATCACAATCTGTTCATTCCAGGTCTTTTTGGATTAATTTTTCCTTTTCTTTTGACTTTCGCTCCGTGAACTATCTTCGCTCCTCTTCCTTCTGCCACCTTCACCATTTGTCCCCATCATGCCAACTGTGTCCTTCGACGCCAATTTTAATTTTTTGCTCCAATATTTTTTATCAAAAACTTAATTTCACACACCCTCTGCATACTCTTCAGCCTCTTTGTGTTTTCTGCAACTTATAACTTCTTATTTTTGTAAACCCCTGGTGCTGATGCTGTTGTCTTTGACATTTTCATGATTGAATTCCTAATTTTCTCTTTTTTATTGCCTATCACTCCATAACCCACTCTTCCGTCGAAATCTCCATCCAACATTAGAAAGTTTTTCTTTGTACCTTCCCTTGAAAGTTTTAACAGAAGAACACTTTTACGATCTGATTCGTTTGGTTCATTATGGTATTCATTTTTAATCCCTTCTATTCCTTACCACTAAATCCCCGTACATTCCAAATTCCATCAAATTTCCAACATTTTTTTAAAACCCTATAGTACGGGACTTAGCGTGACATTTGAACAAGTCATTTGATACCGACTGAAAATGATAACAATGATAATTTTCCTCTAATATTTAAGAACTCTAACCGTCAGCTGCTTCAGTAGCGGTGCAACTAGGAGTGACAGCATGTGGAAGTTGTAAAAAAGAAATTTGGTTTTAGTGTATTGATACCGCACAAAAAATCATCATTTTTGACTAAAAAATAATCGTCAGCATGTATTGGGCATTATACGTCAATCACGTATGTCAGTCACGTATGAACCATGTTAATTTTTTTTAAGTATAAAGTCATTTTATACCTTATGAAATTTATGCAGCTGGATTTTTATGGTTTTAATATAATAAAGAAAATCGTCAGTCGTATTTTTAACAGGGCTAATAGCGTCAGTCAGCGTCATAAATAATGCTGCGCGCTCAGTGCATCTGAGCGTTGCATAGTCACTTTGGCAAATTAACTGACGATCTTTATACCCACAAACATTCAGCTGACGGTGAGTTTTACTTTTGTTAGGGGCACATCTCCTCAGTTTCCTTTCAAGTTTCAGCATTGCGCCCTCTTGGTCAGCCCCAAAATCTTAAATGGCACTATGGGTCGAGTGATACCTCATTTGAAAGGTATTGGAGGAGGCCTCTATTTTTAAGATAATCCACATTTTCTCATGCCGTGTCCCACAGAAACCGCAAAGACAAACATGTATTTGCTGAAATTAAGTTCCGTCCAAATTTCGCATTTTTTCGTTATATAATCGTAATGAATACCACTCGAGCATTGAAAATAATCTGATTAAACTATCCTCGTCATTCGACGTACTCCGCGAAATACGTCTCATGACTCGGAAGTTTAATCGATATTTTCTATGATCTTGTGATATTATAACTGAATATCCGTTTGCGGCACGTAGTATCCAACAACTAATAGTATATTTTTCTAAGGCTTTTAGGTTTCCAGTCTCTTAGGTTTTAAGATTCAGATTCATAATTGCATACTAAGATTTTTGGGTGTACTTAATTTCGTTCATGGTTTTTCTTTGGATGTTTTAAAGTTTTTCTTGTAAATCTTTTCTTTATTCCTATTTTCTCTATCTTTCAGATTTTGTTTTCAATTTTCTTGGTTTTTGAATTCTAGGTATTTATCTTTTACGACTTTCTGCGACTTTGAATTTTTTGAAAATTGTATTTGAATTTTTAGTTTTTTCAGTTTAAAAATATTTATTTAGTTCATAACATAAAATTTATCATCAGATCTAAAAGAAAATATATACAGATCACTGCATTCATTGCGTAGAGGAAAGTAGGGTACGTTTCTAAATTGGACCACCAATTTATTTAAGAGTAGTTTTTTTATTGACAACACCATACGATTAGGAACCAACTTCATGTTTTTCGGCCATTTTCATAAACTTATGCGATATGGTGGTGGTCCAATATACCCTATATTCCCCTGTGCGGTATATGGGCTGTGTTCGCGTTATTTTACTCGCATGGAAAACAGATCGTTTTGAGTACATATATTACGTATTTTCAATTTTGTGTTTACACAACGAATTAATGGATTCGAGACGTCTGTAGAGGTAAAGCTGCAGTTTTCGTTTGAGTCCAGCGAGTTTCAGAAAATGTTTTGTTTGTGTTAGATTTCACAAGCGTGCATACCGTGAATTTTATTTGACTTGTTTCTAAAACTTGCAAATCCATAAATACCTTCGTTCGTACTGCGGCATGATTTGTTGGAAAATTTCGAAGGATAATCAATGAAACAGTTAGATAACTGTTTAATATCGTTAAAACCATCGCTAGAGGATACAATGGTTTAAATGTTTGTTGCTTTAATGTAGTGATTTATAATAATCTGGTATGTAATGAACCGTACGATAATCTGATATTGCAATGTCATGAAACTCATGAGGAACAAACAATTATTAGTCAGTAGTACAAATTAAAGCACCAATTCTGGTTGCGTGAAGTATGTAATTCATGCAATTGATATAAATACTGATTTCTTTTTATTCACTAGTAATTTCTACCTTACTAAACAATATCTACGTTCTTATTGGGAACAAAGAATTTATTCCCACATTTTGCGTGGTACTCTATTAGTACTGTCAGTTCGACGAATTACAACTGTAAGTGATTCTAAAAGTTAAACAATTAACTCACTACTGTTTAAATTATTATTCATTTATGTATGTAAATAAACATGGTACACAATTCTCACCACACCTTAATCAAAATAATTAGCTCAAAGAGGAACTCCTTGTCCTTTGTGAATAAAAATTTAAAATTGTCCCATTGATTATTTGGTAATAATCCTCATAAATTTCCACACAGCTTGTTTTACGTTTCTACAACATAATACAGACATCCATTTATGTTTATCTTGAAATTTGACGTACTCCAGATGGGTAAAAATTACTCATTCAAACGGTCATAAAACTTCATCGTAAATGGATGAAAAAAATTTGGTCACAGAATACAACTTGCCCTTGATAAACACACCCATCTGAATTTAATGGCGGATCTAACCCGGTCTGTCCTGTTTCTTTAACTATTTCACCCTTTCCAGATGGTACTAACCCTACATAATGAAACTAGTCCGCACCTGGAATATACCTGCCTCGTTTATTATTTTAATGAACACAGGATACGGGGCAACACATTTAACTTGAACTTTACGGTAACATTGACCGGTTAAGAGCGGTTTCTTACGAGAAAATCAACGTTATTAAAAGTGTTGAAACTACATATTAACTGAATATTAGTGTATGAGCGAACTATTTTCCTTGACCACGGTATTCAGGCATGAAATACCGCGCAAAATACGTTCTCTTATTTCGAATTCGTGACTATACTCGAACGTTTTGAGAATAAGTTTCCCCTGGGCTTTCTTCTTCGACAGTTTTTCACATTCGAATGCAACCAGGTGTAAATGCGAGAGATTTGCACAGAAAGTAGCTTGTAAGTGCTACAACCGATTCTACTTAAAGTTAAAGCTGAACTTAAATAATCTCTTATCCGCATGTACAAGAGCTTTCAATCTTAAATAATAGTTATTTATATTGCTAGATCCGTAAGTGAACTTAAGCGTAGTGTACTGTATTAAATTTTTCCTACTACGAAGCGCCAACAAAAGAATAGCAAAAACCGTGCCGTGTCACAGCAACAGCTTTTGTTTTTTACATTAGACTCATTGTTGCCTGCAAAGTCGAGTGGGCGATATAACCTAACATTCCAACAATTCATAAAATGGTGGTGAAAAAAAAAGGTGTTCAGGACAATATTTCCGAAAAGGTATTACTCAATGTTGAAAATGACCCTCTCACTGAACAAGAATCAGAAGACAAGACACAAGGTCCTGGCCCAACGTGCATTTGACTAATTATACTATTATAAAATTTTTGCCGTTTTCCATGATGATTTGGGTAAGTAATCTCCTAGTAACGTAAGTATAGTATACTTATCATATGACCCGATTTTTTATGTCAGTAACACATGATCTCAAAATAAATATTGAATGTAAATCTCGTTATTATTCTCTTCAAACCGGAGACCTGCCTTAACTTTGTTGCCCGAGATGAAAGGTTAGTCCTGTCCGATTTGCTTAGAACGGTCCACGTCCTGTACAAACAAACTCATTTACTACTCCATAACCTGAACGTGATGGAGTTCGAAGTCGTCTTCAGCTCTTTATTTACTTTTCTTAACTTGACCGAGGTAAGGAAAATGCTACGTTAACATCGTTATTCAAACTTGGAATAAATGGAAGTAGGTTTGGAAAGAACTTCAAGAAAGTCACGATTTCGTAGAAAACATTCCTTTGTGGAACTGACCCAAAGTTCGTTCAAAACGTTTGTGGGGGAAATTAATGGCCGGTTGACAATTATGAAGTTAGGGTGGCTCTTAATCCGCGGATTAAAGGAATAAATGTAACATTTATAGTTAACATACAGGTTGATCAAGATTAGAAATTGGAGTTTGGACCAATACAATTTAAATCAAAATTGGCAACTCGATAGACAATCGCCGTAGTAATGACTGATTTTTCCTATTAGAATACGAATATTTTAAAATGTTGTGTATGGTGGCATTTTGTTTGAGGTTTGTTAAGGCTAAAGGTGACAAAATTTTATTAAATTTATTTAATCCCGCTTTTTTTCAGAAACGATTCAACCGATTTGAAATCTAAAGATGGGGTTGTACTCAAGGTCTTATGCTGATTCACGCTATAGTGCTAAAATTTTTTTTTTTTTGGAAATTTTTGAATTTTTTTTTTTTCGTAATTTTCAAGAATTTCAAAAATTTCAGGTACTCATTTCAATTTCCTGCAAATGTCAAGCATTCATCCGTTTTAAAAATTCCAATATCGTAAAGAGCGCCGGCCGGAAAAGGTTTTGAAAATTTCCCTTTGTTCTTTGCCGACGATTACTGCTGTATTGGTGAAAGGAGTCGGACAGTAAAACTGGGAGCATACTGACGTATTATTATCATTGTTATTCCGCCACTTGTTACAACAAACAATCCAAGAAGTAAAAGAAAAACACCTTATCTGAAAGTTTATTATAGTAGTCCAAGCAAATTAGACTTTTTAGAAGAAATAATTTAGTTTTGAAATTTTGGTTATGAACTCCTAGCAGGGGCCCAAATAAAAATCCGAAGAGTTCTCACCCCCGAGCATTTGTCCAAAAACCACCCCTGGGCGTCATGAAGCTATTCTGCATTTTTTTCGTAAACGGTAACTCCGAGGAGAAAATTATGCTCTCCACTAAATTCTGCATAAAATTGGTCTTATGAAGTTTTTGCCTATCTCCCACCCAACGTTCATAAATGACGTTGGAAAATGAGTATAGTTTCAGCGCGATGGCAAATATTAGTTCACCCCCGTTTATTTGCGCCGATTATCTCGAAAACCATTAGTGGGAGCAAGAAATGTATAGAAACAAAATTGTAGAGCAGTTTTTTCTGTACAAGGTCCATATTGAGTCAAACATTTGCAATGAAGTGTTATTGGTCAACAAAAAATTGTTGATACTTGTGCATTTTCTTTCTTGAGCCTCAATTAACTAAACTTAATAAATCTGCATTAATTATTATTATTATCAATCCTTGAAGAGGTTGTTTGCGAATATTTCATTGATAAAACTCTTCTCTAGTCGTCAACATCGGTAAAGGCGGGAGGGGAGAGGTCTGTCTCCAAATCAGACTTTTAGAATAAATAATTTATAAAGTTTTGAAATTTTGGTTATAAAGTCCCAGTAGGGACCCAAATAAAGATCCGAAAAGTTCTAATCCCCCAGGAGGGAGCTTCATCCCCATTTGCCCCAAAAACCGCCCCCGAGTGTGATCTCATGAAGCTTATGCCCATTTTTCTCCTAAACGGTAACTCCGACGAGAAAATGTTATAGGTCTTATGTTCTCCATTAAAGAAAAATTGGAAAATTCGAAAAAAACTGAAAGTGCTTTTCCTATGGGATTTTGGTATAAACTCAAGACCATAACGAATGATGGATATGCGTAAATCTTTTTGTAATGGGCGGTAATATTTAGATTTTGAGTCCTATTTGGTTTGACAACTTGTAAATTGTAATGGCAAATAGCTACAAAAAAATTGTCGCTGGAATAAAGTTTCTCGAAAAATTGCCACTAAATTAATTGTCCTATTGGTTATTTATTTTGAAATTAAAACATCTCTTTGGTTTACAAAAACACAACTTAAATTGTCAATAGTAATATCAGGAGAGGTCAAAATATTGTCGACAATAATTTTACGATTCAGATACGAGCGACGAAAATAATGACGAGTGCTTGCGTTTTGAAATCGAAACATCTCATTGGTTGAAAAAAAAAAACAAGTTATTGTCAGGAAAATAAAATTTGAAACAATTACATTGGAATGTCCAAATATTCGGACAAACTGCAAAAATGATCATATATATAAACAAAATTGTAGAGCAGTTTTTTCTGTACAAGGTCCATATTGAGTCAAATATTTGCAATGAATTGTTATTGGTCAACAAAAAATTGTTGATACTTGTGCATTTTCTTTCTTGAGCCGCAATTAACTAAACTTAATAATTCTGCATTAATTATTATTATCATATCCTTGAAGAGGTTGTTTGCGAATATTTCATTGATAAAACTCTTGTCTAGTCGTCAACATCGGTAAAGGCGGGAGGGGAGAGGTCTGTCTCCAAATCAGACTTTTAGAATAAATAATTTATAAAGTTTTGAAATTTTGGTTATGAACTCCCAGTAGGGACCCAAATAAAGATCCGAAGAGTTCTAATCCCCCAGGGGGGAGCTTCATCCCCATTTGCCCCAAAAACCGCCCCCGAGTGTGATCTCATGACGCTTATCCCCATTTTTCTCCTAAACGGTAACTCCGACGAGAAAATGTTATAGGTCTTATGTTCTCCATTAAAGAAAAATTGGAAAATTCGGGAAAAACTGAAAGTGCTTTTCCTATGGGATTTTGGTACAAACTCAAGACCATAACTCACGATTAGAATGATGGAATGATGGAGAGGTCAAAATATTGTCGACAATAATTTTGCGATTCAGATACGAGCGACGAAAATAATGACGAGTGCTTGCATTTTGAAATCGAAACATGTCATTGGTTGGAAAAAAAAAACAAGTTATTGTCAGGAAAATAAAATTTTAAACAATTACAATGGAATGTCCAAATATTCGGACAAACTGCAAAAATTATCATTTTTTTATACAGTCTCGATCATAACTGGGGATAGGAACGGCATATTTGCTTGATTCTTTTTTGTTCTGCTCGTTATGTTCCCGAGATGGAAATAACTTAATTGAATGTCTGAATTGAAAAAAAAATCGGGAAGTTCTGGAGAAAAATCCGGAAAAACGCATCACAATCTAAATTAAAAAAAAAAACATTTTTGTTCTTACTTTTGTGTTCAAAAAATCATTAGATCATTCTGATAAAAAAAAAATGAAATTTGGGCAGGACAACGTCTGTCGGATCAACTAGTAAAATAATAATTATGCCTACAGTTCGCACCAACAGTAAGGATGTATTGTATGTATTGCTTATGAAATTCGTAATTTAGAAATATGGTCGTTATGAACTTGGACCTACAGTTTCTGCGATACCGATTTTTAAACTTCGGCTTTACCAACTCCGATAAGATTTTACCCGTTGATCCGCGGCCAAAATCCTAGGCCATATCATACAAAGTATTTGATAAGCGCGTATTGTTATTTGATAGATGAAATGTTTCTATCAAAAACATAAAAATTACGTCGCTTTCAGACTTGTAAAGGTCCAGAGTTAATAATTTCTGAGTTAAGAACTTCATAAATGATACAAATATGATAAAAAAATGGCGGATTTTCATTAAAAAATAATGTCAATGTACATTAATGAGGCAAAGAGTGTGGGTAACACAAAAATGACAAAAATTGCTTCAGCTTTATTTTATTTTATTTATTTTAATATATTTATTTAATTTACACAATTTTTTTTGATATTTACAGGACATAAAAATGTATACCTCAGATTTAAGAAAAAATGTAAAGTTAAGCAAAAAAACAAGTTTTTTGTTTGTGTTTTTTTTTTTGTAAATGTTTCACTATAGCGGAAAGTACAGATATTTACTCGGTCCAATGATGTTTTTATTTTTAGAATTTAACAATTAGTTCCACTTTAAATGCGGGAATTCTTTCAGCGCCATCTCGCGTCCCGTATACACACTATTTCATCGTCACCTTTAGCGTTAAGCGCGGCATCTCAGGTGAATCACTCTGTATTTTTCTCTGTCAATTTTTGTGACGGTTTTTGCAAATGATTTTATCTTATTCTTCTTCTGGTGAATTGTTTATTAGCTGCTCCGGAGTTATAGGAATGTAGGTACAGACCCCGCATTGGAATTTCACCCCCGACCTCTGTTACAAAACAAGTTAAAGTCAGAGTTAGGCTGCTGAATTACTTGCGAATGAATACAAAGTAAACACTTCGAGATTATTTATAGCCGTTTGAAGTTCAAAAACGCCGGAATTAAGTTGATTCCCATCGGTGCTCTACATCTCTTCCTACGAAGTCTACTATTGAAACCTTCAACATGAAGCATCTATGCAGTAGAGGAAACAAAGAAGCCTTCCAGCAAATTGCAAAACACACCCCTAGGTAATTATTGTAGTTATCATGCCAGTGGTTCCTAAAATTCCTTTTAATTTTTTTTACATCTGAACCTTATGTGAGACACTCTGTATACTCCGGCGAAATACGAGTAGTGTGGCCCCTTTTATTGTGCTCGCACGATACGTGGGGGTCTTAATTATGCAGGAATAGAACGTTATCTCCTGACGTTTTATAATGTGAACACAAGGCGACATGTGTATTTATGGGATCATTCTTTACAGCGAAGAAATGTAGGATTCTGGTTACAACGTACGGTCGCTTCCACTACATAAATGAAATCTTTTGCGGCGTTTCAGGCGGTATTCGTTTGATCGAGCTTGAATAGTCACGCGAACTGGGATATAACCGTGAAATAATGGTATTTTGCGCAGTTGACCTAAGGAAATACTGCGGCGAGCGGGAATTACCAACCCCAACCAATCCTTGCAGTCTTTCTTTATGTCTGGTCTTCATGGAGACACAGATTGCCGGCAACAAATTTAGAGCGTTTTCAAGCAAATTGTCCTGGTTTTACGTCCAGGAGGAGACCAACTTGCGAGCATCATCAGGTCGTCAGGGGATTCCTGCATAATTTGTACTATCACAGAAGTTTGTATCTTTAGTAATTTAATTAATTAACAATTAACAATTATTATAGTCATAGTTATGATTCAAAACTATGAATATTATATGTCTTCATGTTCACATGATAGGCTTGGTTATTCATAAGGCCATTACTCTGTCCGGTAAATAGTCTCCTACACCATTAATACATGTCCGATAGGTGAATTTATTATCAGAGCCGGTAAGTGATTCATTTATTTGTAACGAACATACATTTACTGCACCAGGAAATGGGACACTGTTGTTGCATAAGACGTGAATTTCAGAATTCTGATCATCATTAGCGACTTTTCTTTTAGAGCTATAAAGCACAACACCTTTGCATATCTGAAACATGGTTTTACGTCGTCTTCATTTTTCCGAGTAATTCTCACGTTTCCATTTCCGATATATGACTGTGTACCTGTCAAATTGGAAGAAGCTTCGTCTGATGAGATTGAGGTGGCAAACCCTGGCAACGCGATTCGTCGCCCACCTCCTCGAGTACAAAGCCCTCTTTCAGACACGACATTTCAGATTCTCATCTCTTTAAGAACATATTTGCATAGGCCCGGACTCTACCAGCTCAAGCAATCTATTTTGTTGCTATTCACAGCAATGAGACGAACAGGTTTATTGATGTTTGAGCAAGGAGGATCAACTCTTGACAAGTTCCCATTTCATTGAGGAGCTCGTTTTAATTCCAAGTAACAGCCGAGATAGACCTTGTTATTAGCGAAAAAACAAAAACAACATATGGAAAAATATGAAATGAGCAGTAATTATTCGAGAATCCAACACCTTATAAATGACTTCCTATGTTGCCAGCTAGCAACGGTTTGGATACTTTTTTGAACGGGACCTAATTAAAATGGCCGTGCATATTTCAATTACCGGATCAGCGATAAAAACACAATTACGTAAAGAAAAACATCAATTCCAGTAATTATAAACAGGATCTGATAATTATGAATGACATTTCTATCGAGTAACACGTGAAAATTGAAGGGTTTTGCCAAGAAGAATATTTTGGGGAATCTCCAAGAATAAATTAGAACGTATTGAGTGCCGTCATGTACAGAAAAAAACGTCCCTTAGACCAACACGTTATGTTTTCATTTTGCCATTAAGGCTGTAAGCCATTTGTGTTGTTTCTCCATTTCCGTCCAAATGGAAAATTCAAATAAAAGATTAAAACATTTATGCAGTTACCCACCTGAATGAACGATATATATTTTTGGCAGTAGATTCACCACTACTGACGATATAATCCGGGGTAAATAATGGGTTTTCACTGTAATCCAAAATATCGTAACTGAATCGCAATTATACAAAATTACTTGTGCAAATCCTTTATTATTTGATGCATTAAGTTGTCAGTGAGCCAAACATAGATGTTCAACAATTGATGCACGTACACAACACCACATAGAAAAGCATAGTTTTTTTTTCCGAATTTTATATTAACTTGTAAACGACTGTAGACCCAAAAGAACTTTCTGCGAAAGAGAATCCCGAAAAATAGTTGTGAAGCGAATTGGATCGACATCGACAAACGAAGGATTCGATTGAATAAAGTCACACATGCATTCCGATAAAAGCATGAAGCTGGTCCGATAACTGGTATTCTAGCAAACTATAGTTTACATAGATTATTATTTCATACATCATCGTTTCCGACCAATCGTAAGACTTTATTTTTTGAATTATAGTGATTATATAACACAAAATAAATTGAGCCAATAGCAATTACAGATTTTTCATAGTTACGATGTATTTCAGCGAGTATCCCCTTGACGACGGGGAATATTCATTTCGGTGTTTCGGCTGGCTCCAACAATGAACTTTGCCATAGGAACGATTTTTTATGATTGTTAATAAACGTCAGAAAAAAAGTTCCGTCAAAATTTCGCATTTTTTCGTTATATAATCGTAATGAATACCACTCGAGCATTGAAAATAATCTGATTAAACTATGCTCGTCATTGGACGTATTCCGGGAAATACGTCTCATGACTCGGAAGTTTAATCGATATTTTCTATGCTCTTGTGATATTATTACTGATAATCCTTATGTTATCGTTTTGGGGAACATTTCTTTATGTTTAAACAACTTTATAATCTTAGCGAATTACTTTAGTGATTCTAAAACAAAATGTTGAAATACTCAAGTTGATTAAAACGCAATACTCGTGTCATTTTTTTACAAATTTCCCTCTGCTGCGCATCGGGAAATTAAAACGTCAAAAATGACACTCGTAGTTGCTAATCAACTTTCGTATTACAAATCGATAGTTTCGAAGCACTCTTGTGATTACTTACTACAATAAAATAAATGGGACACATCAAACAGACGCACAGTGCTTTGTTATGACGACAAAAAGAAAAAAACAAATATTTTTTTTGCAGTAATTAACCTTACAACATTTTAAAAAAATACTTGAATAATCACAAACAAATATTTGTACCTAAAACTAATGGCTTCAAATCACCTAACTGGTAATTAAACCAAATAAAAACACACAGTTTTAAAACGCTTAGACAATAAACATTTTTAAATCGTCCAGGTTGGAGATTTTTCAAGTTTTTGCAATAATGAATAATCACACTGTAGGTGAGTAATATATATCTGTAAAGTATTGTGATTATGAATCAAACAATTAATAATAAATAACAAATTTTGTTCAAAATTTTGCAATTAATTTTCTGTAACTTCAAATTGAAATTTCTTTTATTGAGACAAATTGAGACTTGTGATTATACTTTCTGATTAAAATCTAACGGTTACTATAAACTACCATACAAATATTAACTGCTACTTTTTGCGACTTTAATCATAAATATTTTTTTTAGAACGATCTGACTTAAAAAAATTTTTTTTGTTGCATCGTATTATTATTCTGCTAAAGTTTTTTGGGTTAGTATAATTTGGTTTCTTTTGAAAAATGCTGTTTATTATCATTATTATTAAAATAAAATTGATCAAAGAGCATTTTATTGTAATGCTTTCGTAATAGATAATACTTAAAAATTAACCCCTATAATGTTAGAAAAAAGAATTGTGCGTGGAGTCCACGCGCGACAGAAGGGAAACGCCAACTTTTTATTGAAAACTATATAAAATCACCAGAATCCCATTGGTACACCATCCATGCACTCAAACACCCATTAAATTAGTCCATCTGTTATTTTCAGTCTGAATCTACCTGATCACATTCAAGTTATAAAGGAACAAAAATGCGAGTATACTTTGCGAGAATAGCCGTAGAAAAATCGTCCCATAAAAGTGTACAAATTATTTTGGTAGTTATTTGAAGATGAAGATGAAGTATATAACTCTATTAGTAGTCGCGTCAAAAAATACATAAAACAGGCAATCTTCGGAAGTCCTCAGAAACAGCTTCGATTTTAATGATTTTTTTTTTTGTGAATGTTTGTTTTTATATATTATTCAAAATCAGAAACCTTTTGAAGTGGGGAAATAATTATTTATATTGTTTAAACACTATTTATTATATTTATATAAAAAAATTAGTTTTTCAATACTTATTCTACAAATAATAATAATTTGAAAATCGGCCCACAATTGACGCAGAAATGTGATTTTACCCCCATTGCTAGACACTCTTTCTTTTAAACCAGAAGAATGTTCTTAAATCCAGGTGGAGTAAATTTAAATTAAAATTTAAATATATCTAAGTCGAACTCCACAAACTTTAATAACTGTAAAATTACTAATGAAACATGTTTCGGCAGAACACTTCTGCCATCATCAGCCCTTAAAGAATATAAAATATAAATTATATTATATAATTTTTTATATTCTTTAAGGGCTGATGATAGCAGAAGTGTTCTGCCGAAACATGTTCCATTAGTAATTTTACAGTTATTAAAGTTTGTGGAGGTCGACTTAGATATATTTAAACTCTTTCTTTTGGCTTGATTGACATTTTATCTTTCTGCTTTTTATTCGAATTCTCGTTTCGCCGTCCTTGTATTTGTTTTCATTTAGTTCAAATTGTTGAACACGAGAGTGAGTTCTAGTTTTTAAAGGAAAAAAAATTCAATAAATGTCGATGAGTATAGTGGGCAGGGTAAAGGTTTCTGATTATAAATAATATAAAAAAAGCAAATATTTAAAAGAAAAAACATCAAAAACGGAGCTGTTTCTGAGGACTCCCGAGAAAAAGACTTCATTGACGCGACTATAGGCCGTTGTATTTTGTTTTATAGTTTTCGTGATACAAGGCCCCCCCTTGGACAATTGCCCCCTTGGCCCCTCTTGGGCAGGGTCTCTCTTGGGCCCTAGCTGCTGCTTGCGCTCCCCTCCCACTTATATATTGCATTTCTGTGTCGGGTGCGTGTCGGGTTGTGCGCTTACCCCGTACAAAAATCTTACACCGTAGGATAAGAAGTTTCACTTCAAAAGTTTTGGATTTAAATTTATTAATTAAAATTCTACGTAAAAAGTAGATTATATTACAAAATGTTAATTTTTTTTTAACTTAAGTAACACACCAGTAATGACTTTTGTCCACATCTCCATATATTCAAAGCACTGTGAGACGGTCCATGAACAAAATATATTCAGTGTCCATTGCAGACGCGGTCGTTACCACCGGAGTCATCAAAAATTATAAAATTTCTTAGTACCGGTTTGGGCCGTTGCGTTGGTAAAAAAGCGAAAAATTTCGACGAGCATTTTAGAAACGCTATTAGCACGATAAGATACAGTTTTATAATTATGCAGTTGCTTTAACGATAATTGAGTACCTACCTGAGTATTTGACCTATACAAGAACTTTTATGACCGGTGGTCGATATAAATACCGACGCGACGTTCTGTTGGGGTTTATTTCAAGACCAATAGTGCGGATTTATTCCAGAAATTAGCAGCTATCACCATCAATTTTAACAAAAGCGTCCCAAAATTTGCATCCCATTGTAATAATTTTGTTTTATCTTCGTCACGTATGTAATAAATTTTTGTAGCATTCAAGTTTTTCCGGGAAAAAAAATTAATTTATAGTACCAGGTATACAATACATTACGCAACACGTCTTGCACAATTGGAGGTGAAAATCAACAATTTTCCAAACTTTATATACAGGGTGTCTCATAATCAATTCTTTGAATTTTCATTTTCGAAGTTTTTGAGTTCTTATTATTTCAAGACTCAATTTTTTCGCTTATTTTTCTAAATTCTAAAAAGCCCAATATTTTTTAATTCACCGACTTTTGACTTTTCCAGTTTTTTATGCGACAAATATATTTTGTAACCGTTCTTGCTTAGTCTTAGTACATTGGTCACAACAAGAACTGGAAATACAACACAATAAACAACAGCAGTTTTCTGATGTCCAAAAACAGGTATTATAAAAAGTTATCCTTTATGTTGTTTATTCTTTCAACCATCAAAGCCCGATAAAACTTATCATATCACATAACCCATATGGATCGAATGTCAGCGTTTGCCAACCTTCGTGCAAGGCGTACTCTGGACGGAATTTCTCCAGAATCGTGTTGATTTCGCGTGATCGTCGCCGATGGCGTGTTTGAAGTCGTCTCCGGGACTCCGGGAATGACACAGGCTGTTGCAGTCAGTGCCATCGCGTACGAGTCCCGGCGGGGATTTATTGAAATTCCGATATCCTCTAAATTATGAATTTTTGACGGTACCGCGATCGAAAGGGAAAACATAATTTCTGATGGCAGTCGATTTACAACGTAAAAATTATAGCCTCGCTGTGCGGCATCAAGAGACTTTATTATGTATGCTGTTTTAATTTTTGGGAATGACCTTGCATTACAAAATCCATTAAACTGGACACTGGTGTCAAATTAATAAATCAAAGTCGAAAAATTAATGCGGAATCTGTGTAGTGGCGATTTTTGTAATTCGCAAGCGAAATTAAAACCAAGTTTCGTGTTTTGTTGAATCCACTCGGCATACAAACAGATGCTTATCCAAGAAAAAGTTGAAAAACATTGTTTCTGAACGCGAGTCTATATTTTAGTCAAAACAGCATGAATAATTTGAATATTTATTGTTGACACATCTGATATCAAATTTCAAAACGTCATGTAAACTCTACCCTAACCTAAAAACATAATCAAGATCTGTCAAGTGTCAACGGGGAGGGGTGCCAACCTATTTATTTTTTCAAGATTAAATAGTCATCTGTTATCAGTATTAAATCATTACCTATATCAATGCTGATATAAGGAATAAGATCGTCGATTTATGTTTTAAATAACGTATTTTAAATACCCATATGAAAGGCAGTAACATATGTATTAATAATTAAGTTGGGTATTTTTAATTTTCACCAGGTGTTTGTATTTTTCAAGTCACCTTAATTGACAGTGTTAATAAATACACCGTTAAAAATTCTCTGGCTTAATAAATAAAATAAATTACTCTGATGTGTTTGCCAATTCAGTCCAAAAGTACAACCTTAGCGGAACACAAAAATTAAACATTTAATGAATGTGAATGAATAATAATAAGATAAAAAAATGTGTAAATAAGATAAAAAATAGTTGTTTTAATGGTTTTTAGTTTGTCTGGAAACACTGGTTTGATGAAAGCACGTTCTGTTCTCAGTGGAAATTTTAATTAAAAAAATGTGTGCGATAGTTCTTAAATGGATTAAAAACAAAACGTTTTTATTTATTTCATACGAAACATGCACTGTTTGGTTATGTTGAAATTACATCCAGACGAATTGTTCAGTGATCTATTCTCATTTTGTTTTAGGATGAAGGCAGATTACCCTTTAGATAGATGATTTTTCCAAGTGACAAATTAATGTAAATGAGCTCCAAGAGACAAAAAAATATTTCATATACATGAAGTTTCAGTAGGATTTTTATGATTATATGAATACTGTTTGATAACGAATCACAAACGCAGACGTTCCTTTGTTTTATATTTATATTTATGTATACTCATGTATAGATTTTATTCCCGACGATTTTTATTGACAACTTTATCAAGATAAAAAATTAAATCCTGTATACGGTTGATGAATATGAATGAAAGTGTGGTTTTGTTCTCGATGGCGGCTGATTGCAAAACCAGATAACCGTTATGACTTAACGTTAATGTGAATAAATGCCATTTTGTATTAGGACGTTTCCGTTCTGTCAGCACAGCCTTGCGGTAGATTTAAAACAGAAAAAAGCAGATACCCAGAAAAGGGTTATTAATCATAAGAAATTGCGGACCCTAAAATTAACTTTTTTTAATTAACGTTTTTATCGGACTTTCCTGAGGAGGTCGTATTGATTTACATTTACTAAATGAGCACTATTCATAGAAGAATTAGAATTTTTTTTTGAGACCTTTTCGATATGCCAAATGAAAGAACTCGTGGCAAATTAAATAATTTTATATTTATATATTTGACCAAAATTTCAATATTTCTCCATGCCTTTATCAACGTAGGAAACCATTGATTTCTAACCCACTCCATGTCTGTCCCGTTATCCTTTTATGTAAGGAGGTACAAATCGTAAAACCCATTTTCGTCCTCCATCCCCACACTTCTCTTTTATTACCCCCAATCTAGCTTAAATCTTTTTTTGCGAATAAAATCTCGTCATATATATCGAAGTGATTGGTTGGGAGCAATGCGACACCCTCAAAACAGACATCACCGTGGGATGGGGTTAAGCGATGCCCCTTCCTCGACCTGTCAGCGTCTGGCAAAGATAAATGTAACAATTTATCGGCGAGGGTGAACTTCGACGCGCTTGCGTCCGTCCACGAATCGATACACTCACATTTAAACATTGACGGCATTCTACGATCCAAAATGTCAATCAATCATACCCTCTGTTTATGTTTCGGCATGAGCCGATAAATAAATGAAGATGAAACTGGATGGTTAATGAACGTCTTGGGGTTTGACGATCATTCGTGCTGTGGAAGCTTGCAAGTGGTGTCATCTGTGGCGCGAGGCACGTACCAGATACAGAATGCAGAGTGTTGTGTGGGACGCGGCATCTGGTGGTCGTTGAGGAGCTTTTGAAAGCTCGAATACTGTATAATAAATAAAATACACGAGCTTTCCATTCGACTCATTGCTGGATAATAGCTGTGTTTACTGTAAATACAGTTTGTTTGTATTGTTGTATTATTTATTTGTATTAATTAATTAACTAATTAAATTGTGTGGAATTAAATTACTATCAGCTAAGCTAAAAAACAAATTACTATAGAAAGAAAAATATTGTAACAGCACTTCCAATAGTGTGAATCATTTGTGTTCGAAACTGCACAGATATTTTCAAATGTTACATATTCATAAGCTTGAGTTTTACATAAACAATGGCATTCAGCTATGACACTTTATGTAAGTTATGAGAAGAATAAATTAATCTGCACAAAATTTTGCTGCTTCGATAATGTTTACAAAACGGGTAGTTAACATTGGACGTCATGGTCAGGTTGGTTATTTATTAATTTTGTGAAATTCTGTTTTAAGCTTAATCAGACAGTAAACTGCATTGGTTCAAGGTTTTATTTAAAATATAAAATTGAAATTATATTGAAGTTCATGTTCCACTTGCTATTTATAATTCTATTGAATACAATTTACATTAAGATTGGTAAGCCTGTGATTCGGTTGTCAGTCGATGACAGATGGTTGATAGCTATGACATTTAAATTTTCAAGCAAACAGCTCTACATTAATCTGATCCATTTCTAATGAATGTCGAATACAACCACTAAATTTGTAGCTATTAGATGACCTACCAGATCGATAATCGTGTAAGAATTGTTAGTGGTTTTTGGATATCAGAAATGTAGGTAACATCCGTAGAAGAACAAATTATTATGTTGTAATTTCAACCACCTATTGTAATAGCTTCTTTTTTGTGATCTAAAATTCTAAACAACCAATCTGGGTTTCTAAGCTAAACATTGTTCTCTGCTCGTAGAAAATAGCATTAAGAATTTAATGTTAAAACTAAACTTACAATGATAATCAAGATCTCTCACGGTGACAACGGGGAGGAGTGCCAATTATTATTCAATGGTACCAATCTATTTATTTCTTTCAAAATTAAATAGTCACCTGACTACTATATTAAAAAACCAGTAGCTTCGCCTTTTACGCAGAGAAATGGAACACAAAGCAACGAGTCACACTTGAAATTTGAATAAAACCACGAACTGGCTAAAACATCGATACTGTACATATTGACGCCGATTCAACAAAGAATAAACAACAAAAGCAACAAAGCTTTTCAAATGAAACACAATAGCGGTTGCATCTACCTCGGTGTGCTAAGTACTTTATCTGTGTCAACATTATAGTAATATTAATTGAACACAATGCTTTTACAAATTCAGAAAACCCAAAACCTGTCTGATAAAAATGCATACATTTTACTTTATTGGTTTCTGGGGTAAATTGAAACGTTCTTCAATTGCAATGTGCGCACTTCTTCCAAATCCCCTTATTTGTATAACGCAAGATCTTCGAGTCCGACTGGATTTCCGCAGACCAACGCATTATGATTTAGAACCGGCTTTTTTGGACATAAACGAGAACGATTGCAAGCTCGGCGAAAAAATCCAGCCGATTTGTTGCCGGAGGATTCTGCAACTACTTCAGTAAACAAAATTAATGTTCGGGATAAAATTCCAACGATGGGGTATTGAATCTCGTCGTGCGTCACCTATCGGAAGCGCAGGAAATTAAATTTCCTGGTAGATCGAAACGGTTCCACAATCCTCTGGTAATTGTTTCTAGTTTCTTAACTAGCAGGACAATTCGTCCAAAAACGACGGTATCGATTATCAGGACACATATGTTGCGGCTAGAAATGCGGTTGCCGTTGCAGCCCGAAATGCCAAGTTAATTACTTAATCGTATTAAAATTGCAAAGCGGACTGAAACAAACCCTCGGACGTTAACATGGAATTGGCGAGCTAGAAAATTCGTCTATTTCATGTAATTGTAATACACTCGAATATTTCGTTTAGGTTTAGCCTAAGCCAACATTTGATGGTAATGGTACATCGTAAAGAAATTGGTGAGAATTCTTCTTTCGGATGAGGCCAAAATGAATATTGTAACGGTCTGATGTCTTGGAAAAATGTTGTTAGTTTTTCTTACAAATTAATGCAGAAATGTGCGAACTGGAACGACTGTTAGATTGCATACGCATGATAACCACTTGAAAAACTTGCTACTTTATTATGCATAAAAAAAACTTACGTAAAAGTTGTCTCGTAGATCCTCCAGGTCTTTGGCGTGGCAATGAGTGAGAGAAAGTGATTTTGACCAATGGATATTATTGGATAATGGTAAATTAACAAAATGCAAATGACGATAATGTACACTTAACAACTGAACCGTTAAAATATCAGCCTAGCTAAGTGCCAAAATTGTAAAAGAAATTTATCACACATTAGTGTAACAGTGTTTCGCAAAATACCGTGTGTGTATTTGTGCTAGGTTCAACTTTGTTACCATATGTTCGGCGATTAAAAACCCCATTCCAACAGGACAACGCCCAACCCCATACGACTTTTGGATTTAAACCCGATCAAATATGCTAGAATACACCAGCGTCGCCTATAACCATTCTGAAAGAGCTTTGGACGCAAGCTACAACTCTTCGTATGAGCTTTGAGGGATAGAGCCTATACCAAATGCACGGGAAACATGGTACCATTTTATTGAATTTCAGGGATTTAGTTTTGATTATTTGAATATGCGGTTGTGAAAAATCGATAAAGGACATCTTATTTCAGGGTAAGACGGTATTATAAACCCCATATCAGCATTTGTTTATTCATAAAAAATTACTAAGTTGCTTCATTTTTAGGAGTATAAATAAATGGCTTTAGTTTCTTTTTGCTGAAAAAAGCCGCACAAATTGGTAAATTGGTAGCAAGAATTAAACTTTCGTTAGTAAAAAACTCGCGTGCCTTAGCATTGTTGTTTGTCGGGAAAATTATTTCTGAAGTATAAGCTTAAAATATACAGAAAGCTGTATAACTGGGTAGAAACTTGGGTAGAAAATTTTAAATTTCCTATAGCTTTAGGACGGAAGATGTCCTAAATGTATTTTACAGTGGGCCATCGACCAGCGGGCATCAAGTTCAGGTAGGATCTTCTAGATGCTCTCTACAAAACCCATCATAAAATGATAAAATTGGGAGAACACAAACACATCAGGTTTTTTTAAGATGCGGCTTCCGGAATACCAAAATTCGGAAACTCCCAAAATACCGCCCGACCAGGACCAGTTATAGGTAAAAATTATATAAAAATTATGTAACCTATTAAGTATTTATAACTTTGAAAACAGAATAAAAAACGCGAATGTAAAATAAAAAACATAGGTTGCCATTAGAAAAAATATTGATGACGTCATAACTGTATAAAAAATCTAATGAAAAAAAATAGTATACATTCCTCGGATGCGCTATAATTAACCCTACCGCACGCTTTTTAAGTTTTATTTCTAGTGCAAATAGTAACGGAGTTACTGAATTTATTCCTTACTTAATTTCCACACTGTATATACAAGTAAATTAAAATTAATACCTTAAATTTTGTTTTTTAGTTGTCAATTCCGGCGATAAAAATGATTTGTTAATTGAAAAAATTTTATAGAAATGAAATGTTTTTTGAAAAGTGCATAGCACCTGAAATAATTTTAAGAAGAAGAGATACCGTGCAGATTAACGTTCCTCCCTATATATTTTAAAAGAAATTCAGATTAAAAAAGAATTAACACTTCATAAAGAAAGGAAACGGAGAAAAAAAGAAGAAGAAAAAAAAAACGGAAAAAGGGTTACGGAATAATAAAAAATTAAAACGGAACAAAGTGAAAAGACATATAAAATACTGAAGGTCCTACAAATCATTGGGAATAAAAATTATGATGATTTTTACCATTTAGGGAGGAAAAAGTCTAAGAAAACCAAAAAAAAAAATGTTGATCATTTCAAAAAAATAATGATTTTATAGCATTTATTTTTCTATATAGATTTTATAGCAATTTTCGTTTTTGTTGCAAATGTGTACGGAATACACTGTATTTTGTATTGGAGTCAATTAATTTTCCTTTTTAAATTTTCTTAGAAATATGACCTTCTTGGAGTATGTTTCTTTAAGTGGTCGAGCATGTAGCGCGAGGCACCAATTTCAATGATCCACAGAAAAGCAAATTTTTACAGTCGGTAACTTCCGTGGATCACTGAAATTGCTGCTTCGTGCTATGCCCTCGACCACTATTATAGAGATTCTGTCTGTCGGAAATAATCTTCTATTATTATTATTCTAAATTATTAAAGAAATAGTCCAAGAAGGTCATATTCCCCTTGACCCCTTAAGGTAACATCACCAAAAAGGTCATATTTCCCTTCACGTGAAACTCAAAATGTAGTATTTCAGTATTTCATCTTTAAAGTTTAGGCAACAAAACAGCACCATTGTCCTACCCCGGTCGCAATTGCCAGAAAAAAGTCGGAATTGCCAGAAAAAAGTCAGAATAGCCAGAAAAAAGTTGGAATTGCCAGAAAAAAAGTCAGAATTGACAGAAAAAGATCGGAATTGCCAGTAAAAACTCATAATTTACAGAAAAAAGTCGGAATCGATAGAAAAAAAATTGTTGTCAGTTATTTTTCCATTCATGTCCGTTCAGCGCCTTCGTACATACCAGCCATAGCACTTGCAAAAAGAAAAATTTTTGACAAAAATAGTTATTTATTAGACGAGTGCCTGTGTAAATTGGGTGCTTTCCTCGTTTCACTCGTGCTTTTTTAAGTCCCGAGTGCCGGAAAGCACCCAAATTTCCACAGGAACGAGTGTAATACAACGTTTTATAGTTCGACACAACCGTGGCAAGTCTTTAAATTGCTTAAAATCCATAACAATTGTGTGACGTTTATCTGACATTTTCTTATTGCCTGACAGGAGAGTGTTTACACTAGCAAAAATTTGAAAATTCTCACAGTGTCGAACTATAAAATAATTTAATGCCTTGTTTACTCGCTATTTTTCCAAAAAAAAGTGAAATTGTCTGTCAGAAAAGTTTTTTTAAATGGCGGTAGCAAACGTGTTAAAAACATAACGCAATTATTAATTTTGTTTCAAACTCTATCTATTATATTACACTGTATGTATTAGGGAGGAGAGTAATTTTACGGAGTCAGTGTATGTTATAAATCACGTATTATCAAGGGTGATGTAGTGTGAGTCCCACAGTGACAATACCACAGTATTGTACTGTCACTTATTAATAACTTAGGACAACAATGAATTTACATTGTTGACTTTTGTCGGAATTATATTCTCAGAATATTATATTTTTATAATACATTTCTTTACTCCATCATAAACATTGTTATTTTATATTTATATTCAATAAATACTACGCACCAAGCGAAAAAGGATACGCTCAACAACGTTTAAAATAAATGAGGTACCTATTACTTAGTTTTATTGCGGGTACAAATAGATGTGGGACGTTGGACCCTATTGTAAAGAGATATGGTCATCCAGGCCAATATTCAGTTTGAACGTACGGAATAACACAGAAAACAATCTTTGGTTAACTGGGTTTTCTCTTGGTCCCTAGAAGCAACAGGACACTGTAATATCACAAAGAAAATCGCATCGAGACACTTTATAGTTCTACTATTCTGCACGAGGTTACGGCATCTCACAACCAGCATACAAAATTTTATATCACTTCAACATCGGAGGAAATTTGTCTCTCAGTTAATGACAACCTTAAGGTTCAATTTCAAGCATGCCTCGAAGAGTAGCAGAGACGCATAGTTATTTTTTTTACATAAATTTTTTTACTTCCTTGACCAAGATACTATTTTCTAAGCTGTAGTGAATGACTGCCTACATTGTGAATTTTGGTCTTATAACAAATTTTTGCATGCAGCAATTTATGTAAATATCCCTATGATGTATTCACAAACTAAACTGTTACCTGTTTCCACCATTATCTAAGCATAAATTATGCACATATAATACAGTGCAACCTTTAAGTCCATGTGCGATTTAACAAATCTAAATATTGTTATGTATACTGCTGTAAATATTGTCTTTCAGTTAGAAATTAATAACATACATAAATTCTAAACAATTGTGGGCTATCGAGCCACACCTCAAATATAATGAGACTCTTCACGCTTTGTGTTTCCTTTATACTTCCAGTTTCCAGACCAACACCCCCCCCCCCCCGTGAAAAATATACAAAATCAAGTGCAACATTTGCATTTAATTATATCCCCGTCTGAGTGGTCTGTTTGTTGTCTGCGTCTCGTATCGAGCCTTTTCAGTTACAGTCTGCCTCTGACATTCACAGCATGGTATAAATTGCGTTGAAAGACCAAAAGATGAGATCACCGAATGAATACACTGCAGCAGACAAATAAAATATGAACTAACCCCATATTTCATATCTAAGAACGACAGCAAATTGTGTTCTCGATCTATTTAGCATGGCAGTCTACTGAGGCGTGGAAAATGTTGAAGAAAAATTGCAACGCTATTCCATCGTTAGTAAATAATTGCCGGGTTGCAACGGCAATTTCGATAAGGCGTAAGAGAAGAGAATTGTTATCAGGAAATTAAATTACCCGGATTGTATTTTTTTTTTGGAATTGTCTGTTTCTGGTTTTCCAGTAATGTTCCTCATACTTAGTTTTACTGCAGGAAGGAAACAAATACGTTTTGCAATAATTGTGTATGCAATTATAAAATAGAGCAAATCAACATGCAGGAATCTCTAACGATATATATTGTAACGTAGCCTGAGCCGGGCGGGTTCGAGGATTTAAAGAAATATTCTGGCGCACACCGTATTTACAAACTTTTATTAAAAAGACCACTAAGACTAACTTTTCACAATGTACAGACTTTCACAATATCACGCGCTGATCACTTGTTCACGATGCTTCCAATAGACTGACTTGCTCCGTTGTTTGATCCCTTCTTATACCGCTCCCTTCGTTCTCGAATTCTTCTATTCCCGGAATCATGAGATCATGTTTCCAACGCAAAGAATTATTCCAGAAGAATGAGATCAGTGTCTTGTACGAGCGTGGTATAGCATGAGATCACCGCCACAGAGTCTTCTAGAGCATCCCATGTGAATAATTATTCCCAGACGTTCTCATGTAGACTATTCCAGATTAATTACGTTACCATACGTGGTGAGATCATCATGACATCATCCGCTTCCGGGCCGTCGCGCCGTCGTCTCATTGCCCCCCTTTTAAAGATTGTTCGTCCCGAACAATCTACTTCAATCCTGTTGATTTGTCCCGGAGTAGGGTGCCAAGCGATCCAGGTGAACCACCTTCATCTTCGCTCGGGGATTGCGTTGAATCCGGTACACTACGTCGTTAATCCTCTTTACAACCGTGTACGGGCCTTCCCAACTGGGTTGTAACTTTGGGCAGCGACCTTTCTTTCGCCGAGGGTTGAACAACCATACCAAGTCTCCATCACTGAATCCTGCCGAATTCACCCTCAGATCGTAACGCGTCTTCATCCGGTCGCTCGCCACGCGAATGTGACTGCGCGTTAGTTCATGTATACTGGACATGGCTTCCTGTAGTTCGTCTACGTAGTTTCCCACGTCCTTCCGCTCTTGTCCCGGTGATCCGAAAGCCAGATCGCATGGTAGACGCATTTCCCGTCCAAACAGGATCTTCGCCGGTGTCTGGTGGGTCGTCTCGTGAATTGCCGCTCTGTACGCCAGCAAAAACAAAGGTAGACGCCGATCCCAGTCCCGCTGATGTTGATCGACCACCTTGGACAAGTGCTGCTCCATGGTCTTGTTGAAACGCTCGACCATTCCATCTGACTGAGGATGCAGGGGTGTCGTCCTTGTCTTCCGCACGCCCAATAGTTCGCAGACGCCCTGGAACACTCCAGATTCAAAGTTCCGCCCTTGGTCCGAGTGCATTTCCAGTGGAAGTCCGTAGCGGCAAATCCAATTTTCTACCAACGCCTTGGCAACCGTCACAGCTTCTTGATTGGGTAGGGCATAGGCTTCCGGCCACTTGCTAAAATAGTCGATGACCACCATGATGTACTTGTTTCCCGAATCAGTGGTAGGAAACGGTCCTGCTACGTCGAAGGCTATTCTCTCGAATGGTGCCCCAACGTTGTACTGCTTCATGGCTCCTCGACTACGCGTCTGTGGACCGTAGCTCGCCGCACAAGTGTCACATTTTCGACACCAGCTCTCGACATCGTTTCGAACGTTCACCCAATAGAAGCGTTCACGGACTTTACCCATGGTCTTATTCACGCCCAGATGTGCGCCGGACACTCCACCGTGGATTTCTTGCAAGACCTCCTTCACGCGACACTTGGGCAAAACCAGTTGCATCGTCACCGACTTCCCGTCTGTACTCTCCCATGCTCGCTTCAGCAGGCCATTTTCCACTTTCAGTGAATCCCATTGGGCCCATAGTGCTTTGAGAGCAGGACTCTTGTCCGAAATGTCTTGCCATTGTGGTCTCTGATTTCCGTTCTCTTTGCTTTCCAAAATTGCACTAATCTCGCTATCTCCAAGTTGTTCTGCCCTCATTTCCGCCGTCGTCCATCCATCTTGAGGTTGCAGAACCAATCTCTTCACGCCCTCGAATTCTTTGGATGCCTCTCTCCGAGTGCAATGTTTGCAGTCACTCCGGCACGGCCTCCTAGAAAGTGCGTCCGCATTCTGGTGTGATCTGCCTGGTCGGTGTTCGATTTCAAAATCATACTGCTGGAGCCTCTCCAACCATCTGGCTGTCTGTCCTTCTGGATCCTTAAGGCTTAACAGCCACCTCAACGCAGCATGATCCGTTCGGATTTTGAAGTGTTGACCGTACAGGTACTTGTGAAAATGTCCTACTGCATTTACGATTGCCAATAACTCCTTCCTCGTAACGCAGTAGTTTCTTTCCGGCTTAGAAAGCACCTTGCTATAGTATTCGATGACTTTTTCTTCGCCTTCCTGTACCTGAGAAAGGACTGCCCCGATACCGTTGTTACTGGCGTCTGTATCCAGGACATACCGCCCCTTTACTCTCGGGTAAGACAGAATAGGACCTGTGCACAGCGAGATCTTCAAAGTTCTAAACGCTGCTTCACTCTCGTTATTCCAGATAAATGGAGTTTTGTCTTCCGTGAGTCTGTGCAGAGGCTTGGCAATGTCAGCAAACCCTTTGACAAATCTGCGATAGTAGGTACAGAGGCCCAAGAAGCTTCTCAGCTGGTGCTTGTCCCTTGGTCGTGGCCACTCGCGGACGGCCGCGATCTTGTCTGGATCTGTTTGTACTCCGCTGGGTGAAACCACATGGCCCAAGAACTTCACTTCTGTCTGGAACAATTGGCATTTCTTGGGGTTGAGCTGAAGGTTGGCATTCCGCAGGCGGCTGAAGATCTCTTCCAAATTTTTCAAATGTTCTTCGAAAGTTCTTCCAACTACCATGACGTCATCAAGATACACCAAGCAGGTTTTCCATGTCAGCCCTCGCAGGACCAGTTCCATCAACCTCTCGAAAGTGGCTGGAGCGTTGCAGAGTCCAAATGGCATGACGTTAAAATGGTAGAGACCGCTTCCAGTCGAGAACGCCGTCTTCTCTTTGTCATCGGGATGGATCTCAACTTGCCAGTAGCCGCTCTTCAAGTCCAGGGTTGAGAACCACTGCGATCCCGACAACATGCTTAGGGTGTCATCGATACGTGGCAACGGATAGCTGTCCTTCTTAGTTACATCGTTCAGCCGTCTGTAGTCAACGCAAAAGCGAGTGGAACCATCTTTCTTCGTTACCAATACAACTGGTGACGACCACGGGCTTGAGGAGTCTTCAATTATCCCGTCTGCTTTCATTTTGTCCACCATCTGAGCCACCTCTTGGTGTTTTGCGAACGGAAGTCTTCTTGGCGGTTGTCGGACCGGAGCAACATCTCTTGTGTTGATTCTGTGCTGCACCATGTTGGTTCTGCCGGTGCTTCGGTCTTCTGTAGCAAAAATGTCAGTCTCCTTGCGTATAAATGCCATGGCCTTCTCTAATTG
Source organism: Diaperis boleti (assembly GCA_963583935.1). Classification (NCBI taxonomy): domain Eukaryota; kingdom Metazoa; phylum Arthropoda; class Insecta; order Coleoptera; family Tenebrionidae; genus Diaperis; species Diaperis boleti. The sequence goes on along the minus strand of OY757248.1, from coordinate 36,332,670 downwards.
ATGGTTCGTAAGGTGTTTCCAGTCTTCTAGGAAAAGCTTCTCTACACTTGTTCGCTGAGCCTCTTTTCTGATACACCCAACAGGTTGTTCTTCACAACGGACGACCCGTAGTACAGGATGGTATAGTCCAATCGTCTGCCCTTTCTGTAGTGTAACACGACTTTCGCCTAAATTCGCTACACGGATTGGAATTCGTCCATTAGCCTCAACGAGTGTTCTTGCTACCATGATCTGTGTTTTCTGTGTCACGTCCGGGTTGGTGGTCACGTTCGGTTCTATTATTCCAGTCCGGTATCCCCCAGGGTCTTCTTCCAACTCTGCCAGCACGATCTGTTCCGAGTTCTTCTGTACACGGACCGTTTCGGAGACTATCACTTTCACTTCGTCGGCGGATGGTATCGCAGAGTGCAGGGAGATTTCTTCGTTGCCAACTAGCAGCATGCGATTCTTGATGTCCAGCACGAATCCGAACTTCTTCATGATGTCAAGACCCAAGATGAAATCGTCTACTATATCAGCTACAATAACCTTGTGAACGAACTCGAACCTCCCCAACTCGAGTCTTGCTTCAACTTCCCCGAATACTCGTGCTGCTTCTCCCGTTGCTGTTTTTAACACTAGGTCGCTCTCTGCCAATTGGAAATCTCCCAGCGGTTTGAAGATGTCTGGTCTTCCGATCGAGACGGTCGCTCCGGTGTCGACGGTCATAGAACAGCCAGCTCCGTTGATTCGACCCTCCAGCAACAGACTGTCGTTCCTTCTTCGTAGCTGCGAGACGGAGATGACCCTAGGGGCTTTTGTAGGGCCAGCTAGCACACGCCCCAAAGCGCTAGCTGGACTTAGTTTTCCGACTGCCTTGAAGTTGAAGGGCCGGACTCCGGATTTCTATGGGTCTGCTCCGGCGATCTCCTTGAACGGCAGTCCCTCCTCAAATGACCCACTCTCCCACAATTAAAGCATCTGGGTCTGCCTGTCATGCTTCCGCGCCGCATTTCCTCAAGCAACGTCTTTATTTCTCGCAGCAGGTCGTTTCCGTCTTTCGGGGCTTCCTCCATAGTTACTGCTCGCAGACGTTGAGCCGCCGGACGACAAGCGTTTTTAGCCGCCTCGAACTCCAGGGCGTGCACGAGGGCATCGGCGCATTTTTGATGTCTACCTAGTCTCAACATTTGCTGCAACTCACCGTCACGGACCCCATCAATAAACGCGCTTGTTCCAAGTTGGTGGTGGAAGTCGCTAGGGGCGCTTGGGTAGGCCAGATGTACGAGTCTCTCAACGTCCGCCGCAAACTCCTGCAGGCTTTCGCCATTCTTCTGAACTCGTGACTTCAGCTGTGACTGGTACACTTGGTTCAAGTGGAGGTCTCCATACCGCAGCTCGAGAGCGTTGACCACGGCGACGTAGTTCTTTTGTTCCCTCTCCGGGACGGTTTGCAGCAGCTGAAGAGCTTGTCCTCGCAAGGATAACACCAGTGCAGTGGCTTTCTCTTCTTCACCCCAGTTGTTCATTTCGGCCGCTGCCTCGAATTGCCTCCTGTACATAAACCACGAGGTCTGACCATCAAAGGTCGGAGGTTTTAGCCTTTGTGATGACGGTTCTGTCACGACCGACTGCCCCGTTGTTATCCTTTTCAGCTTTGTTTCCATTTCCTTGACTTTCTTTTCCAATTCCTCTTTCATTTCCAGAACTTCTTCTTTTACAACTTCTTCAATTTCCAGAACTTTCCTTTCCACAACTTGAACCTTCTCTTCCACGTCTTTTTTAAAAGTGTTTTGCAAAATGTTTAGCTGATCGAAAATTCTCTTCTGTTCCTCTTGTCGTCGATTTTCTTGTTCTTGTTTTTCTTCTTGTCGTCGCTTCTCTAGTTGTTCTAGAAGTGCCATTTGTTCTTTTCTTTCTTCTTGTCGTCGCTTCTCTAGTTGTTCTAGAAGTGCCATTTGTTCTTTCCTTTCTTCCTGTCGTCTTTTTTCTTGTTCTTCTCTTTCTTCTTGTCGTCTCTTTTCTAATTGTTCTAGAAGAGCGGCCATTTGTCCTTGTAGAGCCTCCATGGTTTTACTTCTCGTGACTCTTCCAGAAGGTTGCTTTGACATGCGTCACGTACCGGTTGGTTCAATTTTTTTTTTTTTACGTCCGCTTCTTTAAATCCCACTTCTGACACCAATGTAACGTAGCCTGAGCCGGGCGGGTTCGAGGATTTAAAGAAATATTCTGGCGCACACCGTATTTACAAACTTTTATTAAAAAGACCACTAAGACTAACTTTTCACAATGTACAGACTTTCACAATATCACGCGCTGATCACTTGTTCACGATGCTTCCAATAGACTGACTTGCTCCGTTGTTTGATCCCTTCTTATACCGCTCCCTTCGTTCTCGAATTCTTCTATTCCCGGAATCATGAGATCATGTTTCCAACGCAAAGAATTATTCCAGAAGAATGAGATCAGTGTCTTGTACGAGCGTGGTATAGCATGAGATCACCGCCACAGAGTCTTCTAGAGCATCCCATGTGAATAATTATTCCCAGACGTTCTCATGTAGACTATTCCAGATTAATTACGTTACCATACGTGGTGAGATCATCATGACATCATCCGCTTCCGGGCCGTCGCGCCGTCGTCTCAATATGATGTGTTTCTGTGCGTGATAGAAGAGAGCCGCATCCCTAAGATCTAGGAAATAAATAAGTGCCCCATGACTGAATCCATGACCAAATCGTCAAAGGAACTGAGACATTTTCTGCTTGTTCAAAGTATTGACACACCAACCCTTCCATCTCCAATTCAAACCAAAAATGCAAAGAAGAATTCTGATACGGATTTTAATCGTGAGAACGATTAAAAGTCTCTTTTTAAAAGTTTTTAATGACGATGTGCTAGACGAAAGTGAGTATGCAAAATATATTGGACGCATTTTTTTAATGTATGTACATATATTATTTCGTAAGCTATTGGTGAAATCCTAATATACGTTCATCGAGAGTAGACGCCGCGTCAAAACAACCACGCCTACGCAAGCAATAATTGTGTTCCTTAGATTGGGTGCCCCTCATAAGAATTCAGAACACAACAATGCAGTTTGCAGTCATTAAAAAATATCAACTGAGTCAGCGTTCGAAAGAAGATATCCACGAAAATATATACAATCGAATAGAGAAACTCCTCCTTTTTTTGAAGTCGGTTAATAAAACGCGTATGTTTTTACACAAACTGTCTTTGTTTTGACTAGACAACAACCGCTTCTCGCGTTTCTGATTTTGCGCTGTGTCTACTCTCGATGGACGTACATATTATAGTCACTGGGTCACTGGTCGTAAAAATTGGAATCGCTCCTTAACAAAAAATGTCTTTTTGTGATTCCATGTTTGTTAGAATGTGTCAATTTTCTAAAATCTGTAAATAACAGAAGTGAAAAAATTAAAGGTCACTGTTTTATTGCTTTTTATAATACATAATTCGAATTTCCAATTTTTCGTTTTGTCTTGTTTTATTTTACTGTCTTTGATTTGTTGCACCTAATTAAAAAATATGTAGTAGAAAAACACGACAAAAATTAATTGGCAACAACGGTAATATGGGTCCAAAAATTACCCTTCTCTCACATGTGTGAAATATTTTTCATGTGACAATTCACGCCCTGATATACAAAAAGTGAGTAAGTTAAGTACTTAAATGAAATTTTAAATGAAAATGTATAGGTAATAATATAGGACAGGCTTTCGGCTTCATGCCTCACGCAGAATATACTCAACAGCCAGCGGTGTGGGCCTCGTGTACCTATCTCTAAATACTAAAAACACAGTGATTAAACAAAAATCATTTTTTTTGGAGACTACAAGGCAAAATAGTTTGGCGAAAACACTGATGTTTTTATTACTGTGAATATTACCAGTCAGTCATTGAGGAGTTATCGTCCATAAAATAGAAAACAATGGTGACTAAAATGGACCGACAACATCCAGAATATTATTAGTTTTATGGCTTGTCTTTGATTAGGTATTCATTGAAAAAGTGCGTCCAACATATTTTGCATACTCACTTCCTTCTAGCGCCTGCAATAATGTAATATACCTAATACATTATCACATAATGTTGACGACTATATAGTGAATTAGTAAATGCCCGCACTAAATATTTCTCGTCCATAAAATTAAATCCGATATTTCCACAGCGGAAGGCGCTCTGTCAGTTTAGCGCCTGATGGAGAAACAACAAACGTAAATCAAATAACGTAATAAAACAAACTTGTTTACACGTAGGCATACGTGTTATTGTCAACTGTCCATTTGCGCCGATGCGATAATCATTCTAGGTGGAGGCAACGAAATTTACACAGGCCTAACTTTAAAGTTCCCGAGCCGCACCAATTCCATGTAAACGTGCTGACCTACTGACGTAATTTCGTCTCATGCGCGTTTGGGCCGACCTCCGACAACACAATGCGGCTCCTAAATTGCCCTGGGGGCGTTATGCTAGCTACCTGTTAAGTAAGGAAAAGTGCGCGTTGGTGTAGACCCACCTTCATGCAATAACTGGGTCTTCAACTGCTAATTATGTCGAATTTTAATATAAAACGACAGAAAAGGGAATGTCCGATCCAATTATTCGCCCACGAATGCTGGAAAGTACCAAGAAATGACAATTAAATTTTGTATTTGCTTTGGTCCAATCGGTTATCATAGTTCGTTCTCCGGCAAACAATGCAAGTAATAATCATTTTTAATTAACAACCGTCAGAAGCGAGCGATTTTAACGAGAACGTAGGTCGAAACGACCTATGGCAAACGTAATTTTGTCCTGCATGTTTTTACAGTAATTCCGCCAAGCGAGGCAATTCCGACATCGGTGGACACTGGAGGACGAAATGCTCGCTCAACACTCGATAAAGTTTAATAAATCAACAAGAAAGAACATGATTGGGCAGATGTAGGCGGTGGAAATTGCGTGACCAGCAGAATAGTCCACACAAAATCCGGGAGATTCATGGGCTTCAGAAGCCGACAACAGAATCCATAGAAATTGAGTACCTACTTCCGTGCCCACATGTAAGTGATTCCAGTCAATGTCTTCATTAAGTCTATTCAACGGAAAAAACAACAGCAGTTGGAATATGTATAAGTCCACGTCAACATTATTGACAAAAACGAACAAAACCCATTAAGCAATAAGCCACTTCCTTCACTTCGGGAAGCTTTCTGGCCGAAAATTGGAAATATCCCTGTCCGTTTTATCTTAATTCCTCAGAAATCGCAACGATCTGGAATAAGCCGAACCTCATCAGAAAACCTGTAAATTTTCAGACAATGTGAGATGAAACGCCCTTATTAAATTCACTTTATTAATCAGAGCGTCGCGTCCTCGCTCTTTTTCCATCGTCCGCAAAACGAACGCCTTTGCGCTAATTTAATTTGCCTGAAGCCAGGTTCGGCAATAAGCCGCTAATTTAATAACACTCACCTCGCAGAAACTTGCTAAAGCAACGTTTTGGTCGAAACACAATTGAATGTAAGTTAGGAAACACCACAGAATATTAAAATAATGCAGGTGGCAGGTTTCGAGCGACGACGAACTTTGCAAAACCACGCTCGCGAGGTTGTTGCTGTCCCTTTTGAGCCAGAATGAACGAAACACGTTGGTTTTAATTACGCAAAGTTGGTAAAGTCATTGTGGTCTGAAATCAAAGTGAATGATTTTATTTTGCAGATAATGGGCCCGCTATATGGAAATTTTAGTCAACAAAAATAAAATTCAAAAATTCCCGTTTATTCCAGGGAATGCATTACTACGATTTCAAGTTTTTAATGTCAAAAATGTCAGATGAGGCTACCATTTCCCATTCAGTTTCAGCCGCCCTCGCAAATCAAACACTGAAAAAACAAATTGGGCAAATATTGGAAAAGTTGAACGATGTCGGCATGTTGTGGGGAAAGATAAATAAATTAAATATTTTTAAAAACAAGCTTGTATTAAATGTTCTGATGAAAAGAAGAAAATAAATTTTGAAATACATAAATCAAACCAAAGGAAACCCATAATTTTGTTACATTATAACGGGTGTTCATTTAAATTAGTCATCAAGTCGCCTATGAATTTGACGTTTCTCTGTTGCATTTTTTTTAACTTGACAGTTTATTTAAATTTGAATTAATTGAAATAAATAATGTTTTACTCAGTTACCCCACTTGGCTACCTGATGGTAGATGTGCGAAGATAATTGCACGCAGTTGAAGACCGATCGTCTTAAGCCAAAAACTTTTTTCTGTCGTCTTCATCATTGGTTTTTTGCGTTTATACACACGTTTTCAGATGGTTCAGAATTGGATGAATGAAAGAAAATTCACGAGTTTACTGAGGCCCCAAACCGCTGATATTCTGTTGATATTCTTATGGAACATCTTTATTTATGTGAATACAATTTATTCTAATCGAAGGGGATATTGTGTTGTGTATGTACGTAGAATGTGTTGTAAAGCACTGCACTGGTAACAACCAACAACGCATTTGTTTAAAAATGGCGTCCTAACCGAGTGGAATTGGAGGTTATGTTTCTCATATTGGTTTATAAGGTTTAGCTAAACTGATTTCATTGCAGGTACATGATTTGTGCAGTTCATGGTTGATAGAAGTCGATAAAAAAAAATTGGGTTTCCTTCACTGCGAGATCGAAGGTCGTGATTTACCTGAAGACATTAAACAACGCGAGTGATTAACAAAATACAGAATGCGTCAGTGTGTTCAGACCATTTTTTAACAGGTACAAGTGAACCTTTATTATAACTTATTGTGATAGAAAAACTTGGTTCTGCTGATGATCCCTCGCAGAAAATGGGGTACACGTTCAGTAATGGTATTCCTGTACCATGACAACTGTTGTCAAAAGTAAAATGTTGAAGGAAACCGCCAACAGCAGTTATCCAACAACTGTCAAGTGTCACTTCGATTTTAGGTTATGTTAGTCTGAATTTTATGAAGCAATAAATCACATGCGTTTTTCAATTCGTCTTCGTCACTCAAAAAATCATAAGCAACTTGATGAATTTAAATGAACACCTGTTACAAAAACTGTATATGATATAAAAGCTTATATTATAATGTCATATGTATCTTGAAAGTAATTCTAAGTAGAGTAGAATAGAACGAAGGTTTACAAACAAAAAATGCTACAAAAAGACACTGGGTAAGCAAACGACGGAATTAATTTATTAATGGTACGTACGAAGGCGCTGAACGGACATGAATGGAAAAATAACTGACAACGATTTTTTTCTAGCAAATTCTGACTTCTTTTGGCAATTCTGACTTTTTTCTAGCAATTCTGACTTTTTTCTGGCAATTCTGGTAGAGGGAAATATGTCGAGCGCGTAGCCCGAGGCACCAATTTCAGTGATCCACGGAAGTTGTCGTCTTAGTCGCGTCAATAAATACATAAAACAGGCAATCTTCGGAAGTCCTCAAAAACAGCTTCGATTTTTTTTTTTTTGTGAATGTTTGTTTTTATATATTATTTAAAATCAGAAACCTTTTGAAGTGAGGAAATAATTATTTATATTGTTTAAGCACTATTTATTATATTTATATAAAAAAAAATGGTTTTTCAATACTTATTCTACAAATAATATACGATAGTAAATTATAAAATTATTATGAATTGTGGATTATTTATTTTAGACATTTATAAATAAAAAAATTAAAAACTATCAATCAATGCTTGTAGGAAGGAAAAATTTCAGAATTTTCCTCGATTTCCATGGGATTCCCTGATCAGATCTTCACTTTTTGACAATGGAATCACCTCAAGAGTATACCCTTTCAAATAAAAAAAGAATTCTGAAAATCGGTCTACAATTGACGAAGAAATTGATGAACATACATGAAGTCGGTTAATAAAAGGGAGCGAAAATTTGAGGATTTTTCTCGATTTGCATGGGATTCCCTAATCAGATCTTGACTTTTTGACAATGGCACTACCTCAAAAGTATACAATTTCAAATAAAAGAAGAATTTTGAAAATCGGCCCACAATTGACGAAGAAATAGGTGAACATACATGAAGTCGGTTAATAAAAGTCAGCGAAAATTTGAGGATTTTTCTCGATTTCCATGGGATTACCTGATCAGATCTTGATTTTTTGACAAAGAAACTTCCGCTGGAGTATACCCTTTAAAATAAAAGAAGAATTTTGTAAATCGGTCTACAATTGACGAAGAAATCGGTGAACATACATGAAGTCGGTTATAATAAAAGGGAGCGAAAATTTGAGGATTTTTCTCGATTTCCATGGGATTCCCTGATCAGATCCTGACGTTTTGACAATGGAACTACCTCAAGAGTATACCCTTTCAAATAAAAGAAGAATTTTGAAAATCGGTCCACAATTGACGAAGAAATCGGTGAACATACATGAAGTCGGTTAATAAAAGGGAGCGAAAATTTGAGTATATTTCTCGATTTCCATGGGATTCCCTGGTTAGATCCTGATTTTTTGATAATGTAACCACCTTAAGAGTACACCCTTTCAAATAAAAGAAGAATTTTGAAAATCGGTCCACAATTGACGAAGAAATCGGTGAACATACATGAAGTCGGTTAATAAAAGGGAGCGAAAATTTTAGTATATTTCTCGATTTCCATGGGATTCCTTAGTCAGATCCTGATTTTTTGATAATGGAACCACCTTAAGAGTATACCCTTTGAAATTAAAGAAGAATTTTGTAAATAGGTCCATAATTGACGAAGAAATCGGTGAACATAAATGAAATATAAATATATAAATTTTCTGAGGTAACAAGCATTAAAAAAAATTAAAACATACAACCGAATTGATAACTTCCTCCTTCCTTAAAGTCTGTTAAAAAAAAAGCGCAAAACATTTTTTTTTTAGATAAATATCATACATATTGTTTAAATAATATTAATAGTTATATCCCCGCTCCAAAAGGTTTCTGATTATAAATAATATAAAAAAAGCAAATATTAAAGAAAAAAAAAAACATCAAAATCGGAGCTGTTTCTGAGGACTTCCGAGAAAAAGACTTCATTGACTCGACTATCTGAGAAAATTAGATTTTCCGTTTATCATTCCTAAAATATGAGATACTCTCCACATTCACCCACTGAAATTGTGGCTCGAGTTTCACGTAGAGGGAAATATGACCTTCTTGGAGTACGTTTCTTTAAGTGGTCGAGCGCCTAGCACGAGACACAAATTTCAGTGATCCACGGAAGTTACCGTCTCTAAAAATTTGTTTTTCTGTGGATCATTGAAATTGGTGCTTCGCGCATACTCCAAAAAGGTCATATTTCCCTGTACGTGAAACTCGAAATGTGGACAGTATTTCATATTATAACCTTGGGCAACAAAACAGCGCCATCGTCCTACCACTGTCGCAATTGCCAGAAAAAAAAGTCTGAATTGCCAGAATTGGCAGAAAAAAAGTCTGAATTGCCAGAAAAAGTCAGAATTGGAAGAAAAAATTTAGAATTGCTAGAAAAAAGTCGGAATTGCTAGAAAAAAAGCGTTGTCAGTTATTTTTCCATCCATGTCAGTTCAGCGCCTTCGTATTAACGTGTTAATTATTGGCATGTAATTAACTGTTCGGTATTTTAATGCATGTGTGCAAAGTAAATAATTGTCATTGTAACTATAGTAACCAGTTGCACGGTAGGTTACACCAGAATTTAAATATATGTTTGCATAGTAAAATATAACGAGTGAGCAACAAAATTCGTGATCGTAGGAGGCTCTGAATCCAAAATTTTGAGTCGATTCTTGATCGATACGATTGTGTAAAAAGTCATCGAGCTGTCAAATCTGATTCAAATTTGTGACAGTCAGAAAAAATAGTTTAAAAGTAAAGTAAAAGAGCCGATGTACGTTTAGCCAACTGCGATCACGAATTTTGTTGCTCACTGGTTAGCATAACTGCAATTGCTTTATTTTATTGCTTTATGCACAGTATAAAAAATGTTTGCTTGGTATAAAATATAACATCATTTAATACGTATTTAACTGCGTCACGCACAGTATAAAAATGTATGTATGTCCGGTAAAATTCAATAAGAACAATTACAGATTGCACACTATATTCTAATATACAGTGTGATCATGAAGTTTCGCACAAATTCATAATTTAGTTATGTTATGTTTTTGCAAAAAAGACTTGAACAGGTCGATTTTTGTTTTTAAATAGCTATCTTTCGAAATAAAATTTTTGTTGATGACGTCATCTGTTTTTGAACTATGACACAACTTTTTTTTTCAAAGAAAATTCCTTGAAAAAATACTATTTTACTACGAAGTCGTAGTGAAATGGCGCAGATTAGTCCAGAAGTGATTGAACGATGTGTTCAAAGCGTTAAAACACGTCTGGGAAAGTGTCAAATAGTTGACCGATGTCAGTTTGAGCACTTGCGTTAATTTTATTATGTTTTTCATTTTCCGTTGTTTGCTTTCCAAATTTATTGTTGTTTTTCTTTTTTTTTTCAAGGAATAAAATGTACTTATTTTTGATGTAAAACATAATTTTTTCAAAAAAAAAAGTTATGCAAAGTACATATCATTTTTTATTCTTATTGAATAGAGAATTGAAAACTGTATTTAAAAACCAAAAAAAAGTTGGGGGTTGCTATTTAAAAAAATTGATGACGGGGTCATAGTTCAAAAACAGATGACGTTATCAACAAAATTTTTATGTCAAAAGATGGCGATTTAAAAACAAAAATCGACCTGTTCGAGCGTTTTTCACAAAAATAGTACATAACTAAAGTCACGGTGTTTGTGGTCGAACTCCTCCGAAACGACTCGGTCGATTTTTATGATTTTTTTTTTATTTGGCAGGTATGAGAATAGGAGATAAACTATTTTTCACATGGACATGGGAGCCCAGGGGGAATCTTGGGCTGGACCGGTTTAACCGGTTTAACCGGTTTAACTGGAAATTTGTTTTGTATATTTGGTAGGTGTGAGAATATAGGTCGTAAAGTATTTTTCACATGGACATAGGGGCCTCTTTGGGCTGGACCGATCTTTTTTTTGATTTGATTTTTCTTATGCGAATAACATTTTACTCAAAAAATACTTAACATTTCGATTTTTATACCAAGCGTCCAGTAATCTACTGAACACTCTTCAGAAAGTACTGAACATTCCGATTTTCATACCGAGCGTCCATAATTTTTACTATGCGAATATTATATTACACTTGGCAGTGTGCTTATTAAATACATAGCGATAATAATACTATGATTCTATTACTAATATTATGCATTAGAATTATATCTATAATTTGCAATATCAAGTTTTGCTGAAAATTGTAAACAGGCAAACGAATTAAATACTATGTGAATAATTTGTTGCGTTAGTTATTTAATTATTTTTCTAGGAACACATCAACTTCTGGATTTTGATAACGAGAAACGTTTGGTGATGCACATACAAAAATTTCATGATACAAAGATTGGCATTTGAATTCGCTGAGAAACTGGTTATAGAAACACAATTTAATAAAGAGGCTGGAGACCGTATTGGTTCCGACTGTTTTTATAACGTAATTCAGAGCTTAGAATAGGTCAGGCTGAAAGCTTATCTGTTGCAAGAGCAAATCGGGAAGAGGTCAATAAAATGTTTCAGCTACTGCTAAATGTGATGACGAATTCGAATTATCGGATAAACCAGAATCTAAAATGTAGATGGAGCTGGTGTCCAACTATAAATAATCCTACTGGAAAAGCTATTGCTACAACAGGAGAAAAAGTAGTTCATTCTTTGACTTCTAGTGAAAAGGGTGAAATTTTATCGATTGTAGCATGTTGTATTGCTATCTATAGGAAACTTTCTCTCATCAGTAGTAACCATTGAACAAAAAACCAGAGTTTCAAGATGGATGCAATTTCAAGATTTGGAGCTTGTGGAATTTACCCTTTCAATCCTTCTGAAATTACAGAGAGCTTTTTTGTTGGCTATGTCTGACAATTCTTTAAACAATCAAAGCTTTGCAGACGAACTGAAGAAGTTCTAGAACAGGAACCAGGTCGATCCAATACTACTAATAATAATTCTGAATCCAACATTTCGTCTAGTAATAAAGACATTCCACAAACGGAACCAGGTCCATCCAATGAATCAATAATACTAGAAGCGGACCGAAATCTACCCCGATAGATCTTCTAATTCAAGGCCATCGATTATTTTGCAAAACAGCAATATTATTAATAGTATCGTTACTTCACCAAGCAAATATGTCCTCCGGTACCAGAACTTTGTATTGGTTCTATTGTATAAGAGATGAAAACAAGCTGCTGTAAGTAAGACATCGTTGCGCTATCCTAACCCGCCTTGGGCTTTTTTTTTGTAAATTTTGCGCCATATCTAACATAACCCGTTTTGAGTTTTAAACTGTAACGCTTAGCCGCCGGAGTTCGAACCATGCGAGGCTCGCTCTCACCACTAGACCATCGGACGTATACCTCGAATATACCTTGCAAAAATGGACGTCGGCCAGCTGAAACTGATATCCAAACAAAAAGAAAGAAAGCTCAGATGAAAATGAAATGTCTACAGAACATTCGGATCAAATGGATACAAAAAAAGATTCAGAATGTTTTGAAGAATATCAACTATCCCACCTTTACCCTATTGGTCTAAGCAAGCTAACAGTTTACGGTCGGTAGAACAAATGTAATGACCTTGGCTTAAAACAATTTCCTTATTTCCAACAAAACGCAAAACTTCACCCATTAATTAGCATCAACGAGATGCGTTTTTGCTCCGCGAGTCCTGAGATACGTATTCCTGAAAGCTTTTTTATTACACAGCACTGCCTTTATAACCATTCAAAATTTCTCGCAATTTCTATTTTTAAAAATTCGAATTCTACTCCGTACCCTGTCGGTTTATGAATGTAGAAAGTGTGGGCGTGAATGGGAGAAATGCCATCTTATTATTGAGTAACGCGGTAATTCCACGTTATAGTTAACCGGAATTTCAACCATACCATCATAATAATTGCTTCTTTGTCATTCGAAATAACGAGAGAAATCGCTGCCACATTCATGATACACGACAGATAATACAGTCCACAATTGGTGTGGGCGCTCGGATTTAATGGCCAAAAAACGCTCCGAGTTGGTATCTTCAAAAACTGAAATGAAAACATCGTTATCATCTTGTGTCAGGACAGGATACTGCAGACATTAACTTTTTGATTTGTTTAACACCCCCACGAACGAGTGCGATCATTATTGATTTTGATTTGGCGCAGTCTTCCTGAGAGAGATGAAACTTCCAGGATGATTTTTAGTTAAATCGTAAACAATTCGGAAAGTTTTTCCTCTGAAATAGATTATTGATGGAACGGCGTGAATACACGCGATTTTTTTCACCACAGGAAAACTGGGTCATTGTGGCGCGCTGGAGCAACGTGACCTCTTCGGGACGAGCAAATTTCCTTTTACGGTTTTCTTTGCGTAAATCTACATAAAACGATTGTGTTTATCTTGAGAATTAGACATACAGTCGCCAAAAAGGCATAAATATGGCGAAGAGGGTTGTTATCAAGATAAAATGGTACGATAGACAGAGAGATGAAATCGGATCGGCGGATAAATAAAATATAGAGCATAGGGGTAAATTTGTGAGAGCGTCAGCTCAAGATTATTTCGTCTGACGTTCCGTGCAGTTTTATAAAATATTTACGGTGAAGTTTCGTCAGTCTGACTACTAAGTTGATATCGTGAGTTCACAATTTTGTCGATGTTATAGTAAGAGGAAACATAAAAATGTAGCGGCAATAAGCACGGCATCTTTTTGACATTTGTAATCCTGACGTAGAGATAAGACCTTCTGGGCTGTAAATTTTTATTGCACGGTGTAAAATCAACGGAACACGTTTAGGTTTAGAGGACCTCTGACACTTGACAAGTGAATCCATAGATAAAAGTTCAATTGACCACACTGTGATCATCACATATATTTTCTGTTATTTAATTAAATTTCCTTTCTTTAAGAATACAATAGTGTTCATGTTTTCCAATTGATATACTAAGTACTAAGCTTAAAATAGTTTGGCAACCCTAAAGATCATCTTGGTACCTCTTGAGACTGCCTTCAACTCTTCAAGCAAATGGAAGTGGTGCAAAAAAAGCTCACGGTTGAGTTATCTTTAAATCAACATCAACAAACCGAAACGGATTGCCATTAGGGTTCTAGTGCTCGAATAACAAATGACGATCAATTTTGGCTTTTGCATCTGCCACCCACGTCTCAATCTTCTTACAACAAGGTATTTGTGGAGTGCTGGAGGCACTTGCGGCGGAGCTTATAGTTGGCTACACCGTCGGATTATGTGAGAAAACGGATTAAACGGAAGTAAGATTTTAATAACGATTCTTCCGCGAGTTAAAGTTCTCACGAATGAGTTGAAGGTCGAAGCAAATATAAATAATCATTGTGGTTACAGGATGTACAAAAAAAAAGATTTGCCTACACTCGATATAATTAACAAACATTATTATTATTAAAAATTCGTTAACTGAAACAAACAATCCAGCAAGCCGCAAAATAAATTTCATCATAACAGTTGTGAACTGCTATCTCATTAAAAACTGTTTGAATACTAAAAATATATAGTACACACCGAATCCAAATAGAAACTTATCAGCATGGAACCGCCTGGTTCCAATTTCGCTCGCTTTTTCAAACTAACAGGAAATGAAAACTCACATTTTACCGGTCCACGTGAAATCGGCAGTTCTTACAATTACTTCCACTTTTATGTAGTGTTTAAACTGTAGAGCGTCAGTTTACAATCCGCTTCAAAAATAAACCGCGGATAAAAACGCCAAACCGAAATTCAAACCACAACTTGTTTTTTTACAGGATATCCGCATTCATAAAGTCAATATTTTGCCTTGCCTTTTCTGCTTATACCGTACTAATAGAAATGAAAAACTTTCCACAAAATGCACCATCTCGGAGAATAATAAATTGGTTTTCTTGTTTAACTCCCGGATGAGCTTAAACCTACGTGCGCAAAATAGACAAGAATTAGATCAAATATCTTCATTCAGTCTTACGGATTATATAAGGATCTACGAACACGACGACAAAGAAACCAATTTTCTGCTTCACTGGACGGAATCTGACTGAACAGGTCTTTCGCTTTGGGTTTGAAGAATGTGAAATATCGATGCTTCAATTAAAGCATTCGTGAACTCGTTGTTGTGATTAGGAGAACACGTTCCAAAATACTGCAGCCAGGAACCGAAAAATTAAAATTCCGATGACCTTAAAGGAAAGTCATAGCTATTAATAAAGAATTTTGGCAGTATAAATTAGGTGTGAAAAACGTAATCCTTGTTTACCCGTTCGTAGGCGATGGTAATAGAATTTACGACGAACGACATTTGCATTCAAAGTTTTAACACTCAAACGGCGTGTTAAGTTATTCATCTAATAAAAATTTAGAATTTTTACACCTACAACGAGACGGAAAACTGTTTCTGAAGCACACTAACCCAGTGATGAAGGTTTGTCTCAATGCTGCTAATGTCCTCATTATTCGGATTCTTCAATACACTGTTTACTATTTACTATCTTTACACATTTTTCACCCTGTAAGAAGTTTTATACAGGGTGCTTTTGACTGTATAATTTGTTCCAGAAAAATGTTGGAAATTTGCAAAAAATACATCAAAAAAAGTCTCTGAGGATCAAAATATTTTTAGGACGCTTTAGGTTCTTTCAGCAGCAATTTGTAAAAATTCTTTAGAATCTCTGAGGACTACACAGTTCCTTCAATGATTTTTAAGAAGTTTCAAGACTTTCCTCACGAATCTTTTGCTTATTGAGAAGTTGATCTCTCATAACTGTTAAGCAATCTTTAGGATCTTCCAAGTCACTTGGAGCATCTTGAAAATTTTGAAATTGGTTCTCTATATTTTTTGTACTCCTGGGTTTATAGCTTTTCAAGACATTTCAAATTTTTTTAGGGCTCTCCAGGAGTCTTTGGGATTTATTAAGAACCTCGGTTTTTCAAAATGTAAAGGAAACTAAATGATAAGTGTAGGGTATTTCACGACTTTTTAAGTCTGCTCAAAATTTCCAGAACACTTTAGGAAACATCAGAACTCTGATTCTTCAAATTTTTAATCTTTTCAAGTTACCCCAAATTCTTTGTTCCACACTTTCCTAGTCCCCCACCTCAAGTGTCTTAATTTTACTGATCCACCAATGTCTCAGGTTCCTCAAATGCTCAAATTGCTTATAGGTTCTCATATTATTCAAATTTGTTAGGTTCTTCTAGCTCATCCGGTTTGTCAGGTTCCTTGGAATGATTAATCTTCTCAAGTTCAAATCACTTCTTAAATTAGGTTTCTCAAGAATCATTTAGTTCTCAAAGTCTTCAGAACTTACTAAATTTGCTATGTCCATAAAACGATCTGCTGATTTTAATATAGGTGTGACATCGCAGTACTAAATTCTTTTCCTGAATGACCTTATCCATTCATAATCGAACGCAATAATTAATAAAAGAAGAAATATGCAATTATATTTTTAATCGTCACTACTTGTGAATGAATATATTGTTAATATTTCTACATAAATTAAACTAAACATGCATTAAATCTAATTCACTAATATTAAAAAGGAACAATTTGAAAAATGTTTCAGAAAAGGTCCGCACCATCAGAAAATCCGTTTGATGTATAACAGGAAACAATAAAGAGACGCTTTTATTAACACCCAACGCATTGTAATTGTTTCATTAGTACGCCGGTGGTGATTTGACACATAACACCCCATTGCACGCGATTCCCATGTGCTAATCGATTTAAAAAATTATAGCAGGGAATGTTAAAGCGGGGATTTCTCGCAAGTTACGACATCCGAGAATAGCCAAACACGAAATTTTCCAGCACGAGCATTAAAGCAGAGGTAATGGGTGATTTTTACACTTTTTAAACAAATAAAAAATGTTCATAAGCAAACAGTTTTCCACACATTAAACAAGCTTCCGATGCGATGTTTCTTTGATAGGGACAGGACTCCACTATTTCCAGCTTCGGAAAAGGTGCTTCGGTAATGTTTACATATCTTGAAAACATTTAATTCAAATGCGGTTCAAGGCAAATTAGTGTTTGCTTTTGTGAGTGCTAATTACTGCGGTAGTACTAACAGAAAAGCATTTGGTGTGAATTTCATTAAGATTTTTAAGGCCCGGCATAAAACAGTCAATAAAAGCAGACAAAAGAGAACGGCCATCAGTGATAAAAAGATAATAATGTTGCGAACAACCACCTCGTTTTGTTTTTCGTCTTCTGAAGCTTTCCAGAGCACAACTTTTAGCGCTCTGATTACCGCTTTCCTTTTATATCGGAAGAAAGTAATTTCGCACAAATGTGTAGGCGCGATCTGCACGAAAACGGTGAAGTCAATACGGCTCACGAGAACGATCAATATTCATTGTGTTTATAAGTGGTCATTTAGTTGCGATGGTTTTATTCCTCAGTTAGTCAATAATACTGTACAAAGGAGCTGCCATCAACTAGAACCTAATTGTGCAAAACTAAGCTAGTGACTATCCCAATGTCTTAATATCATTTGTACCTCTCTATTCTATCTAGACCAAAATGTAACAAAAGGAAGCTACACGTGAAATTGTGATGTATTAATTGAGCATGCTAACAAAATATTAATTGGTGTATAACAATAAAATACAGTTAATTACATATAATATTTAGTAGACCGGGGTCGATGCGGCTTCTTTTAACAATTGTACCAACAAAAACCTCTTATGACAATATACTTGCAAACAAAACGATTTTCTTCATTGAACTCGCTACTGAATAATTTGAACGGGCCAAGCTAAAAGCAGAGAAGTCTAGACTAAAAATAATCGCTGATTCTAATTTGAATTAAAGAATGTATATTTTAAAAGTAAGTGTTAACAGGTGTTGAGCTGTAATTATATACAAGGTGACCTAATTCATTTTGATTTCCATTAATGATGATATATTATGTATATTTAAAATCATTGATTGCAGATATATTATAATAAAATTTGCGATCGTCTAATGAAAGTCCACATATATCAGCCCTATACAAAAAAACATGTGCAAATTCTATTTTTTTTTTCTTTAGATGTCGTCTTTTTAAGAATTCTCATTTCTGCAAAGTTGAAGAGGCAGGCGGCTAGTTAATATTATTGTTGGGATTAAACGCTGTCACTCACCACCAAATCTGCTGAACCCATTTCAACCTAACTCGTTACTTATTAAGCAAATTTAATAAATTTCCCCAATCCCACGTCCTGGGCAAACAGCGACTGCCCGTCCTAATCTCTCGGTCTACATTCGAACGAACGGGATTATAAATGGAGTTAAGCCTTATCAAAAATACTTCCGGCAGAATACAAAGCATATCCATTGCTCGGTTGTCCATTTGATCGATGCGTTGTTCAGTTGGTACGTTCGCTAGCAAATTGCACATTCCCGATGCGCCCCATCGACCCCGTTGCTCGTGTCCAGTTACGGATGTTGTTAAAACTGATGGCGTTATTTGAAAGTTAGAGTATTCAAGTTGCGGCTATCAAGAAGTGCCGTCTCTGTTACTTACCACTCGAGTTTAACGTTGGGGTAAACCGTGACAGCCATGTGAGCTTCGAGTTTCCGATCGATCCTGAAAACCACATGTCTACATCAATCAGCTGAACAAACAATTGGATGCGTTACGGAAGTCAGGAATTCGGGACGAAATGGACTTGTCATAGGTGAAGAGTGGCACATCAATATGGTATTCAGGGATGAAATGCAGCGGAAGGAATATTTCGGGTAATTTTCGGCTATGCAAAATATACTGTTTTTTTTTTTCAAAATCACCTTGTAGATTGGCAAGTAAGCGTACTCATTAAGAGGTTTACCATAAGTCCATAAATGAAAACTAGAAGTATTATTTGAATCCTCTTTCGATAATATAAGAAACAGTTAATGGAAAGTTACGTGGGTTAGCAATTAATCAATATTCTAGTTGCTATATTTCCAAGTAACTGTAATCATACAATAGACTTGCTGTAACCACAGTAATAATGCCACCCACATTAATACTTAGTTTAAGTTCTGCTTAATTACTAATTCCTACTATTTCCGTTCTTTCTTAGATGGTTCAATGAAAATAGGTATGTATTTTAATAAAAGAAAAAGAAAAAGACCCACCGATCGGATGTTGTCACACGTCCTCAGGATTATTACAATCCAAAAACAAAGGTTTATTTATTACAAACAATGAATACATGTTTTTCTACGACCGCTATGAAAAGTGTGTAAAAAAAAACACCAGTAACTGCACTTGAAATTTATTTATTTCACACAACGTGTAATAAATCCAAAACGCACGCTAAAACCGTGTGAAAAGGTTTCAAACGCAAATTTTGACGATTCCAAAAAAAATTTATTCTGTCATTCTGTTTTTAAGGTAAACGTGAAAACTGTATAAATATGATGAACGAAGATACTCCCGTTGAAATATCAGAAAAAGCTGCTCAAATCTCACTAAACTTATTGCCTTCAACTTCAACTTTCTTGTTTTCTTTCTTGTTTCTTCTTTTGAAGAATTATCTCAAAGATATAAGTCATCGACAATATGGTTTCAATATTCAATGTTGAGGAATACGATAAGTGTTTTACAACATTGATATATCTAAAACTGCCTAAAACTAATAGCGTTTTTGAAAATAAAATCAGAACATTATCCCGAAGAAGTCAAAAATTCTAGATTGAGAAGATTTTAACAAATTTTTGAACTCAGCGCCAGACCATATTTAGAAAATATATAATATAAAAATATCAACATATAATAACAGTTGACGATATGAAGGATTTAAATTCTGCCATGTTAATTACAATAAAACACACGAAAAATAAGATACCTAGATCATTCATCGTTACAGAAACTTTTTACCAGATTTTGAAAAAATATGCTAATCTTATTCGTCCCCCAAATATCCTAGAAAAAAGTTTTTTTTTTTACTTATAACAATGGTAAATGTACCAAGCAGGTTGTGGGTATAAACAAAATAGGAAGTATGGCAAAAGACATTGCTTTCGCCGGTCAAAGATTACACTAGTGGTAAACGCAGTGCCGATTTGCTAACCCTCAAACGCCATGGAGGTTGGCGTTCCAATGCTGTTGCCGAAGGATACATAGACGATTTCATCCAAAAGAAAATACAAATGTCGAATAAAATTGTTGCATCAGTTAAACCTGCCAGTGAAAATTCAACGATCTTGTCAGAAAATGAACTTCCCTCACGTTCCACAAGGTTTTCATTGATAGAAAATATATTTAAAAAAATGGAAACTCCTGGAATCAAATAGGAAAATTGTTCTAATATAACAATAAATTATAATTTTAAATAAGTAGATAATAATAAATATAAACCAGATATATTTAAATCCAGGTGGAGTAAATTTAAATTAAAATTTAAATATATCTAAGTCGAACTCCACAAACTTTAATGAGTGTAAAATTACAAATGGAATAATTTTTTATATTCTTTAAGGGCTGATGATGGCAGAAGTGTTCTGCCGAAACATGTTCCATTAGTAATTTTACAGTTATTAAAGTTTGTGGAGTTCGACTTAGATATATTTAAATTTTAATAATAAATATATTATGTTTGATATTATAAAACGTGATAAAATAAATAAAAATAAAATCATGCGTTTTCCGTGTTTTTCTGTGTAGAAAAAGTATAGTGTACAATACGTGCTGAAAATTCGATTTCACTTACATTTTCTAAATCTGCTTAGAGGAACAGTAACAGAAGTGTTTGTTGTGAATATACTTTGTGGCATATTTTTTTAATTGACTAATTTTGGTTGTCACACCGAAAATATCCATAAAGTGATTACTTCTTCTACTAATGTTTCTCCTCAAAAACCTTTCCAGTATAAAAATCATTCGACTTAAATATATTTAAATTTTAATAAAAATCATTACCTATATGTGTAAGTTGTATGATCAGTTAGTTCGAACGTTGCCATCGACATGTTCTAGAATTCTCGGAAATTACAAAATTGAATTTACGTGTGAAAAGGTCCATTAAATCACTACATCCATACAAGAATTATAGAATTTTTAATCTATATATACAGGGTGTCCCAACTAAAATTTGTACCCCCCAACAATTCCAATTCAATTTTGTTATCAAGGGGGACCTAATTGTACCAAACTTTCAAGTAATAGATCTCACCCCTTGAGCCAGGGGAGCCACCCCCTTAAAAAATTTAAATGGTATGGGGGGTCGTGTGATACATCACTTTAAAGCTTATTTGATTCTCTATCCAAACCTACATTTATCGATTCCTTTATACAAAAAAAGCATACATACGATATTTTCCAAATCTACATAAAATACTCAATTAAAAATTGTTAACCCCCAACAATTCCAATTTCGAAAGACTCAGAAGACAACGCTCGAACAGGTCAATTTTGTTATTAAGAGGGGCCAAATTGTAGCAAACTTTCAAGTAATAGATCTCACCCCTTTAGCCAGGGGAGCCACCCCCTTAAAAAAATTAAATAGCATGGGGGGTCGTGTGATACATCATTTTAAAGCTTATTCAATTCTCTATCCAAACTTGAAAAGGGGAGAAAGGGGCAAACCGTTTTTCTCAAAATTTTCATAACTTGAAAACTCAGCATGCTAAAAACGTGAAAACTGGGATTTAGAGTCTGCTTTGAAAATAACTGGACCCGTGTTTGACGATTTTGTAAAAATTTCTTTACCGACCGAGAAACAATTAGGGGTGGTTTTTAGTTTTCTATCTCTCTGTATCTTTACATACATGGTACACATTTAATTTCTGTATTTGATCATCAGTGGTCCACTGGATGGTGGTTGACCCAATACATTCTCTAGAATTTCTGATTTCTTTATATTATTTCTATAGAGTTTTTAGATTCTTTATTGCCTACTCAGATTTTGGCGCTTCTTTCGTTTTTGGGTTATTTTTTATAGCTTTTCGGTTCTTTGAATTGGTTGGGCTTCTTGATTTTTTGGATGCCTGGAACTGTTTGTGTATTGGAACATCTTTTTTTTTAATCCTTTGGATTCTTTAAATTCGTTCGTATCATTCTAGACTTTGGGTCTTTGGATTAACTGTGTTTTTGAAAGTGGTGTTTTAAAAGCTCTAGGACCTTTGATTTCCTTCAATCCTGAAATTCAGTTTTTTATTGGTTAGGATCTTTTTGGTGTTAAATTCTTTGAGTTCATTCTAACCTATGATAAAAGTGATTTTTTGAGTCTTGCAATGTGTTCGTATTTTTTTACTTTGGGTTCTTTTTATATTGTTTATTGTCATATTGTAGTATTTAAGAAATTTATTTTACAAGGGTTCCGGCAGGCCCACACATTTCACAAAAAAGAAGTGTTCGCGATAAAACATTTATGATCCTTCGAGCCGGATTAGTTATGCGCGGAAGCAGTCCACAAACATTTTTCGATCGCTGCCGGTAACCAACATAATATGTATAATTTTTAAATCGTCACTTTGTTCTCGTTACTCATTTGAAACATGATAGCGGAACTCAACAATCAATGGCCAAGCGCAGCCAGATCAAAGCAAAATTAACTCAATTTTTTCAATTTCATTAAAATGCAGGAGAAATTGACTGCTTGACCGTGCAAGAAATTTTCTTAAAATGCCTTTATTTTCAAATGGTGACATGACCGATATGATGATGATATGACCTTCGGTGAAATCCGGGGGAAAGCTCTTGCGGCTCGAGAGTTGTGCCGTGTGACATTTGCCAGAATCTCCTGTTTTGGATGCCGTTGAAGAAAATCTAAGTACTAGCTCCAGATGATTTTGACTATCATTTGGAGTATGGCTTTATTATCCATGACCAGAGTGCATGACAAGGGAAAGGTGGATCGAAAGAAATGGCCCGGTATTCTGGCCCCCACGTTCTCCAGATTTAAATCCATGAGATTCTCTTCGCGTGGGGCCACATGAAACAGCTTGTGTACGCGCATCCTGTGGTAAGAAGCACTCGCGATATGACATTTTTGAGCGAGTGCGTCAGTCCTGGATACATCGCACCCGGGCCTGCATTGACAATGAGGGACATTTCGAACAATTTTTGTGAAGATTTGCATACGTAATTATCAAAGTTTTATGGAGCCACTAAGAACCTACACTTGTTTTTTGTTCTGGTCATCATTCCAGTGACCACCAAAAGTTTTCGGCCATGTATACTACCAGTTTCAATATTTGCGTAAGCGTCGGGAAAGCAAGCTTGCAGTAGTACAATATTTTCCAATTGTAATGATATGTAACAAATACACAATTATTGAACGAGACATGTGTGTGTTCAGTTGAGTAACTTTAAAACAGTACGGTATAAATGCTATCTTGAAATAAAAATGCATCAATAAACAAAACTTGCCGTTGAGTCCTTTTTGTTCATACTACATATATGTTAAACCCAAAAAGTAAGTTTCTCTTTAGCTGGTACATTGCCAGAGACGTACAACCGGAAAACATATTTTATGTAGAACTGTCATGAAGAATGGTGGAGTAATTTATTTCAATGGTTTCAAAGAACTCGTGAGCTGTAGTGCTTAGGTTGCAATGTTATTATACACGTAATTTTTGTTCATTTAATCATTACCTCTTATTAAATTATGTAGGCGTCGGATGAATAAAAATTGAAAAATGGAGAGTAGTAAGGTGGAGAAACCCACTTACAGTAGCACTTATTGAAAGAACTCATCGGGTCTAAAAAGAAGAACGTTTTAAATTGCGTAAAAATATATTCGTTTCATCGTCTCTTCTTTCTAGCATTGATATTTTTAATATTTCAACGACACCCTGTTAGATTGCACGAAACTCGCGATCGTTATTGTTGTATTTTGAATTCTAATGGAGGGGACGACCCAACCGAATGGACAAAATTGTAAAAGCGTAATTAATTTTTGAAGTCAAACATTTTTTGTTTGTTATAATATTGGTTACACCGACCGATTCGATAATTATAATAATCATTATAGAAAAATTAATAAAAAGCTCTATATTTATTTAATGGTTCAACATGAATCGATAATGATTTTTTTTTTTTTTTAAATGAAACACTGATAAAATACACCAGTGGATTACTTTTCATTTTCAAGAATTTCACAGGTTCATTGATTAGGTATTTCTTTTCGGCGCACACCAGTCCATCAGCGCGGGTCACCTGAGTAAGAAACTGGCGAACTGGAGGCAAAGAACATGTTGATATTTTTTCAGCCATCTTCATTGCGTATGAGGTGTTCGACCGCGGAACTGAGGCCACACAAGGCACTTTTATTTCCACACGGTTTCGCACACTTTTTCTTCCACAGGCACACACATTTTTGTTTAAATTTTATATTATATTATTATTATATTGATTCTATTACCAATCCAATACATACCACTCGAATTTCGAGTGACGGGCGATCACTAGTTACTGACTAAAAAACATCTCTTCTTCTACATCTTTTTACACCGCTGAAGCCTTGAAACATCCCGTTTATGAAAATAAATGTTGGGATGAATGTTTTTACAATTTTAATCGCCCATCGAAATTTCAGGTTTACAGATGATCAGAAAATATCTCTCCAGCTCTACACAATAAATATTCAGGTCTGAAACGCGTCATTTAGTGTGAAAAGCGTATTCATACATTTTCCATAACCTCTTGTCCATCAAAATTTCATGATACAAATCGAAACCAATCTAGGATCCTTCTAACTATAAATAAATCAGCAGCTGGCATTATAAATTCTACCTTACCTACATTTAGACAGTGTTGTTTTTCATTATTTTAGATCGAAATATTTTATTTTTCCATGAGTCAGTCATGCGCAAACCAAATCATAAAACGTTGACACGAGCTTGCTTGCAAAAACGTATTTACGAAAGAGAAAAACCTGTAAAGACTGAACGTGTCGTGACAAAAATAAATTATTCCGAGAAAGTTTCAGGCTTTAACACATTTTGAGCCGCAGTTCTGCACCTCTCATCTACGAAACACTAACAATCTCCACAGTAACAACGTGGCTTCAAAGTTGTGTTCGAAACATCTTTCTTTGTGCAACCTTAATTCATTGTAGAAATAAAATTGGAAAGTAAACAAGAGGACAAAAATTGAACAGAAGTTTCTTCTGTGAGGCTGAAGACGGATCTTACTTCATGAACCTGTTGCTACTGGATCGTTAGAGGGGCTTTGGTGTCCAACTGGGCGTCGCAAATAGAGGATTGTGAAAAATGATGGGAAAACTCTCAAAGTTCAGAAATTATAATTTATTTAGAAGATGTAATTGTGTTTATTCTATAGAAGACCTGATTACATCATTAAAATTGAATTAAAAATTTTAAAAGCGTTATTATTGTTTTAACTCTTGGGGGGTTGTTGGAAATTTAGGAATGAATTAATGTGGTATTTTTGCTACCATTTCAAATACCATGGCTCAATTTTGTTTTTAATAGAATTATTGCCACCGCCAGCCTTCTGCAATATCTGCCTGCTAAAATCGTCCTTTCCCTGCGTCACGATTGCGGACAAATATCCCGACGCAGAATGAAAACGGACGTGGAACAAAAGCCCCCAAAACGTGACAAATTAATACGAAATGCGGGTTCCATTTCGCACAATCATGTAAAACGTCCGCATCCAACAATGAAGCTTAGGTTTATCCATTACAGCAAAAATGTTAAGAGCATTTCAGTTTACGGCCGTAAAGCATTCTGCCTGAAATAGTCGCATAAAAAGCTAAGAGCCGACCTGAAAAGGATCTTGAGCGTCGTAAAGCGTTGCGCAGACTTACGGCAAAATATCGACAGGAAATCGAAAGGAATCTACACACAACATGAAACCACAGTCTCCGGGCTATAAAACATCGAGGATAAGGACGGAAACCATCAGCGGCGGTGACGTATCAGAGATGATTCATCATAGGGAGTCCCCGTGGATGTGATCCTGACAGGACACATCGATTACTCCAGATGTCGTGGAAGCAATAAGTGTTTCATACAGGTTAAACGACTGATTGCGATCTGCTGAGGTTTGCAGGAAAGGTAAGCCTCAAAAAGGGAAGCTTCATAGAATCAATCGACTGAATGAGAAGCGTTTAAAATGACAACTTCAGTTTTTTGTTCCCATGTCATTTCCTTACCAGTAAAGAGGAAATAAAGTTAAACAAAAATCAATATTAAATTACTGTTATTCTTTCACATGTGACATATTACTCATAATCAATGCTAGTAACATGCGATAGAACTAGAAGTTGCGTAAAATCGGAAAGACGGGCCCCACGAGTGTTAAATAAATATTTAAACAAATATAAAATCTCAATATTATTCGTTAGCATCTTCATTGTAGCAATAACTGCAAATGTATCTTTGCATAATTATGGAACTAATGAAACTGCATGGTCTAATAGCAGTCTAATAAGCGGTCAAGCGTGGTAACAACAAATGCTTACACAAACTGGGATTAACTAAGTTATTCAACTGTAGAATATGATTAAACAAAGGTCTATAAAACCGTTGCGCGGTCGGAGGCGTAAAGAATTGTATCTTTAATTAATTATTGCAGCAGTGGGTGCTGAGAATATAGTCTGCACTGACTTATTAAACATCTTTTTTTTTTAATTTATAATGCATATTTTGAGTTGCACAAGAACTATTAGGATTGCTTTATCACGAAAGTTTTAGTATATTTTTTCAAAATAAATGTCTGCTCTAGGTCAGGGCATACTGACAAAAAACAATGAATCACCAAAACCCATCGAATGGAATCAGTTCTTAGACCATAGCCAAATCGATCAAATTAAGGTCAGTTATGCTTGGAAACGTCAATGATCCATATTGCTTTATAAAGAAGTTTTGCGATATCCTACAAAGAACATTCATTATCTCAAACTAATCTACATCTTCAATGAAAGTAGATCAGTCAAATTAAAAATGCCCTGTTCACGATGAACGTATTATGTAATTATGTTTTCTAATAATTATGTTCTGTGGTTATAGGAAAACCAACATTACGTAATGATGAGCCAACTAGTCCATTGCACCTGGTAAATAAAAAATGATAGAAATGAAAAAGTGGAATTTTCCAGTAGACCGTGGAAGCGATCCTTTAGCAAGACAATGTTTAAGGTTATTTACTTGGGGCCATACAAAGACCGCAGTAACCTTCAAATTAACTTCCATAAATTATGTACGAGGAAACAAGGTCAATACTATGTATTCTGAATATCTTACGTGACGCGTCTCTCCATTGTTGTGCCCATACACAGCAAAAACAGGAAAATCATCAACAAACACAGCAGCTTGGACAAATTTGTAAAATTGACATTCTGTAGCTTCCAAATCGAAAAGACAAATTAATAATAATAAGCAGACAAACGTCGACCCATTTATACCGACCGTATTCAGAAAGCTGTTAATCAAAATTTTCTCGCCGAGCATAAACGGAGGGACATTTAAAATTAAATAGTCTTGCTGCGGATTTATCGCCACACTTACATGCTCTAGTGGTTCGAAAGCATTTCAGCTGTTTGGATTCCGGGATTTTGCTCGGACTGAGTACTGTTTTGAATTGTTTTTACTGCAAGTAATTTTCTCTGTTTGTTTATGAGCGAGCAGTAATAAAATGAATATGTGTATTCTGAATGATGTAGACGTTTCAGGTGCATGAAATGTTTACAGAGACAATGTTGAACGAATCTGCATGCATATTGTTATAAGAAGGTAAATTGCATTTGCTGAAAATAATACTTGAAATATACCAATAGTATTCTTGAACTTACTGTACCGGGTAATTTTTCATTTATTGTGGGAGGAAGTGGATACTAGTCCACATTGCACATGGAAGGAAATAACGAAAGACGAGAGCTGAAAGCCTGCGAACCTGTGAAATTAAAGCAGTGGGAAGCTGGGAGCCTTCAAATTGAGAATTTGAAAATTGATGAGAAATATAGAACCCGATATCGGGAAATCTATTGGATTTATGTATATGTATAAAACGATGCATATTTATACTGCATATTTGTACCAAATTTTAAGCATATAAAATGAGCATATGTGAAACTTGAAAAAAGAAGTGTTAGCCACAAAACAATCAGCATCCCTATATGCTTAGGTGCAACTAGAGTTACATACTTACGTGTATTTGAACCTGTACAATCTTGGAATGTTGTTTGATAAGACATTTCTCATATCTCCATTTATAGCAAATAAAAAAAAGTTGACAATTATAAATAATGCATTTATACTCTACACAATGAATATTACCTATATAAAAATAAAATGAATATGTACATAAGAAAGAATAATTAAGCCTTAACATCATGTAAGACAATCAAAAATTCATATCTCGCAGAAACAACGGGAGCTTTTAACAAATTTTATTCTGTTATAATATAATAAGAGTTGAGATTTCGTCGGAAAAATTTACCGATTGTTACGAGAGTTCGCCTAGCGATTTTGCGAATGACACTGACATAAAAATCACGAAACGCAGTTGAGTGATTTTTGATCAATGTCACGAGCAAAACTGTAGAACTCGAGTCCACAATCGGTAAATTTTTCCAGCGAAATCTCAACTCAAATTCGACAGGTAATTAAGGTATTTAATATATGCGTGAAATAGTCGTAGGAAAATGTTTGAAATTGTAGCGAAAATACGTTCGGAGTACTACCAATAACTCTTCGTAGTAGCCTATTGTGAGCGCTACCATCGCACGTGAAGATCACCCCCAACTTGAGGAATTTGAAAAACTTAGAAATTTCAGAAAGCTGGAAAATATGGGAAACCTGTTAGACCTGGCAAATCAGAGACCTGATTAAGACGGAAACATAAAATAAATCTTAATAATACGAAACCTGGGAATCGTATAAAATATAAGAAAATTAAGCAACCTGAGTACCTATCTAGGAAACTGCAAAATTCTGGTAAACCTGAAAACTTGACCAACTTGAAGAACTAGGAAAACCACGAAAGCCTGAAAATCCAGAAATACCAGAATATAATATGGAACGCCTGAGTAAAATTAAAAATCATTGACCACCTGAGAAAAAATCTAAGAAGACGAGAAGGTTAAGAAACTAGGGTATACTAAACATCACAAATTTATAAAATATAGGAAATCTGAAAAGCCTAGAAATTCAGTAAACATAAAAAACTAAGACTATGTAAAGCTTGTTAACCTGAGAAACATGAGACATAGGTAAAATAAAAAACCTGACACGTTAGACAAACATAATAAACCTGGGTAATATAGGAACCCAGGGGAACATGAGGAAAACCGAGAAATATCGGAAATCTAAATAATTTGCAAAATTTGATAGAACTAGGAAACCTGGAAAAATTAAGAAACCTAGGCAAAATATGTAGGTACAACTCGGGAAGCTTGAGATGTTGCCGAACCTGTAAGCCAACACCTGCCAATTCCCGAAAGGCTATGAAAATAATACAATATTTGACTTGGCGCCTCTTATAACTTTAAAAAAATTGGTCAACCTGAAAAGCTTGAAAGCCTGATTAACATGGAAACCTAAAAACTTGCGAATCCTATGAAACCTAAAAAATTAAGCAAATCTGGGTACATTGGAAACTGCAAAATTCCGGAAAATCTGAAAACCTGAGAACTAGAAAAACTGGGACAGTCTGAAAATCTAGAAATACCAAAACACCTTTGTAATAAAATATGGGACGCCTTAGTAATAAATAATCATTGAAAACCTGAGAAGAAACCTGACAAGAGGAGAAAGTAGGGTATGTATAGTGAACCTCACAAGTTTATAAAAATTATAAAATTCAGGAAATCGGAAAAACCTGGGAATTCAGTAAACCTAAAAAGAGAAAGTATGGGTTTATCCTCTAAAATGTGTAAATCTGGTTAACCTGAGAAGCATGAAAAATATAGGTAAAATAAAAAACCTTGATACGCTTGACAAACATAATAAACCTGGATAACATGGGAACCTATGGGAACATGAGGACCCTGTAAAACCTGTAAAACCTGCTGAACCTGTAAGCCAAAAACTGCGAATTCCCGAAACGCTACGAACAAAATACAATATTTGACTTGACGCCCCTTATAGCTCAAAGAAAAATAGTAAACCTGAAAAGCGGGAGAACCCGGCTTACCCAACAAACCTAACAAAATCAGTCAGATGAGAGACCTGATGAAACCTAAAAACCTGGTAATCCTATGAGACCTAAGAAAATTAAGCAACCTGAGTACCCAGGAAACTGCAAAAAATCCTGGAAACTAGAAAACTTGAAGAACTAGGAAAACCAGGAAAGCCTGGAAATACAGAAATACCAGAACACCTTTGTCTGAGTAATACTGAAAATCATTGAAAACCTGAGAAGAAACCTGACAAGACGAGAAAGTTAAGAAAGTAGGGTATGCATTATACTGAACCTCACAAATTTATAAAATATAGTAAATCTGAAAAGCCTGGGAATTCAGTAAACCTAAAAAGACAAACTATGGGATAAAGCTCTAAAATGTTTAAAGCTGGTTAAGCTGAGAAGCATAAAAAATACAGGTAAAATAAAAAACCTTGATAACATGGCAACCTAGGAGAACATGGACCCTGGAAATATCGCAAATCTAAATAATTTGCGAAATTTGAGAAACCTAGGAAATCTAGAAAAATTAAGAAACATAGACAAACTATGTAGGTATAACTTGGGAAACCTGAGATGTTGCTGAACCTGTAAGCCAAAAACTGCGAATTCCCAAAAGGCTACGAACAAAATACAATATTTGACTTGACACCCCTTATACGTCAAAAAAAAAATAGTAAGCGTGAAAACCCGGCTTACCCAACAAACCTAACAAACTCAGTCAGATGAGAGACCTGATGAAACCTAAAAACCTGGTAATCCTATGAGACCTAAGAAAATTAAGCAACCTGAGTACCCAGGAAACTGCAAAAAATCCTGGAAACTAGAAAACTTGAAGAACTAGGAAAACCAGGAAAACCTGGAAATACAGAAATACCAGAACACCTTTGTCTGAGTAATATTGAAAATCATTGAAAACCTGAGAAGAAACCTGACAAGACGAGAAAGTTAAGAAAGTAGGGTATGCATTATACTGAACCTCACAAATTTATAAAATATAGTAAATCTGAAAAGCCTGGGAATTCAGTAAACCTAAAAAGACAAACTATGGGATAAAGCTCTAAAATGTGTAAAGCTGGTTAAGCTGAGAAGCATAAAAAATACAGGTAAAATAAAAAACCTTGATAACATAGCAACCTAGGAGAACATGGACCCTGGAAATATCGCAAATCTAAATAATTTGCGAAATTTGAGAAACCTAGGAAATCTAGAAAAATTAAGAAACATAGACAAACTATGTAGGTATAACTTGGGAAACCTGAGATGTTGCTGAACCTGTAAGCCAAAAACTGCGAATTCCCAAAAGGCTACGAACAAAATACAATATTTGACTTGACGCCTCTTATAGCTCAAAAAAAGTGAACCTGGAAAGCGTGAGAGCCTGGCTTACCCAACAAACCTAACAAACTCACATGAGAGACCTGATGAAACCTAAAAACCTGGGAATGCTATGAGACCTAAGAAAATTAAGCAACCTGGGTACCCAGGAAACTGCAAAAATTCCGGGAGACCAGAAACTAGGAAAACCAAGAAAACCTGGAAATCCAGAAATACCAGAACACCTTTCCAATAAAACGACGTCTGAGTAATATTGAAAATAATTGAAAACCTGAGAAGAAGAGAAACTACGGTATACTGAACCTAACAAATTTATAAAAAATATAGGAAATCTGAAAAGCCTGGGAATTCAGTAAACACAAAAAACGTGTCCACCCACTCTCCTCCTATTGGGCACCAACCTCCATTGGTGAAGCAGCTCTATATTATAATGGCTTGCTGCCCCAACGGAAGCCTCAGCACACCAAACACAACTTTGTTAGCTACTAAGAAAAATATAGTGACCAAACGAACAAGCCAATAAATTGACTTGACTTGACGGAAGACAGACAGCTCGAGATTTAGCACTGAACGACACTGAAACCGGTCCACCTTGGTCTAGATCCCAGCCAAGAAAACCAATCCGGCACTGACAACTCTCCACTCCGGTTTTTTGTCTATAGTTATCCATAATTATATTGTTGCGTAAGTTAAAAATGAAGTGTTAGTCCAACAAACTTCTGTAACGAACATATTACGCTTCGTCAGGAGCGAGGGCGAATCTTTGGAGGACGAGCAGCCAGCCGAGTGTTGCAATGAGCCCGAGCGGTCAAATTAAATACTTATGCTATAATATATTTATGCTTGTTGCTATGTATTTCATTATGCATTATATGTTTCACAAAACGAATACGAAAATAATAATTACTATACTACATATTAATTATTCGTTAAACAGTAGTTAATACCCGTTTATGGCAATAAACACCTATGGTTAGATAAGTTTAAAATAGAAACGAGTACTTACGTAAAGAGCAAAACAAATGGTCAGTATCTAACTAATTAGAACGCAGCTATTTGCTTTAAAACGTACGTATCTTTGATGCATTATTCCGATATGCATAATTTTCTAGTTTTTCATCACCGCGAGGTCACCGACTGCAATGCGCTTTTCCACCGTCATCCACATGGCTCGTCATAAATTAGTTAACACTTCAAGTGTCACAAGAAAAGTTTTTAATCATTCATTTGACAGCGGCGAATTTAAACTGCACAGATTATTTGTTATTCATCCATTATAACATCGTATTGACCAGAATGCAGAATGAAAGCTAGTGTCGTGTGAATGTGTATTTGCAAATATTCTGTACTGTTTATTTCTGCTTAGCTGATTGTTTTTCTTTCTCTTTCATCAAATTATTATTCGCATGTGACAAAATGACAATAACTTTAACACAAATTGAAAGCAAATACAGTGCAAAATTACAGAAACCTACTACAGCAGCTGTTCAGTGGCCAATTCGATTATCCACCTTTGCCAATTGTACACACTACAGTCATTTGAATGGAGTTTAATGCCTTCGGAAACTGTAGTTGCAACAATAGGTTTATAGCTGATTTAGCAATTAAATCAAATTTAATTTGCTTTTAAATAAGGTAAGAGAAAAACAGAAGAATCAGATTTAGTTAATGATTACGAAATGGTAAAATTTTGACGTGCCATAACCATTCATTCCATTATAAAAATAATTCATGTCGTAATATTTGCTCGCAATGTAGGAATCATAAAACAGTTATTGTTGCATACAAACAAATCCAAATGAAAATGAATTACGGCAACTACTAAATTAGCTTTGTTTAATTAATCCAGTTGTGGCAAAAATGTGGTAGTTGCGATATGCGAATATTATGAATAGAATATTGAATGTCGCGATGAAAAAAATACCATCCACAACAAAACATTAACTTTTCATTTGGGAGTGAATATAATTTAAAACACCCATCAATAATGGGACTCGTATGTTAACATGAAAATTAAATGAAGCCCATTTTCCTAAAATAACAACGGAATATATTGATTTATAGAAGGTATCGACGACACCATTTATTGTTGTTCAAATAATATCCCTACGTTGGCTTTTTGGGCTAGAAGAACCCATCCATCTAGCGTAAAATTCGCCATTCGCAAAACACGCCACATTTGGTTATAGAGTTTGATAAAATACGCCAAACGTGGCAAAGAAGGGTTGATATCGATCGGACAAAAATACGGAAACCCTGGGTTCACACTAACGGAGCCCAATCTGGTCACAGTTCATAGAAGCGGAATATATTATGTGAATAAACGGCGCGATTTGCTTATGGATACGGTCAACCACTGAAGGTGGGCATTTGAGCACAGATGGACCCAAAAATTAGAATTGTAATTCAATTCGAATTCAACTTTAGTATAACTCAAAATAACTTTGGACATGTAACAGGCATAAATGTAATAAAAATCTGTTGTTCTATATTTTTTGCATTCCGTTGGAAAAACCAATGCTCGATGTTTACAATGGTTAATTCAAAAGTTGTTTATTTTAAAGTAATTCTAATTTCCATTAATTTGCATAGCTACATCTAAACTAGCGAAAATCTCAAGCAGTGGCTCTCACACGAACTTGATCCTAGCAACAGTAATAAAATTAATTAAAAATTAAAATTCTGTTCATTCTACCGGCACTTACACCATGTAAGTTTAAAAAGCCTTGGGTGTAATTTCCACGGAAGTCGCCTTTCAAACTGTCGACCGACTTCCCAGAAAGGGGTAATTTTGATTGATGTTATTTCCACCCCCGCACAACTGGGGTGATCACTTAAACTATTTAGCCGTTGAAATTTAGCGGTCGAACAAAACACTAATCATTGCTGCCATTATACCGGCTCAAAATGAATGTCCTATTTATGTTTGGTGGCATCGAAGCGTTCCGATAAGCGGTTTACATTTAATGGTTGCGTGAAGGGTGGGTTTGTTTGCTGCTCGAATCTTCCACCGTTCCCAGCACTGCCTGACTTCCAGCAGAAACAAAAACGGTATATAATCGGAAACTCGGGTTGTTGTTGGACTGCAGCACACATTAATTTTAGATTTTCCTACCGTTACTCCTGGAATTTTACGACTAGATTTACATTCTGATGATGTATATCTTTGCGGAGTGTTCATAGGTAATAGCACAGCTCTGCGGATAGTTTATTTGTTTCTTGGCTCACATGCGCTGCTGAAATTTTACATAAACCACCTCGACTGTAAGAAATTCTGGCTCCACCGGAACTGTGGTTAATCGTTAAAGTATCTTCATTGTGTTCATGTCAACAATCGCTTCCGGTCAATAGCAAGATGAGCTCCAAAATTCAGATGCTCACAAGAGTTAATTTTAGCAAACAAGGGAAGCAACTTCAATGGAACTTCAACCCATGGAAGGCCAGTTTCTAAAATAATATATCTATCCAGAAACACTTCCCAGTAGATTGGTATCTCAAAAAGAAAAAAAAAGGTAAAAGAGTAGCTATAATGTTAATGCTTATTAAATTCTTTTCACAACATTCAAAATGTCTTGATTAGTCTAAGTATCGTAAACTTACTTATTATAAACTTTTACAGTTTCTAGATAGAATAAACTGACATATGTGGGACTCCATAAATCCCATCGGTTTTCACAATTTATAGATTCCCCCAATGAAAAGTCGCAAAGTAGACATAAAAACTGCAGATCTCTCCTCATCCATAATTTATCACGCGTGGGGTTGTGACGGCTAGGATTTGGTTTTGGGGTGCTCCATTTAAATGATCGAAAAATATATTTTAAAAAAAATTCCCAGCGTTCTACAGAAACAACTTCTTCACAACGAGCTGTCGATGAACTGGAAGGAGAAGATTTGCAACTATCTAGTCTCATAATTGGTCTCTAAACCAATGTCACGTTCAAACGAGGTCAATAATCTTCGTCCACCGGCAACAATTTGCATCATGATACAGAATTAACTGTTTCGGTACAATAAAGCCGTGTTAAATTGAGAACCTTAAGATGAGGCGCTCTTTGTATCAATTTCTGGACACTCTTAATGATATCAATTAAAACCACAATGAAGGGAAATGTTCGTTCTTCATTTCCGCATCTATTGTACATTATTCAAT
This sequence comes from Diaperis boleti, assembly GCA_963583935.1. Classification (NCBI taxonomy): domain Eukaryota; kingdom Metazoa; phylum Arthropoda; class Insecta; order Coleoptera; family Tenebrionidae; genus Diaperis; species Diaperis boleti. The sequence continues at coordinate 36,297,013 of OY757248.1, read as the reverse complement.
TTGAAGCCAATTAGTTACAGCTTCTTCTGGTAGAGGCAAATTACAAAGACCATTAATTGAACAAAACCGGAAAATAGATTTGTTAATGGAGTCGAACGATCGGAATTAATACAACTTTAATATGCTGCATGCACAAGTCGTTTTCAGTGTAATAACTCCTACGTGCAATTCGCCCGCTAGCCTGCAATTTCGTCAATTACTAAGTCTGTGTCTGCCATGAATTTTACATTAAGTATCACTCAGTTTGGCTTTAATTTATAAGCTTCAAAAATTTAAATGTTAATGGTTAGGTACACCCAGAACATTTGACGCGATTTTTACAGAAACTACACAGATTAGAACAAAATTCCAACAAACGTAATAAAAGTCCTATTAATTCACATTTCTAGATTATCATGTTGATTGATTTGCAGTTGAAAGCTATACAAGGTGTTTCGTAAGTAAACGGCAATACTTAAGCCACTAACTCGTAGAACCTAAAGAAACGTTATTCTGAAATTTCTTTTTTTTTAATTTCAAATTTAAATTCACATGTGTATCATAAATGCGTGTGGAAAACAATATTTATTTATAAACGAGAAGAATGTCGATGAATCAAAGTGGAGTATATTTAAATTAAAATTTAAATATATTCAAGTCAAACTACTCCCATCTTCAGCCCTTAAAGTTAATTTAAACATTCTTTAAGGGTTGAAGGTGGGAGTAGTTTTCTCCAGAAACATGTTCCTATAGTAATTAACGTTTATTAAAGTTTGACTTGAATATATTTAAATTTTAATATTTATTTAGATTTAAGGTTAGATTGGTCAAAACATTCGACATAATTCAACTTGGAAACAAAAAAGGAAATTGTAAATTTTGTATCTCGATAACTAAGCAGTTAGTGATGGAAAGAAAACAAACACTTAAATGTTCCATGTTTATTAATAGGTTTTAATTGACCATAAAACGTGATTGTTAGTTACGTCAACCTTTGCACGAAGCTTCCAAAGCAAAATTTGAATGGATAACAAAACGCTTTTATTTTAGAGCTTGACGAATTTACTGTTTATCTGGTAAACCTTTGATGTGTTGTAGACATACAGAAAAACCACTACTACTACTTTTATTGCTGCTTGGTGTTTGATAATTATGTAAACACATGGGTTTTTAATAACAAAAACATCCGAAGCCGTATACATGACAGTCTGCTAATAGTAGATTGTTTTTGACTTTTCGTGGCAAATCCAGACGCGTCACGAAAAGCCACTTTTCTCCGAATAAATCATGCTATTTTTATCTGTCATGACAGTGAAATGGTCATTTGTCATTACCTATTGGCGTATACAATATCACGTTTTTCTGACGTTTAAAGAAAAAAAAAACGTATGCGTATGCTTGTTGAACTGGGCGATTAATTGTAAATAGCACATTCACTATTTTACAACTTAAGACACAAAAAGTGATGTGACAAAAATCAAAATGCTAAATTCACGATTTATAAGAACAGAAATAATTGTTAACAATGATAAATGCTTAGTCAAAATTATATCGGTGCTACAGGTGAGGTAGACCGCAACTTGTCTGAATTACATCAATAAACTATATCGTTCTTATATGCACATTAGATAATAATCAATATGTATCTATATTTTATATAATTCATGTAAACAGCAACAGATTATTATTCTTTAAAACAATATATTGCTTATATCATTTCTTTTACCATAACCCAAACTTAAACCATATACAGGGTCATAGAAATACATACCTACAATAAGTCTAATCACAACATCAGTAAGCAACCCTCAAGAACCATCCCCGCTACTAAATTGACGCATGCGATATCGCAGAGGAATTCTTTCCGTCCCCATTTTTGCGGTTTGTAAATAAAATTTTGCAAAATTGTCAAGCTAGTTATTTTCCAAGTCCAAGTGTCAATTTTCACGTTTTTAACATTCTGACTTTTCGAGTTAGTTATGAATATCTTGAGAAAAACCGTTTTCCCCTTTCCCCCCTTTCGGCCCTTTGTGAATAATTTTTTGGAAAATTGTCAAAAACGGGTCGAGTTATTTTCAAAAGCGAGGTCGAGTACGAATTTTCACGTCTCTACTATTTTTGGTTTTCAAGTTATGTGAAGCCTAGAGAACAATTAACCCCATTTTGACCCCCTTAGAATTGGAATTTCCAAAAATCGTTCCTTAGTGCGCCTATACCCCGTAAAAACTATATACCCGTTGTTACATACTTCCAAAATTTCATTTTCACAAATCCTACAGTTCTCTCTAACATTCATAATTATCCTCATTCCTGTAAAGCATTTTCACTTCTATTTTCTTGTTGTTCAGAACACGTTAACATTTTCTCCTTTTCACAACGCGTTGTGGTCAAATACATATTATAGAAGACAAATTTTGCGACGTGGTCTGTTTGGATTTTGTCAAAACGCGTTGTGGTCGTTTTTGCAAGTGCCACGACGTTGTAGCTGCATCGGAGAATTCACAACGCGTTGTGGTCGTTTGATTCGGGCAGTGAGCCTTTTCGGTCTTTCAATGTTCAATGTTCAAACTTATGAGTCAACCTACTAATTATATTGCAAGTGTTGTTAATTATAGTATTTCATATACGATGACTACTATAATGAGTAATATCGAGTATGCGAAGAAGTTTGTAATGATGTAGCGTATTTTGATATTTTGATTCATTTTCTTCTGATTACTGAGAATTTACACTGCTTTTAATACCCCTCTTAGATGCAGCTCACTTCCGTGGCAATCGACAGTGAAGGGGGGAGAGAATTGGGTAGTGCCTCAGGTGAGGTCAGGTTAGCCGCTTTGTGGTCACTGCCACTGACAGCGCGAATAAGATGGGCAACTAGGGACTGTACTATACGCTAATAAAGTGGACAACGCAGTGTGGCAAGAGAAGTGGCTGCATGTAAATGGTGTATGAACTCATAAAATATGACAGTAAAGATATTAATATTTCCCTATTGATGAAATAATATAATAGAAAATAATATAGTTCACGGTCATGTTAGAGAACACGGTATCCACACAAAAATCAATCAAATCATTAGTGTTCGTTTCAGTTCAGAAAACGAAGACCTTGTATTTATTTTGAAGGAAATCTCACGAAACATCTCTTTTGTATTCTATGGAAGCTGCTTCAACCTTCTCTGCACGTTACTGACCATCACATCTATTATTTGTGAATTTTTAAAAAGCAGGTGTCAGAAATATTGCCACTGCTCAAAACATCAACTCCATAGCGGACCCTGTTTTCTTTCCAAAATTTCAAAGATCTCCAAATTATTTCTGGTTTTATTTCATAACAGGTTTCCACATTTTTGTATTCTTCTTTCCGCGTAACGTTGGCACTGTTTGAATGTAAACACTGACGTTTGCCGGTAATTACCCGGAGTTCAGTTTTCACCACTGCGCCACAATTATTTTTAACTTCCGATAGGTATGCTACCACTTCTGGATATTTCGGCTAACGTTGATCGACTTGTTATCATCTACGTCAATTAGGTTTTGGCAAGGCTTCCCTAACAGAGTCCACCAACTATCCTCGTTATAAACCTAAACTTCGCAGACCGGCATTATTGCGAATAAAAACAAACTGGTTAATAACAAGAAGTAGTTGACCTTCGCCAGTGCCGGCAAAGAAAGACAGAGGTGGTCGCCGCCGCCGGCCCGCCACCGTCGACGGCCTGGGCCAACGGTTTCTGTTCTCTCTTGCTCCTGCAAAGATGCATATTTTAACAAACCTGCCTTCGGATCCTTTGTGTGGACGGAAAAAATGGGGGGTATTAACCACATATATGACGGCGCGACGCGACGGAGCGGTATGTCACGACGAAGAATGGTTTGTTAACTTTTGACGGTATCAAGTTGAATGGCTTCAGGTAACGACAGTCATTCTTTGCGGTGTTTGCAGAAAATCCTCCTGCTTTTAATTTATAATCGGGAACTTTTAAAAGCTTCCGGTATTTACATGGGGCAGTAATTTGATGTTATGTATATCGTGGGTTAAAATAGTCGTGACGTTATTTTATTGGGCTAATTATTTGATTTTTACGCCAGTTTAATCTGTGGCACCCACAAGTAAAATAATATACAGAGTGATCATAAAGTTGCGGACAAAATTCATAATTTAGTTATGCGAAAAACGCTCGAACAGGTCGATTTTTGTTTTCAAATTGCCATCTTTTGGCATAAAAATTTTGTTGATGACGTCATCTGTTTTTGAACTATGACACCGTCATTATTTTTTTTTTAATGGCAACTCCCCACTTTTTTCGGGGTTTTAGATACACTGTTCACTCTATTCAGCAAGAGTAAAAAGTGACACCTTGCATAACTTAAGTCCAACTGTCAAATAATAAGGATTTTTTATTGAAAAGGAATATATAGAATATAACATAAAAGAAAAATAGTTTTCACTTTTCTTCATCAGTTTCGCTCTTATAATAGGGTCCTTTTTATAGTATTTCTATACTCCCCTGTAACGTGGAATGCGAAACCGGTCTACGATTTTCACCTATGTCTGTTAACTGTTATTGTATTATAAGTCTATGGAAACATTTTATACACATATTATATTAAAAACAAAAAATACATATTTTGGAGTGGGATTTGATTCTGCTGTTGATAAAAATTTAAATGCAAATTGCACTTTTATTCCACTTGGAAACAACGAAATTCCACCTCCGATATTTCCAAAATGGCTCAACAGTAACGTAATACTATGTATGGTAAATCCCAATGATGCGCCAAATATGTTTCAAAAAGTAAAAAAAAATATATCAAGAGTAATCCCCTAAGTGCACAGTTATTTATCAATGATTCCGTGAGATGCATGAAGCTTGTTCAAACGAAAATGTGACTTCCATTTGGGGGTTTAGCGATGAGTAAATTTTCTAATGCATTTTATCACAGAATTATGGAGTTAAATTAAAAGACACGATATTTGGCGTTACTACAGCATTATGTGCCTAAAATAAATCAGTCGTTTTTTATACAGTGTGATGAATTGAAATGTTTATTTAGCAGCTTTTATGTAACTAATGCATGTCAAACTGAGCCACTCAAGTGGAACTGGATGAGTGCTCACTCTTCAATATGTAGAATAAACTAAGCAAAGAGTGATATAAAAACAACTTTTTGATTTGGAGAAAGTTTTTGTATTCGTTTTATATACCACCATAGGTATTTAATTTGACAACTGTCAAAGCTAACCTAAAAATTTGATGTCAATTCGTGTTTTTTCTCATTTTGCGTGAACGAATGCAAACAACGCTTGGGCTCATTGCAGCACTCGGCATTCGCCTCGTGCTGCAAAAATTCGCTCTCGCCCCTGCAAAGTGAGCGTTTTTCTCGCTATTTTGAAATCTTTTAGTTTCTTTGTGTTGTAGTAGGTAGGAAAGCCTTCAATATCTGGTTATTAAATCATCAAACACATTCAAAGCTCAATATTACAAAGCCGCTGAACTCCAAAGTGCTTCTTCTGATAATAAATTTTTAATTAACTTTTCAGGGTTTTTATTACGTGTGTAGGGTGGAAGGCGTCCAGACAGGTTTCACTCCTACATGTGAAGCATTGTCAGTTCATGGAATTAATGTACAATTTCATTGTATTCAATTTATTTGTTAGGATTGGGTATCTGTATGTTTGTAATATGTAATATGAGATGGGAAGAGAAAACTCGGAACTACATATTAATTTGTTACCGACTTTGCGACATGCGCCCACATGTTTCCCGAAATCTCCTGGCGAAAAGTATAATTTGCAGCATCTTGTAAAGCTCCTTAGTGGTTTGAACCCCTGGGGTAATTTTACAGAAAACTAGGATATATCTTATAGATTTTTTTCTTACAACAGTCCTTTAGGAAAATAGTGTAATACGTAATAAGATTATAGCTACTTATCGTTGTATCATGATTGCCCAATTAGTTTGCTTCTGAAACCACCAACTAAACAACCTAACCCTAAATCACAGTCACCTGTTAACTGTACCATTAATGAGTGGCGAACTCCAAATTGCGGTTTTGAAAACTACCCACCTTTTCCAATGCCATCTTCCTCCCCCAATTCTACAAACACTTAAAACTGCCGAAATTGGGTCCAACAAAAGTTGCTGCAGTTCCCAGTAAATTAAGCTTTCGCAGTATCCAATCAGCCTGGATTCAATAATCCCCTGCGCCGCCAAACCGCCGCCCCGCGGTGTGTCGGAAAAGGGACTTGATTAATTCCGTCTGATTTACGACGATCTTCAATCGAAATTTTGATTGGAAACCTGAGGAGTCATTGTGCCGGGCGGACACCGCAGTAGGAACTGCGGATTTCCGATGACGATGACGGCGCCAACTAACCCCCTAATAAATACATGAGCCATGGGGAGAGGGTGCTAATGGAGATAAGAAGTTTATTTGTCACTGTCGGTTCGTCTCGACGGCGCACTGATTTCATTAAAACCTTTATGTACAACCTGTGGTATGCGGGTGTTATCTGATCGGGCAGGATGACGGAGACGTTCTATACTTTTTGTCGATAGGGGAAGATGCAATCATGGTGGAACAGGAACCAGATTTATGAATCGGCAGAATCAACTTTTACTGTAGGAGGACAAAGAAAACTTCTTATTATAAGAAGTGTGTTCTAATAATATTACGTGTCAGTCTAGAGTGCGATAGTATACTTTTTAATCACTATAACCTAAAATTTTATTTTTGACAAGTACAACCCTGGTTGCTGCGATAATCGTTGAATTGAGAAGTTGTGCTTCTTAGAATGTCAATAGATCACTCCATATGATTTTTCGAACGCCCTTTACGTATTGTATCGACAATACGCAAGCCTCCTTTGATTATTTCTGTCCACAGGCCAACCTCCACATACATCAATACGATAAAAATACGCTAAAATAATCTTCTTTTGCTCGCGAGTTTTATTTTTGTAAGGTGATGGGAATGTTTAGTTGCTGCTACCGTCACTGAAATGATGTCCTGCATATTTTTAGTTATCGTACGCGCTTTCAGCTTTAACATTTTGATAACGCCGCCGTTGACCTAAAAGTGCTAAAAATAGCGTAATTCACTTAACGGAGTCAATCGAACCTCTTGTTTTGACATCCGATGAGTCATTACAAGGTGGAAGCAAATCACATGCGTGGTGTTTTGCTGGTAATGTGTTGTGGATGTAATTACATGCCTGTGATTATTTTTAAAACATGCCGTTGAAGTTTTGACGAGAGGAGCGCGAAGGACCACTTAAATTTTAACGAGAGGACGGCGTTTACAACGTGGTTTTCGGTCACATACTGCGTTGTGAAAACATTTGCGGTTTTTTTCACACACCAACAACTTCTTGCACCTGTGCTTTCAAAATGGAGGCTTACAATATCAACGGATATTAAATAAGTCTATAAAAAAATTATTGCAAACGACTTCTTTGTTTAAAGACTTATTCTAGGTACTCTTCGAGATTCCTCAATAGCTGAAGTGTTACCCATTTTACATTTTACTGTAGGTTACTTATTACTCGATAAGTGATTAATTGGGATCATCGCCAAAAACTTTGGATCAAAAGGTTTCAGACTAATATAATAAGAAATAAAACAATGATATTGGAAGGTATAAAGAAGATATAATAGATATTTATATTATTAGTGGGATAGAAGCATCATTACACAACGAGTGTGAAGATTGCAGATGACGAGGTCGTAGACCGAGTCATCTGTAACACACGAGTTAATGTAATATGCTCTAGCCCACGTATGATATACAAAACTTTATCTACAACTGCCCAAATCTGAAAACAATCTAAATTTGTTTGAAAGTAATAAAAATTTTATCAAAATAAAAAATCAAGAAAACTTTGACAATTTTATGACAACTACTTAAATTTGACTGGAAACGTGTAAACAACGATTTACTAATTTTATTATTTGCAACAAACTGTGCAAGTTAAAGTGTAATGAGCGATTCAGAAGAGGAAAATCTGCCTTCAGATATTGAAGAAGCTGTTGCAAAGACAGTGTCTTCACTTTTACCAGATAAGTCGAAATCAAAGTACGAAAAATTTTATAATCAATTCAATGATTGGTATACATCCAAGAAAATAAACAATGAAGTAAAAGAGAAAGTATTACTAGCATTTTGTGCTCCAGCCTTTGGGCATTTTATTCTATGCTGCGAGCTACAATCTCTTTGAAGCAGAATGTTACATATTCGTGTTAATTGTCATTTTAATAAAATTTGATTTGATTAAAGTGTGCCTTCAATTATTCCACTAGTGGTGTACGACCTTCATTATTCAACTCAAACAGTGTCGAATGAGTGGTGTAATGACACTAATACAAGGCGGTTGTAAATAAAATATTATTAGTTTGCAGCCTTTCGGATTGGAGTTGTATATTTGAGACAAATTGAAGAGCAAGTTTTCTAGGTAAAACTGTAAATTCCAAAATTGTAAAAATATCTTGTAATTGGGAATGAAAAGCAAATATCTTGATGGAAGGAACTAATTAAAAACTGCCAAACATTGCATTGATATGCCACATACCAATCTTTTTTTGTACATATGCTGCTACCCAGTGAAAGACATCCGAGGAATTGTATACACATAGCGTCTGTAAAAAATGAAAAGTTTGTATCCTTCCATCTATAATTAGAACCTATGTTGAGGCTTTACTAAAGATTCTGCGCCTGAACTACCTTTGTTGTCGGACAAATTATTCGGAATGATGGCCGTTTGTCAGAAAAACGCATTGTTGGCACAATCCAAAGTAAAAGTTTCAGGGCAAAATGGTTCATTTGCGGCTTGAAAAATGACGACCTTTGAAGTTTTTAACGCGGTTGTTAAAGCATGTTGCGGTAATAATCTTTTACTAGCTTTTAGGATTAAACTGGAGATAATATTTCTGAATAATCAGAATAACGTTAGAACATTTTTCTAATCCCAAAGAGCATTTTACGCTTTCAAATAAATGTAATGTGTTTTTGACGTCATCAAATAAACTGTAAAAATATATAAAGAAGTCGTGAGTTAGGTATGTATATATCTTGAGCTTAGATACCGCACTTACACATTCGATACTACCTACCATGTGACCCGAATTGTTCTCCAAAGGACCTACAAAACTCAAAGAACGTCCGTCGTTTATTATTCCATCTGCGCGTGGTCGTCGGGGTTAGGTTACAAGATGCATTGAAATATTAGACGGTAAGTTGAAAATTTACATATTTCAAGTGGATTAAGATTAGACCAACGTTTTGAAATCCATAGACGTCTTTGATGAAAAATTTTGTGGGTGTTACAACTAACTAAACTTATTAGACTTTCTTTAGGCAAAGTATTTTTAACAATTATTATTAAAAATTCCTAGATAGCAAATATTAAAATAGTTTAATAGTTTAGTTAATAATAAATTAGACTAGTAACATTAACTCCTAATTCCAAGTCAGGATTAAATTCAACTGCGATTTATAATCACAAATCCTACATTATATTCTTAGATTATGTGATCTTGAGATTAAAATCATACATTCCCAAATATGAAGACTTCATGTCTCAAGATTCCAAGCTTTGGAGACTCTAACATCTAACGTATTAGAATTACAAGCTTTGGATTTCAGTTTTCCAAAATTCGAAGATTTCAAAATTCATAGAATCGCAGATTGCATCAAAACTCACGTTTCTGACATTTCACATGTCAACTTTCAAGATTCTATCGGATCATACATGTATAGTAGCCTCAAGCTTAAATTGTCACGGGGTTGGGAGGGGAAATGATGCACGACCAACTTATTTATGAACGTCCTAAACTGGTTCTGAAATAAACATTCTACTCTTGATCGACTCTTCGGCGAAGATGTAAAGGAATGGTGACAGGACCGTATTCGAAAAATGTAGATTGAGTTGAACACTTCCGTCAGTACGTATAACAAATTAATATTTTACTGTTCTACTTTAGAATACATTAAAAGTGCAAGCCTTAGAAAAACATATGCTGGACCAAATATTAAAAACAAACTCCTCACTTTAGCTAGTAATAATTCATAACAAAATATTAAATACACCCCTGATGCAATGTCGCGTGCCAGGACGGAAACCGTGTCTTGCAATCAAGTCGACCAGTTGCAACAAGACAATCAAAACCGGTTAGAATCCATATGGTATCGGTTACGACTTACTTGTCCCGCAATGTCTCGATTCCGACAAAAAACTGGACAAAAAATTCGTGACAATTTAAGGTTGAGGCTACTATAATAGTTAGGTGGAAGTTTAGAGCCAACTGGATGTATGAATAATTTATGAAAACCCTGTATATTCATCAATAAGCGTCTATGCGGAAATTGTTGGATTGCTTAAATGATCTTGAGTTTCGGATTGTACGAATCCAATAAATTTTGTAAAACTAATCGACCGAAAAAAAAATGCTGCAGAAGTTCGCTGTCAATTATTGTATGACAAAATATTGTATTGTGGTATAGATAAGGTACCAAATAATTACTTTTAAATTAAGAGCTGTATGGTTGGTATTTTATCATAAAGGTAAAGTAGTAAAAACTATTACATGTGTTCTTTTTATATAAAAGCTCGATACGTGGCAATAAAATAAAGATATAAAAATCGCAGAAAATTACTACATACTAATAACACATAAAATCCGTTTTACAAAAATGTGCAAAAATCCATAAAAACCCCTGTCGTTAAAAGTTTTATTACTACAGGCCCGTGTTATATAATACATAATTTTGCTAATATCTGTCGGCACGCTACATAAAATGGCGCAAAGACTATCTAAATTTCCAGGGGGAATATAATGTTCACAACTACAATTACTTGCACCATAGAATCATCCAATACAAAACAAACTACAGCACAGACAACTCTTTGTTGCATTTACTGCACACTGCTGGTACTTAATCGTAAAATTATGGCGTATAAACTCTGTGTAATCCATCGAATGAGATAATTACATTAACATGCACTTCTCAAATTGGTGACATTTCCGAAGAAATGGCGAAATGTTGCGCTAACATCTTGAATCGAATTGCACTGGCAGCATCAATTAGGAACAGTCGTTAATGATGTGATGCTTTGTAATTAATAGAGCAAGTGATTGGAATTATGTTTAGATGGAAAAACAGCTCTTTTGGATGTTTTATTAATTAATTCTTAGGACTTAAATTCAGCTCTTCAAACAATAATTTCATGAAAAATAGAGACCAAACATTTGTGAAGAATTTAATTAAAACAAATTATTTGCGTTTCAACGGCAAGTGTCGGCTGTCTAATAAATCGCAGACGCGATAGTTTGCTTGGTTCGTTGTATTTAGTTTTGGTTGGAGCGGAGCTATTTCCCAATTACTTAAATTTATAGGTGTAGTTAGCTCTTTATAAGAGGGGCCATTATTTATCGATCGATTGTATGGCATCGGGTCGTTACAGCAATTCTTCTTGACATGTATTTATTAAACCAAATTTGGTCCTGTGAAACTGTTTTGAATGTAATATCTATTTTTAAAAAACCATTTAGAATAATTTGATACTTTAATCTACTTTATTCCCCTGACACAAACAAACGTTAATACATACGAAATTAATAGATAACAGAGAATTTTGTCGAATCAATAACATGTCATGATATGTGTCCGTCACATCAAAGGTTTTTAACTATTCAGGATTTACACTCGGTGTCAAAACTGAATATGAATATTTCGAGTTGATGGGGAAGATAATTTTATCAACAATTAATGATTTCCAAAAATAAGGTAGTCTAGACATATAGCTCCATTTGTTATTAAACTTTAAATTAATGTTTTAAAAGTAACGGATTGTATGTTATATGATATCTTCGGCAATAACTCAATAACAAGTTCCGCATGAAGGAAAATAGACCGAATTAGAGTGGGCGTTGTTGTATGTAGAACTTCTAATGTGGACTTTCTGCTAAATATTGAACAGTAGGTGTAGGATACCCCATTTATTATAGACCTTGATGTAACCAGCGTGCAAATGAAAGCTCTTGGCGACGATTTTTCTTAAATTGGACTAACTGACGTAGATTAATTATTGCGTATTTTGGCGGTTCTGGAACTGAAAACCTGAAAATCTTAAAAATTCAAGATCTGTCAAAATGGAAACCTTATAACCTGCAAAACTAGGAAATCTATATAAAAGCCGAGAATCGGGCAAAGTGTCCAACTGGAACAATGAAAAAGTAAGAGCTTGATATGCTGAGAAATTTACAAACTTCGAACTGAAAAACTGAGGTATTGATGAGAAAGTGGAAAAAAATTGAAAACTTGAGTAAATTTAATCCTGTCTGTAAAAACAGGAGAATGAGCAATTGAGAAACTCGAGTCGTAACACACTGAAAACTTAGGACTGGAAAATTGAGAAACTGAAAACTTGAAAAATCAAGATCCTGTTGAAAGGAACAGGAAAGGTACAATGTTTCATTCCCCTAAATGGGGCGGGCCGCTATAGGCTTAGGCGCCTTTTCAGCCAGTAACAGGATAAGGACGGGTTTAGACAAGGATGGGGGTGACGGAAAGGATTCGGAGGATGTTACACCATTCGGCTAATTGTAAAGGAAAACATCCAAAAGAGTCAGCCGTCTCGGTAGATCCTAAACTTATTTGCCTCCACGGTGGAAAATTGTCGGATTAATCAACACAATCTAAAAAAATAATTGGGATCTGTCAAGGTGTCGATTATGCCGATTATTTATTAGTGTCAATACAATTTATTTGTTTCAAAATGAAATAGTAGCCTGTCCACTTCCTCCGGAGATTTTTGGAGAAGCAAAATATATCTGGCTAAAAATAATCATCGCATGTTAAATAAAGAAGGCTGTTGCGTCATCGACACATGTCGTGGATTTACACACAAAAAAACTAAATTAATTGATATTTGTCAACTTGAATTCTGTACTTCCCATCCACAGAAAATTTTTGTCCTAAAAACGGTGAAAGGAATCATTTTCTATATTCTCTTTTTCATTCAGGGGACAGGTAATAACAATATGTAAAGTTGACTCATTTTCTATTCATCCAGTGTCGTAAACTTCATAAACTTTACTGGTAATTTCGTAGCACAATAAAATGATGTGGGGGCCTACAATATTTCAAAATGCATAAAAATTACGGTTCACATCTGTTTACAATTATACCAGTTGGATAAACAAACATTGCAGGGATGTTTGTGGAATTATACTTCAAATTACGTATGTACTTAACAAATTTAATTAATATAAATACTACATATAAGCAGCTTGAAAATCCGGGAGTTTAACAAATACATTTTTCTTTGAGCACATATTTATCGGTGCGTATCAATTTAATTTGTATGAGCTTTGATACAAACAGTTTTTTCCTGTGTTAATTAAAATACATAAACATTCCGTGAATGTCAAAAAATATCAGCACGTAACTCATGACTAATAGGGGAAGTTAACAATTACGACCTTGTTGACATAAATTAAGATGGATGTTTAAGATTGTCGTAGACATTAAAATACTGTTTTCGTCGACACGTCGATTGTCGATTACGACAGGTGAAGAAAAGTGTTTAATATATTTAAGTGGAAGACTCCCCATCCGCAGTAATGATTTAGACTTGCTAATGTTAATCAGTGAACGCCCTTAACTAATTAAGGGTAAAAATGATAAAAACGGCAGATGACAAAATAAAGTGACCCGTTTTCATAGCGAATGCACATTGAGAATCGTTTGTGGTAATCACAAAGGAAATTTCATTCTTTTCAATTGCCTTTCTCGGTCGTCTTGAATAAAACGGTCATAATTAAAGTGTGAAATTGTCCATTGTCTTGTTAGTTCTGTGCATGGAATGTACACCCGTAATAAAATTGGTACCACTTTCGTTTCAGCCGAGATATTCGAAGAGAAATTGTGCAAAGATCAAAGCACTTCTCATTTGCTCCAAATCAGACTTTTAGATTAAAAATTAGCATTGATAGACCCATTACGTTAAGTCCTTGATACAGTTATTTTCAATGTTCTGTTTTTCAGGTATCGGGGGCTATTCTAGAACCGACACAAAGTTAATTTTAAAATTCAGCTGTCCGCAAAAATATTTTAATTAGTTGCCACGGTATTTCTACCGGATTTTTGGACGAGCAGTGACAATCTTAATTTACAAGCGAACATTTTTATCGAGTTCCAGAGTTAATTATTGGAAAATAATGGGGTTCTAACGTGTCACCGAATTTAACAGTTGTGACAATTAGGTTACGCTAATTACTGCTCTAAGTTATCGGTTGGTGTAGCATAAACTTTGACGTTCTAACGGCTATTTGTGGTACTTCCTTTGTTTTGAAGATTGGGTTACTCTAAAAGGGGTCCAGACGTAATGGATTAACATTACGAATTGGGCGCCAACAAAAAAACAAGATGATTGGAGGAAGTTTCAGATGAAATCCGGACTGCTTTTTAAACTCGTTGAAAATCGCAGGAAACCATAAACAGATTGCATTCAAATGTAGTGAAACATTTCATCATGAATTTTTAAAATAGACGCCTACACGTGATATAAACATTTTCAATCATACCATAATATTTTGTTAAGGCAGGTTCAGCTTAACCCTGATGTTTTATCTCAAAATGCTTTCTAAGATGATTGTGTTATAACAGCTGACTTGAAAACAAAGAATGCCGATCAACTCAAGATTAAGGCCAAAGCCGACAACATTTAATAGCCCAGTGTGCGAGAGAGACAAAATATCGGAAAAGTTTTCCTTAATTTTTGAGGAAATGGCTAATCCTATTACAATTTTGAATACGGAGTTCAATAGAGAAGGGTGATCTACAGGGAGCTAGTTTTTCATATTTTCGTTATTGATAAAAGAAAAAAAAATAACTGCAAGAAAAACAATTTCTAAAATTAATTTGAAAAAATGAAGGTATACATTTTGTAGAGCTCCAAAAATGAGTAATGTTTACCTTTTATAAATTGAAAAACCGACAAGGGAAACCCTTCTAAAACATGATTACCTACATATGTGATTTTTTTTTTAAACAGCGTCACCCGATTATAACTGACATACTTTTGGTTGATTCTTTTTTGTTTTGTTCCCGGCACGAAAATAATTCGATTGAATGTTTTCAATTGAAAAAAAAAAAAAACGGGAAATTCTAGAGAAAAATCTGGAAAGGCGCATCCCAGCTTAATTTACACTGGTTTTTACTTTTGTGTCGTCTTACCCACTTCATTATTTAAAATAAAAAACAAAACATTCTGGATTACATTTCCTGTAAGAGAACACAGTTTCCTCCCGGCCGATAGAATTTTGGGCCGTCTGGAAAAATGTGCGAAAGGAAACCATTACAAATAAGGAAGACTACATCAACATATACAAGCAATTTTTATTTAGTGAAGGAACAGGGAACCCATTGGAACCTGAATGACATCAAATCTTTGTAGAATGACTTAAAGAAAATAGTTGGAATATCCGATTGCAAGAAAACAGGCAACTACTGGCAAAGAGAAGTGTTTTGAAAACTCTAGATACGAAAGTGAATTTAAGGTACCGAAGAGCATTCTGAAGAGAGGCAAAACAGACAATAATGGTTCTGTAAAGGAAGTGGAACTGAGGCATTCTATTCCTGATTACTTTTACAACAAGAATAATTTGGAAACATCTGAGTCGAAGGCGATAATCTGTCTTTGTCCAAAAATATCTTTTCCAGATCCATATAATCTCGAGCAGATTCAAGAGGAAGATGATGAAGCAGTTGATGACATTGCTGAACAATGTAATTGTTTAGACGCTGATTGTGGCCTTCATATCTAAACACTTTTACTCGTATATGCGTATGGTTCTAGATTATGCTATTCTAAAATTTGGCAGTTCCTATCAACTACTGATCCACACACCAAAAGGTAAAGAAAATAAGCTACAAACCGGGTTAATAAATCCATATACCGTTTGACCCAAACGTGCCAAAATGAGTTAAATTCAATGCTTTTTTGACCATAACTGAAAATATGTATTACCCATTACCCACGGATCTAAAAAATGCCAAGTGCCCAATATCCGTAATAATATGCAATACGTGTTTTTTTTATGTCAAACGGCCTTTGAGTGGCAACATTTTGTGGATTACAGAATTAAAAAATTAAAATTAAAAAAAAAAACATTCCGTTTTTGCTCAATCGCTCCTCAATTGTAAAATAATAGTCCAGGCAAATTAGACGAAAAAACGGCGAATAGAATAACTAATTTATAAAATATTGAAATTTTGGTTATGAACTCCCAACCGGGACCCAAATAAAGATCCGAAGAGTTTCCACTCCCCCGGGAAGCTTCATTCCCTTTCGCCCAAAAAACCGCCCCCGAGCGTGACCTCATGAAGCTTTTATGTATTTTTCTGGTAAAAGGTAGATTTAGATTAGGTGTTGAGGGGTGTGAGGGAATTTGCTCCGACACTTAGACCACACCGCGGGCCCATTGTGTCACCACCTCGCGTTCCTGATTCCTGTCTCTCATCCAGCCATCCGACATTATCGAAAAAAGCTAGGACGGTTCCAGGCGAGGTACACCTCAAGTTGGGCCAGCTGGGCCATGTCTCCCCCAGTATGGACTTTCTGGTCGAGGCGAGAACCAGACATTTGCGTAGGATAAGTTCGACAGTCTCTTCCTCCTCTAAACACCCCCTACACGTTGGGTCGTTGACCACCCCCATCACGTGGAGGTGTTTATTTAGCCTGCAGTGACCGGTTCAGATGCCCACCAAAAGGCGGAGTCTGTCCCTTGACAAACGCAGTCAAGACTTGGCTTTTTTAAAGCAAGGATTTCTGATAAAAATCTTGCTTTGTCTGCAGCCTGTTGTCGTTTCCCATCTAACACAGTGTCTAGAATGGGTGTCGGTTTTGATCAGGTTTGAGAGGCAGCGGTTGGCCGGTCGGATGGGCGGTTCGGTTCCATCCGGTGTTCCCGTTGCACCCTGTCGAGCCAGCTCGTCGGCCCTCTCATTCCCCTCATTACCGTTATGCCCTCGAACCCATCTTAGCTCAACGACATTGTACATTTTTAAACGGTAACTCCGACGAGAAAATGTTTTCGGATTTATGTTCTGCATTCAATTCTGCATGAAGTTATTATCTATCTCCTCCCCAACGCTCATAAATGACGTTGGAAAATGTTTATAGTTTTTTGACCAATAGCAACTTATTACAAATGTTTTATTCAATATGGACCTTGTACAGAAAAAACTTTTCTACAATTTTGTTTCTATACATTTTTGCTCCCACCAATAGTTTTCGAAATAATATCGCCGCAAAAATCGTGAGTTCTCTTCGCGCTGAAAACTGTACTCATATTCCTAATTTTTGTTTTAAAAATGTCACTTCGTTAATGCTGTGTTTGGATTCTATTTGAAAAAATTCTTATACATATTTAGAATTTATAAGAAAGTCGTCGGGGGCTGCGGAAAATTCTGAATATGGATACCCATCCAATCCCACACTTTTTCGATGGGCGATAAATCTGGCGACCCAGGTGGCCAAGCTCCTCTTCTAAAAACCTCATAGAGGTTCGCGCAATATGAAGGCGGGCGTTATCTTGCTGGAAAACACCATCTTCAATCCCCCCTTACATAAGGAAGAACAACGGGCCTTAACACAACGCGCGGATGTCATTGTGCCACGCATTACGATTAGAGGAGAATTGCTACCAAAAGCAATAGCTCCCCAAACCATAAGTTCGATGGTACGGTGAACGTGATGCTCAACAGCAAACTCGGCATGACGCCGTTCTCCTCGTCGTTCCCTGACTCGCCCTCTACCATCCTGCTGACCCCCAAACAGAAAAGGCGATGTGATGCCCAGTTTCCTCGTTCATTGCTTCAGTCCAGACGCTGACGACGGTGTTGAGGCGTTATGGGGCGGCCGAGACGCCGACGGTAAGAAGTTAGGCCCATTGAACGTATTCTGTGGTAAACGGTGCGAATCCGAATGGGCCTTCTATTGCTGCAAACCAAGCGTCAGCAACTGACCGAGTAGACCTCCGTCTTTCTCTTAGGGCCATTAATTGAAGAAGAGGATCTTGCCATTGGGTAGTTCTTCTGGAAGCTCGTGTGCCTCTAACTCGCTGTGTGTGTTCGCCCTCCATCAGACCACACTTGCCATGCTGCCATCACGGTAGCCACACTGCGCCCCATTGTTGCAGCGATTGCACGGTACGAAGCACCACGTTCCACCCTACGACCCCTTTCAAATGGGGTTCATTTGCAGTAATAATGTCTATCAGTTTCTCAAACAAAAATTTTAGCAAAAAAAATGTTATCTGTAGGGGGACTACTTTGAGGTACATTTCAAACTAACTAATGTACCTCCTCCGCACTGACTCCCACCCTTAAATTTTAAATAGGGAAAGTGGGGCATGCGACGTATCATTGAAAAGATTTTTTGATTCTCTACATATTGAGTGATGTATTTTTCGCTTCCTGCGGGATAGAAAATATTTTTTCTTGGAGATATATTCGGAATATCAATTTTGCTCAAATTTACCGGATAAATGGCATTTTTGTAGGCACAAAACACTTCCAATGATGATGCCATTTTTTTTCACACGTAGTTTTTGAGTCAGGGGAAAATAATTCAAGAAAATATTTTTAAGTGGACAATTTTCGTTGAGACAGGGTCTATAAGTACACTCAATTATGTGGACGAATTACATTGATTAGAGTTAATTAACGCTAATTAGTGATTGCACATTTGGCTATACGCATGCATATTTCATCAAAAGTTACATATTATTGCAGATTTAAGTCATATAATTTTTTTCTTATAATATTTTTTTATTTTTGGAAAAACATACCGACAAACCATAAAACTATTTGCTACAGTCACAGATCTGCTCCATCTGCTTTCCCAAATGCAGATGCGGGTGGTTCCTAGTAAATCATCGTAAATAATATCGTAAAAATAAGATAAATAAAAATAGGGTACTTTATTTTATCATTTGGTTTTAAAAATAAATTTTCTCAATCATTGCCTGCTGGTACTGTCGAAACAGCGTGTCTGATAGTAAGAGTTGCTGTCTTCTGAATATTATACTTATTTTACTTATATTGTCAGACGCTGCATCCTACATGATAAAAGCAGTTCAAAATCTGTTTATTTTAATTGTAACATTATTCATACAGCCGCTGTTTGAAATCGTGGATTTTCCTTTTTTGAAGGGCAGAACAATAATTATATAAAAAAAGCAATAATTATTATATTTTGAATGTACAATAATATCTGATTTTGCTGAAAACTCTATCGCCGACTGGATTTATGATGTCAACTTATCCCATCCCTATCAAATGCTGTCAAGGACGTTTTTTCAAACACGTTTTCGGACGCCGTTTGTCGTCGGATTTTAGATCTAAAAAAAGTGTTGGTTTTCATTGAAACAGCTCTAATAAACGTATACCTTTTTCTTTAGATTTTCGAATTCCTCAAACTATCACCAAAAGAAAAAGAAAAAAATGTTAATTCTTTTTATAAATTGAAAAAGCGAAAACTAGCTCCCTGTAATTTGTACTTCTTAACACAAATCCGCCGTCGGATCTTCAAAAAATTCTATAACTTCGTTTAAAAACTGGAAAAACTTTTGGCCTGTTTGGCCCGCCATCTATTGATTTTGAATCATATTAAACTGTTGTAGGATTTGCCCTTAACAGTAACGAGTGTTTCAGCAACCGAAAAAAAAGTCTAACGAATACCAACTCCTATGCTGTTAATTTCTCCTTATCATTATCATTAGTATCTGTTGTAACGTTAACCTTTCTTATCTGCTGTAAGGTAATGGTTTATGAAGAATTTATTGCATTTTCCATAACCTTCCATTAGCTTATTACTTTTTCATCTTATGGTATTAAGTCAAAATTACAATCATTTTGGCTACTTATAATGCAGCTAACGAAGTGCTGACAATTTGGCTGACAATTATTATACCTTCAATGTAATAAATTCAACAAAAAATTTGGACCACACGTGGTGGATTGGTGTGAAGGCAGTGTCGTTGCTTCCAGTCGTTTGCAAACCGTAACGTTGTAATTTGCCTTTGCTGCGACATTTATTTGGCTGATGGGACTCCACGTTGTTGTTTACGTATTATGAGGGAAGCTACCTCGGCTCCTAATTGATCGCACATAAATCCAACACACAATGTAATACACAGACTGAAAGCACTAGTTTTAGCTTACATTGGTAAGGGGAGAGGTATGTGTTACCCTTACCAACCGAAGCATCTTTTGGCTTTTCAAATTTAATTACTTAGTCATAATGGCTAAAATAAAATTCGTAAAACTTCTTGACCAACAAGCTTGTTTAATTTAGTTCCAATACTGTATAGGACATCACAATGAACATAATACCTTTTATTAATGCAGCTAACAGTAAATACATCCAAACCGTTGGTAATGGCTATAATTGCGTTGTTCCAAAATAGTAACTGAAAATGTGTGGTCTCTAATTGCTTTCAATACACACAATCTCATGCGTTTACCGATAAAAAGAGCAGCTACATACGTCAAAAACCAGATGGTATTTTCGGCCGGCTATTTCCAATCAGGAAAAGTGGTGTATTATAAATAATATGGGGTCACAAGTTTTAATTTAGCCAAGTTGTCTGACGACGGTTCGTGCATCTACAAGCCAATTAACGGCCAATAATACAGTGATAAATTATTTTTCTCTGGCGGGCTGGTGCGTCACAAATGTGTGTCTTTCATCACTGCTACATACGCACAGATGCTTCACAGGTGTGCGTTAGATTGATATGAATTAGTCATTACTAGAAAAATCTGCAAATACCGGGTGTAATCCCAAAGTTATTAGCTCTATGCCAAAAATATGATATTATCTTGAGAGGTAAAATAATTAACAATAAAGGCGTGTGGTCAGATAGGGCCGTGTCTTTAGATCAAAAAGTGACATCAAAATTTAACAGAATCTTCTGTAACGCTCGAAATTAATCCCTTGGGCTATAAACGGCGAAATTAAGCCCCTATTAATGCAAATTTGCAACGCACCCTTGATTAAAGTTAATCTGATCACTCAGTAGAGGCGCAGTTAGGGAAACCAGACACTAAACAGTTGGCGGTCTGCTATGCAGTGGGATCAAATATTCAAGAAAAGCTCAAGGGTGTTACATTTTCTCTCTCAGAAACATAGGTAATTTATTATTATTTTTAATTACAATTTTCTTGCCATGCAATGTTTGTTTTCAAATAAAGACTCCATGGAGCACACAAAAAGTGTTTAGGAGTTATATAACGTGACCAATTTGTCACATTCAATTAAAAAAAGACTTTTCGTATTGTGTTCCATGTGTGGTAGTGCCCTCAATTCAATAGAAGCAAAGTGTTGTGAGGTTTAGAGATAGTACAAATAAAATACTCCGCTAAAAAATTATATTTTAGCCTATTAAATCTGCAAAGCTTTACATCGATATTTCGACGCGTTCACGGGATCCTTCAGAAACGCGCGTTTCAGTCGTTGAAAAATTAATGAACAGTTCAAAAATACCCAGAAGCCAAGAGATATTAGTCTTAATGGAAATTCGATGTAAATTATTAAATAATATTCAAGCATTGAGCCTTCAAGCCCTCGTCCGTCGGTTCCTACAGTCATTAACGAGCTTAATGACATCCAAATTCCCTCCGGTCTTCTGAATTTTTTTATACTTGCTTTGGTGGTGAAACTTGAAGCGATTCTCTTGCAAAAAGTACAAATAAAACCATTTCACTAATGACCGAATAATTCGTTCAGGAAGTTGTGGGTTAAAACTTAGCTGGAAGCTGCTATTATTACAAGAATGCGTCGAAAATCCAGTAATATCTTCGACGGCCGACGAAAGTATGTGGAAACTATGAAGTTGAGCTTCTTAGAATTCCGAACTTATTCTGAAGCCTAGTTGGAGTTTGCAACAGACCACTCGCGCAAATTGTTTGTGTCTTGGAAGTCTTAGTGTCACCTTTCTGTAAGGGCAGCTTAAAAGGTTTAATTTTGGATTTAGCTAATTACTCAGATAAAGATTTGTTTCTTGAGAAAACAAGAATTGGTAAGGAGAAAACGTTATTAGCGGCTAAAAACTAACACTGCAAAATTTAATAAATTTATGAAATATTTATAAACACATGAAGGATCTTAGAAAAAATATAGAGGATCGTTACAGGGCAGCATACATAGCGATCTGCAGATGTTGCCAAAAAAATAAGAATCTGTGCATGTATATAATATTATGAAACGAATGCACAATCACCATAATACTATTAACCAACAGGAAGTCTATGTTTCAAATACAAAAAGAATAAAATTTTGTGATGGTGTGTTTGCAAATGAAAGCTTTTAAGTTAATGCACAATCGTTTTCAATAGAAGTCAAGAGTGAAGCTCTAACTTTAACATCCGAAATAATTTAGTGTAGTTATTACCAGCAGCTATATGGTAACAATAATTCTTTGAAACCTACTTTTCTTCGCTATTCCATCTCTCTGAAACTCACCTTCCTGGATCTACCGTTTTAGGCTAGATCCACAGTCCCACCCACGAAAATTCCATCTCATCTGACACAGAAAAACAAGAACTACCGTAACCCATTATGAAGTCGAACCCATTTTGCGAATGCCCACTCGAACGTCATCTATGAAAAATCACCCGGTTCTTGCATCTTCATTCAAGTCTTCATCAATGAATGAACCCTACGCGATTACATTTTCTGCACCAACATAACTTCTTGCTCTCTGCTCCAGATGTTCTCTCTCCTGCTCGCGCATGAAAAGAATGAGTTCAAGCTTTTTGAAACAAAACGCGGAGCACATGAAAAATTCAGATGAGATGCGCAAGGATCCGTTGACAGTTATTTTAAGGAAGCGATGAGAGAACTCCGCGTTAAATTGCACCTAAATAGGTGTTCCATAATTTAGGACGTGAGGCAGCGTTTCCAAATGAGTTTTAATTTTAGAAATGGGTTCACTTTTGGAGGCTCGGTTCACTGTTATTAAACAAAATCAGTCAACGTCGAACGATTTTTTGCACGGCACGTTGGAGAAAGGTCAATATCCACGTGTTTTGAAATTTTTAAAATTGGAACATTACAAAAAACACCACGCAACTCCGATCAATATTATGTAAACATGCATGAAAAACTTAAAAATTCATTTCGTCGATACACGGAAGTGATTATCGGAATTTTCTGGTTTTCACAAAATGGAAAGTCGAAATACGTTACGCTAGCGTGAAAATTTTTCTGCAATTGCAAATTAACCGCAACGTCTTTTCTTTTTCCGGCAAATAGACTGCAACTAAATTTATCACCATGGTTCAACGAACTAAAGCTTAAACTCACAATCTATGATAGATTATAGTGCTTCGAAGTCAGTACGCAATTACGCATGGTTTGTCTAAGCAATGACACATGTTTCACATAAAATTTTGTAACGCTCGGTCAACAATTTTATGGAATGTATATTTTATGCACCGCGGCAGTTGGCAGCTCGTATAAATTGAGAACGGGCATAATTTGTTCGTCAGTCAGGTGAGGTGATCGCAATGAAGGCCCAAAATTTCTATACGTCTCCAAACTCGGCAGTTTTATTTCATGTTCCCTTGTTCTTCCGGTCTCAATTTTTGTATGAACACAAACTCTACTGCTCCAAAGGAGTATTCAATCATGGATACGAATTTTAATTTAAGAAAGCTGAAACTCCTGGTTGTGCATAAAATATTTGTGAACACAACAAAAGACATTATCAATATCCACTTTCTCAAACAACTTGAATTTGGAATTCAGATAAGCATGGAGAACATTTGCCGACATCGATCTTGGCTTTTACGTGCATCACAACATTAAATTCGTTCCCGTCCTGGCGCACTCGAACTTTTTCAATTATTTTGTTTCGCCTTTACTGCAAATAGGACGAAAGCACAAATAAGAAACCGAATCGTGATTCGTCTCCATTTGCGAATTGTCTAAACTGTAAAACATAGCGTCAGTCCCAACTGTCGTGTAATTTATACCCACTCGGATTCCCAAAATAATGACATGTCACAACAAAACAACAAGAGCCATCACATCACAAAGAACGGTTTAACTTAAGGCGGGTTTAATTTTACTGCCTCGTAATTTATTTGCTCGGATCGTTTTTAGATGCAGGGGGATTGGCAATGATTTTCCCGATACACTAAAATTTTCATTTAGTAACGTATAGCTGACTCACCCCATACCTGTGCAAAGAATCGATGAGCAGGTTTGGGTTTTGTTTATATTCCAGAGAACTGCTTACAAATTGGTTGAGTGATTACGTCGATATATCTGAGCCAGACGCGCCAGTTGCTGCAGACTCATCAAAGAGAATATTTGCGAAATTTTTATAACTGAAAAGCTTGTGACCGTCGGTGTCTAAAGCGTAACATTTCGTAAGGTTAGATTTTTTAGTCTTTGCCTTCACCAGTTGGAGGCCAAGAATTGACGTGAAAAGCCCAGAAATAAATTCAAGACAAAAACAGACTAAAGATGACCTTCGATGGGTTGGAACAGGTGTACGGTCGAGTTGCAGAGGTGATTTTTATGTTATCACTTCATCTTTGAATTTATTGATACTGTATACAAAATTAAGAATAAATTAATTTGAGGCGTTAGCCTGTGCTTACAAATTCGGTTAGAGCGGATATTGAATAGAATAGTAATGGGGATACCTACGTCATTGTGAAGCTTGCATTACGGAAATTGATAAAATTATTACTGAAAAGCCCTGGCAAACCCTTATCTTGTGTACAACGGAATCTTAGATTGTAGAATAATTTCCAAAATCAAAGATTTTAACTAAAGTTCACCTTTTTGCCTGTTATATTAGAAATTTCTATTGATTTTGAATAAATTCTGATATGACAGCGTGGTCCTGTAGACACTTCTAAAATTCACATCATTCTCTAATCTGAATGAGACTTGTTCACTTATGCATACTGTCTCTGTCAACTGTCGTTAGACTGGCCAAACTCCAAATTATTCATAAACAATAGTTTTCACTTGACAGTTCATCTGAATTGTGAAAAGAACAAAATATTAATGGACTATCCCAGTATTTTCTGCTTTTGAATATTTACATACATAAACATCAAGATTGATTGAAAAGTGACCTCCCAAATTGAACAGTTGCTTCTGGAAATCAAAATGTATGTGCTAAATACATGTAAATTCTGTTTTCCAGAAGCAACAAGATGTTTGAATCATTTATGAAGACCCTGTACATACGCAAAGTGCTCGGTTTATACATGAATGTCCGCCACAATTCATAATCACCCATCTTTGTTGAATAACTAAGATGTGTTTCTATTACTGCATTATTAACAACAAAAAAACGGACACAACAAAACCTTTGACTCTTATTGATTTCGACAACAATGAAAGAATACACAATGATTTAAAATCTACAAATAAAAATTCCTCTTTCGAAAAGTGTCTAAATCGATATTGTCTTGAAAGAAAACCTCGCCAGATTTTTTAAGCTCGACACGCGTTTTGAACACTTTCATCCTTTCCTTTTGTTACTTCTCTACTGTCATTGTGTCATAGTTACTAAATTTCTAAATAAACCGGTTAAAGGTGGCTCAAACTTTCTTTTTCCAAAATTGCATCCGCTTCATCTAAAATTGGAACTGATACTCACCTGAGAAGTTTCTTGATAATGATAAAAGAATAAGAGAACGAAAGAAAGTCTTGGCAATCCTTAAAAAATAATAGGGATGTAACAAATTTTCTCGGAAAAGAACATGGTGAATGAAACATTTACTCACGACATAAGAATGTAAATACATTTAATTTTTGAAACACGAGCCGCGGCGAAACGCTCAGTCGCCTCAACTTTGGAACCGAACTACGGCTTTCATTGTTAGGCTATCTTAACGTAATGGGCATCAAAATTAGTAAAAAAAACATTCATCACGGCAAAACGTTGTTTGTTCAGAAAAAAAAATTATTGCCAAAATGAGAAACCAAATTTTTTTTTTTTTTTAACAAACGTGTTGGTGCTTGATTTTTACTGATCTCAGTATTCGGTAAATGCAAGGTGTTTTTATAAATATTGAAAAATAAATTTGCAAATTGTCCCCAAAGTTCGCTAGTTTCAAGCAATGTTGGCGTGATTCAAGGCAACATAGGCCCCGCCCCTCAGCGGCAGGCAGACGTGTCGACAGCTGACCGTATTATATTTTGTGTGTGCCGCAGCTCGTTCTTAAAAAGATAACAAAATAGTAAAGTAAACAAAAACGGGCCAGTCGCCTTAAATCCTAACCATTTTTATTTTATTTGTGTCAAATTTGTTACAAATAATACGTTACACCCGGTATGTATTTTTATACAGCAGTCTATCAAAATTGAGAAAATTCTTTCACTGCAGTACCCCAGTTTCACCGAAATACAAAACCCGAGCTGTTTTGAATTTAATAAAATATTGGTGGGCGTTGTCGGCATAGAAGATGGATTACGCACATGTGCAATGTAATAAGAATATGATTAGTTCCCTTTAATATGGCGACTTTCTGTCTGTCTGCAAGGATTTTACTCTATTGATCCATCCATTGCGAAAACTGCCCGTACAGATTTAATAGGAGTCTGGAGTATTCCTAAAGTTTATAGCGTTCAAGTATTACGTAAGCATAATTTCGTTGATTTAAGAGCACGGATATTATTTTTAAAATATGCATTGTTTTTGAGCTTTTGAGGACTGTGCTGATGTAATATACAGGGTGTTTAAAAAACGCACTGTGCTGTATCTTCCTTATGTATTGTTTGGTTTTAACAAAACAAAAAACAAATGGCGTAGCCCTACGTCATATGTTTTTTGTTTCGTTTAAATCATACCATACCCGGGTTTCTGGAAACACCCTGTATACTTGGGTGCTTCCGCAATTCTCTCACGAAAAGGAAATTACCTAGAATTTAGAGCGATTTAGTCATAATTTCAGCGCTTTCCAAAGTTCGAAATACATATATTCCAAAAGAATAGGTAATTGACTTATATACGTTCATCGAATCGAGTCACCGCATCAAAATGAATACTGACGCCTACACGTGCAATTTTGTTTGTTCGGTGGCATCCTGGTAATAAAAATATCCACTCATTCAGTGCTCGAAAGAAGCTATGTATGTATACGATTAAACGCATATACGTATTATGTTTTTATGCAAACACCCTGTATTGTTTGAATATAGCAATAACTGCTGCAGATGCTTTTGTTTTGACGCGATGACTCCTCTTATGGAATATTTATTATGTAGGTATTGTAGATCACTGTAGGTGTTGAGGATTTTGAAAAACATTAACCGTTAAAAAACTAACACCGGTTAGTCCCAAATTAGCAGTCTTCATTTCGGCGCAGGAAAAGAATTTGATTATGTAATTCCTATCCAAAAAAGACCAATAAAAAACTCAAAGGAGCCGCGGGATGTTGTCAGGATGTCATCGATTCTAATAATAAGTAATTAATTCTTCCAAATTTCGGGCTCTAATGATATCAAGAAAAAGAATAACACAGAAATACATAGTATATTATGTATTTCGATACAAGTGCTTTCGATCTTTTGAAGCACGAGGCGCAGGCCGAGTGTTGCAAATGATCTCGGGCCCCTGCAAAGTGACACGAGTGTTGAACATTTTTTGCATTCGTTCACGAAAAATGAGGGAAAAAAATCAAAATCAGATTTTGAGGTTAGGTTTGAGAGCTGTCAAATATATGTATATGCGGGAATATTTATATATTTATTTAGTTATGTATACCACTTTCTCCATTGTGTATGTGACAAAACGAATACAAAAAGCAACTTAATTATTTATTTAGATATTTTTATGTTGCAGACTGAAAGCCGTTAGGCGTGTTATTTGATGGCAATTGTAAATAAACCTCTTCGACTAGCAAAACTTTTGTTTTATCCTTCCGTCGTACCTACATTAATATCTTTTGGTTTTAGAATACCTATAAATACCTTACTCTTATAAAAAATTCAAGAAACGCTAGATATTATAGTCGATATCAAACGTTACTATAACTCATTCATTCAATAATACCTGGAAATCATTACAACCACTAAAGGTAAGAGAATAAATTTAAACTTTGGAGGTCATTAAAGAAAACAGCGAAATACAGTAGGACCTCGATAAGTAAAAGCTTTATAATTCAGAGTTGGGATAATTATGAATTGAATGGAAAAAAATTAACAACTCAAATAGGCATAAAACCTTAGATTTATTGACGTCATGTGGTAATTGTAAGTACGAATGGATAATGTCGGAATGACCTTTTTCTAATTTGCTGTTGTAACAAAGCTATTAACGCATTCATTTTGGGTGCGTTAATAAGCTATTAACGCACCCAAAATCTAGAATTTTTGTTTTCATTGGTAATACAGACTGAACCCTGCTATGAAAGAAATGTCAGTGATTTTGAGCTTCTGGTTCCATGTCAGGTCATGTCAAGTATAGGTCAGGTACAGAAAAATAAAAAATTACCAAAATTGATTTTATTTGAAAAAAAATAAAATAAAAATAACATGAAAAACACGTTTTGTACTTAAGAGCACTCGTTCTTTACAGGCACTCCTGCCAACGGCAGTCGTGCTGCAAACCTGAACTCGTGTCTTAATATCAGTTTTACAAAACTAGTGTTTCAATATACTACATATAAACGTATTGGTTAAATCATTTTAAAATTAGTGTCGATATTTCGATCACTGTAATTAATGTTTAAGTTTTTGTCAAGATTGATTCCGAACTTAGTTGACAACTGAAAACAGAAAGAATTTTTTGACGAAAAGAATAAGACTGGCTTGTACCACGTGTAAAAATTATTTTCCACAATAATTGTGTTAATTGCAGTTGTTAAGACAATACGAGGCCTTGGACCGAACCGGCGAGTTTTTTGTCTGGACGCTGGCCGCCGTCGTCTACCTGGTACCTCCAATACCTCTTGCATCCCGAGACCGAGAGCAATGTCAAGAATGTCCGTGTGTTGGGTTAATAACCCAAGGCAAACGCACACTACCATTAACCATATGAAACCGAATGAATCAAAGTCACGACCATTCGAAAGTAAAAGGACTTGTTTTATAACCGGAGCAGACCGACTTCGGGTCAGGAAAACTTCGTGCGGAAGCACCGGCAGCATCGATCGTCGGCAGGGAAGCAGCAGGAGTAGGAACGGCAACGAAAGAAAGCATCCGCACATGGACTGAACACCTGTGGGCTTACCGGCAAAGCTGGCGGTCTCGTCAGTCGCTGCAGGGGCTCGTCCACCAAATATCCGCAAGAATTGTCACTCACGCACAAAGTGCTCACTAAGCCCGGTTCTGCACCAAGACACAATCCTGCTGGTATCCCATGGCACTGTAGTCGCGAGTTGTAAATGTCGATGGCTTGCCTTGCCACGTGAGGTACACACTGCGAACGTACGAAAACGGGCTGACGGTGAACCACAACAACCAAGTGAACGACTTCGAGTGATCTGGTTCTGGTTCTGTGGCAGCCAGTGGCAGCGAAGGCCGAGCCGCCAGGGGGCGCGCGCGCAACCCGCGGCTGCGGATCTCATTACAATGCCAGAATCCGCGGCACACGGACAACTTTTACGGCACCGGAGCCGCAGATGTTCCGGACTCCCGGACGCATTATACCTACAAATTGCGCTCATTTATTAAAACGGGAACGACACAAAGTGAATTACATAGATACATACAACCGGCTTCGACGACTTAAAAACCACCCATAAATATGTTCATGGCTGCAGGATTTTTAAAAAGGGTTTCAGTGGGAATTTTAAGAAATAGCTGCAAAAGCTCAATTTTATTTTATTCAAGTTGCACTATCGCCACAAGAAGGGGTGAATTTTAAATTTCTTGTTGGACGAGGGTTAAACGATAAAGCTGACTTTCGAAGGGATAAAGAATGATTGGCATGGAGTTGAAGTAGACACTGAAAGCAATAAGTTTAGTGAAATTCGCATATACCTTCAAAAGTCACCGTTAATATACGGGCTGTTCATAAAACGAACAGAATATTATTTTTATCTATTGTTTCATCTTAACGAAATAAAAACCAAGTGACTAATTTTATCTATGAATTTCAACTAAATACCGATTTTGCTTATTTTTTTTTTAATTGGTCCGATATATTTTTAATTTTTCTATATTTCTTTTTTTATAGAAAATTTAATTGGAACTAACATTTTTTTGCCGTTTTTAATTATCCACCCAAAAATGAAAAAAATAATGTACATGGTGTTCTATGGTTAACAATATGAACTTAGGAAACCGAAAAATGCAAAAAACTAATTATATATTTATTGTTTTTTTTTTACTATAAGTATACCTACCTAATATTAACGAAAAAAAAAACTCTCCCGGAACTTTTTACTATTTCTGTTACATCTGTTTGTAGGCCTATCTGTCTGCCTAAACTACTCAAAATAATCCTGTAAGCTTGATCATCTTCTATTATTTTTCCAAAAGTCTGTATATTTTCTTTTGAATCTGCTGAAGTTATTCTGATTCTGGCGGAAGGAAAATATGTATTTCAAATCTGAATTAATTACATCACCGATACGTAACCACTAATTAGATAAGGGGAAGAAAGGAAAGCAACTAACTTTCCCAATTTCAGCATAAAATTATACATTAGAAAAATGAACTACTTAAGCACAAGCAACGAGTATCACTGTTAATTATTGTTTGAATTATTCTTCACTAAAATTTTCTTTGCATCAACAATTTACTAAATTTAAGGACATTTTCAATTGGAGGGCTAATATAAATTATCTAAAATTAAATGCGAAACTGATTTCTCACTGATCAGCGCACAGCCCAGACCGTCTAGTCTTGAAAGGTGAAATTTGGTAGGTACATAGTTCTTGGGGCGTACAGGCGCACCAAGAAAGGATTTTTGAAAATTCAGGAGGTGAAAATGGGGTTAATTGGTCTAGAGTCCATCTAAGTTGAAAACCAAAAACGGTAGAGAAGTGAAAATTCGTACCCGAACTCGCTTTTGAAAATAAATCGACCCCTTTTTGACGATTTTCCAAAAAATTATTGACAGACGGCGAAAAAGGGGGGGAAAGGGGGAAACGGTTTTTATAAAATAGTATATTAAAGTATGAGTGGATAACAAGGTCTTTAAAACACGCGCGAGTTTTAGAGCACGACGGCGTAGCCGGGAGTGCTCGAAATAGAGCAAGTGTTTTAAAGACCAGTTATCCACGAATACTTTACGCTATTTTTTATTATACCAGCAATACTGGAAACAAATTAAGCACTAAAAACTTAGAAATATTTTTTGTCGTGATAAATCGAAATGGCCTAATAATATTGCCATTAGATACGACAATTATTGTTTACGTTTTTCTCGCGTCCACGTCTGTCATTGCATTTAGTCGTGTCAGCAAAAATCGAGGAAAAATGAGTTAAAACGAGATTTCACCCGATATAGAAGCATTGGCCGAACAAGCGGAATCCAAAATACTACCATCGAAGTCAAAAGACCCATACCTGAAGGAATATGAAAAGTTTTCAAATTTGATGAAGTTATAATGATACCTATATTTCCTTGACAATCTTTAAAGCTCGCCGTGCTTTAATCGCTTGTATTCGCACGCTCATCAGGCGTGCTTTAAACGGCGATTCTGATGCAGGTATAATAAAAAAAATCATAACTCGATAACTCAGCATGCTAAAAAGGTAAAAATTGGGATTTAGACTCAGCTTTGAAAATAACTAGACCCGTGTTTGACGATTTTGCAAAAATTTCTTTACCGACCGAGAAAAAATTAGGGGTGATTTTATTACCCAAAAAATTACCCAAAATTCTTATAACTTGAAAACTGACGGTATTGCTTTCGTGAAAATTGGAATCTAGATTCTCCTTTAAAAAAGACTTGACCCGTGTTTGACCATTTTTGAAGAAAAAAAAATTACCAACGGCGGGAAAAGGGAAGGGTGGACTTGGGGGTGATTTTTCTCAAAATTCTTATAACTTGAAGGTCAAGAATGCTTGCAAGCATGAGAATTGGCACTCGGACTCTCCTTTAAAATTAACTAGACCCGTATTTGACGATTTTGCAAAAATGTAATTACAAACCCCGAAAAAAGGGGCGTAAATGGGGAGGGAAGTTTTCCTGAGAATTCTCATAATAGGAAAACAAATAGTATTACATACGTGAAAATTGGGATCTAGATTCTCCTTTAAAAAAAACCGGACCCGTGTTTGACGATTTTGGAAAAAAAAAACCAACGGCGGGAAAAGGAGAGGGTAGATTTGGGGGTTGATTTTTCTCAAAATGCTTATAACTTGAAGGTCAAGAATGTTACAAGCATGAGAATTGGCACTCGGACTCTCCTTTAAAATTAACTAGACCCGTATTTGACGGTTTTCCAAAAAAATATTTACCAACCCCGAAAAAGGGGCGTAAATGGGGAGGGTAGTTTTCTTGAGAATTCTCATAACTGGAAAACAAATAGTGCGTGAAAATTGAGATCTAAATTCTCCTTTAAAAAAGACTGTACCCGTGTTTGACGATATTACAAACAAAAATTACCAACGGCGTGAAAAGGGGAGGGTGGATTTGGGAGTGATTTTTCTCAAAATTCTTATAACCTGAAGATTGACAATGTTACAGGCATGAGAATTGGCACTTGGACTCTGCTTTAAAAATAACTAGACCCGTCTTTGATGTTATTGCAAGAAAATATGTTTTTTTACTTTTTGTTATTTATTATTAAAAACTGCTTTAAGCGGCTGTACCAATTCGAAATACAGAGTGATCATAATGTTCCGCACAAAATTAATAATATAGTTATGTACTGTTTTTGCAAAAACGTTCGAACAGGTCGATTTTTGTTTTTAAATTTCCATCTTTTGACATAAAAATTTTGTTGATGACGTCATCTGCTTCTGAACTATAATTTGTTTTAAATGGCAACCCCCAACTTTTTTTGGGTGTCTACACTTTTCATTTTTTGAAAATTAAATTATGAATTTTGTGCGAAACTTTATGATCACTCTGTATAAGCGCCAATAAAGCCAACCCCAACTTACGCGGGCAAAGCCGCGGGTAATTATTGCTAGTTGTTATTATAATATTATTCTGTGCCTGACACAAGAACGTAGAATACCTATGCGGACCAATGAGTGATAGTTACATAAAAATTGTTAACTTCTTACAGTAAATCTTTGATAGCGTTTAATTTAGGTGTTCAGTAAAAGTTAAAGGTAAAGTAAAAGTATGAATCACTACAACATTAGGATTTGTTACTGATTAATTATATTATTGTCCAATTTTAGTCGATATTTAAGAAACTATGTGAGTAATATACATTCAAACGAGAATGTTTATGTACAGGATACTATTAAAATCATTACTCAATACTATAAACATAACAGTGAATAATTTTTCATAGAAGTGAATTTTTGAAGGAAAAACTAAAGAATTTGTGATTTTGCAGCTTTTAAGACTTTTGAGGACTTTAGTAAACCGCTAGTGTGTCATCTTTCATTTAAAATTTCAGCAAATTCTAAATAATGTATGTATCCTATTTTCCAAAGCACGATCCTGTAGACTATTCTATTCCAACCTCTTCACAACTGCCTACAAGGAAATGAATACTTGAGGATTTACGTAAGGGACTGGAGCAGACGAGCACGCTTTTACGCACAAAGATGGCACAGAAATTCTTGGAAAGTTGGAAATACGTCATATTGACTTATATGATTACCATACAATAGATTAAGCTTCCATAAATAGTTTCTGCCGAAAATACTAAAAAATTAATGAGTGATGACTGGAGATAATCAAGTACAGTACAACCTCTTTAATCCGGACAATTAAATGCAAAAGGGTTAATACGGAATAGGTGCTTCATTCCTAGCCTAGCTGCCTAAAATCCATCAAATAAATTAAAATTCACTGGAGTCTTTTTTTCGATGCCGTCTTCAGTAAAGTAAGTTTAGAGAAAAAAATAAGAAAGAATTGTATGAAACAGTATTAAATTAAAAAGAAAGATATTACAAATATCTATTATATAGGATAATGTTTCTTAAATATTATATTAAGAATACACAAAAAGGTTCTAATAAAACAAGTTCTTGCTGGACACCTAATAGTCCCATAAATTCTGACACTATACGGTTAATTACGGTTAATAAAAATAACTCTACTGCACACGTTACAACTGTACAATGTAGATTTGTTAATTGTAAAAACAGTTCATATTTACTAAGGCCAATTAAGGATATATGACTGCTGAACGCTTGTTATGTGACTTATAAATTGCATCCAGTTTATTTTAATAGTTTAAAAATGGTTTCAACCAAGCAAGGTTAACACTTAAATATGTGCAAGTTATAAATTATAAGGAACGAACTTTACATTTATGGAGTTTCAACTAGTATATGAGAATACACAAACCAGATATTATTTCTCCTTTTGTTTAAATGTCAAGACAGAAAACATGGTTACACTGTATAGAAAAAAAGAATAAGTGTTTTAATGCCAAATTAGCAGAGTCGTTTGAAGACGTTTTTAGTAATAACCTTGAAGGTTATGGTAATGATAATGCGTTATTCACAATCAATTAAAATATGGAAAAATATGTTTTCAACTCAGCATTATGTATATATTTACAAGGCATAAAATTACGCCTTCATTTTATTGTTATATTTATTTTGACGTGACCACGTCTTGAAGGTCACAAAATTTTGCTCTCATGTCAGCGCCAATTACTCATCGAATGTGAGCAGTAATTAATGAATAGGCCGAACCTTCGCATTTATGCCTCACGCAAAAGATTCTCGTTCTAAAGTCATCAGAGAGCGCTGGCAGCCTACGTGCAAAAGTGTTCTTACATGGTTGAAACCGATGTAGTGACCAAACGGCTTATCGGATTTGAGAATTTCTAGCGCGAGTTTGCGCGTAAAGAAACAGAGTAATCATAAATAATTAACACAAAAAGTGACTTTCTTAACAATAATCAATTTTCTTGAACACTACATATTTGTTAAACATTAAACGAAAATCACACTGATGATTACACTACTATAAATAGTGCTAAACATGGCAAATATATAGAGATTGACTTAGCTATCTCATGCCATTGCGGAGTTATATGACGATAAATTTGACAATTCTACACACGGGGCACGACTAAAACAAGAACCAAACATTATAACAATTAACTGCAAAGAAATAAGTCAGAAAATATATATAATATCTTTATATGCCCTACGGGCTTTCTGATTCCTATACATATACAAATAAACTTAACAATTATAATAATAAAAAAAAAACTAAATAAAATTCTCTATTTCTTCTCTCCTCCCCTTTCCTCTTCTCCCTTCTCCCTCCTCTTCCATACCTCTTTCATCCATTTAATTTCCGTTCCATCTACATTCAGTATTTCCTCTCTTTCTTTCCTATCTCTTTGTTTCATTTCACTGCACTCGTTCCACATATGCTCAATCGTCTCTCTTTCCTCATAGCACATTCTACACATTCTTCCTCCATCTTCTGCCCAATACCTATTTTCCCTCTCTTCATTTCCGCACCTAAACCTCGCCATCATCTTTCTTTCTTTCTCGCTCTCCCTCCCCAAATACTTCGGTACTTCCTCTATCATGCATCTTCCGTACTTCCCGTTGTATCTGGATTCTCTAATTCTTTCTCTCCTTTCTTGTCTATCCGTATCCTTATCTCTTTCACTTAGTTCTACATTCATCCACACGCCTCTTTCTCTCAGTCTCTCTATTTCTTTGCTTGCATACCCATTCCTCCTGTAGTAATTCTCCCTATCATTCTCCTCTGAATTCTTCTTCTTTTCTCTCCAGCACTCCTTTAGCATCCTACATTCTTTTCACCCTTCCATCCTGTCTTCGAACTTGACCGCTCTTTTTCCCGCTTTCACTCTCAACCTATTCCTCTTGCATTCTTCTCTCACTATGTACCCTGGCGTTTCTCTCTCCACCCCTAGCACCCACCTCAGATATTTCTCTTGCACCCTCTCTATCACCTCTTGTTCTTTCCATCCCCAGACCTCTGCTCCGTACAACAACACGCTTTCAATAAGACTTTTAAACATCATCATTCTCCTCTTAAAATCGCCTCCAAACCTTCTCTCTCCTATTCCCCATACACATCCTATCACCTTGTTCGCTTTTCTTGCCAGTTCTCTAATATGTGCCTTATCTGTGGCTCTTTCATTGAACACATACCCCAAGTATTTGAATTCTTTTACTTGTTCTATTACTTCTCCCTCCCACCTCCAATCACTCTCTTCGTTCCTCCTCTTTCTCTTATTGAACACCAGCATTTTTGTTTTCTCTACATTCACTTCTAGTCTTTTCTTCTTCACATATTTTCCTAAACTCTTTATCATTTCCTTCATTTCTTTTTCACTCTTTGCCACCATTACCACATCATCCGCAAACGCCAGGCTCCACACTTTTTTTCTACCTACCATTCTACCTCTCTCTAACATTCCGTCCATATCTGCCACATACATTGTGAACAACAAGGGGCTGAGCGGGCAACCTTGCCTCACTCCCTTTGTTGTCACAAACCATTCACTTTCCCTCTCCCCTACCTTCACTTTACTTTTTGTCTTCTCATATATCTCCTCCACCTTTCTTACCAGCCATTCATTTACCCCTTTCTCCCTCAGGCACTCAAACATCCTCTCTCTGGCCACCTTGTCAAAAGCCGCTTTGAAGTCTACGAATAATGCATAAACCCTCCCCCCTTTCTTCTTTAACTCACTCTTCGTCAAATGGTCCAGGATGTATACATTATCCATAGTTCCCCTCCCCTCTCTAAATCCTGCTTGGCTGTCTGGTAATGCTCCCTTTTCCTCTATCTCTCTGCTCATCCTTTCATTCAGAATTGATGCATACAACTTGTACCCTGTGTTTAGGAGAGTTATCCCTCGGTAATTTTCTACTTTATTTTTCTCCCCTTTTTTGTAAATGGGGTAAATTACCCCCTCTCTCTACCCTACCGGGAATCCTTCTCCTCTCCACACCCCATTCATTACCTCCACCAGCCTCTCTAGCACTCTTCTCGTCCCATACATCCACGACTCATTCTGTATTCTATCCCTCCCTGGTGCCTTCCCTTTCCTCAGTTTCTTCACATGCCTCTCCACCTCTTCCATTGTAATTTCTTCTCCTTCAGGTTCTACTCGGTTTCTCTTCGTCTCTATTTCCGTTTTCTTTTTTTCCTTTTCTCCCTCCAGCAGCCTCATGAAGTACTCCTCCCACTCATTCATCGTTATCTCCTCGCTCCCATTTTCTTTTTTCTTTCTCTCTCTATTAATATAGTTCCATACCTCCTTCTCTGTTCTTATTGCTTTTATCTCTTCCTCCTCTCTCTCCTTCTTCTGCCTCTTCTTCTCCCTGCATGTCTCTCTGTATCTTCTTTTCGCTTCTAAAAAGCCACTTCTGTTCCCTTTAGTTATTCTTTACTTTCTTAGTTCTTTTATTGCTTCCTTTTTACGTTGCTCACATTCTTTGTCCCACCATTTATTCTTTCTTTTTGTTCCTCCACCTCTTACTGTTATTTCTCTTTTTGTCGCTGCTTTTTCCAATATTTCTACCAATTCTTTCTCCATTTTCCCTACTTCTTGTTCTTTAAATCTTGCTTTTTCCAGTCTTCTCTTATACTATTCTACCCCTTGCTCGTCCCATACTTTACTTATCACCTTCCGCATTTTCTCTATTTTTTCTTCTCCTCCTCTCTTCTCTCTCCTCCTTCCTATACTTATCTCCATAGGCAGATGGTCTGACTCTACTCTTTCCCCTATTCTGAATTCTTCAGCTTCTTCCCATGCTTCTTCGTTTACTATTCCGTAGTCTATCACCGTCTCTCCTCTACCGCCTATGTAGGTCCATTCTCCTTCTTCGTCCCCTTGTTTGTTTCCATTCAGCACTTCCCATCCTTTTTCTTCTATCCATTCCATCAACTTCTTCCCTTCCGCGTTTTCTTTTTTGTCTTTGGATTTTTTTCCCTCTCCTCTCTCTTCTTCCCAATCCCTGTCTCCTCTTTCCCCAATTCTCCCGTTAAAATCCCCTCCCAGAAGCAGACATTCTTCCCTGTTGTCTTTTAATGTTTCTTCTATCTTGCTTATTGTTTCTTTCATCTCTTTGCTGTACACTGTCACTATTTTCCACCATTTACTGTCTATTTTAACGTTTCTCACCATGTGACCTTCCTCTTCTCCCTTCTTTTTAGTATTCTCTTTTATTCCTTTTTTTACCCCTGTTATTATTCCCCCTGCTGCTCTTCCTTTTTTCTTTCCCCTTCTCGCCCCTTGCCATTCCCACTTGAACTCCTTTGGTAACAGTTTTTCTATTTTTCCCAGCTTTCTGACCATGTTTCTGTTAATCCAACAATATCGAACTCCTTTACATAGTCCCAAAAATCTTCTTCTTTTTTCCCTAGTCCCGCTACATTCCAAAATAGTGCCCTCACCCCTGTTTTTCTCGTTACCTTCTTTGATTTCCCCCTTCTTTCCTTAGTTTCCCTCCTACTTCCTTCTTTGTTTCTTTTTTCCCGTTTCATTGTCCTTTTTACTTTGCCGTTGTCCCCCTTTTTCCATCCTCCCCTTCTTCTTCTTGGAAAACCTCTAGTCTCTCTCCCTTTTCATTCCATCTCCATTGCTCCCCGTCCACTATTAATTTAGTGTATCCCACTCTTACTTCTTTCCCTTCTTCCCTTTTTTCCTTCGCCATACTTCTTAGATTCTTTTGTAAATCTCTTTCTTTCTTTGTGAGGTCGTTGTCTATGTATATCCCCCTTGTTTCCCTCTTCTCCCTCAATTTTCCTTTGTGCTTCATTATTCTTTCCTTCTCACCCCATTCCTCCATCTCCACCAATACTTGATCCTTGTTAATCCTGTAACAATCTTTTACTTTACTATCCTCTACATTTTCCTTCAAAAACTTCTGTACATCCTCTTTTCTTACATGACTTTTTCTTTCCCCGTCCCATCCTGTTATCACGATGTTGTTCTTCCTCTTTTTTCTCTCTTCGATTTCCATTCTCTCTTCCAGCTTTTCCACTCCCTCCTTCCACCAGTCTCTCTCCTTCCCATCTCTTCTCCTTCTCTTTAAATTCTTCTCTCTGCCTCTCTATCTCTCTCTTGAGTTCCTTGTTTTCTCGTCTTATTTCTTTCATCTTCTCCTTCAACTCTTGCAACAGCTCCAATATTTTTTTCTCCATCTCTGTGTCCGTTTCCTTCTCTTTCTCGGATGTCTTCTGTGTTTTCTTTACTTCAGGAGACCTCGCCGTCTTATTACTTTTTTGAAAAAAATTCTCTTCCTCCTCTTCTTGTTTTTCTGTTCTACCCTCCCCTTTTCTCTTTCTTTTCCTTTCCTCCAGGTAAGAGTCCAGGCTTCCCTGACTGAGCGAGCGGTTTCTATCGTTTTTGTTCATCCGCTTCCTGTGGCGCCTCCTAGATGTCGTTATCGTCCGGCTTCGCAGATTTATTCTTTTTCCTGACTATATCTCCTCTTCCCTGCCCAATTCTTTCTTCCTACCTTTCTCTAAAATCACTTCTCGCTTTTTTCAATATCTTGTCTAATTTTTTTCTTTATATCAGCTTCTATTTCTCTATTTTTCGCTACTTAACCTCTCTACCATGTGTTTACCTTCAGCTCGGTAATACAGGAATCTTAAGTCAGAAAATGTATTAATGGCACTTCGGCCAGATACATCACAGCCGGAGACTTCCCTCAGCCGAACGGCCAGGGTTCTAGTTACTTTAAAACCATGAAGAAGATATAGTTTCCTTTTCTTTTATCATCTATAGGCGTTGTTACGTAAGTACTTACGGCTGTGTAAATGAGACAGCCTACCTCTTTTTACTTACATATATTGTGTCACATTGATCTCTAATTCTCTACTGTATTGTATTACAAATGGTTCAATAACGAATAGCCCCATATTCAGTAAATGCAATACTCGGATTACATTCAACCGCAGCACAGTAATCGGAATAATGTCGATAATTAATCGGTACATACAAAGTATATAGGCACTTTACAACATGCAAAAGTTATTTAAAGGCATTGGAATAAATAAATTTTTGTATTTAATTTTGGAGATGAAATATGTGCTTAGTATTCGGACATTCGTACAAAATATCCTATTATACCTACATCTGTATATGGACCCTCATGATAAATTATATGAACCTCTGGGAGCACTCTTGAGACAAATAACAACATAATCGTGTTTCTCGAGAAAACTTGCCGGAATTATTGTTGTCGGTGATTCAAACTTGATAAATTTGTGCTTTTCAG
This sequence comes from Diaperis boleti, assembly GCA_963583935.1. NCBI lineage: Eukaryota > Metazoa > Arthropoda > Insecta > Coleoptera > Tenebrionidae > Diaperis > Diaperis boleti. The sequence continues at coordinate 36,256,680 of OY757248.1, read as the reverse complement.
GAAGTTAGTTGGGATTAATGCACAAACATGTGAGAATAAGAATTCTGGGAGATCTGTGGGAGAAAGATACAGCCCTGTTCGTTTTTTAAACACCCTGTATATTATGCTTAATAAGCAGGTATGCTCTTCAGGTTCTTGCTAGGACAACGCACTTATACTACATAATATGTTTCAAAAATTGTAATATTACAGGCTGCAACCCATTCCAGGCAATAAACGAGTTTTAATTTACGACATGCTTGAAAACAATCTTCACTAATCTTTGTTTGTGTGAGATTAATGTCTGCATATATGTTTATAAATCAAAAGCTTTTCTTTTATGTACACGCACTTTTACTTAAATATTTAATAATAAACAAAAAAGCTTTACACTTGTGCAACAAGAAGCCGTTCTTTTGATGCAAGTTCTTATCCATGCTTCTTTATCTTTATTGTTTGTGGTATACTGTTTATATTTAAAAATCGTAAAACGTTGATTTTATTATCACGTCATGTGTCAACGCATTAAAACACAGAAACTTGTTTCAAAGGTGTTAAATTTAGGTCAATGCAACAAAAACAGCAAATCAATGAAAACATTTAAACATCCGAACAAATTTTTTTTTTAATATCTAATCTGCCCACGTTAACTAAATTTTCCCATGTCTAGCAGGCTCGGATCCAGGAATACAGTGTAACTCTTCTAACTCGAACTACCATAACTCGATAGTCAGAAAATGAGTCCCTTACTATAAAAAACTTATTAAAAATAAGAACAAAAATATAAATACATACACATTTTCTTGTTATTGTTGTTATTTGTCTAGCATGAAAATTTTTCGTTCAATTTAGTGTTTGCTTAATTTATCTTGACGTTGACGCAAGTCTACCAAACGCTTCAACACAATTTCAGTTATGGTAGCATTGCTCCAGATAAATCTGGTAAGCATTCTGTTCAAGGCTTATAGTTTTCCAAACTCAGTGGAATGCCAACACCGGTTTTTTTTCTGTCAGCCAAATATGGTGGATCACTTAATTGATTCTAAAGGAGATGTAACAACGCCTTCGTTATGATCATCACGAAGAAAACGAAAGCGAAAGTGGAAAATCTCCCACAGCTTCCAGCGAAATAAAACTGGGACATACAATTAATAATACAAACATTACTTGGAGAATAAAAAGAAAAATCAGAGCGGACCCAAGGACCTCCACAACTCAAGGTTACCATCGACGAACATGTTTTCGCACTCTTTGACTTGTTTATCAGGTCGTCCACGTCTGCTCTCTTTTAGGTAAGGCAGTTATTATGGAGGGATTATTAAATCTTTTATTTATGTATTAATCATCATTTGCTAAGCTACATGACAAGAGAAAAATCTAAGGCCAAGTAGTGACCTTAAATGAAGAGGCAATGAACGAGAGTGGATCTGAAGTTCAAGGTTTCACGTAACAATTAGTTTTTGAGATATACGCCGCTTGCAGAACAAAGGTGGTTAATTGGCCTTTGGTTGCTTTGAACTGGGACTAAAAACTGCTTTATTGTAGCCTGAAAATGAAGATTATTTTGTCAAAGACGCCAAATTAGGAAGTGGCTGGGAATTTAAATGTGTGGCCTCTTTATTCTAGATTTTTTGATAATATCTAAATTAAAATGCTGTTTCTTGTGGCAATTTCATATTCTAATAATTCATACAAGGTAGACGCTCAACGAATAAAAATGCAAAGTGAACATTCACTGAAATTTCAATAAAATTTAATTAAACTGTTCCAAAGCTTCATAAAAATCCGTTTTTAAAATTATTTTAGCTCAGATTCTTCGATCCACATTCCTACTCCCTCCCCCCCGATTGATCGAACACAGTTTTTTCTATTTCCTCAAACTAATTTTACTCAAACTTTATTAACTAGCCTTATTTGTCAGATTAAGCAAATTACAACTTCCAGACCCCTAATCTAACGTTGAAAAGCATTAAGAAATTAACGGCTAACCACTCTCCTTTTTAGAAGATGAGTTTGTCGCAAAAGCTCTCAATCGAAACCCTTCAATAATGGGAAAGCAACAAAGAACTTCAAGAAAAAGCAACTTTACGACCGCAAGAGAATAAAAGAGGACGCAGAAATATGAAAAAAATATCTAATGACCTAAATTACGGAAAACATATCTGCAGCTTTGAAATGTATATCACAGTCCCATTACGTCCTACAAAAATAAATGAACAAAACCTATTCGGCATCCATTCCTTTGCGCTTTGCGCGAGACGAGCCATCTTTTATGACAAGACGCAACTACTTTTAATCTTTAGTTGGAATGAAACGTCTTTGAAAAACTACAAAGCACTGCCGCATTGTAATTATTGCGAATCTAACATGAATGCTGGGATGGGAGGGAATAAAATGTATAAACTCGTGTCTTAACCTTTCGAGGTCGTTCCAGTGTTTTTCGATTCAATTTCGCTTAATGCTTCCATTTGTTACGCACGTAACATTTCATGAAGTTAAGTTCATCGTGTTAAATCTGACATTTTACAAATATTTTTTTTTCACCACTAGCTGTAAAATGTACCATTATATATATAGTTTGAGGATATCTCAAATTGTTTTCTTTTCCTATAGTCCAAGCAAATTAGACTTTTCAGAAAAAAATAATTTATAAAGTTTTAAAATTTTGGTTATAAACTCCCAGCAGGGATCCAAATAAAGATCCGAAGAGTTTCCAGAGAAAATGTTATAGGTGATTATGTTTTCCATTAAATTATTCATAAAATTGGTCTCTTGAAGTTTTTGCTCATAAATGACGTTGGAAAATGAGTATTATTTCTTCTATTCGTCGTTTTTTTGTCTAATTTGCTTGGACTACTAGTAGTTAATAATTATTTTATTATTGACTAGTAATTAATAATGAAGAGACCGGATTTCATGCAAAATACAGATCTAATAAATGTGGTAATACCTAAGGTAGGACTTCATAAAAAATATCTTTCTTAGAATTTCTATCTTTCTTCGCAACTTAATTCCCACGATGATTCGAAAAACGACTTCTCTACTTTGGTATATAATATGCTATTATTAAAGTATGGCAAACAGCTTTTTCTACACAGCGAACAGGAGGACAAACGACACAAGAAAACACAAGACACAACCCAACACAACACAACACAATAGACACGCGTGGAGGACATTCTGCTGATCGTAAAGAACGAAAAAAGGATGGAAAGTATTATTGTTGAAATTGGTGAGCACTTTGTTGTTGATATTAATTAGCGCGAGAATCAAATTGGCGTTTCCATCGCTGCAGCAACTAAACAAAAATAGGTAAACAAAAATTTTGTCAATAATTGTCGCGTGAAATTTTGTGAAAATGAAAATAAATAATGAAAACCATCCTGAAATATCGGCATTACCGGTTGAAGCTCTTGTTCTTTTATTACCCTCGAAATCATGACATGAATATGAAAAGACTTAAAAGAATGTACGGGACATCGACGAAGAAGTTAGGCTTGCTTTTTTTCATGAAAAGGTTAGTATTCCTGAATATATGTTTTATAAATTTTCAGGTTTTATTGTTATTATTATTTGATTACAGGCTGAAAAACTGAAATCTGCGAAGCTGAGGTCAACATATTCCATGCTGAAAAGTACGTTGTTATATAATAATATTATATCCATTTTCATCGTGTGTCCGAAAAAAGGATGTTTCACGTATCATCATTTTCTTTTCCTTTCTGCTTGACGTAAGACATAACCTTAAACTCCAAGCATGAAAATGACATACCATTTACTACGTAACATGATCATTTAAATTATAAATTAGAGTAGGCTGTGAAATTTAAATTAGGTTGGCACTACTGATTTTTGACAATTTGATTTAAAATTTTAATGTCAAAGTGACTTCAAAAAAACGACAACAGAATGGTGATTGGAAGTATTCTATAGAAAGCTGTGTTAAAGGTTTTTCGAAATGCCTACCCTAATTTCCTTGCAGATTATGAAAAATTAGTCCAACAAATTTATAAATGTGTGGCAAGATTTCGTGATGTTAGTGTGGTGTAGCGAATTTCCGCCTCGAAGTTCTGATAATTATTTCATTTTCCCGTATCTCAAAAACACCGTACTTCAAAATAACCCACACAATCTTGAAGAACTGAAATTTTGAAAATATGAAACGGAGAGTTAAGAGCTGTATTGCAACTGGGGGAGAACACTTTGAACATTTGCTGTAATTCTAAATAAACCTACATTATTTGTTAGTGTTTTATTTTATTTAAATTAAAACAATTTATCATGAGAAACATAAACGTGACAATGTTTACCATAACCTCAAATATTACTGTCAGTCTAACTCATTGCATAAAAAAACGCCCAATCTAATTTATAATTTAAATGATCTCATGGTAAACGAAGTGTATAATTATTATGATAAATTTTTAGTTTAGTTGTATTCTGGCAGTAAAATTATTATGTTTCCGAAATCCATTGTAGAAAATTAACAAAATTAGTAGTAAAACCCATTTGAGACGTAAAGTAGCCTAAAATATGAGAAGCATTATGCTCAGTGGAATTCAAGATGCAGATCTGTACTCTGCAAAAAAAAACATTTTTAACTATACGGGCCAAAACAAGAAGCCTCCTTTGTGCTAATTTCTTCCAATTTTGAGAGATATCAATAACCCAATCTTAAAAAAAAAATTAAATTGTCCTTGAGAATTAAGTAAACAGAAGTGGCTATGAAAAGCAACCATAGCAACGCGCGTCAATAATTTTTTCCCGATTTTTCTCATTTTGAGTTAAGAGGGTTCTCCAGTGGCAGGTAGATTTCTGCCGGTGGAAGTACATTTTCCCGCAATATCTTTTTTTAATTTACAATTTTCAAAAAAATCGCTCTGTAGCTGCAAAGATCTATATTTTATCAACACGCCCACAAAATTTCAACGAAAAATCTTCAAAAATTAAAAAGTTATATTCAACGGCGCGCAAAAATGTACAAAAATGTGCGGCATTGAATGTAACTTTTTTATTTTTGAAGATTTTTTGTTGAAATTTTGTGGGCGTGTTGATAAAATATAGATCTTTGCAGCTACAAAGCGATTTTTTGAAATTTTTAGATTAAAAAAAAGATATTGCGGAAAAATGTACTCCGACCGGCAGAAATGTACCTGGCCACTGGAGAACCCTCTTAATGGTCTTTGGTTACAAATTTCTTTTCTAAAAACGACTAATTTATTACTCCCAACACCTCTTCATAAGAGTTGTTACCGGCAAAGTCCCGGGAAGGTATAGTGTAAAGAAGAACAAATCTGGGGAAAAACTGCTACCAAAAGAATTCAAGTGGGAATGTCAGGGGGCGAGAAAAGGGAAGAATAAAGGAAGAGCGGCACGGGGAATAGTAACGGGGAAAAAAAGGAATAAAGGAGAAACATCAAAAGAAGATGGAAGAGGAAAGGGACATAGTGAGAAACGTAAATATAGGCAATAAATAGTGGAAAATCTACTAATATATAAATATCTCGTGTCACGGTGTTTGTGGTCGAACTCCTTCGAAACGGCACGACCGATTTTCATTTGTATATTTCGTAGGTATGAGAATAGGTGGTAAACTATTTTTCACATGGACATGGGGGCCCAGGGGGCCCCCTTAACCCTTTCAGTCACTCTTTTTTTCTGGTTAAAATAAAATTTGATATTTTGCACACCTAATGTTTGATTTATTTATGATTTTTTTTGGTGCAACTTGCGAGGCGATATTTTACCCCCCTTGAGGGTGGTGACATGTCGTGAATTGACGACAGTGTGACTATAAAGGTAATGAAAAAATAAAATATTAAAAAGAATATTTTTATTTATGGGGGATTTGGTCATATTGTACCATCTGATTTTCAGAGTGGGAAATGTTAATCCTTTGCTCCATTTAATTTTATCTTTTGGAGTCAACTTATGACTTTTCAGCAGGTGTTGCTGATGTGCTTGGTCCAGGTTGAGGCTCAAGAAAATATGCTGGTCGGGTTTTTTCAACATCTAAATCTTCAAAATAGTTTACTTGTGCTTAGTAATAATTAAATTTGCAATATCTACATTCATCTCCAGATACATCACTCTCAATCACTTCTTCTATTTCTTCGTCGGACTCTTCCACGCTCAGATATTTCAAGTTAGAAACGTTGTTTGCCAGTTCAACAAGCTACTTGTGTGTGAGAGGACGTTTGTGGCTCATTCTCGAAGCGACAATACACATGTTTCTAATAAATTTAAAATTTCAAACTAAATTGGAGGTTATGTTACCTATTAATTTTAAAAGTCACTAGACCGAATTTTAATTTGTTCAATACAGACAAAACTATGTACTTTTTAGAACATAAAATTGGTTTTATAAACTCAAAACGATGGATGAAATACCAATGGTAAAAATTTTCACAGGCCTCTGTATAGTGCTCTACAATATCATTGCAGCAGTCTGTAGACTTAAATTTTTTTTCTCAACTTCTGAACGTTAGATGTCAATACAACTTAGGGTATCTAAAGTTAATCCACAACTGACTGATTGACTAATGGTATTGGAATGACAACCATTTTTTGACTAAAAAATTTTAAAATCACGAGAGTGAGTTCTAGTTTTTAAAGGAAAAAAAATCAATAAATGGTTGTCATTTCTCATCCATTTAGTCAGTCGATGAGTATAGTGGACAGGGCAGCCCACCCGCCCACCGCACTCATAAAAGTTGCCAAAACCATACGCTTTTTAGTCACAAAAAAACTTTATAATAGTAATGAGAATAAATTAAAATTGAGATTTACACCAAAATATATTAAACTCAAATTTACAGTTTTGACTGAATGGTTGACAAACTGGTTCGGAATGACAACCATTTTCCTATTGTATCCACACTCCGTTTCTTGTATTTCACAGTTGCTTTTTGTGACAAATAGTTATTTATTATACAAGTTCCTGTGTAAATTGGGTGCTTTCCGGCACGAGGGTTTAAAAAAGCACGAGTGAAACGAGACATCCACAACTGACTGATTGACTAATGGTACCATTGATTGACCATTTTTTGACTGAAACATTTTGAAATTGGATTGAACACGAGAGAGTTCTAGTTTTTAAAGGAAAAAAGAGGTAGAGGTTGAAAACTGATGTCGTCAATTGACGACGCGGTGACTGAAAGGGTTAAGCTGCACCGATTTTTCAGCTCGGCAAATTTTTATGTTTTTTTTTTTGTATATTTGGTAGGTATGAGAATAGGTGGTAAACTATTTTTCACATGGATATGGGGCCCAGGGGCCCCCCTTGGGCTGGACCGATTTTTTGCCTCAACCGGTTTTTATGAATTTTTTCTGTTATATAACAAATAAATATGGACAATAACAAAGCCCCCCTGGTACAGGGGGACCCAAGGGGACCTCTATGGTCCAGTGCAACGACAATAACAAATTACGCCGGCCACCAAAATTTGTCGTCCGGGATATAAAAATGAAAATCGATTCTTAAGGAGTAAACTGCAAAGTTTGATGATGATATCTCGAGAACGGATTGACTGATTTTTGTCGGAGACGAATAACTGTTAAAACATCGGAAAAATAAACGAAAAAAAATTTCTCAAACATTTTGTATGAAATCCGTATGTAATGCCATCTCTGATTCAAGACAGAAACAAAAATGAACATGGCTTTGTATGCTGGTTTCGGTAATGCCAGTAGATGGCGTCATGTGCTTTATCCTTTAAAAAAAAAAAACAGAATTTAATTCAGCTAATAAGTTAACACAAGATTTATTGATTCTGATGAGGTAGAAAGTTCGCCGGGTGAGCTATTAATGTATAATAATGTATATAGCAAAGAGCTGAACACAATAATAAGCAAGATCGAAGAAACATTAAAAGTCAACAAAGAAGAATGTATACTTCTGGCGGATATTTCAAAAGGAGAATCGGAGAAAGAGGAGCTAGAGATATGGAAGAAGAAAGAGGGGGTGGAAAAAGAAAATCCAAAGACAAAGTTGAAAATGCGAAGGGGAAGAATCTGATGGAAAGGATATAGGAAGAAGGAGACTACGGAATAATAAACAAATAAGCATGGGAAGAAGCAGAAATTTAGAGTAGGAGGAAGAATAGAGTCAAACCATCTGCTGATAGAAATAAGTATATGAAGTGGGAAACAAGTGAAAAGAGGAGGATATAGAACAGACAAAGCGCAGAAAAAGATGATGATGAAAATATGGGACGATCAAGGAGTGGAAGAGTACAAGGGAAGACCAAAAAACGCAATATTTGAAGAACAAAAAGTTGGGAAGATAGAGAAAGAATTGAAAGAAATATTAGAAAAGGAAGCGACAAAAAGAGAAATAACAATAAGAGGTAGAGGAGCAAGAAAATGAATGGTGGGACAAAAAATGTGAACAACGGAAAAAGGAAGTAGCAAAGAAGCTAAGAAAATGGATATCCATTATACTGGCATACATCAGGTAATCTATAAACAAATAAGTAAATAGAAGCGGCTTTCTAAAAGAGGAAAGAGGGAGAGATAAAAGCTATAAGAACAGAGGAGGAGCTGTTAAACTACATATTATATCAATTGAGAGAGAAAGAAAAAAGAAACCACCGTGGTAAACAAAGGGTATAAATTGTATGCGTTAATTCTGAGGAGAGAAGTAGAGGAAAGGGGAGCAATACCAGACAGTCAAGCAGGGGAGAGGGATTACGGATAATGTATACATGCTATATACAAAAAAAGAGAGGGTGTATGTATTATTCGTAGACTTCAAGACGGCTTTGGACAAGGTGGATAGAGAGAGGATGTTTGCGTGTCTGAGAGACTTGTTATATCGATGGAATGTAAAGGAGGCCCTAGACGGTCAATCATTTTGACCAAAAGCTAGACTCAATCGATTGAATCAAGCATGATTGACTGTCTAGGAACCCGTTGACGATTGAGCTAAGCATTGACGGTGATTGATAGAAAGTTTGAATGGCTCAAACGGTTGACGAGTGTGCTGGACCGTCTAGGCCAATTTTGATCACTCGCATTTCAAACACTAGAAACACTTCACGGCAGACTTAAAGAGACAGACTCAACTGAGAATGAGTTTTGACCGAAAGATTGAAGGGTTAATTGAAAGTTTGTTGAAGGTTGATTGAAGCCCACGTCAATCGATTGACTGAATTGTTTGATCGTCTAGGGGGTGTGTGGTAGGTAAAGTAAAAGTCTGGAGCCTGGTGTTTGCGGATGTTGTGGTAATGGTGACTAAGAGTGAAAGAGAAATGAAAGAAATGATAAGTAGCATAGGAAAGTACGTGAGGAAGAAAAAGTTAGAGTGAATGTTTAACATAAGAAAGAGGAGGAATGAAGGTAGGATGGCGAGAAAATAGATCAAATTAATAAAGAATTTAAGTACGTAGGCTATATGTTTAAAAGAAGAAAATTAAATAAGACGATGGGGTGTGTATGAAAAAAAAGAAAGTCTTACTTAGAGCATGTTGTTATACGGAGCAGAGGTCGGTGATGGAAAGAACAAGAGGAGATATAGAGAGGGTACAAAAGAAGTGTCTGAGGTGGGTGCTAGGGGTGGATAGAGAAACGCCAGAATACATACTGAGAGAAGAATGGAAAAAGAATAGGCCGATGAGAGTGAAAGCATGATCCTGGAGAGAAAAAACGATGAACGCAGGAGGGAAGGAGAGGGAGAAATGTTACTAGAGCAATGGGTACGCGGGTAAAGAAATAGATGAGATACTGAGAGAAAGAGGCATTTGGATGAATGTAGAACTGAGAGAAAGGGACAAGGATACGGACAGAAGAAAGAAGGGAAAGAATCAGAGAAGAGATGCATGATTGAGGAAATACCGCAGTATTTGAAGAGGGAAAGTGTGAAACAAAGAAAGATATTGGCGAGGTTTAGGTGCGGAAATGAAGTAAGGCAGAATAGGTATTGCCTGGAAGAGGGAGTAAGAAGGTGTAGAATGTGCTATGAGGAGAGAGAGAAGATTGAACATATATGGAGCGGAATGAGTGTAGTGAGAAAGAGAGAGAAATGAAAGAGAAGAAATACTGAATGTAGTTGGAAAAGAAATAAAATGGATGGAAGAGGAGGGAGAAGGCAGAGTAGAAGGGAAGGAGAACAAAATAAAAATTGGAAAAATGTGTAGTTCACCATTGAAGATGATTTGTTTTTGGTGATTTTCTTCAGAATCTGAGAAACAGCAAATTTGGAATCTGCAAAACATAATAAATGACCAAGAAGAATGTTCTTAAATCCCAGTGGAGTAAATTTAAATTAAAATTTAAATATATCTAAGTCGAACTCCACAAACTTTAATAACTGTAAAATTACTAATGGAACATGTTTCGGCAGAACACTTCTGCCATCATCACCCCTTAAAGAATATAAAAAAATTATGACATTGACGTAATTTTGAATTAAATTTGACAAATCAAATTTAATTCAAAATTACGTCAATGTCATAATTTTTTTTTATATTCTTTAAGGGCTGATGATGGCAGAAGTGTTCTGCCGAAACATGTTCCATTAGTAATTTTACAGTTATTAAAGTTTGTGGAGTTCGACTTAGATATATTTAAATTTTAATATAATAAATGACGTTAAGACAGAAAAATGAAACTGAAAGGCCTCAGAAAATGAGACCTCTTAGAAACCAGAGAAGTTAGGAAACTAGGAAATTAAGAACCAAAGAAATTGGGAAAAAATTGAAAACATGAAAATTTTGAAACTGAAGACTGAGACACTCAGGGGCGTTAGAAAGTGAGTACCTAAAGTGAAAACCATACATGGGATATTTAAAAATAAATTAATGTTGTAGTCTTGTAGGGTATGCTACCGTCAAATCGTCTGCCAAAAACAAAGTAATCACTTATGAAAGTAACTTACAAGAAGCAAATTAAATATAGTAGCAATTTCTCTCGGCAAGTGTTCTACAGACATTTCTTGCTACATACTTTCAGCAAGTGATTCCAAGCGTTAGAGTAAGTGAAAAAGAAAAATGTCTAGGCGAATTCTAACGAAAAAATATAATACTTTCTCCATCTGACTAGTATAAGATCATACAGTTTCCACTGAATTTCTGCATCGATTGTATTACATTTTTCTGCTATAAATGTGTATTAAAGTTATAGTGTCTTCATTGGTCGACCCTCGTTTCCCCTCCATTTTGCAGTAGGTATTTGTTGGAGTCACTTTCAACAAAACTCAAGTAGACTGCTCTCCCAACCTGCAAGCGTTTCTTGTCGCCACTACTAGCCGGAAATTTTGCCACTTGCTGTGAGAGCACTCTCGGGCGCTGTTTACATTTTAATTAGGCAAATGATTTGGACAGATAGATTTGTAATTCAAGCTTTAGAGTTCCTAGTTTAGGTACAAATATTATTAAAATATATGCAGCTTTAACTAAATTCTAAATTAATATACAATACCACCGATAGAAGAAAATACTGGGACAGCGTCATATTGTAGATGCCTCCAAAAAGAACAAATTAATAAGCTCAAAATTAAATGAGTAAAAACAAACAACATTAAAAAACTTGTCGTGGAACTTTTGAAATGGAATGACCTAAGGAGGACACAGCTCTGTCAATTAATATAATGTTGACATGTTGTGCTCTTCTGCGACAGTAACAGAAAAAGACGGAGACGTTGTTGAAGATTGTTCATAAGAAAATAAATGAGTTCGCCGAAGAGGAACCTCTCGCTGAGGTTGCAGTAAATGTATAATATTTTGGATTACAAAGTATAAAAAGTAATATTTGAAGCGTATTCCGCATTCCGCGCATACCAAATCATAAAACACAAAACAGAATTTGTCAACCTTCAACGAAATCCGGAAAATTTTTCATTATCATCGTGGATAAATGGTGAACTCATGTTTCGGTATGACTCAACACACCTCCAAAATTTAATTATAATACACAACATAATAATGAACTTTTAGTTGAAGATTCGCGTACACAATTTGTGCTGATAATGGTAGATACACTTGGTGTTTTACAAGATTTCTGCACAGATTGTCTAGTGCTTTTCGGGCCGAACTACCTAAATGTGTACTTTTAACAAATGACGCAATATAACTATCTACGAACAAAGTGGCGAGGAAACTTTAAAGAAAGTTCCGATAATGGAAGCAGAATTAAGTAACTAATAAAAATAACTTACGTGTAGCTTCTCTTAGGCATTCTGACAGCAATTGCAACTAGGTCTAGGCCGTTAAACTATCAAGGCACTACTCACTACCTGGAACAAAATACTGCTGACTACTCATACATTTTAACTACATACTCCAGGATTAATAAAGTTAAAATAATTGGCTACATGTATAAGCAATAAAGTTATACAAATACGTACAGTAATAAAAACACTGCGCAGCCCCCGTTTCTTTCACTTGTCGTAAAACGTCAGAGTGAATTGACGTTTTAAAAATTCCAGCCTCTTTGATTGCCATCGTAAAACAAACTTGTATTGAAACTGCTCCTGTTTAAAACTTTATCCATGATTAAAAATTAGATAAGTTGGTGCAGGTGTTTAAAAGCGTTTCAGTAAATTTACTCCAGTTCCTTGTTTACTTTGTTGCCTCTCTAAAGTGCAGACCGGAAGGATGTTTACAATATTCATAATGAGACATAATCGTAACAAAGACGGTTTTTGCACAACTAATGCAAAAATAATTATTTTTTCGTTTGAAAGAATGATGAGCTTCGTTAAAACTTTATTGCAGTATCTCGATTCATATTTAAATTCTGAAATGAGATTTTTTCAGGTTTTCTAGTAAAGACATAGTTTTATCGAGTTTACTTTTATGTGAGTGGAAAGTTTGTTTAATAAAATGCCTTTGCATCAATTTAAGATCGTATTAACCTGAAAATAGTAAATTTTATTCATCCGACAATAAGGTCAACTGTCCCACAGTGAACCACATTTTATATGAAAGGTTCTTCTTCATTTTAATAATAATACTTTGGAAAACATGTAAAACGGAAACCGTTATTTATTGACCTGTTAAATGTGTAATCATTTTATTTTTTGAATACTTTGCAAAAAGTCCGATCGATTCAGCTTCTACTATGTTGTGGACACAGTGAACCACCAGCCAGTACACAGTGAATCATGGTTTAAATAAAAGGAAGAACTATATTAAAATAAATAATTTGTAGGTATTTAAACACAACATAATAATAACAAAAAGAAAGATAAGGGCTCTTATAATCACTTCAAAATATCAATATAAAAAATCACTACAAGATCAAAATTATACACAAGACTTCAGAAAAATGAAATATAAATTATGAAGTACATATTAGGAACTTTAGCATATCGCGACTGTAGTTGGGGGTAAATTTTGTGTTACTGGAAGTTCCATTTGTATTGAAACACTCGCGAACTTAATAAACTTGTATATTACGAATAGCTGCAGATTGATGTTGAACGTTTTTTCTCCCGGATTGAATTTGAATAAAGGAACCGTGACCTGGTTTTAGCTTGAATTATGCCCTTACGGCTGTTGAATAGTGAGTTGTTGTCTGAATGAGATTTGGATTTTGACTTGTTGTTTGATTGAAAGTTCGTTTTTGACGTAAAGGTTTTACGACCCTTTGGGTTTCCCAACTGGCCGACGCGAAGGCTGCTGCAAATATTTCTCAACAGAGATAATGTGAAATATATGTTAAAAGTGGAAAACGAATAAAACTTTTGCTCTTGTAGGTGCTACCATAGTTTAAAGGCTTTAGTAAAATCATTTTGATGTCCCATTTCTATACGGTAGAGAAATCAGGAATGTCAGGCATGACAAAAATATATTGTGTTGAAGATTTTTTTCTAAGGAAACTAACTTAATCAGCGCTACTAACTGCCAAAACGTTAGCCACGTAGTTCTTCTTTCTTTGGAATTCAACCAGTAGAAACTCTTCAGGATCTCGCGTAAGTTGCCCCAACTTTTCTTTTGCATGTTGCATATTGTGCTCATCTGATTTTTCATCTGTCATCATCACTTTTCAAGAACAAAGAACTAGCAGATTCAGATTCAGAGCTTTTTTCAATTTTTTATTTCTCATTTCTATTTGTCGGTTCTAAGCTAATTTTTCAATTTGTTCTGTTTCCGGGGTGTCCGTGGGTTAAATAATAATATAACCACTTTTACCCTTTACTCTAGTTTTCTTTATATTTTTTCTTGTTTGAGCTTTTAAAGGTGGTCGAAATTGTGCCGGAGCTACAAACCCTTAGTTAGTTGTTAAATTCCACTGAGGGTCAATGTTTTCTTTTCCTGGGCAATTAACACTTTTTCTCAAGTTGCGAGCAATCGACTTCCTTCGATTGCGGGCGATTATTTTTCTCAACTCGCGAACAATTATTGACTTCCACGTCTTGCGGGAGGTCAATTTTTTTAACTTGCAAGGGCTCAATCTCCGCAATTTCGGGATGATCAGTCAATATCTGTAAAAATATTTGGATTAAAAGGCAAAATTCCGCAATCTGGCGAGACAGGTAAATCCTCAAATTTTTCCTTTCTTTTATGTATATTCACCGATTTTTTCGTCAATTGTGGACCGATTTTGAAAATTCTTTTTTTATTTGAAAGAGAACAAACAAAAAATAGAAACTTATTTTAAACAAAACTATGAATAGATGATAACATAACCCGATTAGTGCTCAAGGCAGGAATATTGCTCTCCTCTCAGTTCCCCACTCTTGACCACCTCAGGCATGCGCTATATCCTCTGCCACCGCTCTGACACGGCCAGACTGACAAGTATCTCGATCTATATAATTAAATAAATTAATGTGTCAACAAACTATTCAACATTATTAAATTTGTTCAACGCTTTATTTCTTCCTCTACACCACTTCACAACAAATTCAAATGAACCAATAAAACTCTCTCCACCGCCAACACTACAAACCCAAACAAGCAACCAACACTTTAACAGTATTTTTACATTAGCTTGTTCCAAATGTGGACTCAAAGGCTGACTCAAGGACACCATCAGTCTGTTCCACATATGGACTCAAAGGCTATAAATTTTATACTCCTCGGACCTCACTTCCCGTCCAGTATTTTCAAAATTTTATACTCCTCGGATCTCATTGGCCGTCCAGTACTTTCAAAATGTTATACTCCTCGGACCTCATTGACGCTTTCATTGAATTACCTACTCATCTTCACCGATCAAATTACTAACTACTAAACTAGTAAGTTTCCTACTACTTGGAAATTGTCTACAATAACTCCTGTTTTGAAAAGTGGTTCCAGAAATCAGATCTTTGATCTGCAACTTTGATCCTAATAAGTAATTTGTCATTTGGGGGTTATTCGATTCAAAACTTACTTTCGGCAAACATATTGGTGCCTTGTCGTCTTTATATTTTGCTTATGTGCGCTCAAAACTTGAATATGGTTTGGGCCCCGTCTTCTCACGTTCATGTTGATTCTCTCGAAAATATTTTTTGAAATTTCTGGCATTTAGAACTGATGAAAGGATATTCTCATGTCGCACTCTTGGACCGTTTTGAATTAGAGGATTTGAATAGTAGACATACCAAGACCTTATTATCTAGTGACTCTGTCTTCTTCTATTTACCAACACCTAGCATTGCAGTGAAATACTCCCCAATATATTACATGTGTGGTGAATACACAATATGCATAGAAAAAAATTCGACCTGTGTATTTCTATTAATGTCTATGATCTTTGCCCTTAAGAATACATTATTACTACATAGTTTCTCCTTTTGCTTATTCTTTCTAATTGCAACTTTGATTTGATGCTCATTCCTTTGAGTTGCCTGTGGCAGGCCCTATTGCCTGTTGACTGACCAAATTAATAATAATAATGATTTTATGTTAGAACGCACCTCTAAATCTACCGGAACAGCGTGGCGGACCTCTGGCTCCTCCATCTGTACCACCAGCTGCTGCTGTGCTTTCTCGTATTGAATGCAACGAAGATAGGCCACAAAGTCACTGAATTTTTCGAAACCGTGGTGATAAATACGCCGGAATAAAATAATTCCCGGCGCCGTATCGACACTGTTTCTGCTTCCAGCCGCTCAGTGAGTGATCACGCCTCTGATACCGACGTCCCGAATCCTCTCCGCCGCCCGGAACCATCGCCGACCAGTGGTCTCCACACTGGCCACGCTTCGCTCCTCCGACTCACACCGCGCACGGGAATTCCTGCGCCGAAGCCTATAATTATATAAGTGTGCTTCAACCATAATCGCCCATTATGAGTCGAACAGCCATCTGGGAAGAAGCAAAAGGAAGAGAAGAAGAGGACCAACCCGAAGAGACAAAGGTAGAAGCTTTTGTAGGGCACTCTTCCCTCCAGTCCGCCAACCGCCTGGGTGCCATAAGTTAGAGCGCCGGTGATGTCTCGACAAGTCTTTTCCCGAAGACACCTCGTCCGCGTCGTCCCTACAGCTTCATCCTACACCCCTAGCTTCCTCCCGCCAAACTTGACAGCTGACCCCTGGTTTATCGTACTCGGGTTTCGCTACCCGCGGTCAAGCGTCACATCACATAGTAGCGGAGCTAGTGATGCTCTGGATGTTTTTCACTCCACAGAGCATGCATCCTTGCCATGTAACCCCTTCGCCGCGGATCGCTCGTCTCGTAGCAGTCGAGCAAATCATCCCTTAGAGTGTTGGTCCACTCAAAGTATCCATGGGTATTATCAGAGTCGTCAACGGGTGAATCGTTTTGCGAGACTGCACCACCGTCACTTCAGACCCTATCCGACTGGAACCAGACGTGGGGGCTTTTTCAAATTGTGGTAATAACAAAGTTTAAAGTTCCAATTGGTTGTCAAAAGGAATCCCACCCGGTACTGGGGTCAAGAAGGCTTGACCTCCCAGGTGCGCCAAGAGTCGGATCTGCACCTTGATCTCAACAATGTAGTGTCGCTACCAAGGCCAAAGATGTCCTGCCGGCGTAATGATGTCTTAGTCACTACGTGATGGGTATAGAGGTGGCGAATGTGAATTGTAGGGCCCCCCAAACAGAAATATTGGCGGCGTGCCCGGTGCATACAGTTTTGGTATCTCGTATGTATAGCCATCGCCACAATGCTGCGTTGAGAGTGTTATACTTTCATTTAAGGCACTACATATTATGCGATAGACCAGATACTGATTGTTTCCAAGGCAGAGACCGTTGCGGCTGGAATGCAGAAGGCAGTCATCTTGGGTTGGTTGCGTCTACTTAGGGCACATGATTTACGGGATTCGTAGTTACTAACCTCAATGTACGATATGGACTTGACAGCAAGGAACCTCGTAAAAGTCGGAATCACGAGCTCCTACTGGTCAATACGTAAAGAAAAAAAAATGATTATCAAGTATCAAAAGTGGAGGATTGTCTTTTGAAGATAAATTGAATTTTATAAAATGTTAATAATATTGAGGAACAATTCCAAATTCATCCAATCACTTGTGTAGGTAAACCGAGCGTGCCTGGTGGAGTGCTTTTAATCTATATATTATCTATACAGGGTGTATATTAAACATTGGCCAAAATTGCAAGGGGCGACTCCTTAGGTCTCTCCAAGACTATTCATTCCCTTGGTGATTTCTGAAAAACCGCTTTGTTTCGAAGATACAGGGCGATAAATATTTCTTAACAAAAAAAATTGATATTTTTAAAGTTATCAATTACTTCGATTGCGAGGACCGGATATTTTGGATATTCACAGCAGGCAGGCATTAGCCCACAAAGTAATGTAATCTAAGTGCAGAAAAATCTTAAAAAGGATTCATCAACGTGTTCATGAGACAGGAATATTTAAACAACAACGGGGATCAGGGAGACCTATGACAGTAAGAACGGTGGAAGTTGAAGTAAATGCATAGAACATGATAGAGGAATAACCAGGTACTTCTACTAGAAAAATTGCAAATGCTCTAAATGTTAGCCATATGACGCTGAGGAAAATTCTTAAAAACAATTTGTTGTACCCATACCACATACAACGCGTTCAGGCATTCTTCCTGCTGATTTTGCCCAGATATTCCATTTTGGCTTTTACACACTTTGCTTAAAAATTCCCAACAGTTTTCGCTGATTCTCTTTCCCGATGAAGCAATTTATTCAAGAAATAAAATCAATTTTTTTTGGGCAGACGAAAAACAGAAGAAGTTTTTGTTGAACGTGCGGGTCGGAATTGTTGGTAATTGTTTAATTGGACCGATATTTCTACCTGGAAATACCATTAGACATAAAAAATGCTATGTGGTTTATGCACGATGGGGCACCACCTCATTTTTGTTTAATTGCACGTGAATTTTTAACCGCAACATATGGGGATCACTGGATAAGTCGAGGTGGACCTTTAGATTTTTACTTATGGGAACATCTCCAATCACTAGTTTACACCACACTAGTAGAAGATCTAGAAGATTTGAGAAATCGGATAATTGCTGGCTGGTTGGAAACGACCTTCGTGTTTAAGACAGAGTTTGTCAGTCCATGAGGAGAAGATTGGACGCATGCATTCAAGCTGGTGGTAGTAATTTTTAGCAGTTTTTGTAGATTTAGAAAACTTTGCATGTAATATTTAGGTAATAAAATATTGTTATTGTAAAAAATGTGATCGCACTGTATCTTTAAAACTAAGCGGCCTTCCAAAAATCACCAAAGGACAAAATAGTCTTAAAAAAACCCAAGGAGTGGCCAATGTTTAATATACACCCTGTATATACAGTGGAAATTAAGTAAGGAATAAATTCAGTAAGTCCGTTAGTATTTGCGCTAGAAACAAAACCTAAAAGGCATTTGGTAGGGCTAATTATAGCGCATCCGACGAAGGTATACAATTTTTTTTGCATTACTTTTTTTTGACAGTTATGACGTCATCAGTATTTTTTTTAATGGCAACCTATGTTTTTGATTTTACATTCGCATAGAGTTTTATTTAAAAATTAGTATACGTTCCTCGGATGCGCTATAATTAGCCCTATCACATGCTTTTTAAGTTCTATTTCTAGTGCAAATACTAACGGAGTTACTGAATTTATTCCTTACTTAATTTCCACACTGTATAAAAATTAATCCCTATTTTCCTTGGTCACGCCATCACTTGAGAACGGCTGGAACAATTTAGCATTTTTTTTTTTAAATACTCCTTTAAGTTCGAGGAGGGTTCTTATGAAGTAAAACATGGACAGGGGGCTCAGGGGGCGTCCCTGGGTTTATAACTCAAGAACGGTTAGACCGATTTTTATGATATTCGGTTTGTTGGATTTGTCTAAGCTCCGAATAGCAGAACAACTATTAAAACATCGGAAAAATTACAGGGGGCGGGGAACTTGGTACAGGACAACGATAACAAATAACGCCGGCCACCAAAATTTATCGAACCGGGCTTTAAAAATGCAAATCGATTTTTAAGTAGTAACTCCAAGGTTGCACTTCTGTTGCGCGTGAACGGCTGGACCGATTTTTATGATATTCGATTTGTTGGATTTGTCTCCGTCCCGAATAGCAGAAAAACTATCAAAACATAGACAGGGGGCTCAGGGGGCCCTCTTGGGTTTATAACTCAATGATGGATGGCAGAATAACTATTAAAGATCGGAAAAATTACAGGGGGCGGGGAGCTTGGTACAGGGCAACGACAATAACAAAGCCCCCCAGTACAGGGCAACAGTAACAAATAACGCCGGCCACCAAAATTTTTACCGGGCTTTAAAAATGAATATCGATTTTTAAGGAGTAAACGCCAAAGTTTCACTTATGTTGCGCGTGGACTACACACAAAATTTTTTTGATAATATCTCCAGAACAGATTGACTGACATTTTTTGGGGGCAAATAACTATTAAAACATCGGAAAAATTAATGAAAAAAACGTATATAACGCCATCTTTGAAACATGACAAAAACAAAAATGATGCCAGTAGAAGACGTTCAGTGCATTACTCTTTGATAAAAAAACCTAAATTTATAATTTAGCTAAAAAGTTAACACAACATTTATTGATTCTGAGGCGGTACAAAGTTCGCCAGGTCAGCTAGTAGTTTATAAATTTTTTTGTTGAAACGCCACAACAGCGGGTACTCCACTGGTAGTAGTAGCACATGTTGTCGTCTATAGTGTTCCCTTCCCGCCACTTGCAACTTTCGGAATACATCTTATTCCTGTTGATTCTAGAACTTTCGGTAGCTTTTGAACTATCGTCGCAGCAGTTTTATCTTAATTATGATCACAAACATGTCCCATTACCAAAACTAGGAAGACGTTTTATAACCTCTTGGAGATTCTGCAAATATTTATTTTTCTTATAGCGATTAAAATCTTTTGCTCGGGTCAAACTGCAGCTTTCTGGTGTTCTAAGCGTTAAATCTGTATTCCTCGCGTCATTCAATAACGCCTGCAGTTGTTTTCTCCCCAGGACTTTGGAATGTTTATTTTATTGATTATTATTTATTGTTAAAATTTAAATATATCTAAGTCGAACTCCACAAACTTTAATAAGTGTAAAATTACAAATGGAACATGTTTCGGCAGAACACTACTGCCATCATCAGCCCTAATTTAACAAGAGATTAATGATACAATTGACGTTTTCAAAGGGTTACATGATTTTTTAAAAGATTTCGCAAAAACAACATTTTATAAAATGTAAAAATTAAAAATGGATCAAAGAGAATCTGGTTTATTGAGTGGTGAAAAATTAAAATAGTTAATTAATAATGGGATTATTGAAGTTATTCTTTCCTTATTTCCAAAGTCTCAAGAAAATCTAATTTCCGGCCTTTATTGCATTTATGAATCAATTTGGAATTTGATGGTGAAAAACTATGTTTCGTTATTAATATATGATTGGCGAAAGAAAAAGGTGTTGATGGTGGAGGATCAAGATCTGTGTTGTTATAGATGTGCCTGAAATGTTCTTTAATACGGGCTGATATTTTGCGACCTGTCTGACCTATGTAGAATGACTCACAAGAAGAGCAGTTTAATTCGTATATACACCTGATGATGATTTGTAATCTAATCGATCTGTATTTTTAATAAAAATACATAAAATTTTCATAAAATTAAACTGCTTTTCTTGTGAGTAATATATGTATTTAAATTTTAATTTAAATTTACTCCACTTGGATTTATCGACATTCTTCTGGTTTATTATTTATTGTTGTATCGTCAATTTACCAATTTGCGTGTTTTGTTTTGTCAATTCTTTTAAATATTTGGTCAAGGTTGCTCCTTGTTCGGTATTAAAAATATGATTCACCGAATAATTAAGAACTAATTTTACATTTTGGTAATTTTTAAATAATACCTTCTTCTTCTGTCCACCTTCGAAGAGCTCTAAACCAGAGCCATGCTGGAAAATCAATACGTTTCACTTGTATGCTTAAATAACATAATTACTCTCATTTTTAGCATTATTTTTTCCAGGGTAACATACTATAATTTGACTCGTTCTCATTTGTCGAAGAGATTATGATTTAGGGAAATGGAAGCCAGTTGTTATGGATTATTGATTCACCTATTAGACTAGATTAAGACGATAGGGAAAAATAAAAATTTGCTTAAAGAAGTGGTGGTTCAGTTGCTATTTACATATCCATGATAAAAAGTAGAGAAAAATTGAAAATTGGCTTGCACAATATGAAAGTAGAATGTTGACCCTCCAAGCTCCAACACTATTTAGTTTTTTTAGTTGAGCTCAGATACGTATAAAATGAAAAAGCTGTTTTAGATATCTGCAACAATGAAATAATTACTTGCTAGACATATTTCTGTACTTTTCCATACTTACAAGAAAGAGTGTTCTTAAATTCATGGCGACTAATCCAAACGCAGTAAAACTCATAACATTTTGGGTCCTCGTTAGAATGATAATCAAACCCTTTTTAAATCGTGTAATGTCAGATTCATGCCAGTTTGATTCATAGACGTCGTTACTTAGTTGTGTAATCTGCAAACCAAGTGGTAACTGCAAGTAATAAATGAATGCAAAAATGTTTACGGCATTTCCAATGAATTCAGCAGGAACGCAATAAAACGAAGTCTGCAGTATGAGTATAATACAGAAAAGAACAAACTTCAAAGTGGTGTTCCATGAACCACTAAAATCAGCGTTAGTACATATAAACCCGCAGAAAATAATTTTACCCCTGCGTCAAAATGAAACTAGAAACTGCTGCAGAGCAGTTAGAAGCTAGAAATTGAATGAAAAATGGTCCACTAAAGACGCGATTGGTTAGCTTGCAATAACTAAGATTGAATGAAATTAGTTTTGTTTATTTCCTACCATATTTGCCTGAGAAGAAAATTGTGATGGTCGACAAGTTTTTTCAAATGGTGGTTCGGCACGTTGTTTTCTGGGATGTTTCGAAAGTTGTGACCCAGTAATTTAAATTGGACGACTATTGTGGCACCTAATAGACAGAAAAATCCGTCTGTAGCGACTACAGACAGAGCGAGACCGTAGAAGACGAAAGCGTTGAAGATGGTGACATAGAGAAGCCATCCGTCAGGAATGTAGCATGCAGGCGGTTTGTAAATAAAAAATATCATACACACCACTGTTATGCAAAAATATCGATGCACGACTGATTTAACAGTAGTGTAAGTAGTTTCTGATTGTGTTTTAATTACATCATCGAATTTATTAATTGTCCAAAATCTTGATTGCATATGCACTAGTTCAGTGATACTTTTTCTGTGAAAATGTACGTTGACGACTTTTCCCAATGCCTGAAATTGACAAACATTGCTACATTATCGTTAGTTAATAATATAAATTTTTCTCTTACATGTAACATTAAAATGCAGGTCTGCAAACATTCCGCCATGAAAAAAAGATCCGTCTTCGCAAAAATGAATATGCCTTCCGCAGCTAGAGTTAAAATGAATAAAGCTCCACAGACGTAGAATAAGATTATGGTTTTAGTAAAAAAATTATCCATTTGAAATGGGTCCAAACCAGCGAACCGAAAGACCCTCAGAGGTTCGTATAATAAGTGGTCCTTAGTAACATCCCTAAAAATGATTTAAGAAAAATGTGTGGCAACAACGAGCACTTACATATTGACCTGTTATATTCACTCTTGACATGTGGAATGGGATCCGTGTTTTATGTTGAAAATTGATGCTGAAATATTTACAACTTGGCTCGTGCTTGCAGGAAGCGTGTGTATAGAAAATTGTGTTAATAAGTGAGTTTTAGAATGACTAAAATTTTTATAATGATACGGTGTTTAGAGGGAAATTTCTTGGGAAGTAATTATGATTGGTTTGAGCTAGAGACAGGTCGTGGAAATACGAATTATGCAATTAAATTTTAAAAATGTGCCGCAGAAATTTTTTATGTTGCTGTCATTAGTAGATCAATAAAATGTAGGCAGATCTCAGTGTGGAAAAATATTATTAATTTCTCCTGTTTTATTTCCGGGATTTCAAGGAAAACACAAATGGAGTGAATGCGGATTGGGAGGAAATAATAACATGTTTGAAATGTAAAAATTAAACTTGTGGTAACATTAATTTATTTGCTTTATGAAGGCGGAGTTAGTAATTTACGTTAGGAGCATTCTAGTTTTATCATATTTCAACCAACGAGCTTTGCTTGCTAACCGTAAAAACATTAAATTAATTTAATTTATATCCTATGGTGAATTTTGTTGGTGACATTCGACTGATCAGCTAAATAAATAATAGGTTAATATTTTGCGTGAAACTCTAAATCCAGGGATTAATTCTACCAGCATTTGATAATGAAAAATAAATGCGATGCTTTCAAGAGATTATTTATTTCCCATGGAGCAGTTTTTTTACGTTCAATTTTGCACTGTGATTTTTGAAAAATAAATTCAGTAAATTTAATCCCAATTTATGGACTATAGATTTCAACTGAATGAATCGTTTTTTTGTCAGCCGCTATTTTAATATTTTAAAATTAAAATGATCATTATTGTGCCATACAAAAGATAGGGAAAGTACAATTCTATATTTATTTTAAGGAAGGTTACAAATATATTTTCATTTCGTTGAAATGCTTTGAAAACAAATAATTATTTGTTCGCTTTAGTGAAAATGAGAGACATTTAGTATGTAATACATTTTTATTAATAGAAACTGAACCGTTTGTAGTCAAATTATTGCCTGAATAAACATGAACACCAATTTCAACAGTAATAATTAATTATTGAAGCAAATATATTTCCCCAGAATAAGATAAGGAAATTTTATCTTTGTTTAAGATTAATTGGGAAGAAGTTCGGATGAAAATTTAAGGTACTTTAGACATGGAGGAAGGAATAAACACATAAATAAATATGTATACAATGTATATAATTAAGTAGCCATCCTTCGATTTGTACAGATGAGACGTAACAAAACGTAACAAGAGAAGAAATATTACTTTTGTGTCTGCAGATAACTAGGACAAGTGAGGTCACGTATTGAGACAATACATATTATGTTGTGAATAAAACATATGACATTATCTCATCAGCCAAAAGTACTTTGCATAATTTTCCCGGCCTTACCTTCATGTGGGATTTCCAAGAAATTTGCTCCAAAGCAGACAGCTTTAATTGGACTAGGCCCCATTGGTATTTAGTATCAAGTTATATTTACAACTAGGTGACCCGGCGAACTTTGTACCGCCTCAAAATCAATAAATGTTTTGGCAACTTATTAGCTGAATTAAATTCATTTTTTTTATAAAAGGATAATGCTTACAACGCCATCTACTGGCATTACCGGAACCAGCAGACAACGCCATGTTAATTTTTGTTTCTGTCATTTATCGAAGATGGCGTTATATACGGATTCCATATAAAATGTTTAAAATTTTTTTTTTCTTTCAGTTTTCTAATGTTTTAATAGTTATTCGCCCTCGAAAAAAGTCAGTCAATCCATTCTCGAGATATTATAAAAAATGTGTGTGGAGTCCACGCGCAACAGAAGTGAGTGAAACTTTGGAGTTTACTCCTTAAAAACCGATTTTCAATTTTAAACCCCGGTAAGACAAATTTTTGTGGCCGGCGTTATTTGTTACTGTTGCCCTGTACCAGGAGGGCTTTGTTATTGTCGTTGCTCTATACTTAGCTCCCCGCCCTCTATAATCTTTCCGATGTTTTAATAGTAATTCTGCTATTCGGGGCGGAGACCAATCCAACAAATCGAAGATCATAAAAACCCTTCTTGAGTTATAAACCCTGGGCCTCCATGTCCTTGTAAAAAATACTTTACGACCTATTCCCATACCTATCAAATCAACAAAAAAAATTTCATAAGAATCAGTCTACCCAAAAAATCGGTGCAGCCCAAGAACGCCCCCTGGGCCCCCATGTCCATGTGAAAAATACTTTACGACCTATTTTCATGCCTACCAAATATAAAAAAACAAAATCCTTAAAATCGGTCAGGCCGAAAAATGGGTCCGGTCCAAGGGGGCCCTCTGGGCCCCCTGTCTATGTGAAAAATAGTTTACCACCTATTCTCATACCTACCAAATACATATACAAAAAAAAAACAAAAATCAGTCGACCCGAAAAATCGGTCCAGCCCAAGGGCCCCCCCCGAGCCCCCATGTCCATGTAAAAAATAGTTTACGACCTATTCCCATACCTATCAAATATACAAAAAAAATCATAACAATCGGTCTACCCGAAAAATCGGCCCAGCCAAATGGGGCCCCACTGGGCTCCCATGTCCATGTGAAAAATAGCTTACCACTTATTCTCATACATACCAAATATACAAAAAAAAAAAAATCATAAGAATCGGTCTAGCCGAAAAATCGGTTCAGACCAAGGGGCCCTCCTGGGCCCCCATGTCCATGTGAAAAATAGTTTTAAACCATCCCTGGACTATGTCAAACAAAACAAATTGTAGTACCTTTAAGTCTCAGGTGAAGAAAGACATAAAGGTGGCATGTAACTAAATTTCTATATACACAGCAATTCCCAGGTTAAGAGTTAAAAAAATATAACATTGATACCTATACTGGCAATACAAGAATTGATGAGAGATATAGTAGACATGAAAGATGTATTTTGCTTTTAAGGGAAGGTAAAGATGTAGTAAATGTGTCAATAAAATGGGAAAATTTTACATGAATAATACGTTAATGTTGTTTGTCAACCACAATCCAAATACACTTATTCCACTTGAGTTATTTCCTCAATTTGTTACGTAGAGTAAATTACTACTACTAGAAGTTTTATGGAAAAATCAATTAGGTATAATATAAGAGGAGAAAACAAGGCCATACTGTTAGTACTGCTCGTTTTGAAGCCGAATAAGAGCGGATAGTGGGATAGTGTTGTTGTTTTTCCCCAAACGTCCCGCCAGTAGCGTAGCATAATAAACTGTACTTTAGGTTCCTTCGGCATATAAGATTAAAATAAAATGCAAGACAGATATTTACTCCATCTAAATCATTTGCAAGCCTGGACAACGTATTTACAAATAATACAAACTCCGTATCTGTTTATTGTTTTGGCCCAAGCATTTACAGAGTTGTCAACTTGTGCTGCATCGCACTGTTTGATATGTCAGCATTATTTAAAAAAGATTTTCAAAACCTTTCAACAAACTACTTTTACGATCTGGCAATATTGGTCATTCCCCGTTTGGTTAAATGGCTTCACAACAAACACGCCAATGTAGTTTCCCCTTCTATTTTAGTTCCATGGGAAAAATAAATTTCATTAGAAACTTAGTATATACTTTATAGCAAATAATAACATAAAGCATCCAGAGACGTTGGTAAAAATTACCAGTCGGCTTATGAACATTGCAGCATGTTTTGACTTAAGATTATTATTATTGAGAAACTTTTGTTAATTTATTAGGTTCTAAACGAAACATTATTTTTTCACTACTAGCTTCAGAAAACACCATTATATATTGAGTTGAATGTTTGAGAAACTGATGTTCTCCACCTCACCCAATACTGGATTTTTCTGAACTATTTCACATGCTACTTGGTTTTCATGGATATCTTAGTTAAATTCGTTCCGACCTTTCGCATTATCATTAATTAAAGAAAAGTTAAACAGATGTGCCAGCAGTTAAAAAAATGTATATAAACCACATTTGTGAAGCCTTTTTTTAGCCTCGCACTATTATTGCCCATGATGCTTTGTATCTTGGGCAATAAAATAGCTTGGCTATGAAAAATGTCTTCTCAACCTTGGTGTATAATTAGTATTATTCTAGTTCATTGAAATATATCTATCTTTATGAAATTAAGCCAGTTTCAAATATTCAGTAATTTAAATCTAATATTTTGACAAAAAAGCAAATCGTAAATGTTGACTGAAAAAAAATTGCTAGTATTTTATATACCATATCTATATGTATTTAAAGTCACGAGATTGCATGTAGGAAACTTCAGTGAATGTTTTAAATTATATGTCATTCTCAGCAGAACCCTCATACTTTTCCTAATATGAAATACGTGCTTGGTGTTAATGTTGAATATTCGATATGAGCTGTAGATCATTTCATGCATACGCTCCTTTAAAAGTTCGCGGAATGACGTCATTTGATCTTAATAAATGGATCGTCTGGTATCGAGATAACCTCAACTAGATGGTAGGTGAAATGAGGTATTCAAAGCTTACAAATATTTAATATTTTTCCGGTTGAAGGGCAATAAAGACTAATACGGCACATTTTTTTGAATGCATCATTCAGTTTCTGACAAGAAGATAATAAATCAAATATTTTAATTCTTCCATTGTACCGTTTTTATAAAATCCGGATGTTTTAATTTTATGGATGAGCAACCGGAATGGGATGATCAAAGAAACAGCAGTTGCACAGAAAAACGTATCAATTCCAGTAAAGCAAAAAGCACAACTCCGGACAAGTACGGGCAAACCCGTTAAATAATTGCATCATCCGTTTGGGACAAAACACCCTGAAGGTAAATTTCTGACAGAGAAAACACAAAAACGTTGAGGATAGAAACATATTTTTATACCGGGTGTCCCAGAGGTGTGTGGACCATCATTTACGCCCTTATTTTGAAAGATATCAAAACGATGTTTCGGGGGACGATAGCCACACGATACCTTCACAATATAAAAAATTATTAGAAATCATAGAGAGTGTCTTAATATTAGTAATATACCAAAGTTATTATTTTTTTAATGGACATTTCGTGAAGAGCTTCTTAGTAAAGGGGTCTTTTTTGAAAAATACGTTCGATGGTGCCGCGTCGATGGTAGCAACTAATCTGGCGGGCGCTCGGAATACTATCTTGTTATAATATGTACCATATTTTTTTTAGTAGGTATATTTTCATATTAATGTATAAATTTTATTTTAAACCGGAACTAAAATAGATGCATGTCTACTTTGGTTGCCTAAAGAGTAAATTTAAGCCTTTTAATTCTGAATTGGTTTATTATGCCACAGAAATAAAATAAATAGTTTAGAGTTGTGTTTGATCGTTTGTAAACATCCAGAAATTTTACTGACCCGTTCACTCAAAACAAACACGAATCATGAAGCTCATAAAGTGGTACGCTTTAAACTGAAGTCATAATTGCAAGAAAATCCAGTCTTAAAAATGCAGGTGACTGACAACATTTATTGTGTGACTTATTAACGCGATTTTCAGTAGTAATAGTATACATTATATTTCGTATTACCGTTCTCGAATTACAATGACAACTTGTAGTCGCAGTTGCTTGCGCTCCACCACGAATGTTTAAAATAAATAAAATCCACTTATCGCCTGCACCCAACACGCTGGCCCCAGCTCTCGTCTGGCACGTATTATATTCTCATTGCAAATTTTTCGTGCTTCACCACGGACGTATTTTAAGTGCTCCGAAAATGGACAAAGTGAAAGTTCCCAGGGCTAACCCTTCCAACCGAAAAGCAAAATTCAAGCGGTTTATTAAAGGAAATCCCGGAAAGCTCAAGTAAGTACCCACTGAATCTATTCCCTGCGACCCAATGGTGGTGCGACAACATTCTTCCTTGTGAGTTACTTGAACATGAACCTTTCGAACTTTGCATCGCGCCCTTATTTTTACAAAGATTCAGACCACTTCTCGGTCACTTGAGAACCCAGGGTGTCACCTGAGTCGCCTATTTAGACGACATTTTAATCATTAGTCCAAATCACTATAAAACAACAACAACAACAACAGAAAGAACGTTGTGTTAAAAGATACTATATAACACAATGTAAACAGCCAGTAATTAATCCAGGTATCGGGTATTTCTACAATTATTGAGTCCGCCTCGCCTAGCGTCGCTATCTTGCTTCGAAACCATGCATCGAATAGCCCAGCCCGTCCCGTCAGCCGGGTCCAAGTACTTTCAGTCGACCAGTCAATCCAGTGGACCAGTTGGACTCCTTGAACATAGTTGTACTCTCTGGTCGCTATAGTTCAGAACTCAGGGCGTATTTGCATATACAATCTCTGTTGTTGTCCATAACAGCCGCCCCATCAGGAGTTGGATTCCATGAACCATAACAGCCCCATCAGCAGTTGGACTCCATGAACATAGTAAGTCGATTCTCTGATCGCTATAGTTCATGGCGTGCTTGGATTATTACAATCTCTGTTGTTGTCCATACTAGCCCCCTCAGGAGTTGTGACATGCTGTACTTTGTCCCTCGGTTTCTGGACTTTTTTCTGGACTTTTCTCTGCTCACATGGGTCGATCGGTTTCTGAAATTGCACTTGGGTATTTTGTGTCGACTTCCCCTTAAATGGACTCGACTTACATCAGAACCTTTTTGAAGTTCTACACATCGGTGTACCAAACCAGTTCAGCCTTGACAGGGGGACCTTTGTCCCAGGCTGCTCTTTCTGGTATAATAACTTTGAAATTTCTTTCGAAGTTGAAACGTGGAGTTATTGCATCACTGGGCATCCCGAGAACGGTATCTCTCTATTGCTCCGCCCAAAGACCGACAGCCCTTCTTCCTTGCACCACTTGTCCACCATATTAAGCGCCTTTTGTGTTCGCTCTGTTATAACTCCTGGAAACTTTCCCCGGACTACCAATACCAGGTCGTCTGCGTATCCGAGGCATTGATAGCCCTCTTGGACTAGTTTGCAGATTAGGTCGTCAACCAAGACTGCCCATAATAGCGGTGATAATACTCCTCCCTGCGGGCAGCCTCTCCCCGTTTGTGCCGCTATGGTAGCCGTGCCAAGCTGGGACACCACTGTCCTATCTCTTAGCTCGGTATTTATTCATCTACACACTAGTTCGGGAATTCCTCTTTCTTTAAGAGCATTCACTATGGACACAGTGGAGGCGTTGTTAAATGCTCCCTCTATATCCAGAAAAGTGGCTAAAGCAATTTCCTTGTCTTCCAATGATTTGGATAATAACCTGTTGAGGTCGTCCAGCGCCAAGTCCGTTGACTTTCCCGGCTGGTACGCGTACTGACGTTCGCTCAATGGCCTTCTGATAAGTACGTTGTCTCTTATGTACCTATCCACGAGTCTTTCCAACGTCTTCAGTTGAAAAGAGGATAGGCTAATGGGTCTGAATGACTTTGGTGTATGTTCTACTAATCTAGCTGCCTTTGGTAAATATACAACTTTCACCATTGGCCATAACCCCAGGCTATACTAGCCCTGTAGATTTTGCACATATGTGGGATTAAAACATTCCTGCCCCTTTGAATTAGTACTGGACAGATCCCGTCCACCCCTGGGGATTTGAATTGCTTAAATTTGTCTAGAGCCCATCTGATTATGTTTGGTTTTACAACTTCGGTGGCAAGTTTAAAGTCTGTTTTCTTAGGCCTTTTCGGTTCCTCCTCAGACTGGATAGGTCCTTCCGTAGTTGACAAAATCGATGAGCCCGGAAAGTGGGCTTCGGTTAGTTCTCTTAGACTTTCTTCTGCCGTCTCTGTGTAGGTTCCATCAGCTTTCTTTAGGAAGCCTACCTTGTTCGCAGCGCCCTCCTTAGCCAGAACTTTGTGGATTCTAGAGACTGCAGGAGTTTCTTCTAACTCTTGACAGAACCTCCTCCACGAGTCCCTTTTGGCTTTTCGGATCTCTTTGTTATACTGCGTCAGTGTTATTTTGTATCTATTCCAGTCGTGGTTAACCTTGGCTTTATTGAATAGCCTTCTCACCTGGACTCTTAGTCGTTCTAGATGATTATTCCACCATACTGTATTTTCCCTATGCTTCTTTACCCGTTCCGGACAGTTGTCCTGATAGGCGCTCTTTATGGCCTCGTTCATCTGCTCCACCGCAAGATCAAGGCCTTCCGGATCCTTGATGGCAATTTCTGACCTATCGAGAGATTCCCTGAGGTATTTAACATATCCTTGCCAGTCCCCTTTCTAGGATTCCGGAATATTTCCACCGTCAATGGTGGTGATACAAGTTCGAATCTTATGTGTCTATGATCCGAACACGTTGGCTCTTCTGATACATGCCATTTAGTTATGTTGCTGTGTGCTTTGTTACTACACAGAAGTTACGACACTATCATCATGTCTTCATCCAATCTTGTCATCGGTCACCCACCCTTAGCCAACTACATCGCCTTAGTCCCGTCGGTCTTTAACGGGGAAGTTTTCAATTTCAGTCCCATTATTGGACCATGCTGTGAAACAAATTAGTGGCGACATACTTTCCTTTTTTTTGGACAAGCTTTTCCTGAGCACTTCAACGCCGCACAAGAAACAAAGAAGCCACCTAGCTTCTTCAGAAATTCCTCTTCGGACGTTACCTACTTTCAAGCCAGGACTTCGGCTACACCGGTCCCAAACTCCCGGTCCATCTGCACTCAACCGACCGGGTTTTACCTTCCGGTCCAAATAAAGTAACTTTCTGAGTAACTCATTTAAGCTGGATCTCCGGTTAGACAATTTATAAACAATGTGTCTTCACACGAATCGACTCAAGGAGCCCCTCTTTTACGATTTAAGTCGCTCAAAGCGATCGAATATATTTTCTAAACTATTATCCGATAATGAACATATCCGCATCAGCAAAACACGATTTAGACTGGTGGAGTGAGTCACTCTCACACAGTCGGGGAACGAACCTATGTAATAATTTTGCCCTAGAAATCTATTAAGACGCTCCAAAATTGCCTTAAACTCTTTTGCCAAAGGAAGGTCCAACTGTCATATTCTTCTTAGTTTCGACATACATACAACACATAGGCAGTGTCAGATTCCCCAGGTTCAACACGATTGCCAGGGATATATTTGGGCAGTGGTGCGAATAACGCAACATTTTCTTTACTGTTTCCTATATATGTACATACGAAACATAATGTTCAAGCAGACAAAGATTCCCGTTAAAAAAAATGAATTATGTAATTCTGCGTTTCAACAAATTTGTAGACATTTTGATACCACTTCGATTGAACTGTTTGCAACCAAATTAAACGCCAAATGCGTTTAATGTATTTCGTGAAAACCGGACCCAGACTCTATCGCAAATAACGCATTTATATACGGTATCTTTTGAAAACAATTTTTTTATGCCTTCCCACCATTTTCCTTAATTTAAAATTGTTTGAGGATTAAAGGACGACGGGCATACTAGTCCTACCAACTTGGGTTACACAACCCTTGTACCCGGTTTATCGAAAGCTATTACTCAGCAACCCCTTCTTCAACCAACTAAGAATCCACTTTTAATTCCTTTTAGGAACAGTTATCCCCTATGGAGAAAAATTATCCTAAAGGTTAGAATTTTATCAGGGCCTCAATTATTGAAAAGGCACATGCAAAATCAGGCTTAACCGCCATAAAATCGTCTCCCCACAGACAATGAACCAATACAGTGTATACCTTCACAAATGATGAATATTTTCTAAAGATTTACACTGTAACTCGTATTAAGATTGCATAGACACAGTTACCAGTCAGCACTTTCCTTCATTTTTGCAATTCCTGAAGAACATCAGAATTTTCTTAAAAGGTTTCGAAATCTTAGACCATCAAAACCCAAATACCAAACAATCTGGGATATCTCATCAGTTCTCTCCTATTTATCAGAGTTTTATCCTCTAGAGACAGTCTCAATCTCTATAATCTCATAATCAAATTAGGACCTTATTAGCTCTAATATCAGCACATCGACCACAGACTCTGTCCAAGGTTAGACTGCACAATATCATAAGGTGTGATGATAAAGCCTAGAGATAACCATACCCGATAGAATTAAAACCTCTTCGGTTAAGAACTCTTAATCAGTATTAATTATTTTGTTTTTCCCTGAAAAACCACATTTATGCCTCGTATCATTAATTGAATCATCCATATCTAGGGCTCAGGCCTTGCGAACCAAAAACTATACACGTCTTAATATTAACCTACAGGAAACTGATTTCTCCAGCCTCTCCCCAAAGAATTAGTACATGCTTTAAATCTGCAGTCTCCTCGGCGAGCGTTGATACTATTTGTTTTTCAAGCTACAGTATTAGACATCCCGCTACTTCAGCCGCATGAAGAACCGAAGTTCCGATTGAAAAAATCGAAAGACTGGCTGGCTGGATCACTAACTTTCAAATGTCACCTTTGTCGTTAACTGCAAACAGTTTTGCTAGAGGCATAGTAGGCTAAAGCTATTCTATATTGTTCTGTTTTATGTACCATAGAAATCAAACGTTACTAAATTTGGGAGTTTCATCTTCCCTGTTACAACCCCTAGAGCGTTAACTTTGAACGTCTACAAGTTGTCATTGTAATTCGAGAACGGCAATACGAAATACGATTGATAGATCAAGTGACTTACCTGTAAGGAAAGTTGATCGAAATTATATGAGTATTGCCGTTCGAAGGATTACAATCCCCCCAAACATCTCCCTCCCGTGGGGTCCTTAACGCTCTAGAACTACCCTCAAATTCGCAATGAGAATATAATACGTGCCAGACGAGAGCTGGGGCCAGCGTGTTGGGTGCAGGCGATAAGTGGATTTTATTTATTTTAAACATTCGTGGTGGAGCGCAAGAAACTGCGACTACAAGTTGTCATTGTAATTCTTCGAACGGCAATACTCATATAATTTCGATCAACTTTCCTTACAGGTAAGTCACTTGATCTATCAATTATAAATATAGTGTTCTTTACCCATATCTAAATATAACTACCTGTGTACATACTTCTAAATTTTATTTTTATATAACATTATGAAAACTCTTCATAATATTTAAAATTAATTTTTGTTGTTTAAATTCTCTGCAGAAAACAAATATGTGTAGAAGCTTCCCATTGTTTTGAAAATCTGAAGTAAAAAAGATCCTCTAAAAACAGACAGAAAATTATGTAAATACTTACAACAATAAACGTCCGGAGATTTATCCAAATCAAGCCATATCCACTAAAGACAATAACTTTCTGCGTTCTCATCAAAATTAATGTCAAGTAATGCTTCATGTTTATGTCTTTAATTGTGTACCACGGGAACTCATACAAGGAGTCTCCAACTTGGATGGCCTAACAAGTAATAAATTCTTAAATAAATTAAAAACATTTTCAATGTCTTACCTCATCCATCACGTATTCCAGAGGTACACAGTAAAAAGCGGACTCTATCATGGTTGCGATAAAATATAATAAAAATTTCATTCTGTTGAACCAAGCACCCCTAAAAATGAGAGAATAAACGATTATAAATCTATAAGAATACACAAAACTTACGGTTGCATGAAAATAAAAAGTGACATGGCACCAGAAGCAATGGAAATCCCGAACTGAAGAAGAAAAATTGATTGGAAGGTCCTATTCATTTTCTTACAGTATTTCAGTAAGAAGTTGTGATAGTCGACCAAGTACTTCAGTTCATTCCATGATTCCGACACAGCTTCATTACAAAATTTAAAATTTTTAAGTTTATGATTGAGTAACTTGAACTGAATAATCACTGATACGGCAAGGGAACAGAAAAATGTATTGGTTCCAGGAAAAGCTGACAAGGCTACAATAGACAAATACCATAACATAAATGTTAAATAATTGAACCATCCTGAAGGAACATAACACAACGACGGTAAATTTCCAGCAGAAAAAGGTTGCAAATCAAAAGAAATACAGACAACTGTCATCAAGCCGAAATAACAGCGAAGTATTGTTTTTACTAATGTGGTAATTTTCTTGCATTGTTCATATACACTGCCAGTGAAGTTGTTTATTTTCCAAAACTTTGCCTTTTGTTGTACCAATTCAAGTAGAGTTTCTCTATGTAGACGTAGAGCCACAAATACGACTACACTCTGAAAAAGGTGTCAATCGTATTCTCTGTTAATTAAGTCAAACTTACATGAATCGCTAAAATGCATGTTTGTAAACATTCAGCCGAGAAAAATAGATCTGTGTGGTACGAAATTAACACGCCTTTAATTCCCAGTGTCATGAATAAACAAGAAAGGGAAATGTTAATTATAAGGAACATTGTACTCCAAGGAGAATTAAAAGCCGGATGAAGTCCACCATACCATAAAAGCTTCAAAGGATCACTGGATAAATCGTCGGAATCCGACAACCTAAAATGTTAGAAGATAAAATAATTTCAAGATATGTTTTTAAAAAGATTACATTACAATGTGTAAATTTTAAAATGTTGAAACTGCTTCAACCGCCAAGAGTTTGTAAGCAATGCGATTCGAAAAATATTATCTTCTCAAAGAACACTCCTTTGACATTTTTGTGGCTATAGTAATGAAATACAAACACTTTTCCCTAAATTTTTTATGATGTCAGACGTAATTAATAACTTAAGTTGAAAGATATTCGAATTTCGTGTCTTTATTATTTTACTTTAAAGTTCCAATTGAATAGTTTCTTTGATGTAAAATTAATTCGATTGCCATCTTAGCAAGTAAGGGAATCAAGTCAGAGTTCAGTTAAACCGTAAACGTGTCATGGACAAATTGTTTTTTTTGATGATTTAGTTTTTGTTTGAAGAAGTCGATCCTGCACAGCTTACACCACAGGTACGTTTAAAAGTACATGACAAATTACGTTTGCAATTTCTAATTGTTTAATAGTGCATTAACAATAGAATCGATAGAAGAGCTATGATAAAGAAGTGTCAGTTATTATTAATTTATTAATAAGGAAAAACATGAACTTGTAGAAATCATTTACCACTTACAATTTAATAGTCATAATATCCTTTTCCATAGTTTTACCAACCAATACAACAATTTTATTCATAAAAGTAATAATTTTAAAAAGCTTCAAATTGATTCAAATTCAGATGATTTGTCAACTACTAATAAAAATGTTACAAAAAATATAATTTTTGCACACGTCTTTTGTCTTCTATAACATAACATTCCACATGTAATGTAATTCAAAATTAGCATTTGCCAACACAGAATACTAAATGCTATTAGAGAAACTGCATTATTTTTAGTATTATTAAATAATTTGTTATTTAAAGCTGGAAATATGCTTAATTAAAATAAACGAGTCAGCAACAAAATTCGTGATCGCAGTTGGCTAAACGTACGTCGGTTCTTTTACTTTACTGTTTACATTAATAATTGTCAAACTTTTAACCTATTTTCTCTGATTGTCAAAAATTTGAATTTCTGCGTCAAAACTGTTGTCCCTTTCAACTGAAGAAACATTGAGGAACTTTGTGTTCCTTTGTGTTTCCCTTTCTCGCGTGTTTAGGAAATGTTTGGCAACCACGGAGGAATTGACAACATACATAAACTTTGTGTTTCCATCTCAGTTTCCACTGATGTGAAAAGTTGCAGCAACATGGAGGACAATCAACATTTGTTTCAAACAATGAGGAAGATTCGGAAACATTCGGGAACTTTTAGAAACATTTTCGGAAACAAACAACAGAAACACAAAAGTTGCTCAATGTTTCTTCAGTGAAAACGAGGCGTTAGAGAAGACAGTTAGGACATTACAACTGCATAATGTTGAAATAACAAGTGACTAATTCAAATTTATTTCCCCTTTACAATGCTCAAGATACTCTATTTCAAGAGGATGTATGTATGATACAGGTCCTGCAATAATGAGAGAATGTAAGGGTCCCCCCAAATCCAGCTGAGGCATCTCCTGGAGGCTGCAAGCCAGAATCTTCTGAGTTTCAGATCCTACTCTAGCAAGCCCAATGCAAAGAGTGTTTTCAGTCACTACAAATCCAATAATAGTCATTATTACACCATTTTGACATCTACCTAAATTATCCTGTCGCTTGTTCTTCAGTATATCCAGCAGTTGCTGCGAAGCCTCACTCACAGACATGAATTTAGGTGGCATGTACTCCTTCTTCTTCTTTGTTAAACTCTCTAATGTAGGCTGCTTGACCTTTATCTCTGCAACATTTCGTTCCAGTACATACCCTAGGCCAGGCGACAGAGAGTTCAATAAGGAAATACTTAATGGAAAGCTAGAAATAGACTTAATCTCTTTATTACTGTCCTAAGTTTTCCCCCTCGAGCGAAGTCGGCGTTGGCCCTTATGACCCTAAAAAGGTACAATTTTTAAGTTTTTTGCAAATATCTTCGAAAGCATCAATTTTATCAACAAAATACTTATTAGCAAAAATAATCTACTGTAAATTTGCAACCAAAAAGTTTTTTACCGTTTGTTTCTAAAGTTAACCGTTAATTACTACGGTCATTCAAAGTGGAGCCCTTTTTGGTCCATCCGGAAAAATGATAAAAATCACGTGCTATATATCAAAGTTTCTACATGTTATAAATAATTTTGAACATCCCACCTATATAAGCTGTTAACTTATTATTATAACTGTGATATAAGACAAACAGTTGGGGCTAACTATAGTAAACGCAAATTAGACGAAAAAACGACGAATAGAAGAAATACTTTATAGTTTTGAAATTTTGGTTATTTGGTCAGCCCCCGAGCGTGACCTTATTAAGCTTTTCTGCATTTTTTTCGGTAAACGGTAACTCAGACGAGAAAATGTTATCTGACTTATGTTCTTCATTAAATTCTGCATAAAATTGGTCTCATGAAGTTTTTTCTCTCCCACCCAACGCTCATAAATGACGTTCGAAAATGAGTATACTTTTCAGCGCAGATCTTTATTTGGGTCCTTGCTGGGAGTTCATAACCAAAATTTCAAAACTTTATAAATTATTTGTTCTATTCGTCGTTTTTTCGTCTAATTTGCTTGGACTATAATTAGCCCCAAATGTTTGTCTTATATCGCAGTTGTAATTATAACAAGTTAACAGCTTGTATACGTGCTACGTTCAAATTATTTATAACATGTAGAAACTTTGATATAGCACGTGATCTTTATAACTTTTCCGCAAGGACCAAAAAGGGCTCCACTTTGAATGGCCGTATCATCGTAACGGTTAACTTTAGAAACAAACGGTAAATAACTTTTTCGTTGTAAATTTACTATAGATTATTTTTGCTAATAAGTATTTTGCAACTTATTGAAAAAATTGAAGTTAGAACGGGGTCATGTGGTGATTATAATTGCCTGGTTTTAGGGGCAAGGCTTTAATATTCTGCTAATAATTCGGTTATCAAAAAATTCTCTTAATAAGTTGATGGAAGCTCTTGTTGTGTGCACTGTAGCTTTATGCTCCTTGAAATAACCCATCGTTAGTTCGTCATCGTGCAGGTCTTTGGGGCTTCTTCCATAACTTATCTCTCTCTTTTAAGCGTTTCAGGTATTCGAACTTCCAGTAGCTCCGATTTAGAACGTTGCAGAAATTACTGTAGCTTATAACAATATCACGATATTCAGTTCGAAATTCTCCCCAGATATTCGGAATAGAATGTTTCCAAATCGTTTACTTTTGTTGCATTGTGAAAATAAAGTTGTACGGGTCCCACCCAATTGAACTTTTGCAAAAAAACAGATTTTTATTTCAAATCAAATTTGACAACTCGATGACTTTTTACACAATCGTATCGATCAACAATCGACTCAAAATTTTGAATTCAGAGGCTCCTACTATTATCAGTGTAAATTTTAGAAGAGTAGTTGGAGGGTCTTTACTCTTATTTTACTTTTGGGGTAAATTGAAAATAAACGCTTACAATGTTGCAACAAGATGTTGTTGCAGTCCAATAGTTTCTATTGAAGATCTGCTGACATCGAAACAACTCTGTTGAGGAATCTTGGAAGACAATAACTGAGAAATCCAAAAAATTATTTTTCATGTATATATGTACATTGTTACTAAAGGGATACATAAAATATACTTTATGATAGTCGAGTATAAACTGGATTGAATTTTTGAATAAGAGCACAAGAAAAAGACGACAGGACAGCAAAGGAAAAACAAATTGGGAAAGGAATAAGGGAGAAAAGGAGCTAATAAGAATAGTATTCTGGAACGTAGCGGGAATAAAAAACAAAGAGAATGAATTTTGGGAGTATTTGGGAGAATTTGACGTAGTGGGAATGGTAGAAACGTGCGTGGAAGAAAAGGGGTGGGAAAAAAGTGGAGAAGAAAATGCCGAAAGAGTTTAAGTGGAAGTGTCAATATGCAGAGAGGGAAAGCAAGAAAGGGAGAGCTAAAGGTGGGATAATAATGGGGGTGAAAGAGGGACTGCAAGAAGTAAATGGAACTAAAGCAAAAGAAGAAAGAGAGATTATGGAAAGAACGGTGAAAAGTAAACAGAGAAAATGGAGAATTGTAACAGTGTACAGCAGAAGTATGAAGGAAACCAAGAGAATAATAGAAGATTGAGTAAAAGAGCAAGAAAAAGGAACTTTGATTATGTTATGGTGACTGAAGAAGCATGAATGAAATAGAGAAATTCAAGGTGGGAAAAAGAATGTAGTCCAATATTTACCATGTGCCTTTGGAAATGAAGACAAAAAGAAGAGAGAAACATAGAGGAAGTGTGAATGAGGTTAGAAGAAAAACTGTAAAAAATATTTGGACGGAAAAGGAAAAGAAAATTAT
Organism: Diaperis boleti; assembly: GCA_963583935.1. Taxonomy (NCBI): domain Eukaryota; kingdom Metazoa; phylum Arthropoda; class Insecta; order Coleoptera; family Tenebrionidae; genus Diaperis; species Diaperis boleti. The sequence goes on along the minus strand of OY757248.1, from coordinate 36,216,865 downwards.
AGAGCAAGACTTAGGGAGGCAAAATACGAAGAAGCAGCGATAAACGAAAAGGTGAGGAAACTGAGCGATAACGTAAGAAACGCAACAGAAAAGAGATAGAGATAAGAGAGAACAGGAAGCAAGAAGGAAACTAAAAAATTGGAAAAAAGGAAAAGCAACTAAGGAAAAGTACAAGAGAGCACACAAGACGTACAAATTAGTATGCAAAGAGAAGAAGCAAAAGAAACGGATGGAAGAAGAACTAAAGATGAAGGGTATAAAGACGGAAGAAGAGGAATGGAGATACATAAATAGGGAAAGAAAGAAAAAGAGAGAGAGAGTGAGTGATGGAATTACTATGGAGGAATGGAGAGAGTACTTCAGTGATCTGCTGGGGGTGATGAAAACAGACAAGAAAAGGAAAAGAGACAACAAAGCGTGGAAGAAATAGAAGATATCACAAAAGAAGAATTAGAAAAAACAGTTTACTCATCGCCCTGACGATGCCAACATTGTTGGCGAAACGTGCGTTGGCAGTTGTAATAAAAATTGTGTTTGGTGTTTTAGGGAGAAACTGATTAAAAGTGGTTATCTACCACCAAAAGTGATCGAGACAATTGTTTTGTTTTTGATACTACTACTACTATGTAATTTAATGTACCGACTCAAGGACCTGACCGACAACATGAATACAATTATTTATGTAGGTACTGTTACAATTTGATTTTGCCGCGCATTCACCACCGGGTTCAGGAACGCATCTACGTAGAGATAACCGGCATATACAAAAAACTATAGGTTTTGCAGTGCCGCGCGAGATTCTTTCTTTTTCGTTCGAGACTTTAACGAGTACACGTTCAACGAAATATTACTCCTGGTAAAAGGGATTGCGTCCAGGAAAAACGCGTTAGCGGTTAAGTATCGGTGAATGTGGGTTATTCCTATAACTAATCGCTTAAGCGGATAAATCGTTAAAGGTTGAATTTTCGGAAAGAGGTAAGAGAAACCATTTTATTGCGTGCAGACCTTGACTATTTTCTTTAAATCAGATAGGCAAATTCACCAGCACTTATACTAGGATTATTTGTACCACCATCAAGGGATTTTGGCTGTGGAAATTCTTTCCTGAACGCACATAGTATATTTCACGTGGAAACTGGTGAAATTTCCCAAGGACCCGCAGGAGTTGCAGATTTACAGACTTGCAGGATACGCCAGAAAGTCAAAGTAAGGTGTCAGGACAGCTCCAAAACTAGCAGGAAGCATATTAATCAAGAAGATAAGTAATAGACGATTTTTTATTGTATTTTTTTGTGTTATCAATTCACCTAGTTTTTGTTATATTAGCGTTCACTTAAATTTTGTAAGTTCAGTAATCTCCTTAATGTAATTTTAACCTAGGTAAAGAGCCATAGTCACTATTTAACTTGTCTTATTTTTAATTATTTTCAACGTTCATTTCGTAATTTATTGTTTAATTCAACTTGCTATTCTATTCAGTCATTATAATTTCTATTTTACCACGTTATTTAATATTGTATAATTGTTGGAAGTATCTGTATTATTTTTATTTGTTCATTATATGATTTTGGGGATTTAGCTGTATTTCTTGTGTCACCATCCACACTTCTCAATTTTGTCAGGGCATTACAACAATTTAGGTTGTAATAGTACGTATTTATTTTAAAAACCAATACAACTTCTAAATATATTTTTCCTGTTTATAAGCATCGGAGACAGAAAAAACTTTGTAATGTTTGACTGATAGCTTTTTGAATATATTACTGGATTTATAGTTATTCAAAATACATATTACGTAAATGAGGGAAAAAATTAACAAATACTTCCTATAGCTAACCAATTTTAAACAACAGAAGAGTGTTTTCATTTTAAAACAGGAGCAAAGAATATTTTCTAGGGCAATGAAAGTGTCATAAACTATGTACATAATATTAATTTTAACAATAGGTACATCAGAGTGAACACAAATTGCGTCCAACAATATTGTGACTATCTACTAATGAACTTGTTAACAATGGCATAAGGAGAACGGCCTGTTGGAGATTGCTTGTTATCTAGCATTACTTGCTAGATTGACGTAAAATTATTTTCTGGTAAATCCGAGCCGAAATATAATGAATTCGTGAGAACACATCGTTTGGTCAGCATCGGATTTGTAATTGTAATTCGTTACTTTATCAAATCGTATAATGCAGTAGGTATCGAGAAAAAAAAACACAGAAGAAAGTCTGGATTTTCTTCATAGCGTTAAATTTTTCCACGTTGCACATTGAAACCACTGGCTATAATGGCTTGTTTATACGGGGACAGTAGATAAGTACTAAGTAAATTTTAAGTTACCACGTGTAAAGCTCAGGGAAGTACAATTACCTACGTGATCGAGGATTTCATAATTTGGAAAGAGAACCAGTACAAAGAGTGTGTCAAATTATCTAATTTTTAATAATTAAATTATCGTTCATCTAATACCATTTTGTTTTAAACTTAAATTATTATTACAGAAATAGTGATTTTTTATTTATTTAAAGAAAGATAAAAAAACGTGGAAAGAGTATCGTTTGCAACATGTGCGAAAGTGTTTTACACACTCAGGTTGTTATATTTATATGACTTGCGTGTAAGATGCAACTTTCGACACTAGTTACACATCAATACATACCTACACCTCAATACGAGGTTGCCGGATACAATTGTGGAGCACTCAGACAAAAGCAAATGAATCCATTTTTAAGAGAAAATGAGATGATAATGGTTGCATATTTTTGGGTAAAGATTCATTCTATTAGCATGAAGAAAATTCGAAAGGATGATGTCGAAAATAATTTTTGAAATCGGGTCCGTCCATATTTCAAGCAAAATAAACTTTAATGTTTTTATTTTATACCTGTATCTAAACTGACGGATTATTTATGATACCAAAAGTGCAACATTAACGTCCTAGTGCTCTAAAGAAAAATTTTTAAAGTCCTAGTACGTCAATCATCTGTCATATTGTTCCCGAGATTTCTGTGGCATCAAATTGTTCTTCACGCGATCTGCTTCGTCAAGAATATGTTGAGGGATGTATTTCAATTTTTATTACTTATTTATTTATTTATTTTTATTTGTATTGTACGCTGTATTTACCTCGAACGAAAAGTGTTTTTAAAGGTACTCACAAGTAATTCCGGCCTCGGCCGTAAACAACTTGCTCGTACTTTAACCTTCACTTTTCGTTCTAGATAAATAATATACTATTTTCTTTTTTTATTTTGTTTCTATGTAATTATAGAAAACGAGAACATTTATAAAAAATACAATGAATAAAAAAAATACGAGTGTGCTTTAGACCACACGACTGAAGTAATTTATGCTGCTCTTAATTTATGTAAGGTTATAAATAAATAAATGCATGTTTAAGTTTGTCGTCAGCGAAAAGTCGGCAATCATGTGTAGCGATTAAGATAAGTAGCGCAATTGCATACAAAACTGACACACGCAAATAGATAGTGCGGATTCACAACGGATAAGACGCGGGTTCGAATCCTGTTAAGGCAAATTCTATGAATTAATTATTGTAAAATCGTGCATTAAAGGAAACTTCCGTTCGTTTCACCCGATCACACTTTTCGTAACGCTCTCGTCACGCATTTACCAGCTTCAAAAATAACCGAGATCGTTATTGTAAATGTTGAAATCATTTAAATTAAATTAAAGCGGAAATGAGAACGTAAACACTGAATTAACAAAATGATTGTGACAATTTACTTTTTAACGATACTAAAAATATTTTATTCTCCGATTTGGACTGATGCTTTCAAATTATGATGTATGTAATAACAATAAAATTTTACCTTTAAACAATTATTTTAATAGTCACAGTCGAAAAACTCAAATACTTAATTATTATTTAGTTCTCTCAAGATTTGAAGCTTTATAAAGAAGAAAGGAAACTTACTGCTTCTTCAAATTTTTAATAGTTAATCTAATTAAAAAGTCTGTGTCTGCATTTCTCGTTATGTTAATATCAAATATATACAGGGCGATTTGAAGATGTTATCACTTAAAATCTCAAATAATTCTTGGGGATGCCATTTTTCCAACAATAACGTTTCGAGAAGACAAACTAGCATGTAATAAACCATTGGCAGTGAGCAGAAAAGAAAAGCACGACCTGTATAGGAACTTTGTAATTCTAGCCTCCCTGTCCCAAGGGGGGCCATTTGTATTAGAAAATAATGAAAAATCTCGATTCCCACTGTAGTCTTAGCAACTTTCACTTCAGTATTTGGTTAATTTGTTATAACACATCTTTATAAAGAAAACAAGAAAAATTCTTAGTTTTAGTAATTTTTTAAACATTTTAGTAAACATTGTGGGAATAGGGTGCTTCGTTTATTTACATTTAACTAATTACATTATGTGATATCTAAAATTCCATACATGACATGTTCTGTCAGTTTCCTAATTTCTCGTTGAAAATAAATACGTATAGAAACTCCCCATAGTTTTACAAATCTAAAACAAACACACAAAAAAGTAAAATTTACAAAACAATGTAGGTGTGTTGTACCTACCACAATAAATGTTCTAAGGTTTATCCAAATCAATCCATAACCACTGAAGATAATAGCTTTTTGAGTTCTTAATAGAATCAAAGTTAACGACTTTTTAAGTTTTATGTCTTGAATTTTATACCATTGAATATTATATAAAGAATCCCCGATTTGAATAGCCTAAAAAGAAACAGAAAAAAGTAAAAATTATTTTGCAATTTAACAGGACGGACCTCACTCATCACGTATTCAAGAGGCACGCAATAAAATGCAGATTCTATCATGGTGGCAACAAAGTACAATAAAAATTTTATCCTATTAATCCAAGCACCTCTGAAAATTAAGTCTAAGATTTTGATATCAAAAAAATAGAATACTGTGGTGCATTAAATTAGATCTTACAACATAAAACTTACGGTTGCATGAAAATAAAAACAGACACCGCGCCAGAAGCGATTGAAATCATGAACTGTATTAAAAACATGTCTTGGAACGTCGTATTCATTTTCTCACAATATTTCAGCAGAACATTGTGGTAGTCCACCAACTCTTTCAATTCTTTCCAAGATTCCGCCACACTTTGGTCATGGAGTCTCAAATTGACAAATTTATTATTCAGTAATTTGAACTGAATCATTACAGATGTGGCAAGAGAACAGAAAAAAGTGTCTGTCCCTGAAAATACCAAAAAAACAACAACGGACAAATACCACAACAGAACCATTAAATATCTAAACCATCCTGTAGGAATGTAGCACATGGATGGTAAGTTTCCAGTAGAAAAAGGTTGCAAGTCAAAGAAAATACACACAAATGTGTTAAGACCAAAATAGCATCGAAGCATCTTTCTCAGGGTAGTAGTAATGTTCGAACATTGTTCATAAACAGTTCCATTAAAATCTTCTATTTTCCAGAACTTTGATTTTTGTTGCACCAACTGTAGCAAGTTGTTTCTATGAAGACGCACCGCCGTAAATAGTACAATACCCTGTATAGTCGGTGTTAATTTCATTCATCACGGTAATTAAGTGCAACTTACATGAACCATCAGAATACATGTCTGAAGACATTCAGCCATGAAAAATAGATCTGTGTGGTACGATATTAACACTCCTTTTATGGCAAGTGCAGTAAATAAGCAACAAAGAAAAATATTAATTATGGCACAAACTGTGCTCCAACGAGGATTTAGAGCTGGGTGAAATCCGCCATACCATAAAAGTTTCAAAGGATCGCTCGATAAATCGTCTGAAGCTGAAGACCTAAAACATTATGTTACATTACGAGCGATTTGAAAATAGGTCTCACATATTCAAGTGTTAAACCATATAAATAATATCTGTGCTGTTTTACGAATTGTTGAGAACTCTTTTAAAACTATTCAATTTGTGACATGCAAATGGTCTGTTCAGAAAACGATTACATAGTCTATTAAATTTTTGTGGCTATAGTAATGGAATACAAACACGTTCTAATGAATTTTTAATTCTGTCAGATGTAATTAATAACTTTGACTTAAAGAATATTCTAATTTCGTGCCTTTATTATTTTATTTTAAAGTTAGACCTTTCAATCGGATATTTTCTTTGATGTAAAATTAATTGGGTTTTCATCTTAATTAAAAGGGGTAAAGGAAATTTTATTCGGTCTTATCGTAAATGTGTCACCAACAAGTAGTTCTTTTTGATAGTGTAACGTGTGAATTTTGTCATTTTTTGAGTAAGTCGAATATAAGTATATATTAACAGATTGCACAGATATAAAAAACACTTTTGAGAAATACAATATACTAAATATTTTGATTAAGTATAAACTATTGGTAAGTAAACGACTAAGCACGAAGAATAAGTATTTGTGCGTTTTAACCAGATAACATGTCGTAAGGTGTGATGCCTGGCGACTTTGCTAAGGAAACATAGATCTTCCGACGTCACATTATGTTCCATGTAACACTAATTGCCTGTTCGATTGCAGCATGTAATAGAAGTTAACACGACTTTATATTATCGCAACGACAAGTTATTATGCTTTGATTGAAGGAAACATGTCGTGTTAGTCTGGGCGGCAAATAAACAAAAACTCCACATTTTTAGAATCTTTGATCAGCTTGTCAAACTTCTTGATTAGAAGTAAATTTTGCTCGCAATATGTTTACCTTTATTATTATTTTACGTCCTTGAGTGATTGAGACCGTATTGTTTAGTGTGATTCATTAAACAAATATTTAAGTTGCCGGTATAGTCAAAGAATTTTTTTTTCACTACTAGCTGTAGAATGTAAGATTATATAGTTTGTAGAAGATGTGTGAAATTGTTTTTGGTTCCTAGTAGTTAATAATCATTTCATTATTGACTAGTAGTTAATAATTGAAGAGACCGGATTTCATGCAAAATGCAACAACTTAACAACAGCGCCCTTAGATTTTTACAAATTGCACCAGTTGTAAATATTTCGCATTAATTACTGTAATAATTATTGTAAAAAAAACAAAGAACGAAGTAATGTAATTTTGCATGAAAGTCCGGTCTTTCACTGAGAAATGTCAGTGTCAAAAAATATATAACCTCAAATTCGTTCCGACTTTTGGCATTTTTATGATTATCGTTTGAAGAAAAGTTAAACAAATGTGCTAGTAGTGAAAAAAATAGTATATAGACCACGGTTGAGTAGCCTTCTCTTAGCCTCGCACTTTTATTTCCCAAGATGCGAAGCATAGCTCGGCTAGGAAAAATAACTTCTCAACCTTGGTGTATAATTACTATTAATTTCAATCTTATTATTCCTCACAATTACAACTTAAAGATTTGTTTTGTCTTCTGTCTCTTCTACCAAGATACTTTTTTCATCAAAACTCTTCTGGTGAATTATATTCAAAAATTATTATTATATGATCAATGATTTATGTGTATATTGTGGTATAATTAGACTTTTCAATTAAATACATTAATTAGGCAAAACATTTTTAACGACCATTATCTTATGAAATTTGCTTTATCTTTAAAACTATCTTCGCCTATTTTTGCTTATTTTGAAAACTTGTGTTTTTTTTTACTGACATATTGAAAATTACTTTTGAATTTAATGTAATTTAATTCAATTAGACATATTATCCTGAAATTAATGAAAACATTGTAAATCTAAAATTAATTTCATTGTTTAAACTTGGCCTCTTTTGACAAGTGGTGGTTACGGTTAAAAAATGTGCCTTATGATAACTTTTTGATTCCTTTGACATGGATCGGGAATCTACAAACCTGGGGCGTTTTTTTTGGTCTCAAAACATATGAACACATATTCCAATAGTGGAATCCGGAACTTAGTGTAGCAAAGCCCTTTGAAGAGTTCACCCTGTATCCAGAAACCAGTGTTCCAGCAGCTTTCAAGCGGAGCTCACGTTCTGCCAAGATTTGGTAGTTATTTGTTTGTTACCTTGTGATTGTACCATCTCCTCTGGTCGTCGTTATCTCTTAGTCCTCATGTCGTCTTGTCAAACACCCAACTACCTGGACCTGAACCACCAGGTCGTTGTCGCCTCGAGTAAGCCGTGCGTGCATCTCCTTTCTTCGTTTCACCTAATAATCTATAGCGCCCAAATTTGCTTCGTTGTCAATTTTATTTTATTTGTCGTCATTTTATTGTAAATTATAATTTGGACTATTTCACTCATATATATTTTAACCAATCATATGTGATCATTCAACAATGGAAATAAAATTTAAATTGAAAAAATCAACTTGTCAAAATTTTATCGGGGGTTACGGACCAATGAACAGTCGCTATTACACAACGTACCTCATTTTTCAGCGAAAAAATAACAATTGCTGCAGTCACTGTGGCAGCTTACTGTATGTCAAATACCTCAATGACCGCAATTACCTGTCACCTTCCACCACATTATCAATAATTTGGGCGTTTTCGTGAAATAGTCTGAGGAATATAATTCGAGTTGAGATTTCACTGGAAAAATTTACCAATTGTGGACTCGAGTTCTACAATTTTGCTCATGACATTGATCAAAAATCACTCAACTGCGTTTCGTGATTTTTATGACAATGTCATTCGCAAAATTGCTAGGCGAACTCTCGTAACAATCGGTAAATTTTTCCGACGAAATCTCAACTCTTATTATATTATAACTGATAAAAATAAAATAAGTCACACCTGAAGAATAAGAAAGAACCAAATATCTATGTCTGATCCTTAGATAATTACTAGTTTAGCAATTTTGATTGTTTTCTCTGTCCATGTTAAGGTTTCGACCCTCATTTAACATTATTTTTTAAAGTATGGTCTAATAAGGCAACAATAAATATATTGTTATGTAATGTAAATAATTATGTGAATATGCAAGCCGGATATGGTGGTCGCCTCGTTGTCGGTCACGTTGGATTTTATGATGATTTTGAGGTTTATGGATGCAAATACCGGATTTTTCGACCATCGGGAACTCCCGCCAATTTTGACCATCGGACCCATCGGGAATCCTGACTCTTCCGACCACCGGACGCTTATTGTTCTTGTTGTATAAAAGATATAATTTTAGTGTTAAGGCGGGAATACATCTGACGAATGTTACCGTTCGCTCGCATTCGCACCCATTTGAACCATTGCTACTGCACGCAGACGTTTTTCCGGGTGGCATTTGACATTTGAGCGAACATCCGCGTTTGCACGATTCGCAGTATTTCTACCCATTCTCGACTGTATCCGGCAATCCATCCGGCGCGATCAGCGGTACGCTGCATAAAGGATAAATTATGCATGCCGAATGAGGTGGTCAGCCCATTTTCCGCACTTCGAACAAAGGTGCTTTTAGGTTGAATAAGTATGAAATGGAAAACAAATTTTGTTAGTTTTTAGTTAACTTATGTTTTTTTTTTGTGTTTTGAAGTCGATTTCTTTTTTTCAAAGGTAATGATTTTAGAATTTTAAGTGATGGGTAGACCTATATACAGTATGTCCCCGGATTGAGTTTACAAGAGGTTTTTTTTTTTATTTTTGACTTTACGCCAAAACCTCAAAAGAATAAGATTTTTTGCTTGTCCTGAAACCAGCAAATCTGTAATTAAAACTTCATTATTCCGACCGAGTTGAAAGAAACGTATATTTTTGGACTTGGTAATGATTAATTTTTATCTTAAAATTTTCTTATCACGTAGGCAAGCTATCGTTTTAGAGTAAAATTGTGCGCAGAAATGGGTGGGGGGTTAATTGAAGAATTATTGTTCTTGTTAATTTTTTTTTATGTTAAAGGTGTTTCTTTGAGTTGCCATTTATTAAAATAATTTTTTTCACAAACATTTTTGTTATTTAACTTGCGTAAACTCAATTGTCAACGTGACATCGTTGTCAAAAAAATAAAATCGCCAATGTGATGGGACTTAAAGAGCAGAGAAAACAATTTATAAGTCCAAAATTAAGAGAAAAATCAACTTTTCTTTCCACTGAGTCAGAATAATAAAGTTTTAATTACAGATTTGATGGTTTCAGGACAAGCAAAAAATTTTATTCTTTTGAGGTTTTGGCATAAAGTCAAAAATAAAAAAAAATCCTCTTGTAAACTCAATCCGGGGACATACTGTATATTAAAAAAATTAATGAAAGTTCACAGGAGCGCGAACAGATTGTTGGGTATATAAGGGCGTAACTGTTAAATAAATCAAGAACTTAATGTCAAAAAGATCGAGACCATCAATCCAAATTCAAGATTGGATATTCGAGGATTCGAGATTCAATATTCGAGATTATATTCATAAATTTTAGATTTTCCATTCCCGATTCTACAGGGTATTATCTCCAATATCAATGAAATTAACATGGGACCATATTGGAGCTATACTGAACAAAACGCAAAAATAATCATTGAAATTGGTTCATAAACAAAGAAATTATGTTCAGTTAACACACAATAAATCAATCATTCACTGTATTTACGGCAGCTAATCACGTCCTTGACCACAGTTTGGTACCTATTTTATTCTGGGATATGGGTCATAAATTAACATTGCAGCCTTCGTCTACATACCCTCAGTCGATCACATTTCCATTTGATTTTGAGGATTTTCCTGATATATCTTCGAAGCTCTATGTTGTAACGTTTCCCGTACTTACACAATTGCGCGGCTGCCTAATCAGCGGTGCGGTAGGTCGGGGTCTACTTAAAATAAAAAGGTGAGCTCCGTTGGGCGCCAGCTAACCGAGGTTAGCGAGGAAAGGGGATTTTTTTATACACAAACAAAAGACACACACAAAAAACATATATTCAATAAAAACACAAACGAATAACGGAACAAATAATTAAAATTTAAAATTTGGCGGGATCAACCACAGAACACCCAGCGCTGCTGCTGGAAGCTGCACAATCAGCAGTTGAATACTCAAAAGGAATATCGCCAGTCTCTTCAGTCACGCAGAACGGCTCTTAGATTTAAAATTTAGTACCGCACATAGCTATGTGTTCGACCATACAACGCAAACAACCTAGTACAGCCGTGTCCGCTGACAAGCGACGCGAATTAAATTCCGAATGTTTGGTTAGGTATGTTTTGAACACTGTCAATGCGCTTGGTGATCCCGATAATTAAACAAACAAAACATACAAACAAGGTGTTCCACACTCTGAAGGAGTGAGTACACAACAACTATAATCTAATTATCCTAATTCTATAACCTATAGGTAAAATGAAACGCAGAAAACACTTAACCTAATAAAATAAGAAAGGGTACTCAGTGTCTGGAGAACGTCCTGAACACGGTGAGTTCTGACTGGTAGCCCCTCAGGTCACACCTTGGCTAGTACATATGAACACGTGGAGCGGGACAAGCAATTCCCCAGAGTCAATGCCTCCACTTCCTGTCCTATACCACCGTCGTCTACTGCTGCCTGGCGATGCCTAGACCAACGTCGCCTACACCAGTCTGTACCAGCGACGCCTACACCAGCCTATGCCAACGACGCCTACACCAGCCGACACCAGCGATGCCTAGACCAACGAAGCCTACTCCAACGACCCTAGGAGACTTAAATCAGCAACCGTTTAGATCTTCAACGCTCTACATACCTCTCCTATACCAGAGGGTCCCTAATACAATGGAAAATCACCATCAAAACCAGCCCCAGACGCTGACCAAACCAGGTTTCTACTTCGTCAGTTCTCTACCAAAAAAACCGTTTCCACAACAAAAAACTCCTAGCAACCTTTCTTTTGTTTTTTCCGCGGTTACATAATAAAAAATACTTGAATTTACGCTAACTAAATTATTTCATAAAAACTAACAACTAACAAAGAAACGGAACCGTTACAATGTCCAATATAAATGAAATTAAAATGGGACCACCTTGGAGCTGTACTGAAGCCAACGCAAAAAGAATCTTTAAATCGGTGATTGCAATCGGTCGTGCCCAGTTGTTTCGTTGCTAAATTTCTTCTTTTATCAGATCGTTAATCCCAATAATGCTTAATAGTAGTAATATTCAAGATGTTAGAGATTTTTAACTTTTAATTACTGACAAGAGAGATAAGTACTCGAGAATAGAAAAAATTTAAAAAAGTTTTAAAAGAATATTATGTCATTCAAGTCGGATAGTAAGTTCATACCATTATATTTCTTTCTACTTAAGTATTCATTAAGCATTCATCCAAACACTTTTTTGTTTTCTTTTTTCTTTTTTCTTCTCGTGAATTTTTAATAAAAGCAGCACTGGCAGCTGACTGATTATCCATAATTTCCACAAAGAGCAGGATGCGACCTTTCGCGACGAATGGTAGCGAAGAACTGAAATTATCGTTAACACGTCCACACTCCAACGTTTCGAAACATTCGTGGGTCCCATTTTCCTTTGATCTTTTTATTTTTACCGCCAGGCTGCGGATAGAATTCGTTCGCATTCGTTTGCGCTCCATCCATTCGTCCTTCAATAAAATACGCTGCAAATGAACGTCTACACTTAAGCAAGAAATGCTCGAGAATGCGAACGAACGGTAACATTCGTCAGATGTATTTCCGGCTTTAGAAAATAGTTTTTGTAAGAACTCACAATAGTACCGGAGGGTACGCACGACGGCTACGTAACGCCGTTCGTATGAAAATTAAGTTTAGTTTGTAAATAATAATCTTAAATAAACGTAGTTGAAACACGAAAACCAGATTGTGTTAGGTGATGACATAGCTTTTTTAGGCCAAATAGTGGAGAGAATTTTAGCAAATCATACTGTGATAATTAGCTGTCAAAAAATAAAGTGCTGGACAAATATGCACATTAATTTGTATTTTGCAAAATGATTCAGCCACATTATAAATGACTCCATCGTCATGGATCCTTTTTCTGTCATATGAATATCTGCTCCAGAAAGCAGTAGGATATCTTCCCAATCTACATTAATTCTCTTTCCCTTAAACAAGACATATTATGGAGAATTACTTGACGAATGGCATAACCTACAAATGAAACATTTGCCAGCCGTTTAGACACTTTTGACAACTGTTGCTTGGTTATGAAGACTAAAGAAGGTCCTAGACGGTCAATCATTTTGATCAAAATCTGAACTCAATCGATTCAATCGAGAATGTTTGACCGTCTAGGAACCCGTAGAAAGTTTGAATGACTCAAGAACTTGACGAGTGTGCTGGACCTTCTAGGCCAATTTTGATCAAGCATTGCGTCAGATACTCGCATTTTAAACACAGACACGACAGACTTAAACAGACAGATTCAACTGAGATTGATCAAAAGATTGAAGGGTTGACTGGATTATTTCTAAAATCTACATTCTGGATTATTTCTAAAATCACGGTATTCTAAAGCTTTTTCTAATTTTTTAAAATAATCTGCAACAATAAAGCGCTGTAACTTTTGGGATCTCGCGGGATTTATCATTAATTTGTGCCTTTCGTTTTGATAATTCTGGATGCCTCTTCATAGATCGTAGATCATAGAGAATTATATTATCTGAGTATTTTTTTTAAGTATTCATAGACACAAGATCGAATAAATTTTGGCACAAGGAGAATCCCAATGTCTACAAACCGAATTATTCGAGTAACCAATTCCGATTTTTCTTCAAGGCTAATAACAGTGTTATTACCCAAAGGTGTATGTTGTAGAATGTTGTAACCCGAAGGAGTATGTTGGACAATGTTGTAACCCGAAGGTGTATGTTGTAGAATGTTGGAACCCGAAGGTGTATGTTGTAGAATGAAATGATTCACTGTTACTTAGACTATGGTTTATTCCATTGTAAGTTCAAAACAGGAATGAATATGAAATACAAAAATGTCTCTAACTACGGCTATCCTGAGTGGGAGTGGGGAGGCTCATCCCAGCTATCTGGAAACCCCCAAATCGGCGCCGTGTTTCTGTACAAATAGGTTGTCTACCCATTGAAGACAAAATTCCGTGATTGACACTTTTCAAGAAAAAATTCTTGGTTGCAATAAGGCCAACCCGTTATTACGGCATTGTCACATACACATTTTTATTTGCATGTTTGAAATAACATAGACCTTAAATAGTAATCTCTAAAATCAAAAACAATAATATTAAAACGAAATATGTTTCCATACCATCTATGATTGATTTGCTTTATTAGGATGCTTTTAAAATATGATATAAGTTTTTACCATATTTTGTAGTTTCTACTAATTTACAATAGTATGGCTTTATTGCAGCTCTGGCCTTATTGTATGCACTTACCTTATTCTAACTGTTATTTTGTCTTTCGTTCGTCAGAATGAATCCGTAAAACAAGGCGCGCTACCATATGTGGCGTTGTGTCTATACGGGATGTAATAAGGACAACCCCTTTTTTAGAGCACACCGCGAGTGATATGTTCTCAAAATAGAATTAATCCGCAATTTGCTAAAAAACTTGCATTCAAAGACGTATGCATATCTATGTTAACGTCTGCATTGGTTCGCAGTCTGGTTTTTATATTCTTCTTCCTCGCAATGTTCATTTTATAGTTAGCAGTTGAGCGGTTTTATTTTGTGGGTGAAATAATTACATATCTTGTAATTGTTAAAAGGTGAGTGTTTTATTAATGGTTCCATATACAAATTAGTGATTGTACGAAGGCGCTGAACGGACATGAATGGAAAAATAACTGACAACGATTTTTTTTTCTAGCAATTCCGACTTTTTTCTGGCAATTCGCCCTTTTTTTTTGGCAATTCCGCCTTTCTTCTGGCAATTCCTACTTTTTTTCTGGCAATTCCGACTTTTTTCTGGCAATTCTGACTTTCTCCTGGCAATTCCTACTTTTTTTCTGGCAATTCCGACTTTTTTCTGGCAATTCTGACTTTTTTTCTGGCAATAGCGACAGGGGTAGGGCGATGGTGCTGTTTTGTTGCCCAAACTTAAAATATGAAATACTGTCCACATTTCGAGTTTCACGTACAGGGAAATATGACCTTTTTGGAGTATGCGCGAAGCACCAATTTCAGTGATCCACAGAAAAACAAATTTTTACAGATGGTAGCTTCCGTAGATCACTGAAATTGGGGCCTCGAGTTTCACGTACAGGGAAATATGACCCTCTTGGACATACTTTAAGTGGTCGAGCGCGTAGCGCGAAGCACCAATTTCAATGATCCACAGAAAAACAAATTTTTACATGGAGTAACTTCCGTGGATCACTAAAATTTGTGCTTCGTGCTACACGCTCGACACCTTAAAGAAACATAGTCCAAGAAATTGATTGCAGTCGAAAAAGACATTTTAAACGGTAGTAACCCCGGAGAATTGTATACTTCTTCTTCAAAGTTTTGTATTTTCTAAAATTGTGTCAGTAATTTTTTTCTATGAACACGGTCATGATTGATTGCTTAAAATCAGAGTAAGTTACTAAAATGGATCTGTTTGACGTGGGTCATCAAAATGCAAGTTTGCAAACAGTCAGCCATAAAGCACAGATCGGTCTTGTAAGAAACTTAATACTCCTTTAATAGCCAACACAGTGACTACATAACAAAGAAAAACGTTAACGAGAGTATAGTCTAACTAGGATTAAGACCAGAAAGTCTCATATTTCCCTGTACGTGAAAATCGAAATGTGGAGAGTTTCTCATATTTTCGGAATGATAAACGGAAAATCAAATTTTCACAGACAATTGAAATTGATGCCTCTCGCTAGGCCCTCAACCACTTAAAGAAACATCTCCAAAAAGGTCATATTTAATTTTGCAAATTGTTGCAATCCCGCAACGATTTCCTCTAAGTTCTGATAAGTTCTGCCTATCAATCGGTAGACAAATATTTGGAAATGTTCGATTGTGTTATTATAGGTATATTGAATTAAAGTTAATTAAATTTTTATTATAATTGTAAAATAAACTAGTGATCGCCCGTCACTCGAAATTTGAGTGGTATGTATTGAATTGGCAATCAAGTCAATGTAAAAATAAAAAAAAGTGAATTCTTACGTAAATAGTGTTGAGGAAAGACTGGTTACCATATTACATATTACAATTTTTAATTTGGCTTGTCTAAATAATTAAAAAAACTAAGACGGAATAATTTCTTTATATACAATGTTTTACGTAAACACTTGTTTGTTGTGCGGTATAAAATGCTTCTGATTGAATTGTTCGCTAATGTAGAAACGGAGGTCATCGAATGTACGAAACAGAAGACATTACTACCAGTACTGTGTTGAAAAATCTCTTGAAGTATATGATCAATAACGGCACGTTATTAGCCGTTTCATACATTTGATTAAACAATAAATCTTCCGCTTCTCGATCAGTTAAACGAAAATACTGTGGAATTGGTAAACCAATTTTTCGGCAAGAAAAAAGAATTGTATTTTGCACAGCTTCATTCGTCCTCGATTTCACACTCTTCACACTCCGCACCCAAACATCCAGTCAAACATCCACCAGATGTATAAATGTTCCCTAGCCAACTTGCTCACCAAACCTCAGGGGAGGGGCTAAAGATACCTATATTTAGCTACAGTTGGCGAACTTCTCACTTAAAACGATTCACGCTCATTTAAATCGATGACTGTATTGTACCGCTTTTCCCCTAAAATGATTTGCAAATAATTAATGAACCTGTGAAATTTTTGAAAACGGAAAGTAATGCTCACATTGAACTTGTCAATGTCTTTCATTTAAAAAAAACAATTATCAAAATCGGTTGTTTTATTTGGTTCAAATTGATTCATGTTCAACGATTAAATATATGGATATACCTAGTATGCATATTTTTATTCTCTATGAGTTAAGTGATAATTAGATTTCAAGTCAGTATTGATTTCAAGCCCAAATCAATCCGTAAGCACCGAAAACAACAGTTTCTTGTTTTCTGATCAAACTGCATTTCTAGTCTCTTTTGCCTATAATAAGAACAAAGTAAATTGTTTTTTTAATTCCTTTCAATCACCTACCTCATCAATGACAAATTAGAGGGGCACACAATAGAAAGCTGATTCAGCTGTTATTCCAAGAAAATTTAATAAAAATTTAATCCTGTTAAGGCCAGCGCCTCCGAAAAAATATTTAAATATATACGATTTAAGGAACAAAATTAACTCACGGTTGCATGAAGATAGAAGCCGCCACCGCTCCCGAAGCTATGGAAAAAACAAATTGAAGATAAATTATTCCACTTCACAAAAACTTCCTCATGTCCGACAAGGAATTTGTAATCGACTTGTCTGTACAAAATGTCGTTTGCAATTTATTGCTCAAAAACTTGAATTGTATGATTAAAGAAGTAGCAAGAGAACGCAGAAATGTGTCTGTTTCAGGAAAACTCATAACAACGACCCGAGACAAATACCACAAAAGAACTGTCAAATAATTAAACCATCCCTTAGGGATGTAACAAAGTGAAGGCAAATTTCCCGCTGAAATTGGTTGCAGTCAAAAAAGACATTTTAAACGGTAGTAACCCCGGAGAATTGTATACTTCTTCTTCAAAGTTTTGTATTTTCTAAAATTGTGTTTAAATTTTTTTCTATGAACACGGTTTGATTGCTTAAAATCAGAGTAAGTTACTAAAATGGATTTGTATGACTTACGTGGGTCATCAAAATGCAAGTTTACAAACAGTCAGCCATAAAGCACAGATCCATCTTGTAAGAAACTTAATACTCCTTTAATGGCCAACACAGTGACTACACAACAAAGAAAAATGTTAACGAGAGTATAAATTGTAGTCCATTCCACAGAAGTCACAAAGTTAAATCATTTGAATCAAAGGACCTGAATACATGAATCAATAAAATTCACATTATGGAGTCAGCATTAAAATTTATTTTCAGTTGTGTCTCTTTACATCACATTTTTTGAATAGAAATTCTTTAATTTTTTATTAAATCTGGAGTTATTATTAACTTTGAGATGGGAAGATATTATTCTATTTCCCACCATAAATTTTATTTTAATTTTAGGTCACGAGCAGCCGAACTTCTTTGATGTAAAATTAATTTGCTTGGGTCTTACTTATAAGGACCAAACTCGATAACTTTTTTTGATATTAATTGAAATCGTCAGACATGTCCCTTTGGAGTGAACTTCTTAATGAGTAATTGCTGCAACACAAATATGTAAGTTAGTAAAAAAAACTAATATTGACGTACTATTTGCTTGTGTAAACCTGGAAATTTGACGTGCGAAAGGAAAACAGTGACCCATACAAAATAAATACCTAAGAAGTTTTAAAGTTTATGTAAACTCTTTGAGTGTTGATTAACTGGTTTGAAGCGTTAGTATCGCACGTCATCACGACATGTATGTTTTTACAATAAAAATGTTCTAAAACTTAGGTATTTATGTTTTACCTGCAGTAAATAAAACTTTGGAGTTTGAACAAATTAATGCATTTGTGCTATTGGCCAACCAACAAAATATCTCATACGTGTATAAAATCCCTGTGAAATGCAGATTATTTGAACGAGCTCTGGTAAGAACGTAATAAATTATAGACACTTTCAAATTTTGTGGCTTATGTACTAAAGACGATAAACCTGGAGTGTTATGTAGGTCTTAAACTTTGGTTAGTGTTTAATGGAGCACAAATCAAAAGATACTAGTATACAGTCGCGGAGTAAATCAATTTGTGAAAACTTTCTACTGAACATAAACTAGATAATATAACGGTTTGCAAAAAGTTTATATGGCGTGTTAATAATAGGTACATAAATATTTGAATTCTATCCTAGAAAGAGGGTGTTATGTAATCATTTCTGTTTATTTTCGTAGTATATACATAACGATTTTATTAAATGTGTGGCCGTTATGGTTAAACAACAGTAGAAGAAATTCAAATAATTTTATAGTCAACATTGCTGGCAAATATTAATTTTATTGTACTCAGAAAGCGCTAATTCACGAAATGGCTTGCTACACTCAACGAACTTTTTAATACACAAAAATAAAATGTATGTTAATTTTTGTTTCTTTCGGTCGTGCTGCAAACTTAATAACTTATGATATTTTTTTATTATTAATTAACTGTCTTTCTGTCTTTAATCCTTTTAATTTCCATCTACATTAAAAAAAAAAAAAAACTCACGCGAGATAAACTAAAAATCGTATGGTTTTGGCACTGCCTGATGTGAGTCACTCATCGACTGACTAAGTGGTTGAGAAATGACAACCATTTATTGACTATTTGTTTCATTAATTAGAACCCATTCTCATTTTTTATCTGCTTTCAGAAATTTAAAGCCAAATAATGGTTGTCTTTCCAATACCATTAGTCAATCAGTCAGTTGTAGATGCCGCGGCCCACCCGCCCACACTACATGGTTTTCAGTCACAAAACACGACTGGCAGTACCAGAAACGGAGTGTGGATACACTAGGAAAATGGTGGTCATTCCGAAGCGGTTTGTCAACCATTCAGTGAAAAATGTAAATCTGAATATATGTTTTAGTGTAAATCTGAATTTGGAATGATGCTTTTTGCTGGTATAAGGTTTCTTTGTGACTAAAAATCGTATGGTTCTGGCACTGCCTGTGAGTGCGGTGGGCGGGTGGGCCGCCCTGTCCACTATACTCATCGACTGACTAAGTGGTTGAGAAATGACAACCATTTATTGACTATTTTTTCATCTTAATTAGAACCCATTCTCAAAAATTATAAAAAATAAACTCAGAATGCGAATTGTCTATTCTTCTATCTAAACCTGGAAAATTTCTCGATAATTCTGAAGATTTAAGAGAGGCATTTTTGAATGTCCCGCTTTAAAACTTTAGGTGAGACGGTGGTAGACGCGAGAGAGGGTGATCGAGTAATGGAGGCCGCAACAAGCGGTGACTGTTTTTCAGAAATATATTTTTTTAAGGCGATACGGCCACAAATGACAGATTCAAAATTACTCAAACCTAAACAGAATATCATGCTCTATCGACCAATGCTAAAAAATTACTAAATTGTCAATAACTTTTGTTTGCACAGGACGATCTTTTGACGACTTTGCAGTTAAATTATTTCCGGTAATATCTATCGTTCCTGTCAGTTACAGATTTTAGTTTCAAAAGGCCCACAGAATAATATAGTCAGGACTGTATTTTTTTTTGCAGAGCGTAAAAATAGCACTCTTTAGCGGTCTTACACCACATATTTATTTAGACACTACAAAAATGTACAATTATGTTAGTCGGAGTTCGTGGTTACTTGGCCATTTCTTTAAAAAATTCCTAGTATACTCTAGTTTGAGGAAATCTAAACCCTAATAATTATTCTTTATGTTATGTACACTTGCTTTCAAAACTTTCGCGTACACCTTCAAAATCAAGTAACAAAGGTTTTACCAATATTTAGTTGTGTGAATGCCACATTTTGAATTTAGGTTATGATTACACTGACATACTGTCTTCTGCATATTATAAAAAAAGACACGTAATTAGGAATTTGTGTCCTGAGGGACCGATCCATTATATTAGTTTATACATAATAATTAAAAATGAAGACCAACGACGTTTACAAGACGTTTAATTTGGCAGTAATCCGTGTTTGTTGTAAAAGGTAAGAAAGATTTATTGTAGCTGTATCTGGTAAACTGAAAGAAGGTAACAGAAATTTAATTAAAACGAACACATCAAAATAAATACAAATATATTAGAAAAGGTTTTAATATTTTGTCATGGCCTCATTAGCCTCTAGCACCGCATTCAATCTTCTGGGCATAGATCCTATAAGGTTTCGCCAATCATTTTGGTCTTCGCTCAACTTTTCCCACGCATTTTGAATTAGTTCCCACAATTCTTCAGCATTTGCGATTCTAAAGTTCCTTTTATAAATTTTCTCGACAATTAAACCCCAAACATTTTCTATGGGATTACGACGGCAAGCTGTTACCTACGATCCTAAAAAGTTGGTCTCAAAAACTGCTTGTTTGGCCGTATTAAAAGAGTTTTACCTTAAATTATCCAAAAGGGCTCCGTCATGCACCGCGTTTGAAACTTTGCGTCTTCCCGATTATGGTCTTCTAGTCACCAACCCTTCTGGTTCCCACGTCTTCTTTACTCGTAGAACAGTGCCTTTATCAAGTCCATAATGAGTTGCAACCCTTCTTATGACCAACCATCTTCTAATTTAGAAAGAATCAAAACTTTATCTTGCTCCGTCAGTCGAAGCATTATGACTTTTCAAAAGATCAAATGTCAGAGTTGATTAATTACAACCCTGATTTAATACAGCAAAAAATAGGTGTACGCAAAAGTTTTGAAACCAAGTGTACATGTGGTTCAGGCGAAAATAAAAAAATAATTTAATGGATTATTTAATTTATTTTTAATTTTGTTTACGAAAAATTTTAATCTGAAATCTTGATGCATTCAAGCTCTTCATATTTTACATGATCTTTATTTTCACTCTCCCTTCATTTTCTTTTTCATTTCTGAAATTAGATAATGTCCCCAATAGCTCTGAAAGATTTTTATCTTTGAATTTGCTCTATTTGTTCTATTGTCATTTTATTCTCATCTGAAGCTAAGTACAAGGAAGTGCTAACTAATATTTTTACAAAAATGGAAATACATAATTATTTTGTTTAATAATTTTGCATTTTTACCTCATATTATGTTATTTTTTGATTTGTTCAATGCATTTCTGATGAAATTTTTTTTTTACGATGGACTCCCTAAATACACACCTAATCTAATCTTTTCTATCTCGCTTTACTGCTTCAGCCCCTATTTTATTTACATTTTGAGAGGTTGGCATCTCAAAGAAAGCAAACACTTCCTCTACATGCCCTAAAACCTCCCAATTTAGTCGTATTTTAAAAAAAATTAAAGTGAACACATCTTTTTGATTTTGCTGTAAAGTATTTACTAACATGGTCATTTGGTAACTTTTGTCATTTAAAAGTCAATGATGACTTACTAACGTGCGTTCAACAAAAATCGACGACGAAGCAAGCGTTGGAATCTTAAAGTCATGTCTGCATTTAAATCACACATGTCAAATATCAGATGTAATACGCCATACGTTTTTTAATCCATGGCCCACTTGACGTCGGTTTTTGTTGAACGCACGATATAATTTTAGAGACCAACTATATTTTTTACATTCTGTTGTAATTTAGTTTGTTGGTTAGTCTAAAGTAATAATTTATTCTATACTTCTTTTGCTTTGAACTTTGACAAAACATGCCTGTTGGTTATTTAACCTCTGATCAATAATAATAATAATAATCAGTTGTTCTAGGTTTACTAATGTTTATTTATGGTTATATCCGTCTTAAATATAATTTTTAAAAGGCGTATTGTTCTCTATAAGGATAATAAATGCCAATTTTATCACCAGATATGGTTTTAAATGTTATTAAAAATTTATGTACCACATTTCAATTATGGAATGACAATACATTATTTCGTTCATTTTTTCAGTGTAAATTGAAGGAGTAAATGTGATTAAAATACATTAGAACTGAACCAGAATAAATGTTATTTATTGTACTCATTATTGATAAACGTGTTGAAAGATTACCGACCGACATGAGAACACGTGGCGAGAAGTGAGAAAATTGTACAAAATAAAGTTAATAAAAAGGCGTAGAAGAAAGGTAGGAAGAAAGAAAGGGGTTGAGGAGTGGAGAACAAAAATAGTGAGAAAACAGAAAGTCAAGAAGAAATAGTCTTGACAATGGAAGAGTTGTTGGAGAAAATGATGGATGATCTATAACAAGTAAAAGAAGATACAAGTGAAACTAGAAAAGAAATGAGAGAGTTGAACAGCAAAAACAGACAGCTCGGGGATGATATGGAAGAACTGAAGAGAGAAATGAATCAACTGAAGGCGATGAAAGAAAAAGAAAGGCGAAAGAAGAAATAACATAACAGAGCAGAGACGGGACAAAGCATGAGCCGAGAACTGGGTCGAAGAGAGACATAACAGAGGCCAATGCTATAAAAGGAAAAGACATGATAGTAGCAAACATAGAGACATAGGAGCAGAAGAAGAACGTCATGAGTAACAAAGAAATAGGGCTTAATATCTTTATAAACAACGATTTAACAAAGAAAGTAAGAGCGACAGCGAAGAGTGAAAGGGAAGAAGAAAAGACGAGAAGAATAAGCTATAGGGAACTTCGGTGGAAGGAAATTGAACAAATTGACGAAATCAGACAAATGGAAAAAAAAATAAAAAAGCCGAGAAAGGAAGGAAATAGTAAATTAAAAGTTTTTTGTGAATGTATTTTTATTGCAGGGTGGTCTAAATTAGCTTTGGAACCTACATTTACAAATATTATTTTAAATATGCCCTAATTCTACAGCTCCTTCTATGCAGTAGTTGGAATATCTAAAATACAATTTATTAATCATTTCATCATTATTAGTGATTCCGGAAATTGGAAAAATTTCAATTCAAAGTGTATTTCGCTTTGGGGGGAAAACTACGTCAGCGATAAAGTAAGGTGCATTTACTTATTGGACAGTTTCTTCATAGAATTTAAGTAAGTATAAAAGCTAAACACAGTTTTGCAGATCTAAAAGCTTTAAAATACAGGCCACATCCGTTGTGGAGGCATGCTTAGACTTACCCAAACGTAAGTTTGAAGATTTATGTCGACAAATCCGTATCCAGTAAATATAATTGATTCCTGAGCTTTCTGCATAACCAGCGTTAAGGACTTTGTAAATTTGTTCAAATTGGAGTTGTGCCATTGGGAATGATAAATAGCACTGTCAAGTTCTTGAGCCTAAAAATTGTCAGACGAGATCACTCCAAATGTGTAATTGTTACAACATACTGTATTTTTTACAATCTCCAAAGTAACGCAGTAAAATCCGATTTCAATAATAAGGGCAGTAAAATATTGCAAAAATTTGATCCTGTAGCTCCAGTCACCCCTGAAAAGGGTAGATTAAAACAAATTTTACTTAAATAATCACTTTTACGGTTGCATGAAAATGAAAACCGACACGGAGGCTGAAGCTATGGATATTCCAAATTGAACCAGGAAGAGACCTGTAAAAGCTGCATTCAATTCATGGCAATACCTGGAATCAATTAATTGTTTATGGGTGATGTTGGATCGGTAGTAAATACAAACGTTAACAAGAAATTGTGATAGTCAACAAGTATTTGCAAATCTTTCTTCATTTTGTCTTCTGTGTTATCAACAGACAAATAAAAATTTCTTAATCTATGTTTTAACAGTTGGAACTGCACAACCACCGCACTTCCCAGTGAGGAGAAAAAACAATCAGTACCAGAAATCGCAAAAACGGCTACGTATGACATGTACCACATTGAGACCGCTATAAAATAAAACCACCCTTCAGGAACGTAACAGCCACTAGGCAAAATTCCGGTGGTAACTGGTTGCATGTCAAAGAAAACTGCAGCGAATCCGTTAACCGCCACAAAACTTCGGCAAAGATTTTTCACAGTTTTGAGAAACCTCAAACACTGTGTATATAATTCTTCGTTGGCGACATCTGTGATTCTCCAAAACCGTGACTTTTTATTAATTAAGCTGGTCAAGGCACCTTTCTGGTAATGCATAACCGTTAATTTGGTGAATATCTGCGAAAAATGTGTTGGTATTTTTTACAAACACAGATTTACTTACATGTGTCACTAAAATACACGTTTGCAAACATTCCGCAAGAAGATACATATCGGAATTATCATATGAAATTAAGATTCCTTTTATAGTCAACATCATGTAGAAAAATAAGAGAACTATGTTTGAATAGATGTAAAGATGGTCCCATTTTGAGTTCAGAGATGGATGCAAACGGGCATACCACAATATTTTTAAGGAATCTGAAGATATGTCATCTGGTTCGGGGAATCTTAAATGAAAAGATTGGTAACATTGAATCTTTAAAAATATGACATACCTGTTAGCGTTAATATCAAACATGTGGATAGTGTTAAATCGGCCTTAATATTGTCTAACACTCTTCGTTGCGCTGCCTCAATTCAAATGAAACATTTTCCATTATATACTTACAATTAGACAGACTTTAAAATGGGGTCGAATTAATATTAGATAAAAGAAAATATCTAATAGTAGTGCTTTCTGTGGAGTCGGTCTGGATCAACTCTTTGATGTAAAATTAATTTAGTTTACCAGAATTTTATAGTGAGAAAAGTCAGAATTCAATTAATAATGTATGATAGACGTTCTTGTTGACAGACTTTAGAATTTGCCCTATTCATATTTTAATTAACTCTTTGCTTTGATAAGAAACTGAAAGTGAATATAGTTTTGTTTTTATAAAATGGTTGTGGATATGAAATGTGTACAAAAGGTTTCTTTGTTACGAACTGCATATTAAGGTAAGATTTTGTTAAATACATTTTGAATATTTACTTTACTTCGACATTCAAGAAGCAAAAATACGACATTGAAAAGCCAAATTATTCATAATTCATAAATTAGCATGTTTTGTTTTTGGCGCACAGTTAAAAAAGGCCCATTGAAGAAACACAAAAAAATATTCAATATAATAATAACGAGTGAGCAACAAAATTCGTGATCGTAGGAGCCTCTGAATACAAAATTTTGAGTCGATTCACAGTAAAGTAAAAGAACCGATATACGTTTAGCCAACTGCGATCACGAATTTTGTTGCTCACTCGTTATCAAAATTAAAGTAAAAAATATTTGTTAACTATAACCTATAACAAACACTTTTCAGATTAAATTTTATGGAGGGCATTTGTTGTCAATGCATCTAAACAGATAACTTTTGGAATCAGATTATTGATTGATTGCATCCTTTGTTTAATTGGAACTACAAACACTGTTGCAGATAATTTATGAAAAAAAAAAGATTCCTTTAGATTAGGGATACATTTTTTTTGCCGATTTATAAAGTCGCAGAAAAACTATTACTATACGATGTGACTATTTGGAAGAACGAAGGCCGCTGGAGATAATAGCAAAAATACTTAGTCCGGGTTTGGACCGTGTGTTTTGAATGTTTATAAAAATTAACGACGATTTGCCCGCTTTTATAAGGGGAATCTTCAGGAGAGATGAGCACAGTAACTCAGTACGTAAACTTATCATATATCATACATCATATTTTTAGTGATTCCCACTTTTGTTGAAGCATTATTTTATAGATTATTCGCATTCGAACTCATTCGTTGTTGGACCCTGAAAAAGATGTAACTACTCTCTCGATGAAACCGTTAAGAGTCCTCTCTGTCACGTGATCTAGTGCGAGCTGAATATTTTCCCCTCTTACGTCTGTATCTAACCCGCATCGCTCTACAAACTTTGTAACAGACGGTTGTATTTTCCGTCTCTATTTAACCGACCCAATAGAAGGGAGTTATTGCGACAACGTCCTGCATTCATAATTCACACGAACAGCACCGAATATTTACCAGGCCACTACGGTACCACGGGCCGGTGCCGCAGCATCAGATGGGTTAGCTTCAACTGGGAGCCCGCCCAAGAAAAATTTCTTATGAAATGATTGGCAAAATCGGAATAAATGTACACAGTTTTACTAAGCCTGTCAAAAAATTTCAAATGTCCCGCATTTTTGCCGTTCAGACAACTATCCTTTTCTATTCAGTAAATGGGTCCATTGTAATGGGAATTGTTTTTGGTGTTTCAGGGAAAACTTATTAAAAGTAGTATATTTATTTAATAATAAACGTATTGGTAAAGTAAATAGGAATGATTTGCTGAAAGATTTACGATTAGTCGAAAATTTCTTTAAAAATTGTGTGTTTAATAACATAAGACATGTTGATTAAAAATGGGTTTTGAAAACCAGTTTTTTCTTATACAATAATATTTCTATTCGATGGATATTTAAAAAGGCTCTAATATAACGAGTGAGCAACAAAATTCGTGATCGTAGGAGCCTCTGAATCCAAAATTTTGAGTCGATTCTTGATCGATACGATTATATAAAAAGTCATGGAGTAATGTGAATTGACGATTAATGTAAACAGTAAAGTAAAAGAACCGATATACGTTTAGCCAACTGCGATCACGAATTTTGTTGTTCACTCGTTATTTACATAATGCTAAAATATCTATGGTATTGGTAAAGAAAGTTTTTCCTTATAAATAAATGACGTATTACATGCAGGAAAAAAAGAAATTATTATAATAATATGCAATTTTTGAAGAAACATAATAGAAATTTTTGTCTTCTGTCTGAAAATATAAATGTTTATACATCGACAAACTTCGTTCTGATAGAGGCAAATCTTTTGTTTCCAGCTATCTTTTAATAAAATTATTGGCATAAAAAATTGCTGCGTCTAACCATGTACCCCATTTAGTAATCATAGTTTATTTTGAAAACTATTATGTGCAAATAAATTTATTTTATTTTTACGATATTGTTTACGATGCAGACGAGCCACCCGCGCCAATGACAATGAATTAAATAATAAAATCTAGGAATTTCCCAGACAAGGTCCCATTTCAGGTAGCAGATGGGCGAGCTTGGTGATTGTAGCAAATTTAAATACATAATAATTAAAAAGCATTACTCTTGCAGAAAAAAAATATTTCAGAATTATTTGAAGTCGATCTTCGTTGTAATCCGCGCCGAAAACTTGATTTTGTTGGAATTTGCAAATCAACCCCCAAATTTGGCGCCCCGTAAAACGGAAACTGTTGGTCGCAAACAAAAAATGAATAGAACCAAAATTATGCACAATTTTGTTCTCTACATATTTTATTTGAACTTTTATTCGATAGCACTTACAACAACGGCGCAATTTTCCGAAGAGCGTTGCGGTGCAGACCTATGTCTACCATCCCACCAAATTTCATTTCTGTCCGACCTTTTGCGATCAAAAACCCCCCATTGCCTGGACTACATGCCCAAATATGCAATATATGCAATCACTAATAATAATTAGTGTATTTACTTAATCATTGTAATTCGTCCACATAATTGACTTATGTATTTATATAGATGCAAAAAATAAAATATATATACAATAATATTTTTATAATAATGTAGCACTTACCGGTGCTGAAGAAGCGCCATATTTCGGCGACTTTTTCGTTTTGTTGAAAGTGTTTTAATACGATTATCTTCATTTTTTTCTCTCCAAAGAGAAAAGAGGGTGGGTATTGAGTAAATCCTACTTGTGCCCGCTTTATTTTTTAGGACTGTTTATTTGTTTATAAAACTTAAGTAAATAATTAGGAATAAAATAATAATAATTAGTTCTACATGTCAAAACAAAGCAGTGTTTTGAAAGTATTATTAGGTTTATAATGATTTCTATATAATATTATGTACCTATTAAATTGTTTGGAGTGTTTTACATAGAAGTTGTAACGGAATATAGTCACGCCTTTATAAAATTTGTCTTTGGAATTCGTGCAAATTTATTAAATTAGGTACAGTTCATTAAAAAAAAACATTGTGGTGCAAATAATTCACACTCTATTCTCGTTTCCATAACAACGTAATGCTTTTAGTATAGGGAAAAACGGACAGTACATAATATTATATTCCTGTACCTGTCATTATGCTATTTTATTACATTTTGTTTATACTAATCCGTAATTATTATTGTATTATGGTACCTATCCATTGTAGGTACGTACCTTCCGCCGCGCCGGCACCGTCTTCCTTTAAACATAGCGATCGCCCCTCGTATATTATGAAGGAACGGGTTGCCGCCAGGGTGAGCCACCTCCTCAACTCTTAATCATTTTTTATTAAATTGCCCATTATGCCTTTAATTTTTGGCGTTTTCAAATTTTCTTTTTTCAGTAAATGTTGAAATAAATCGTATAATGCTGGTATCAATTTCTTTTTTTTAAACAATTATTTATAAGGTAAAAAAAACTCTTTTTTATTACTATAATTAAAATCGGGTGATACCAGCATTTTACCATTTATTCTTTATTAGAATATGAAAGCATTTCAAGATTGATGCATTATCTTCAAAGTTATGGAACATTTCCCGAACTTAGCGCTAGACAGGCCTCTTAAGTCTATATTATGGAGAAGAATCAGGAAAGTGGCCAAGAACTCATCCAGGAAAAATTATAAAAATCTTATTTGAATAAATTTTAATAAACCGGGATTTGGCCTGTCAATTCAAATGTTTTTACGGAGTTAGATTTTCTACCATCAATAACTACGGAAATGGGATTAGAATCTGCCCAAAGTGATGTTATTGAGAAAGACATGGTCAGAAGAATCATTACAGAACCATTCAATCAATTTGGAAGCAGTTCCGTTTACTTTAGAAGACAATCGTCCAGCACAGGATATTGATGCTTTAGTTCTCGAGGATAATGCTGGAAAGGACATGCAACTTTCCCATTAAAAAAGACACAGTTAAGACATTTCACAGTTTATTTGTGCATGACCCAAAGCCTTCCTGCTTGTGCTCGATTCGATTAGTCATCCTTGACTATGGTTGGGGCGGTAGGGGGTCTTAACACTCCTCATGGATGCCGGATAGTCCACAACAACTACAAAAGATGTCACTGCAGTTTCAACAACTGTTTCTCTAAAAGAGGTCATTTCCCAAAGTGGCTGTAAAGAAAAGTGTTGTAGGAAAGAGAAGAAATATTTTTTTAATATAATTATAATTTTGACAGTTTTCGTACAAACTGGAGAAGCAAGAAGCTATTGAAAAAGCTGATAAAAATAAAAAGCAAAGTTAGATAAAATATTGAAAAAAGTATTCAAAAAACTGACGTTATTATTTAAAAAACTAAATTATGATAGTTCAATCGTAAGCTACCCCATTCTGCCCCACGTTCCCCTACATTTACAATAAGAGATGGATTTTTCATTTTCCATTTTAATCACACACTACTAATATTCTGAAACAATTCAACAAATTGTATAACAAATTTTTTGGTTTTACTTCCATTTGTATTATAACGATACAATCGTATTTATCGCAATTTCTAGCGGTTCCCAGCAAAATCCCGTTTCAGTTTCAAGCTCAATAAAGTACGTTATGAATTCATTCGGTTATTCAATCCCGTTAAAAATACTCCATGGAAAAATGAAATATACTTCTTTGTGTGAACTTACGGTTCCATGAAAATGAAAACTGACAGAGAAGACGTAGCAATGGAAATTCCGAGCTGAAGTAAGAATAGGTCTCCACGAAGTGAATTCAATTCTTCACAATAACTCAAAACGTGGATTTATGTGCCTCATAATTTATAAACCAGATATTAAATTAATACAAACTTTAAGCAGAAACTGTTAAAAAAGAAAACAATCGACTCGCCAAACAGCCTGTGTCCATATACCCATATACTATAAGATAAAATTATTGATGTTAATTGTTTCGCTTAAATACCAAATATAAATTTTATGTTTGTACCCTTTTTTATTATTTAAGCTTTTGAATTTATTCGTTTATGTGACTGGCATAAAAATAAATGGAAGTACCTAATAATACTCGTATAGTGAACGTAAAATGTCAAAATTTGTTTTGTGTCGTAAAAAGTTCGTAAAGAGGGTAATTCTGTAATTGAGTTTCATGCATATATACATACAAACGTGTATGTAGGAGAAATTTTACAATTTGTTAAATTACTTCATTTTAATCAATTAATGTGATCATAATAGTGACCTAAAATAAAAAGCGTAATAAATTGACCGAATCGCTTATCGTTATTCTTTGGCGAAGAGGTAAGAAAAATCTAGAAAAATTTGCATGGCCTGGACAGATCTGTTTTGGAAGTATACTCTCGGGAGTAGAGAGCTTACAAGGATGTAAATACAAACCAGTATACTTTTTAATTTCAACTAGAATATTTGTCTTATTTTCTTAGTAGGTAAGGCAAGTAATTAGGTAATCTGTACTTACGCATACAGAACACAAATAATAACGAAATGACTTTTACCTGAAAGGCAATGTTTACATATACGACTCGTAAGCTCTGTCTAATTAGAATTTCATCAAAGTATAGGAGCTAAGCAAGTGCTCTTAGCTTTCCCGTGCTGCTGAGAAAACAAATAACTTTAGGCGTTACAAGAGCTGAAAGTTAACAAGCGAAAATTAGTGATCTTGTATCCAACAATCTAAATTACTCGTCGAACGCCATGTGGGATCGCTGGCACCGACCTAGAAAAATAGAAAATAAATATCGTACCTAGTATTGTTGTCAAAATAAGCCAGACATTCGCCCACGACACTTTTAGGTAATTAATGACCTATAACAAGTAAAAGTCTACTTTGTACTTTGTGCTACGAGTTTACGAGTATTGTGATGATGAGGTCATATGCTAATATATTCAATTAGCAAGGGCTCTTGCTTTTTGTTCCGCCTTTACTATGTGGGTTACTGATCGATTGTTAATTTGTTCAACGTAGACATGGCGACAAGCAGTTACGATACTACAAAAAATGTCGACTACTGGCAATGACAAGACGAAGTTGACGTTAACATTCATTGAAACTACTGTGTGGTACGCAAATGCAGTTCTAACTGTCCCTTATTGTGGCCTACATTCTTCTGTAAGACAAAACCAGTAGTCATTTCTACCCACCTACAACTGAATGGAAAAGAGATGATGTGAGTCCATTCATTATCCTCCCACGTCTGGCGTCTAGTAACGTGGACAATGATTCTCAATCAAAATGGAAAGTGCAGTTTTTATTTGATCTACCTATTTGAAATTTATAACATCTGAAGATTTTTTTTTCACAACTTTTCATGAATAGCCGTTCTAATTACAACTTTGTAGAGCTGTTTTTATTTATTGCTCATTTACCGAGCCTACATATGCACATACTGAAAGCGTTCTCGAAATTACCGCAACGAATATTGGAGACACTCTTCGCCAGGGAAGCATGAATCATAATTTCAGCGGTAATGTTTTTCGCTTAGCGTTGGATTTTAATTACACAAATGCAGCCCCAGACATTGTTCCAATGAAATGAATGGGGAATCATATTAGGAATGTGCTACGCTGTTTCAACATCTGCAATTTATTCCATTTCCAGGGCTATGGAAAAACAGGCCACTATAGTAGACATAAGCAACATATTTTATAGTTATATTAATGGACGAGAGTAAGTTATTGCGTAACTTTGATTTCATTCTTCATCTGTTTAGCTAAATAAGAGGTATCTAAAAATAAGGGTTTGTTCATAAATGGATGTAACACTCTCTACATGTCTACAATGCATTCTAAGGATGCCGGAACTAAGGATAGTCAAACAGGTATTTGAAACCGGAAGCAAACAAGAGGAAGGCCCAGCTGAAAGACGTGAGATGGATAACGAATAAAAGACGAGTATCGCAGGAGAAAGCACAATAAGCCATAATACAATATAGGAACATATAGGGGGGAAATATGCAAGAAGCCAATATAGGAAACTAAAATCCACATACGCCTTACACCCAGGAAAGAAATGGGTAGTGAAAAGGTTAACGATTAAGTAAGTATATAATTTTTAAACTAAAGTCACTTTTAAAAAAAATGCAACACCATGAAGGAAATAATTAATTCAAGAAGTAATCATAACAAAGAAATCACCATCAATCAACAACGAAACGACCAATATTTTAGACAAATTTATTATCAAATTCATGTAAAAAAAATATTATGATCTCCTTATCTCTACTAATACACTGCTTGAAATTACAGTTATAGTTGGGTTCAAAATTCTTACAGAACGGTTATTGGCGGCGCTATACAGGGTGTTATAGAAGTCCTAGCAAAAAATTTAACCACTAGTAGAACTCTTTTTAACATTTTTCTCACCCCTTATTTCACCCTCCGCCTATGAGTACATGAAGGAATAAGAAAGCGTTTATGCGGTCGAGGCTAAGTTTTTTTGAAGTTATCAGTTGGGTGAATTAATATAATTAGTTAATTCTTTTTCCACGAAAATGGAAACCGCGAAATTCCATCAACTTTACCTGCTTTTGTGAGAACAGTACAACGTTTGTGTGATTTGAAATTTGAGGATTGGAAGACTCGCTTTACGTGTCGGTGTTCAACTTTTATTGTTTACCGCACATTACACGAACAGGGACTGAGTGGGAGATCTCGCTCGATTGCCTTTTGCCAATGAGTCATTCCATTTGAAATCGTCTAATTGGCAAAGCCGAACCATTTTAGATTTTGGTGTAACTTTGAAAAACTCTTCTCTAGGGTCCCAAAGAACAAAATTTACACGAATTTGATTTTTACAAGCGCTTGTTTCCGCATATTTAAATAAAGACTCTTAAAAATCGATATTTTTAAGCTTTATTAACTTTTGCTGTGAAATTTTCCTGTTTGAAGATATCTCTATGATTAAGACGGAACTTAGAGTGGGAAAGATAGTAGTTTAAGGGTAAGTGAAGATAATTGGCTCGGGCGATCCCTTTGAATAATAGTAGCATGCTGAAAATAAGTGTAAAAAAAACGGCTCGTTTATGCACTAAACATAAAAATAACAAAACAAGTGATGTAGTCATTTAAAGTTGAAGGTAAGAACAGTAGATTCTGTGAATATCAGATTTTTATCTCGCAGTCAACACGCTCGTTTCATAGCCTGAATATTGGAATTTTTTGAAATTTCAAAACTTCAAGCAAAGTTTTCTTTTATAAAGAGTGGACTACTCAGGTCAACTTGTGGCTGAATTTTGTCTATGACATGTATACTTAATTCCCGCGGAGCATAAGTTTTTAACTCTCAACTCAAAATTCACGAAAAATGACTAAAAAACACTCATTTTCAGCACGCTGCTATTATTCAAAGGGATCGCCCGAGCCAATTATCTTCATTTACCCTTAAACAACTATCTTTCCCACTCTACATTCCGTCTTAATCATAGAGATATCTCCAAACAGGAAAATTTCTCAGCAAAAGTTAATAAAGCCTAAAAATATCGATTTTTAAAAGTCTTTATTTAAATAGGCGAAAACAAGCGCTTGTAAAAATCAAATTCGTGCAAATTTTGTTCTTTGGGATCCTAGAGAAGAGTTTTTCAAAGTTACACCGAATTCTAAAATGGGTCGGCAACAATTTTTTTTATTTTCAGACGATTTTATATGGAATGGCTTATTCAGAAAATTTCAGAAAAAAATGGGTGGTATTTTTTAGCCCGCCAAAATTACTACAATTCACGACAAAATGAGTAACCTTCACGTCAGAAAAATATAGTGCCCGACAAACATTCTAGGTAACGACAATATAAGTATTGTAACGACAATAAATGTAAATTCACGACAATATTATATTCTCCCCAACGCGGACAAGGCAGATTGTGTGAAAATTTGTTTTTCCGTGGATCATTGAAATTACTGGCTCGCGCTTCGCGCTCAACCCCTTAAAGAAACATTTTCCAAGAAGGTCATATTTCCATGTACGTGACACTCGAAATGTGGACAGGGCAGATTGAATGACCGTTTAGGGGTTCATAGTTACCTCATGCACCATTTCGTCGTGCAATATTTGTCGTTTGATATACCAATTTTGTCCTCAATTATCCCATTTTCCTCGTGCAATATTTGGCGTTTGATATACCAATTTTGGCGTGCAATTGTATATTCCCCTAAAAAAATGTTTCTCTTGAGTTCTACTTGTGTTTAAATTTTTTGCTAGGACTTCCATAGCACCCTGTATATCTCATACATGTTCGATCGCTTTTTGCTTTATGCCTTATGGGGTTGCACTTTCTCCTGCTGAAATGTTTTTTTAATCGCCGAAGATATAGTAACAAAGTTGAACGTAGCACAATGAAATATGAAATCTTGCATTTCATCTCTACGTTTTCTCACCCCTCTACGACCATCATAAACCCAAGTTGGAATTTAAAAATGAAGCTTTGGAACCACGCTATAAATAATGTGGCGTTTACTATTTATTTAAACAAAGTATTTACAATTTATTTTCACAACACTTGTCTATAGACAGATTCCTGTAACGGCACTGTTATCTCTTTCAACACTTCGCACGAATCACACGGATTGTGTCGCTCAGTAGTTTCCGACTTCCGACTGCGCTTTGATCCCGTATTTTTAGGAATGGGGCTTCTGAACCGTTCACTGGTAGAATTACTCCAGAACGTCCTCAGTCGTATGAGTTGGCAATGAAATCATCACGCGTTTCCTCCAGAACGTAACAATAACATATCAAAAGCAAATAACTTTTGAATAAGGCAGTTATATAACATAGTTAGTTTTTTTATGATTTAGTAGGTGTTGAAACTGTTATGAAGCGCCTAGACTCGGTTTTATTTTTGTAAATCTGTTAAATAGCAATTCTCACATCTATTTCAATATAGATAAGATTTAATAGACAGAAAATCCTTCTATGCGCCTCCAGATAGGTCTCTCGATGTGTACCGGATATTCCAAAACGTTGTAGTAGTAGATCCAGAACGTTCTAGTAATTGATGACGTCGTAAGCTCGAGCCGCTGCAGCTATGAGTCATTTCGGGTCCACGTCCGTTACAATATTAACCAAAGAGTAACTACTTGGGATCCACGTATTAAAATTTATAGTAGTTGAATTTTGCAAAAGGAACAACACTTACTTTATTGAGTACTTCGAGCAGATCTGGTTATTGTTACTTGCAATGTAGAGAATTAACAAGCTTTGGTATAAAATTTCGAAGAGAACAATATATTATTTTGAACAGCAATACGAACAACAGACAATGTTATCTCTCAAACAAGTTTTAGCCTGAAATATTTATTTTGTTGCAGCACAGTAATGTTTTACATACGGTTCAAGTAGATTTTTTAACAATTTGATTTTTTAAATCGAAATTTAAATTGTCGGTCAACCGATCGTTATAAAATTTTGACTATAATTAATATTCGCAATGGGGAGTAACACGACCCTTTTTTGTAAAAAAAATATTTAAAGTTCAAACCGGGCGAAGTTGAGTACTCTGTTAGATAAAAATGTCACAGTGACCAGTTCAAATGGGATGAGATGCGATTTGCTTTATTTTTGGGGTGTAGCCACGCGCGCGTACAAGCTAGTGGAAAATAAAATTAATATGCTAATCTATATAAATTTAATGTAGTGTTTTCATACATTGAAACTATTTAAATTTAATGGAATGACTTAAATAATATTCGACCCACAATTTTTGCACCGCACATTTCTAATTGTTGGGTATGAAGAAAAACATCCCCGCGTTGTTTCTCTGGAGCCTTGATTATGGTATTGTTAATTAAATCAGAGCAACTATTACGCAAAAAAATTTTGTATTATTTAACAATAAAGAAATAAATTGTTTTTTTTTAGCCGAAACCGGTCTCAATATAGCAACAGTTATTTTAGGAATATAAGTAGACAATTTGTTTTTTCCTTAAAAAAAAATCCTTAGTCTTTTAATCGTTATAAATAAATTGGAAATTATTTCGCAGAATCCCTATTATACAAAATTTTGTCAAAAGTAGTGTCGTATAACATGAGCTATTAATTAGACCACCTTAATAGATAAAAGCATCATTCATCGGATAATTGGATATTAGGGTCGTTGTGGGTCGAACGAAAGAAAACAAACAAAACTTGGTCTTAGACTTCAATGCCGACTTGGTAATCTGCATGACGAAAGAAACGAATCAAGAAGTTACAGAAAATAACCATAATAAAATATAAGACTGGAAAATGCTAGTTTATGTGTTTCACACTTCTAACACCGCTTTATGTTTTGATCAAAACAAAAACTTTGTGAATTATTTTGCAGTAAATATAGTTCTCCCACGCGCATTAATGCATAAATGTTAGTTTATATAATTTTGCTGTATGATTTATATTCCCGGATACAGAAATATATTGTTTAGAAGTGAAAATTTGTCTTAGTTTTAATAAATAGATTGTGCGTTGTGAATGTATCGTCCAATACACGATTTGGATTTAGATCCACCATTTGTTTGAATGACAGCTACTATATCGGGCAGGTAATTTCCGCTTTCAGTTGATATTGTAATGGCTTGTAGCACCTGAAGCTGTTCCAGATCCATCATAATATTTTTCGGGTGTAAATTTCCTTTGATTTCATCACTGAACGTATATCACGCGTTCGCTTTTTTATGAATTGTTTATAAGAATCCGACACTTGTTATACAGGGTGATTCACGAAGTGTAGTACTTATTTAAACCTTAGACCTAAAAAAAAAACTACCTAAAAAACCCAATATAATATATGCGAAAACCGATTTAGAACCGCTGGAATAATTGAAAACCCAATAGCAAATAAACCCGTATCTCTTGGCTTAAACAAAAAAGGACAAACAAAGTCAAATTATTCCTGCTGGTTTTGAGCTTCTTTAAAACCAAAATGAGGGCTTAGCAGTTATCTCTTATCACTTTAAATAGAATGATACGAAGACCAGATAGTAATTACCAATTTTATGTTTCATTTCACATGAAATTGAACCTTGTGTGCTCTTATAGTTAAAACGTTTCTATAGTAACTCAACATGACGTCAGACTGTTAGCCAGTAGCAGGCAGTTGTGACTTCAATGAGCGACAAAGAATTGGATAATAAAAAATCAGCAAAATAATTAATCTTTTTTTTATGCTCATAAAGGAAAACAAGTTTAGGTTCTTCTTTTCAGTCTTTTTGTCTTTATACGTCTTTACGAATTACGTTATTTGGATGATCTAAAATATGTGACACACGTACTCTAATTTAATTTAAGACAAGAGACAAATCTGTTTGAAATGTACGTGTATCTTGCGTTGCTGTCATAGAAACGTCGGTTGAACAAGACGCAAACATGTAATGAAATCCTCAAGATCTCGTTGCCGGTTAGTTGCTGCATCCAATTAGTTTGATTGGAAAATGTTAATGAACGCCACAAATCTAGCACACGCTTATAATATCAATATTTAGATTTGAATAAAAAGTCATGTATGGAGAAGAAATAAAAGCTGTGACAGCACAATTATTGTGATTTGATTTAAAAGGGTCGTGAGGAATAATAAAATTGCATTAAAAATTCGTATTGTACGTTTAATTCTACAATTCTTATACAAAAAAATTGCTTTCGGATATAACTAATTCAGCCAGAAAGAGTGAAGTTGGGTGAACTATGATACTGGAACACTTTAAAGAAGTTAATGTTACCAAACTAAAAGAATATATTTCAACCGACAGTTCACAAATGAATTCTGGATGTTTCCATATTATTGTTTTATTTATAACCAGTTCTTAAAAGTGCAGTAGAAAACTCGATCTGGGTCAGACAAGACTTTTAATAAATTATTGTTTTAGATAGTTCAAACCGATTATAATATAGGCTAAAATAAAAGTGAAAATACATAGTTATAAAACGAACCTGGAAATGATTTTTTGAACTTAAATTTTATCCAAATACATAATATATCTCAAAAAATCATAATAGAAGTAATTTAGAAACTTTTGTCAAGATAAACTTACAATATAAAATATTTAAAAATCTGTGAATTAAGTAGGGTTAATTAATGGTTTTGTTTCAACATAACTGTAGCTATGTTAATAGTATTTTACATTACGAGTACCGAAAGTAACGATAGCATAACGAGCGCAAATGCGGCTCGCCGGCCTAGCCGGAGAGCAGCATATTAGAGAGTTATGTTATTCGCCTTTCGCAAGAGTTACATGTACATCATTTTGCCTTTTCTGAAATTAAGTGTTTATTAATAAATAATTATTACGACAATTCTATTAGAAAATATGTTGGCAAACAAACTTTAAACTAACTTTAAAATCAAAAGTGCGCCCTGGAATATGTAAGACATATTTGTGTCAAACCTTTTTTAAAAATAATTAAAAAATCAAAAATTGTGAGTGTGGATATAAAAAAAACTCGCGGAAGAGGCAACCGCAAATTTGTTGCCAAAAAAGACAACAGAGACAGTTCCTTTAACGTAATTTAAAATTAAATCAGAAACTATAAAGGCGTCAACTCTATGGACTAAACATTACATTAAGAACACTAGTAGATATGGCCTGTCCAAAAGACAGATCGATGATTATATGCCCACAGTTTTTTACGGGAGAGTCCTTTCGGCGAAGCAGTGCTACAATGTTAACTAGAATGTTAACTGTCTCCACATCAAACGTCATGGAGGGTGTCGCTCTTCTACGGTCGCTGAAGGATACATAGAGGACTCCCTTCATGACAAAATAGTTCGAGCTAAAAGATTCAACAATTTCCCTATTCTACTCTCAAATATGTGCCAAGTGGGAACGCATATATATGAAGCATCTATGAGGAAGACCAGTTGGAACGTATATTGTGGGACAACTGTGTTTTCACCGTCAAATTGGTGACTGAGGCCTTGCAGGTTTGATGCGGTTGGTTGTGGGACCTTGGCAGTCCGTAGAGCTCACACCCTGTTGTTGAGCATTGCCAGTGCATGTTTTGGACCTTGGATGCTTTTTTACTAGTGGGATATTCTTAATAAATAGATTTTAATGCGAACAATGGTCGGGCGTAGCCCATCAGTTTGGCTAGTATTAATAAAGCATAATGTGCTGTTCTGTCTTACCATGGTGTATTGTTATTTTTCTGTTGAATTTCTGTTGAATCGTAACGAAAAATGCCGTTGGGTTAATGACACAAAATGTCTGAACAGTTTCTCCGTCCTTGAGGCACCTGAGGCTTTACTCGCGGTTATATTTGGAATTGGTAAAAAATTACAAAAAGTAAAAAAAAAACGTTTTCTTGCAAAATCGTCAAACACGGGTCTAGTTATTGTTAAAGGAGAGTCCAAATGCCAATTCTCATGCATGTGACATTGTCGATCTTCAAGTTATAAGAATTTTGTGAACAAACACTCCCAAAACCACCCTCTCATGTTTTCGCAGTTTGTAATTTTTTTTGCAAAATTGTCAAACATCCGTTCAGTCACTTTTAACGGAGAATCTAAATCCGAATTTTTACGACTCTAATACTGTCAGTTTTCAAGTTATAGGAATTTTAGGTAAAACCACCCCTAGTTTTTTCTCGGTCGGTAAAGAAATTTTTGCAAATTCGTCAAACACGGGTTTAGTTATTTTCAAAACAGTCTAAATTCCAATTTTCACGTTTTTAGCATGCTGGGATTTCGAGTTATGAAAATTTTGAGAAAAATTCAAATTTTCCGCCATTTGTGAATACATTTTTGGAAAATCGTCAAAATCGGGTCGAGTTATTTCCAAAAGCGGGTTCGGGTACGAATTTTTGCTTCTCTACAATTTTTGGTTTTCAAGTTACATATGTGAAGCCTAGAGAAACCCATTTTCACCCCCTTAGAAATGGAATTTTTAGAAATCCTTTCTTAGTGCGCCTATACGCCCTAAAAACTATGGAACTACCAAATTTCACATTTCAGGACTCAGGGGTTTGTGCGTTGATCAGTGAGCAGAAATCAGTTTTGCATTTATATATACGATGATAGATTTTAAACTTTGCGGCACTAGATCCTTATAAGACTGTCCGGTAATGTCAAGGTATTTGCAGGTTAAGTAGCACAAAAAAACTATTTATTACATCACTTTAATAATAATTTATAAATAAAGGTGCTTCCCGTCAAGTATTGTATTTTATTTCTTGTGCCCACGACATGAATCCTGAAAAATAAATTTAAAAAAATTGCAGCTGCATCTATTTAAATATTATGATCATATTAATATTATTAATGCCCGCAATATCAAATTTACTGTAATATAATTTGGAAACTAAATGAAGTCAGGAAATCTCCTTTTTCTTTTTTCTTACGAAATTTATGTATGCTTGGTTTTCCTGCATATTTAATAAACTGACTACGATTTAATTATGATTTATGCATACGTGTATTAAAAAATATTTCTATTTTGCTTGCAGATAATACCGGAGATTAAGTAGGATTGAAAAGATAAAATATATAAATATAATTTAAATAGTTTGGAACTATGTCAAACACAACGTAAATAGTACCTCGTATAAATAGGCATAAAATTCAGAGGGATTTAATATTAGACACTACGTAAAATAATATCCCAAAATAAATTCGTAACGTAAATGAGTCTGTCATAACGCGTGTGCTGTGGGCTTTGGCTATTGGCAACGATTGTAGTTCAGTCGGCACGTTATTTAAGAAAAACAACCTTGAATTCTATGTACATATCGTAGTTTTTATACAACGAAATTAAGACCGTTTGAATAAAATTGAGTAAATAATTTAAAACAATTTTGTAGTTTTTTATAATCTTAATTAGAAGGTCGACTAATATATTTATCGGTTTATTACTATGATTTTTTAATTTCGTTTGATATGAATCTGTAATAATGTCGTTAATTAAGCTGTTTCCAGAAATGGTAACTTAACCTATAAGCAAGTACGATCTGGCATCTAATATATAATTGTTGTTCCCTAATTAATATAATTTAGAAACTGCATGTCCCATTAAAATTTTATTGCTGTTCTAATTACTTAAAAGTGGGCGAACAGCATTTAACCCTACAATCGTCATAAATTAACAATAATTATTCAGTGTTATTATTACAGAAATATGTAAATACGCATTACCATAAATACACACGAATGAAATTATCTCATTGACAAGACATTTTCATGTTATTGTCGTGTCGCGATTCTTATTACTCGATTATCATAAATGCATAAGGAACAATAATAACAGCTCTGATTCCTCTTTTGGAGAAAACACATTTGCATACTGGAGACTGCCCCTTATAATTTAACTCAAGAAAAAAGACATTAATTGGCGTTTTGCAGTCGTAGCAGCCGATAACAAATTTTTCTATCCGTCAGAAAAAAGCTCCTCAAAACTGATTTCATTGAAACCGCAAGGCCGAACAGAAGTGACATATTTATTATTCACTGTCGCGGCAGGATCGGCTGTTCGTAACAGGGCGTAATACATAAATTTGTGCGGAATGGTTGAAATTAAAACAAGTAAATTGACGGTAATGAGGGAGGCAGTCCTGAAATGTCAAAGCTCGTCTGTATTAAAATTATTACCGTTGATATCATCTGTGTCAAAATTAATTAGATTTGCCGTCGAGCCATTTCAATTATGCACAATTTTAATTAAAAATGCTCCTATCGTAATCAATCATGGATTGTGCATTGTTACTTAACAAGAATAAAAGAAGCCGTGTGGGCAGCTTATTAAAGGCAAAATGTAAATAGGCTCGAAAATACTGAGTCACGGGCATATACGTTACACATTACTGCTGACATTAATTTGTTATAATGTAAGAAAATAATTGTATTATCTCGCCCACCGTTCGTGATATTCTATACGTGACCAGGCAGTTTCAATGGAAATGGCAATAATTGCAGAGAAAGTTTTTACATGATTTATGGGAAGATCGGGTAGTCGTTGGTTCAAATTTTGTTGCATTTTGCTTATGAATGATTCTCGTTAAAACACTAGATGGGCGATTATTCCTTGATTATTTTCTCAAGTTGAAATTAAATAAATGTAAATTTTCAATTTAAAAGTTATACATAGTTATTCCCTAAATAATGATAATAATAATTAATCCTGTATAATGTGCGGTGTTGTTTATTGGGTACTACAGTCATTTTAGTTGGTAGTATTTGTTTTTTAGTTCCACTCTGGTTTAGTCGGAAGTTACTGAATAAGTAATTTAGTTATGTTAGTTGGCTATCTACAGAGACAATAATTAGTTTGCCAAAGCTATTTTGGGAACATAAAGCGAGGAAGTAAAATGTTTCTATTTAGCTGATTGTTGGAATTGTTACTCAAGGGATTCAGTAAAAGCTTTCTGAAATAAATGGGAATTGCTGATATTGATCATGTGTTGTCTACGACAGTATCAATAAAAAAATAGCGTATAATATATGACTGAGATTTTGATTATTTAAAGTG
Source organism: Diaperis boleti (assembly GCA_963583935.1). Taxonomy (NCBI): domain Eukaryota; kingdom Metazoa; phylum Arthropoda; class Insecta; order Coleoptera; family Tenebrionidae; genus Diaperis; species Diaperis boleti. Next base: position 36,174,116 of record OY757248.1, on the reverse strand, counting down.
TTTAAAAATAACACATACGGTTGTATAGTAAGAACTATTAGTAAATAACCTCCTTATCTATTGGCCTAAACAAAAATAGCATATTGTTTCATTAGGAGCAAAAATCACTTTTCTCAGAATAAAACATGTTATAACTCCAAAAATCGCCCACGAAATAAAATCTGCCAGTTTACTAACCTCAATGTACTTCACTAATTTCACGATTATCTTCTAAAAGGACATTCACAAGTTTTATGAAATTCCGATTTCTTCAAAGTAATTTACCAATAAATAAATAGTTAGTTTTGCTTTATTATCCCATATATGTAATAAGTAGTGATAAGATCATGTCACACCTCCAAGAGAAATCTTCAAAGTTCTTGATGTCCAGATGTCCACATGCTCTGTGGAAATATTATGTAACACACCACAATGTTGTTACTAATCACACTTTACCTGGTGTATATCCTAATTATTATTGATGGAGAACAACGTTAAATGAGTGGTGAATGTGTTGATTAAAATACTGCATAGTGCAGTTCAAAACATAACCAAATATTTGGCGATCCAGTTTAATTAGTTGTTGGAACAAAATCCGATAGGAGATATTGTTGATTGAATAAAACACCGTTCCCTGTGAACCTTTTCCTCACAACAAGAACAACACAAACATACGCCATTTCAAGATTTCAATATGATTTCAATGACAGTTCGAGACAAGTCCGCCTCGCACGACGACGTCCTCACAGGGTTCCATTACCGGGACATGAAATTAGGCCTTTACACATAATACAACTGCACCGTAAGTATTTAAAAAACAACAAAAAACACGACTCTTTCTAAATATACTTCTAAACAATAGTATTTCCCAAACATTAACACTGTCAAAATTGTCTGGCCTCTCGAATTTTTCAAAGCACATGATTGGTCAATTGAGCGGCAGACAAAATCTTGGTGAACCTAGGCAGAAAAAATGGTCAATTAAGCGTCAGATAAAGTCATGGCAGAGAAATGGCCATTTTTCATTACCTATTGACATATACAATGTCATGTTTTTCTGACGTTTGAAGAAAAAAGACTTTTTTAGGCGATGATTACGAAAAATGTGATTTTACGGCCTCTTTTGGAGCCGTAAAGTTTTACTTTTTTGTACGCATCTGTCAAACTCTACTTTTTTGGGACTGATCTGTCAAACTCCACTTTTTTGGGACTGATCTGTCGGAAACTAAAACTTTTGATACTTTTCAAGAAATCTGTCGTTTGCTCTTGAGATTTAACCGAAGGATTTAACATCAGCTGTTTTAGGTCGCTGGCTGCTGTTGAAAATCAGCTGATTTTTAATCGTCTTTGTCATTGTGATGGGGTCATCTGGGATTGTTATAGTCATGTGTACTGCGGCTTTGTGTTATACAATATTGGCGACCCGTGTAATTTGTGTTGCTATTTACACTGGCGGTCATTTCTGCACATTTTAGAAAGTGATTTATTAATGTCTTAAAAAAATTATATGACCAAATTTTTAAATTCATTTGTGATCATCGCCTAAAAAACGTCGTATGCACCTCGGCCAAAAGTGCTTTTTTGGCCTTATCTGCATTGTGTCCTCGGCTTACGCCTCGGCCACAAACAGCAGATGCGTCCAAAAAAGCTAACCTTTACGACCTAGGTACACAAATTACTATTTTGCTGAAATGAGTGCCGTGAACGACTGCCAATTAGTTTCAGTTTTACTTTTACAGTTAACGGGGTGCACTAAATTTTCTGAAAATACGTTTATTTTCAAATAGTGACATGACCGATATCACGTACGATGACATCCGTAGGAACGCTCTTCGGCTCGGGAGGTGTACAGTGTGCGATTTATTAGAGAATGTTCCTCTAAACATAAGGCAAATTTGGTTCTTACAAGACGGAGCTCTGCTCCATAGTGCCCGGTATTGTGACCCCCACGATTTCCAGATTAAAATCCATGTGATTTTTTCACGTCGGGTCACCTGAAACAGCTTGTGTACGCAAAGCCTGCAAATACAGCAGAAGAAACAGGTTAAAAAAAATGCGGCAAGAACAATTCGCAAAATGCCGGATATTTTTGTCCTGGCGTCGCGTTCGGGCCTGCATCGATAATGGGGACATTTAAAGCAATTTTTGTGAGTTCACGGCAGGCGGTAAGATTTGCAGAAGCTACACTTGCTTTCTGTTCAGGTCATCATTCCTGTAAAAATCAACCATGCATATTTTTCTGAGTTGATAGAAGACAGTAAATATTTTCAATCACCCTGTATAATATGTATTCTCGAAGTGCTAAATATAAATAGTGGTAACTCCGCTATTTTTCATGTTTGTGCTGATTTCAACTGTTTTGCAGTTTGCTTATGAAAAATTCTATCTTAAGATATAATAATGGAACCGGCGCATTCACCATTTTTTAATTTCTCACAGCCTTTGCGTCCTCAAAATCGGATAATTTGACATTTAGAATGCTTAAGTTGATTTGAGTTGACAGTGATTAAACCATAAATTTAGTTTTTAACAGCGATTTCTAGATTGTGACCACTGACGTCGAATTAGAACAGCTATTTATGTAACGAGTCTTTATGACTTTATAGACAAGCCGTGTTTATCATCAGAGTGAGCGTACTGAGCAGGCATTCATAAATAAGTTCCATAAAAGGTCTTATGTTCGATTACATTAAATTTTTTATTAAAATTTCAATATATCTAAGTCGAACTCCACAAACTTTAATAAGTGTATAATTACAAATGGAACATGTTTTGGCAGAACACTACTGCCATCATCAGCTCTAATTTAACAAGAGATTAATGATACAATTGAATTACAGAGGGGTTCTTACCTTAAAGCATATAAAAAATTATGACGTTGACGTAATTTTGAATTAAATTTGACGTTTTCAAAGGGTTACATGATTTTTAAAAGATTTCGTAAAAACAACATTTTATAAGATGTAAAAATTAAAAATGGATCAAAGAAAAATCAAATTTTTCACCGCTCAAACAAACTTACCAGATTCTCTTTGATCCATTTTTAATTTTTACATTTTATAAAATGTTGTTTTTACGAAATCTTTTAAAAATCATGTAACCCTTTGAAAACGTCAAATTTAATTCAAAATTACGTCAACGTCATAATTTTCATATTCTTTAAGGTAAGAATCCCTCTGTAATTCAATTGCATCATTAATCTCTTGTTAAATTAGGGCTGATGATGGCAGTAGTGTTCTGCCGAAACATGTTCCATTTGTAATTTTACACTTATTAAAGTTTGTGGAGTTCGACTTAGATATATTGAAATTTTTATTTAAATTTACTATACTTAGATTTATCGACATTCTTCTGGTTTATTAAATTTTTTTCTTAAAAATATTTCTAAAATGTTCGCCTCAGTTTGATTATTTTGTTACTAATGTTTACCTACGCCGGCCGTTCGCTTGTTGTTTATAGAAGTGACATTTTGTGGTGATCTTTTAAAATTAAAAAGGGAGATACAAAAAATACTTTTTTTTAAAGTAGTTGTTATTACTGTTTTAGATATGGAAAGGCGATTACACATAATATTTTACAACAGTTTTTAAGGCCATTTGTTTAAAAAAAAATTTCAAACAAACGGACTAATTACATTTAGATTTTTTTAGTGATGAGTGGAAAAATGTGATTTGAGCAATACACAATTTAAATATTTAAAATACACTATTATGTTTTTCTAATATTATTGCCTCTTTCAGCAGATAAGAAAATTAAAGGGAATAAATTAAACTAGCACCAAAATGTTTATTTATGACGAAACCGAAGACTAAAATAACTAATGTGTACCCAAAATTATTGATTTGTCACAAAAAAAATACTGCCCGCATTTAGAGTTTCACGTATAGGGAAATATGACCTTCTTGGAGTATGTTTCAATAAATGGTCGAGCACGTAGCGCGATGCACCAATTTCAATGATCCCCGGAAAAACAAATATTGCAGGCTGAGTGACCGTTCAGGAGTCATCACATTTAGTGGTGACCGTAAATAAATTATCAGACATTAGTATTGAAATTAGTATTGGTGTACACACTTTGGTGAGAGAATAGTTCATTAATATAATTGTAATTTTAATAATTGTAATGGGTTGTAGAGAATACAAAGAAATACCAAAATCCATAACTATTTATTATATACTGGTTTCAAGTGTTAAAATAAAAGAGAAAAAAGAAGTGAACAAATACTAAAAATAACATTATATTTGAAAATGTGTTTGATTGGATCTTCACAAAATTAACTTTTCTTTAAATTTTGGGGTCACGTTAATGTCGTTTTTAAGGTTTTCAATCTTTGAATTTTGGAAACTTAAAATTATAAAATTAATAATTACAATTTTTTTTGAATTTAGCGGTTGGTGGTCCTGGTCTTCTCTTCGCATGTCAAATCTGTAATTTAAAATGTTTCAAAAAGAAAAACTTGCATTTGATGACTAGAATTTTACTTTCAAAATTTTGAAATCTAAAAGTTTCTAAATCTCCAAATTAGCAATCTTTACATATGTGCGAAGTAGTGCTAAATAAATAATGGTATTCTTCATTTTTGTAATCATTTTACTTAGACCAGTACATTCACATTTCGGCAAAATTTGTATTCCGGCGCATCCACCACTTTTAAATGTGCTTATTAATTTTTTTGCACAATGTTAAAACCATCGTGTTCTTTTTGGGATGGACATAAAGGTTGGAACAAAATGTTTATTGAAATTTATTCTGGTCGGCTGTCCTCCACGCATTTTCATTATTTGAAGATATACGACTTTATAATTTTTATAGGTCCAAATTTAATTTTGTATATAAAATAATAGTAATTTGTGTACCTAGGCCGTAAAGGTTAGCTTTTTTGGACGCATCTGCTGTTTGTGGCCGAAGCGTGAGCCGAGGACACAATGCAGATAAGGCCAAGAAAGCACTTTTGGCCGTGGTGCACACGACGTTTTTAGGCGATGATCACAAATGAATTCAAAAATTTGGTCATATAATTTTTTTAAGACATTATTACTATAATTAGTGGGGACGCATGGGAATAAAACGACTAGTGTAGTAGGTATTACGGCCCCTCAGATGGTAGCTACGCCCACCTGCCCCTAGGGGAGGGCTCTCCCAAGGCAGCTCCCCCCGTCCCTTAACTTCAGTCACTTTAGTCGTGTCCTTATAAAGGTGAGGCACACACCATATTTTGTACACATCTGTAAATGACATTTTTCAGATTATTTATGATACAAAAACTGCAACATTAACGTCGTAGTACTTTAAAGTAGAATTTTAAAGTCCCAGTACTCTCCACTCACAAAACAACTGGTATTCTTTCTCATATTATTAATAGTAATTTGTATTTTTGCATTAATATAAATTTAATACAACCAAGCAAATTTGTATTTGACTATATTTGACAGGCATGATTTTCTTTGAGACTGCAATATTTTCGAAGATATGGCAACAAAGATATGACTTTGCCTGAGTACTTTGTTTTTCCCACAATAAAAGTTAATATCGATTACTGTCGTTATTTACATTTACCCAAATAAGGACATTTTATCTCCAACAACCTTTGTGGCTTTCTAACATAAAATATAACACCATCAGGACAGTATGCTAGCCATGGATAAAGATGTCATTACAATTCCCATTTTTTTATGTTGTAAGTGGGGCTGTTTTTTTGTTGGTGTTGAAGGCCACTGGTTCCATTTCATTCCCATATGGAGTTGGTTTAGATGTTATGTGTTTTTAATGGATTTTTTTTTCAACATTGTGCTCCAGACTTGTTTTTTAAAGGTACACACTGAGTGACATTTTGATCCTACGATAAATAATTTATACTAGCACCTTCAATTAACTGAAAAGTATTTTCCAACCTGTTATTCGATTTCCTCTTTTTGTTCTCCACATTGAACAAATAGGTAGTTGTAGTTGGATGTAATTAAGTAATGTGGACAGTTTTAAATACATGGTCTACAATGTCATAATTTAGTATTGACTTAATGGTAAATCACTTTCTAAAATGTGTAGAAATGACCGCCGGTGTAAATAGCAACACAAATTACACGGATCGCCAATATTGTATAACACAAAGCCGCAGTACACATGACTATAACAAATACAGATGACCCCCTCACAATGACAAAAACGGTTAAAAATCAGCTGATTTTCGACAGCAGCCAGCCACCTAAAACAGCTGATGTTAAATCCTTCGGTTAAATCTCAAGAGCAAACGACAGATTTCTTGAAAAGTATCTAAAGTTTTAGTTCCTGACAGATCAGTCCCAAAAAAGTGGAGTTTGAGAGATCAGTCCCAAAAAAGTAGAGTTTGACAGATGCGTACAAAAAAGTAAAACTTTACGGCTCCAAAAGAGGCCGTAAAATCACATTTTTCGTAATCATCGCCTAAAAAATATTTTTTTGCAAGCATTGAATTTTCCAACCATTATGGCCAACACTGTACGCGTCTGGTTAGTTTAGAATTTTTAGTTTTGGAATTTTTGTGTGCCATTACTATTAGTATTAAAAAACGTACTTCTCAATTAAAACATATAATACACTACATAATTTTGTACTGATCTATAAACGATAAAGGTAAGTTAATATTTATCCATAGTTGTTTGTTTTAACTAGTGAATATCCTCGAGGCATCTGCAGCTACAACCGACCCAAATAACACGTGTGTTTAGACGAGGAGATAAATTCCACAACTTGTGCTACCTCGAACAACAACGACAAAAAACGCACCATAACACAACTATATCAATATTGCACAGACTTTACGGTCCCATAAAGTTATCCACACAAAATCAGTGGGTGGCAGCACACGTCGGGAACATCGTTTTGTCGTCGGTAGCGTTATCGTTTTAACGTTTGAATGAACACTAAATTTCATGAAAAAGGACGTTTCTGTAAAAGTGCAGTTCGAGACAACATTGTCACAGTATTATGAAACATCGTTTTTCTACGATAGTGTAGTCAGCGTAGCTAAAGGCCGTGTACCGTGGATAATTTACTGCGAGACAAAATGGGAAATTCAACAGGGTGATTTTTGATACAATGCCCTTTTTTTGTTGGTCGCATTTCTTCTTCTTTTATATTATTTTACGTTTTTTATATCAATGTCCATAAGTACTTACTTTCTGATTTAGGTAAAAGCTGGTTAGTTCGGAACAGACATTTAAATTAATCAATTGCAATTCTTATTGTTCTGATTGTAATAATTTAATCTAATAATTGAGGTAGTTCTGTTGATTTGAGCTGGTTTAGCCAAAGTAAAAAATTATTAGATATTTAACAAAGATGGACCCACAACAATGAATCAAATTTTTTTGACATTGATTGAAGTCATTTATCTCAGAACAACTAAAAACTAACACCAAGTTCCAGTTTCAAAAACTAATTTATTCTTTAATTAAGGATAATGGTGACTACAGATGTGTCACAAAAAAACTGAATTATAATATGTTTCACTTATATAACTACGTAAACATTATAGTAACGATATATTTATTATTTCTGCAGAAATACAAAAAAATCTGTGGGAATCTTGAAAGATTTCCGAACGTGCCGCAATTAAGCCGATTCGACGCTTCCTGCTGCAGCATTTACATATTCATGAAAAGGTGCAATGTAGTGCTGAAAATCAGGAAATCTGTAAACAGAGAGGGGAAACCGTATTACAGCGGATCAGGAGGGGAAACGTAAGTATTAACTTCCTCGTTCGCCACTTTACGCGCTTCATTCCTAACTTCATCGCATATTATTTAATCCTCTTAGATCTCTACCCAGTTATCTAAGGCTTCAGAAGAATTATGACAAAGCGTGTGTGATACATCGTAACTAGATACTGAATTTTTTAGAGCTTTCATTGAATCGATAGCGGTCGGCTGAAAACTGAGGACGCCTTGAATTACAAATTGTTTTTTGACCTCTGAAAACTATGAAACGTATGTGACGGATGCCTAGTAAACTGTTTTTTTACAAACGAGGCGGTAAAACAACGAAGAACACTGGGCTGTTGCAGATATTTAAGAAGAAGACTGTTCTGACCACAATTAAGCTCATGTAGCAGAATACTTGTTATAGTAAAATAATTTTATATTATCAATGAGTGTATAACTCGCCTTTGACTCGTTGTCGTGTAATAGGGCCATTATACACAACTATTATCTACAACTGCCACAATTAAATAGGTACTTAAAAATAATATAAAACAGGAGAATTTATTGTCGTATTTCACAACGAGGTCTTAGAATATAATATGTGTATTGCTAAAATGTATTTTCTTTTTTTTTTGGCATCTACATCATGTAAAATTAAGTAATAATACATGTTTCTCTTAACAAGCAAAGTACAGTCGCGGTCACAGAATTTCGTCACTTTTATGACATTTCAAAATGCCAGAAGTATCTAATTTTAATAAATTTAGAATTATACACCTTGCGGAAGATGGCGTGTCTTCAACAAACATTAGGGCAGAATTAGGCATACCCTAAACCACAATAAGGTTAGGAATAATTAAAGACTGTTTCACAACAAATGTCAGATGAGTGACAATTACTGACGAAATTCTGTGACCGTAACTGTACAATAAAAGGTTTAAAAAAATCGGCATTACACCTAAACGGAATCACTCGAAGGCGCTATTGTACGCGTCGCTGATTGGTCCCAAAAGCTAAGTGGAGCGGATTCGTTCAAAAACGTATACGTCACGAACGCGCGCGTTTTAAACCATTGTCCACTTCTATTAGAAATTGATAACATACCAAACACCAAAAAATTGAAATAGGTGCTACATTGGGCAATGTTTGATCGTATCTAAACAGTTTTTGCAAATTGGATAGTGTAATAGAACCTCATTTTCACAACCGAATAATTGTACTTTTGATTTGACATGCGTAAAGCTTCATTATTTGACAGTTGTAGTTAAACATATTATGTTTTGAGTATACACAAATTGTCGTTTAATTTCCGTGCAATACATATTTAATAATAATCATTAGTATTATTTGCCTTTTCATTTTACAAATCCTGAATTCAATTCTTCCTAATGGTTGTTATCGATGTATATTCAGAAATATAATACTATGAGCGGAAAGCATTCTCCGGAAACGTCGCTTAATGATGTTTATGCAGAATAATCAGTGAAATATAATTGATGATTAACGTAGACAGCAAAAATATTTTTCAATTTTAATTCAATTCTCCGTAAATTCGGATTTGTGAGTATGAACTAATTAATAATTATTATTATTAATTTAATAATAAGAGATCATTAATAATGTATGAAAAAGAGTACGTACCACATTAGAACATCAATACGAACAATAAAATATAAACAAGAAGAATGTTCCTAAATCCAAGTGGAGTAAATTTAAATTAAAATTTAAATATATCTATGTCGAACTCCACAAACTTTAATAACTGTAAGATTACTAATGGTACATGTTTCGGCAGAACACTTCTGCCATCATCAGCCCTTAAAGAATATAAAAAATTATGACATTGACGTAATTTTGAATTAATTTTTTTTTAAAAAACGTCAAATTTAATTCAAAATTACGTCAATGTCATAATTTTTTATATTCTTTAAGGGCTGATGATGGCAGAAGTGTTCTGCCGAAACATGTACCATTAGTAATCTTACAGTTATTAAAGTTTGTGGAGTTCGACATAGATATATTTAAATTTTAAAATAAAATATAATACCTACATCTATACAGGGTGTTATGGAAGCCCTAGCAGAAACTTTAACAACAAGTAGAACTCGTCAAAATAAACATTTTTTTAATCTATCATTTTTTTCCCAAATGCTCCCTTACGTAGTTAAAATTAAGAATAGTTTGTACGAATAGAGTACGACAGTAAATAATTCAATTTCAACAAATATTGCCTTAAGCTGATTGGCTTCTAAGGCCTCCTTATATAAGAATGCATCCCTATTTCTCTTGGTCACGCCATAACTTGAAAACCGCTGGACCCATTTAGCTATTTTTTGTTTTGAAATTTTCCTTGAAGCTCGAGCAAGGTTCTTTAGATTTGCCTCCGCCCCGAATAGCAGAATAACTATTAAAACATCGGAAAAATTACAGGGGCGGAGAGCATGGTACAGGGCCACCAAAATTTGTCGTACTCGGCTTTATGAGCTTATTTCTCAAATTTCCCAATTTTCTGGACGGTTCAGGTGTCCTAACTGATCCAGCTCAATTTTCCAGGTTCCTCAGTTTCACAAGTGGTCAGGTTTCTCAAATCTTACATTTTTAGGCTTTTCAGCTTTCCAACTTTTCAGACTCTCAAGGCTCCTCGATTTCTCAAATTTTTTAAATTTTGCCTGTTTCGAAAATTTGGCAATTTCTCAGGTGCCCCGAATTCCCTAATTTTGGTTCCTCGGGTTTCCCAAATTCTCAGGCTTGTTCGCTTACCCAAGCCTCTCAATTTTTCTATTTCACAATTGTTGCTCGGATTTCTCAAATTTCACTTTTTGCAGGTTTCCCAACTTCTCAAGTTTCCCAGTTCTCAATTTTTCTAGGTTTCTGAGCCTATTTCTCAAATTTCCTAATTTTTTAGAGGGCTCAGGACTGATCAAGCTCAATTTTCCAGGTTTCTCAGTTTCACAAGTGCTCAGGTTTCTCAAATCGTACATTTTTAGGCTTTTCAGGTTTCCAAGTTTTCAGACTTTCAAGGCTCCTCAATCTCTCAGATTTTTTAAATTTTGCCTGTTTCGAAAATTTGGCAATTTCTCAGGTGACCCGAATTCCCTAATTTTGGTTCTTCGGGTTTCCCAAATTCTCACGCTTGTTCGCTTACCCAAGTCTCTCAATTTTTCTATTTCACAATTGTTGCTCGGATTTCTCAAATTTCACTTTTTGCCGGTTTTATAACTTCTCAAGTTTCCCAGTTCTCAATTTTTCTAGGTTTCTGAGCTTATTTCTCAAATTTCCTAATTTTTTGGAGGGCTCAGCAGTCCCAACTGATCAAGCTCAATTTTCCAGGTTCCTCAGTTTCACAAGTGCTCAGGTTTCTCAAATCGTACATTTTTAGGCTTTTCAGGTTTCCAACTTTTCAGACTTTCAAGGCTCCTCAATTTCTCAGTTTTTTTAAATTTTGCCTGTTTCGAAAATTGGGCAATTTCTGAGGTGACCCGAATTCCCTAATTTTGGTTCCTCGGGTTTCCCAAATTCTCACGCTTGTTCGCTTACCCAAGTCTCTCAATTTCTCAATTTTACAATTGCTTGAATTTCTCAAATTTCACTTTTTGCCGGTTTTCCAACTTCTCAAGTTTACTAGTTCTCAATTTTTCTAGGTTTCTGAGCTTATTTCTCAAATTTCCCAATTTTCTGGACGGCTCAGTTGTCCCAACTGATCAAGCTCAATTTTCCAGGTTTCTCAGTTTCACAAGTGCTCAGGTTTCTAAAATCGTACATTTTTAGGCTTTTCAGGTTTCCAACTTTTCAGACTTTCAAGGCTCCTTGATTTCTCAGATTTTTTAAATTTTGCCTGTTTCGAAAATTTGGCAATTTCTCAGGTGCCTCAAATTCCCTAATTTTGGTTCCTCGGGTTTCCCAAATTCTCACGCTTGTTCGCTTACCCAAGTCTCTCAATTTCTCAATTTTACAATTGCTTGAATTTCTCAAATTTCACTTTTTGCCGGTTTTCCAACTTCTCAAGTTTACTAGTTCTCAATTTTTCTAGGTTTCTGAGCTTATTTCTCAAATTTCCCAATTTTCTGGACGGCTCAGTTGTCCCAACTGATCAAGCTCAATTTTCCAGGTTTCTCAGTTTCACAAGTGCTCAGGTTTCTAAAATCGTACATTTTTAGGCTTTTCAGGTTTCCAACTTTTCAGACTTTCAAGGCTCCTTGATTTCTCAGATTTTTTAAATTTTGCCTGTTTCGAAAATTTGGCAATTTCTCAGGTGCCTCAAATTCCCTAATTTTGGTTCCTCGGGTTTCCCAAATTCTCACGCTTGTTCGCTTACCCAAGTCTCAATTTTTCTATTTCACAATTATTGCTCGGATTTCTCAAATTTCACTTTTTGCAGGTTTCCCAACTTCTCAAGTTTCCCAGTTCTCAATTTTTCTAGGTTTCTGAGCTTATTTCTCAAATTTCCTAATTTTTTAGAGGGCTCAAGACTGGTCAAGCTCAATTTTCCAGGTTTCTCAGTTTCACAAGTGCTCAGGTTTCTCAAATCGTACATTTTTAGGCTTTTCAGGTTTCCAAGTTTTCAGACTTTCAAGGCTCCTCGATCTCTCAGATTTTTTAAATTTTGCCTGTTTCGAAAATTTGGCAATTTCTCAGGTGACCCGAATTCCCTAATTTTGGTTCCTCGGGTTTCCCAAATTCTCACGCTTGTTCGCTTACCCAAGTCTCTCAATTTTTTTATTTCACAATTGTTGCTCGGATTTCTCAAATTTCACTTTTTGCCGGTTTTATAACTTCTCAAGTTTCCCAGTTCTCAATTTTTCTAGGTTTCTGAGCTTATTTCTCAAATTTCCTAATTTTTTGGAGGGCTCAGCAGTCCCAACTGATCAAGCTCAATTTTCCAGGTTTCTCAGTTTCACAAGTGCTCAGGTTTCTCAAATCGTACATTTTTAGGCTTTTCAGGTTTCCAACTTTTCAGACTTTCAAGGCTCCTCGATTTCTCAGATTTTATAAATTTTGCCTGTTTCGAAAATTTGGCAATTTCTCAGGTGCCCCGAATTCCCTAATTTTGGTTCCTCGGGTTTCCCAAATTCTCACACTTGTTCGCTTACCCAAGTCTCAATTTTTCAATTTCACAATTATTGCTCGGATTTCTCAAATTTCACTTTTTGCAGGTTTCCCAACTTCTCAAGTTTCTTTTTCTAGGTTTCTGAGCTTATTTCTCTAATTTCCTAATTTTTTGGAGGGCTCAGCAGTCCCAACTGATCAAGCTCAATTTTCCAGGTTTCTCAGTTTCACAAGTGCTCATGTTTCTCAAATCGTATATTTTTAGACTTTTCAGGTTTCCAACTTTTCAGATTTTCAATACTCCTCGATTTCTCAGATTTTTTAAATTTTGCCTGTTTCGAAAATTTGGCAATTTCTCAGGTGCCCCGAATTCCCTAATTTTGGTTCCTCGGGTTTCCCAAATTCTCACGCTTGTTCGCTTACCCAGGTCTCAATTTTTCTATTTCACAATTATTGCTCGGATTTCTAAAATTTCACTTTTTGCAGGTTTCCCAACTTCTCAAGTTTCCCAGTTCTCAATTTTTCTAGGTTTCTGAACTTATTTCTCAAATTTCCCAATTTTCTGGACGGCTCAGGTGGCCCAACTGATCAAGCTCAATTTTCCAGGTTTCTCAGTTTCACAAGTGCTCAGGTTTCAAATCTTACATTTCAGGCTTTTTAGGTTCCCCGAATCCCCCAATGTGGGTTCCTCGGGTTTCTCAAATTCTCATGTCTGTTCGCCTGCTCAAGTCTCTCAATTTCTCAATTTTACAATTGCTCGGATGTCTGAAATTTCACTTTTTGCAGGTTTTCCAACTTCTCAAGTTTCCCAGTTCTCAATTTTTCTAGGTTTCTGAGCTTATTTCTCAAATTTTCTAATTTCTTGGACGGCCTAGGAGTCCCAAATGATCAAGTTAAATTTTGCAGGTTTCTCAGCTTCACAAGTGCTCAGGTTTTCCAACTCTCAGACTCTCAAGGTTCTTAAGGAGTAAACTCCAAAGTTTCACTTTTGTTGCGCGTGAACTCCACACACAATTTTTTTGATGCTATCTCGAGAACGGATTGACTGATTTTTTTCGGGGACGAATAACTATTAAAACATTGGAAAAATTAATGAAGAAAATTTTCTCATACATTTTGTATGGAATGCATTTTGTATGCTTGTTCCGATAATGCCAGTAAATGGCGCAGCGTGCATTATCTTTTGATAAAAAAAAATAATTATTTAATTCAGCTAATAAGTTAACACAACATTTAATGATTCTGGGGCGGTACAAAGTTCGCCGAGCCAGCTATTACTTAATACAAATTAATCTCTGTTTGTCTGATTAAGGTACCAAATATCGAATTGTAGTCGCGTCAATAAATACATAGAACAGGCAATCTTCGGAAGTCCTCAAAAACAGCTTCGATTTTAATGATTTTTTTTGTGAATGTTTATTTTTATATATTATTCAAAATCAGAAACCTTTTGAAGTGGGGAAATAATTATTTACATTGTTTAAACACTATTTATTATATTTATATAAAAAAAAATAGTTTTTCAATACTTATTCTACAAATAATATACGAAAGTAAATTATAAAATTATTATGAATTGTGGATTATTTATTTTAGACATTTGTAAATAAAATAATTAAAAATTGTTCATCAATACTTGTAGGAAGGAAAAATTTGATAATTTTTCTCGATTTCCATGGGAGTCGCTCATCAGATCCTGACTTTTTGACAATGGAACCACCTCAAGAGTATACCCTTTCAAATAAAAGAAGAATTTTGAAAATCGGCCCACAATTGACGCAGAAATCGGTGAACATACATGATGAAGTCGGCTAATAAAAGGGAGCGAAAATTTGAGGATTTTTCTCGATTTCCATGGGATTTCCTGATCAGATCTTGACTTTTTGACAATGAAACTACCTCAAGAGTATACCCTTTCAAATAAAAGAAGAATTTTGTAAATCGGTACACAATTGACGAAGAAATTGATGAACATACATGAAGTAAATTTGAGGATTTTGCTCGATTTCCATGGGATTCCCTGATCAGATCTTGACTTTTTGACAATGAAACTACCTCAAGAGTATACCCTTTCAAATAAAAGAAGAATTTTGTAAATCGGTACACAATTGACGAAGAAATTGATGAACATACATGAAGTAAATTTGAGGATTTTGCTCGATTTCCATGGGATTCCCTTATCAGATTCTGACTTTTTGACAATGGAACTACCTTAAGAGTATACCCTTTCAAATAAAAGAAGAATTTTGAAAATCGGCCCACAATTGACGAATAAATCGGTGAACATACATGAAGTAGGTTAATAATAGGGAGCGAAAATTTGAGTATTGTTCTCGATTTCCATGGGATTCCCTGGTCAGATCCTGATTTTTTGATAATGGAACCACCTTAAGAGTATACTCTTTCAAATAAAAGAAGAATTTTAAAAATCGGTCCACAATTGACGAAGAAATCGGTGAACATACATGAAGTCGGTTAATAAAAGGGAGCGAAAATTTGAGTATTTTTCTCGATTTCCATGGGATTCCCTGGTCAGATCCTGATTTTTTGATAATGGAATCACCTTAAGAGTATACCTACCCTTTCAAATAAGAGAAGAATTTTGTAAATCGGTCCACAATTGACGAGGAAATCGGTGAACATAAATGAAATATAAATATATAAATGTTCTGAGGTAACAAGCATTAAAAAAAAAACATACAACCGAATTGATAACTTTCTCCCTTTTTGAAGTCTGTTAAAAAAAAACGCAAAACAATTTTTTTTAGATAAATATCATACATATTGTTTAAATAATATTAATAATTATGTCCCCGCTCCAAAAGGTTTCTAATTATAAATAATATAAAAAAAGCGAATATTTAAAAAAAAAACATCAAAATCGGAGCTGTTTCTGAGGACTTCCGAGAAAAAGACTTTATTGACGCGACTATTGTTGCAATGACAGAAAGTAGAAGATAGTGAAGAGTCCGTTGAAGTAGACAACAATCTGAACTCGGTACCTACAAATCAGTTTTGTTCGATTGGATATTAAAAAAAACCGTTTTTTTCTACTTTGGTGTCATAATTGAGTTTTTGTGAAACTAAAAGTAGCGTCACAAAGGAACTTTTTGTGGAACTGTTTTTTTTATACTATTTCAATACGTTGGTATTGAGCATTTATAGCCAACTCCTGTCGAGGTCAAGCCAAGTCTCAACTTTTCTGATAAATAACATAACCACTAACACAACCAGTACTACCTAATCCTAAAAGTCCCTAGAATATTTAAAAAGCATAATTTTAACATTTTCATAAAATGAAGAGCTCCAAAATAGAAAAAATAGTATATTATACTCGTTTAACCAGGCATTGTGACATTCGTTCTATTCGTTCCCAAACCCACTCATGTCACAATGAAGGCTCTTGTTAAACTCGTATAATAATGTACTATTAATGGATGATAGTATACCTATAATTATTAATCTGCCTATAAAGTTTTGGTATATTTTTCCTTTTCCATTTTATTTATATCAAATTATAATTCAATTGTAATTAAATTTTTTTTTCATTAAGCGTTTTTTTTTGGTATTAAAGGATTTACAGTTTTCACTATCTTTCTATTTTCCTTCTTCCTGTAGGGCTGTTATTCTCTTTATTCATCTGCTGTCGCTGGCTCTAATTAAATACATGCCCCTACCATTTTAATCTTTTCGTTTCTATGTACGTTATTATTAGGAGTATTTCTTATTCTTTGTTTTATTTCCTCATTCCTATTTCCTTTCCACAGTATGTCTCCTGCCACTAGTTTGCCTTTTTTTTGTTTATTATTCAGGTTTCGTATTATCGTTTTATAAATAATCTGCGTTTTTGTCTTCATACTTGGATGTCTATCTCATCAGACAGAGCTGAGTTGTCTAATTGCTTTTCTTGTTTGTCCTAACTTTTGCTTAATCTCATGCGTTCCACAAATGGTCTTCCATTCGTCGTCTGATATTGTGACAAATTTTGAAACCGATTTTAAGCTGTAAGTACCCCTTCCATTAACGTCGCCGCTCATTTATTTTAGTTTCGAATCGAAAATATTTATTCATCGTAAAAAAAAATCTGCATCATTTTTATTCAGAACAGGTTTCATAGTTTTATTTTGGGACATGAACATTTCATTCTGCACATACTATGAATTAATAGATTGATTTTTAAAAATATATATTATTCCATTCATTTTTTACGCGTATATCCGCATTTCTTTATTGTAGCGACAAGCTATTCAACGAAAATTTTTTAAATCTAAATTTTAATACATTGTCCTTTACGAGGCCTACTAAAGAAATATACAGGCCCTTAGTTTTGTCTAGTTAATCAGTCATTTCACAAAATAGTGTAACGGACGTGAACTCTTAATGATGTCATCAATACTCCCGTGTTACATTTTCTCCAATATTCGGTACACATCGAAAGCATGACGTCATCCATGATGTCCTGGAAATGGAAGTCTGAAATCATTGTCGAGAAGATTCTAGATGTTTTGTGAGAATTCGATTATGTAATCAATGTAGAAGGATGTGGCCAATATATTTATTACAGGACGTTGTAGTGGTGGACCAGTGACAATCAGTCCCAGTTAATCAGTCAAGTTGCCTTTATCGCGATGTGTAAATAAATATACTAGACCGTTTAGTGATTCGTAAATATTCTAAATAATGTAAATATTGTAATTTAAGAAACCAAAAATAAATTGTACACAGTGAGTAATTGAACACAGAAACACAACAATAACATCAATGGCTATTCAGAGGAAGGGCTTAGTTTATTGGGTGTGAACCCACATTTAATTTAATCGTGTAAACGAGCTTGCGAATCATGGCTACCTATGGAAACACTAATTGCAGCATATACAAGTAATTATAACAAACGTTGTTTGTACTATTGAAACCTTTTGCTGACAAGCACATGTGACAAGGGTCTCCTATCACTTACGTATCCACACTAATTTATTAGTTCTATCAAGTTTGTTAATGAGCATATAAAGTTCACCACTTTGTCGAGCTTTGTTCTAAACCGAACTTAAATCTTGGATGCTTCAAGTTCTGGCGTTATAAATAAATGTTCCAAGTAAATACAAACAAATAACAGAACATAAACACGATGTACAGTGTTGAGATTAACCGGATGGTGTTAAACAAGATTGGAATGGCTACATTAGTTTGCAGGAAATTTTGTGTAAGTAAAAGATATGGGTGGGTTTTTAGACATTTTATTAAAAAATAAACTGCAGTAAATAGCATAGTAAAGGTACGGTTTTTACGGAAAGAGAAATTGGAAAAGTTTCCTGGAAAACAGTTTTTCCAGAATTGGAAGATTGGAAAATTTCGTAAAAAATTGTTTACCGTTCAACTTAAAAATTTTGAAACTAACTAACTTTAAAAAAAAAGCAATAGATGGTTGTCATTTCTCATCCATTTAGTCAGTCGATGAGTATAGTGGTCAGGGTGGCTCACCCGCCCACCACACTCATAAACGGTGCCAAAACCATACGCTTTTTAGTCACAAAGAAACCTTATACCAGTAATGAGAACAAATCCAAATTGAGATTTACACCAAAATATATTATATTCAAATTTACATTTGTCACTGAATTTATTGACAAACTGGTTCGAAATGACAACCATTTTTCTATTGTATCCACCTAAAGAGATTTATACCAAAATATATATGCATATATGTATTCAAATTTACACTTTTGACTGAATGGTTGACAAACTGGTTCAGAATGACAACCATTTTCATGTTGTATCCAAATTTCGTTTCTTGTACTCCACAGTTGTTCTTTGTGACAAAAAACCATATGGTTCATGGCAGCACATGTGAATGCGGTGGGCGGGTGCTCCGCATCCACAACTGACCGATTAACTAGTGTATTGGAAGGACAACCATTTTTTTACTTAATTTTGAAATTTGATTTAACACGAGAGTGAGTTCTAGTTTTTTAAGGAAAAAAAATGTATATAGATTTCAACGGCGCATAAACTACATAAAAATTATTTTGTTAATAATAATGACAGGAGTAATAATTAATTGGAGTAATTATTATTTATTTATGGGTACAGCGCATCGTTCAGTGCACCAAATTTTCTAAATAAGTGCAGTTATGGCAAAATTAATGTACATCATGGGCTACTCCAAATATATTCTCAGTTTAGCACACCTTACATTGTGCGTGTAATTTATTGTCCAGCCTATTGTTTACAAACTACGTTTTACAATACCCACCTAAACAGCTATCTCATATCACTGTAGGCCGCATGTCTAATGCACGTCTACACATAAAAATCCTAATGACACTGTCATAAATCAATGAACCTTGTCGTATTTCAATTTCCGTGAAATAAATTTATTTTGCTCTTCAATCATCAATTACAACTATTGTACTAAATTTGCACTGTGGAACGAGGTCACCTACTGCAATAATACGGTTCAGTCCAAGTCTCAGAATTTGCAAAACAATTTTCTTTCTGAAAATAAACATTTCAATATATCATGTAACCGGGATGAGTAATAGCTTTTCATGTTATATTTACATTTTCCTTTTCATATACGTTTGTAAGAAAATCCATCAATCATTGCAATAGAACTTAATGGTATCTTTGTGCGGCGAACCCGGTAGATGTTCTCGTTCAATTTGGATCCCAGTAAATTTTTTTAGCTTTGCTGAGGTAAGAGACCTCCGATATTAGAGAGGAGGCGGTCACTTTCAAGAAGTTTTCTTACTTACTTAATACTTCAAACATCAGGCAGTGTAATTTTTGAATGGTCGAATAAATCTTGAAATAGCTCCACGAGTAAACTAACATACATAGCACGATTTATGTCCTGAATAAGTAATGCAGTGTTACATAAATTATTTCAACTAAGCGTTTAGAACAAAATGAAAAGAGCTTAAGGAGAGATTAAGAGGTTGTCGACTGTCCCAAGGACTTTTTCTGTTATTGTCTTTATTTCATACTGTGTCATATTTGTTAGTTTTACGTCAGAGTTTTGAGTCCGGAAAATGGGACTTTACAGTACAAGTCCTGTAAAAAAAATACAACCAACAAATCAAACTGTTGTCATAGATACTCAATTCATGGATATTTAAATTCTGAATTCCAATTTAATTTTTTTAAAAGAAAACAATGATTTAGTACCTGTAGCATGAAATAAAACGCATTACGACATACGTCCGGAAACTTTTACAGTAACTTGTCCCAAAATTCCAGACTCGGCTCCTTCGTCGCCTCGTCTGTAAACATTTCGACTCGTTACTGTAAAAATGAGTTTTCCGGACTTATAACGTAAATTACTATTCTATTCCGTAAAATTTGCTTGGCAATCATTTTACAATAACTGATGCAATCTTGTTACTACCTTGTTCTAGCCAAAGGCACTTCTACAAGCCAAAATACTCCTTATTCATGTAAAGCAGGAGTAATTCCAAATACTATTTACAACATCGTTTATAAAATATTGTTGTTCGAGGTAGCTATTCAATGAACAAACTGACTACAAATTACTCTGACCATTTGAAATTTATACTGAAGTAAAACTAGTGTTATTCCCATAATTTAAAACCGAGCTTAAGAGAAATCGTATTTTAATTTTCTCGAATACGATTACGATTAATGCTGCTAATGGCTATTCTACACATTCATAACTTCACGAAAATAACACGAAGTATACGAAGTAATTACGTTCCTCATGGAAGTGGGCTCCTTATACAAATACGGAATATAAAAACTTCATTTCGTGCTTTCATTGGATATAATATTAAAAGCTTTCATCAGTATTCAGAGAAAATCTCATTCTTATTTGCGCTCCAACATGAGATCTGTGCTTCATGAAGTGAGAAGTGAATTTGGGAGGATTTTTTTATTTGTAGGAGATTCAATAATCTTGAGCAGACGCTTGTTTACTCCGGTGAATATAACTGTAACTAAACCAGGGGAAGTGAAGTAGTGTTTTCAAACAAAGTTCATCGACGACATTCGCTCGAAAAGGTCTGTAGTTTTACTGATTTTAGGCGACAGATTCGAGCTCCGACGAAATTTTATCTGAATCCACGACAGTTATAATTAGCACAAAGTTTGAGCAAAATCGATACCAAAGTTGAATACTTTGAAATCTGGAAAGAGTGAAATATCAGAATTGACAAACTTTTGATTAGGTTCGTACTTTTATTTGTTCGAATAAATTTCTTCTTCCATATCGATAAAGATTTAATTACCTCATTTAAAACTTTCAATCGACGAATCTGCTCGTAGTTATTGTTAGTTGGTCGCAACTTGTTTTTTTAAATAATAACACTGATGTAATATGGAAATTGGGTTCTATAATCTGCCTAAATAAGCAAAGTGCTTTGGCCTCAAAGAGAGCGAGCAGACGAGCGAAATTAAATCGATTAACATGGAGCTGTAACTGGTACACAGCCAAGGGCAGAGCGGAGGTGTAGGACCGGATTTTTGCCGGATTTGTCCGGAGTTACATACATAAATAGTTTATTTAAAAAACAAGTACTTTTCCGATTTCATAAAAAATAGATGGTCCAATCAAACAGCCCATAAACTAAATATTATATTGGCGAAAAAGAAAAATCGAACTAATGAAAGGTCAAATTTATTGAAATATCTAAACAACAAATTAACGAAATAGCAAAACAGCAAAAAAAAACAGAATAACGAAAACTCACTGTTCAGTTTACCTGAACTAGGTTGAGGCGTGTGCCATTTTAGACCCTGGGGGTTTAGTCAGTGGTTGTTTTCGAGTAAAACCTTGAGCTTGGAGCTTGGAGTCAAGCGTTAAGTCTATAATTTTTTTATATGCTGCAATTATACAGTGTGTGATCAATAAGAATCTAAACCATGAAACTTTGACTTACACGCAAACATTTTGGTCCTTCGAGCCGGACACCTCGCGGTATCATCACGTGACGTGTTTGTACACTAGACTAGTTTATCAACAGAAACAATACCATCAAAGCCACAAACTTGTAAAACAAAGTATTTGTTGTAAGGTTTAGAACTTTAAAAGGACCTAAATAAATTTGTTTTAAGCCAATAGTTTTGGAATCATTTCTAACAAAAACATGAGAAAACTCGCGAATTCGAATAATTTTTATTAAAAAAATATTTAGTATTGGTCATGTAAATCTCTAGCTAGTCAACAAAAGGATACAAATCAAAAGAATCAGAGTTTACTTTTTGTTCAAAAAAATCGCAAGGCAATCTTAAATTAGCCCCATACACCATCAGTCTTAATTGCCGTTCGTAAACCTAATAATATAAACGGTAATTTGTCCTTCCAATTCTGCAAACCAACACAACGAAGTGAAGTTCTATGCCACCTCTCAACTACACCTTAACATGATGGTAGTGTTCGCGTTCGTTTTTACTAAAAATTTTGGTTCCTCGGGTTTCCCAAATTCTCACAATTGCTCGGATTTCTCAACTTTCACTTTTTGCAGGTTTCCCAACTTCTCAAGTTTCCCAGTTATCAATTTTTCTATTTCTGAGCTTATTTCTCAAATTTCCTAATTTTTTGGACGGCTCAGGAGTCCCAACTGTTCAAGTTCAATTTTAGAGGTTTCTCAGCTTCACAAGTGCTCAGGTTTCCCAAGTCTTCCATTTTCAGACTCTCGAGTTACTCGATTTCTCAGATTTTTCAATTTTGCATGTTTCCTAATTTACCAGGTGCCTCAAATTTCCCAATTTTGGTTTCTCGGGTTTCCCAAATTCTGATGCCTCTTTGCTTACTCAGGTCTCTCAATGTTTCAATTTTACAATAATTGCTCGGATTTATCAAATTTCACTTTTTGCAGGTTTCTCAACTTCTCAAGCTTGTCCGCCTTCTCAAGTTTCCCAGTTCTCAATTTTTCTAGGTTTCTGTGTTTATTTCTCAAATTTCCCAATTTCCTGGACGGCTCAGGTGTCCCAACTGATCAAGCTCAATTTTCCAGGTTCCTTAGTTTAAAAAGTGCTCAGGTTTCTCAAATCCTATATTTTTAGGCTTTTCAGGTTTACAACTTTTCAGACTTTCAAGGCTTCTCGATTGCTCAGATTTTTAAAATTTTGCCCGTTTTAAAAATTTGGCAATTTCTCAGGTGCCCCGAATTCCCTAATTTTGGTTCCTCGGGTTTCCCAAATTCTCACACTTTTTCGCTTAGCCAAGGTTTCTCAGTTTCACAAGTGCTCAGGTTTCAAATCTTACATTTTAGGCTTTTTAGGTTCCCCGAATCCCCCAATGTGGGTTCCTCGGGTTTCTCAAATTCTCATGTCTGTTCGCCTGCTCAAGTCTCTCAATTTCTCAATTTCACAATTGCTCGGATTTCTCAAATTTCACTTTTTGCAGGTTTCATAACTTCTCAAGTTTCCCAGTTCTCAATTTTTCTATTTCTGAGCATATTTCTCAAATTTCCTAATTTTTTGGACGGCTCAGGAGTCCCAACTGTTCAAATTCATTTTTAGAGGTTTCTCAGCTTCACAAGTGCTCAGGTTTCCCAAGTCTTCCATTTTCAGACTCTCAAGTTACTCGATTTCTCAGATTTTTCAATTTTGCACGTTTCGTAATTTACCAGGTGCCTCAAATTTCCCAATTTTGGTTCCTCAGGTTTCCCAAATTCTGATGCCTCTTTGCTTACTCAGGTCTCTCAATTTTTCAATTTTACAATAATTGCTCGGATTTATCAAATTTCAGTTTTTGCAGGTTTCTCAACTTCTCAAGCTTGTCCGCCTTCTCAAGTTTCCCAGTTCTCAATTTTTCTAGGTTTCTGTGCTTATTTCTCAAATTTCCCAATTTCCTGGACGGCTCAGGTGTCCCAACTGATCAAGCTCAATTTTCCAGGTTCCTTAGTTTCAGAAGTGCTCAAGTTTCTCAAATCGTACATTTTTAGGCTTTTCAGGTTTACAACTTTTCAGACTTTCAAGGCTTCTCGATTGCTCAGATTTTTAAAATTTTGCCCGTTTTGAAAATTTGGCAATTTCTCAGGTGCCCCGAATTCCCTAATTTTGGTTCCTCGGGTTTCCCAAATTCTCACGCTTGTTCGCCTACTCAAGTCTCTCAATTTCTCAATTTCACAATTGCTTGAATTTCTCAAACTTCACGTTTTGTCGGTTTTCCAACTTCTCAAGTTTCCCAGTTCTCAATTTTTCTAGGTTTCTGTGCTTATTTCTCAAATTTCCCAATTTCCTGGACGGCTCAGGTGTCCCAACTGATCAAGCTCAATTTTCCAGGTTCCTTAGTTTCAGAAGTGCTCAAGTTTCTCAAATCGTACATTTTTAGGCTTTTCAGGTTTACAACTTTTCAGACTTTCAAGGCTTCTCGATTGCTCAGATTTTTAAAATTTTGCCCGTTTTGAAAATTTGGCAATTTCTCAGGTGCCCCGAATTCCCTAATTTTGGTTCCTCGGGTTTCCCAAATTCTCACACTTGTTCGCTTACCCAAGTCTCTCAATTTCACAATTGCTCGGATTTCTCAAATTTCACTTTTTGCAGGTTTCCCAACTTCTCAAGTTTCCCAGTTCTCAATTTTTCTATTTTTGAGCATATTTCTCAAATTTCCTAATTTTTTGGACGGCTCAGGAGTCCCAACTGTTCAAGTTCAATTTTACAGGTCTCTCAGCTTCACAAGTGCTCAGGTTTCCCAAGTTTTCCATTTTTAGGCTGTTCAGGTTTCCCAACTCTCAGACTCTTAAGTTACTCGATTTCTCAGATTTTTAAATTTTGCACGTTTCGTAAATTACCAGGTGCCTCAAATTTCCCAATTTTGGTTCCTCGGGTTTCCCAAAGTCTGATGCCTCTTTGCTTACTCAGGACTCTCAATTTTTCAATTTTACAATAATTGCTCGGATCTATCAAATTTCAGTTTTTGCAGGTTTCTCAACTTCTGAAGCTTGTCCGCCTTCTCAAGTTTCCCAGTTCTCAATTTTTCTAGGTTTCTGTGCTTATTTCTTAAATTTCCCAATTTCCTGGACGGCTCAGGTGTCCCAACTGATCAAACTCAATTTTCCAGGTTCCTTAGTTTGACAAGTGCTCAGGTTTCTCAAATCTTACATTTTTAGGTTTTTCATGTTTCCAAATTTTCAGACCCTCAAGGCTCCTCGATTTCTCAGATTTTTTTAATTTTACCCGTTTCGAAAATTTGGCAATTTCTCAGGTGCCCCGAATTCCTTAATTTTGGTTCCTCGGGTTTCCCAAATTCTCACGCTTGTTCGCCTACTCAAGTCTCTCAATTTCTCAATTTCACAATTGCTTGAATTTCTCAAACTTCACGTTTTGTCGGTTTTCCAACTTCTCAAGTTTACCAGTTCTCAATTTTTCTAGGTTTCTGAGCTTATTTCTCAAATTTCCTAATTTTTTGGAGAGCTCAGGAGTCCCAACTGGTCAAGCTCAATTTTCCAGGTTTCTCAGTTTCACAAGTGCTCAGGTTTCTCAAATCGTACATTTTTAGGCTTTTCAGGTGTCCAACTTTTCAGACTTTCAAGGCTCCTCGATTGCTCAGATTTTTAAAATTTTGCCCGTTTCGAAAATTTGGCAATTTCTCAGGTGCCCCGAATTCCCTAATTTTGGTTCCTCGGGTTTCTCAAATTCTCACACTTGTTTGCTTACCCAAGTCTCTCAATTTCACAATTGCTCGGATTTCTCAAATTTCACTTTTTGCAGGTTTCCCAACTTCTCAAGTTTCCCAGTTCTCAATTTTTCTATTTCTGAGCTTATTTCTCAAATTTCCTAATTTTTTGGACGACTCAGGAGTCCCAACTGTTCAAGTTCAATTTTACAGGTTTCTCAGCTTCACAAGTGCTCAAGTTTCCCAAGTTTTCCATTTTCAGGCTTTTCAGGTTTTCCAACTCTCAGACTCTCAAGTTAGTCGATTTCTCAGATTTTTCAATTTTGCTCGTTTCGTAAATTACCAGGTGCCTCAAATTTCCCAATTTTGGTTCCTTGGGTTTCCCAAATTCTGATGCCTCTTTGCTTACTCAGGTCTCTCAATTTTTCAATTTTACAATAATTGCTCGGATTTATCAAATTTCAGTTTTTGCAGGTTTCTCAACTTCTCAAGCTTGTCCGCCTTCTCAAGTTTCCCAGTTCTCAATTTTTCTAGGTTTCTGTGCTTATTTCTCAAATTTCCCAATTTCCTGGACGGCTCAGGTGTCCCAACTGATCAAGCTCAATTTTCCAGGTTCCTTAGTTTCAGAAGTGCTCAAGTTTCTCAAATCGTACATTTTTAGGCTTTTCAGGTTTACAAATTTTCAGACTTTCAAGGCTTCTCGATTGCTCAGATTTTTAAAATTTTGCCCGTTTTGAAAATTTGGCAATTTCTCAGGTGCCCCGAATTCCCTAATTTTGGTTCCTCGGGTTTCCCAAATTCTCACACTTGTTCGCTTACCCAAGTCTCTCAATTTCACAATTGCTCGGATTTCTCAAATTTCACTTTTTGCAGGTTTCCCAACTTCTCAAGTTTCCCAGTTCTCAATTTTTCTATTTTTGAGCATATTTCTCAAATTTCCTAATTTTTTGGACGGCTCAGGAGTCCCAACTGTTCAAGTTCAATTTTACAGGATTCTCAGCTTCACAAGTGCTCAGGTTTCCCAAGTCTTCCATTTTCAGACTCTCAAGTTACTCGATTTCTCAGATTTTTCAATTTTGCACGTTTCGTAATTTACCAGGTGCCTCAAATTTCCCAATTTTGGTTCCTCAGGTTTCCCAAATTCTGATGCCTCTTTGCTTACTCAGGTCTCTCAATTTTTCAATTTTACAATAATTGTTCGGATTTATCAAATTTCAGTTTTTGCAGGTTTCTCAACTTCTCAAGCTTGTCCGCCTTCTCAAGTTTCCCAGTTCTCAATTTTTCTAGGTTTCTGTGCTTATTTCTCAAATTTCCCAATTTCCTGGACGGCTCAGGTGTCCCAACTGATCAAGCTCAATTTTCCAGGTTCCTTAGTTTCAGAAGTGCTCAAGTTTCTCAAATCGTACATTTTTAGGCTTTTCAGGTTTACAACTTTTCAGACTTTCAAGGCTTCTCGATTGCTCAGATTTTTATAATTTTGCCACTTTTTGAAAATTTGGCAATTTCTCAGGTGCCCCGAATTCCCTAATTTTGGTTCCTCGGGTTTCCCAAATTCTCACACTTGTTCGCTTACCCAAGTCTCTCAATTTCACAATTGCTCGGATTTCTCAAATTTCACTTTTTGCAGGTTTCCCAACTTCTCAAGTTTCCCAGTTCTCAATTTTTCTATTTTTGAGCATATTTCTCAAATTTCCTAATTTTTTGGACGGCTCAGGAGTCCCAACTGTTCAAGTTCAATTTTACAGGTTTCTCAGCTTCACAAGTGCTCAGGTTTCCCAAGTCTTCCATTTTCAGACTCTCAAGTTACTCGATTTCTCAGATTTTTCAACTTTGCACGTTTCGTAATTTACCAGGTGCCTCAAATTTCCCAATTTTGGTTCCTCAGGTTTCCCAAATTCTGATGCCTCTTTGCTTACTCAGGTCTCTCAATTTTTCAATTTTACAATAATTGCTCGGATTTATCAAATTTCACTTTTTGCAGGTTTCTCAACTTCTCAAGCTTGTCCGCCTTCTCAAGTTTCCCAGTTCTCAATTTTTCTAGGTTTCTGTGCTTATTTCTCAAATTTCCCAATTTCCTGGACGGCTCAGGTGTCCCAACTGATCAAGCTCAATTTTCCAGGTTCCTTAGTTTCACAAGTGCTCAGGTTTCTCAAATTTTACATTTTTAGGCTTTTTGTGTTTCCAAATTTTCAGACCCTCAAGGCTCCTCGATTTCTCAGATTTTTTAAATTTTGCCCGTTTCGAAAATTTGGCAATTTCTCAGGTGCCCCGAATTCTCTAATTTTGGTTCCTCGGGTTTCCCAAATTCTCACGCTTATTTGCCTACCCAAGTCTCTCAATTTCTCAATTTCACAATTGCTTGAATTTCTCAAATTTCACTTTTTGTCGGTTTTCCAACTTCTCAAGTTTACCAGTTCTCAATTTTTCTAGGTTTCTGAGCTTATTTCTCAAATTTCCCAATTTTATGGACGGCTCAGGTGTCCCAACTGATCAAGCTCAATTTTCCAGGTTTCTCAGTTTCACAAGTGCTCAGGTTTCAAATCTTAAATTTTAGGCAGAAAATGAAAGCGGAACAACTTCCTTGAAATGTCAAATTGTTAAATAAAAGATTAAAAATGAGAGCGAGTTCTAGTTCAAAAGCAAAAAGAATTCAATAAATGGTTGTCGTCATTGAGGATTAGGATGAGGATTAAAATTAAATTAAAATTCAGGATCAGGGTTAAAATTTAATTTAAAATTTAGTAAAAAATCTATTGAGAATGATATGCCTGAAATCAGATTTAATATGATAAATAAATTGTAAATAAAAAAATTGAGTGTTACACCAAAATATATGCTCAAATTTACATTTTTAGCCGAATGGTTGACAAACCCATCTGCCGCTAATTGACTGACTAATGATATTGGAATGACAACGATTTTTTGGCTTCTGAAAGCAGATTAAAAATGAGAGCGAGTTTTAGTTCAAAGGAAAAAGATATTCAATAAATGGTTGTCACTTTTCAACCATTTAGTCAGTCGATGAGGATAGTAGACAAGGTTAAAATTTAATTTAAAATTTAGTAAATGGTTTACTAACAATCCAAATTTTAAGGCAAAACTACTAAAGCTGCAATTGAAGCACGAACTAAATGTTTATTTAAATTCCTGTTGACAGTTTTTTTTTTAAGTAAAACTTCTTTACGGACACTTGACTTTGGGAGTAAGCTGGTGAATGCCTGACGAGAACGTTACGAAAAGTGTGATCGAGCGAAGCGAACGGAAGTTTTAATAATTAATTCATAGAAAAAATGTTTGCCTTAACGGGAGTCGAACCCGCGTCTTCTAGGTTATGAATTCTTGCTTCACTCCATACAGCCATTTGCGTGTGTCAGTTTTGTATGCAATTGCGCTACTTATCTTAATCGCTATATATGATTGCCGACAAACTGAAACATGAATTCAGAATTCTCTAATAGCTCCATTTATAAACTTACATAAATTAAGAGCACTTTCACAATGGCGCACAGAAGTTTTACTTCAGTCGTGTGGTCTAAAGCACACTCGTATTTTTTTAGAAATCAGAATTATATCATTGTAACTATAGTAATATAGTTAACTAGAGTTACTACAGCATCATCAAAAACCCCGTGAACATCATGAAACAGATTTACGTAAACTCCAACGTGGACATTAGACTTCATATCAGTAAGTGCAGTTCAAATACATTTTCCATTTTCCCATATCAATTAATGTTTGGTATTGGCATTAGAATAATAAATAAACAGTGACTGCCAAAGCACTTTCATCTTTAAATATAAATCGATGGACTATAAAACGAATATTAACATTAGCTCTGCTTTAGCAGACATGTTTACTAATTGAAGTTCGAGAACGTCTAACAAAACTACGGCCTATTTATGACGAATTTTTTGAGATGCAAATGCAAATATAATCTTCTTGGATTTAAGAACATTCTTCTTGTTTGCAAATATAAGATTTAGAAACTTTTCTCAACCAAGCTTCTACTGCCGATCAAGGTACGACTTTTGATGAGGACTACCATATTGTTTTAACACAATTACTTTTGAAGCCAAACATAGATGAGATAAAATTTGTAAAGGCCCTGCATAAAAGTTTTTTGCTCGAAAATCATTCACAGTCAAATGAATTAGCAACCACCACCCGTTTTAAAAATAAATTCTCATCAAGTTTATTTTAGCAATTTGAAGTCCCACAAAAATCAAAAGAAAGGCGATGGGGTTTTGAGTGAAAGAGTGCCTTTCAAAATCCAATGCACACAGGGGTTTAATTGTCTATTTCTGATTGACCCATTCATTTACATAATACATCCTTTATTTCGGAAAACCCAGAGTCTATTGAAGGTAGTCAAAGCCAGTTACCAGGCGGCGTACCTCGCGCTAGAATGCAAAGCATCACTGCTACTCAATATAGTCTAATTTCAACTTTTGAAACCTAAATGAAAATTTAAATATATTTAAGTCGAACTCTACAAACTTTAATAAGTGTAAAATTACAAATGGAACATGTTTCGGCAGAACACTACTGCCATCATCAGCCCTTAGAGAATATAAAAATTATGACGTTGACGTAATTTTTTTTTTTTTTTAATTTTAATTTAATACTCCACTTGGATTTATCGACATTCTTCTGGTTTTTGAAACCTAAACGCGAATTCTTGGAACAAAACTTTCTTCTACAAGAAACCAAACTCATCCTTTGAAGAAATTGTCAACAAATTCTGGGAATTAAAATAGCTCAAGATGAAGTTCTTTGTGACCGAATATTTAATAACGGTCAAAAACGTTCTAAAACTGGTAAATACGTGGTCCCTTTGCAACTTAAGCAACAAATCTCCTATTTAGGTACCTCTCGAGAGAGTGCCATAAAGCGTCTTAAATCATTAGATTGTAAATCTAGAAAGGAGGAAATTTCTAAAAAGGCTTATACAGAAGTAATTAGGGATTACATCCAACAAAGATATGCTGAACAAGTAGCTTCAAACAGACTCGATACTCCTTCCGGTTATTATATACCTGGTGTAACTAAAGAAAAGCAGTACAACTCAGTTACGCAGTTCTGCGTCAGTCAAAACATCAAATCAAAAAAGTTTAATTGAAAGTTTATGTCAGTGGTAGTTTTTGAGTAAAATCGGACACTTATAATTCAGAGGTTGTGGACTTCAGTCAAGCATTGAGTCTATCATATTTTTTTATGCGAGAGAGCAAAATATCAAATATTGAAACAGCAAAGCTTGGAATTGAGTATACGGTAATACATATTATCAAATTAATAAGATGTAAAATTAAGGAAATATTGGATCTTAAAACTGCAAATTTGGAATATAAAATTTACGAAATCCTAGAATACAAAATTATCGAAACAACAGTATATTTCGATACAAGTGCGTTGTCAAGACATTTTTGAAGCGATAAGATACTTCGTCCCAAAAAAAGTCCTGGACCCTCTTTGAAAAATTAAATCCGGACTGAACCCTTTTATGAATTACTCGTGGGGCTATTTATGCCCGTTTGCAGACACCATATAATTAACGTATTATGAGCGACTTCGGACCGTAGTAGTTCTCGCCTAACTCTAATCATCCGGTTAAAGAGCTGTAAGTTATTCATGTTGCTGACAATGAGGACGTACATTATGCGCAATAGGGTGATTGATGGCCGAGCTAAACTAAACACAATTTAGAACTTTCAGAAAATAGAAATAGAGTGCTGAAGCAGTAATACGAAACATTTCAGTTTTTTTGTACTGAGACCTAAATCTATCTAAATACGTACAACAAAGTCGTTTTACTCAATTTAGAAATTTATAAAATACACGTTGCTTGTCGGCGTATCGGTTCTCCTTCAACTGAAGCTGGAAAATTTCGGTGCGATTCATTGAACAACGTTACGCTTCCATCTGCGGAAAGCTACAAATGCTTCACTAAGGTACAACAATGCGCTTGAATGAAGATTGTTACACTCGGATTATTTTGTAAAATCGGACAGAGTCTTAAGGCAAGTTCACGTTATTTCCACGCTTCAGCATGGCATCCAAATGCAAATCACATTAACCACACTTCGGTTCCTTTTGTATTAGTCGTAGAATGAACGCAGTGGGTTCACTAGTTGACCACAACGACACTAATTTTACATCGTTTATTATTTGGTTTAGTATAGGCCACAAAAGGTAGTCTAATTTTAGAAAAAATATCAATGAAATGCAGAAAGTTGGAGGCCTTCCAGACACTGAAAAATCAGAATCACAGTGACAAATTGTTTATGAAGTAACTCGCTTTGAGTTGACGGAAAATAAAGAACTAAGAGAAACCCTAAAAGCGGCAACGAGTTTTTCCTAACCTTTCATTTTGTAGAATTATATTTAAAAGTCAGGTAAAATTTAATTTAAGTTTTCACTGCTGATGTTATTAAAATTTTATACAGTTTTTAGTTGCTTCAGTATTTCGGTAACACTGAAAACATTTATTCTACCGAATTTAATATACCTTGAGCTTTTATAAGATTTCGCACCGTTCGGAATTACATTGCAGTAGCGTCTTTGCGTTCAAATTTCACATAATGACCTGGAAGCCGTATTAGTAAACATCCCTTGTATCTTTGACGTTATCGTTATCCAATGTAGACCGTCATAAATATTGGTGGGTCCTAACCATTAGTTCTGGGGTAAATTTTGTCGCACGGTGTAAGCTTAAGATGCCTGTCTAGCGCTACGTTCGGGAAATGTTCCATAACTTTGAAGACAATGCATCAATCTTGAAATGCTTTCATATTCTAATAAAGAATAAATGGTAAAATGCTGGTATCACCCAATTTTAATTATAGTAATAAAAAAAAGATTTTTTTTACCTTATAAATAATTGTTTAAAAAAAAGAACTTGATACCAGCATTATACGATTTATTTCAACATTTACTGAAAAAAGAAAATTTGAAAACGCCAAAAATCAAAGGCATAATGGGCAATTTAATAAAAAATGATTAAGCGTTGAGGAGGTGGCTCACCCTAGCGGCAACCCGTTCCTTCATAACATACGAGGGGCGATCGCTATTTTTAAAGGAAGACGGTGCCGGCGCGGCGGTAGGTACGTACCTACATGGATAGGTACCATAATACAATAATAATTACGGATTAGTATAAACAAAATGTTAAAATAGCATAATGACAGGTACAGGAATATAATATTATGTAGTCTCCGTTTTTCCCTATACTAAAAGCATTACGTTGTTATGGAAACGAGGATAGAGTGTGAATTATTTGCACCACAATGGTTTCTTTTAATGAACTGTACCTAATTTAATAAATTTGCACGAATTCCAAAAAAGTCCAGGCAATGGGGGGTTTTTGATCGCAAAAGGTCGGACAGAAATGAAATTTGGTGAAATGATAGACATAGGTCTCCTGATAGTACACCTGAGTTTGCGACCTCGGGGGCTTGCCGCTCGAGAGGAGGGAGGGAGGGTGAAGACTGTGCACCGCGACGCTCTTCGGAAAATAGAGACGTTGTTATAAGTGCTATCGAATAAAAGTTCAAATAAAATATGTAGAGAACAAAATTGTGCATAATTTTGGTTCTATTCATTTTTTGCTTGCGACCAACAGTTTCCGTTTTACGGGGCGCCAAATTTGGGGGTTGATTTGCAAATTCCAACAAAATCAAGTTTTCAGCGCAGATTACAACGAATATCAAATTTAAATAATTCTGCAATATTTTTTTTCTGATAGAGCTATGTTTTCCAAGTTTGTGGATGTCCTATTTGATGGATTTGGTTGTATATTACGAAAGATATGATTTTTTTAAGTGTGCCTCTCCCTACTCCAAAATAGGTTCAAAGTTGAAAAATTCTTACGTTTATCGCTTATAACTCGAAAACTATGTGTCCTACGTAAACATTCATTAGAACAAAAATTAAAGCTGATCAAATTTACTACAAAAATAACTCCCTCAAAAGGTACTAGATTGAATCGTTCTCGAGATATGTGCCGATGAAAATCTAGTCCAAGCAAATTAGACTTTTTAGAAGAAATAATTTATAAAGTTTAGAAATTTTGGTTATCAACTCCCAGCACGCACCCAAATGAAAATCCGAAGAGTTCCCACTCCCCCGGGGGAAGCTTCATCCACTTCTGCCCAAAAAGCCGCCTTTCTGCCTTTTTCTCGTAAACGGTAACTCCGATGAGAAAATGTTTTAGGACCTATGTTCTCCATTAAATTCTGCATAAAAATG
Source organism: Diaperis boleti (assembly GCA_963583935.1). Classification (NCBI taxonomy): domain Eukaryota; kingdom Metazoa; phylum Arthropoda; class Insecta; order Coleoptera; family Tenebrionidae; genus Diaperis; species Diaperis boleti. The sequence goes on along the minus strand of OY757248.1, from coordinate 36,140,593 downwards.
CTCTTATGAAGTTTTTGCCTATCTCCCACCCACCGCTCATCAATGACGCTAGAAAATGAGTTTAGTTTTCAGCGTGAAGGCAATCCCCGTGTTGCGGCGATTATCTCGAGAGCCACTATGGGAGCAAAAAATGTATAGATAGTTTAGTGTAAAACAGTTTTTTCTGTACAAGGTCCATATTAAATAAAACGTTTGCAATAAATTAATATTGGTCAAAAAACGGGGGTGGACTAATTTTTGGCTTTGCGCTAAAAACAATAGTCATTTTCAGGGTACCCAGTCAACTTGAGTTTTAAAATTTACAGACTTTTCCAGGTTTTCCAGTAACATTATAACGACAATTCCAGACCAAATAGAAAAACATTTTAATATAAAAATTTCCCAAAAGATTAAAAAATAACAAAAATAAATTAAATAAATTGCACTCCACTATTGCTGAACATGCAACGTTCAAAAAAGTATCGAAAATAAGTAACAATTATTACATAAATTGATTATACAGTGTGTCCCATAAATGACCACATTAATTTTAACAAGAAGCAGAACTCATCAAAAGCAACAACTTTTCTATACACGACTTTTTCGAAAACTTAATTTTTTTTAGCATTTTTGCCCCCACAAATTCACGTTTTTGTCCGAAAATACTCGGCCTGCTTATCAACATTCTAAATTTTTTGTAGACCCGTGCGGTTTATATCTGAAATCAGTTTGTCGACACTGAACTTTCGCCGAAGCACAAAGACTTTGAAAACAAGTTTTTTTATTTTTAGTATATTTACGTCGGGCGGTTTAGATTGTTTTCAAATGTTTTCTAAAGTTTTTCGTTATGATTATTATCAAGCAACCGAGCGGTTCAGTGGCGGGTACTAAATTAACGTCAAAACTTCCACTAACTTTAACTCGACAACTAATGGGTTTAGGGCAAAATTTGATTAAGAAAAATTGTTCACACTGATGGGTTCTACTACTGGTTAAAGTTAATGTATTCATTTATGGGACACGTTGTATAAACAGGCTGTCTCAACGAAAATTATCCTCTTGAAATTACTCGAGTACAAATTACAAATATTTTAGCGAAACAGGCCAATTTTTATCTGTAAGGGGACAACTAAAGCACCCTCTCCTCACTGACTCCTACCCTTAAATTTTAAATAAAGTGGGGCATGCGACATATCCTTTTGATTCTCTATACAATGGTGTATTTTTTGGTTCCTGTGGGATCAAAAGTATTTTTTCTTAAAGGTATTTGGAATATCAATTTTGTCAAAATTTACCGGATAAATGGCTCTTTTGTAGGCACAAACAAAAATCAATGATGCCATTTTCTTCAAACGTAGCTTTTCAGTCAATGGAAAATAATTGAAGAAGATATTTCTAAATCGAGCATTTCTTGCTCAGCCTGCCTTTTTAATTTAGCTGTTTCGCTTTCCGTTTGTATTTTTCTTAGCATTCTCTAAAGAATTTTTCTATTTTGAATGAGCATTTTTTGTCACTCTTTCTTTCTGAGAGCACCATAATTTTAGGATTTAGGGCTGTTGCAGATTTCACTACACTATGTTTTCGGCAACATCTCAACAAGTTTCTCCACGCATGCTTGCAGAAACGTTTGGCAGTCCTTAAGAAATAAAAGTTTTTCTTTCTCAGTTATTGTTTTGTCCGACAGTTTCTTTTTTAAATCCCACATCAACACCACTTGTCGGTTTTTGGAGAGTTTTTTGGTGGATAAATTTCAATTTCAGAAGTTTGCGCAACGAACAATCTTTGACCTCTTCAGGTTTCATAAATTGTTCAATGAAATTTCTAATTAGTACTTCCAGATCACTGCATAAAAAAGTACCATGGGTAGATAGGTTTTGATATTTCCTTAAAAATGGTTCTAATAAAGATGCAACAAGTTCAAAAAATGCCAATTTTGCTTTGATTCGTTTTGATAGGTACTAGCGGAATAATTCGGAGGGCCATTTTTTAGTAGTAATAATAATAAAATAAATAAATGCTTTGAATTCAGTCTTGCTTTCCAGCCAAAAGTTCAAAATTCCCTGACAATTTCGATTTTTTTACGATTTCTATGACTTTTCCCGGCCTCATAAAAATTCCCTGACTTTTCCAGGTTTTCCCGGTTTTCCCGGCCGCTGGGTACCCTGATTTTCAAATGTCATTGATGAGCGTTGGTTGGGAGATAGGCAAAAACTTCCTAAGAGCATTTTTGTGCAGAATTTAATGGAGAACATAGGTCCTAAAACATTTTTTCATCGGAGTTACCGTTTATGAGAAAAAAGCAGAAAGGCTTCATGATGTCACGTTCGGAAGCGGTTTTTTGGACAAAAGGTGATAAAGCTCCTCCCGGGGGAGTAAGAACTCTTCGGATTTTTGTTTGGGTGCCTGCTGGGAGTTCATAACCAAAATTTCAAAACTTTATAAATTACTTCTTCTAAAAAGTCTATAGTCCAGGCAATGGGTACAAAAAAGGGGGTTTTATTCGCAAAAGGTTGGACAGAAATCAAATTTGGTGAGATGGTAAACATCCACAGACTCGGAAAACATTACTCTTTCAGAAAAAAAATATTGCAGAATTATTTGAAGTCGATGTTCGTTGTAATCCGCGCTGAAAATTTGATTTTGTTGGAATTTGCAAATCAACCCCCAAATTTGGGGCCCCGTAAAACGGAAACTGTTGGTCGCAAACAAAAAATGAATACAACAAAAATTATGCACAATTTTAGATTTTATTATCTGATTAATTGTCATTGGCACGGGTGGCTCGTCTGCATCGTAAACAATATCGTAAAAATAAAATAAATTTATTTGCACATAATAGTTTTCAAAATAAACTATAATTACTAAATGGAGAACATGGTTAGACGCAGCAATTTTTTTATGCCAATAATTTTATTAAAAGATAGCTGGAAACAAAAGATTTGCCTCTATCAGAACGAAGTTTGTCGATGTATAAATATTTATATTTTGAGACAGAAGACAAACATTTCTATTGGTAAATTTTGAACAAAACTTATTATAAGTTGTTACAGAAATATGTTGTAAAATAATTTAAAAAAAAACATTAAAGATTTAAATTAAAATTTAAATATATCTAAGTCGAACTCCACAAACTTTAATAACTGTAAAATTACTAATGGAACATGATTTAAGAACATTCTTCTTGTTTATTAAAGATTTAATTTAATAATAATTATTATTGTTGACTAGTATTAAGAACATTTTGTGGGTACATAAATATTAAAAGGCCTTAATTATTAAAACTTTGTTTTCAATAATTTTTGTCAAACCTTTGCATATTGTACTACATACATAATAATATGGTCAAACTGAGTGCATGTTTCTTCAAAAATTGCATATTATTATAGATATAAGTATGCGCATATAATAATTTCTTTTTTTTCCTTCATGTAATACGTCCTTTATTTATAAGGAAAAACTTTCTTTGCCAATACCATAGATATTTTAGCATTATGTAAATATGTTAGAGCCTTTTTAAATATCCATCGAATAGAAATATTATTGTATAAGAAAAAACTGGTTTTCAAAACCCATTTTTAATCAACATGTCTTATGTTATTAAACACACACTTTTTAAAGAAATTTTCGACTAATCGTAAATCTTTCAGCAAATCATTCCTATTTACTTTACCAATACGTTTATTATTTAATAAATATACTACTTTTAATAAGTTTTCCCTGAAACACCAAAAACAATTCCCATTACAATTACCGACGCACGTTTCGCCAACAATGTTGGCATCATCAGGGTCAACCACCAAAAGTGATCCAGACAATTGTTTTCTTTTTGGAAATAAATATACCCTTAACAATTATTTAGATTTATTTTGTAGCAAATATTTAAATACCTACTTACTTTTTGTTTCGATGTATAAAGATTCTAATTTAAAATCTAATCTAAATTTATTACGAAAAATATCAATTTTCTCAAGCGGAACGCAGTTGTATAATCGAAAACATCTAATGAGTGGGCTGTTGAAGTGGTGGTAGGCACTAGGTATATCATAATAAAAAGTGATTGCAGTTCTAGCCTTAATTAATTAATTTTTATTTCATTACATAATATATTCTCAGACTTTAACTCACCAATTATTAACTTTTGTAAAAAAATTAGACATGCCACATTTCTTCTCGCATTAAGAGATCTTTCATTTACTAAACTAATGAGTACTTCCATTTGCATGTGTCACAGTGGGTATACCCCAAACATTTTAAAATATAAATTGTATTTACAAAATTTTCACAAAACACTTTCTAACAGGAATACATAAATATGCTGAAATTGGGACCACACAACACAATAGTACTCCAACTTACATCGTACCAAACTATAAAACAGCAATCTTAGACAAAAAAGATTAGTGAAATCAGATGTAGTTCGAGTAATAAACAGGTGATATGTTCTATGTGAGATACAAAACTTAGCTTAGTGCCTAAATGACACCTAAATCACGAAACTGTTCACACCGACTAATGACTTTACCATTTATATTATAATTAAAATTTACTTTTTTTTTACTTTTTTATTTTACATAATTTACAACTGCAGTTGTCGATTAATAAGATTAATTTTTTTCTAGAAAAAATATTAATACCTTGGTAAAATACCTTTTTAAAAACTGTGTACATTTATTCCGATTTTGCCAATCATTTCATAAGAAATTTTTCTTGGGCGGGCTCCCAGTTGAAGCTAACCCATCTGATGCTGCGGCACCGGCCCGTGGTACCGTAGTTATTGTGACCGTAGTGGCCTGGTAAATATTCGGTGCAGTTCGTGTGAATTATGAATGCAGGACGTTGTCGCAATAACTTCCTTCTATTGGGTCGGTTAAATAGAGACGGCAATACAACCGTCTGTTACAAAGTTTGTAGAGCGTTGCGGGTTAGATACAGACGTAAGAGGGGAAAATATTCAGCTCGCACTAGATCACGTGACAGAGAGGACCCTTAATTCGCGTCCGACACGAAAATGCGTAACGTTCAATAATATAAGTGGGGGAATATTTTACATTGTCTATAGGTCTCTTCGTTGAGAGTGGTGAGTAACTTTCATTTGAGATTACACCCGCGTCCTTATTACTATTCTCTATTATTTCTTGTTCAATAAAAAGTTTCACTTCTGTTGCGCGTGGACTCCACGCACAATTGGTGGACGCCTATATTTTATAATTATTATTAGATGTGGCTTAGATATTTAGTTGTTATAAAATAAATAGAAATCAAATTTCTCATGGATGACCTAAAATATCCAAAATCACATACAGCTATATAGAGTAGACAAAAAAAGACAGTTGCTAACGAAATAAGATATTTTGTGTTTAAAATTCTCTTGTCGCGTCGTTATAGCCTACCATGTTAACCGCTCCATTTATGATAACGGATGAGCCTTAAATCCCAAATGAAATGAAACTAGATCGTTAATTTATGTAAATTGGGATCACTAAAATGCGAGTTTTAATTAGTAATTAAATGAGCGTAAAAGTGTGACGATAGTAATTGACCCTACTCGGAGGAATACGCAAGTGCAAGCCAATGTTTTTAAAAGTTACGTCGCTTCTGCTTTTATCTCGTATGATATTGCTTTGTCCATAAAACGGAAACAGAGCAAAATCCGAATAAGTTGCAGAATTTCGCTTTATAACGATAGGCGCAAAAACAACCTGTTTAAAACTTTCCGTTTTGTCTACATTATCTCTCATAAATTCGTCCTCCAGCGCTTGGAAATTTCTTGCGGAAGAACTTCCAAAGTTTGCCATCCAGTTACCTGATAGTTGATTAACAGGAAATTGCATAACGACTCTTGGTGGAAGTAGAAGACTTCAAGCTGTCAAGTAAATAATCTTTATCGTATTATTACATTGTCTTGTATGAAGTTTAATTATTAAACCTATTCAGACGAAGTGTTATGTGGATGAGCTTTTTTATATAAATATTGTATGTAGTTTTGTTAAGAAATTTTACAAGACTAAAAATAACGTGCAATCTAAATGGGGATTCTCACATGAACGCTCGTTATAATCAAACAAAAAAAAGCTTCAAAATCAGTCCATTCCTTTAGGAGCTACTATGCCACAGCCAGACACGTCAAACTGATAACACCCCTCTTTTTGCGTCGGGGTTAAAAAGAAAAACAAATACGATCACGTCCTGTTAATATTTACAGTAGTTTTGCATTAAATAAATAGACTTTGTATTTTGTTGAGCATATTTTGCATAATAAAGTTTAATTGGGTGTAAAGGTGACCGTACCGTTCTAATCTGAGGGTGGTATTGACATCAAATATTAAAAAATCCAATATTGAAAGGTAGAGGAATTTGTAATTGTCATGTACAAATTAGCAAAACTGGGTTTGCTTAATACATTTTATTTTCTATTTTTGTACAGTTTAATCGTTAATTCTAACAGTTTATAAATTAATCTGTGTGTGGTGCTGCTGAGGCTTAGTGACTTTTCAGCACAAGATTCTATAAAATGCTAATAAAAGATATGTTGTAAAAAAGAAAAAATACAATATCAATCAGAGAGAGGTTCTTGATCTTTGGAATGCGGGTGGCGTGTTGGCCTTGTTCTTTGCTAGAGTTCTCCAGTGTCCTCCTTGGTGGAATCCTTGTAACGTCGGTGATATTCTTGGGGCACCATTCTTCTTTCGTTTGGTCTTTTCTGGTCTTCTTTTTCTGCTGCCAAGAAAAAGGGGAAAAACTCGTTTTGTGGGAATGAAGGGTCATCGAAAGCGGGGACTCCTCGAGCAACTCCTGGAGTGCCGGGGGTAGGTCGGGGTATACTGAATCTATAATGGCAGTGGGTAAATGTTTGTATTTGCGTTTGTGTCTGACTGGGATGACAATACCAAATAGTTTAGAACTATAAATTGTTGCATCACTGCTGCAGCACTGTAGTCATGTAATTAGATACATTAGTGATTTTGTCATTTATATTTTTTATTTAAAAGTTGATTGGGTGGAGCGGAGCGAAAGGTTCGAAACTTTTGCTGCCGACAATGGATTGTCGCTAGAGAAACATCAGTGATGTGTTATGTGTGGTGAGTCAAGTACTTTTTTGTAATATCATTATAATGAAATATTTAAATTTTATTTGACGGTTGAATAAAAAATAGCGTTCTTTATGCAGCGTCGAAGTTACACTTTGTGCCTCATCTGTAGTATACTCACTGCATTCGTCCGTCACACTAAAACAATTACAGGTTTGTTCGGCACAAAATGTATAAATAAATATACTCTTTCCTCTTTTTATAACAGTCGGACAAAGCCACCCTTTTCCGTTGTGTTTTTTATTTTCTAAATGCCGTGAGTAATGTTTTATGCTCCATATTGTTAATTAATTGTAAAAAGCTCTTTCATATACTACCGGCTGCTTATCGAGGCGTCGGGTCGGCACTTAAATTGAGCTGGTACCTGGAAAAACACTAACAAATAAAAGTGTAAAAAGATGACACAGAAAGTATTGTACGTTCCAGAATTAATTAAATCACAGCATTCTTGACTGTTACACTGCAAAGATTTTTCCATTTTCTGAAAGAAATTGTCATTGATTAGAATTTTATTAGACGAGACTGGCCACAGACAGACAGAGCAAAACAGTTTTGGTCAAACGAGTTTGATGCTGTTTTGGAAAACGAATCCTCCGATGAAAGATTTTTTTGTTCCAAATTCTCTCTATTAATTGTTATTATTGTAACGGACGTGGACTCGAAACTGATCGCTGTAGCGGCGTCATCAATTACTAAAATGTGCTGAATTTATACTACAACGTACTCGAGTATGACATCTTTTGAAATATCCGGTACACATCGAGAGCGCGCTGGAACTACCTGGAGGTGCATAGAAGCATTTAGGCGCCGGTATATTTATTAACGTTCCAGCGAAAACCAGAGTGGTTGTATCATCATCGAGACTAGTCAGTCGAACCAGTCGCATCGAAGTCGAGGATCAGTGGGTCGAGTCGGACAGTGACTTTTATCTATCCGGAGTGCTGCGTGATGTGTAAATAAATAATACGAAACGTGCCGGTTTTTACGTTTTTATGTTTTCAGTTTTTCAGGTTCTTACGTTTTCATGTCTTTAGGTTTTCGAGTTCTTAGTCTCTAAGGTTCTCTGGTTTTAGGCTCTCTTTTTTTCAGATTCTCGAGTTTTCAAATTTTCGGGTCCTTTGGTTCTTAAATTTTGTCAGATTTTCGAGTTCTGAGTTTCGGTTCTCAGGTTTTCGCGCTTTCAGTCTTTTAGGTTCTTTAGTTTCAAATCTTTCAGTTTTTCGTGTTCTAGGGTTTTCAGATTTTCAAGTCTTTAAGTTCTTAAATTTTCTCAGGTACTGGAAATTAAATGTGAGGGAAAATAAAAACAATAAATTCTATGTGTTCAATGTTCTCGTTTCTTTTTAAATATTACTTTCAGTTCTAGAAAGGTTCTTATAAAGAAAAACATGGACAGAGGGACTCAGGGGGTTTATAACTCAAGAACGGCTGGACCGATTTTTATTATCTTCGATTTGTTAGATTTGTCTCCTCCCCGAATAGCAGAATAACTATTAAAATCAGATCAGATGCCCTAGCGCGTTAAGAAGCTGCGACGGTTGCTAAGGCCATTATGAAAGAGTCCACCGATCGACTTGGAAATTTTCAAAGTTAAAAGATCCTGGCTAACACACGACAGGAACCAAGAAGAAGTGGTTACGAATAGACTAGTGTACAAAGAAGCCACCTCCCAAAGTGCTATTTTGTCCCAGGGTATCAGGAACTTGGCAATCGTGAAGATCGCCTGTGAATTCGACTGTTTGGTTTGGAGAACAGTCAGAAGCATGTTGAAAGGAGTCTTCCGTTTCACTTGCCTTAAGCGAATGGTGTACTGCTGCAACCAGAAAGGACATCGAAGGGAATGACAGTTTGAGACCAGTCCGCTTCGCACAAGGTCGTCCTTGCAACTCGCTGGGTTCGCTTACCGGAACATGAAATTAGGCCATTAGACGACACATAATGCAATTATTGCACCATAAATATTTAAAAAACAACAAAAAACACGACTCTTTCTAAATATACTTTGACAGACTAGGCAGAAAAATTTGTCATTTAAGCGACAGACAAAGTCATGGCAGAGAAATGGCCATTTGTAAAATGGCCACATATGCTGCCGTCCATTAATTACGTGAGGTGTTTTCTGTTAATTTGGACCCCTCCCTTCCTCTTGATGAGATTTGGTGAAACCCCCAATTACAATTTTTAAATAATTAATTTTCATGGATGTTCATGTATTTTGCTAAATACCACTAAATACCTAAGCGTTCTAAGATTTCAAAATTTTTATATCAAAATTCCCTAATTTCGATACACCAATTCGAATATTTTTATATTTTCAAATGCTGAGTTTGACTTCCAAAAATAAAAAAGATACATTCCTTTACAATAAAAACGTTTACGTCGTCTTTTTCGTTTGTAACGATTTTATAATATATGAGCGAGCGAAGCGAGCTACTATTCATAAAATAGACGAGTCAATATTTCTCATTAAAGCTGAGTTTCATACAAGACTTTGTTCCTTTTGTGTTGTTTGGAGTCAAACTTTGAAGACTTTCGTAATTTTTCATTTCGTTACAGTCATTGTTTGGTGTTATTTTTGTTCTAATTTTGATCACTGCTTCCAAAATTCTATAAATTCAAAATTTTTATATTCAAAAATTTGCTACCTTAATTCGATATTTTCGCTTTTTCAAATGTCAACTTTGAGTTCCAAAATTAAAAAGGATACATTCCTTTACAATAAAAAAATTTAATCATTTTGTAATATATGAGCGAGCGAAGCGAACTACTATTCATGAACACAAGATCATGTATGCAACTGGATTGATTATGTAATTTACTGATTCCCATTGTTCATGAATACCAGTTCGCTTCGTCCCATACAAGATTTTATGTTGTGTTGCTTGGAGTCAAACTTTGAAGATTTTTGTAATTTTTCTTTTTGTTATTTTTGTTCTCATTTCTACCACTTTTTCCAAAATTCTATGAATTCAAAATTTATATATTCAGAAATTTGCTACTTTCATTCGATATTTTTGCATTTTCAAATGCCAACTCTGAGTTCAAAATTAAAAAGGATACATTTTTTTTGCAATAAAAACTTTTACGTTGTCCTTTTCGTTTGTAACGATTTTATAATATGTGAACGAGCGAAGCGAGCTACTATTCATAAACAAGGCGTTACTCACACAAACAAGACATTACAAACGAGTTTCATACAAGATTTTATGTTCCTTTTGAATTGTTTGAAATCAAACTTTGAAGACGTTCGTAAGTCTTCATTTCGTTGCATATTTTTACCATAAATACTTTATTTGGTCTTTTCGTTTGCCGCGATTTTATTATGTATGGGCGAGCGAAACGAGCTACTATTCATAAACAAGACAAGTCAATAATTTCTCATTACAACCGAGTTTCATACAAGATTTTATGTTCCTTCTGTGTTGTTTAAAGTCAAACTTTGATGAGCCTGATGGAATATAAAAGGGAAAAATAATAACATAACAATAAAAATAGACTACCGTTCTGTATTGTTCGTTAAACGATTTTTCAAACTGGCGGGGATTTCCACGAAAAGAGTGGTAAATAAATAAAATTCGGGGAATCCCATACATAGAAAATATTTAATACTGTCTATATGTTTGCGGACAGAATAGGAGACTTTTAAAAAGTAAAATAATAAGTTTAATGTTTTTTTTTATATTCTATGTAATAATAATGTGTTTTTTTTAATTAAAAAGTTGGCGTAAGATTTTCAATCACCCCCTGCTCCCTTTAGATGAGATTCTACTGGACAAATTGTCAAAAGTCAAATTAATCGGTTCAAAATTTTGCTGTCCCAGTATTTTCTATTCTCGGTGGTTTCGGTAGAAATTCTGAGCTGATTAAGGCGTTCTTTTGATTGATAATTTATATGAACTGTCTAAAGTAACAGCTAAAAGTATGAATTTAATTTAATAACAGTACCGTCATATTATCATGAATAAACTAAATGTTGAGTAGCATAGAACTTTAGGCACCACCCGCTCGCACGTAGTCCAATTCTTTTTCAACGAAGACATGGACAAGCAGTGGATCGCGATACTTCGGCCACTTCCTGAAAATAAATCACGATATAAGTAACTGTTGTGGATGCGTATTCATTATAAATTCCTAACAAACCCTAATTGTTCAACATTGTCTGACAAATAATAAAACACTCACATGGTAGTCATAACCGTCCAAAAAGGTTTCATTATTCTTTAAATAAACACATCACAATTCGTATTTTATGAGAAAATCAGACTTCTCGCGAACATTTGGTGAAGTAACATTCAGAGAACGATGATAAATCGTGATGTAGCGGCATAATGTGTGGCTTTTAACATGCAAGCCAAGACCCGATTATTTATTAGCCCTGTAAAGAGCTTATTATCTAATCAATGTTTTGTCAGAAAAGCGAAAACAAACGGTCACGTTTGTGTGGGTGATATCTAATAATAACGGACGTGTAGTATTAATAGTGATTAAATTGAACCACGTTCCGCGACGCCCACCTGAACCTCTTCATACATCAAGAAACAAATTACAGCGAAAGCAAAAGCGTCCAAAGGTAAATGTGCGAATACATTTGGAAAATTTGGTCGCTGAAATTTATGGTGGAGAGCGCTGGAATGCTGCCGTTATTATTAAATCCGGTGAACTGACAAAATAGGATTAAACATGTTTGGATTGACATTATTTAGTATTATTAGTAGTACGGAGTAATATGTTTTGCAATTAATATAAAATTAGTATGATTTTATTTTGTCTGCCGTTAGATTGGAGCACTAATTTGTACCTAACTGGGGTTGATAACTTTTGAACTACAGCTCAAACTAGACTACAATTGAGGGGTCTAAAAGTAAAAGGGTTTAAGTGCCTTTTTAGTAGTTCTGAGATACATGACTTTAAAGTTAACTTGAACTTCAAAATTACAGGAATAAGTTTAGAAAACTGATATATTGTGTTTTATAAAATAATAAAATTTACGTAAAATTTACTTGAATCATTTTACCTCCAAGTTAAATACCCTTTAAGTATGATATTCTGCACTTGAACCCCTTTACTTCCAGGCCCCTCAATTGTTACTTATGGTGGTTCAGTTAGAAAGCAAAAAATATTGCTTTTTCCCAAATCATTGTTTTGAATACTGTAGGCGATTTTTTAACATCCGGGAACAAGTATTAGTCACCACGCTATACAACTGTAGCAGATTAAAGTAAATTCAAATATTTCAAAGTCAGGGTTGCGAAAAATAACATGGACATGCAATCTCTGCGTGCAGAAGCTTTGTTAATGTAACCCGAAAACGCTTCGCAATTTTCTCCCTTTTTTCTCCTTAATGTGATTAAGTAATTTAGCTTCTAATGCAGTCTAATCTGCTTGGTTATGATTTATAAGTTAATTAACCCCATCAGTAGAACTTACCACTTTTTGCTTTTATGAGAAAATGTTTAATGCTCCAAGAATCTGTTTACATAATAAATTATTATTGAAAGTGAGAATCACTTCACTGTCTTAAATTCATCCATAAACTGTACAATTTACAACTAATCAGATTTGTGTTAAAGAACGTCGAGAAAAATCTAAATTTTTCCGTTCAATTTAGTTTGAAATTCCTGGTAATTCATATTACATAGTACTTAGAAACTCCAATGGGGTCGTCCCCTGTACATTTACCGCCTCTTATGACGTAATTTTGGGAGAGCATTTCTATTGGTTTCTCATTGGTCCGCGCGTCTAACTTTGAATTTTGTCCCGCGTTGACGTCACAGAAAAAGATAAATGTTTCGGTAAACGCGTGATTTCGAATAAGAAAAAATAGGGGTATAATATTTTTTCGTCTAGTTTCTAGAAAAGCTGTTCTTGAGAATTGTGGGACGACGCCATTCAGATTTCATTTTTTGCTACTTAACATGATAATATGCTACCAATCAATAAATCTTTATTTGCCCTACGGGCTTTCTGATTCCTATACATATACAAGTAAACTTAACAATTATAATAATAAAAAAACTAAATAAAATTCTCTATTTCTTCTCCTCTCCCCTTTCCTCTTCTCCCTTCTCCCTCCTTTTCCATACCTCTTTCATCCATTTAATTTCCCTTCCATCTACATTCAGTATTTCCTCTCTTTCTTTCCTCTCTCTTTGTTTCATCTCACTGCACTCGTTCCACATATGCTCAATCGTCTCTCTTTCCTCATAGCACATTCTACACATTCTTCCTCCATCTTCTGCCCAATATCTATTTTCCCTCTCTTCATTTCCGCACCTAAACCTCGCCCTCATCTTTCTTTCTTTCTCGCTCTCCCTCCCCAAATACTTCGGTACTTCCTCGATCATGCATCTTCCGTACTTCCCGTTGTATCTGGATTATCTAATTCTTTATCTCCTCTCTTGTCTATCCGTATCCTTATCTCTTTCGCTTAGTTCTACATTCATCCACACGCCTCTTTCTCTCAGTCTCCTTATTTCTTTGCTTGCATACCCATTCTCCCTGTAGTAATTCTCCCTATCATTCTCCTCTGAATTCTTCTATTTTTCATTCCAGCACTCTTTTAGTATCCTACATTCTTTCCTCCCTTCCATCCTGTGTTCGAACTTGACCGCTCTTTTTCCCGCTTTCACTCTCAACCTATTCCTCTTGCATTCTTCTCTCACTATGTACCCTGGGGTTTCTCTCTCCACCCCTAGCACCCACCTCAGATATTTCTCTTGCACCATCTCTATCTCCTCTTGTTCTTTCCATCCCCAGACCTCTGCTCCGTACAACAACACGCTTTCAATAAGACTTTCAAACATCATCATTCTCCTCTTAAAATCGCCTCCCCACCTTTTATCTCCTATTCCCTATACACATCCTATCACCTTGTTCGCTTTTCTTGCCAGTTCTCTAATATGGGTCTTATCTGTGGCTCTTTCATTGAACACATACCCCAAGTATTTGAATTCTTTTACTTGTTCTATTACTTCTCCCTCCCACCTCCAATCACTCTCTTCGTTCTTCCTCTTTCTCTTATTGAACACCAGCATTTTTGTTTTCTCTACATTCACTTCTAGTCTTTTCTTCTTCACATATTTTCCTAAACTCTTTATCATTTCCTTCATTTCTCTTTCACTCTTTGCCACCATTACCACATCATCCGCAAACGCCAGGCTCCACACTTTTTTTCTACCTACCACCTTGTGCTCTCTCTAACATTCCCTCCATATCTGCCACATACATCGTGAACAAAAACATAATAATAATAATAATAACATAATATGCTACCAATAATTTATGCATGCTATGTTGAAAAGCACATATTTGACTATACAGAATGTCCCAGAACATCGTGAACAAAAACATAATAATAATAATAATAACATAATATGCTACCAATAATTTATGCATGCTATGTTGAAAAGCACATATTTGACTATACAGAATGTCCCAGAAGGACCGCGCCAAATCAAGCTGGTGTATAGATGATAATTATTATTACATTGTAACACTGTTTAATTCTTTTTCTGGGATTAATGATTTCAAAGATATGGAGCTTTAAAGTTAACCAATCAAAGAATTAAATTTTTGGTTGCTATGAAATAAACACAGAAAATCTCAGCATGTATGTGGGTGCCTCTAGTCAATATAGGAGACAGTTTGGATTAATGTCAGTGTCAAAACTTTCAAATTTAAATTTCTATTAATTTAGAACAAAAATAAATAACTCATCAAGATATGCGAGAGAGCATACATGACGATAAAGACATGAGTATATATTATGGTCTTATATACTCTATGGTCTTTTTCAATAACATGGTAATAACGGGTAAGAACATGACGGAAGGCTTTTTATTATAAAAAAGTTAAGCAGCAATCAACTGTAGAATTTAAAAAAAAATTATGCTCGAAATGTCCTCCCTACATCTCGATACATAATCGTGCACGTTTCATTAGATTTTGTTGGCAACGATTGATCATGTGATTGCTGTAAATCATGAATATCAACCCGATAAACAGTTTTTACCATGGCTCCACAAAAAATCTAAGGGTGTTATGCCTGGGGATTAAGCGGGCCAGTTGACGGGACCCACGAGCCCTATCCACGAATTTGGGTATCTCTGATTTAACATATTCTGCGCTTGTAGACTAATGTGGAGGAGCACCGTCATGTTGATACCATTCCTGATCAACACCCAATCTTTTGCAGGATGTGGCCGAGTATTCTTCATTAGTATACATGGCAAATTATTCAAAATTGATTACGACCTAGTCAGATCTGACTCTGACAGCTATTCATGGTGAGTTACAAACGCCAACCCCCATACAAAATATTAATGCCAAGTGCTAAGTTTAGACAGTGTATTCGTTTCTTAGCAGTGAAAAAAATTAATTATCCACAGGTATAAAGAGTTTTTCTGATTGAGCAACTTCAAAGCCCCATTATCTTCCAAATGATCGATTTCAAAGGCAAAACGAAAACACTTTTGATTTTTTTTTTTTCGTACATCAGTTAAATTTGGTGCCATTCTGGGACTGCTGAACTATTTTGTTTTCGAATGTTTTTAGATATAATAACAGTTTGGCTTCCTGTTTCTTGATATAGGTACACATTAAACATGATATTACCAAGGTTGAGAAGACATTTTTCTTAGCCAAGCTATTTTATTGCCCAAGATGCGAAGCATCGCAAATTTAACATTTCGCAAGAAATTCCAACTCGTCAGTTCTACATTGTTGAGCTATCAGCTATCATTAATAATAATGACTGCAAATGTCAAGTCAACACATCAACTACGGCAGTAACCATGCTAACATTGATGTCAATTGTTTTTATTATCTACTAGTAGGAGAGAAAAATCCATTATTGGGTAAGGTACAGAAAATCAATTTCTGAAGCATCAAACACGATAATATAATGATGTTTTCTGAAGCTAGTAGTGAAAATAGTAATTATACACCAAGGTTGAGAAGCCATTTTTCTTAGCCCAGCTATTTTATTTACCAAGATGCGAAGCATCGCATATTTTTTTTACTACACTTTCAAACACTTCGTTGTTTGTTTTTTTACATGAATTGCAGTAAATTGCTAAATATTTACAACACGATATGGATTTTGCATCAAATCCGGTCTCTTCAATTATTAACTACTAGTCAATAATGAAATGAGTATTAACTACTAGGAAAGAAAAACAATTTCACACATCTTCTACAAACTATATAATCGTACATTGTACAGCTAGTAGTGAAAAAAGTCAATTATTGGGTAAGGTGCAGAACACCAATTTCTCAAACATCAAACATGTATAATGATGTTTTCTGAAGCTAGTAGTGAAAAAAAAAAGTTAGATTGATACCATGACAATAGCTTGGAATGCCACATCCAACGAAAATCGAATTTTTGTTTTTCCAACATTCATTGAATTTTCAAAAATGCTTCTGTAAGATACCAACTTTTTTCTACGGCCATTTAACTGATAGAAAGATCTATCAGAATCCTCGGCTTTATTAATGGCTTTGCTATTTAAAAAAGTCTCATTTTAAAAACTACTGAAGTTGACCAGTCCCAGGATTTTTCAAGAAAATGTTAATTAACGGATTTTTTTTTTTTGGGGAAGTTTATCAACATTGTATGTATTTACTTAATAAAATGAGTTTTGCAGGTGATTACAATCTCATACAGAGAATTCTTTTTAATTTACACATTTACACATTCTGCTCTACAGTAGTCTTCGGCAAAAATACAAATATATATTTATTTATGAATGAAAAAAAAAAATTAATAAATAAATAAATAGACGTAGAAAAAACGTAGACAAATCATTTAACAGGGTTATATCCCATTAACAACCCAATATTCCCAAAAGAAAGCTATTTAAGAAATCGGAATATTTTTCCTCAAGATGCTTAGACCGTTTCATAATTAGTTACATAATATTACAATACGCTGTAATGGATGCCAATCTCCATCGTCCTTTCTTTATTGTGCTTTTTTTCAGATAAAAATTGAATTACATCCTCTGAAAGAAAAAAAACTGCTGTCACCCATTTAAACATGTCAGGTACATTGTGTTGTCTTTTTTGTGTTCTTTTGTATTGTAATAAAATTAGTATACCCAGGAGTGCACTGCTGGTTTCAAACAAAACTTATTATTTATTCGAGATCCTTATTGTTTTGATATACAGGAGAGTTGTATGCCGCGCCTGACGACAAACATTATGTACAACTATGTATGTGATAATTATAATTGTTCTCACAGTTATAGCTGATTTGATTAAATTTTCATAAAAAAAGTTGTATTCAAGAGCTGCATTCATTTTTGATATAACATGTTTTCAGCGCTTCATTTATTTTTGTGTTTTTTCAACTGGTTGACAACTTATTGGTCACCATAAAATGTAGAATTGCAGAATGTATTAATAGATGAAGAGAACATACGCATTATTATTTTTACATTAATTTGTAAATAAATTTGACTGATATCTTTTCTACCTGTATATTTTTTAATTAATTATTTCCTTCATGGTGTTGCAAACTTTTTGATAATGACCTGTGTATTTTTTAATTAATTATTTATTGAGCTTGTTGCAAACTTTTTGAAAATGAGTTTATAGGATGTTTAACTATTAAATAGGAATCTCAAAAATTATTGTTAAACTTCTCTGAATCATTATCATTACGATAGTTTGATTTGGAAAGTCTGCGGGTTAAATACGTCGTTACCACACAGAACGGATTTTTATAATTGCGCTATTCGTATCATCCGTGATACGTGGCAAACCTATTAAATAAATTCCAGTTTCCACACTTAATGTGCGTTTTAATAGAACTGGGAGCAGAAAAAACTAAACAAACTTGAAGACAGTCATGAATGAAATTCACATTTAGCAGCCTTCCGAACTTGGCACCTTAAAGAAAGAATGTTGCACGCACTTTTTATGCTCTGAACTACTTGCGTTTATTTATACCTGAAGAGATTTTAGCTGAAAAAATTATACAAGACACATGAAATTTTATCCAACTTCTTCGTATTAGATTTATGGCTCTTTTGGAAACCCAGAACTTGAAAACTGCTAACTTCAACTTTCGAAAAACGTTACATTTCAATTTACATACACTGTACAACTTTAAAGCCATGAATTGCCAATTGTCTTTGTTAATGTAGTCTAAATGCAAATATCTAACTCGCCGGCATTACCGAACAGTTCAGGTAATTATAACCTAGAGGTATATCGCAGAAGTACAAATTATTGGAATCTAACCGAACTTTCTCATTACAATTAGAAAATTTAATTTTGTACAACAGTGTTTCATAATTACTTGTACCATTACGCTTTATAGAATGACAATCTTACGGTTCTTCCCTTTTGTGCGTCCTTTACCCGCATCGAGATTGAATTACGCCCTCTTACAGAAAAACCACGGTCCCTCCTACAGAGATTTTTGTTACGTTTCGTTCCATTTATTGTCTAGTTCGCTTTCAGGGCGCTTCTAATCAGAATTTTTTGCTCCTTTTTTGGACAGTGATAAAATTAGTATCCTAGAAGTTCCGGGGCCACAAATGCATCGTGGTTTTACCCGTAAATTGAGTTGAAATTTATAATTTATCTGATGCTGAAATGGTTTACGTTTTTCGATGAAAATGATAATACTACACCCCGTTTTAATTAGTAAAACTAGAACTACCGATAATTGTTGAGTGGTTTTGTGGAACTAGAAATTCAAAATAAAACATACAGAATAAATTGATATCCTTTGAGTTCATATTCAACCGAAGTAGTACACACTCACAATTAGTGTTAGTTTACACACTTTTGTGCTGACATTTTAATTATGTAATTGGTTAATGTAAATATCAAAGAATCATTTTTAATATGTATTGCCAGTTTATTCATTAAAATTTCCATTTAATACATCAGTAATGGTTTTTACGACAAAGTGGCACATTATACTTTTTTTGTACTGCATAAAAAATATTGGACTACTTGTCTATGGGTTTTTACTTGCTATAATGTTGTTAAAACCTGCAGTTTACTGCATCACAAAAATCTCTTTACCGATATTTTTAGTCTATACGGCTTTGTAAAGTCCGCAAATAATTAAAACGAGCATTCCCTTGTTTTTGTAGCTCATTGACCTGCAGTAAGAGAATAAACCAACCGGTTCTAGTTTATTTTTATTCCATTTAAAAATATTTTGTCTCTCTATGTTCGCTTCATACATAATTTAACTATAAATTAATGTATTACCTCTAAAATTAAATAAATTTTCTTAAATTCAATTATTTTTCGGCTTCGAAAAGGATTCTATTTTTCAAATCTATATACTATATAAAGCAGTGTCTGGTTAGTTACACCATTTATAATTCAAGAACGGCTGGACCGATTTTTATGATCTTTGATTTGTGGGATTTGTCTCCGCCCCGAATAGCAACCAAAATTCGTTGTACCGGGCTTTAAAAAGGAAATCCATTCTTAAGCTGTAAACTCCAAAAGTTTCACTACTGTCGCCCGATGATATCTCGAGAACGGATTGACTGTTTTTTTTTTCGGGGGCGAAAACCTATTAAAACACCGGAACAAAAAATGTTTGTATGGAATCCGTATACAATGCAATCTTTGATACGCGAGAGAAACAAAAATGAACAAGACGTTGTATGCTGAAAAATAAAAAAAAGCTTAATTTAATTCAGCTAATAAGTTAACACAAAATTTATTGATTGGTGGTACGAAGTTTGCCGGGTCAGCTAGTACAATAATAAATGTTAAGTAAATAAGACTAACATAAAACAATAACAATAGCTAAATTAATTTTAATTTCTTGCTATTTCTTCTGTCTTTATCTCTATGTTATTTCTTCGGTTTAATACTCCTTTCATCCAGCTTAATTCAGTTCGCCTCTTGCTTACCAATTGCACCTGTACGTTTCTCTTCCTTAATGTGTAATACACGATTTGAGACCTGGGATGCCCGAGTTTTACACTTTGAAATAATTTATTGTAATTGGACCTTCCAGATCATATTCTTTTATTTTAAACTGTAGGTTAAAAAGCCATTCCAAAAACTTGTATATATAAAATGGATTATGTTAAAGAAATTTATAAAAACATAAAAATATATAAAACTATAAATACATAATAATATACACTACTCACAAAAATTAAAGGAGCAGAAAAAAAATTCAAAATTTTTCGGTCATTTTTGACGGGCTGTATTTATATGAAAAATGGTCGTACCAAGGTTAAAAAAAAAGCATTTTAAAGCTCTAAGATTCTAGTTTTCTGATCTTTTGGTCAAAAATTTTTAGGAGCGGTGTTTTCCACGGAATCCAAAGAAATAGCGCGGAAATTTTTTTCCAAAATTTTGACCCCCTTTTTTTACTCCACGGGCTGGGGAAAATTATTTCGGTTTGAACCATCATATGGACCGGATAGTCTGTTTATTCAGCTTCAATTTCATTTTTTTAGATTGTGTCTACGACCATTTTTCGCGGAGATATCCGATATTAAACGAAAAAGGATCTTTTTGTCTTCAACCATCGATATCTCAGCAACCAATGATTGTACAGGAAATCGAAAGGCAACAAATTTGCTATGAAATACAATCAAAACATTTAAGAAAAAAAATTTTACCAAAAATATCGACTAAATGCGATAAATCGACCGCAGAAATATTGATGACGAGGCTAAGGACCTTAGGGATTTTTACACTTCAATGTACCCCCAATAGCCCTGTAAAAACCGCAAATCGATCCATCGAGCGGTTTTTTTCCCGATTGATCAAAGTTTAGGAAAAAAATAAAGGAGCAAGATTTTTGTTTTTAAAAATCGTGTGATCTTTATAAAAATGAAAAATTTTTAAAATTTCCCCTGTGGCAGATACAAAATTGTAAACAAAGTTGAAGAAAAATTGATTTTTCCATTTTTATGAGAATTACACAATTTTTAAAAACAAAAATCTTGCTCCTTTAATTTTTTCTTAAACTTTGATCAATTTGGGAGAAAAACAAAAACCGCTCTATGGATCGATTTGCCATTTCACGGGGCTATTGGGGGTACATTGAGGTGTTCCAATCCCTGAGGTCCTTAGTCTCCTCATCAATATTTGTGAAGATGCGGTCGATTTACCAAAAAAAGGGAAAAAGCAGATTTTTTCAACTGTTTTCAAGTCGATATTGTGGGTGGATAAAAAAAAAAACTTAAATGTCTTGATTGGATTTTATAGCAAATTTTTTTGCAGTTTCCGAAACTGCCATTCGATTTCCTGTACAATCATTGGTTGCTGAGATATCGATGGTTGAAGGCAAAATGATCATTTTTCCGCGCTATTTCTTTGGATTGCGTGGAAAACATGGCTCCTAAAAAAATTTGACTAAAAGACCGGAAAACTACAATCCTGGAGCTTTAAAATGCTTGTTATAAATACTCGGTACGATCATTTTTCACATAAATACAGCCCGTCAAAAATCACCGAAAAATTTGGAATTTTTTTCTGCTCCTTTAATTTTTGTGAGTAGTGTAATTATTTGTTATAATCATTTTAAGTAGAGATTAACAATATCCTCAAATTTTTGCCGCCCGTTTATTTAAAAATTTAATTTAATATTATGGCGCATCCACCATTGAATTTGTTTTCTATTTGCACAACATTTGCACAACTGCTACGATATGTTTTATTAGAATACAATCATTAAAAAAAATACCTCGTCATATTTTATTTTATTTGTATTTACTTTACACATTGGATTTTCTTTAGGTCCGATTAATAATAATGGGTGTAGCTGATGGCGCTTGCAGTTGTAATGAGTTAACATATTTGAAAATTAATAATGTAGAAGATAAACGAAAATATTTGTATTTTAGAATACCTGCACCATTACGATTCATGTGGTTTTACCTTTACGTAATAGTTTTTCTGTAGGAGATATATCGAACCCTTTTTAGAGCAGATTATTTTTGTGGTATGTGTATGGAAAATGTAAAGATCAGTCTGGGAATTAACACAATGTCAAGAATAACTGCTGAAGTGGCTTCTTTTTTGAAATTACCAGATGCTCAGTTATATACTGGTCATAGCATGAGACGATCTTCCTCTACATTATTAGCTAACACAGGTGGAAATTTTATATATTTTTTATTAAACGTCACGGTGGGTGGAGGTCATCTACCGTAGCAGAAGGCTACTTTAAGAATTCTCTATCAAATGAAATTGAAACATTGGAAATGATTATCTTCAACATTATTCTATATAATTATGCTATTATAGTAAATTAATAGATTTATTAAAGTACCTTTTATGTTTCAGATATTGTACTTTTCACATAGTTTTTAGTAGTGACATAGATACAATTAAATGCAAATTTTAAAACGAAAAGCATATTGAAAATAAAAATATGCAGTGATATAGATAAGTTACATTTCTTCGATAAAAACTGGATGATAATAACAATTAAAACTCATGTTTATTTATGATTTTAGAAAATATGTATATATTGGTGTCTCATTACAACTTTGTCCAAGTTTTGCGTTTTCTGAGAGCTGTGCGCCGCGGCTAAAACCGCATCTTATTGATTTTGTCGTTCCGGCGCCTGGTTGTACCAGTACGACGCCCGCCACTGGCTATCGGCCAAATCCCAGCAAAAACAACGCTAGATTTTCAAGACTAATCCCGCAGCGGCCACGCCGATCTCTTGTACTTGATATAAGAACTTTGGGAGGCACCATTAATGAATCGTATCGCAGTAACGAGGTTCTTGTATTTAACGACCTCTCTGACTGGAGAACAATGGAGTTGAGGCGAAAAGGTAATGTCGGTTAATGGAGGGAAGGAAAAATGCGAGCGACCAGATTTGCATTCATTCGTCATTTCACACCTACTAGTGACTTTTCGATTTAATGCAAACTCAGTCAGTGAGATTAAAAGAGGTCAGCGCAGATATGGTCGGTATATATAAATTATTCATTTTGAAGGAAATATACCGAAAGGGGCAAGTAGGGTGCTCTAAATTTTTGACCTGCTTCAATGTGAAATAAGGTTATTTTATGTAGGAAGTTTTAAAGCTCAGAGAGCGGGAATGGGGAGATGCACTTGTCAGTTTCAAATCTAATTATATTACAATGTTTTCTAAGCTACTCACCTGTTAGATTTGTCTATGAGTGTTTCAAAGCTATGCTGCATTTATTATTAATGGATTCTAAGCTACAGTACAGTTTTTTACACCAGTAATAGTAGTAGACACTGTATGCATACTGATGCAGCGAAGAGATGAGAAGTTTTTTCGCAATTCGTCTCTATTTTTTAATTTTAATTTTTGGGTTTGAAGGAATAGAATAACACTTATTCAAAGTCACCCGGCCTTAGTCGATTTTTTCAAGAATCAAGCTGCTTAGAAAATACTTAATTTTCGTGGTCATAATTTCGTTTGTGATTCGAAAAAAAAAGTTTTTTACAAAATGTTTTTTCTTTATAGCACAAATTTATCAATACTGTCCAATTATGCAATGACTCTAGAATGACTCTAGAAACGGTTTTGGGATAAAAAATGGGATCATAAAAAAAAAGCATTTAGGATGTTTTTAGTTTAGTGCTAAACATCAATTTGTCGCATTCTTATGGTTCTACGGTCACGCAAAGACAAATATCAATTTTCATAATTTGCATAAAAAGCTCTTTTGGTCCAGTCTAACTGATACTATCAGGATTTTCTAGACTTAAAACGTTACAATTGTTTATTAACTTCGATTATGTGCGCTATTTGAACTAGACCGAAGCAAACGCATTGTTTGCATACAAAATTACTGTTCTCTAAACACAGTGAAGTTTAGAAAATGTGTTTATTCACAATCGATCAGTAACATACTGCGTTCCTACTTCAAAAGAGGATGGAAAGTGAAATTCCATTACTCACCTGATGTTTCCAGGCAACCCGAATTTAAATTATTAAACGTAAGATGATAATAAAGGCAATCACCTAAATGTTTCTTCAGCATAGCGTCAACTCGTGGGCAATTGACACATAGAAAATTACGATTCCAAACTACTCTTAGGGTGATTTAATAATTTGTGTAATAGTGCTAAGATATCATCCCCAAAATCGACCATGCAATGCATAGGAGAACTTAGAGTTACCTATCCGGCAAGTTGCTCTGAAGTTGGCAACATCCAGCAGTGGTTGGCAGCGCTATGAAGTGGGCGTAGCAAAAAGGACGGTTGGCGCCCCTTCTAGATGGTGGAAGGACGACCGGCGGCCATGAGATTCATTCAAACTTTAACGTTAGAAGCATCAAGTCGTAACTAACGCTTAATTCTTTGTTTTATGAGTTCTCCTGTTTTTAAAGTTGAGTGTGCTCTATGTTTAAAATGCATTGTCGAAATTTCACGTTACCAGAAGGATCGGTTGAATTTAAATTAACAATCGTGTGTGTGGAGCCGCCCGACGTATTTACAGGTAACCTTTTTTTATACTATCCATTTCTTTTTGTCATACTCAACATAATGAGATGGCCCTGAAATTGACCGGCGTTTGTTCCATACTAGAAACTCCTAGATAACAAGCTTTTCGGTTTTTACAGTTGTCGGGCCACCGTTTTGTCAGCGTCACTAATAGGATGGCCGCCAGGGGTAAAAAACTTGTTCGGTCTTGTTTAAATAATGTCCACTACTGTTATTCAAACCTGGATAAATCATTAGATAACTAACTACCTGTCTTTCGTTATAAGGCCGACAGCAGCTTGCGGTCATTTAAAAGCTATTTTGTCTCTGTTGACTTGAATTAACCAACACTGAGTAAGAACTGAAGACTAAAGGGGACAAAACCGCAAAGCGCCACGCCGAATGTTGGGCTTCTGAAAAGTCTTGCGTTACTGTATATTTTATTATTTTATATTGTTTGTCCGTACATGTTTCGAGGCAATAGAGAGACCAAATAGTATTCAGTTTGTGGTTCGCGTTGCAGGCTGATGTTTGGGAGAGTTATGTGTCCCTACTTTGGCTAAACCTGTACCTGTTGCTACTAACTCCTAAGCCTACTAGGTTGAAGTTCTAGTACTGTTTTCGGGCTACTAACAAATTGCTTGCTTCACAAATATATAAAATACTTAAACTCTCTACAATCTTGCCTCACTTACAGACAATTGTTCACTTCGCTTTAGTCTTTCCATCTGATCTACATGTTGTCCATCACTCTCCGACTCAGATGTACCCAACATAAATAATTCCACGCGATTCAATATTCTAGTTTTTCCCTCTCAGGAGCGCCCCCTTTGGGCGTAGATATTTCATTGTATCTGTCTGTTGTTGTAAATTCCTGTAAACTGCAAAAGCTCATGGCGGAATAAAATTTGCTGACTTAACCTTACTCACTCACCAACTTAATGCGAAGACACTGAAATTGTTAACCACAGTACGAGATCACAAAACTCAAATGAACAAATTGACTAAAACTTAATAAACATTTAAAACCATAATTTTTGCTCTATTCCTGATTAGCTCCCCAAAGAATCTAGGGTTTGTTTCGTTTGGGTAAGTTCGAATGTCCCGCCATTGCTTGTCTTGTCAAGAAAATAACACAACGTAGAGTTCTGCTGTTTCTTTCATTGTCTGACGATCACTGGCCAACCTTTAATAAAGTTCGCGGTTTGTTTCAAATTTTCAATTTGACGTTTGGTGACGTCATTGACATTTCATTTTATGTTCATTCATGTTATCACAACAAATTCCAAAAAATCCTTTTACATTTATCTGACAAATAATATCAATTGTTGCAGTTGACTGAAATTAAACGTTGCAATAGTAGCTCGACTTTATGAGATTTACTTATTAAATTTCGAATACCTCATTGTGAACAAAATAGTATACAAACTTCATCAAAAGTACCATGTCTATGTCTCGAGAACTAGTTGACCTCGAGGCTACGCCTCTCGGTAAACTATAGTTCTCTTGACAGGAATGCGATACTTTCCGCGTCAGTATGTAATAAATACTATTTTCTACTAGAGTTTGGAAAACTTTAACATTTGAATACTAACTTGAGTTAGGAACAGTGCGAAATAATATTTCACCACTAAAGGTTATGTTAATTATTTATTGATTGTACATGCTATTTTTTATCATTATTATAAATCTTAACAGAAACATGTAGGTCTTCTCTTCGACGCGCTTCACTAGCACCAACAGCCAAAACTATCTATAAAATTTAAATTAAGATTTAAAATGTTACTTTCCTCGTTAAGTAGGTTCTATCGTCTGCATCTCTTGGGAATTTTTATATTTATATTTTTTGTAAAAACGCTGAATTTGTTAGAATAATGTTCCACAAAGTGTCGTTTTATAAAAGCTATTAAACTTACAAACTTCTTTATATCGATATTTTTCTTCACGGATAATGCTGGCCTCAGCATCGAGTAAATGCTCCATTGGATTTTTGCTGGAAGTATGCTTCCTCATTGATTTTTTTCACTCGGTTTTCAATCAAATTGTTGATAAGCATTTTTATACTTTTCCTTTGATTTCACTCGTAATAGAGACTCAATAGCTAACGCAGCCGATTCTTCAATATCTGATGATAAACATTTTGAAGTGGGGAAATAATTATTTATATTGTTTAAACACTATTTATTATATTTATATAAAAAAAACAGTTTTTCAATACCTATTCTACAAATAATATACGAAAGTAAATTATAAAATTATTATGAATTGTGGATTATTTATTTTTGACATTTATAAAAAAATAATTAAAAATTGTTCATCAATACATACTTGTAGGAAAAAAAAATTGAGAACTTCCCTCGATTTCTATAGGATTGCCTGATCAGATCCTGACTTTTTGACTGTGGACTCACCTCAAAAGTATACCCTTTCAAATAGAAGAAGAATTTTGAAAATCGGTCCACAATCGGTGAACATAAATGAAATATAAATATATAAATGTTCTGAGGTAACAAACATTAAAAAAAACATACAACCGAATTGATAACTTCCTCCTTTTTTGAAGTCTGTTAAAAAAAAACGCAAAACTATTTTTTTAAGATAAATATCATACAAATTGTTTAAATAATATTAATAGTTATATCCCTGCTTCAAAAGGTTTCTGATTATAAATAATATAACAAAAAACAAAAATAAAAAAAAAAACATCAAAATCGGAGCTGTTTCTGAGAACTTCCGAGAAAAAAACTTTATTGACGCGAATATTAATAAAATTTCACAAAATTTACTCTAGCAAACAACTTGTACAAACCTGTACAAAAAAAATGTTTTTCCATAGTAACTAAAACAGAACAATTAATGAATTCAATAATAATTATAGAATATTAAAAATATCTAAATTTAATTTGTTTTCCAAAACTCTAGTAGAAAAAATCATGTGTGCAACGCGTAGGAAATCCATTTGTTTCCGTACACAGCATGCTTACAATTAGCATGGAAAGAACTTTTATACATTTCAGAAGTTTTATCTTCGGTTGTTTGACGTAATAAATAATTAAATTATAAACAAATAATTATTTTTACAATTACTGAAACAATTAGACATTAATAGTAATTTGTGTGTCTAGACCGTAAAAGTTAGCTTTTTTGGACGCATCTGCTGTTATATGCATATCAGGCCAAAAAGGAACTTTTGGCCGAGGTGCAGGTTTTTTAGGCTATGTTCACAAAAGAATTTAAAAATTTGGTCATTTTTTTTTTTAAAGAGGTGTTTGTATGGCCGCTTTTTTGCAGCCGTAAAGTTTTACTTTTTTGTACACTTTTGTCAAATTCTGACAGATCAGTACCAAAAAAGTGGAGTTTGACGGATGCGTACAAAAAAGTAAAATTCTACGGCTCGGACGTAAAATCATCTTTTTCGTAATCATCGTCTAAAAAAAAGTTTTCTTTATAAATAGTATAAAAGGACTTGTTTTTCTCTTATAATGAATCAATAATAGCCGGGTTTTTGGTTCATTAACGGCCAGTGCAGATATTTTATTTACGAATTTCTTGTGCAATTTTTTTTATCCTTGGAAACCGGTCGTTTAGCCAAGAAAATTTAGCTCCATTTCGGAAAGAAAAGAAAAAAAAGGAAACGAACAGGGGAGAGCAGAACAGGAAGACCAAAAGAGAAAGAAGATAATAGATAATTTCAACGGCAGAATCGGAGAAAGAGGAATCTGGGATGGGAAACAAGAAAGGGGGGATGGAAGAAGAAAATCCAAAGACAAGGTAGAAAGTGCGGAAAGAAAAAAGCTAAAAAAATCTAGAGGAAAAAGGGTAGGATGTGTTGAATGGAAATAAACAAGGAGACGAAGAAGCAGAATGGACCTACATAGGTGGCATATACAATTAAATATAGGAGGAGGGAGACAAGAGAAAAAGTGAGATGAAAGAAGGTGATGATCAAAATATAAGACGAACAAGAAGTGGAAGAGTATAAGAGAAGACTAGAAAAGGCAGGATTTGCAGAAGAAGAAGTAGGAAAGATGGAGAAAGAATTGAAAGTAATATTAGAAAAAGCAGCGACGAAAAGAGAAATAACAATAAAAGGTAGAAGAGCAAGAAAGAAAAATGAATGACGGGACAAAGAATGGAATGAAAAAAAAAAACGATAACAGAGGCGGCTTTCTAAAATTGAAAAGAACATAATTGTACAGAGACATGTAGAGAGAAGAAGAGGCAGAAGAAGTATAGTGAAGAGGGAGAGATAAAATCTATATGAACAGAGAAAAAGGTGTGGAACTATATCTATAGAGAGAAAGAAAAATGATGAGAGAGTGAGGCAAGTTTGCTCGTTCAGGTCTTTGTTGTTCACCATGTATGTGTATAGATGAAATATTAAAGTGAGCGCAATCACGGGAATGTGTAGTAGGTAGAGGGATGTGGGGTCTGAATTTTGCGGATGATGTGGTAATGGTAGAGTGAAAGAGAAATGAAAGAAATAATAATAAGAGCATGTCGTTGTACGGAGCAGAGGTTTGGGAATTGAAAGAACAAGAGGAGATAGAGAGGGTGTAAGAGAAGTATCTGAGGTGAGTGCTAGGGGTGGATAGAGAAACGCCAGGGTATACATATAGTGAGAGAAGAATGCAAAGACAATAGGTTGAGAGTGAAAGGAGGGAAGAGCGACCAAGTTCGAAGACAGAATGAAAGCAAGGGGAGAATGCAGGATATTGAATTAGTACTGGAGAGAATAGAAGAAGAACGCAGGGGAGAACGAAAGGGAGAAATGTTACCAGAGGAATAGGTTCTCGAACAAAGAAATAGAGATACTGAAGGAAAGAGAAGAACTGGGTTAAAGTCTTTGGAGAGGGAGAATGGGAACGAAAAAAAGATGATGGCGATTTTGGATGCGGAATATGAAGCGAGGAAAATAGGTATTAGTTGGAAGAGGGAGGAAAAAGGTGTAGAATGTGCTATGAGAGGAGAGAGACGATTGAACATATTATGTGGAATCAGAAGAAAGAGAGAGGAAATACTGAATATAGATGGAAGGGAAATAAAATTGATGAAGGAGATATGGACGAAGAGGGAGAAGAAATGAAGATGAGTTGTTTTGAATTAATACAGAATGTAATTTACGTTTAAGATTCAGAAAGCCCATACGAAGTAAAATTTTTCACTTAACTTTACTATCCTGTAGACCTTACACAGAATTTATCATTTCTTACCCTTGTTAAACATAATGCTAAAGCAGAAAATAAACTCCTTCGATGCTTTCATTTTAAAAGTAATTTACTTTTATATTAAGTCAGTGTACTCAAACTTTTAAGCGACAGTAGGTGTAATGGAAAGTTCAGAGGCTATAATTTCCACCACAGCGAAAACAGTACTAATAGTAATCCATCCCAGTTGCCCTCTTCATAACACTCCTTCAGCGTAAAATTTCTTTCAGATTTTAATTAACAAAATAACCCAAACTTATGGACCATGCAAGAGTGAATTATGATTTTCGTAATCTACCAAGACGTTTGTAACGATAATTGAAAACGAAACGTCGACCTTTACAGAATTTGATGTAGTCGCAATTCGGGATATTCCACCTGAGTAACGACAGCCGTAAACGTTAAACATGTTGAAATTACTTTTAAAATGAACGTAAAAGCGCATTATTAGTCTTTTTATGGGTCTGTTGTGATTGATGCGTGCTGTTCTATGTAACTTTACACACATTTAGTGAAATCATCTTGTAATTCTGCGAAGTGTTATGTGAGACGAATTACTAATGTGCGGATTTTATAGGCATTTCTTAAGGTTTCATTGCTTAGAAGGGCGTCTTTTTAGGAAGTATTTACGTTTTATAAAGCTTCCTTGTGGGGGCTTTTGCAACTTGAGGAATTTTTACAAGAGTCCTTATCTTGGACTGGTAAAATAAAAATTTAAATGATTTATTGCTAAGCAGACACACATAGATTTGGCAATTTTATTGGCCGAACAGAAAAATTAGTAATTATTTTGCTTTATTTTTTATGTATATTAAGATGATTTTTACCCCGTATATACCTAATTAAAAATAATTAGATATTATAAACGTTCAGTAGATTGTAGAAGAAGAAGAAGTTCTCATAAAACTCAGAATGGGTGCAGTAACAGTCATAAGTGCAACTGTAGTGCTGTAATCAGTAGTTCACACAGTATCTAATTAGATACGGACGTGATTCCCTGCTAACCGAACGGAGAGCTTTTAGGAAATTAATTCGCAACACCAAAAGAAACAGTGCAGATCAGGCAATTTCTACGTTTCTTTTTGTATAGCA
Organism: Diaperis boleti; assembly: GCA_963583935.1. Lineage (NCBI taxonomy): Eukaryota > Metazoa > Arthropoda > Insecta > Coleoptera > Tenebrionidae > Diaperis > Diaperis boleti. The sequence goes on along the minus strand of OY757248.1, from coordinate 36,109,812 downwards.
ATATTAAACTTTGTTTTGGTTAAACTTTTAGCCATTATTTATTCTGGAGCATAGAATTTATGTAGAGTTCGCTCTTAAAAATTAGGAATTGGACTGTTTCGGATTCAGAGCAATTTCTGATGTCCAGTGCAGCTAATGCTATCGGAAATTGATACGTGCACTTAGCCTGGCTTGTCGAAACAGTTTACTGGTCAATATACGATAATAAATCTTTATTTGCCCTACGGGCTTTCTGATTCCTTTACATATACAAGTAAACTTAACAATTATAATGATAAAAAAAAACTAAATAAAATTCTCTATTTGTTCTCCCCTCTCCTTTCCTCTCTTCCCTCCTCTTCCATACCTCTTTCATCCATTTAATTTCCCTTCCATCTACATTCAGTATTTCCTCTCTCTTTGTTTCATCTCACTGCACTCGATCCACATATGCTCAATCGTCTCTCTTTCTTCATAGCACATTCTACACATTCTTCCTCCATCTTCTGCCCAATACCTATTTTCCCTCTCTTCATTTCCGCACCTAAACCTCGCCATTATCTTTCTTTCTTTCTCGCTCTCCCTCCCCAAATACTTCGGTACTGCCTCGATCATGCATCTTCCGTACTTCCCGTTGTATGTGGATTCTCTAATTCTTTCTCTCCTCTCTTGTCTATCCGTATCCTTATCTCTTTCACTTAGTTCTACATTCATCCACACGCCTCTTTCTCTCAGTCTCTCTATTTCTTTGCTTGCATACCCATTCCTCCTGTAGTAATTCTCCCTATCATTCTCCTCTGAATTCTTCTTTTATTCTCTCCAGCACTCCTTTAGTATCCTACATTCTTTCCTCCCTTCCATCCTGTCTTCGAACTTGACCGCTCTTTTTCCCGCTTTCACTCTCAACCTATTCCTCTTGCATTCTTCTCTCACTATGTACCCTGGCGTTTCTCTGTCCACCTCTAGCACCCACCTCAGATATTTCTCTTGCACCCTCTCTATCTCCTCTTGTTCTTTCCATCCCGAGACCTCTGCTCCGTACAACAACACGCTTTCAATAAGACTTTCAAACATCATCATTCTCCTCTTAAAATCGCCTCCCCACCTTCTCTCTCCTATTCCCCATACACATCCTATCACCTTGTTCGCTTTTCTTGCCAGTTCTCTAATATGTGCCTTATCTGTGGCTCTTTCATTGAACACATACCCCAAGTATTTGAATTCTTTTACTTGTTCTATTACTTCTCCCTCCCACCTCCAATCACTCTCTTCGTTCTTCCTCTTTCTCTTATTGAACACCAGCATTTTTGTTTTCTCTACATTCACTTCTAGTATTTTCTTCTTCACATATTTTCCTAAACTCTTTATCATTTCCTTCATTTCTCTTTCACTCTTTGCCAACATTACCACATCATCCGCAAACGCCAGGCTCCACACTTTTTTTCTACCTACCACATACCCCCCCGCTTGTGCTCTCTCTAACATTCCGTCCATATCTGCCACATACATCGTGAATAACAAGAGGCTGAGCGGGCAACCTTGCCTCACTCCCTTTGTTGTCACAAACCATTCACTTTCCCTCTCCCCTACCTTCACTTTACTTTTTGTCTTCTCATATATCTCTTCCACCTTTCTTACCAGCCATTCATTTGCCCCTTTCTCCCTCAGACATTCAAACATCCTCTCTCTGTCCACCTTGTCAAAAGCCGCCTTGAAGTCTACGAATATTGCATACACCCTCTCCCCTTTCTGCTTTAACTCACTCTTCGTCAAATGGTCCAGGATGTATACATTATCCATAGTTTCCCTCCCCTCTCTAAATCCTGCTTGGCTGTCTGGTAATGCTCCCTTTTCCTCTATCTCTCTGCTCATCCTTTCATTCAGAATTGATGCATACAACTTGTACCCTGTGTTTAGGAGAGTTATCCCTCGGTCATTTTCTACTTTATTTTTCTCCCCTTTTTTGTAAATGTGGTAAATTACCCCCTCTCTCCACCCTACCGGGAATCCATCTCTTCTCCACACCCCATTCATTCCTCCACCAGCCTCTCTAGCACTCTTCTCGTCCCATACATCCACGACTCATTCTGTATTCTATCCCTCCCTGGTGCCTTCCCTTTCCTCAGTTTCTTCACATGTATCTCCACCTCTTCCATTGTAATTTCTTCTCCTTCAGGTTCTACTCGGTTTCTCTTCGTCTCTATTTCCGTTTTCTTTTTTTCCTTTTCTCCCTCCAGCAGCCTCATGAAGTACTCCTCCCACTCATTCATCGTTATCTCCTCGCTCCCATTTTCTTTTTCCTTTCTCTCTCTATTAATATAGTTCCATACCTCCTTCTCTGTTCTTATTGCTTTTATCTCTTCCTCCTCTCTCTCCTTCTTCTGCCTCTTCTTCTCCCTGCATGTCTCTCTGTATCTTCTTTTCGCTTCTAAAAAGCCACTTCTGTTCCCTTTAGTCTTTCTCCACTTTCTTAGTTCTTTTATTGCTTCCTTTTTACGTTGCTCACATTCTTTGTGCCACCATTTATTCTTTCTTTTTGTTCCTATACCTCTTACTGTTATTTCTCTTTTTGTGCTTTTTCCAATATTTCTACCAATTCTTTCTCCATTTTCCCTACTTCTTGTTCTTTAAATCTTGCTTTTTCCAGTCTTCTCTTATACTCTTCCACCCCTTGCTCGTCCCATACTTTAATGATCACCTTCCGCATTTCCTCTATTTTTTCTTCTCCTCCTCTCTTTGCTCTCCCCCTTCCTATACTTATCTCTATAGACAGATGGTCTGACTCTACTCTTTCCCCTATTCTGAATTCTTCGACTTCTTCCTATGCTTCTTCGTTTACTATTCCGTAGTCTATCACCGTCTCTCCTCTACCGCCTATGTAGGTCCATTCTCCTTCTTCGTCCCCTTGTTTATTTCCATTCAGCACTTCCCATCCTTTTTCTTCTATCCATTCCATCAATTTCTTCCCTTCCGCGTTTTCTTTCTCGTCTTTGGATTTCCTTTTTCCCTCTCCTCTTTCTTCTTCCCAATCCCTGGCTCCTCTTTCCCCAATTCTCCCGTTAAAATCCCCTCCCAGAAGCAGAAATTCTTCCCTGTTGTCTTTTAATGTTTCTTCTACCTTGCTTATTGTTTCTTTCATCTCTTTGCTGTACACTGTCACTATTTTCCACCATTTACTGTCTATTTTAACGTTTCTCACCATGTGACCTTCCTCTTCTCCCTTCTGTTTAGTATTCTCTTTTATTCCTTTTTTTACCCCTGTTATTATTCCTCCTGCTGCTCTTCCTTTTTTCTTTCCCCTTCTCGTCCCTTGCCATTCCCACTTGAACTCCTTTGGTAACAGTTTTTATATTTTTTTCCAGCTTTCTAACCATTTTTCTGTTAATCCAACAATATCGAACTCCTTCACATAGTCCCAAAAATCTTCTTCTTTTTTCCCTAGTCCCGCTACATTCCAAAATAGTGCCCTTACCCCTGTTTTTCTCGTTACCTTCTTTGATTTCCCCCTTCCTTCCTTAGTTTCCCTCCTACTTCCTTCCTTGTTTCTTTTTTCCCGTTTCATTGTCCTTTTTACTTTGCCGTTGTCCCTCTTTTTCCCTCCTCCCCTTCTTCTTCTTATTGGAAAACCTCTAGTCTCTCTCTCTTTTCATTCCATCTCTATTGCTCCCCGTCCACTATTAATTTCCTGTATCCCACTCTTACTTCTTTCCCTTCTTTCATTTTTTCCTTCGCCATACTTCTTTGTTTTTTCTGTAAATCTCTTTCTTTCTTTGTGAGGTCGTTGTCTATGTATATCCCCCTTGTTTCCCTCTTCTCCCCCAATTTTCCTTTGTGCTTCATTATTTTTTCCTTCTCACCCCATCCCTCCATCTCCACCAATACTTGATCCTTGTTGATCCTGTAACAATCTTTTACTTTACTATCCTCTACATTTTCCTTCAAAAACTTTTCTACATCCTCTTTTTTTACATGACTTTTTCTTTCCCCGTCCCATCCTGTTATCACGATGTTGTTCTTCCTTTTTCTTCTCTCTTTGATTTCCATTCTCTCTTCCAGCTTTTCCACTCTCTCCTTCCACCAGTCTCTCTCTCCTTCCCATCTCTTCTCCTTCTCTTTAAATTCTTCTCTCTGCCTTTCCATCAAAATAAAATAAAATGGAAATAAGTGTGTTAGTGTGTTCATAGGACACCCCTGGAGCTATTCTTCTATGCCAGTAAATTTTCATTTGTTAACATTTGATTGAAAAAATCTTGCAATCCGATTAAAGACATATTTACAGACAAAATTTTACAATTTCACGTTGATAGTGGATTAACAAAAAAGACTAGTCCAACAATATCCTATTACGCAGAAAAAACTCCCGTCATCAATATAAATCGAAAACGGAAACTTCATCGGTGGCCCTACTCGAACTTAGGAGATGAAATGTGTTCGAGAAAAGTTTGGAAGTTCTAATAGTCCCGACGGCTTTAAATGAATCAAACAACTTAGCTTTCTCCTGAGGATTCTCGCATTCACGAGACAATATTATTATATAGTAGAACTTATGATTTTGTTTATGTGAAAGTTTTACGACAAAAACAATTAAATTCGCAGAATCAACTTTGATAATGGCAATCTTTGAAAGATCAGAAATTACGTGACTGCGTTGAAAAGTTTCCCGGGCCGAGATGTAGAAGCCTAATTACTAAAGTTTACAATTAACATAAAACTTGAGTTCGAGATTTCCCTTTGGACTGTTGCATGTAGGTCAGAAGAAAATGGTAATTCATTTCGAGTGGTGGAGTTTTATTCATGTTTTATATGGAAAAACTTACGTGACTTTTTCGTCAAAGGTTTTGTGGTGCTCCGAGTGGGAACGTACAGTACGACATAAGGAAATTAAAAAGCGGGGTAAAAAATGAAGTATAAAAGTTGCAAAGCTTGTGAAGTTTTCCGTTAGATGTTTCATGTAATTACACAACTTGTCTTTGTAAAAAAGTATTTTATCATCAACTAATGAGCTACTTTTCCTATTTTTATATGAAAATTTGCTCTCGAGCAAACTACGTATATTGGAAAACAACATCTGAGAAAACCACAAATTATTTATTGGGTCACATATATTTTAAATATTAGCACTCGCTTTGGTTAAGCATTTATCGGTTCTTTCAGTTATAAAAAACCAGCAAAAATATTAAAGCACACTCCCTTTTTTCTTTATACAGTTTAATTATAAAAAATTTAATTTATAATAGGATGTTGTTTTCATCGAATGTTTGAACATCAAAAACACAAATTCAACTTATTAATCGTACATTTTTTCCCGTATGCGCTCTGTCAGAAAAATCGCTCGAAGAAGTTTTGCAGGAATTTATACGTGAGCTGTAGTTTCTGCTTTTGACATGTTTGAAACTAGATGAAGACAATTCGTATTGTGACTGCTTTACTCCGCCTACATCAACAGAATGTTAATGAGCTTTGTATCAAGTTCAACTAACTTGGTGCATTGTAATTTAATGTTTAGCACTATACAAATTTTGCACTAAATAACGCGAGTGTTTAAATTTGGGGAAGTGTAACCAACACTAAGAAGGGTGGTTTCAATCTAACGCTGTTTGCGTCTTGAATTTGCTGATAACGGACGCCCACATCCCACATATGACATAATACGCCGTCGCCGTCGCCGCTCCCGCCTTCACAAATGTAAACAATTATGTGGAGTGACCCAGTTGCCATTCCAGACAAACAAAGTGCCCTGGTTTAAATTTAACTAATTGGTATATGGACCCCCAAAGACAATAAGAACAAAGTGAAAACTGCACAAACACAAGTATGTATATACGTATATTTCTCTGTTCACTGTAGCGGATAGTTCATAAAATATGGCTGATGTTTTTTGCCAATTATTTTAATTACTTGTACGTTTTGTGGTCTTTATATCCAGACGCGGATCCAGGATTCCGCTCAGCGAGGGAACAGCAATTTTCAATAGACACCATAAAAATTACCGTTTTAATTTCAATGAAACCATATAATTATTACTATTATCTTCGGATGTGACAATCGAAATATATGTCAAATATTAACAAGATGTTTTTCTTTTCTGGCAATGAGTAACAGATTTCAATTTTCACCATATGCGAACATGTTTGAATTCAAACGAGCATTATATTCCTATATGTATATTTAGTCTGTATATAACTAAATTTGGCTGTTTTTTTTTACACAATAATGTGGGGTTTTCAAAAATTCTTTTGTATGACGACCAAATAAAAACATTAAAGGAATTGGTGACTTCAAACCCTCACGACGACTAATTTTTAAGAAACGGGATACATTACAAACGTCGGGAAGGACGAGAATTACTTGTAGTCCCACGAAAAATGCAGAATGAATTGATTAGAAACGCTGACGAAGTTGGTCACTATGGTGAAAGAGCGGTGACGGAACAAGAATACTTCATCCCTAAACTAAAAGAAAAATCAAGTGCATTCTACAGAACCGGAAGAGTGAAAAAAAGGACTGCCGTCTACGAACAAAAATTACAACCATGTACTTGTAATTCATTTTCAAAATTCATTTGGATATTTATCCGACCAAATCAACAGCTTTCACTTGTCACGAGTTCAAGAAGTACTGTGAAGATGAGGGAATTAGGCGACATGCGGTAACCACAGGCTTGCCACGCGGCGACAGGCAAGTAGAAAGGATTAACAGAACCATCAAAGGAGTTTTGAGTAAACTCGCCATCGAAAATCCTGGAAAATGGTAACATATCGACGATCTCCAGATGATCCTTAACTCGTCATTCCAAAGAGGGACTGGACGACTTCTTTAGCCGACGAGACGAGCTAAGAGAATCGGCAAAACTGCAAATTCAGAAGATTCAAGCCGAAAACACTTACAACCGTCAGCGAAAGGAGGCCGACGCACATAATCGCGATCAAGCGCAAGTAAGGTGGTCCGGGTTTGAAACTAAGTGAAGACAGCACAAGTTCGTCTGAGGGAGACGAAGATCAGGAGGGCCGAATCTGTGGGGTGTCCGAGAACCCTCTTGTCTTGGGTGGAGGAGCGTCCACTCAGCGCCAGTTCAGTTCAGAGAGTTTTACTTAAGACGTTCGTGAGTACACACACACACTCTTTTCGATCCGGTCTAAAGTTCTATTTTCCAGTGCGTGATGCCCTAGACAACAACCGAGGCAGTGGCTAAATTTATACTTATTGACAAAATTATTATTATTAACCGAAATCCTCTAAAAGATAAATTATAATTATGCTGAACAGATTTATGAGGATTCTGATTTATGTACAGAGTGATTATAAAGTTTCGCACAAAATTCATGTAATGTTTTTGCGAAAAACGCTCGAACAGGTCAATTTTTGTTTTTTAGTTGCCAGCTTTTGACATAAAAATTTTGTTGAACTATCTGTTTTTGGACTATGACACCAAATTTTTTAAATGGCAACCACCAACTTTTGTTTAGGTTTTCGATAGACTTTTCAATTCTTTGTTCAACAAGAGTAAAAAAAGTGATACCTTGTAAGTTTTACTGCAATAATCAATTTTTAATTATTTTTGATCACTTCGGTACTAATTTGTACCATTTCACCATGAGTTCGTAGTGAAATAGTATTTTTTTAAGGAATTAAAATTTTATTTGTTGAAGTAAAACTTTTAATTTGTCAAAAAAAAGTTATGCAAAGTGTTACTTTTAAAGTGTTTTATTATAATTTACTTCCTGTATTTTATTTATATAATTTTTCACAAACGTTTTCGGCCACGTGGGCCATCATCAGGTGACAAATTATATAAATAAAATACAGGAAGTAATAGTATATTATGATACGAGTTTTATAAAAAGCATTTTGTCGCACGCACGGGTTTAAAAGAGTAAGTGCGACAAAATGCCTTATAAACGAGTTATCATACAGTATTTTTTCTACTTTTCCACTTTTTATACAAAATAATCAAATTTCACAATCTAGGGAATTTGGCGGCGGTTGGCACGCTTGCGAGCTGCATTAACGGCGCCTATGAAAAGAATTAATTTGAAACGTCAACACTTGTATTTTTGTCCTTCCAAAAATGAGTTCTGAAGTTCTTCAATGTACGCCCCCAGAAATACGGGCTTTGGCCAAAATACGATAGGCAATTTTCTACCTTCAAAGTCACGCGAGGTATATTGAAAAACATACGCCCAATTTGAAAATTGGCAGAAGGAGAACACGTTCTCTACGATCTCCAAAAACAATGCTCCAAAGGCACGAGTGCTACAATTTCGGCTTGTGAAACGCGTGTAATATACTATTTTTTCGAATTTGGCTTTATTTAATTAAGAAAAACTGAAAATTTGTGCTAAATTGATGACTTTGGGACTTTTGAATAACAGGAGTGGTATTTCAGTATAATTGGTATTTCTGCTAAATGACGTTTCTGATTTAGAGGTTAGATTTGGAAACTTTTGATTATGTAGACACAAGCTGTACCTCACGTTTGATTGCCATTTTTTCAATTCTTGTTTTTACCAATGTTTACATCTAATCATGGAAGGAAAGTCATTTACTTCTCTTTGGTTTATTTTCGTCCACATCTGGTTGACATCTGTCATATGGCGCGATTACTTGACGTTTATAACGTCGTGTCGCGGTCACATTGCAGTACAGTTGCAAAATTGTAGGCAACATTAAGACAAGAAAAGTTACCAAAAACAGAATTATAATTTAGATCATTATGATTCTGTTTTTGGTGTTATAATTTGCAAATTATGAAACCAAATTCGAAAAATTATAATAAAACACTTTCAATCAAAAAACCTGTAGGGCTACACCATGATGTATTACTTTTAACTCTTGTTGAATAGAAAATTGAAGAGTATCTAAAATCCAAAAAAAGTTGCAAATTTCCATTGAAAAAAATTGATGACGGTGTCATAGTTAAAAAAACAGATGACGTCATCAAGAAAATTTTATGTCAAATGATGGTAAGTTGAAAACAAAAATCGACTTGTTCGAGCGTTTTTCGCAAAAACATTAGATAACTAAATTATGAATTTTGTGCGGAACTTTATGATCACTCTGTATGTATTAATAATGTATACTTCAATTATGTATTGTAAAGGTTAGAACATTCCAGCAGCGACAACAGAAAATACACTGGCAGCAGAATATTGAGCTGATTAATTTATGCTTTTGACGTCTTTCAACAGTACTTAAGTTGTGAAGTGAAAACTTCTTTAGGCGTAGCTTGCAATTTTGTAAAATCCATCAGTTAAGCAAAATTTTGTTTGCCGTTAAATAAATGTTGACTATTGTTCACCTTAAAATTTATGTGGGAAAAGAATATCTTTGAATATCTGTTTTATTAAAATCAAACAGTAAATGAGGAAGTTCTATTCAAAAGTTGAACGTGTATGTAGTACGGTTGCAAAGATGTACTATCCATTTTTTTTTATAAACAATTGTCAATGTCAAAATGCAGGCTGTATCATCTAAAAATATGTCCTTCCGGACCGAGCTTTGTAGTAGACTCTATTGAGGTTATATTCATAGATGTCAAAGTGGTTGAATGCATGAAATTGTATCGTGCATGTCACCACGACGGAATAAATATCAGAATTTGACATTCAATGTGACCAACCAAAAATTACTGTTGCCTATACCAACATGACCACATTTTGACAATTGTTTATAAAAAAAAATGGATAATAAATGTAACATGTTCTTACATTTGATTTGGAAATGATCCTAAAGGCGCTTAAAATCTACCAGACATAAAAGTAACGAGTGAGCAACAAAATTCGTGATCGCAGTTGGCTAAACGTACATCGGTGCTTTTACTTTACTTTTAACCTATTTTCTCTGACTGTCACAAACTCAAATCAGATTTGACAGCTCGATGACTTTTTATACAATCGTATCGATCAAGAATCGACTCAATTTTTTTTATTCAGAGCCTCCTACGATCACGAATTTTGTTGCCCACTCGTTAGTATATTCAATTTACCGTTGTAATAAATGAATGTCAGATATAAGTACTTTCATAACATGCAGCATATTGTTTCTGCAATTTGATATATTCTAGGTTATAGAGAAGAAAGTTGCGTCTGAGCTTTCTTTCAGATATACTATATTGGTCAAATCTAATAATAGCAAAACCTGTTTAACCTTTTCTAAAGGTCATTACACACGTTTTCTTCTTCTTTATCCTTGTGATATCTCATCCTAATAGACGTCGATTACACAATGTAGAATACCTGTAGAGCTTTCACAGCTGGAGTTAAGTACGTGTTCGGTTTATACAAAATTTTATTTACACGGTCTTTGGGAAAAACATTGTACAATAATCGAGACGTTCAGACGTATTATTTTAGTGTCTTGATATGTTAAATACATCTCTTATTGACAAAGAGAGTTGAAATTTCTGGAAATCAGTACTTGCTACTACAACTCTCTTTGTCAATACAAGTTGAATGATTCAAAAGTTTTTAGACATCAACACACCAAAAAGAGAGTATCAGTACAGCTTTTTAGTCTATTAATAAAGAATGGCTATATCAGAGTTGTCTGCAGCATCGGAAGATCCGGAGGTCCGCGAGGAGACAACCTCTATAAACAACCGCCTTACTTCGCTGATTGGGTAGGATTGGTGCTTATTATGCAAACTCCCGAGGTCTCGGCGCAACCGTGTTTAACTAGCCTTCCTACGAGCTTTCTCTACCTACTCGTAGATACAAATAATGTCTTCAATGGAGAGGCTGCATTAAGCCTCACACCTGATCAAGAGGTTGTTGAGCATATAGAGAACCCTCCGATTTCGATGGAATAGTTTGAAAATACGAACCAAAAGAAATAGGAGAAAACAGCGACGAGGAAGTCGAAAAAATCGTGAAGGCTTAAAAGACCTAAACAGCGCTTTTTGAAAAAGGTTAAAGTACCTCCTTGCAAAAGGGCTCTCCAAGGAAGAAACCCTAATGCCTTCGAAAAGTCCATTGAGAAACCCTTGTAAAAGGAGCCAAGAAGGCCCAGATCAGAGGGAGATAAGGCTCTGAGGCAAAAAGGGAGAAAAAGCTTATGGCTAACCCCTCCAAGCTAAATAAACCCTCAATAGCCAAACACTGGTTACTTACTTACCTTCCGACTACCTAGAGACGTTAGTGTTGATGGACCAATTGAAGGCTATACAGAAAGCAATTGTGGACAAAATTCTGGAACTTGGGAAAGAAGCTGCTGTAAAACTTTGCAGCCACCTCCCAATGGCTCAAGAGCGTACAGGGAGCCATAAAACTTTGGGAAGGTAGGTCATTAAAGGTAGTGAAATCTTATAGTCAGGATTGATGTAACGAAAAAATCCTCAACCTGATAGAGGCTCAAAATAAAAGCCTGTTGACCCTCAATCAGCAGAGAAGTTAGCAGACTTCTAAAACAATAATGAAATTTAGTTACTAAAACTGCACATGAGAAACTAAGAGTGGTCCTGTTGAGGATTTTAAAAGACATGGTAATAATTTTACCATGGACCTCAGGGAAAGTATATCTGTCATAAAATCATATCAAATATGGGGAGAAACATTGAGGAGACATTTGTTGCTATGGGAATATTACTTGATATAGAGGGTGCTTTTGATAACACCTCCTATGAATTCATCGAAAGAGCTGCATAACGAAGAGGCATCCCAGACTCAATAAACAGCCATGATTGTGAAGTAGCCGAGATATTAAAGCTGACATTGGAAATGAGAAGGCAGCAGTGACCGTGGTGAATGGCTGTCCTCAAGGCGGAGTATTATCGCCCCTGCTGTGGTCGCTAGTTGTTTAAGCCTAGTGATTGCGGCTTCTATACCTTGGGCTATGCGGACGACCTGGTCGTACTAATTGGAGGCAAACATGAAAGCCTAACACCAATTGCCTTAAATTTTATCAGAAAAATAAACCAATCCTAACAAAACTGTTCCCATTTCCTACACAAAAAGAAGGAAGCTAAATCTGAGAGCTCTGCTTTTAAAGTTAAGTATCAATAAGTAATCCTTGATCTTGAACTCAATGAGTTGAACTCACTTGGTATTCAAATGTCCAAAAGACTCTTACAAGAGCCACAGGAACGTTATGGACGTGCTGCCAACCCTTCAATAAAATATAATAAACCTAATATGATCTATTGGTCATATGTAACCAATGAGAACTGTTACAATTTGATTTTTGCCGCGCATTCAGGAACAAATCGGCATTAGAGATAACCGGCATAATACAAAAAACACGATAGGTTTTGCAGTGCCGCGCGACTAAACCGAGATTCTCTCTTTTTCGTTCGACATTTTGACGAACGTAAAGTTGCTCATGGAAAAATGGATTGCTCCAGAGAAATAGCATTAGCGGATAAGAATCGTTGAATGTGAGTTATTTCGATAACAAATCGCTTTAGCGGATAAATCGTTAAATGTTGAGATTTCGGAGAGAGATAGGCAGATTCACCGGCACTTACTAGGAACTTTGTACCATCTCAAAGGGATAATAGCTGTGAAAATTCTTTCCTGGATGCACGGAGTTTATTTCACGTGGAAACTGGTGTAATTTCCCAGGACCAGCAGGAATTGCAGAATCACAGACTCGTAGGATTCACCAGAAAGTAAATAGTAAGGTGTCAGGACAGCTCCAAAACCGGCAGGAAGCGTAATAGTTTAAGAAGATAAGTAATAGACAATTTTTTATTATATTTTTTTATGTGTTATCAATTCATCTAGTTTTTTGTTTGTTATATTAGCGTTCGTTTAAAAATTGTAAGTTCAGTAACCATCTTAATGTAATTTAAACCTTAGGTAAAGTGCAATAGTCACAATTTAACTTATCATTTTCTTCATTTAATTTATCGTTCATTTTATAACTTGTGATCAGTCATTCTAATTTCAATTTTTTCCACGTTATTTAATATTATATAATTGTAGGAAGTTTCTGTATCATTTTTATTTGTTCATTATATGATTTTGGGGAGCTGTATTTCTTGTGTCACCATCCACACTTCTAAATTTTGTCAGGGCATTACAACAATTTAGGTTGTAATAGAACCCATTGTCAGCTATGATTCTTTTGCATGGTGGACAAATACATAAGAAAAAACCGCGCAAGGCAAATTGCAAACTGTGCAAAAAATTGCCTGTTTCGGGGTAAGGGGCTATGCGCTCGACTCTCCACTGGTGCCATAGAGGTAATTCTTTGATTTGGTTCCTCAACACTACCAAGTGAGAAGGGAAATAATTTTAAATGCTTGGAGAATAGTTGAGACAAAAAATCTAAAATCAGGAGATCCGTTTCGTCATAACAAAATTTTATTTTGGACGTTCTAAAAACAAAATCAATGCCATCAGATTTGATGGGAACTGAATATGACTTCTACTCACCATTAGAAGTGGCAATAAATATCCACCAAAATTGATAGACGCTCATTGCTAAGTTTCCCAAATACGCTCTCATTTCAAGAAGAAATTTGCGTCATAAATCTTTGCTCAGAGGACTTCTAAGGCCTATTACGGGTGCAAGGCTTTATATACTGTCAGACAGCCAAACTGTGATAAAAACCCCCGCGTGAGTCTAAAACGGTCTCAAGCCACCAGAAACAAAGTCACTTTGCTTTGGGTGCCAGGGCATGAGGGTATTGAAATTATTGAAATGGCGGACGACCTGGCCGAAGAAGGTGCGAAAACTAGTTTGGCGGACAAAACCCCCTTTGGCTTCTGAGATCCAAGAATGGCAATAGGGCTCCTACTCGAAACAAGTTCCGAGCAATTTTTTTTAACTTGTTCACCAAAAAGACCAAAAAGCTTTTCGATTTAACGAAAACTGAATTGAAATTGGTTACAAACCTCTTTACAGGTCATCTCTTCAAAATATGCAAAACTAACCTGTGGATCCGTCGAGTAGGTGAATCTGCTGAAGAAACGGCGGAAAATTCTTAGGTGAATTCTAGATTAAAAGGCTTCGCAAAAGATCAAATCAGGTCGCAGTGAACAAAGGCCGGAAAGTGGAAGTGAAAGACAACATGGACAAAGAGCGGAGCTGCCAATCAATAGAATTCAGCAAAATGTTACAGTGTAACGTATCCAAGACTTAATTTTATGTACAGCTTTATATCAGTTCTTGTTTCTTTATGTATAATTTAGATATCTACTTTTATTCAATCGCATGATATTTTAAGAGAGAAACATTCCTTGTCTGAAATAAGTTAATTTAGGATCTACTACAGTGCCCACTTCTTTAAATTGCCTCTGCCACTTCTCTGGTTCCCTTCTGCGCAAAACACGGCTTCTGTTTGTGAAACTTTGGCAGTACGGCCGATGCAAGCCCCTTGAGACTCCTTCTCGCGCTCAGCTCTAATGAATATAAATTACCAAAAAGTCCAGTCGTTTACCAAGTTAAGCACCGTTAAAGAAACCAATAAGAAAATGTAAACAAGGTTTAAGTTTTAATCACGCCCAACCCTCCTCTCCACAAACTGACAAGGCACGTCTAAAACATAAAGACGCTCCGAAAAAAGATCACGAACTTTCCTCTTTTCCTATAAGACCGGAAATGAAATTTGAAATATTGTCGCGATTGGAATGGATAAGGGAGGCCGTATAGCTGCCTAACATATCGGGAAACCCTAAAAGGCCTACACACATACGGATTACTTGTCGAAGAAAAAATTGATTTGGGTGGCTTTCGAAATATAAGAGCCGTGTCGGTGAGGAACTTCTTATGCACCAAAATAAATTTAATTCCAAGCGAAATGTGCTTTTAAGGGCCGCCGATAAAGTAAATCATGCGAGTTTCAAAGGTTTAACGCTCTTTTAGGGACCGTTTACGTCCAGGATTAAAGATTTATTTAAGTAAAATTTAACATTTATGCAGATAACCATATAAACTGTTGCAGCGGTTAGTGAAAATGAGACTACAGCTCACTGAGCTCTAATTTAAAGGTTAAAAACTACACGTCCAACATTTAAAGAAACTTTATTAACTGCAACGGATTTTCATAAAATACACTTCAAACTTTGTAGAACTATGTAGGTATATTAGAACGTTCAACATTTCCGCGCTTTTGTGAATTACTTCCGAGAAAAAATACACTTGCTGCAGTCAAAATAAAAAAGCCAAGTCAAAATACTGTAGCGTTAGAAGACTTCATCACCGCCTATTAAAACTCCACCTTTGAAAGACAGAAAAAAATGGTAGATATTAATTAAGAAATTTTAAGATAGATATTTACAGTGATAAGGAACTGAAATTAGTCGTCGCAACCTCTTCAAGATTTAAAATGCATCAAACTGGTGTGTGGTGAAATGAAATGAAATGAAAGCACTTTTATTTACGCGTAAAAAGAGAACTGTGTTCTCCATTTTTTCCAGTCTTACATCACTTTACGATTTATAAGCTCAATAAACTCCAATTTCAATTTTGCACCGACCCCAACATTCACGGTTTAGTTCCACCTGAGATCTTAACCACAGTGCCTACAAGAGCAGAAAAATGCCACTGTGAATTTGGCGGTCACGATCATGCGATCGATATTTTTTGCTCTATATTGTTATACTGTAATCAGTTACACATTTTTATGTATATTTTTCAGTATTTTAGATCAGTACGTTAAAACCAAAACTTTTAGAGTATTAAGAGCCCATTTAAATCTATTTCCACATCAGTATTAACAACTTTTAAAACTAAAATAAAGATAAACGCTACATGGGTAATGCAGTTACAAAAGAAACAAAAATGAAGTTGGAATTATAATTACATATTCTAACGAGTGAGCAACAAAATTCGTGATCACAGTTGGCTAAACGTACATCGGTTCTTTTCCTTTACTTTTAACCTATTTTCTCTGACTGTCACAAATTTGAATCAGATTTGACAGCTCGATGACTTTTTACACAATCGTATCGATCAAGAATCGACTCAAAATTTTGGATTCAGAGACTCCTACGATCACGAATTTTGTTGCTCACTCGTTATTAATTATCTCAGATTTCAGTTTCCAGTTTCAGTTTAATCAGTGAATCAATTTTTACTCCTCATTTACATAAAAAAAAAGAAACTGAGGAAGCCTATCTATCTACAGTAAATAAGCAGGAAAATGTTGTTTCCAAGACGATTTCGGGAAAAACAATTTACCCATACAAATGAAACTGACTACCATTTGACTGTTTGATTTACCTACTTGATTTTTTGACTTGTTTTTGTTTGTCATAAAAAATCCAATTTTTTTTTTCTCAAAACTTTCATTATCTAAGATAACAAAATTTTTATACTGTCGTTTAGACAATTAAAAGGGCTATCTGAATCAAGAAAAAAATAGGGGGTTTCTATTTAAGCAAAATATCGATGACGTCATCACTCGAAAACAAATAACTGCTTGAAATTTAATTTGGGATCAAAATATTAATTTTTATAAACCAAAATTGACCCGTCCAAATTTTTTTTTTTAATTTTGTTTAATTTTTTATGAATTTCCATACTTTTTTCCATATCGTATTATTTATTTATGCAAGTGCTGCTATTGTGAGTTGCACAGTGAGCAAAAACATTTTTTGTATTACATTGGATTTTTGATGCTATGCATTGACATTTTTTAAATCCCTGGCCTTCAGACTCAAATGACAGTGCTTCTCTTAACGTGATCGACTTTTCCGGTACATGTACACGACTCTATCTCGTTCTTGGGTAACCAATTTTTTAGTATTCCCGCTGCAGTACCACCTCTTTATACTGCATTTTGATAATCTAAAACTTTTCCCAGTAAATTCTGTTGATCCATTGGCCCCCTATCCACTTTGGGCAAGGCTACAGCCACTCCCATTTCAATTTGTATAGGTTTAAATTTTTTTGCGGATTTTGTCCGCAGCTCTCTTTTGACCAGCATAACTTGCTGCCCGCTCAGAGGCGATGTGGTATGAACGCACTTCGCTTGTTCGATACGCCCAACTGCTTCCGGGCATATTGCAAAATGACCGGTCAATTACAATAATTTCTGGCGATTGTTCAAAGTGACGCTGTTTTGCAAAACGCCTGGTCTTTATGCTAAAGGCCTGATTATTCCAAATGCCTGCGACATATACACCGTTGACCTGGAGATGTGTTTGAAAAACTTGTTGTGGGAACTCGCGTTGTCTTGCAGGAAAATCGGATTTCGCAGTTGCTGTAAGAACTGGTTGCGATATAGCGAAGGCCGTTCAAACTGCAAGGGAGAAAAACTAGAGGTAACTACAGCAAATGCTAACTTCTGTCTTTCACGACGGCGACGTCTGACTCTCCTGCGTCCATCATGGGTCCACAATGACGTGGAGTAAGTGGTACGCATAGAAATGGACGGTAAGTGCGTAGTCCAAAACTACGAATGCGGCTATATACGGATGCCATGGATAGCCTGTGACCTTGCCTCCAATCGTTTCCAATGACTCTTGTCGTAGACAACCGATCTCTGACAGCCAACATTCTCAAGTGGCGTTCTTCTTTACTGTCGTACTCTTTGGCCTTCCAGATCCTCGTTGACGTTGATGACAATCTTCTTCAAACCATGCCCTCCCATATGGTAACACGTTTTGGACAACAGCCAAAATTGACACTTTAAGGTTGCTATAGTAAATGAATGATTGGTTCATTGTAGTAGGTTAATTATTGTGGGTATTTTATAAGCGGTTCTAAATGGTATATTTTATAGGGTCCCCCCATGTCTTAAAGGGCCCCCTTGGGCCCCCCTGTTCAAGGGGGTTTTGTTATTGTCGTTGTCCTATACCAAGCCCCCCCCCTCTGTAATTTTTTCGATGTTTTAATGGTGGTTATTCTGCTATTGGGGCGGTGACAAATCCAACAAACATAACATAATTGCATTGAAAAATCCCTAGTTTCCATTTTCTAGCCTAGGCTGGCAAATATCGTTTTCAAGCCGATTTGGACGACTGGGAAAATAACTAAATTGAGACGGAGGCCGAAAAATTTAATTTTACAAAAGTGACTTTTTTATATTATTGTTATATACAGGGTGTATATTAAACATTGAGCAAAAATGCAAGGGGCGACTCCTTGGACCTCTTCAAGACTATTCCTTCCCTTGGTGATTTCCGAAAAGCCGCCTTGTTTTGAAGATACAGGGCGATAAATATTTTTTAACAAAAAAAAAAATGAAATTTCCGGATATTTTTTGTATTCACAGCAGGCTAATGCCCACAAAGTCAGATCGTCATTGTTTGTGAGAGTTAAACTTTTGTTCGTAAATCTCTCCATCATGAATCGCCACACAAACGCCGAAATGACTGACATGCATTTTATGTATGGAATGGCTAATGGAAATGCGTCAGAGGCTAGACGGTTGTACATTGAACGATTTCTTAACCGTAATGTTCCTGGCAGAAAGATCTTCCAAAGAATTCATCAACGTCTTCATGAGACAGGAACATTTAAACAACACGGAGGATCAGGGATACCTATGACTGTAAGAACGGTGAAATTGTTGGTAATTCTTTAAATGGACCGGTATTTCTACCTGGAAAACTCACTGGCGAGGTCTACCAGAACTTTTTAGAACAACTGCTACCTCAGTTTTTGGATGATGTACCATTAGACATAAGAAATGCTATGTGGTTTATTCACGATGGGGCACCACCTCATTTTAGTTTGGTTGCATGTCACTCCATGAGGAGAAGATTGGACGCATGCATTCTAGCTGGTGCTAGTCATTTTCAGCAGTTTTTGTAGATTTAGAAAACTTTGCATGAAATATTTAGGTAATAAAATATTGTTATTGTAAAAAATGTGATCGCACGGTATCTTTAAAACTAAGCGGCCTGCCAAAAATCACCAAAGGACAAAATAGTCTTAAAAAAACCCAAGGAGTCGCCCCTTGGATTTTTGGTCAATGTTTAATATACATATGTATATTTGGTCCTAATGGTACATTTTTGTTTTTTGATTTTTCTAAAGTAAAGGTGACTAGGATAAAATTGACTACAATAAAGTAAATAGAACTAGTAGGAAGAAAAAAAGGGTTTGAGGAGTGGAGAAATATTCGGAGGAAAAAACGCCAACAGTAACAAAGAACGCCGGCAACCAACAATACAAGGCACAGTGTAGGGGGTTACCATCAGGAATTAGTCAAGGCGAAGAAATTCCAGAAGAAGATAGAGGTAAAAGCTCAAGGAAAAAGTGAGCTAGAAGATAGCCCAGAAGCATTCCGAAAAGGGAAGAAAACGGTAAGATCACCAGAGCAAAGAAAAGGTCAAGAAGAAATGGGTTTGAAAATGGAAGAGATGATGGAGAAAACTATGGATGACTTTCTAAAACAAGTAAAATAAGATACCAGTGAAATGAGTGATCTGAAGAAAGACAACAGACAGCTCACGGAAGAAAGGAATGAACCAACTGAAGAAGGCGATGGAAGAAAAAGAGAAAAGATGGATAGAAGAGAAGATCTTCCTAGAAAAGAATAACTGAGACTAAAACAGACGGGATATATATTGTATATAATTGTTCATTTATTTCTCTACCTGTCCTTGCACCTTTTTTTCTCTCTCCTTATTTTCTATTCCTTTTAAAACATTTCTCCTTTTATTCCCGCTTTAATTCGCACCTTATCTTTCCCTCTCCCTCTCTTCTTAATAATCTTTCTGTTCGACTAATAATAATCATTTGAACAATTTGGCTATTCTTCACTTTTTTCCTACCCTTCTGTCATCTCTTCTCTTTCCCTCTTTGCGTGGATATTTCTTTCTTTATTTTTTCATGCATATGTATTTTGGAAAATTTCCCAATTTTTCTATTTCTTTCATTCTGTCCTATACTGTCACTTTCCCATTTTGTTTTTCTAATTAGTTATCTATTTCTGTCTTTCATTTTTGTATATTTTATTGTTTATATTTTTATTTGTATTATCTTCTATTTCTCTTTATCGTCCACTTTTTGAATTTTCTGCTTAACTGTATTTTTTATTCAAGAAATTAAACTATTCTTTAATTTTCTATTTCTTAATCATTTTCCTCACCTTTTTTTATTAACTTTTCTGTCTCACCTTTCTTTGTAATTCGTTCAGCATGAGCAAAAAAGTTGAGGAGCAGGTTAAAAAGGAGTTAAATACAAAGGTGAAGTACGAAGCTTTAAAGTAGGAAGCAGAGTGTAATCGGAGCACCAACCGTTAGAAATAGAAATAGTTGGAGAGGAAAAAAAGAACAAGACACGAAAGAGATAATCATAAAAACAATCTAGGACAAAAAAAGCATACAAAAGTACAGAAATGCGCCACAACACATTGAAAGAGAAGAAGGAAAGCAAAAAGAAGAAAATATAAGTAGAAGAGGAGAAAGGGATCGAGAGGAGAACACCGGGCGCAACTGAAAAAATTCAAACATTGTGAGAAGAAGAACGAAGAAGAGAAGAGAGAAGAAGAAGCGAAAATTAGATGAATCAACACAGGAGAAGAAGTCTGGAAATACATAAACAGACAACGAAAGGTGAAAAGGAGGGCAGATGAGAAAGAATTATTAGACGTAAAGGATGAAACCGGAAGAAGAAAGAAGAGAGAAGATGAACTACAAAACGAAGAGTGGAGGTATGCAATAGAAGAAATAACAGACAATGAGGGAAATAGTAAAAGACGTCTGGCAAAGCGAGAGATTCTCAATGGAGGATGGGTCTAGTGTGTCCAAAACACAAAAATTGACAAAGAGAAGAGGTGTACAACTGCCGAGGAGTAAGTTTGCTGAGCACGGCATACAAGAACCAGAGGAGAAAGAAGTGTTACTAGATGGACAAGCGGGCTTCAGAAAAGGGAGAAGAACCATCGACAACGTGTACATCTTGAAACACATAATAGATAAAGAATTCGATAAGAAAGGAGGGAAGATGTGCGCGTTGTTTGTAGACCTGAAGGCAGCGTTTCCACAGTGTAAACAGAGAGAGACTATGAGAGCATCTGAGAGAGAAAGGAAAGAAGGAGCAGAAACGATAGAGCAAATGATGAAAGAATATGGAATGAGTATTAAACAGAAAAAAAGAACACGGAGAAAAAGACAGAAGGAAGAGAAAGAAATTAAAATTAATTTAGCTATTCTTATTGTTATAATATGTTAGTTTTATTTATTTAATATTTATTATTGACTGGAACGAATGGAATCCTTTTCAATTACTAATAGCGTTGATTGCCTGAGTGGATCTATAGCATTAAAATTACATGTAAACCAATCTTGTCTCCCAGCTCATTGGTTCCAGTATCACTGTTTAGCATGATTGAATAAATCAATGTTGCGGAAAGTATTTAAGCCATTTCGTCGACGGAAAAATCCAGGCAGCAAATCCTAATCTTATCGATGTTAATTTAATCCCCTAAATGCCTTCGATGAAATCTCGCTAAGATCTGTCAGAACCACCTAAAACCACCGACCGAAAATAAATCGCAAACGATTCGAGAACATGAAAGTATAAAAACTGTATCTTTCCAAACGAATGACGGGGTTTCTTACAACTGGCTGTTCGTGACACAATGATATTCTTTCTTTTTAACGGGTCAATGAAGAGCTTCCCCTCAGCATGCCAGCGATAACGAGAACGAATGAACAAGCTCTTTCTTTCTTTATCGGACTACCATTAGCGATGTCGGGTCTGTTAATTTGAAATCAACATTATAGATTTCTATCGGCATTGCAAATGTGCACGAATAAATCCTACTGGATGTTTGAAGATAATTTTAAGTTCAAGAATATATTATGGAGTACACCAAACCGACATAATTGGATATCGTGATGAACGATAGTAACATTTTGTTTGCATTAAATGGAAACGTTTTAAACAGATAGCTAAAACCACTTATGCCATTGGTCTGCAAACTTCAGTTGCTCAAATGATAAAGCCAAACATAAATGAATCACGCATATCACGTTTTATGACCAAGATTAATTCATAGCGAAGCCGGAAGGTAGAAGAGTGTTTTACATAATTTGGATCCAATTTAGATTAAGGATAATAAATGCTTTATACAAAATTCAAGACCTGGAATTTTAAAAACGTGTTTACAAACAGTGGCCCAGTGTGGAAAATCACTTTACGCACGAAATTTGTACACAATTCTTTGGCCGACAAATACTGTTTAAAAAAAATATATAATATATAGAATTAAAATATTGAATTATTTAATTTTTTAATATTGGTACTCACAAATTTTGACATTTTGTCTAATTCAAATTTGGAACATGTCAGACAGACTGTGAAGTTTTTGAAGCAACACCGCCAGAATCAAAACAAGTGGCCCAAAATGTTGCTTCAGAACCATTACCCCAGAAACCAAAGGTCCTACAGGGTGGAAAGTTTAACTGGAATAAATTCAGTCTCTTCACTGCAATTGATTTTGAGAAAAATTCTTCAAACACGTCGATTTTTGTTTTTAAATCGCCACTTTTTAGCCTGATTAGCTTTCTTTTGTTTTTACTCAGGGGCTGTAACGACCCTTAAGTTTTCTTTTCAAATGGGAAGATATGTCAACCGACATATCATTGGAAAGCTTATAAAAAAAGGAGTACAACGATATATTTTTTTTACGTTTCCAGTTAATAATGTAAGAAGAAAAAAATAATGTAAGTAATGATCTTTATTTGCACTACGGGCTTTCTGATTCCTATACATATACAAGTAAACTTAACAATTATAATAATAAAAAAACTAAATAAACTTCTCTATTTCTTCTCCCCTCCCCTTTCCTCTTCTCCCTTCTCCCTCCTCTTCCATACCTCTTTCATCCATTTAATTTCCCTTCCATCTACATTCAGTATTTCCTCTCTTTCTTTCCTCTCTCTTTGTTTCATCTCACTGCACTCGTTCTACATATGCTCAATCGTCTCTCTTTCCTCATAGCACGTTCTACATATTCTTCCTCCATCTTCTGCCCAATACCTATTTTCCCTCTCTTCATTTCTGCACCTAAACCTCGCCATCATCTTTCTTTCTTTCTCGCTCTCCCTCCCCACATACTTCGGTACTTCCTCGATCATGCATCTTCCGTACTTCCCGTTGTATTTGGATTCTCTAATTCTTTCTCTCCTCTCTTGTCTATCCGTATCCTTATCTCTTTCACTTAGTTCTACATTCATCCACACGCCTCTTTCTCTCAGTTTCTCTATTTCTTTGCTTGCATACCCATTCCTCCTGTAGTAATTCTCCCTATCATTCTCCTCTGAGTTCTTCTTCTTTTCTCTCCAGCACTCCTTTAGTATCCTACATTCTTTCATCCCTTCCATCCTGTCTTCGAACTTGACCGCTCTTTTTCCCGCTTTCACTCTCAACCTATTCCTCTTGCATTCTTCTCTCACTATGTACCCTGGCGTTTCTCTGTCCACCTCTAGCACCCACCTCAGATATTTCTCTTGCACCCTCTCTATCACCTCTTGTTCTTTCCATCCCCAAACCTCTGCTCCGTACAACAACACGCTTTCAATAAGACTTTCAAACATCATCATTCTCCTCTTAAAATCGCCTTCCCACCTTCTCTCTCCTATTCCCCATACACATCCTATCACCTTGTTCGTTTTTCTTTTCTTGCCAGTTCTCTAATATGTGCCTTATCTGTGGCTCTTGCATTGAACACATACCCCAAGTATTTGAATTCTGTTACTTGTTCTATTACTTTTCCCTCCCACCTCCAATCACTCTCTTCGTTCTTCCTATTTCTCTTATTGAACACCAGCATTTTTGTTTTCTCTACATCCACTTCTAGTCTTTTCTTCTTTACATATTTTCCTAAACTCTTTATCATTTCCTTCATTTCTCTTTCACTCTTTGCTACCATTACCACATCATCCGCAAACGCCAGGCTCCACACTTTTTTTCTACCTACCACACATCCCCCCGCTTGTGCTCTCTCTAACATTCCGTCCATATCTGCCACATACATCGTGAACAACAAGGGGCTGAGCGGACAACCTTGCCTCATTCCCTTTGTTGTCACAAACCATTCACTTTCCCTCTCCCCTACCTTCACTTTACTTTTTGTCTTCTCATATATCTCCTCCACCTTTCTTACCAGCCATTCATTTACCCCTTTCTCCCTCAGGCACTCAAACATCCTCTCTCTGTCCACCTTGTCAAAAGCCGCCTTGAAGTCTACGAATAATGCATACACCCTCCCTCCTTTCTTCTTTAACTCACTCTTCGTCAAATGGTCCAGGATGTATACATTATTCATAGTTCCCCTCCCCTCTCTAAATCCTGCTTGGCTGTCTGGTAATGCTCCCTTTTCCTCTATCTCTCTGCTCATCCTTTAATTCAGAATTGAGCATACAACTTGTACCCTGTGTTTAGGAGAGTTATCCCTCGGTAATTTTCTACTTTATTTTTCTCCCCTTTTTTGTAAATGGTGTAAATTATCTCCTCTCTCCACCCTACCGGGAATCCTTCTCCTCTCCACACCCCATTCATTACCTCCACCAGCCTCTCTAGCACTCTTCTCGTCCCATACATCCACGACTCATTCTGTATTCTATCCCTTCCTGGTGCCTTCCCTTTTCTCAGTTTCTTCACATGCCTCTCCACCTCTTCCATTGTAATTTCTTCTCCTTCAGGTTCTCGGTCTCTCTTCGTCTCTATTTCCGTTTTCTTTTTTTCCTTTTCTCCCTCCAGCAGCCTCATGAAGTACTCCTCCCACTCATTCATCGTTATCTCCTCGCTCCCATTTTCTTTTTTCTTTCTCTCTCTATAAATATAGTTCCATACCCCCTTCTGCCTCTTCTTCTCCCTGCATGTCCCTCTGTATCTTCTCTTCGCTTCTAAAGAACCACTTCTGTTCCCTTTAATCTTTCTCGACTTTCTTAGTTCTTTTATTGCTTCGTTTTTACGTTGCTCACATTCTTTGTCCCACCATTTATTGTTTCTTTTTGTTCCTCCATCTCTTACTGTTATTTCTCTTTTTGTCGCAGCTTTTTCCAATATTTCTACCAATTTTTTCTCCATTTTGCCTACTTCTTGTTCTTTAAATCTTGCTTCTTCCAGTCTTCTCTTATACTCTTCCACCCCTTGCTCGTCCCATACTTTACTTATCACCTTCCGCATTTCCTCTATTTTTTCTTCTCCTCCTCTCTTCTCTCTCCTCCTTCCTATACTTATCTCCATAGGCAGATGGCCTGACTCTACTCTTTCCCCTATTCTGAATTCTTCGACTTCTTCCCATGCTTCTTCGTTTACTATTCCGTAGTCTATCACCGTCTTTATTCTACCGCCTATGTAGGTTCATTCTCCCTAGAAGAAATAAATAAAAACAACTTTGATCTATTTCTTTCTTGGTAGGTTTACTGTTTGAAAATTGTAGGACTTGAATTAAAAAAATCTCGTTTTAGATAAGTATAATGTTTTTTTAATGTAACAGATGTTCAATATGTTCACCAAGTCTTTCTTGACAAAATGCAAGACAATAATAAAACCCATTTCTTACATTTTACAACATTTCTGAAGTGATTTGCTGAATTTCATAGGTAATACGCTGTTGAAAATCTTCAAGATTATCAGGTTTTGGTGTAGACTTTACTTTTAAGATACCCCCCACAAAAAAAAAAGTTAAGAGGAGTGAGGTCTGATGGTCTTGCTGGCCATTCTATTGTCCCTCTTCTTCCGATCTACCTATTATGAAAAATGTCGTCCAAATAACGCCGAACGGATACAGCATATTGCGGTGGAGCTCCATCCTGTTGATACCATATTCTCTCATGTGCGAAGTTTTGGATCTAATTCATCTCTAAATTGGTCCGCCAGAGCTGGGCGAAGCGTTTCTTGAAGAAACGGTAGATATCTTTCTGCATTAAGATTATCAGAAAAGAACATTGGTCCTATGATCCTAAAAACAGTTTTTAGGGTATTATTCTCAGATGAGATAAAGATACATGAAACAAAACACATCCTTGTATTCCTTTTTTTTATGAGCTTTTCAATGATGTGTCGGTTGACATATCTTCCCATTTGAAAAAAAAAAACTTAAGGGTCGTTACAGCCCCCTGAGTAAAAACAAAAGAAAGCTGATCAGGCTAAAAAGTGGCAATTCAAAAACAAAAATTGACGTGTTTTAGGAATGTTTCGCAAAATCAACTGCAATGAAGATACTGAATTTATTCCAGTTAAACTCTCCACCCTGTATATGAAGGGCAATATTCCAAACAATTATAAAGAATGGTGTTCCCAAAAAAATGCAAAAATATCCAGTGCAAATGTAGTACTTCAATGAATTAATGGCAAAAGAGGCAAAATCTCTATGGAGTATTTACTCCATGTTAAAAAATCATGTATAATTTCGATGCCATTTTGCCAAACTATCGTAAGCAAGTAACTGCAAAATTTAGGGAGGAGTTATTTTTTAATAAACCTAAAAATAAATTTCTACTGAAATGAAAAGGTATACACTATGGTATTTTGAATAATGTTTTTCACAAAAAAGCGGATTTTCTTAAATAAAATTACGTCTAGTTGTAGTTTGAGCACTTACATTACTTTGGCGACACATATTACTGATAGTAAAATATCGTAACCCTATGACTTACAATACTTTTGGTACCACTCGTTGCACTTACAATGTTTTGCCTGATGGCACATTTAGAAAATAGTTTAGATTAAATTATTATTATTAACTGATTCCATGGTGATTTTAAAATAAATTTATTATAGGCTGGTAATAATTATTATTATACCAAAACATTTAAAATACATAAATATGACAATATTACGTTCTGATTTCTACGACCTAAAATTTAACAAAACCATTAGACCGCTTAAAATCTTGTTAAAATCCCGATTGTTTTGGCTATCAATACATCCATGTTCGAAACGGAGTCATAGGTATAATTTACTTGGAAATTGGGTATTCCATTTTGAAATATTGCTTGTCTTATTTTACTTATTTTAAAAGCTTTACCATCAGAAGTCTTAGTGTTAGCAGGAAGGGACTCATCACCGACCTTTTTCCAATTTTTAAAATCGGAATGCTGCATTCTCACAACTTCGAAAGGTTTAGGGTGAACTCTCGCAATTCTAAGAATGGTATCCCATTCGGAAGGTGCCCACACTATCATTTTTCTAATATCTCTTTCTATATTTGCATGGACCGAGTCCACCGGCATGTAAGTATGCCCAGGTAGCAAAAAAACAATCTTAATTGTTTCTAAATGTTGAGCAAAATCTTGCATAAATCTTTTAAGCATTATTAACATTGCACGATTCCGGTTTTGCCCTGTGCAACTGTCACAGTAAAGTACCACATGTTTTAAACATTTCTCATCTAGACTCTCCAAGTATTTAAAAAATTATTGTACATGTTTCATTACATCCTCTATTTCCATCTGATTCGCCCCATATAAAACAAATGCAATTTCTGGTACCACTTTCATACACGGTTTCATTGTAGAAAGAATACTTTATGGAGTAATACAAAAGCAAATTATCCCCATGGGGGGTGTTCAGCACTTTTTGCAAATCGAAGCATGCACAAACATAATGTAATTCGTCTTCTGTAAGATGCCTTTTTTGGTCAGCTAAAAATAATTCCTTACTGTTCCTTCATTTGCAAATGTTTTGTGAATGCATCTTTAAAAGCCCAAATTAAAATCTTTTAGAAATATACCGCGAAAAACCTGTAGTGATAATTGAGGTTTACCTTTTTTTTCTCGTTCCTTTAAAAAAAGCCTGTGTACAAAACTAATATTTCTAAGTTCATTAAGGAGATATTTGCGGTCACTTTTGTTTCGGCAATAGTGGGATGGAACTGCTGGAATTTTTTAATAAAGTCATGAATCTCTCGTCTATCTTCATCGTTTGTCTTTTTGTGTGGTACATGTCTACCTTTTCCATCAGGTTTCTTTATTACATTACATTACATTTCATTACATTTCTCGTTGTAATAACAGCTTAATTACGAATAATTGTTAAAACAACACTTACCAGAAATCACTTTTGTAAAAGTAAACTAAACACTAATTATCGTATCCAACGCAACCGATATCGTAAGCGACGTCACGTGATGTTGTTTACGTTACTTTGGTGGTGCATATGTTAATAAAATATGCAACTTACGATAATTTGCTAGTTGCTGAATAGAAAACTGTTTACTTACGCTAAAATAAAAGTAGTTCTTTCCACCAAAACCGTCAATATATGTTTACGATAGTTTTGCAGATACTTCCTTGCAAGCAGTTACTTATGGTAGACAGAAAAACCTATTTTCGTCAAAATTGCGGCTTACAATACTTTGGCAAAAAGGCATCGATTTTACATGCAATCATAGATATATCAAAGTACACCAAATTAATTTCGTATTTAAAAAGAAAAACAGTTCATCACGTGCCAAAGAAAAGTAAAATATTGGAGGAGGTACACATTAATAAATTTATCGAACAAGCTTCGGATGAAGAATTTTTGCTCTTCTAAACTACACCTTACAATAATTATTATTATTTTATCAATATTCACATTATTTACAAAACAGAAATACAAGTGTAATTTTTTAGGTTATTTTAATTATTGGTGTCTGTAGCATGTCGAAGAGAAGAGATGTATAACATGGTACTTTAAGACATCGAGTATAAAAACGATATAATTTTTAATTGTAATTTCTACTTCCAAGACTAACGTCAGTCGAAGTTTATATTGCCAAGTCTCTCAAAGAGAAAATTGATGTTGCATATGTCGAAGGAAACGTCGTCCTCTTCAAATGGACTACCAGTTCCAAATAATGAATTTCCTCCAGATTAGGAACTGCGAACGAAAATACACATTTATAAAATCACATCATGTGCACGTTGAGTTAAAAAATCCTAATTTACCGTCAACTTCAAATATTCAGGCCAACCAATTAATTTCTGGTCTATTTTCACATGTTGAGAAAAGTTACAAGTTAAAATAATTTTAAAAAAATTTGGAGCTTCGTTTCAATTAATTCATGCTGGAGTTTTGGGTACAAAAAGGAATTACAGAGGAGACTGGATCTTGAAACCTTCAATAACACGTGCAGTCGTGCAGATCAAATCAGTCTACAAGAAAGCATGAACACAGGTTGAAATTAAGTAATACATCCCCATTTTGAGGGGCTTTTTGTGTCATATACAGGCTGTCTCATTTAAAACTCCCCAATCCAGATTTCTCCGAATTGATTATTGTGATTGAAAAATCCTCGAACAGGTCGATTTTGTTTGCCAGGGGCACATCTTCTCAGGCTCCTTTCAAGTTCCGGCATTTCGCCCTCTTCGCGAGGGGGCTGTTCGCCCCAAAATCTTAAATGACACTATGGGTCGAGTGATACCTCATTTGAAAGGTATTGGAGACCTCTTTACAACTAACCACTTACTTTTCAATCTTTTGGTGATTTGACCGCAAAAAAACGTTAATTTTCAATTTTCAAGATAATCCACATCTTCTGATGCTGTGTTCCACAGCAACCACAAAGACAAACATGCTATTGCTGAAATTAGGCTTATTGAACTTGTAGCATCACGAACAGTTTTGAAAATTGTCTGTATTTTTGCATGGAAATAAATGGTGCCCATATCCAACATTTATTACGTTAATTAGATCATTTTATTGAAAAATAATCGTGTCGCATACTCTACATTCAGTTTTAACTCCTTCGCGCTATTTAGCAATCAAAATCAACAACCTAATGACCCAAAAATTTCAATAAATTTAATTTCAAAATTATATGTTGGTCTTTGTGGTTTCTGTGGGACATAGCATAAGAAAATGTGCATTATCTTGAAAATTAGAAATTATTATTTTTACGGTCAAAACTGCAAGATATTGAAAAGTAAGTGGTTAGTTGTAGAGAGGCCTTTAATACCTTTCAAATGAGGCATCACTCGACCCATAGTGCCATTTAAGATTTTGGGGCTAACAGCCCCCTCGCGAAGAGGGCGAAGCGCCGGAACTTGAAAAGCATCTGAAAAGATGTGCCCCTGGCAAACAAAATCGACCTGTCCGAGGATTTTTCAATCACAATAATCAATTCGGAGAAATCTGGACTGGGGAGTTTTAAATGGGACAGCCTGTATAAAATTACGCTCAAATTTGTGGGAGTTATAGTTGATAATAATTAACTAAAAGTAACTAACCATCAATCGGTCAAATATCATTATTAATATAAAACATGACAGTGGTACCAACACAACGAGATTAATGTTGATTTCTTTTAAATTCTCATAGATGTAATAATAAAAAAATATCGTTTTATTTTGTACATTATTGTCAGTTATGGTGTAAAGTAGCGTGAACTAAATTAGACTAAATTTTGCTTATCGTCCCTTGACTTATTGGTGGTAACTCAGGGTGCTGTTGTCCAAATAACTGAGCAACTTCAGTTTGGGTTCTTGTTCTGTCGCCAAAACCAATCATCATTAAAGTTTCAATTTGAAATTTTTCTGTTAAATGGTGCATTATTCTTATCACTACTTATTCGTCAAATAAATGATGAAAACTAACAAAGTTTTCAAAAAAAAATTTCTTAGAAAAAGAAGCGATAAGATAATAAACACGCACGAAGAAAAAGAAAGACACTGAAGCATCCAAAAAACAGTTTTTAGGTACTGTTACACTTTTGTTTCTGGCGAGCTCCACTGTCTTAAATCCAGGAACGAATCAACGCTTAGAGATAACAACGCCACAAAAACGCGGGTGAAAAATTTCTTGTAAGGTAGTGCCGAACTTGCTTCTTTCTCTCGAGTCGGGACAATTATCGAGGTAACATCTTCACCACATTGTTGGTCCTAATCAAGGGTTAAGAGTTTAGGAAAATCGTTCATTGAACGGAGTAAGTGGTGGAGATGTCCAATTGTTTTAAATTGGAAGCGCTTTTGCGGATCATATCGATTTAAGTGTTTAACTCGGAAGAAAGGTAAGGAAAAGTAGAAGAAAAAGAAAACCAGTAGGGGTTGTTTCATTTAGTTAGAGTAACAGTTGAGTAGTTTTCCTCTCGTAATTCGACTGAACGTGGCTTTTTGGACTGTCGTAATCCACACGTGGACCCCATAGAATATCCACAAAATAGACTCTCTAAGAGGAGGAATTGAAAGACCAGTAGAAAACCGTCGAAAACCAGCTAATTTCTGTTAATTTAATCGTTATGTAACTTTCTGGGACCGCATTTTTCTGTATCTTAGCCCATACCTCAGTATTTGACAAAAAGTTACGCCTAATTAATGTTGTTGTAATAGTACTTATTCTCAAATGAGATACGTGAAACAAAATACATCCCTGTATATCAATGAATTACACACACTCCATATATGTGCATACAGAATATTCAGTATTCTGGAGGAAAACAAACCTCACATGTCGTTTAAAATTTAGTTCATCTCAGAAAAAAAGTACTTACTTTCAACTTCAACTCGCTTCAGGGAGCATTAAGCATTTTCAAAAGCTCGAAAATGCTATAAATGAGCCTTAACGTTGTCCCGTGTAAACTTGTGACCTACACATGTTACATTTACTACACTTCAATGTTATTATTAATGCCAGCAAAATCAGCTTTATTTTTTTTAAACCACATTTGTAAATACTGCTGAAAACTTTCCCAGTTTTTGACGTTACGAGCTTTAAATTCAGCAATATAACATCCTTATTTAAATGTATGTAAATTTCGACGCCACAAACTTCCAGAGAAAGAATAAAGGAAGCAAACTCGAAAGTTTTTTTAACCGTCTATTCTGATATTACTGTTTGTTTTGCATATCGTCTGCATTTACAATTACGCTATAAATATTTCTCATTCACACTTTTCTGCACCGTTTAACGATGTTTCGTCCCACTTCGGCACAATTATCTGAAGGCCGCCATTTGAACTTGTAAGATATTGCAAACGACAATTACCGTCCTGAAATAAAGTAGGAAGACGAGGCCCAGATAACACGGAAGTTGGTACTTAGGTCTCCAATCAATAAACCTATTGTGTTACACGAGATGTTCGCTGAATAGTCCTGTCCTTTCCAAGAAAGTAAGGATGATGCTCGACGTTAGCACCTGCAAATTCGTCGGCACACAAATAAAACAGTCTCGAGTCCTTATTACGGCTCGTATTTTGGCCCGAGGGCGTCGTTTGAAGTCTGAAAGGTGAAAGAGAGAAGAAACACAAAAGTATTTATTTAGAAAGGGTCTTTTCACTGGCTTTTTAAAGAACAGCCGCGCAGGCATTTTTAGCAAGACTTTATGATTTGGCTTTTTTCCGCCAAAACTATACACAAAAGAAGCGAATATAGGGTGGCCTCATTAAGGCAACTTTAATATTGTTTCACATAATGACGTGTCAGGGCAAGAATTCCGCATTGTGTTTTAAATAAACATTATTCTATTGTGGGCTTGAAAATGTGTTGTGCTTTAAAAAAGAAAGTCGTATTAGGTGTGCTTTATTTTATTTAACTCATAACAAATATGCACTTTACACCATTCTACTTTTTTTAATAAATTCTAAAGGTTTAGTTTGACTGCTTTAAAATCCGTTATCAGGGTTCATTTGTTTACCTTACCGAGCTTTTGCCCTTTTGCAAAATCAAAAATGTTTCTGAGAGGCTTTTTTTTCACTTCGTCAGGCGTCAGTCGCACACTCCCCAAGTGGTTTAGCCTTGGTCACGCCAGAGGACACACTTGCAGATTATGTGCCCAGTGGTTTCTATCAAGCCCAGATTATTTAGGTGATAACTTATTGGGCAGTGTCCGGGCAACAGTCCCATATTGAGCCCTATTTCGGTTTTTGAACGGCTTCTTAGCCCTCCCCGGGCAAATAATACTCCATAAATTTCTCCACCTGTCCTTGTCCTGCAGTAGGCCTTCTTGGTTCTTGTTTCTCACCTTTGGATCTCCGCCCTTCTATGTATGTGTCTTGGTAAATCACTATGAGAACATCCCTTACATCTGCTCTTGCAAGGTCCTAGGTTATTTCATTTCCTTTTATATCCTCATGACCTGGCACCCAGCTAACGTTGAGCTTATTACCTTTTGCCAGTTTCTTGAGATCCATAAGGTCTTACCAAAGAGTTTGCGGCATGCCCAAAATGATGCCGTTGCTCTAGTTTAGTATCCAGTATCCAGTATCCAGTATTTCACGTCTTTAGAAAGCTGTATAGAAAGTCCATGCAACCGGGGACCTGTAAGCTTTAGTTTCCTGGGATTAGTGAATGGAATGATGATGGTCTTTGTAGGGTTTACTCTGAGTTTCTCTGTCGCACCATCTGCTTATTGTGTTGAGAGCAATCTACATCAGGCTTCATGTCCCAACAGCTCTTTTACAAGATGGTCAAGAGCAAATATCGTGGATTTGCCTGATTATCCAAAATTTTCTCCATTGCTTTTAAGAGAGAGGAAGACAGGCTAATGGGGCGATATGATTTGGCCTCTTCAGTCTCTTTAAGACTGGAGTTTCTACCCCGGTACGTAACTTGCTTTGAAGACGCTTGTCAGACAGGGGGCAATATAGTCACTTCCCTTCTGCAGCAAGGCTGGAACGATTCCGTCTTCCCCTGGTGATTTCTGGGGCTTAAAGCTATTATGCCTTAGGTTTCCATTTTCTTGGCAATTTGCATCGATCTCTGAGCTATTGCTCCTGCTACCTCTTTGGATATGGAAAGTGCGTCGTCAGCAACACTTTTAGACTTCCCAGATTATCCCTGGTGATAGAACTGTCTGATTCTTTGCAGAAAGGTTTCCAGGACTGTCTTTTAGATTTTCTCAATTCCTTGTTGCATCTTGTTAGGGTTGTCCTGTAATCTTCATAGCCTATCTTCTTAGCATTATTAAGTGCTTGGTTTGAAGCCTGACCAGTTCTGTGTTCCACCAAGATACGTCACCAAAGACCGCTTTGTTCGTAGGAGGTCGATTTGCTCTGACCCATTTGAGTTGAGGTTGCTTGCAAGTCCTGTACAGTGGCGATTTCGTAACGGAGGTCTTTGAGTTTGGCTCTTAGTATCCCTTTTTAAAAACATGAGCCCGGCAGTTTCCACTGCACTTCTTCCACTTTAGGTATTGCCAGTTCGAATGCAATGGATGCATGAACACGATGGCCCATCCATCACGTGTTTATGAAGGTAGGCTGGTTGCCTCTGTTTATGATGTCTAAATTTCCAGAACAAACTACTATGTCCTTACCTTTGTCGTCCGTGGCACTCCATACTATGTGCTGCGCGTTGGCATCGCAGCCCAGAGTTAGCTCTTTGTTTTCCCTTCTGCACCAATTTAAGGCCCTTCACTTCCTCTGAAGGTGCACTGGTATCTTCACCAGGGGAAGTAGGCGGATACTATCACTAGCTCCACCAGGTTCGTGGTGATAAACTCTGGAATGGGAGAAAAATTTACGTGATTCCCGAGCAGTAATGGTGCTCTTGGATTTACACACGTGATGTTTGCTACGAGTTCTTTGTGGGAGTCCTCGAACGCAGCCCCGACTAAGCCAGGGGCTCTTAAATTAGCCCAATGTGTATCTTCTTCTTCATAAATCTCTGGAAAGCTTTCTACGGTCGGGTTACTTTTAGTGCCAGTTTTTTACGTGGTATGCTCCACGGGAACACAGGTACCAGGGGTCAACTGTCTAGTTTGGTGATAGGGGAGTAAATCAAAACAGTGTCGGTGGTTGAGCTTGATTTACATAATATACAGGGGTTCCAGATTTAACTTCTGATTTCTATACAGAGGGGTCAATAATTATGTACAGGGGAAGTATTTACAATGTCTGTTTATACACAATTACGGGAATCGAGATTAACTGTTGGCCGGGAGCACCGCCAAGAAGAGACCTGTCCGGGTACCCCAGCGCTCGAACTACGTCGGAAGTCGATCGGGACTCGGCTTCCCCACACGGCCGCGAGTAATTATGTAGGCTAGGGTGCAGCTAAACACCGAAAGTACCTGGGCGGATCCCGTCTAGTTGGTGACGGGAAGGGGGCGGTAGGTGGCTGGAGCTTATACTTTGTTTTTTTTTTCCGGTCGGTCCTGCCTTTCTTCGGCGGCTGCCCAGGTGCTGGATAGGTGCACTCGTCACTTATCACCTGTTACTTCCTGGGTGGTAGCTGCTGCACAACTGTCTTTCCCATGAGAGCGGGGATTCTTTTATAGAGAAGTTGGAGGGGAGATGGTGACGTTGGATGACTCTAGCGGTGATTGCCATTGTCAGGATCGAGTGGGGGTCTTATCACCGCGTTTTTCTCCCACTGGAGTAACGACTGCTCTGGGCAACGCAGCGGATCCGGGATGGCGGTGTTCGGGACGTGCTTCTTCACTGATCAAAATGATCCGAAAACCATTCCGGTACGATACCCGGAAGTATTTATATTTGACGGATTTCTGATTCGATGCAAGGGCGTGATCCGACGTGACAAGGGCGGCGGGCCGGGGGTGGTCGTAGCGACTCCGGAAAAGTTTCATTCGCAGCGCACTAATTTTCTGATTTTAATTTCGGCGTATCGAGACGACGGGCCGTTTATGCGCGAAAAATGTCACTTGAGAGTGTTGAACCGCGCCGACGGCACTGGGATTGCAGAAAAATTTAGGTAACCTTGTTACACCTCCAATACAAGCCATTTTTAGAACGTTATTTGGTGACACTCTTCTTTGTGTTAGGCTTTTGAGGGTCCCGAGGCTTTGTCCCCTGAGGCCCCTGCTTTTGGGCAGGTTCTTTGGGGCGTTTGCCAGAACTCTCTTGAGGTTCCGAAGTCGAGGCTTCAGTCTCTTGTTGAGCTGTTTTTCGAGCTTGCTTCCCTTCGGGTGAAGTTGAACTTGCCCGAATTTGTAGCTAACTCGATAGCTCATCTTTTTTAGTAGTAAATTGGGTGTCTATAGAGGGCATGATCTCCAGTGTCAGACTCCGTATGACCCTCCAGCTTGAGGCATTTAGCCTCTACAAGTACCAGGCCTTTTCCGTTGGTTTATTCTTGGCTCTCCGGTAGATAGCCCACAAAAGCCAAGCGCGCTCGGTCTTTTGTGGATCTGGTGAAAGCTGGGCTTTATTGCAGCCTCCTTCTTCTTTTCCACAATTTTATTCAGAATGGCCTCCTGAATGACTTCTGATTGCTCCATTGTCAGAAGAGAGTTTGGTAACTTTGATGGTTCTATTATAAACTTTATTCCAGCTGCGTTCTGGCTTCAAACCGCCTTGACACCTTTGAAGATATCACCGCTCCTTCAGTCGTCGTTTTTTCTTATGCGCCTGGGGCGTACTGTCATGAGACCGATTCCTTTTGAGACCCTTGTCTGTGGCAACTCTTCAGCCAGTTCCGGAGGTTCTTGACGGTCTTCATCCTGTTTATTTGACGCTGTTAAGAGCGAATACCCCTTTTCTTTCTCTTTGTCCATAAAATGTCCCTAGACGAGCAGGGGAAAGAAATGTCATCTACAGCAGAGCCCCGCATGCCACAGGAAGGCTAATTAAACCAGAGGGTGTCTGGTACCCGGAGTTCTCATATTAACGACCTCTTAGTAGCCATGCAGTCTTCGGCATAATGCTGTTCTACCTTGACTTAGGGGTTATTACAGCCTGAGCGCTTGCTAAAATCAAATGAAACGAAAAGCATGATGTAATATTGTAACTGGCTATATCTCTGCAACCGTACAACCTACATCTATAATTTAGTATCGTTATGAAGAAGATAGTTTGAGAACATTATTCGTTGATCCACAAATAACGGTTGAATCTCCAATTATTGATGTTCGTGAAAGTCGACATTAACGTTGTATTTGCGTGTGTTATCCACATCCAAAGAAGCTGCTTTATTTATTATCTCTCTAAAATTCAGTTTTTGCTTTTGCAGTTTCAGCTATACATAATTTTAAATTTGATTTGATACAAAATAAAATGCGATGTAGCAAAAGTTTTTGAACATACCATTTTATTTGAACTAAATTTGTAGAACTGCAGGCATTGTACAGCTTTGGCCACATAAATCTCGTACAAAATAAATTAATATAATATTAATTTAATTAATACCATAATATTAATCCTTTTTAATTATTACAAATTTCATCTCAATAAAATTTGATCCTTTGATTTACGCAAATTCATGTTTTTTTTTTGTCAAAATTTGTTCTACAACAGAAATTATTGAAAAAATTTGTCGTGATGTCAAAATGAGGTTGTACGAGATTTATGTGGCCATAACTGTACCGCTATATTTGTAACGATAGCAAATTTTAAAAAATATTTTCAGATGATGCCCTCACTCTTCATATAGATATTTGTTATTTAAAAAGTGTACTCGATATAACGTAATTTCAAAAAGAAAAAACGACGACCAAGCAAAAGCAAGCCTTGGAATCTTTAAGTCATGTCTGCACGCATGCAATTTTGGTTACGGGTAAACAGTGACATGTCAAATGTCAGATGTAATACGCCATACGTTTTTTTAATCCATGGCCCACTTGACGTCCTTTTTTGTTGAACGCACTATATTTTTTACTATTCGTACCACCATGTCCTTGTAGATATGTTATACAATTGTAGGTTCTAGAACTATTCTATTTGACTTCAGGTTCCTGTAGCCTCCAATATTTTTTTTGTATTTCGTTACTATAATTTTTATGTCGCGATCCAAAAAACCTTATTTATACCGTAGAGACATAAATCGCTATTTTTTTAAACACGTATGTCGGCGTGAACTGGCAACAATCTCTCCAACATATTTGCATGGGGACTGAACAAGGGTTATTGAATTCCCGTACTAAACACTCTAATTAATAATTAGCCATCCATCAAGTTAACACGGTTTGATCATGTGTCAGAGAAGACCCTTGTGTTCACAGTTTGATATGCCCATCCCCTGATTGATCCGTATCGGTCCAATTATTTTTCCCTTTTAGGTCGCTTTAGCGGAAAGTCAACGGTTTTCATTTATTTTAATTGTGCAGCGTTTGCATGCCATTATTTCCCCTGAAAATATAGACTGTCCTGTGGAGTATTCATTCCATTATCTGGTGTTGACTGCTTTATGATTTATTACTTTAAATTTTGCTGAAGAGCCTGCTTTAATTGCGTTTTATTGGCTGCTGGCACTAATTCGCTATTTTCATTTGAAACTAATAGGTTTTTGCAGCTGATGACAGTTGCGTCAATTATTTAAATTTCCACGCATTATAAATAACAGGAAAAGGATGCTACAAATTGACATTTATTTTGGTAGCACTCCGGAGGGTACGAACGAGACTGAAATGTGTAAAGGCAAATTTAACGAGATTAAACATTAATCTCAAAGGTTTTAAAAACGGTTCGATGTCCTATTTCGCCTTTTACACATGGTGAGTAATTTTGCAGGACAAATTTACAATTTTATATGGATTATCAAAAACCAATAGCCGTTTGCGAAAGTGGTCAATAGAGATTTAAAATTTATATAATTAATTTACTGACTACTGTGAATGTGAAGCCAATCAATAGATGAACTTTTGCCCGGAATCAGATGGTGCTGGTAAAACACATTTTACCGTTTATCTTTATTCAATTGTTATTAAAAACTGTTCATTGTGATCTTATTAAACCATAAAAATCTTTCTTTACGTTTACCAAGAAATCTGGAGAAAAATTGTATGATATGTAACTCTTCAATAAACACTCATGCAGTCTCAGGATTTGATTCCCTCTGACATACTAACTGTTACTGTTAACTCAACTCTTTTCCGAGTGATGTAGATAAATAACGAACAAAAAAAGCCGTTTACTTTGGCCATTTCTTTTTCCTTTCTTGTCAACTTACAATTTATACTTAAAAGATACTTCGTTCTTTAAATAGAATCTATCGGTTCTACGACGAATTCACGAGTTTTCTGCTAAAGGAAGTGTTCTTGCGGTTGCACTGTTTTATTTTTGTTTTAGTGGTTTTACGGCTGCATCTGTACAGCACTTCTTATCTGAGTTAAGGAAGTTTAAGCACATAAAATATTTTACTAACTTATGTATTTCCACTTTGTTACGCTGCAGATAATTTTGACAAAAAGCTTAGAAAACATTTCACACAAATTAGAACCGCTGAAAATAACGACCTTACAAAATCTTACGTAAAATATTATTAAAGGCCCTAAAACAGGTCTGATGTCAACTTCTGATGTCCTTACAACCAAGCTTTGGTATAACCGAAACCTGCAAGTAACATCAAACCACAATCGGATTGTTTGTGTATCCAGTTAAACAAAGAAAATAATTCAACCTCTAGAAATCCTACACAGTCTCATCTATTGAAACTCAGTTAGATAGATGTTCAAGGTAAGTGAGGAAGTGGCTAAAACAAAGTATCTATAACAGTTTGTCTGCATAATGTGGTTGTGTTTAGGAGCAATTACATTGCATAGATATGCCATTTCCATTCTTGCATAAAAGAGATACGTATTTTATGCTAAGTGGATGACATGATTAAAAGAACTAGGGTGTTTAAATAGGACACTTAAGGGGGTTTCAGTCGCGACGAGAAAACACAGTTTCAGGGGTGTCGCATATAAGATCCTACGTATTGTAACGTAGCCTGAGCCGGGCGGGTTCGAGGATTTAAAGAAATATTCTGGCGCACACCGTATTTACAAACTTTTATTAAAAAGACTACTAAGACTAACTTTTCACAATGTACAGACTTTCACAATATCACGCGCTGATCACTTGTTCACGATGCTTCCAATAGACTGACTTGCTCCGTTGTTTGATCCCTTCTTATACCGCTCGCTTCGTTCTCGACTTCTTCTATTCCCGGAATCATGAGATCATGTTTCTGACGCAATGGATTATTTGAGAATAATGAGATCAGTCTCTTGTACGAGCGTGGTATAGTATGAGATCACCGCCACAGAGTCTTCTAGACTTATGAGAGCATCCCATGTGAATAATTTCTCATAACGTTCTCATGTGGACTATTCCAGATTAATTACGTTACCATACGTGGTGAGATCATCATGACATCATCCGCTTCCGGGCCGTCGCGCCGTCGTCTCAGTATTTTTCACTTACCTTACAAAATATATTTTATAATGATTAGATTCAGAAAAGATGCATCTACACAGCTCTTGGCTTCGTTTTTGAAAATTTTGCGAAAAAATATATTTTTTTAATTGTTGAAAATACGCAATCTTCGTGCGCGCTTTGTAAGCGCCCTCCTACTAAATTCGTTCAAATTACACAAGAGCTGTGTTAACAAGATATTTTACAGGTCATCTACGGCAAAATAATCCTATTTAAGAAAAATATGACTTTGTAATTTCTTATATTAAAAACTGTTACATTCTGCTTCTTGCCAGAATTTTACCAGTTTGAAGGCCCCCTACTCCACAGGCCAGGGCGTGGAGCAAGTTTTCTATGAGATAGAGTGATACAGCAAGTCAAATAAGTTAAGCGTGCGTTGTGGTGGCAAACCTGTGTAAAATTTGAGTGGACAATTGTTTTGTTTGGAATACTCTGACAGGTTTTTTATTTCTGAACTGCAATCGATTTAGATTTATGTTTTAGTCGATATTTTTATGAAATGATATTATTAGGTACTATTCCTTACAAAATTAGGGAACAAATATTAGTCCAGTCAATCCATTTTTTTTTTGGGTATGTGTGGGGGACGACGGTACCCTGAATATTGTGTCCCGAGCGATTCCGGTTCCGTCGCCGGTGGGAGCGGGGGTTGAAGGTACGATTTTGCGGTTTTTCGCCTATACATATCTGTACCATTACAAATGTTGATATGTCCTTATTTTTTGTAAGAAGAGGTTTTATAATTTATATGTCAGTTAGAACATTCAAAACAAGTTAGCAAAAGTTGATATGTCTCCCATAATAATTGGAGAGCGGTTATATAAGGTGTATTTATGAGATTTCAAAACTACGGTATCGTACGCAAAATTTTCTTTATCAAAATTTTACACCGATTGATCTAAAATTTGGTAAACACCTTTACTTCTGATGACAATACAATTAGGTATATTCAGTGTCATTGTAAATAAAAAATGGCCGCCGCTACAAAATGGCGGATTGCATTTTTTTTTCAATCCCCTCAATATGGGTATCAAATGAAAGGGCTTAACTACTAGAATACAGTACACCATAAAAAAATTCAAAATTTAACATGGCCGTCACCACAAAATAGAGGATTACATATATACATATTTTTCAATCCCTTTAATATGGATATATCAAAAGAAAGGGCTTATAACAAGTTGGAGACAATACACCATGAACAATTTCAAAATCCTAGATGGCCGCCACCACAAAATGTCGGATTACTTTTTTTTTAGTTTTCAATCCTCTCCTCTGTTAAAATATTTGGGCGATTGAACTGGTCTTCGTAGGGTTCTTCTCAAATGATTTGAGCATTGTCATTTTGCTGTGGTTGTAAATAGCAGAGCTAGTGTCACACCCCATGAAGCCATGTATGAACAGAATGTTCCCACTAGATTGCCTGGACTATAATAGCAAATTTTTGTTTTCGGTAATATAACTGGAGCGACGAAACAAGATGAAGATGTACATCATTCTCAACAACATATTTTTCTTTACGAATATACATAATACGAATTCATTTTGGTTCATATTACTAACGTTCACTATCAATAAATGTTTAAAATTTTGTAGTACTTGTTTGGTCAATAACTCACTCCCTTGTCTCTATATCTTCTTATCATAAATCAGCTTACATTGTCGATGTGGTCGTATCTACATGATACTTATGAAGTATAATATAGCATTTATATAAGAATACATGATATCTTTGTTGAGAAAATATTTGCAGCAGCCGTCGCGTCGGCCAGTTAGAAAACCCAAAGGGTCGTAAAACATTTACCTGACTGGCGGCGCTCACGCCCGCAAGTCAGTCGAAAACGAACTCTCAATCAAACAACAAGACGAAAACGAACTCTCAATCAAACAACTAGTTGAAAACGAACTCTCAACCAGGACACAGTTCATTTATTCAAATTCAGTACACAACCAATCCGGGAGAAGAAACGTTCAACATCAATTTGCAACTATTCGTAATATACAAGTTTATTAAGTTCGAGTGTTTCAATACAAATCCAAAACATATGGTCCTTCGAGTAACACAAATTTACCCGAATTCATTACAATCTTAGTGTGTAATCTTAGAGAAACGTCGGAGTTGCTAGAGAAAAGTAAAAAAGATATTTATCAAGAACTTCGAAATTTAGTCAAAGTTTTCAAAATTCCAAAACTTTTTACCGGTTGAAGATAGATTAGTATAAATGTATCACGATTCTTGAAGAAAACATAATTATACACTTTTCGTAAAAAGTGAAGAGGTAATGAGCTAGAGTGAAAAGTTTGATGGAAAACGTGAGATGCCACAAAGTTTTTCTAAAATTTCTCACTTTCAAGAGCCCGCAGCTCGAAAACGGTTCGAAATTTTTTAGAGGCTTTTTTTTATAAAGCAACCTCATAGTAACCTTTTGCGGATTATTTTTGATTAAATATATTAGGTAGCCATATTTACCGATCCATTTGAGCGACAACAATTTTCCTAGAAAAAGGACCGTTTTCGGAGGGTGCCAAATGTTTTTCGAAAAGCTTCCGGAACCAGAAATGGGTTCTTTACCATGATTAGACGTCAGTGTGACTCAATGTCAAACTTTAAACTCATTGCAGAAGAGAACTGATGGCCCAATCCCAGTTCTGACACCGCGAGGGGGCTTGAAAAAACAGCCTCCATTTGGGGATACGCGAAAAGACGAAAAAAAAGTCGACTCCAATAATCACAATGAAATATTCCTTATTTAAAAATTTGGGGAGCTATAACAAAAAAACATTGTTTGTTACATGTAGCGAAAAAGTTTTTGCGGAAAGAGAAACCATTCGTCCGCAAAAATAGCTATTCTATCTTAAAGTTACGAATATATTTATTTAGGTATTTAAATTTATAATATGTATAATACCTTGATTTTGTTTTTAATAATTATAATAATAAAAATGTACAATCATTATGTCCCGAACGATATCGAGTCCGTTGTGGAGAATGAGGTGCCGAATCTACTGGAAGTATGCAAACAATCTTGACGTGGTTCTGCTGGACCATTCCTCCAAGCAGATGTTTGTAATTTAATTCTCGGCTCCTGCCGAGAATAACACCTGCATCAAGGAGGAGGAAAAATGGACGAAATATCAAGACCTGATGCTGTTGAATGCGGTGAAGCTGGTCCTTCTGGTAAATGGGTGCATGGGAGACA
This sequence comes from Diaperis boleti, assembly GCA_963583935.1. Lineage (NCBI taxonomy): Eukaryota > Metazoa > Arthropoda > Insecta > Coleoptera > Tenebrionidae > Diaperis > Diaperis boleti. The sequence goes on along the minus strand of OY757248.1, from coordinate 36,066,711 downwards.
TCAAGGGTTCGTTCCAATCTCAAGATAATATCGGCCTACCGAAAGCCGGCAGAAGCTCTTGCGGCCGTAATGCAGAAGGCAGTTATCTTGGGGTCGTTGCGTTTGTTCAGGACACATGATTCTCGGTATTCGTAGTTGATCACCTCATGGTTTTGGGGAGTGACTACGATGTGCGATTAAAACATCTGACCAGCAAGGAACTTCGTGAAGGTCGGAATCAATTTAAAGAAAAAAATACAATCTTTGAGGGGTTGGTAGGAAAACATGATACGTCACAAAGTCATATTTAGGAGAAACATTTCTTAAATTTGTTATTAAATTTATTTAAACAATATTGATATCAAATAATCAAATTAATAATTTGTAATCGAGCTATCCATGACTGTGTAAATTTGGAAGACAGCAATATATTTCGATAGAACCCAAGGTTGACTCGATTACGCCCAGCTAGAAATGCCCAAAAATATACATATATTTAATTAAAATAAATATACTTTATTTCATACTTGTATCTAAAGTGACATTTTTCGGATTATTTTTGATACCAAAAGTGGAACATTAACGTCCTAGTACTTTAAAGAAAAATTTTAAAGTCCTAGTACTTTAAAATTATACGTGAATCATTTCTTACATTGTTCCCGAGATTTTTGTGGCATCAAATTGTTCTTCACGTGATCTGCTTCATCTACAATGTCTTGAGGCACCTCAGTTTTCTCCATTTTAAACGGAATAATCGGATAAAATATCCAAAACCATTCACCGTGACCCAGTTTTTTCGTTGTAATTTTTGACAAACGTTTGTTACTATGGGAATGTTAGTTCCCGCATATTTAATTATTACGAATAATTTGTGCGAGATAAACACACAACATTTCATTTATTTTGACTTAATTCATTAAACTTGCAGTATGAAATAAAACGTTGTATTTACCTCGAACGAAGAAGTGTTTTTAAAGGTACTCACAAGTAATTCCAGCCTCGGCTAGGCGTCTCGGCCGTAAACAACTTGCTCGTACTTTAAACTTCACTTCTCGTTCTAGATAAATAATATACTATTATTTCTTACTTCTAACTAAAGTGACATTTTTCGGATTATTTATAGTATATGTGTATTATAGTATATACAGTGTGTCCCTGGATGGGGTGCCCATGAGGTGATTTTCCCTATTAAGTTGTTTGGAAAGGAATATTTTTGGTCTAGACTGGTTTTGCTTATCTTACAACTGTATAAAACTAAAAGAGTCAAACATAAACTGAAGGCAAAGTTGCCTAGCAACCGGAACACAGTGGCAGTCACGGCTGATACCTTATTTCGAGTAAAATAATTAACAAAACAATTTGAACAATCCATTGCGGCTCAAATGAACCCCAGAAATTTTTTCTTCAAATTCTTGGATTACGTGTTGATATGATAGTTCGCCAAGACAGTAACACTGAATTAAAAACATTCTTTGCTGCAGACTTAGTATTCCGATTTTTTTTGACAAGAATTAAGTTTCATAAAGTTTCAATGATATTTTTTAGGCGTTGCTAGACAGTGTTCGGCTTTAAATACTAGATTTATCAAAACTATTGGGACTTAGACAAAAATTCGATTCTATTCGAAGAAAAAAGCCCCCAATTAAAACATATCAACTATGATTTGCAATGTTTTATCTTTTTTTTTGTAATTTTATAACAAGCAAAACCAGTCAAGACCAAAAATATTCTTCTCCAAACAACTTACTAGAAAAAATCACCTCATGGGCACCCCATCCAGGGACACATTGTATATTAGGGCCGATTTCACCAACATCCGTTAAACTTAATCATCTGTTAGGAACAATTGTTGCTATAGTTTTAACAAACGTATATACCTATGCAGTTATTTATCAGTTAAAGTTAATCGATGTTAGTGAAATCGGTCCCGGAGATGATTCAATTCACCCTTTATTGTTTTTAAATTACATATATAAATTAATATTAAAAACAATCATAAACTTGTACCTATGTATTTGCCAAATATCCGACTTTGTGGCACCGGTTTTACATTAAAATCTGGAAATGTCTTTTCAGACTGAGGTAACTTATACTGCAGTTTTTTTTTTGTCGGAAAAAATCAAAGAAGATAAACAGAAGTAGCCGACATCGAGAACAGTGCGGTTAGCCAGATGCAAATAGCATATAAGGTAACTTGTAGCAGTGAGCTAGCGTCACTTGGGCAACTGAGACGCAGATTTTTCCAGTAAATCAAATGCATAATGAACACACACACGGTAATGTCAGCGTATTATAATTAGTTGGTCAGATAGAAAATGCAGACAAAGACAAGATATTCAGTTGCTTATAGGCAAAACAGAGGTAGAAGAAAATTTGACACGCCCTTTAGTTGACGTGCAAATTTCAGATAGGATGTGATCCGATTGTTTGAGTGGACTGAAAATGCCCTTAAGGAAAATCTCAAATATAAAAATTTTTAGATTGATAAAAACTGACAACTCTACCTTAACAAATATTCAAGCTGAAATCCCCAAATTTGTAGATTTTAGTAGTATCTGTGAAATTTAATTATGTGTTGATATATTTTTTTACAGTTATTGGACACAATTTTGATAGTCATTGGACATTATTATATTGTCATAAAATTTCAAACATTTCTGGAATATAAAAAAATATTTTTATCGTTCGACACTGTTAGAATTTTCACTCTCTGTCATGAAATAATAAAAATGACAGCTAAACGTCAGATTATTTTTATGGATTTTAAGCAATTTAAAGGCTTTCCGGGGTGATGTGGAAGGATAAAACGTCGTATTACACTCGTTCCTGTGTAGATTGAACGCTTTAAGTCACTCGTGGTTCACAAAAGCACTCGTTTCACTCGTGCTTTTATAAACCACTTGTGGCTTAAAGCGTCCAATTTACACAGGAACTCGTATAATAATCTACTATTATTTGTTCACACGTTACTAAAAATTTTAACTTTTTTTTTTGTTTTTTTCAAAGAGATGATCTATCCTCTTCAGACTCATTGATTTTTAACCTCTTTTTCTGTAACCAAATCGGTTTTGGTTTCCGGATGCAAATAAAACAGCAATCACGAACGCGATATCCTTCTGGCCCTGGAAAATCTCAATCTCCCCATCCACAAATTGTTTAGAATCATATCCCGCACAAACAATATGCGCGGCATCACCGGAGACACAAACAGCCTGAACCATCTCCTGACCCACGGCATCGGCAAGCGCCATCAGTGCACTTGTTTGGATGGCTCAAAGCGCCGTCCCTCGTCCCACTCCCAATGTGCCAAGTGTTACCAGCCTGGCCACACCCATACAGAATGTCCCAACAAAATTGCGTGCCCCAAATGCACATGAAGCCCATCGGCAAACAAGTTCCAACAATAGTAGCGCCACTTCACATTAACAGCTGTATCCCAGTACAAGAATTTATTGTGTTGCCTGAGAAAGCACTGGCATGTAATTTTCATTTCAATCCATAAAGAACATCACAAGCATTTATAGCCTATATACTTATTTTTATAAATGCGAGCCAAAATATATACTAAAATACACTAGGTCTCATGAGTGATGGAACGAAAAATCAGTGAGAAATCTTATCTTTAAGAAACTTGACGCATCCTGACAAGTGGAAGCCAGATCCGCAACAGAGATACTAAGCGTAAATGAAAACACTAAAATAAAAAACTACAAGATTTGCAAAGTTTAGTGAACAATTCAGAATACACGACCATTGAAGCAATTAAACAAGATGCCTTGAAAAATGATCCACCATCATGCAGTATTTATTTTAGATCAAATTTTAAGTTACAACAAACGAAAGCCAAAAAGGTCAGAACTGACCATTCGCCAGTGTCTCATGTGGATGGTTCCTTCACCTAAAGGGTACGAATATTATGTAGGAAATATTTCAGCCGAATTACCCTGCTTAGACGTACTGGAAGCACAAAACCGAGTTTTAAAATGACAAAATTAAAAAGAAATTAGAAGCAGAGGCAAGTTGTTTATCTCGTATTGAAAAATTGTGCAGCGTCACATAACATGGCAATTAAAGAAAAACTTCAGTAAAATAGAATGGAGGATAAATTCTATGGATTTTAAAATATGTACATTATAAAGAGAAAACTGTTGGAAATCAAAACATATTAGCCAAAAAAATGCTGTTTTGTTATTCATGGGTTTACTACTAAGTACATAATTCTTGTTGGATACTTTTTTCACAAAAATTTGACAAGTAAAATGCTTTTTGATCTAACAATGAAAATATACTATCAGAAATTAAAGCAGCTGGATTTCTTGCAATTCATATTATCCCAGACAACCACAAATGTAATGTCGAATTGTTCAAGTTGTTTGGATTTGGTAGTTTGAAAACCCATGTAAAATATCTATTACACAGCAACATGCCTCTCTTTCTGAGCTTTGACTATTGCTATGTTATAAAGAACTGTAGAAACATTTTTCTGGGCCACAACATGCACTCCAGTGAAGGAATTATTTCTTCCGATGAATTGAAAACACTGTATGACCTACAAAAAAAAACATGGTTATAAAGCCTCTTAAATTTTTAATGAAAAAACACCTTTACCTCTCAAACATGGAAAAAATGAACGTCCGTAGAGCTGTGGAAATACTTGCACCCCCTGTAACAACTGCTCTAAATAATTTAGCCATACATCACAAAGACAAAGTTCTCATGATCTGAGGCAACAGTCAAATTGTTGGAGATGATATATGCCTTTTTCCTGTGCACCTTATTTGGCTGTATGGGCTTTAAAATGGAGTTTCACATTGTGTAAATAACATTCAATTACCGTGAAAAAAATAATAGGAGAGGATTAACACAAGAAACGGCGGAGGCCTTAAAATTTACCGCAAAAAGCACTTCAGGGTGTATCCGGTATTTACTTAAAGATGTTGGAGTTTATTATGTTCTGTCGTTCTGATGCTGTTGAAGCCATGTTCAGCACTCTTTGTATGAGGTGTGGTTTCCAAGATGCCACTGATGCCCAAGCTGCTCACCATACCATATAAAGAATAATAATTTGTCGTCTTGTACAGACAGCCACTTCTGTAAATGTTTCAGAACCTTGTAATTTTTTAAGCCAAGTCGGTCACCTCCATGAACTTGAAGCTGAAAACAATACTCAGATTTATTTAAGAACAAATACACATTCAGGAACAAGTTCTTAGAATTCAAAATTTTGAAATTTTTGATTTAACCCAAAGTATGATAGAATTTGCATCTGTAGCATTTCTGGAAGGCTACATTCTATGAACAATTCAAGAAAGAGTAATTTGTAAAGCTTATCTGAATAATTTACCAAGAGATGCTGGAATAATTCTCTGGTGGCCCTTATATATACCGGGTGTCCCAGAGGTGTGTGGACCATCAATTACGCCCTTATTTTGAAAAATATGAAAACGCGGTTTTCGCGAGACGATAGCCTCACGATACCTTCACAATTTAAAATTATTAGAAATCATATACAGAGTGTCCTAGTACTAGTAATATACCAAAGTTATGTTTTTTTAAATGGAATGCCCTGTATATTAGTTGGTGAGTTGAAGGAGCAGTTAATGCTGAGCAAAATGATATAAGGTACTACAGGTTTATTATGCATGGTTCTTGAGTTATGAAGAATTTTAGGTCAAAATTAGCGCTTTTTTAAAAAATTGCAGAGACCATTCCAACAGAAATAACTGAATACTTTTCTGTCAATAATTTTTTATAGACCCAAACTTTAATACACACTGATTGAAAGTCATCTAAATTGATATTTCTATACAGGGTGTACGATTTCGAAAAATGTATAACTTTTTTTTTCAATTGAAACACCCTATATTCCATTATACCACCAAATAGCATTTTTAATAAGCTTTTTTTCAATGTATGGTTTGCCTCAGCAAATGTTAGTACTTTAGGTAATTTTTACAAAACACCTAGAAAGTTTCCCGAAATTGATGAAATCGTAATTATATTAAGATCAGATCGCCTTGGACTTGTTGCCATGGAGATATCATTTTAGACTGGTTACCATAGAGCCGTTTGTTCTTGTTGACAGTACGTTATCCTGTAACAAATATAGTTTCACTTTTGTGAAGGACTTTAATCAATTGTTTTTCGGTGTAGTTCCCCGGATAAAATAAATCGTTTTTCAAAAGTAAATTATTAAATTACTTTTTTTTTCTCGAACCCATGTTTGGAAATTTGGTATGCTGTCTTGAATGGTAGGAAGCGTTTTTTTTTTCGGAATTTGGAATTTTGAATTAATGTGTCCTCAAACCATGTTTCAAAAATTTCGGCGTTGATGTTTTTGTGGTAATCAAGGTTACACTCTTCTATATTTTTTCCAGCTCGAAACGAGGCACCATTGACAAATCGGTCGGTCAGTTTTGTGGAAGATAAATGAATGCACAATATTCAGAAAGAAGAAAAGAACGTGAAGAAAGCTCAAAGGATATTTATAGGGAAAAATGTAAATGACTCCAGTCCTATTTGATGAACACGTTCGGTTGGAGAGCATTGGATGGGTGACATCAGTGGTGCGGTGAAAGACCAGAAACTTCAGAATAATTTGATACCAGCGAGAATTTAATCTAATTTCAAGAATTCCTCGAAGAGTGTATTAATAGATGAAGTCATACATACACATTATTATTTTTTACATGAGTTTGTAACTAAATTTGGCTGAAACTTTAATGCTTTAGTTGTTGTTTGATAATTATTTCGTTGCTACCATTATTTTTTAAATTAATTCAGGGTGTTGCAATTTTTTAGGCGAGTTTATTTAACTATAACCTTTCATTTCTTTTGCCACAAAATGTATAATAATTGAAGGGTTGAACTCGTTACTTTTGATGAACTCCACGAGTTGCGGATTTCTTAATGTAGCCCATACACTGTTGACTGTCCGTTTAATGAGTAATTGACTTATTACTTATAAAATCTACTTATTACATTAAAAACCAATTTTTGTAGTAGTCTTACATTTTGGATTGCAAAAGCACGCTCTCCACGTTATAGCCGCAATAAGTGACATCATAAAAGTGATTAATTAAGTCGAACATTAATTGGCTGGAACTTTATTACATAGCTCCAAGCCATACTGATATATGTATTATATTCATGCATACGTAACGACATCCATCGCAAAATTATCGGAAATCCATTTGACGGTCTCCTTACAATGTCGCAACACTATAAAAAATCTCATCGGTTCATTTTTGCGTAAACATCATCCGCGCTATAATTACCACAATTTAAGTCATTAGCAAAATTAAATTATATAACGTGTATCCATAAATGATAACCCTAATGGGGCCAGAGAGTCGTTAGTCCTTAACGAACACAGAGATATGATTTCAAAAAAGGTATATAACTGATGATCCAGCGCAGTCGGCATTGTATTCTTATCTAACCGGTTTCCACTCAATAACACAATTACTAGACCATTAACACCAAGCGTGCGGATGACATCCACCGATTACGTCCATTCATCCCTAAAGTCGATAAAAGAATTAGCTACCCAGGGGTTGGTAATCTAGGCTTTTAGTGTATCAAATGTATCTAAAGCGAGTTAGGATTTTGTGGCGAGATTTAAAATAATTTCCTCGGCCCGGGAATGTTCTCGGATTGGGTTTTATCAGCCAGGGCCTGATTTGGCAGAAACTAATAAAGATTCTAAAAATGGTATTAAAACGCAAATAGTATAATTCTTTATGAGGCGGAGAAGTTTTTGTGCCGAATTATCATTTATTCTATAGCGACAATCCATCGTCGGCAGTAAAAGTTACTTTTCGCTCCACCCAATCACTTTTAGTGTCGGCTTCGTTGAAGTTGAACTTTAAATTAATATGCCAACTTAGTCCAATCAAATAAGTCAGCAAATCAAAATTTTGAGGAAGTACACAAAATTTTGATATAAGTATCTGTGAAGTATTTGAGGAAGATGAGTGAAAGAATTTTTTTTCCCAACCCCTGAGAAATGGTAAAAAAAATAATAAAGTTTATTTCTTTAAATTATTCAAAATGGGTAAAAGATAGTAAAAAAAAGTCTCAAATAAAGATTATAAAGCATGAAATTCTTCACAGAAATGATCTCTGACTTTTTTTGCTACTATTAAAATTAACAAAGTTAGGGCGGTTACAAGGTAAGGTTATGTATAATTTCAAAAAATCATAGCGTTCTGAAGAGTTAATGGATCTTAATTTTTTTGATTTACTCAGAAAAATATAAAATTTATTATCAGCGAAATTGTTTTATTTTTTAATTGTTAATTTTTATTGTAATTGTTAAAGGACTTTAGACAGTGAAACCAATTGCTTAAATATTTTTTCTACATTTCGTTTTCAGGCAGGTATAAAAAATGTATTTACCTGTTTAAATTTTTCCAGTACCTACGACACTGTTCTTTTGACGTCACGATCGCTAAAACGAAATCGATAATGTGATCGACAGAGATGAAAATTTGTCGGCTACACAAAGACGAAATTTTGTCGGCTATTCCTAGGCTGCTTAAAAGACGCGCATGCGTCGCATCTATATCCTCATGAGTGAATGAATGCTCCTGAAAATTGTTTGCAAAATTTGGACAAATATAATATTATCCATAATTTGCGAAATATAGTCTTACACTCGCTTTGTTTTATGTACATTTCAGTTTTATTAAAAATGTGGAATTTTGCTTACATGATCTAAATGATCTAAATACATAAACTTTCAAAATCTATTTTTCATTTGTAACTAGCTGACCCGGCGAACTTTGTACCGCCTCAGAATCAATAAATGTTGTGTTAACTTATTAGCTGAATCAAATTCAGTTTTCAAAGCATAATGCACACAACGTCATCTACTGGCATTACCGGAACCAGCATACAACGCTATGTTAGTTTTTGTTTGTTTTTTTGTCATGTATCAAAGATAGCGTTAAATACGGTTTCCATACAAAATGTATGAGAAAATTTTTTTCGTAATTTTTCCGATGTTTTAATAGTTATTCGCCCCCGAAAAAAGTTAGTCAATCCGTTCTCGAGATATCATCAAAAGATTTTTGTGTGGAGTCCACGCGCAACCGAAGTGAAACTTTGGAGTTTACTTCTCAAAAATCGATTATCATTTTTAAAGCCCGGTACGACAAATTTTGGTGGCCGGCGTTATTTGTTATTGTTGCCCTGTACCAAGGGGGCTTTCGTTATTGTCGTTGCCCTGTACCAAGCTCCCCGTAATGTTTTAATAGTTATTCTGCTATTCGGAGCGGAGACAAATCCAACAAATCAGAGATCATAAAAAACAGTCCAGCCGTTTTTGAGTAATAAATCCAAGGGGGCCCCTTGTCCCTCATGTCCATTTGAAAAAATCGGTCCAGCTCAAGGGGGCCCCCTGGGCCCCCATGTCCATGTAAAAAGTACCTTACGACCTATTCTCATACCTACCAAATATACCAAAAAAAAAAAAAAAATTGGTCCAGCCGTTATCGAGTAATAAACCCAAGGAGCTCCCCTGGGCCCCCATGTCTATGTTTTAATAGTTATTCTGCTCTTCAGGGCGGAGACAAATCCAAGAAATCAAAAACCATGAAAATCGGTTCAGCCGTTCTCGAGTTATAAACCCAAAGGGCCCCCCTGGCCCCCCATGTCCAATAAAAAGTATCCTATGTCCGTCTCCTGGTTCTAAGCTACCTCCCCACCAATTTTCAGCCAAATCGGTTCAGCCGTTCTCGAGTTATAAACTCAAAAGGCCCTCCTGGGCCCCATGTCTAATAAAAAGTATCATATGTCCGTCTCCTGGTTCTAAGCTACCTCCCCACGAATTTTCAGCCAAATCGGTTCAGCAGTTCTCGAGTAATAAACTTTAGGGCCCCCTCTGGGCCCCCATGTTCAATACACAATAAAAAGTATCCTATGTCCTTCTCCCGGTTCTAAGCTACCTCCCCACCAATTTTCAGCCAAATCCGTTCAGCCGTTCTTGAGTTATAAATAGTGTAACTAACACAACTTTCTTTTATATATATAGACTAGCTGACCCGGCGAACTTTGTACCGCTTCAGAATCAATAAATGTTGTGGCAACTTATTATCTGAATTATTTTTTTTTTTTAATAAACGGATAATGATTACAACGCCATCTACTGGCATTACCGGAACCAGCATACAACGCCATGTTTATTTTTGTTTCTGTCATGTATCAAATGTTTCTAATGTTTTAATAGTTATTCGCCCTCGACAAAAGTCAGTCAATCCATTCTCGAGATATCATCAAAAAATTTGTGTGTGGAGTCCACGCGCAACAGAAGTGAAACTTTGGAGTTTACTCCTTAAAAATCGATTTTCATTTTTAAAGCCCGGTACGACAAAATTTGGTGGCCGGCGTTATTTCTTATTGTTGCCCTGTACCAAGGGGGCTTTGTTATTGTCGTTGCCCTGTACTTAGCTCCCCGCCCCCTGTAATTTTTCCGATGTTTTAATAGTAATTCTGCTATTCGGGGCGTAGGCAAATCCGACAAATAAAAAGATCATAAAAATCGATCGAGCCGCTTTTGAGTTATAAACCCAAGGCTGCCCCCTGAACCCGCTGTCCATGTTTTAATAGTTATTCTGCTACTCGGGGCGGAGACCAATCCAACAAATCGAAGATCATAAAAATCGGTTCAGCCGTTCTTGAGATATAAACCCAAGGGTTCCCCCTCAGCCCCCTGTCCATGGTTTAACAGTTATTCTGCTATTGGGGGCGGAGACAAATCCAACAAATCAAATATTATAAAAACCCTTATTAAGTCGGTCGAGCCAAAAAATCGGTCCAGCCCAAGGGGGGCCACTGGGCCCCCATGTTCATGCGAAAAATACTTTAAGAGCTGTTTTCATACCTATCAAATATACAAAAAAAATCCTAAGAATCGTTCTATCCGCAAAATCGGTCCAGCCCAAGGGGACACCCTGGGCCTCCATGTCTATGTGAAAAATAGTTTATTACCAATTCTCATACCTACCAAATATACAAAAAAAAATCACAAAAATCAGTCGACCCGACAAATCGGTCCAGCCCAAGGGGGGCCCCTGCGCCACCATGTCTATGTGAAAAATTGCTTACCGCCTATTCTCATACCTACCAAATATACAAAAAAAAATCATAAAAATCGGTCGACCCGAAAAATCGGTCCAGCCCAAAGGGGCCCTCTGGGCCCCCATGTCTATGTGAAAAATAGTTTATTACTAATTCTCATACCTACCAAATATACAAAAAAAAATCACAAAAATCAGACGACCCGACAAATCGGTCCAGCCCAAGGGGGCCCCCTGCGCCACCATGTCTATGTGAAAAATTGCTTACCGCCTATTCTCATACCTACCAAATATACAAAAAAAAAATCATAAAAATCGGTTGACCCCAAAAAATCGGTCCAGCCAGAAAAATAGCTTACCATCTATTCTCATACCTTCCAAATATACAAAAAAAAATTCATAAGAATCGGTCGATCCGAAAAATAAATCCAGCCCAAGGGGTCCCCCTGGGTCCCCATGTCCATGTGGAAAATAGCTTATCACTTATTCTCATACCTACCAAATATACAAAAAAAAAAAACCTAAGAATCGGTCGACCCAAAAATCGGTCGAGCCTAAGGGGCCCCCCTGGGCCCCCATGTCGATAAAAAGTATCCTATGTCCGGCTCCTGGTTCTAAGCTACCTCCCCACCAATTTTCAGCCAAATCGGTTCAGACGTTCTTGAGTTATAAATAGTGTAACTAACACGACTTTCTTTTATATATATAGATAAAAGAATTTTTTATTACTACTAATACTCACAGATTTATACTAAATTTTGTTTTGCTTTCTCGATTTTATGAATAGAAATTCAAATTAAGATACATTTTTTTGGATACGAATTAATCTATTGGGAATATAATAATTGTTGTTATTTGTTATTAATAAGTGACAATGCAACACTGTGAGACGCACACTACATACCCATTGCTATGACTATTTCAAATACAAAAAAAAAATAAAAAATCAGATAATCAGTACCTGTAAAAGCACTCTTGCTGGCTTAAAAGGGACCTCGATGCCAACTTCTACGCCCTGGTTGTGCCCCCAGTCCAAGATCTTTGTTAATTAATGTGTGTGTCTCATTATATTAAATTAAATACAATTCGTGGTACGCTTAAGAACCAATAATTTTTTTGAAATGCGCCCAACTCATCCGGCCCCAGTCACCCACAACCAATGCTTGTATTTTCGTCGTTGGGACTGATATTCGTGGCATTTCAAAAAAAAAACATAATTAGCGTACCATAATATGGTATTACCCTTGAAAATAATTGCTTGAAACATCGTTTCATCTGATGAAATAATGGAAGTTAACTATCATATCTTTTAACATTTTTAGAGAAACTTTAAAATTAAAAAAAAATACAGGGTAGCGCAAAAGTATGGAAACACCTGGATATCTCAAAAACTGGTAGTCCGATTTAAACCAAATTTGGCAGATATATAGGGGTCTATAATATCTACTTGGTGTAATTTTTTCATAGCTGCACTGTCATTTGTTGTTGTCCGAGATAAAAAAACAATTTTTTTTTTAAAATAGCAACATAGGGTGAAAATAACCTTTTTGAAAAGAGCATTTTTTTCAGAATTTAACGATGTGCTATAATAATTCTACTTTTTGGTCTTTGTCTGCAGAAAAAAAAATATTTTTTTTAAAGTAATATTATTATTAAACTCACGACTGCAAATATTATTATTTGTGCTGTAAGAAAATAATATGCCATCAAACCTAACAGTATTACTCAGAAAATCTGTTTTTTTTTTTAATGAATGTTCAAAATGTTAACCATTAATTCCTTAAACCAGAAGAATGTCGATGAATCCAAGTGGAGTAAATTTAAATTAAAATTTAAATATATTTAAGTCGAACTCCACAAACTTTAATAAATTACAATGAGAACATGTTTCGGCAGAACACTACTGCCATCATCAGCCCTAATTTAATAAGAGATTAATGATACAATTGATGAATTACAGAGAAGTTCTTACTTTAAAGAATATTTAAAATTATGACGTTATTTTTGAATTAAATTTGACGTTTTGAAAAGGTTACATGATTTTTAAAGGATTTCGTAAAAACAACATTTTATAAAATGTAAAAATTAAAAATGGATCAAGGAGAATCTGGTAAGTTTGTTTGAGTGGTAAAAAATTAAAATAGTGAATTAATAATGGCATTATTGACGCTATTCTGTTCGTTTAAACAAAATCTGTTTCCAGTTCCAAGGCTTTCCTTATTTCCAAAGTCTCAAGAAAATCTAATTTCCGGCCTTTATTGAATTTATGAATCAATTTGGAATTTGATGGTGAAAAACTATGTTTTGTTATTAATATATAATTGGCAAAAGAAGAAGGTGTTGATGGAGGAGGATCAAGATCTGTGTTGTTATAGATGTGTCTTGACAAAAATGAATTCTATTAACAAAACTCCTCATCTAAGATTGTTCCTGGTCCTACACAGTTTTTTCGAAATTCTGACAGACGAAATGTACCTGCCGTAGCAACCTGGTTCCAGCAAGATGGAGCTCCACCCCATTTTAGTCAACAAGTCCGACGTCACTTAGATGAGGTGCTTCCTAGCAGGTGGATCGGCAGGAGAGGGGCAATTGAATGGCCGGCCAGATCTGCCTCCTGATTTGTCACCTCTCATTTTTTTCTGTGGGGTCATGTAAAAAGTAGAGATTATGCCAGAAGACCACTTGATTTTGAAGATTCAAAGCAACGAATAAGAGAAGAGATTGCTATCATCACTCCAACATGTTACGCAATGTGTTACAAAGTATTGTTAATAGAATTTATTTTTGTCAAGAAATTAATGGTCAACATTTTCAACATTTAATGTAAAAGACAGATTTTTTAGTAATGCTGTTAGGTTTGATGGCATATTATTTTCTTACAGCACAAATAATAATATTTACAGCCGTGAGTTTAATAATAATAATAAGACTTTATTTAAAAAATATTCATTTTTTTTGCAGACAAATGCCAAAAAGTAAAATTATTATAGCACATCGTTAAATTCAGAAAAAAATGCTTTTTCCAAACAGGTTATTTTCACCCTATGTTGCTATTTACATACATACAGTGTGGAAATTAAGTAAGGAATAAATTCAGTAACTCCGTTAGTATTTACACTAGAAATAGAACTTAAAAGCATGTGATAGGGCTAATTATAGCGCATCCGAGGAACGTATACTAATTTTTTTTTCATTTTTGTTTTGACATTTCTGACGTCATTAATACATTTGAATAGAGTTTTTTATTGTTTTCAACGTTGTCAAATACTTAATAGGTTAGATACGAAAAAAATGAATTAAAACGGCGCTAAAGTTCAAATTAGTAGAATTTCAAAAAATGAACAGAACTGTCTAATGTTATCGTAATTTAAGAGAAAACCATAGAGATACCAATACAATGTTGAGAAGTTCTGAATTGGTACAAAATAATTGTGTCTGAACTGTTTTTCTATATTAAATAATAAATGAACTTTAAATAATAAAATGTGGTTGCAACAAGATGGTGCTCCAACACACTAAGCCCGGTGCGGCGTTATTTGGACGAAGTGTTTCCAAGAAGATGGAAGAAGAGGTCCAATAGAATGGCAGCCTAGGTGCCCAGATCGAACCCCATTAGATTTTTTTCTATGGGGGCACTTAAAAAGCAAGATGTATAAAAACCGAGCCAACAGTTTGGATGATCTTGAAGGAAGAATTTGACATGACTGCAGTTTAATAACTCCCAAAACCATTCAAAACGTATTGGCTGCTGTTTATGATCGTCTTGGATTTTGTCAGATTGGTGTAATATCTCTAATTTATAGTCTTCATCAATAGTCTTTTGGTTTTACTATTTTCTCATTGATTGCTTTTGGGAACTTTGTTTTGTTTGGATTTCTATGGTTTTTTCCTTAAATCTGATAAAATTAGACAGCTCTGTTTGTTTTTTGAAATTTTACTACATAATTTGAAATTTAGTACCGTTTTTTTTTATTTATTCCTTATGTAACCTATTGAGTATTTGATAACGTTGAAATCAGAATAAAAAACTCTATGCGAACGTAAAATCAAAAACATAGGTTGCCATTAAAAAAAATATTGATAACGTCATAACTGTCAAAAAAAAAACAGTGATGAAAAAAAAAATTGGTATACGTTCGTCGGATGCGCTATAATTAGCCTAACATGCTATGAACATTTTATTTCTAGCGCAAATACTAACGGAGTTACTGAATGTATTCCTTACTTAATTTCCAGACTGTGTATTAAAATTATTCGTAACTAACTGACCCGAACAGACGTTGTCGTGTCCAAATTTCAATAAGTGTGTTTTTGGACAGATCGCGGAACGACAAATGTAAAAAAAATATTTTAATTTAGTCTGGAATGCGTCTTTCCAACATCCATTAGAGGATCATAACGAACAAAACAAAAAAAGAATTACGCATATCCATCATTGGAATGGCGAGTTATGGTCTCGAGTTCATACAAATATCCCATAAAAAAGCACTCAGATTTTCCAGAATTTTCTAATTTTCCGGTTAATTTTTCCAATGTTTCCGTAAAAACCTTATATGGACTATATTCTAAACATTCTAAAAAAAATAACCGAGTCGGGCGAGGCGTTTTCTCAAGCGCTTACAAAGGAACGGCACTACATTTACCCACGTGAAGTGCACTTTCAGTTTTTTCCCGATTTTCCCGATTTTAAGGGTAACTTTTTAGTGTTTCTTTCCGTAAAAACATTATCTGTGGTATAATATTAAAAAAAAGTAGCCAAATCTGTCAAGCTATTTAGGATGAGAAGAATTACTAACACACGCACACCGGAATTATATTTATATAAAAATTAGGATTAATCATTCTATGCTCCAGTGAAATATAAATGTGACGCATGCGCGTCTTTTAAGCAGCGAAAAAGTAGCCGAGAAAACCGACAAAATTTCATCTCTGTCAGTGAGCGTGACGTCAGAAGAGCAATGTCGTAGGTACAGGAAAAATTTAAAATGGAATTAAAAAAAAATGGTTTCATCGTCTAACGTCCTTTAAATTGAAAATTCAAAAATTGAAATTGTTATAACTTATTTATTATAAATAAAAAATAAAACAATTTCTCCGATAATAAATTTTATATTTTTCTGAGTACTACATTAAAAAAAATAAAGATCCATTAACTTTTCAGAACGCTATGATTTTTTGAAGTTATACATAACATCCCTTAACTTGTAACCGCCGTAACATTGTTAATTTTAAAAATAGCAAAAAAGTCAAAGGATCATTTTTGTGTAAAATTTCATGTGTTATAATCTTTATTTGAAACTTTTTTTACTACCTTTTACCCATTTTGAATAATTAAAAAAAAAATTATTATATATTTTTTCGCCATTTGTTGGGTAAAAAATTTCTTTCACTGATCTTCCTCAAATACTTCACAGATACTTGTATCAACATTTTGTGCACTTCCTCAACTATTATATTGGACTATTAATAATGACACATTTCTCTGTCGTTTGAATAAAAATATTTTTGTACGATTCTTTTTGATTTCAAAGGTTAGCTTATTCGAGTTAAGGAGTACGTTTTTTTTTCCAAATAATTGAAATAGATTGTACTATAGTTAAGTTCTTTATGCTTTATTTGAATGTACATACCACTACTCTACTGATAGAACATAATATAAACTCCTAGGGAGAAAATGATCCACTTCTGTTAAGATTTTAACAGCAGTTAAACTGCCCATTTTGGGGAGTCTCCAATTTTCTAAAATTAGATAGATTTGTAATCTCATTTAGCAAATTCAAAAATGTTCTAGTATTTTATACAGGTTTGTTGTTTATTGTATCCCTCGAACAGCGTACTTCTTTCATTTTGTATGAGGATGTAAATTTAAGTAGGTGGTGAGATATTTCAGCCTTTCTGCGTCGTTTGCTCCGTTGATAGCCATAAATTTAAACGTTAGGTGTACTCAGTCAGCACTATCGTGTCGTTTACGTTTTTCCTTCAGAATATGTATTTATGGCAGACAACGAGAGCGAGCTCACAAAAAGAGATGTTCATGTTATGGTTGTTGCAACTTTGGGACTGTTTTCAGAACGACCGGAGTTACACCTACGCAGTTTGCAAAAACAGGAAAGGAATATAATGAACAGCGAACAAAGGACTGGTATCTCGATGAGAATTATACACTACCTGGCTGCATTAAAATCTATACTAAAAACACACTAAACTGTGCGCGAGGATTTAACTATGCTTAGACGTAATTCTTTTCAATGTTTTGGCACAATTGTTGTGAAGCATAATTTCAAAAAAATGTAAAATATACAAATTTTAGTAGAATTTTATTAAGAAGTCGTTTTGTAACGCACAAAAGCTCTTTAAAGTCTAAGGGCCGGACTTTTCATGTCCTCTTTTCAAGTTGGACCTTACACAGAAGGAAAATGAAATCCAAACGTGATGAACAAGTGCACTAATTACTCTCCGCGCGGACCATAAAAGAACAAAGTTCACATCCGGCAGTGCTCTATATTTATCTTCAAAATAATCCTGCACGTTCATACAATATTGAAACGTACGTCTACGTCAAAGACAACTTAAACCAGATGCGAAACTCGAACGTAAATATGTTGCGATTGTATCTCAAAAATTAGGTAATCCCGTATGAAACGTGTGCAATTTAATCCCCCAACTAGAACAGGAAACCACTAAAAGTGGAAGAAATTTGAGATAAAGCACGTATTCAATGAGTTCCTTTTGATCAAAAAGCTCTGATGTGCATGTTCTAAGGGTGTATAAGAGTTCCGGCGCATCAATGTGCCCACATTGTCTCATAAAGGGTAGAAGTGTTTGTCACACATTACTTTACTCAAATTTAAATTAATTAATATTTTCATCTTATCAAAACTCTTGTTACCTAAATAAACATGAAAAATACAACACATTGACTGCATCACTGGATGAAAACATTAATGTCTCGCATTTTGGTTCTGACATGTTTTCCCATTATAAATTACAATCGCCCTGTACATCACCGGCAGCAAATCAGTTTCGGTTTTAATTAATGGCAAGCTGCCCACAGTATCATAAATAATTAACAAATCATTAATAGATGTTTCGATGCGGAATTGACGTACGCCTTTAGCAGATGCTGACCTGTGTGCTGTTGGTCGCCAATTCGCATCAATCAAAAGCAACGGCGGTCGGTGATGGCGTACAAGATCCGCGAAATTGAAGTCTGCGTATGACATCGGTAAATATACAACCGACATAAATAATCTCTGTCTGTATTTTATGACGGGTGTGGTCATTTATGTACTGCTGGCTCTCCGATGTTTATATTCTCTCATGTAGAACCCTTATTCTTAAAGTTTGTCGAGATAGTCAAGTTAATAGTGATTTACTGCAACTAGAACTTGAAACAAAAATAGCGGTAACTTCGTAAACTTGTTTCGCTAATAAATTGATGCTCCTTAGGCAAATACGCCATGACCTTGTTTCGATAAATAAACTTGTGTCAATTGGAATTTAAGCAGCCGTAAAGAAATGTAAGCAGTGATAGGATAGTAAAAAGGATTTGAAGATATAAAATAGTACACCTGGCCCGAAATCAAACCAATATATTTGTCGCACAAAAGCTACCTCGCTACACTACGGAAAGAGCCTTATGAAACAAAACGACAAAACGAACTCTTAAATTCGAAGCGGTTGCTTCGAGGCGACATCGCAATCCTCGAAAACCAATCGAGTAACTGACAAAGAAATTAATAAGGGCAACGCAAAGTGATAAATGTGTCAAGAGTAATTGTTGAACGCAGCATAAAATTTAAATTGTTAGGAAATATTAAAATTATTAATTCTAATTATTGAGATAAATTAATAAAGTCGTTTACAAGAGCTGTGCTGAAATTATTGAGATGCAGCAAGGGCGATCATTTTTATTATCTCTACCTTCAACGTTATTTCAACGTATTTTAGATAACGTAAATTCAACGTTGATTTACAATAAAATATTGTGTTAGGTAGTGTAAATATGTCGCCGGTTTGTCGGGGCTCGGTTGGGTTTTATTATGCCTGATGAATGCAAATAGACGGTTTTTCCGACCATCGGCAACCTCGGCCAATTTGACCATCAATGGGGAATTCCGACCCCTGCCCTGCGACCACCGGACGCTCATTGTTTTATATTGTATAAAGGTTGTAATTTTATGTTAGGAAATAGTTTTGATCGAGTCTTGTAAGGACTCACAAGTACGACGGCTACGTAACGCCGTTCGTATACAATAATCTAAGTTTCGTTTGTAATTAATCAACAAAATAAAGCGTAGTTAAAAACAGACTACAAGTTAATCCGTACAACATCAGAATTCACCCGCATTCAACCCAACAGTGGTTAACATATTGACTACGTATCCACAAATTACGACAATTCAACGTTAAAAAATTACGTTATTTTTAAATATTATATATGACGCAATAAAGACGTTTAATCAATATTGTTAATCAACGAAAGGTACATAATGTTGATAAAATATAAGTTATTTTCCACGTGCAGTTCTGACGTTTGTTTCTCGTGAAATTTTTACATTAAATACACGTGTTTTTCTAGTGTCATATAGGCGTGTTTGTCGTCTTTTATTTTTCGTGAAATTCTTACATTAAGTACACGTGTTTTTCTAATCAAATAAAAAATAAAAATACCTAAGGAGTGAAAGAGTTCCAGCAGAGTATAAAAAATCATCATCATGGTGTAGCCCTATAGGTTTTTGGGTTTAAAAGGAGGTTTTTCAATTTACTTCCCTTATTTTTTATTATTGTATTTTACTTTACCTCAATTTACTTTTTTTTTCTAAAAAATCATGTTAAAAAATATATATTTATTATTTAAATCATAACTTAAATCAAATTATATAAAATAGAAAAGAACGAATGGCGGTGAAGTCAAAATTATTACTTTTGACTATTATTTCTCGTAAAATTTTAACATTAAATACACGTGCTTTTCTAGTCATCTATACTACAAATAAAAACGCATTTGAGGCGTGTTTTGGCGCCGTTTACTTTTCGTGAAATTTTCACGTTAAGTATACGTGTTTTTCTAGGCAAATAAACACTAGAAAGAACTTATTCCATATCATATTATTAGGCGTGTTTTGTGGTCAAGTTTATAAGTCACTAAGGGGTTTCAAAGATAAAAATGATGATTTTAAAATACATAATGTATAATACTTAATTTATATTTTTTATTTGAATTACGATCAAAATCAAATATAGAAGCATAGAAATGAATTAATGTGGGTAAAATATAAGTAATTTTTGACATTCAGTTCTGACGTGAATTTCTCTTGAAATTTTTACAATAAATTCACGTGTTTATATACTCATATAATTATATTTAATTTATGTACTACAAAGGAACGCATTCCATTGGCGTCTTTTATAGATTCCATATGGGCGGTTTTTGCGCCAAGTTTAGAAGCCACTGTAAATTGTTTGTTGCGGGTTATAAAACATATGTACATTTTTTATTTGAATCACATTTTAAATAAAATAGAATGGTTATAGAATTTAAAAGCAGAAACAATAGAAATATTTAGTAAGGCTATATCATTTCTCTCATAATTTTTACGAAACATGGTAACAACTAAGTTAGCTCTTGTAGACATTTGGCACCCCGAATTTTACCCAAACAACCTTGAAAGTTTGCCGTTTTCTCGTGGTTGAAATGTTTTATGATCATCTCGCCCGCCTAGTTCGCAGTAGAGATGAACAATCGCTCTTTGAGAATTCATATCATTATTCAAAAACAAAACAATTGTCTGGATCACTTTTGGTGGTAGATAACTACTTTTAATCAGTTTTCCGATTCACTCATCACCCTGATAATGCCAAAATTGTTGTTTTTGGTGTTTTAGGGAAAACTGATTAAAAGTAGTCATATAATTATTATTAAATTAAAATTTAAAAATAAAATTGACATTCCCTATTCTATTATGGTGTTAATGTTATAAAAAATTACAAAAGCTCTTTAACCCAACGGCAAAAGAAATAATTCAATGTAGGTAGCTATATTTACTTACGTAGATGGGTACTTACAAATATTAATTTAAATGTGTTTGTTAAAGTTGAACACAAAAATTAAGATCTTTAATTATTACGGTTAATCAACAAAATTAATAAATATTGGTAATGTCTGGTAATGTGAAACGCTGTGAAGTAAGTGAAGGTGTCAAAAGACCAGCGAAAAGATTAAAAATAAAACAACGAATCTCTTTCGCCTTGCACCCCGAACGAAACGAAACCAAGGAATTCTTTCCAGATGTGTCATCTGTGCTTGGCCATTGCTTCGTTCGATTTTGTTCATTTTCATTTTTCGTTCACTGCTTGCCCACTTCCGTCCCCACTCACCCGCTGGCCTACCAAAACACAGGGTTGTTATAAAATCCAAATGTCCAAAACTACAGCACCAATCTGAAATCTATGAATGGTAATGGAATCAGAAAACTCAGTTCTAGCTAATAGACCGAATTTATAGACAATTGGAGCAGTCTATCAAAAAATATTGCCAATTGAAAATGACAAAGAAAATGACAAAGATTCAAGGATCCTACTAGCACCGGACTAATAGTAGCTTTAAAATGAGATCAAATTGACTTCATAATTCGCTGTTGTTTTCGAGATTTGGATTTAGTTATTGTATAATGTCATTTCGCTTTTCGTTTCTATTTAACTAAGACGAATCAAGTAGAGACCAGTAAGTTTTCGTGCAGATGTAGTTTAGGCATTATGGGACAGATGGCGCAGATACATTACTGACACAGGTGTTTTATTATCACAGAATCAGTTACGGCTTGAAATTTGTTTACTATTTGTTGGTTTTAAAACAGCAAAACAAAATGATCAATACACAATTTAAAAGTATATATTACGTATTTACGAAATTTATTAATTAATAGTAAGAGGACCTGGACGACCGAGCTTCTCTCGGTACTTTTTTTTGGTAAAATCGTTTTTTTCGGCCTCCGTCTCAAATTAGTTATTTTCCAATCGTCCAAATCGTCTTGAAAACGGAATAACGCCTCGCCTCCACAAACTGTGCTCGCACTTGCAAAACTTCTGGCCTTGTCATATACGAGACGTCTCATGACTAGGAACTTTAAGCAACCCTTGAAACCGGGGGCCCGAAGTGGCTTCCTTGAAACATGGGGGCTCGAGGGCCCCCATTCAAACATGGAGTCCCGAGGGGCCCCCGTCGAATACTGAGGGCCCGAGGACCCCCATTGAAACGGGGTGAAACATGGGGACCCAGGGGGCCCTTTGAAACATTATGGAACAAGGGGGCTCGACGTGGAAAATGTCAACAGTTGTCCATTTATCCATTATTTCATGGACAGTTAATAATAATTCTTAAAAACCCAGACTGACTGTGTTCAATAGACCTAGTCATACGTTATAAGTATAACACGTCAATTATTATTGATCGGTTGTAGATAAAGAAATAAAAAAAGAATAAAACAAACCTTGTAAAAAACTTGATGTTGAGAAGAAATGTCAACAGTTGTCAATATTAATTATTTCATGGCCAGTTAATAATAATAAATTCTTAAAAATCGAGCTGTCTGTGTTTAATAGAACTAGTACACCAAGGGGGCTCATGACCAAGGGGGCTCCCGACCAAGGGTGCTCCCGATCAAGGGGGCTCACGACCAAGGGGGCTCCCAACCAAGGAAGGCCCTGACCAATGGGGGCCCTGACCAAGGGGGGTCCTGACCAATGGGGGCCCTGACCAATGGGGGTCCTGATAAGGGGGCCCTGACCAAGGGGGGACTCGACCAAGAGGGGACCCGAACAAGGGGGGCTCCTGAACAAGGGGGCTTCTGAGTAAGTTTTGCGGATAAAATAGTATACATAATATATTATTCAGAGCATAAGTCGCTTTATGTGCTTCGCAGGGACTTCGTTCGTCGGTCAACTATTTTCTTCAAATGGCTATTTCACTGTCATGACAGACAAAGCCGTTTAGCGGCGCATAAAGTCAGCTGGCGGCACTGGCAACCACCTGGCAACCTTGAAATTACCTTTTGCGCCGCTGATGGTCAGTCAAATAAAATAAATTGTGACTTCATTATTCCCTACGTACTAAAGTAACTTCGTTATTCCCTCAAATATCAAAAATTACAAAATACTACTCTAGAAACTTAATTTTGTATTGTAATATTAACATTTCCACAATTAATAACATTTATATAATGAAATTCTGCAAGCACTGGTGGATACTGCATATGGTTCTTCTTTATCTTCAGCACCTATTAATACCTTATTTGCAACCTTTGATTTTAGTATCTTTGACGTTAACAATAATTAATACTTCCCCTTCAGACTGAATGTCTTCTACAGATAAATTCAATAGTTCTTGCTTGATAAAGCATAGCACCAGCAATGCCAATAATTGTAGCAACCTAGTAGGTAAAATTATTATTTTGTTTTAAAAATATTGAAACTTATCTATGTCATAAAATAGTAATTATACACCAAACTATATTATTGCCTCAGATGCGAAGCATCGCGGACAATAATAATGCGAGGCTAAGAGAAGGCTTCTTATTGATTTATTCAAAACATCTTACCGATAAAAAGGTAAAATACACCCAAGCGGGTTTTTTTTACAACACAAGCCGACAAAAGGATGACATTCTATTAAAATTTTTTAATTAGTTACAGGAGAGCTTTTATGTCAAAATTGTCTGCTGTATTTTTTGAAAGTGTTGTAATATCTTTTACCGTTTGACACTGTAAGAATTTTCAAATTTTCGCTTGTGTATAATTTTTATGGATTTTATAAATGTGTGGCAAGATTTCATGATGTTAGAGTGTTGTAGCGGAGAGAATGTTAGTCAGGTGTTAGTTTTATGGTATTATAATGATCGTGTCATTCAATTTCCGCCTCGAAGTCCGGACCTGACAATTCTAGATTATTTCATTTTCTCGTATCTCAAAAACACCGCGTTTAAAAATAACCTGCACACTGCAATCTGGAAGAATTGCAAGAGCCAATTTTTAATGCATGCAACGCTATAACCTTTCAGATGTTGGAAAATGTATTTGAAAATATGAAACGGAGAGTTAAGAGCTGCATTGAGGCTGGGGGAGAACTCTTTGAACATTTGCTGTAATTCTCAATACACCTACATTCTTTGTTAGTGTTATATTTTCTTTAAATTAAACCAATTTAACATGAGAAACATAAACGTCACAATGTTTAGACCATAACCTCAAATTCTACTGTCAGTCTTCATGGTACTTCTGTCTTGCGATATTTTAAATTATTGTCATCAGCACAGCCGTTCAGTGGCGGGTAAATAAATTAACGTTAAAATTCCACGATAACTACGGGGTTTGGGGTAAAAATTTATTAAGAAAAATTGTTAACAATGATGAGTTTTTCAGCGTGAGTCATTAGTGTGGGATCGGTCTCTTAAGCTTTTACTATTAATTTTTTTTAAATTTGGTCAATGGAATAAAATTATACAGGAAAATCTGCATTTCCTAAAAATACTTAGTTATCTAACCGGGCCCAATTTCGCATGCTGGAGAACGAATGAATCGTACATTTTTCTCTAAAATAAATAAGGTAAAATTTTTTGGTTTTTTGTACTATACATAATAATTGTGCTTTAATAATGAACTAATTAATTAAAAAAAAATGAACAATTTAAAACAATAAAAATGTTACGGATCCTTGGAAATTGGTCGTATGCGAAGATATTCGAACGATTCGAGAATAGAACCCCCGGACGTGCCACTCGAGAGGATAAATAAATAAACCAACAAAACTATCAATAAACCTGCATAATGTCGCAAAGTACGACCCCATATTATATACCAACCTTATTGGTACGAATACATAAGTCTAATAATGTACATAATTATTGAAAGGCAAAAATAAAATATAAAAAAAAAATTAAAATATTTTATTACAAGGCCAGAAAATGTCATTTTGTAAGTGCGAGCACAGTTTGTGGAGGCGAGGCGTTAGCCGAGACTTCACAAGTGCAAGCACTTGCAAAACAGTTTCGGGCCGTGTGATAAACGAAACTTTTTCCGCGGACAAAAGATTTTCATTGTTAACTTTTGTAGGGGCCTCATGCCTCATGGGGGCTAACGTGTCTCAAAAAGCCCCCTTGGGCCCCCATGATGTCGCAAGGGCTCCCACAAGTCTAAAGGGGCTCTCATAACGCATGGGGGCCCTTGTGTTTTAAAGAGCCCCCTTGGGCCCTCCTGTCTCTAGGGCTCCACATGTCAAACCCCCCCTTGTCTTAAAGAGCCCCCTTGGTCCCCCCTATAACGGGGGGCTTTCTTATTGTCGTTGCCCTATACCAAGCCGATTTGGACGTAAGCTTTGGAGAGGATTTTTGTTGTACCCCGACGACGTCTTATGCATCGCCAGTGTCAGCATTTTCTCCAGCTTCAACATATCCTGGTAAATTGTGTTATTTTATATCATTCACGACAATCATATACCTAATAAGGATTCTTTAATTTTTGCAATAGTTACTTAAAGTTATTTCTTATAGATTTTGAGGCAACTGTACTGCAAACATTAGCAAACCTGACTTAGCACGTCGAGAAACACACAATCCGAGTCATGAAAAAAATGATTTAATTTAATTAGGACAATTAGCCCATAATAATTATTTTAGTTTTTTTTTATAATAATTTAATAATAATTATAGTTATAGTTATATAGTTTATAATATTAGTAGTACATAGTTGATATTATAGTTTTTAGTAATTATTTTTATATTTTCTTTTCACCTTTATACATTATAATAAATTTGAACTTTTGTAAAACAATTTTTTTTGTTTGTTTTATAATAAATATATGTCCTGAAAATCAATACTTTTTTAATATACTTATTTCCTAAAATCACCTAAAAAAGACTTATTTTATAATATCTTTAAAATACGTTTACAGAACGTTTTGTTGAGACATTGAAAATGACGTTTAATTCAAAAAATCAACACGTCTTTTCAACCTGGTAAAACACCTGAAAGAGACGTTTGTAACACGTTATTTTTATACGTCAAAAGTAACGTTGATTTCGGCGACATCGTAACGTCTATTCAACGGTTGGTAGGTACTCGTTTGTTTTACGTTTTTTTCACGTTGTTTTGTTTACGGAAAATCAGTACGTCTTAACAACGTGGTAAAATCACGTAAAAAAAAACCGTGTTTTACTAGACGTTATAACACGTCATATTTACACGTCGAAAGTAACGTTGAGGTCAGCAACATCGTAACGTCTATACAACCGTTGGTACTCGTTTTTTTCTAACGTTTTTCTCACGTGGTTGTGTTTACTGGGATCAAATTCTCTTCTTCTATACATTATCTTACATAAAATATACATTTGATCAGAAAAAAATGTGAGGGTAGGTGGAGGGTAGTGGGTAGTAATTAGTGTCTATGATTAATACATCATTATCCAGATAGTGGCTAGTTCCAATCGTTGGACGGATAACTCAATTCCAGGAAGCGGCAACAAGCGAGAAACCGGCGTCACGAGTTCCGAGAAACTTGCGGCTTGAGAGCAAGCCTCAAGCCAAATTCTGGAACTACGTGAGTCGAACTAAGACAATGTCGCCCCATCGACCATTGTGATGATATGACATATCTGCTGAGTTCGAAATTGGACTCGGAAACCAGGAAGGCATGAGATTCAAAGCAAAAGGCAGACTCTCTCCTTGACGACTTCTTGATTGAAAGATTCCAATTTTTGGAAACCTTGAGTAATCAAGGGAAAGACACCTCAGAAATGCGAGTTAGGCAGCTAATTTTTATTTGCGGAACAAGCAAAAAAAAAAGTCTTTCTCAGAATAAAATCCCGAATCGAATGAGCTCTCTCATATTTTTCGGATCCTGGTATCTATTTTTTGCAGGTTTTCAACTTCTTGATTATACTATATCGCTATAACTATAACGACTTCCTGATGACTGACAGATCGTCACATCATCGGGGTTATAAATTCTTGCTGGTCCTGACTTTAGCAAACCGAACGACGTCGACATACTTATCGTAGCTGAATTATTCTACAAGATGCTATAGGCCAAATAAATTTAGGTTAAAATCTACCAACCTGACAGAAGACTCAACTTAGCTGTATCATTTCTAAAAATTTTAAATTCTCTTCAACGGATGTAAAAGATCAAAGATCTACTTACACTAAAATACCCATCAAAGGAGGAAGCATCATATGACACAGCTTTGAAGCGCTGAATTTTCCTTGGAGAATAAATTGGCAAAAAATATAGATTTCAAAAACGGATGTTAGGTAAAATTCATGGACGTGTACGAAAATTTTGATATATACAAAGGGTCAATGACGACGAACCAAGAGACCAAGGATAGATACTAAATCACGGTGTTATCACTCTTCTGACTCTCGCTTCGGTTAGAAAACAATATTGGCCGACCAGAGCAAAAATCTTTGATCAAAAACGTCATAAGCAAATGCGCGACAGCGCCGCAGACACAAACCTTTCTACATAAAGGAAGGACAAAGAAAGAGTAAACGGATAATAAAATGTTACGTCGTGCTTTTCGTATGCTTTACTACGAAGGCGATACATCTCAATTTCTTCAGACTTCACCACCGAAAGCTTTATCGCCTGTAGCGATAAACCCATGCGAATAACGTCTGGCAACGCTACTACATTTCAAGAGACCAAGAACGTACAAATCCGAATCACTAAAAATCATTGAAGAAGCTTTGTTGAATCAAGGAATACATTCCTCCGAGAGCTCCTAACTTCGGAGGCATTTGGCAAGCTTTCAAGTTACACTTTAAGAAGGGGAAGCTCACCTATAAAGAAATGTTGAGTCTTGTTACTAAGGTCGGAGAAATTTGTCAAGGAAGACAATGTTCCTGTGTTTCACTGGCGGGTGTTAGCTTTTTATTCCGCCAATTTATTAGTTTTAATTTACTCATGTGTGGATTGTAAGTGTATGCGCAATCGACATCAAGTATGTTCATGAAGCTGCAGTACTGATGCAATGTCAAAAGAAAAACCCTTTTTTGTTATAATTTAATATAATATACATGATAATATCATGTTGGGATAATTAGGTCTAAACAATAAAAACTCTTTTAGAAGTATCTGGATACATATTTCGAAATTGTCATTAATGTTTAAAGTGCACTTCTCTTTTACTACTGCTAACGGAATAAAACTCAATAGCTGCATTTGCATATATGCTTCCGAAACTTCAATCATAAAATAAAAACAATTATATTGCAATAATTATCAACATGCAAGCGCAGACATTTCTAATTCGGACATCACTTTCCTCTCCATCGGCTCGTGGTAATAAAAGTCGACTTTATGTAAGTTTTTGTTTTAATTACTTAGTAAGTCACGCTTCTACTTCACGCTCCATTACCCGGAATGTCCATTACTCGTTTATTTGTTTAAAGGAATCTCATTTCTTGGAGACAAAATTCATACGAAAGTTTATACAAGGAAAGTGTACTTAACGTGCGTTTGCTTGACATTCGGGTTTTTCAATAAGCCTGTCTGAAGCTTTCCCAATTCAATTTCACAAAGACGAAATATTGACCAGCAAAAGAACCGGATATTGGTTCCCGCGATAGTCTCAATCTAAACACCGTTATATGCAAACATTTTCACACCACTATCACCTGTTTTTTGTTCAGAATCGAATGTTTGATGGTGTGAGTTACTTGTAGTGGATTCCGATGAGCAACTACTAAGAGATCATTTAAATTATAAATTAGAGTAGGCTGTGAAATTGAAATTAGGTTGGCACTACTAAGTTCTAACAATTTGATTTAAAAATTGAATGTCAAAGTGACTTACAAAAAACGGAAACGGAAGTATTCTATAGAACGCTGTGTTAAAGGTTTTTAGAAATGCCTATCCTAATGTTACGAAGGCGCTGAACGGACATGAATGGAAAAATACTTTTTTCTGGCAATTTAGACTTTTTTCTGGCAATTCCGACTTTTTCTGGCAATTCTGACTTTTTTTCTGGCAATTCCGACTTTCTTCTGGCAATTCTGACTTTTATGTGGACATATTTTAAGTTTGGGTAACAAAACAGTGCCATCGTCCTACCCCTGTCGCAATTGCCAGAAAAAAGTCGGAATTGCCAGAAAAAAGTCAGAATTGCCAGAAAAAAGTCGGAATTGTCAAAAAAAAGTCCGAATTGCCAGAAAAAAGTCAGAATTGCCAGAAAAAAGTCGGAATTGCCAGAAAAAAATCGGAATTGCCAGAAAAAAGTCGGAATTGCCAGAAAAAAGTCGGAATTGCTAGAAAAAAGTTGAAACTGCCAGAAAAAAGTCAGAATGGCTCCACATTATTCTATAGGATAAATGGCAATGATATTGTGTGAGACCAAGAAATTTTCTGATATAGTTTCTACAAAATTAATAACAGAAAAACTCGCTGAAATTCAAACTTAGCGCTATAATGGGGACCGATGATAATCGAGCAGCTGACCATCTGGCAACGCTGCTGAATTGACGGTTTAACGCATGCCTGTGTTTACATTATTTAGACCGTCATTTTCTGCTTTATCTTCGTATTAAAATGCGAACTACAAGAGACCCATATAGCAAAGATCCCTGCCCATAGCCATCGCAGCAGTACATCAAGCAGTACATCACAGACTTTGGGAAAACCGATTTACCATGGCTAAACATTACCCATTTTTTTCTCGTCTCGTAATTTTTTGGGACGGTTAAGAATGTTTTATTCGGGGCACTTTCTGATGAATTTAATAATAACAATTTTTACGACTCATCACTCGTATTTTCTCTCTGTTTCTAATTTACTGATAATCGTAACTGTCTCGTCTTCGTGTTCGCACTTTAGCATCCTAACCTCAACAATTGACATTGACGTTTCGTTCCCACGACCAATATTGTAGGTTCATCATGCGGCGTTGCCAGATTGAAAAAACTAACTACGTCACAAACTTTTTGTTTTCACGAGAGGGTGGAGCTAAGTTCAAATTGCAAAATCTTATTTTCAGATTACTGCGACCATTACACATGAACTGATGTCACTACATTATACAATATATCTCCTACATCAATATGCAGTACTAAAAAGTCACTTGTATACTACCCCATTGCCAGAAAAAAAGTCGGAATTGCCAGAAAAAAAATCGTTTGCAGCTATTTTTTTATTCATGTCCGTTCAGCGCCTTCGTATAATGTTCCTCTAGATTATCAAAAATTGTTCCAACAAATTTATAAATGTGTGGCAAGATTTTGTAATGTTAGTGTGGTGTAGCGGAGCGAGTGTTCGTTTTATGATGATCGTGTCATTCAATTTCCGCCTCGAAATCCGCACAATTCTAGATTATTTCATTTTCATGTATCTCAAAAACACCATATTTAAAAATAACCCGCATAATCTTGAAAAACTGCAAGAGGCAATTTTTAATGCATTTAACCTTTCAGATGCATTCCAAAATATGAAACGGAGAGTTAAGAGCTGCATTGAAGCTGGGGGAAAACACTTTGAACATTCGCTGTAATCGTTGCCCGCGCCGATGATAGGTAGTAATTTAAAGTCCTGCCAATCGCTCAAAACCTTTTATTTATTTATTTTTGCTCTCATCGGATGAACGGCAATCTAAAAGGAAAAGAGCACCCAGAAGGAATATAGAACACTGGTTTTAGTAAATTTTATCAAAGATCCGATAATTTGATTGAAGTTCTTGTTTTATCAACACTATTTTTACAATTTATACAACGGTTGACAGTTATTCGAGTTTCATGCCTCCTTATTACAGTTTCCATTAAGTCGCGATCCAAGTTCTTCTGGTGGCCATTTTACCTCTATTGGTACGACTTTGTATTACTGTCAATTTCATCAGCGCAGACAACGGCTGTAATTCTCAATAAACCTAAATGATTTGTTAGTTTTATTTTTCGCGGAGACAAATCCAACAAATCAAAGATCATAAAAATCGGTCCAGCCGTTCTTGAGTTATAAATGGTGGAACTAACCCTTCGATGTAATTTCAACAATTGTAAAAAAAACTGCTTATTAAATCATCACCGTAACACTGAACTATCAGCTGCAACTTGTGGGTGATTAAATGCAGCAAGACAAAAACGTCATTTTAATGCGACAATAAGTCACCGCTAATAGATTCGCAGACACACTCGCTGTCTTCTTCAGCTCATATAAGTGAGTAATGACAGTTTGGAAATAATCTGCACCCCGCCTCCACATTTCAATGGGACATTCAAGTCAAGCGTCGATATCGTCGGAGAAAGCGCGAACTCAATAATCAAAATCGTAAATAAATATTTGACAACAGCTCCAACACGGCAACGTGAGCAAACATTAAAGTGCAAGTCACTAAATCCCCCAGACAAAAAAAGAGTAAGTATAGCACGGCCTTTCATTAGCATAAAACCGTTCCCGACTGAATTTACAAAGTGTTGCGTATTCGCTATTGGATATTAGCTGACGTGTGCATAACGGCGCATTAAGATGCTTTTATTGCGGTGAGCACATTGTCTTCAGTTTCAGGAAGCACTCATCATAATCAACAGAACGTGCAGACGCTCATTTCTGACGTAATATCGCTACAACGACTCCTTCAGTGAATGATTAAACGGAGAGCAGCTTTCTCGGTTCAGATTAATACCCGAACAATGGAGAAATATGCAGATGTATAGATGGCTGAAGCAGACGTTACACCGACTACTATCAAGTGTCATCAAATTCAGTTCGGCTCAATTTCAAAGATACTGAAACACATTGCGCACACAATGACGGGCGGAATTTTAGTGGGGTCTTTTCCCAATATTCTCTTTTCGCCTATTCAGCGTTGTCATGTAAAGATACAGTAATGCTTTTATGAATTATTTATAAAATTTGAGCGCATCGGCAAGTGGAAGGAGATGGGATAAATGGCGAGAAATATGGAAATTATGAAAATGGCGGATGCGCCAGGCTAATATTTTTTAACAATTCTCATATACAATATCGCTACTGTAAAACTGAAACAGGCCAACAGAATCTAACGCGGAAACTTATTTTCAGTTCTTGATCAATTCCTGTGACGATTCTGAGATGGCATTTTTATTAATTCACAAAATCAAGCGCAGATATCCCCTACTTCATCAACATCAACAACAACTGACTATATCAACCTGATTTCATCTTGAGTTGCGACGGGTCTTACGTCTTATCTAAAGACCAGGCAGTAAGGATCAATATCATGTTTCATTTCGCATGAAATTGAGCCTTACTGCCTGGTCTTTAGTTAAGACGTTTCCATAGCAACCGACGGTTAAGAGGGTACTCTAGCGGCACGTACATTTCTGCCGGTCAAAGTCCATTTTTCCGCAATATATATTTTTTAATTTACAAATTTCAAAAAATCGCTTTTTAGCTGCAAAGATCTATATTTTATCAAGACGCCCACAAAATTTCAACAAAAGATCTGCAAAAATAAAAAAGTTACATTTAACGGCGGGCAGAAATGTATACAGCAATGTACGGCGTCGAATGTTGATAAAATATAGATCTTTGCAGCTACAAAGCGATTTTTTGAAATTTATAAATTAAAAAAAATATATTGCGGAAAAATGTACTTCTACCGGCAGAAATTAATGTACGTGCCGCTAGAGAACCCTCTTAAGACCCGTCGCAATTCAACATGAAATCAGACTGTAAGACTTATTTGTGGTTTATGAAAGTAGTAGAATAGACGCATAATGTATAAAACTGGAGGATAGTGTAACGGACTTGGATTTTAACAAAAAGGATGCAGGATAACAAAAATTGTGGTTGTAGGAATGATATTTCACATAAATACCAAGAGAGATTATGTGTTTTTCTTTTTGGCTATTTTATTAACCTAACTAATTTTCATAATAATATTATGTATCGACGTGTTTTACTTTTCAAAATCGAAGGTAATCCATATCTAACCAAGTAATCATTTTTAATAAAATTTATACCACGAGATGGTGGGCCTCCGGTGATATCTTCTTTTAAAATATACGATCAATATTTATCATAAAGGAACACTTTTGTGAGGTTTATTTTGGAAATAAAAATGTTTGGAGTATTTTACGGCTTAAATGCAGTAGGTGACAGATTGTCGTTGAATGTGTAAAAACAAATTCTGACTTTTTGGCGCTGTTTTTTTGCCCAAACTTAAAATATACTGTCCACACTTCGAGTTTTACGTACAGGGAAATATGACCTTTTTGGAGTATGTTTCTTTGAGGGGTCGAGCGCGTAGCGCGAGGCACCAATTTCAGTGATTCACTGAAGTTGCCGTCGGTGAAAATTAGTTTTTCCATTTATCAATAATAAAATCATAAAATATGAGAAACTTCCCACATTTCGAGTTTCACGTACACGTACACGTACTCCCCACATTTCATGACCTTCTTGGAGTATGTTTCTTTAAGTGGGTGAGCGCGTAGCGGGAGGTACCAATTTCAGTGATCCACGGAAGTTACCGTCTGTGAAAATTTGTTTGTCCTATTCTAGAACATCAAAAACAACAGTTTTTTTTTTCAGTGTTTAAAACTGGGAAAATGGGGTTGCACTCCAAAATTCGACTTATTATTAGCTGTAAATAATAAATACTGGAATAGCTTAAACATAGAGTGCTCTGACTGCTATATTACAATTGAAAATGCAATTAGTAGAGAAAAAGACAAATATTTTTGTGGGCGATGTATTCAATGTTAAGGGCATGTGGGCATCATTTAAAAATAATTTGGATATTTTCAAGTATGCAAAATTAATATCCTTTTTAAAAAGGAAGCACCACTTCAAAAACCAAAAAAAAAACGAGGAAGAACATAAGTAGTATCTCTAACATCTTGAAAATGTTTCTCTCAAAGTAATAAATTTATCAAGATGGAGTATGCGGCTTGTAGACGTGAGGAATTATCTATATTTTTAATCGTTGAACATGAGTCGAGTGGTATTAAATAATACCGTGTGTACTGCACCATAATTGTTTTTTTTTTTAATGAAAGACTGATAAAATACACCACTACATTGTTTTCATAAAAAAAAAATACAGGTTCATTGATTATTTGCATTTTCTTTTCGGCGCACATCAGTCCATTACAGTCACCGACTTGAACCTACTTGAGTCGTTTCAAGACTCTTCAAGACGTTTCAAGACTTTTCAAGTCGTTTCAATTTCCTTCAAAACATATCAAGTCACTTTCAAGTCGTTTCAAGACATTTCAAATCCTTTCAAGTCGCTTCAAGGTATTTCATGTTTCTTCCAGTATTTTCAAGATATTATTTAAAGTGTTCCTAGATCGGTCCAAAACTCTTCAAGTATTTTCCAGACATTTCAAGTCTTTTCAAATCGCTTCCAATCCCTTCAATATATATCAAATCTTTCCATGTCGCTTCAAGACTCTTCAAGACATTTCAAGTCTTTTCAAGTCGCTTCAATTCCATCCAAAACATTTCAAATCTTCCCAGGTCGCTTCAAGACCCTTCAAGTCTTTTCAAGTCGCTTCCAGTCCCTTTAAAATATTTGAAGTCTTCCCAGGTCGCTTTAAGGTTCTTCTAGACATTTCAAGTCTCTTCAATTCATATCAAAACTTTTCAAGTCGCCTCAAGTCTCTTCAAAACATTTCATGTCGTTTCAATTCGCTTAAAATTTTTTTAAGTTGCTTCAAGGCCTTTCAAAATATTTCATATCGCCTCAAGTTCTTTCAAAATTTTTGAAGTCTTCCCAGGTCACTTCAAGTCTCTTCAAGACATTTCAATACTTTTTAAGTCGCTTCAGTTCCCCTCAAAACATTTCAAGTCACCTTAAGTCCCTCCAAAACATCTCAAGTCTTTCAAATCGTTTTAAGACATTTCAAATCCTTTCAAGTCGCTTCAGTTCCCCTCAAAACATTTCAAGTCACCTTAAGTCCCTCCAAAACATCTCAAGTCTTTCAAATCGTTTTAAGACATTTCAAATCCTTTCAAGTCGCTTCAATTCCATCCAAAACATTTCAAAACTGCCCAGTACCTTCGAGTACCTTCAAAATATTTGAAGTCTTCCCAGGTCGCTTTAAGATTCTTCAAGATATTTTAAGTTTTTTTTCAAGTCTGCAATTCCTTTCAAAACTTTTCAAGTCGCCCCAAGTCTCTTAAAAATATTTTCAAGTCATTTCAAGTTTTTTCAAGCCACTTCATCTCTCTTCAAGTCGGTAAAGGACATTCCAAGTCTTTTCAAGTAGCTTCCCGTTCCTTCAAACTATTTGAAGTCTTCCCAGGTCGCTTCAAGTCTCTTCAAGACATTTCAATACTTTTTAAGTCGCTTCAGTTCTCCTCAAAACATTTCAAGTCACCTCAAGTCCCTCCAAAACATCTCAAGTCTTTCAAATCGTTTCAAGGTATTTTTCAAGTCGCTTCAACACCCTTCAAGTCTTTTCAAGTCGCTTCCAATTCCTTCAAGATATATCGGATCTTTCCAGGTCGCTTCAAGACTCTTCAAGACATTTCAAAACTTCCCAGGTCTTTTCAAGTCGCTTCCAGTCCCTTCAAAATATTTGAAGGTTTCCCAGGTCGCTTTAAGATTCTTCAAGATATTTTAAGTCTTCAATTCCTTTCAAAACTTTTCAAGTCGCCCCAAGTCTCTTCAAAACATTTCAAGTCTTTTCAAGTCGCTTTCAGTCCCTTCATAATATTTTCAAGTCATTTCAAGTGTTTTCAAATGTTTAATTGCTTTCAAAACAAAATACTTCGTCTGCCTAGGCAGAGAAATGTCTGACGTTTGAAGAAAAATATGATTGTGTAGGATTTAGCCATATTTTATGGAGATACATGTTTTACTTACATAGTTTAACCGCTTTCTCGCAATTTTACACTGTTTCTTGCGGGAAAAAAAAATTAAATGATTTTTGCCCAGACCCTTACTTAATTAATGGACGCCCCCTTAGTGTAGGATCGGTTTCTTATGCCTTTACTATTAATTTAAAAAAAAATGTTCAATGGATTAAAATTTCCTATAAATATTTAGAGTTACCTAAGTGGTCCCAATTTTCCAGCACCGTATTCAACTTTTTTTTAAGTGAACCTAGAACTCGCTCTCGGGTGCAATCCAGTTTCAAAATTTTTAAGTCAAAAAATGGTTGTCATTCCAATACCCTTACTCAATCAGTCAGTTGTAGACGCGGCGAACTTACTTGAACTCAATTGGGTCGTCTGAGTAAGAAACTGGCGACCTTTAGGCAAAGAGCACGTGAGTTTGTCTTTTTTACATTGATTACTAACCCAATACCTACCACTCGAATTTCGAGTGACGGGCGATCACTAGTATAAAATTATTATATAAAGATTATGCAAGACGAAATAATCTTAATATTCAGATTCCTAAAACGAAACCAAACGTAAGTCGTTCTTATGTTATCACAATATTTACAAGTCAGAATGAAAGTTCACAAACTCAAAGACCATTTGTTTCAAAGGTATGAAATAGGAAAGCGTTGCACCTCACGAATGAGCATTAACACAGTAGATTTCATACCTTTCTGAAGGAGCTCTCCCACTTTATTAATAAACATAGGTGGTGATTTATTGTCATTAAAAAGACACGGTGGCTGGAAGAGTTCAACTGCAGCGGAAGGTTAGAAGAAATATTGAGGTCGCAGAGACTATGACTGAAGAACCATCAACCTCCAATGATCTAATGTCTTCTTCACAAGTTGATCTCAATTCACATAGGACAAACATTCAATCGAATAAACTATGTGATGGAAAAGGCAAGATATAAGGAATTAGCAATAAATACAACAGTTAGTTTTTTTTTAATAATTGTTAAAAAATGTCTTTTACTAATGAATTCCATAGATCAAACAAATTGCTTCATTAGAATTTTATGAGTTAACCGCAAGAATTAGGATTATAACATAAAGCACACAATATTGTGGGATTGGCTGGGAGGGTTACACACTCACTTACGTAGTGGAAGAATTAGAATTAATTGTACCGAACAATTTAACATTGCAACCATTAACTGGATTTTTATCAAATAATTATTATTGATTTTTTCGATATTATAATGTGTTATGATTACAATTTTGGGTAATGGTCGAAGAAAAAGCATAGTGTACAAAACGTGCTGAAGGATATTTCAAACTCACGTGATTGAGCTACGAGTGTAGCGAGTGTAGCGAACTCTCACGACTCTCCTGAAATATCCGTTCTTCAGCATCTGTTGCACAATATACTACTTTCAAATTTACATATTTTCAAATTCAGGAATATTTCGCTAATGTGTAGCGTCTATGTTTTTCCAATGTAAACTTCATCGTTACATTAAGAGCCTATTCCAAGTTACAATATTAAATTTACTTCCTCATCTATCCTGAAGTTAACATAAATTAAAGTTTGAGTAAAACTGACTCTTCTTTAGCACTTTCTTTGGATGTGCAAACAGTAATGAATGACTGTTGAAACTTCCTGAAACTTAACAATTCATAAAACTAATTTAATCAGTTTGAAGCGCATTTAGCAGAACATGCAGAAAAAGAGGATAAACTGTAATAGTCGCAGTTCACTAATAAATTAAATAATTAAATGAATTTATGTTTATGGTAAACATTGTGACGTTTATGTTTTTCATGCTAAATTGTATTATTGTAAAGAAAATAAAACACTAACAAATAATGTAGGTTTATTGAGAATTACAGCAAATGTTCAAAGTGTTCTCCCCCAGCTTCAGTGCAGCTCTTACCACTCCGTTTCATATTTTCAAATGCATTTTAAAACATCAGAAAGGTTATAGCGTTGCGTGTTTTTGAATACCAAAAAATGAAAAAAACCTAGAATTGTCAGGTCCGGACTTCGAGACAGAAATTAAATCACAGGATCATCATAAAACTAACACTCGCTCTGCTACACCACATTAACGAAATCTTGCCACACATTTAGAAATTTGTAGGCATTCCGAAAAACATTCAAATTTTAAATCAAATTGTCAGAAGTTAGTAGTGCCAACCTAATTTAAATTTCACAGTCTACTCTAATTTATAATTAAAATGATCTCATGGTATCTATACTGATGTATGTAACATGAAGAAACTATTGAGGTATTATTCTAGAAGAAGTTTAAAATTTAATGTGGAAAATAATGTGAAAAAGGTAAATAGGTTTAAAAATTTCATCTTTTATGGTGAAATAGAAGTAATCAAAGCTTGAAAAATGCAGATGAGTTACTTCATAATCTATAGCTATTGCATTTCTAAATTACATTATTTTTCAATTTCAGATTTTTCGGTTTCTAGTTCTAGTATGTACTAACTTGAGTTTGCCATATTAATACAACAAAACTAGCATGACCCCAAAGAAGCGACGATATAGTTTGATCCAGACCGGCTTACGTCATGTAGGGTAGCTACCCGCCAGATAATCTAATAATAATAAATTAATTGTTGCATAGTTACCTATCACACAAACTAAGTTTGTATTCGGTTGCACCTCTACCTGCATGCAGAATATTAGAGTAAAAAAATCTAAGTTCAGAACGCCTGCCCTTTCATAAAAATGTTTTTGCGCTAAAGTAAAATTAGTATAACTTTCCTATTAAAATCTGCATCGTTTTGTATTAAAAAAATAATTAATGCAGTTTTCAAATTCAGGCTTTCTTGTTTTCAACAAAGCTGCTATTTTTAATTGCACCGTGGTTCAAAAAATAATGAGAGGTAGTACAATAGTATCTGTCGACATCGCACTCTATACAAATTTTATTCTACCCCGTGCCCTCATCTATCTGCTTTTATCATTTAAAATTTAAAATCAAATAAAGTTGGCTACAACTTCCCGCTGAATCCTCTTTGCAAAACTATAAATTGTTAAGTTCTCCGTTGTGGAACTCTGGAGCGAAACAATTTTGTTGGCAGCTCGAATTAACAGGAATAAAAAGGGCAGCACAATCAAAACTTTTTATTTATAGGTTCCTTACGGCGCGACGTGCTTATCATTTTTCAGCGCATCGCTGCAGATCAAATGACAGATTTTTTATGGTTTATTATGAAATTCAATTTTAAACGTACGATGACATCGTTTGTCATCCGTACCCGGGCAATTTTGTTTAGAATCACGAGCCATCATAATGTCCAGAGAGTAATTAGTGGCCGAGGCGACCAAGCATTTGCTGCATACAAAATGAAAACGTCCTAAACAGCAATTTTCATTCGTTTCAGGTCTCAGTAATCAGTCTAACATCACGCAGTATGTTACGAAATTGCTTGCGGTCTCGTTATGCCTAATTATCTTTTTTTACATTTGAAAAATTTGTCGCCAGTCGCGGCTTATGAGGTCAGAATTAATGAAAAGCTGTTACTGTGTGTACCTGTGATTAAATATGATAAAAAACAATAATAGAATAACAACCGACTAACTCTATGTTCTTCTCTTGTGATGATATTAGTGTTTATACTACTAATATTACAATAAATTTTTCTTCAATGTTGACATTAATTCGAGGGAATAATGAAGCTATTTTGTTTCCTATTTTCCTTCAATATGTATTATATATTCAGTAATAATATCACAAGAGCATAGAAAATATCGATTAAACTTCCGAGTCATGAGACGTATTCCGACGTTATATCACGACAGCGCAGCTGGAGTGGTATTTCGCGGCATACTTCGAATGACGAGGATAGTTTAATCAGATTATTTTCAATGCTCGAATGGTATTTGTTACGATTATATAACGAAAAAAGGCGAAATTTTGACGGAACTTTTTTAACAATCGTTCCTATGGCAAAGTTCATTGTTGGAGCCAGCCGAAACACCGAAATGAATATATCCCGTCGTCAAGGGTACCCTCACTTATATACATCGTATCTATGAAAAATCTGTAATTGCTATTGGCTCAATTTATTATAAGGTATATAATAAAAAATATACGTATAAACACGACTCATCGGGAAAAAAAGTAACTTTATCATTGTCGGTCAAGATGCAACACGAACAACCGAATGAAATTACTGATGCTGAAGCTATGGTTTTGAATTGCCTTAGAAATATCTCCATAGGGAGGTAATGTTCTATTTTTCTACCGATTTTGCAGTTGTAGAAATCAACTTCCACTCAAGCGAGTGCAAAGAAATTTTTCTCGCTTGCAATATTAAATCAGACCCTAAACAGTCTTAGTAAATTCTTAAGATATTGTAAAGCCAAAGGTTTACCGTCGAGTAATATGACATGTCATTAACCTCAGCAACCCTAACAATAGCTCTCCCAACTTTAAAACTGTGTCCAATGATACACATAATAACTTTGGCTTTAAATTCAATCGTTACAACTATTGAAATTAACTTTCACAACTGGACCTGATTCAAAGGTTATACTGAGTAATCAAGATTAATTTGAGTTGGCAACCTCAAAATTACATCAAAGTCGATAAGCACGTGATTCGGTTGTCAGTCGATGACAGATGATTAATGATTAAAATTTAAAGGCAAAACATAGCTACACCTTTATCAGCATGTATTACCAACTGAAATATCAATAATTGTTGATCAGTCTCTACTTTTATCTGCATTTTGTAAATTTAAAAGTAAAAATTTATGAAATTTTTCAGGGGCGAGGGCGAATTTTTGCAGCACGAGGCGCTAACCGAGGGTTGCAATGAGCCCGAGATCCTGAAAAGTGACAGCACACGAGAATTGTAGAACGTTTTTTGAATTCGTTCACGCAAAGTGAGAAAAACACGAATTTACATCAAATTTTGAGGTTAGGTTGCTATGTATGTATTTCATTATCCATTATGTGTTTCACAAAACGAATACAAAATAGTAGATTGTTTTATTATTAGTAAAAGTGGGACTTTTCGTGGTACGTTTGTTTGACTACAGACGAGCCACGAAAAATCACTTATCTCCTAATAAAACATACTATTTTTGGTGGTCGTTCAACCTTGTCATATTCTGTATAACACTTTAGATCATAATAAACTGATAAATTGATTTGTTTAAGACTTTAGACAAGATTTACCATAATGTTATAACGGGATTCGAACCCGCGTCTTTTAGGTTGTGGATCCGCCCTACTCACAACAGAGCCATTGGCCTGTGTCAATTTTGCCTGCAATTGCGCTACCTATCTTAGTCGCGACACATGATTGCCGACTTTTCGCTGACGACAAACTGAAACATGCATTATCCAAT
Organism: Diaperis boleti; assembly: GCA_963583935.1. Lineage (NCBI taxonomy): Eukaryota > Metazoa > Arthropoda > Insecta > Coleoptera > Tenebrionidae > Diaperis > Diaperis boleti. Next base: position 36,025,474 of record OY757248.1, on the reverse strand, counting down.
ACTGTAGACGGTATTAATTCAGGATCCTCTAGCTCCATTTATAAACTTACATAAATTAAGAGCACTTTCACAATGGCGAACTGAAGTTTTACTTCAGTCGTGTGGTCTAAAGCACACTCGTATTTTTTATATGTTCCCGAATTAGACATTTTAGAAGAAATAATTTATAAAAATCCCCCAGCGGTGCTTCATTTCCTTTTGCCCAAAAACTGCTCCCGGGCGTGATCTCATGAAGCTTTTCTGCATTTCTCGTAAACGGTAACTTCGACGACAAAATGTTATCGGAATCATAATGCTCCATACAATTTTGCATAAAATTGTTTTCATGAAGTTCAAATGTATTGTATTGCAAATGTTTTATTCATTATGGACCTTGTACTAAAAAAACTGCTCTACAAATTTGTTTCTATACTGATTTTCCAACGTCATTTATGAGCGTTGGGTGGGATATATGAAAAACTTTATGAGACCAATAGAATTTAATGGAGAACATAAGCCTTTATAACAATTTCTCATCGGAGTTACCGTTTAGGAGAAAAGTGGGGAGAAGCTTCATGACGTGACGTTAGAGGGGGCCTTTTGGGCCAGCTGGGAGTCCATAACCAAAATTTCAAAATTTTATAAATTATTTCTTCTAAAAACTCTAATTTGCTTGGACTAGTAGGTCGGTAATTAAAAGTATTGGTTCCTCTTTAGGGAATAGGAAGTTTGTGACCGGTAATATCTATATTTCAATAGTTAACAATCTAACAGTTTTTTTTTTTTTTGTAGATTTTTGTAGATTATTTCTGTCGCATTTACGTGAAGTGATCTTTTTGTCTTGGACAATCAATAGATAAATGATATTATCCTAATTATAAATTACAATACTTTTTCGTGTATCCATACCCATTGGGTTACTAAGGACTACCTCATTTTAGAGTTGGTAATTTAGATTTACCCTATAATTCACTTCATAGATGGATTTGTTAATTATTCTACAGCTCTTGTTTGTCCAGTTTATCAGGCTAGTATACTCGAAAAGACGAGTACAAAAAGATTTTATAAAATAATTAGGTGCCTGGCCGTCATGCTCTGTTGAAGTGAAGCTTGAAAGATAGACAGGAAATTCCTATTTTAAATGAGAACAAATTACCTCTAGTTTGCAATTTCGTATAAGGAGCTAACAATTCATGGAATCCGTTAGTGCATTGTTACTAATTGAACTTGCAAACTTCAATCCAAATTCCATTGTTACCCGTAGCATGGCTCATTCCGCAGTTTTAGTTTTTTAGGATAATTAATAGGATTAATTAAGAAATAATTCATTAAGATAGAGAGCGTGTGACGTGAGTGCTACTCAGATCGTCAGTCTGGCGCCAATACGCCTCACAACGCGTTAGCTCGGACTGCCAGTAATCGACATAAATCTAATACATAAAATTCTCGTGTCACAGTGTTTGTAATTAAACTCCTCCGAAATGGCTCGACCGATTTTCGTGAATCTTTGTGTGCATATCGGTTGAGTGTGCGAATCGGACAACATCTATTTTTCATCCCCCTAAATGTTAAGGGATGTCCACCCCAATTATTATTATTTTTTTATTATGTGGCATTAAAAAATACACACAACCCTAAATTTGCACTTTTCTATCACCAACCCCTGCTTTTTAATAGTAATTTTTTTTTTGTACATTTGGCAGGTATGAGAATAGGTGGTAAACTATTTTTAACATGGATATGGGGGTTCAAGGAAGCCCCTTGGGCTGGACCGATTTTTTGGTTCGACCGATTTTGATAATTTTCTTTTTGTACATTTGGTAGGTATGAGAATAGAATAAAATAGGTAAACTATTTTTCAGATGGATATGGGGGCCCAGGGTGTCCTATTGGGCTGGTCCGATTTTTATGTTTTTTTTAGCAGAATAACTATTAAAATATGGATATGGGGCCCTTGGGTTTATTACTCGAAAACGGCTGGACCAATTTTCATGGTTTTTGATTTGTTGGATTTGTCTCCGCCCCGAATAGCAGAATATCTATTAAAACATGAACATGGGGGCCCAGGGGGGGCCCTGGGCCCCTGTGTTATTGATTCTAAGGCGATACAAAGTTCGCCAGGTCAGCTAGTAATCATATAAATTTCATCATTTTTAGTCCAGTCAAAATAGACATTTCAAACAACAAAAATTCCCACAAAGCTAAATTTTAGTGGAGACCTTGGGTACACCATTAGGAATAAAGTGTGAAAAGTCCCCATCGATCCCACGTGTGCTAAAAAGTTATTTGAGGTCAACGGTCAAAATTTGAGGTTTTTTGGATTTTAGTAAAAATGTGAAAAATCATAGCCTTCAAGAAACAGCTCCAACAAGGGGACAAAATTCCAGGATTTTAGTTTACCAATTATCAGGGTTTGTATTTTAACTTTTAACAAGAACAATTGCCGTAATTAACAAATGGATTGTTAATAGAAAAATTGAGGTAATTTTTTTTACCGTCGGATTAATGTTTATTGATATGTCCAGATAATACCAAAATGTTTTTATTCCTTAATATTAATATTTACGTTTTTGCCATTTTTTGCCGCTAAATTAACATGTTAAATACTGCCGGGACAATGCCGCGAGATAGGACTTTTCCTGCTGTTTAAGGATCTTTTCAAATTTTGGATATCTCAAATTGTTTTTGAAATATTTGCCAAAAACGTAACCACCTTCTTTTTGTTTATTATTAACGACCACTTTTGTAGATAATTTTAAGATCTATAATTTTTGTCTGGGCTACTATTTTGATAAAACTTACCGTTTTCGAAAAAATTCTAAAAACCTCAAATTTTGACCTTTGACCCCGAATAACTTTTTTAGCACACATGGAATCGATGGGGATTTTTGACACTTTATTTCTAATGGTGTACCCAAGGTCTCCACCAAAATTTAGCTCTGTGGGAATTTTTGTTATTTGACCACTATTTTTATGACTAATTTGACCGTACTATTTCAAATTTAGCACATTTGAATTGAACAAGAAATCACTGTTTTCTTAAAATTAATTAAAGCTGTAAATCGACAGATATTTTCTAACTATTGCATTGCATAAAATACCTCGTTTTACTCTTTTAAACTATTCTGTCATTTAACGACGATTTAATGATCTGGAAACAAAATTTATATTGTGCTATTGACCAACACTTTTCTAAAACCGTATCTGGACCGGCGCATCCACCATTCTTAATCGATTTTCATTTCTCACAATGACAATTTTGAAAGCTTTGGTAATTCAAATTTGTTAATTAAATGCTCAGAAGACCAATTACTTACATGTCTGGCTGTGTTGTCAAGATTACCTTGAATTACAATAGCGTGGGATTGAAAGACATTGATGTTTAAAAGTGAAAAAAAAACTTTTATCAAAATAAGAAACTGAGGATACCAAATAATCTGAAATCAGTTTAAAATTAAAATAACAAAAAAAAGTTTTAGAACAGGCTCAAAACGTGATGATCAAAAATTGCAACACCCCAAATTAATTACGAGGAGAAATGACAAGACACATTGGAAACTGATAAACAAAATAACACGGAAGGTACGAAAAAAACCCATACCGTTGGAGGAAAAATTGGAGAGATTCTGCTGAAACTCAACAACTCAGAAGAGAGAGAAGATAAGAATAGAAAATAAGCTGGATTACATACACACGGAATTCACTAAAATAAAAAAATCTAAACAAAGATAGTGCGGAAATAGTATATTTCCCAACATAAATAATAATTATATAAATTAATGAATGGGTTAGGTTAGATAGTTAAGCCCTTGCCTAGATTTTTTTTTGAAAGACATTTTTTCACTGACACGCCATCGCCCTGCATCCCCCTCGATGCCTCCACGTGAGCCCCTTTCTCTACCACAGCGACAGAATGTGCATTAAATGGGCCTTTAGGCGCATCGGCCGGCGTCGTACTACCTCCTGGGCCTACAGCCCCCTTCTGGAGCCCCGACGACATCGCCCCTTGCTTCACCATTCATTTCAGTAAAACATTAACAATAATGAAAACATCAATTTCAAATTATGTGAATTCTGCCTTTCCAGAGCTATGCAAACGAGTGGAACGGTGTCCCAATCCTCAGCATTCTAATGTTTATTTTGTTGACTTTTCAAAGTTCAAAAGGTTCTGTGCCCGTTGTCAAAATTGATTATGAGTATGCGATACCTTCTTTATATTTTTGTATATTATGTTGTCTCTGGATAAAAAATGTACATGTATTTAGATATGGAGATATGACGTTCAAATCGACAATCGACGTATGAATCATTGTTGAAAACCCTGTACTTTGATAGAATAAACTATAGACGATTATTGATTAATAACTAAAACAGTTTGGATTTGGACCTATCAATAAATGGAAACAAAATATTCTAAAATTATAACATCGTCCAAATTTAATAGCAGTTGGCAAGTGGATAATACTCTGGATCACGTTATGTAAAACATAAAGATACAGCGTACACTTTCAGGATTATTAATTTGGTTTTCTTAAAAATAGATTAATTTCATGCCACTACCTATCTCATCCTCTTGAAAGCTTTCAGCCATAATATTTTGCAGATAGTTTTTATATGCACCTATTTATCATCCAGCTTTTTATGACTATTATTAGTTTTTAATAGGAGCACCGGCATTTTATTAAAGGTTGAAATTTATGACTGTACGAGATTCAATTTGATATTAAATCTGGTAAATTCTAGTTTCCCATTTATTTGTACACCAAAAAGAAGTGGTGGGCCGTAGGTATTTACGTGGCAACGCCTATAAGTGGTGAAAGAAGAGAAAATGATACATGGTTATTGGTTTGGCTGAGAGCAGTGTATAGGTAGCTAAAATGTCATTAATATATTTTCTAGAGACGTTTCTCCCAACGTCTTTCTTTTTTTTGCATTTAATTATGATTTTGGTTGTAATATAGTGCAATATTGTATTTGTATTTCCACTGACTGGATCATTGTTTGGTTTTTGTATTAGTCTTGTCCCGTGATAAATAACTGCTTTATAGAATTGTCAATTTCATCGTCATATTATAATTCCGCTATGGATTGACTAGCCAAGTCAGCAGTATATTGATTGGTCTTGTCGAGCACAATTCACAGAAATAAAATCAATAGTGTGATTTTTGTCAAAGTTTTAATATTTAATTTTTTAATTTTTGACTTGGTAAGAAATGTAAAGAACGTTGTTTTAATAAGAGTCGAGAACCGTTAAATATTTCAAAACATTGGAACGGGTTTTTTCATAATATAATTTCTTTAAAAGTACATAGCTGAAGTACTTTTAGACTATACAATTATGTTACTAAAGAAAAGACTTTCCACTGGGTTTTGTCAGAGAGTAGGTAAACAATAGAGGAACCATACAATGATGAAAGTCGTGTCACGAAAATGATTTTCACTCCCAGATGGCGTAACGAATTTTATCCGATTTTGTCGCCTCCTGCCATCTGTTAATCACAATTATAACTGTTTTTTACTCAGCGCCTTTTGGTGGTCGGAAACATAAGCTTAGCGGTTATAATGTTTGTGTTCAGATATGTGTAAACACAGGGGTTCCGATAACAAAACGATTGTTACCACAAAAAAACGAATGGCTTTCTAGAATTACGTTGCGCTGCAGGTCCAGATATAAACAATAACAAAAATTATACGACCACAACTAAGCAACTGAACTTTTAAAAGACTTGGAGCTGCATTTTTTTAAGGTACTTTTAGACGGTCAGTTCAGTTTTCCGTTCAGTTTCAGCGTACTAGTATCGAAATATATTATGTATTATTGAACATTTACTACTTTTACCGAATGTTTATTTTTTTGTCGAGCGTTTATTCCTTTTTTATTGCTCATGCAGAAAAATAGTATCTTTGCAACCTTTGTTCCGGTTGAAAATGTACGAATAAATTGTTAGATTATATTAAAAACAATAAGTATAATTAATAGTACAACGTAACCCGACAAATCAAATATCAATCGAAATGCTCTGTCGGGCGTCAGTGTCGTACTGCTCCTGCAGCAGCGGAACGAGTCGACCCGTGGGCGTACTGCTGACCAAGCTTTCCAGGATCTGGATTGCGTACAAAAACTGTTTGTCCATTTTATAACAAATTCAGATAAACAAACTGCTGAAATTAAATATAGTATATTGTGCAACTACAATCGACAACGCCGCACGAGTATGTGCACTATTGTCGCGTTTACGGGTTCAACAAAACTATTTATTTGAACAAACTATGTACAATTTATTTCAACACTAGACTATTTACAAGTTATAACAGCACAATTATTTATTTTAACAGTCACACGGATTAAGTAGCTTATTCGCACTTCTTCATCGACGCGGTTCGACTATACTGATCATGCCGCAGTCGTTCTCCCGTCCTATTTAAAGCGGGAAGCCGCTTCTGGTCTGTTCGAGAATAGAATATTCGCGATCCTACGGATTTACGATTAAATCATCACTCCCGATTCTTCGAGAACGTCACACTGCCCCCTCCTTAAAGATGTTTCGTCCCGAAACGTCAAAGCAGTCTCATGGTGGCGAAACCTGCAGTTTGCTCCTTTTCTGCACCCAGACGTTCTATGGAAGTAACAATCGACAGTCTTCCAGTTCGTTGGCCTTTTTGGGTTGTAGCAATGCACTAAGATTTCCACTCCCGTGAAACGAAAGAGCACTTCCAACATACTTCGGACTAGCCTCCAATCCAGGCAATCAAATCCACAGGCGATCTTCGGAATTGCTAATCTCCTGATACCTTGAGAGAGAACGGTTTCCCTCAACACACATAAGGTATCCCAAACATTTTGGTAGGTAGCCTTCTCGAACGTGAATTGTTTCGTGACTAGATAGAAGATGTTCCTTCGTGAATTCTGCCGAGTGCCTGCCAGACATAGTAACCCTCCAACTTGTGGGTTTTGCTTCCGAAGCTCATCGAGTCTACCAAACTTCCTTTTGAACACAGTGGCGATCCCTCTCGACATGTCCAGATCTTGAGACACACAATGGACTAGTGAATAGTCTGCTGGAGCTTTAAAAATGTCTTGACGTACTTCTTGGGTGATTCCAAATCGGGACTTATAACTTCCAGAATGCAGAGACATAAACTCTTCAAATGACAAGTCTTCCACTGGCATCAATTGCCGCACCTGCTGGCCTTGCTGACGGTCTTCGTTGGTTCCATGGTATGGTGATAGACGATTAAAGTGGATGATCTTGGGTTTTCCGTGTGGCCTTTTCCTTATGCGGTAAACGACATCATTAATTCGGTTAAGAACTTCGTACGGCCCTTCCCAAGAAGGCTGTAACTTTGGAGACAAACCCCGGCGTCGTCGTGGGTTGTACAACCACACCAAGTCGCCTGGCTGGTATCCACCTCTGTCAGCATTGATGTCGTAGGTATCCTTCATCCGATCGCTAGCACTCTGGATGTTTAAGCGTGTCCGATAGTGAATGTCTTCCATCCTTCTTCGCAGTTCGGTGACATAGTCGTTGCCAGCTAGGTCTTCACCCGGTGGGCACCCAAATCGCAAATCGCAGGGAAGACGTAATTCGCGACCCATCACTATGCTAGCTGGTGTCTGTCCGGTTGACTCATGAACGGAAGATCGGTATGCCATGAGGAATAGGTGAAGGTAACGATCCCAATCTCTTTGATAGTCAGAGACGACTTTGGACAAGTATCGATTTATCGTTCTGTTCATTCGTTCCACCATTCCGTCAGACTGCGGGTGAAGCGGTGTTGTTCTTGTCTTCCGAATATTCAAAGCGCTGCACATCTTCTGAAACAAGGCGGATTCAAAGTTTCTACCTTGGTCGGAATGTAGTTCCAACGGCACACCAAATCGACAGATAAGCTCTTTCACAATTACATCGGCAACTGTGGCAGCTTCCTGATTCGGAATGGCATATGCTTCCACCCACTTGCTGAAATAGTCCATAATAGTAGTCCATAATAGTTGTTTTCTCTCTATTTGACCCTCAGGTTTTTCAAGCACGCGTTTCAAGACTCCATCTTCCACGACAATGGAATTCCACTGAGCCCAATACGATTTCACACTGGGTGAGTATTGCGCAACTTGTTCCCACGTCGGTCTCCGGTCTTCGTTCTTCCATCCTAGTACCAACAGCAAGTCCGGGTCGTTCTCCTGGTCTTCTCGAATCCTTTCAGGGCTCCAGCGTTCGTTTATAACTTTCGTCCTTCGAACGGAGAGGTCCTTATCCTCAGCACGTCGGCAGTGACTGCAGTTTTCTGGACACGGTCTTCGCGATAGCGCATCGGCGTTCTGATGGATTATACCAGCACGATGTACCGTATCAAAGTCGAACTCTTGCAGTCTCTCGATCCACCTGGCTACTTGTCCTTCGGGATTCTTGAAGTTTAGAAGCCACTTCAACGCTGCATGATCCGTCCTCAACAAGAATTTTCTTCCGTAGAGGTATTTATAGAAGTGCTCTACGGACTTCACGACGGCCAACAGTTCTCGTCTAGTAACGCAATAATTCCGTTCTGGCTTTGACAATGTTTTGCTGAAGTAACCAATGACACACTCTCGCCCCTCCTGTATTTGGGACAATACAGCGCCTATTCCCACGTTGCTAGCATCTGTGTCTAACACAAACTCTCCTTGTGGCAACGGATAACTCAAAATCGGTGCATTGATCAGTGCGTTCTTCAGCTGGCCAAACGATTCCTTGCAATCGTCCCATTGGAACCTTCTTTCGCCCTCAGTTAGCCTAGTCAACGGTTTAGCAATGTTGGCGAATCCTGGTACGTACCGGCGGTAGTAAGTACATAAACCGAGAAAACTGCGCAAGTCGTGCTTGTTTGAAGGCGTTGGCCATTCCTTCACGGCCTTGACCTTCTGATCGTCGACGGCGACACCCTGACTTGAGACTACATGCCCTAGATATTGCACTTCTTTTCTAAACAAGTGGCATTTCTTCGGACTAAGCTTCAGTCCAGAATTTCGAAGGCGTTGAAACACTTCCTCTAGATTCTTCACGTGCTCTTCGAATGATTTTCCGACCACAATGATGTCATCCAGATACACTAGGCAAGTTTTCCACGATAATCCTTTTAGCACCGTCTCCATTAATCTTTCAAAAGTTGCAGGAGCATTGCAAAGGCCAAACGGCATTACAGTAAACTGCCACAGGCCTGTGCCAACAGTAAATGCTGTTTTCTCTTTGTCTCCAGGTGCCAATTCAACTTGCCAATAACCACTTTTTAAGTCCAAAGTCGAGAAGATCTTCGAACCCGCCAAGGTATCAAGGGTATCATCAATTCGGGGGAGTGGATAACTGTCCTTTTTCGTCACGTTGTTCAGTTGACGATAGTCAACGCAGAATCTAGTTGATCCATCCTTTTTCTTTACTAGAACAACAGGCGAGGCCCATGGACTGCTGGATGGTTCAATCACTCCTTCTTCCTCCATTTCCCGAATGATCTTGTCGGCCTCTTCCTTCTTGGCAAGAGGTAGTCTTCTAGCAGGCTGTCTAACCGGGCACGCATCCCCAGTGTTGATCTGATGCTTGATGACATCGGTTCTGCCTCTTTTGCCCTTTCCGGTATCGAAGATGTCCTGATAACGGCTGACGAGTACTTTAAGCTGCTTTCTTTGGGTGTCATTAAGTTCCCTCGACGATGTCTTGACCAGGTTGACTAGTTCGGGTGCAATCCTCTTCTGTGGCTCTTCAGTGATTCTTATTTGGCGGATGATGGATGAAATAGGAGAACAATACCCTAATATAGTGCCTTTCTTCAGGGTCAGAGCGTAGAAGTTGACATTCATCACTCTTATTGGTACTACACCAGACGTATGCAACAAACTTTTGCCCAGTACCAATCCTCGTCCTATCTCATTGTCACTACATCTGGGTTCAAACATCATGATGTTTCTCTCTCCATCTTTGTGATCCACCCGAGCTTCCAGAATCATTTCACTCCGTTCTGGTATTGAAGTGTCTTCAGTCAAAATCACACGAATGGCTTCCTCATTAGTTCGGTGTAGTACGACCTCTTCTCCATTTATTTTCAACGTGCCACGTTCGAAGTCTAATCCGCAGCCCTTACTGCCCAGAATGTCCATTCCAAGTATTACCTCATCCTGGATATTCGCTACCAGTACCTTGTGGTGGAAAGCGGTACTCCCAATTGTGATAACGACGTTGACTTCTCCGTGGGTGGTAGCCGAATCCCCAGTAGCGGTACGAAGTCTCCAATTTGTGGGTAGTATGTCCTTGTCGGTGTTTAAAACGTTGGGCCTTACGATCGTCTTCGTTGCTCCTGTATCCACCAACAGCGAACATGGCTTTCCGTCCAGAAATCCGTCCACGAACGCGCTGTTAAGTTGACGTTTGACGCATGCATCACTTGCTTCCAGGGTATTTTGACGTTGCCTCCTTATGCTGGCTCCGTTGGACTTTTTGACGTTGACGGTGCATCGTTTATTCTTGTGACTCTCTTTTCCACACTTCCAACACTTGATATTCGTCTTCTTTTCTTTTGGCACAATATCTTTTAAAACCCTTCTAACTGTTGCTTCTATTTTTTCTTCGATTCCATTTGTAGCTTCTTCTTCAATGGTTCGAACTCGGGCTTGACTTCTCAAACCGGCTTTACTTGTTTCGAACTCCAAAGCCCGAGCTAGAGCATCAGCTAATTTTGCTGGGCGGGCTAATATCAATGCCTGCCTAGTGTCACCATCTCGAATGCCGTCTGTGAAATTTTGCACAGCGATTCTTTCCATCATATCGTCTGGAGCGTCCGGGAAAGCTAGCCGAACCAAGCGTGCTATGTCTGCTTCAAACTCTTGTAGAGACTCCGTTGGCTTCTGGCAACGATTTCGCAACTGAGAAGTATATACATGCACAAGGTGTGTCTGTCCATAGCGCATCTCCAAGCACTTCACAAGCTGTCCATAGTCTGCCCTTTGTTCTGATGGGATTGTCTGTAGCACGTCGGTTGCGTCACCCCGTAGTGCCAATATCAAGGCCATGGCTTTCTCGGCATTACTCCAAGCGTTGGCTGCGGCTGCTGCTTCGAACTGCACAATGTAGTTGGACCACTGAGATTTACCATCAAAGCTTGGTGGTTGCATCCGTATTCTGGAAACTTCCATCAAACCACTTGTCGTCTGTTGTTTACGACCTTCAATGTGCCCTAAATTCGCAAACTTAGTCTCAAGTTCTCTTTGCTTCTCTTCAATCGCTATTAGTTTATCGTCGAATTTATTCTCGATGTGTTGAAGACTTTCCTTGAATTCATTCCTCAGACCGTCCGATTGTTCTAGAAGTTTCTCTTCGATCGAACCAATTTTCTCTTGCAGCTTTCCAGAATTTTCTAGGAGTTCTTGTTTTAGACTAATAGAATTTTCCAGAAGTTATTGTTTTAAACTGGTAGAATTTTCCAGCATATTTTCCTGGAGCTTCTGTAGCATACTGTTTATGTCGCAGGAAACTTCAAACAAGTATACTTCAGGATTTTCACCCGCCTTTTCAAGATCCTCAATCAGCCTTCTCTGTAACACCGATTTTGTTCCAGAAGTTTCCAACTCACGTTCCTCCAGCTCCCTCTTCAGTTCTGCAACCTTTAGTTCTTTCAACGTAACTTTCTTCGTTGCCATCTTCGTATTTATTTAATTAATTCCACTCCTGACACCAATGTCGCGTTTACGGGTTCAACAAAACTATTTATTTGAACAAACTATGTACAATTTATTTCAACACTAGACTATTTACAAGTTATAACAGCACAATTATTTATTTTAACAGTCACACGGATTAAGTAGCTTATTCGCACTTCTTCATCGACGCGGTTCGACTATACTGATCATGCCGCAGTCGTTCTCCCGTCCTATTTAAAGCGGGAAGCCGCTTCTGGTCTGTTCGAGAATAGAATATTCGCGATCCTACGGATTTACGATTAAATCATCACTCCCGATTCTTCGAGAACGTCACACTATTTTTTATTGTGAATGCGGAATAAATGCCAGTATAAAATTGGGGTTCAGGAGCGAAGACCCGTTAGGGTCAATGGGCAAATTCAGTTTTAATATTTCGATTGTGTTTTTTTTGTTCAATTTCTTTCAACGTTATTTTTTTTATTTAATTTCAGCAGTTTGTTTATCTGAATCTGCGTGTGCAAGAAGTAAACTTGTCGCACCCAAACAACCGTTTGGTGTCAAATGGGCAAACAGTTACTTTTCAACCTTAACAAAGTTTGCACAGATACTATTTTTCCGCCTGAGTAATAAAAAACAAACGTTAGAACGAACCCACATTGGCCTACACTTGCCATGCCGTCTGTAGCCCGCATAAGACTGATAAGACTCCCCAAATCAATAGTCCAAGCAAATTAGACTTTTTAGAAGAAATATATTTTCCCTTTCAAGCCTCAATCAACTAAACTCAATAAATATGCATTAATAATTATTATTATCATATCATTGAAGAAGTTGTTTGGGAATATTTCATTCGAACTCCTCCGAAACGGCTCGACCGATTTTTATGATTTTTTTTATATACCGGATGTCCCAGAGGTGTGTGGACCATCAATAACGCCCTTATTTTGAAAGATATCAAAACGGGGTTTTTGGGGGACGATAGCCACACGATACCTTCACAATTTAAAATTATTAGAAATCATATACAGAGTGTCCTAGTATTAGTAATATACCAAAGTTATGTTTTTTTTTTTTTAAATGGAATGCCCTGTATATTAGTTGGTGAATTGAAATAGCAGTTAATGGTGAGCAAAATGATATAAGGTACTACAGGTTTATTATGGATGGTTCTTGAGTTATGAAGAATTTTAGGTCAAAATTAGTGCTTTTTTTAAAAATTGCAGAGACCATTCCAACAGAGATAACTGAATACTTTTCTGTCAATATTTTTTTATAGACCCAAACTTTAATACACACTGATTGAAAGTCATCTAAATTGACATTTCTATACAGGGTGTACGATTTCGCAAAATCTATAATAACTTTAATTTTTTCAAATGGAACACCCTATATTCCATTATACCACCAAATAGCATTTTTAATAATCTTTCTGTCAATATATAGTTTGCCTCGGAAAATGTTAGTACTTTAGATAATGTTTGCAAAAAACGTAGAAAACTTTCCCAAATTGATGAAATCGTGTATTAAGATCAGATCGCCTTGGACTTGTTTTTTAGAGGAAATAATACCGTCAACTTAACACGTTGAGCCCCGGTATGAGAAACAAGAATTCGTTCCATTTGATATTCAAAAGAGTTTTTTCTACTTTGGTGTCATAATTGAGTTTTTGTGAAACTAAAAGTAGTGTCACAAAGAAACTTTTTGTGAAACTGCTTTTGGTTTTTTATCTGATACGTATTACGTTGGTATTGAGCATTTCTAACCAACTCCTGTCGAAGTTAAGCCAAGTGTGAACTTTTCAGATAAAAAACATAACTACAAACACAACTAGTACTACCTAATCCTAAATATCCCTAGAATATTTAAAAACCATAATTTTGACATTTTCATAAAACGAAGAGCTCCAAAGTAGAAAAAATAGTATATTACACTCGTTTAACGAGGAATTGTGACATTCGTTTTATTGGGGCACTTCTCGCTGCGCTCGTCGTGCCCCAAACAAACTCATGTCACAATGAAGCCTCTTGTTAAACTCGTGTAATAATGTACTATTATAATAACAAAATTAATTAAGATTGTATTTTTCCATTGAATGTATTTGTTTGATCTCCCACTAATGGCCAATGAAAATTTTGCTCGGGAAATTGTACATTTTACTGTAGATTCGTCGTATTTATGTCGAAGTATCAAAAAAGAAAATTCTTTCTTTAAGATTGTCATTTAGTGAGAGACAGATTTCTTCCTACGTTTAAGTGAGATAAAATCTTGAATGTTGGCTGCGAGATGCTGCAGCCTCGTTCAGAATAGAAGAACTAAAATGTCTGGGTCGGATTTGGTTTGTGGTATTACAGTGTCCTTTTGCTTTTGGGGACAAACGAACAACCCATGTTATTTGGAAAATTTAAAAATGAATATTGATGACCTGGGTGTCCATATTTCTTTACAATAGGGACTTTCGCCGTAATAAAGGGGTCCACTCGTGATTTACTCATAGGTCTCTGACAGAAAGTTCTCTTGAGGCACGTACATTCCTGCCGGTCTTTTTTGTTTCTGAACATTGTCGCTTGAAATTTTGATAGATCTTTGCCGCTAGAGAGCGATTTTTTGAAATTTGTAAATTTGAAAAAAGATTGCGGAAAAATGTATTGCATTGACCGCACGGAGAACGGGGTACAGTTATTTAAAAATTCTCGTTCACTGGAATCAAAATTGTTCTGATTTTTGACATGTGCAATTAAAACAGCGTGGGGATGATTCACTGTGTGTGGAGACAAGTCGTTGCAGATTTCATTCCGATTCATTAGCGACGTGTTCAATATTAACATTATTAACAATAATAACAACAATGAATTATTAATAATTAACAAATTCATAATTAACAATTATGTTTGATTTGAGGAATATGTCCTGTGAATTTTTAGCAAAATTGATTGAATTGTATTATAGATTATTTCATTCATCATCGTTTACAACCCATCTGGGACTTTTAAATTTTTGGATTGTAGTGATAATTCGATAATCCTCAATGTTCCTTTTTCAAATATGTTTTTATTGTTTATTTAATCAAAACTAAACCGGTGAAATTCAATAAAAGTCAAGTCCGCAATCAAAACTAAATTGATTTTTGGCGTGTGCAAGTAAAACCGCGCGGGGATAATTTACTGTGTGTGCAGTCAAGTCGTTGCAGATTTCATTTCGATTCATTAGCGGCGTGTTCAATATTAATAATTAACAACAATAATTAATTATTAATAATTATAAATTAATAAAATTTATTGAATTATTTTCAGTGCGGATTACAACGAAGATCAACTTCAACTTTGGTTGCATATTACAAAAGAAATATTTTTTTAAGTGTGCCTCTCCCTACTCGAAAATAGGTTCAAAGTCGAAAAATTCTAACTTTTATCGGTTCTTCGTTTATTACTATAAAACTGTGTCCTCCGTAAAAAATTAAAGCTGATAAAATTTCCTACAAAAATAACCTCTTAAAAAGGTACTGGGTTGAATCGTTCTCGAGATATGTGCCGATGAGAATCTAGTCCAAGCAAATTAGACTTTTTAGAAGAAATAATTTATAAAGTTTAGAAAATTTGGTTGTGAACCCCCAGTAGGCATCCAAATAAAAATCCGAAGAGTTCCCACTCCAGCGGGGGAGCTTCATCCACTTTTGCCGAAAAAACCGCTCCCGAACGTGACGTCATGAAGCCTTTCTGCCTTTTTCTCGTAAACGGTAACTCCGATGAGAAAAGGTTATAAGACTTATGTTCTACATTAAATTCTGCATAAAATTGGTCTCATGAAGTTTTTGCCTATCTACCGCCCACCATCCCACCAAATTTTATTTCTGTCCGACCTTTTGCGATCAAAAACACAAAAACCCCCCATTGCCTGGACTAATATGAAACTGACTGAAGTAACTTTTTATGTAATTAAATAAAGTGGCGGATAAATTTTCAAGGAACTGTTGTTGAACTCTTGTATCGAACATAAATGCAAAACTGGCGAAACTGAGAGATACGAAGGCGCTGAACGGACATGAATGGAAAAATAACTGTAAACGATTTTTTTTCTGGCAATTCCGACTTTTTTCTGGCAATTCTGATTTTTTTCTGGCAATTCTGACTTTTTTCTGGCAATTCCGACTTTTTTCTGGCAATTCTGACTTTTTTTTCTGGCAATTCTGACTTTTTTCTGCCAATTCTGACTTTTTTCTGGCAATTTCGACTTTTTTTCTGGCAATTCTGACTTTTTTCTGCCAATTCCGACTTTTTTCTGGCAATTCCGACTTTTTTCTGGCAATTCCCACATGTTTCTGGCAATTTCGACTTGTTTCTGGCAATTCTGACTTTTTTCTGGCAATTCCGACTTTTTTTCTGGCAATTCCGACTTTTTTCTGGCAATTGCGACAGGGGTGCTGTTTTGTTGCCCAAACTTAAAAAATTAAATACTGTCTACATTTTGACTATCACGTACAGGGAAATATGACCTTCTTGTTGTATGTTTCTTTAATAATAATATTAATAAAATAATAATAATAGAAGTCTCTCCAATCTGAAAATCATTCCTGCCTGCCGTAAACCACCAGAGACCCTTGCGGCTGGAATGCAGAAAGCAGTCATCTTGGGGTCGTTGCGTCTGCTCAGGGCACATGATTTACGGGATTCATAGCTACTGACCTCATGGTTTTAAGGAGTGGCAATACGAAAAAAAAACAATAGAAGTTTATTTCCAACAGACAGAATGTCTATAGTGGTCGAGCGCATAGCACGAGGCATCAATTTCAGTGATCCACGGAAGTTACCGTCTGTAAAAATTTGTTTTACTGTGGATCATTCAAATTGGTGCCTCACGCTACGCGCTCGACCACTTAAAGAAACATACTCTAAGAAGGTCATATTTCCCTGTACGTGAAACTCGAGGCCCCAATTTCAGTGATCCACAGAAAAAAACAAATTTTTACAGACGGTAACTTCCGTGGATCACTGAAATTGGTGCGTTTATCATTCATACAATCATAAAATAAGAGATACTTTCCACATTTCGAGTTTCACGTAAAGGGAAATATGACCTTCTTGGAGTATGTTTTTTTAAGTGGTCGAGCGTGTGGCGCGAGGCGCCAATTTCAGTGATCCACGAAAATTATCGTCTGTGAAAATTTGTTTTTTCGTGGATTATTGAAATTTGTGCCCCGCGTTACGCGATGGACCCCTTAAAGAAACATACTCCAAATATGCTAGACTTCGCCTCTTAATAAAGTCATTATTTATTTATTATTATTTATATGTGGACAAAAATGTGGACAGTATTTCATATTTTAAGTTTGGGTAACAAAACAGTGTCATCGTCCTACCCCTGTCGCAATTGCCAGAAAAAAGTCGGAATTGCCAGAAAAAAAGTGAGAATTGTCAGAAAGAAGTCAGAATTGCCAGAAAAAAGTCGGAATTGCCAGAAAAAAAATCGTTTACAGTTATTTTTCCATTCATGTCCGTTCAGCGCCTTCGTAGAGAGAGCTCAACTAAACACACAAAACAAAATTTATGATTACTTAGCACTCTGCGTTCCGAGAAATGAATGAGCGTCTCAAATTAGGTACGGCCATGCCTATATGCGTTTGAACCTTGCTAGTAGAAACGAAACAGATCGAAGATGCCTGCCGAAAAATTAAAGACCCAAAGAAAAAGGAGTACAGGTAGTACATTCATATAAAAGGGAAGTACATTTGCAGTACATTTCCTCCGGAGTACAGATCATAAAATAAAAGTACAAAACTTCTAAAAGGAGTACGTGTGGTCAGCTTTATTTGTTATTAAAACTGCTGTAAAAATTAGACTGTACAAAAAATTATCGTACCACGAGCATATTTATGTTAGTCCCCCGGACGGCTACCTTCCGTTCTCCATTGAAATAGCATTTTTCGGCTACAACTGACAACATTAAAAGTTATCGAAATGCATATCAGATTACTTTCTTTGCGTAGACCACGTAATCA
Source organism: Diaperis boleti (assembly GCA_963583935.1). Lineage (NCBI taxonomy): Eukaryota > Metazoa > Arthropoda > Insecta > Coleoptera > Tenebrionidae > Diaperis > Diaperis boleti. The sequence goes on along the minus strand of OY757248.1, from coordinate 36,007,841 downwards.
ATTGTATTGTATCTCTGTATTGTATTACAAATTGCGATAGGTTAGTAATCGGAAAAAAGGATTACAGAACGCTGTATAACTGCTCAATCTAAATCATCGCTTATGTTTCTCACTCACAGAGAGCAGCATATGCTGAACGACTTTTACATTACACGCTTAAAGGTGGCTGATGGTTCCTCTATTCTATTAAATCCTCTTGGGTTTTGTTCACCACTAAATTGGCTGTAACCGGATTATACTACTGTTGGAAAAGTACAACACATACTCTTCCATGTTAAAAATTTATCTAATTAAAGCTTAAATTTCTAACACCCATTTTCAACATTTCGTATTTTTCCCTATGAATCTTTTTTTGGATCATACACGTCAGATCAAAGCGTTTTTATCGCCGCTCTGAAAAAGGTGGCACATTGTGCTGAAATTCCGCTGAAATTACCATCAAAAATTCCATTCCTATATTAATAAATTTCGCGAAATGTTTGGCAAAGTCTCTTTAGCCGTAACGCCTCCATTGTACCCACCGGCGTAAAAGAGGAGGGATGTCAAAAGCAGAGCTCCGCATTGTTTCGCTTCGGTCGACGTATGAATTATCGCTGCTTCACAAAGTGAAAATTGCCCTTATGAAGAGGAGTAACATTTACCTATTCGATCGGCAAAACGGTGGTGTCAATGCTAGGTATCTAAAACACGTTTCTTAAAAGAAACGAAAAATAAGAAATATGTGCCCTTAAAAATTAATTTAAAAATATTTTAATAAATACTAAGTAGGTAATATATTTATTATTCAAGAGGCCATGCCCCAATTTCAAAAATAGAAAACAAAATACACTCACAATACCTACAAATAAATAAATTACTATAGTTTCCCATCAAATCAATACCGCGCATTAATTTCTGTAGGGGATTATTAAATTATTAATAGGTATTTATTCTATTAGAAGGTAAAGAGAAAATTTACCCACGACTTGTTTACCAACTTGTAAATACGTAAAAGCTTTCTATTATACCGTTCTCAATATCAGCCAGGCCTGCAATCAGGTGTTTAAAATTATTGTATCAAATCCTATCTTTTCAAGAGATATAAAATTCAAACCGGGCAGCTCACTCCTAAAACTAAAAAAAATCTAAATTAAACAGAAATAAAATACGTACTACGTAATTGTGCAGTATGTATTAACGGTGAAAAACAAATCAAAAAATTATAAAAAATAACATCGTGCTTTCAGTAATATTTATTAGACTGTCCAATCCTATTGGTAATTTCTAAAGAGCAACACACCACACTAACACTTAATTACACTTAAAAAATTAGGAAAATCCGGTCACCAGCACTGGTTACGAAACCTCCATAACACTAGTTTAAATATTGTAACACATGTTTAAAAACAGAGTTTCTCTCTGTGTTTATTCATTTGAGATATTCCATTAATCTTTAAAACCTCTTAGTTGTCGTAGCTAAAATTGAACTTCATTAAATCAGCATTCTGGAAAACTACAAAAAGCCGGCTAATCTTGGATAATATTCCCAAGAAAGGTATTATGATTATGATTTCGTGGTTGTGAACTTTTGAAAACACTGCCCGTAGGGTACGTAATATTTGTCAAAAAGTTTTAAGTTCGGATTAAGCTGTAATATTATAAATGGCCATTCTCGTCATTACTTCTTTATCGTCTGGATTTAAATTCGCTATACGAGATGAAATGGCCGTTAAAAATGAGAGCGACGGATGACTTATGAACTTTATGGCTATAAATCAGTTTTTATTAGCGAAGTAATCGCCGTGTAATCTTGTTGGGTTATTGATTTGGTTAAGACTGTTACTGTCGAGATTGATTAAATAAAAAACGAGATTTGTTCGTAGTAGAATTGTTAGATCGTAAATCCTTTGAGAAATAATTAATTATTATCAGGAATATTAACCTTAACTGCAAATATTAAATAATCTTAAAATACTAATTCCAGTAGATCGATCTTGCATTCTGTCCACATCCCTTTCCATTACCCGAGAACAAACTGCAGACACGCTTCCTCTTAATCAAACTTCCTTGTCTTTAAAAGTGGACGACATTTGTGCGGTAACCCACGCACTTCTGTTCTCAAAGGGTGCACTTGTGCACGGATTTATTTACAAAGGGGGCGGTTGTCTGGTAGAACCGGAATTGAATATGCTAGTGGATTCGCCAACAAAAGCGGTGTTTATGCAAATGAATTTGGTTCGGTGTCTTAATGCCGCAAAAAGTCAGAGCGTGTCTTAAGCAGAATTACACTGCACTTGAAGTTTCTTGCCGTTTATCCGTCATCATTAGGGTTTTTTGCCCGGTTAACCTCATTTGAATATTGGAACTTTGCGGTACTGTTGCGTTCGCAGATGTTCACCGGGGACGTTGCCGCTAAATTAAACAATTTTCATCTCGAATTGTCGCAGTAGAAATTCGAGTTGATGAAATGTTCAGAATCACTTTGACAAAGCTATTCTACGTAAACGTATCTTTTCACTGAAGATGTAAATAATATAATTTCTTTTATCACAACAATTTTTTAGACTTCAAATTAAGTAGAAACTTAACTAAATTAATATTGAAAATAAAAAGGTGGCACACAAAGTTAATAGCAGGGACGTCGCATGAGAGAGCAGGCATGTGTAAAACTAATTTGACACTTGCATTGTATCCTGCAAATTAATTTAATTAATCCCTCTATTTAAGATCGATTATGTCTAGGATCATAATTATAATAAAATTAATTTACCATTACAAAAATGTATCTTTCCCTAGTGGCCACAAATATATTTTTTAATATTGTAATCTTGGCAATCCTTACATGATCCTAACCTTACTTCGCTGTGTCAGGTCCAAACCGGTTTCAACGGCTGTCAATACGAATTGGGTTTTAGCGGTTTGAGCCATTTAAACAAAAGCACTGATGGCGCTTGAAGAAGACTGGAGGGTGTCTCCGGTGATCACGCGGATAAGGGGGTTCCACTTGTTTGTGCGGCGGGATTTGATTCTAGACATTTTGTGGATGGGGAGATTGAGAGTTTTGCAGGGCCAGGATATCGCGTTCTTCCTTGCCAATGTCCACACCGCGGATCACAAAGAAAAAGAACAGGCCTGTGCGAGTTGTTTGTGGTATGAGGGCGTTTGTTACGGAGGTTATTGTGAGGTTAGGGGCTTCAGTTACAGAGTCCGACGTCGGGGTGGGTTAAAATTCAGTAGCAATTTTTATACATGTGAAAAGGATAAACAAAAATACGAGTATTGACGTTTAAAATTAATTCTTTTTCATAGCCTCCGTTAATGCACCTAGCAAATGTAGCCAACTGCCGCCGAATTCCCTAAATTGTAATATTTAATTATTTTGTATAAAAAGTGGCAAAGTAGAAAAAATACTGTATGATAACTCGTTTATAAGGCATTTTGTCGCACTTACTCATTTAGGGCACTCCTGGCTACACTCGTATGACAAAATGCTTCTTATAAGTATCATAATATACTATAAATACATTGTTTATATTTTATTCAAATGTAGATAAAAATAATATACATTGGAAGTATTTACTCAATATTAATAATAATCTATGATGGTTCTATATCTTTAAAACAACACAAAAGTAAAAACAGATGTAATTTTATTTTAATTTATGCCGGAATGCGTTTTTCCAAATTTTTCTCCAGATCTTCCCTATTATTTTAAAGTGAAAAGAAAAAAGAATCCACCAAATAATGTTGTCGTTCCTATCATCAATAAATTATGATCGAGAGTGCATGCAACTATTATGATTTTTGCACTATCTAAGAAGTTTCCGACTTTCCTTTGTACATAATTGTATCGAATTTTATTTGCCTGAAAAAAACTTTTCCAGGACTATAACGAACAAAACAAAAAAAAACATCGTTCGGCACTTTCAGTTTTCCCCGAATTTCCCAATTTTCAGGGCAGATTTTCCAATTTTTATTGCCGTAAAAATCGCCAAATCGGTCTAGCGGTTCTCAAGTGATGCTCTTACCTACAAAACGCATTTCATTTTTATTATACATATGTATAGATTCGTTGAAATCCGCATCATTTGAGAACGGCTGGACCGATTTGGAATTTTTTTTATATTTGTAGTGGTCCAAGTAAGTTTTAACGGAAAGTTGCCCGGAAAACAATTTTTTCAGAATTTTCCAATATTCTGGATGGCTTTTTCCATGTTTCCTTCCGTTGGAACTCTACTTGGAGTAATTATAAGTATGTAAAAAATAGTAGGAAAAGAATAATGAACACATGCACACCGGTTTTTTTTTTAATTATAAATTTATAATTATCATAAAGATGACAACAAAAATTTCTGGATCTTCACAACCGCGCCACATACCTGGTCCAACTGTAGCCAGGAACCATGGCTCCATAAGTACAAAAAAAAATCATCAAAATCGGGCAAAAAATTTAACAAAAATTTTGATCTCGACAACAGCGCCACCTACCATGTCCAACTGTAGCGAAAAACCATCCAGGTGACCAATAAATTAATATTAAAAAAATCATCAAGAATCTGTCAGAAAATATAAATTAAAAAAAAAACTGGATTTCAACAACAGCGCCACCTACCGAGTCCAACTGTATCTAAGAGCCATCTAGGGATCCACTCAAACACACACAAGGAGGAGAAGAATTACGAACACACGGACACCGGAATTTTATAAATATTTTTAGTGAGAGATGCTTTAATACATTTTTCATATTTTATTCAAATGTAGAAAAATATACATTTGAAATATTTTCTCTTTAACAAAAAGTACTGTATAGTCATTCAGACAAATTCAATTTGCCTAGATGAAATAATAATTTTTTTATTAGGAGCAAAAGTGAGGCTGTAGGTTTGACGCGCCACGAAGAGCCACTTTTCTCCGAATAAAACATGCTATTTCTTCTTTAAACGCCGAAAATTGTCCACGAAATATAAATATAACAGTTTACTTACTTCAATGACATAATTAAATGACATGAAAACTTTTCAAAACACACGCTTTTTCAATTAAGCAGCAGACAATATGGCCATTTCTCATTGCCTATTGATGTATACAATGTTACGTTTTTCTGACGTTTGAAGAAAAAAAGATTTGTTGACAGCAGTTGAAATAATTTATTCAAAACGCTTCATCCCTGCTTCGAATGTTTAACATGAAACTATGATCGAAAATGAAAAACGACGTATTACCTTGTTTTCTAAAAGACAAAAACGAACTAATAATTTTAGCATCTATTGAGATCTAAACTGAAGAAAGGCTATCAAATAATATATAATAAAATAATAATATATAATAAAATAATAATATATAATAAAATAAATGAAAAATATTTGTAAATGCAGTGCTCTATAATTAGGTATGTCTTATTAAATTAAAGAATATAATAATATTAAAAAAAGAAAATATTAGAAATATGTATAATAAAAATAAAACACAGAAATACATATTATGATGAAGAATTAATTATTAATTTTTAGTAGAGCTTTGGCTGATGCCAGGTACAACCCTATGAATTTCTTCATCTCCTCGTTGGTGGCATTCTGCTTCTTGTGGCCCCTGAATCAATTCAAACTATATTAAATCATACCGTGAATAAATTTTCAATTTTCTATTAGAGTAGTCTATTACACCTTTGATTTCTTCCAATTTCTCGTTGCTGGAACAACTACTATATACACATAAAACTATACATCACATTAAAACTTTTATCTACTTACGTCGTGGTCGTAGTCAACACAATCACACACAATAACACAAAATCTGTAATAGTTCGGAAGCTTGGCTTAGCGATGGTTGAATTTAGACTGTCGATTTCGGATTCTTCGGGCATTGAGTGTCGCCAGGTAGGTAATGGTTCATGACCCTTTGAGCTTCCCTAACTGGTCGACAAACGTTTTTCGGGTACCGAAATCGTGTCACGCAGTACTTTAATTGTTCATTGCTATTTCCTGAGTTGCCAAACTTACCATAAAAGAAACCTTCAGCCAGATGCCAATCTAACACAATTTTTCTATTGCATACTGTTTGCTTCTCATCATGGTAATTAACAAAAATGTTTTTTTATTTAAATTTTTATCAAACTATGAGCCTTGTCAAAGATAAGCGAATTTCATTGTAATTTATTATTAAAATATTAATTATTATTATGATGCTCTACAATGTATTCAAACTTGTATTTGATAAATTGGTGATTAGTCAATTATTTTCCCATTTCAATTTAGCAAATTAATTAACGTTGAGTTTTAAATAATATACATATTCATTTTGCAGGTTTTTGCTACTTTTTTTATAAGAAAAAATATATATTAGTGGAATGACAAACGCTAATGTTTTGCCTTTCAAAAAAACTCTTAACGTACCTGCCTTATTTCAAATCATAATAACAGTATTTTTTTCCAGAAGAAACGCGTGATGATTTCATTGCCCTCATACGACCGAGATTGTTCTGGAGTAGTTCTACGAGTGAACGTTCCAGACGCCGCTTGGGTACAAATACGACGCAAAATCTCCGTCAGAAGTTGAAACTACTAAATCGGTGTGATTTGTGCGAACTGTTTGTAAATAACCGTGCCGTTATAACTAAAATATAACGATATAAATTGCAAATTAAATAGTTTCTGAGCCCGCAAACGCTACAGTTTAATCTCGTAGAGATACTTTGAAAAGAGTGCTTCCATTAGTAAAAATGCATCAAGTAACAAATTTTTAACCTTCCGTTACCAGCAAGCCATTATAATTTTCAGCGTTTCAGAATGCGACAGGCGGAAAGAAAAACAAAAGTTCCTGTCAGAACCCTTCCCCCAGACACAATTTCTTAAAGAAAGTGTTCGCTGGGTTGTTTTTCATTTTTCAAGTAATTCGTTTAAAACAAAATGATGCGCTGTAACAGGAATTTCCGTTGAAGGGCAGGTAAGTTAATGTTTGTCAAACGATGTAATCTATTAAGCTTCATTACGCTGAAACTTAATATCGCCGTTGTCTGCAGTGCATTTTAATTAAAGTAGCGAATTGATTTTGAGGATCTTTTAAGCACGAGGTTTAAGTATTCAACCCGTGAACATTGTTTTGGAAAGTTATTACAACCGAACCCATTAATATGTTGGAAATTTCAATATCCCGTTATTGAAGGTGCAGTACTGGCTTTATTAATATACATTTAGATAATGGGGAAAGCTTGATGAGCTTGGACGTTTGAAACATCCTTGCGAAATAGCAAGGCCAATCAATGGCGAATCCTGCAAAACGAAGCAACAAAAACCATAAAGAAATGAAGAAATGTGTAAGATATGTTGATAAATTATGGTCAAGTTTATATTAATAATAAAGATTTAATGAAGTAAGACAAACAGACATGCTTCTCATACAAGAGCTTGTGAACAACTGTTTTTGGTCAAATGTATAATCAGGTATATATCCTAAAACTATAACATAAAAAAGGAACAAACATTTAAAGCAGCTGTGTGGTTAATCCGTGAAATGGAACTGTTGAATAACAGAGCACTCTAGACTGAACGCTGAGGGTAGTTCCCATCGTAAATCACACAATTTATTACTTTTCGTTTCTGTTTCCAACACTCCCACTAAAAGGAATAAATCTTAACAATACGTAATTATTATCTAATTATCTATATTAAGGAGCTTAACTACTTTCGTAAAAATTGGTGTTACCAAAGGTTTAGTCAAAATATCAGCAACTTGATATTCTGACGATACATATTTGACAAAAATGTTACCTCTGTTACATTCATCTCGCACAAAATGAAACCGTACATCTATGTGTTTCGTTTTCTTGTGAAATTCCGAATTTTTCGAAAGCTTAATTGTGGATTGATTATCCACATTGATTTCTACAGTTTTTTGTGATAAGCCTAGTTCGTTTACAAAAAATTTAACCCACAAAGCTTCTTTCGTACCTAAAGCTAGAGCAATAAATTCAGCCTCAGTTGTTGACTGAGCTACGACACTTTGACGTTGACTAGCCCACGTAATAGGACCGCCACTGCACATAAACACATATCCACTTGTCGACTTTCTGCTATCAACACATCCCGCATAATCGGAATCGGTAAAACCGCACACACACACATCACTGGCGCTGTAGGTAATTCGGTAGTCCATGGTGCTCTTCAGGTATCGAAGAATCCGCTTCACAGCTAACCAATGTTCGTCAGTCCAATTGTTGAGAAAACGGCTGACCTGGTTGACGGCGAACGTGATGTCGGGACGACTCACGGTACTTAGAAAAATTAGGGAGCCGACCGCCTCTCGATAGGGTTGATTCTCATTTTTCTGATTATTTTCTTCCGGTTTTCTCAGGTAGACTCCTGGTTGAGCTGGAACTCCCACTGGATTTGCATCCTTCATATTGAACCTTTCGAGGATTTTTAAAATGTACGGCTTTTGGTGTAATGTTACAACCCCCGGTACATTTTGTTCAATTTGCATGCCGACAAAATGTTTTAAGCCGCTTTTCTTTTCCTCGACGGTGACTTTAAAATGTTGCTTTAAAGACTTCATCAGACTGTTTATGGCCGTATCTGATTTCGAAAGGACAAGGCCATCGTCGACATAGAGAGCTAAATAAACTTTACAATGTCCTATTACTCCAATAAACACACAGGGATCACTTTTGAGACTCTTAAAGTTGAATTAATTTAAAAATTTCACGAATTTTAAGTTCCAACACCGTGGTGCCTGTTTTAAACCATAGATGCTTTTGTTTAACTTACATACAAAGTCTGAATGTTCGTCATCAATAAATCCAAGGGGTTGGTTCATATATATATCCTCCGATAACTCGCCATACAGGAACGCCGTTTGTACGTCGAATTGTGCGATTTTTAACTGATCTTTAGCAGCTAAAGCTAAAAGCACACGAACTGAATCGTATCGCACTACCGGGGCAAATGTTTCTCTGTAGTCAATGTCTTTTTCTTGTGTGAACCCCCGAGCAACTAGACGCGCCTTATAACGAATTATTTTTCCATCAGAATCGGTTTTTAAACGGTACACCCACTTATTATCTACAAGTTTTGCATTACGCGGTAAAGGCACTAAGTTCCAGGTGTGGTTTTCTTGTAAGGCATTCATTTCACTTTGCATTGCCGCTTTCCACTGGTTAGATTCACTACTTTTTAATGCGTTAAGTTAAGTTCATACGTTTGTGGTTCCAATGTGACACAGTATGAAACATACGGTCCGTAAAAATCGGGACGCGCGAGTGTTTCTCGATTTCTCAAATTTCTTCTTTCGATTTCGGGTTGTGCTTCGACTTCGACCGGTATTTCAGGTACAACTTCCTGATTTTCTTCAGCGTTGCTTTCGACATCTGGGATTTCTTCATAATTGCCAAAAGTTAAAGTCAATTGTTACAATTTGATTTTGCCGCGCATTCACCACCGCTGGAACGCATCTACGTAGAGATAACCGGCATATACAAAAAAACGATAGGTTTTGCAGTACCGGCGAGATTCTTTCTTTTTCGTTCGAGACTTTAACGAGTACACGTTCAACGAAAAATTACTCCTGGTAAAAGGGATTGCGTCCAGGAAAAACGCGTTAGCAGTTAAGTATCGTTGAATGTGGGTTATTTCTATAACTAATCGCTTAAGCGGATAAATCGTTAAAGGTTGAATTTTCGGAAAGAGGTAAGAGAAACCATTTTATTGCGTGCAGACCTTGACTATTTTCTTTAAATCAGATAGGCAAATTCACCAGCACTTATACTAGGATTATTGTACCACCATCAAGGGATTTTGGCTGTGGAAATTCTTTCCTGAACGCACATAGTTTAGTTCACGTGGAAACTGGTGAAATTTCCCAAGGACCCGCAGGAGTTGCAGATTTACAGACTCGCAGGATACGCCAGAAAGTAAAAGTAAGGTGTCAGGACAGCTCCAAAACTAGCATATTAATCAAGAAGATAAGTAATAGACGATTTTTTTTATTGTATTTTTTTGTGTTATCAATTCACCTAGTTTTTGTTATATTAGCGTTCACTTAAATTTTGTAAGTTCAGTAATCTCCTTAATGTAATTTTAACCTAGGTAAAGAGCCATAGTCACTATTTAACTTGTCTTATTTTTAATTATTTTCAACGTTCATTTCGTAATTTATTGTTTAATTCAACTTGCTATTCTATTCAGTCATTATAATTTCTATTTTACCACGTTATTTAATATTGTATAATTGTTGGAAGTATCTGTATTATTTTTATTTGTTCATTATATGATTTTGGGGATTTAGCTGTATTTCTTGTGTCACCATCCACACTTCTCAATTTTGTCAGAGCATTACAGCAATTTAGGTTGTAATACAATTTAACTTCATCAGTTGTTGTTGTTTCACGTACATCTTTTTCGTTCAAGACAACATTACAGCTGGTTTCTATTTTCTTCTTTTCTGGATCCCAAAGTCTGTAGTTTGTCGAATATCCATCGTAGCCAACAAATATTAATTTCTTTGCCTTTTTATCGAACTTCTTTCTGAATTGTGATGGAATGGACATGTAAGCAGTGCATCCAAATATTTTTAAGTGATTTAATTCTGGTTTTCTTCCAAACCAACCTTCAAACGGTGTAATCGATCCACAAAGGGTTGATACAGTTCTGTTTAGTACGTAAACTGCTTGCTGTACTTACAGCTTCTGCCCAAAGTTCGTTGGATACATTTTTATTTATCATCATTGATCGAGCACTTTCCACAATAGTACGCATTTCGCGTTCAGATCTGCCGTTTTGTTGCGGTGTGTAGGGAGCGGAGCATTCGTGCACAATACCTTCTTTCTTCATAATTTCTTGAAATTCGCGATTCATGTACTCTCCCTTTCCTTGATCACTTCTCACAATTTTTACTTTATTTCCGGTTTGTTTTTCAGTAAAGGCTTTGAACTCTTTGAATTTATTAGTCACTTCAGATTTATGACGCATGAAATACACACTTTTGTATCCGGTTTTGTCGTCTTTAAACAAAACAAAGTATCTTGAGCCTCTTGGTGATTCAACGCTGATTGGCCCGCAGACATCTGTGTGAATTTTCTCGCCAGGTGCAAAAGCTTTTTCGTGGTTTGAACTTTTATGTGAACTTCGCGCTTGTTTGCCGAATCTGCAACTTTCGCAAAAGAATTCTTCAGTGTCGCTGACTTCTAAACCGATGGCTGCCTTATTTTTGGCTGTATTGATGATAGATTTAAAATTCACGTGACCCAGGCGATCATGCCATAGCTGCAGCGATTCAGTTTTTGTTAGATTACACTCAATCTGGGCAGGAACTTTGAATTTCATCACCCATAAATTATTTTCGCGAACACCGACACATGAGATTTTACCGGATTCTTCTCGAAATTCACAGTGGTTTTTAAACGCGTGGTGCGAGAAACCGCGGTTCACCATAACACCGACCGAAAACAAACTTCTCTTCAAAGCTGGTACATACAGTACGTTGTTGAGAGTCCTGTCGATCCAATTTCCATTTACTTCGGCCTGGATTTTGATCATCCCAATTGCTGTTGCTGGAATTATTTTGTCATCAGCGATTTTGACGTGTTGGGGTGTTTCAAGCGGGTTTAGATGATCGAACCAATTTAATTGATTTGTCATGTGGACGCTTGCTCCGGAATCACAGATCCACTGAAATTGGTCTTCATCTTTGCTGGTCGCATACATTGCTGAAACGTCACAAAAATAAGCGGAGGCCGAACTGGAGTTTTCTGCGTGACTCTTTTCTCTCTTCCTATATTCTTCTGCTTTTAAGCGCTTTCTGCATTCTCTAGCCCAGTGACCTTTTTTCTTGCAGTAGTTACAGTTCGTCTGCTTCTTTATTTCTTTCAATCCAGAATCTTGGACAAATTTCTTCCTAATCTGAGCTTTTTCTAACTTCGCTTCGAGTGCTTGGACTTGTAGAGCTAGTTTTGAGCTTTCATTCTCGTCGATCGTCATTCGCGATTCTTCTTTTAGCAATCGAGCAGTCAAATTGTCGATTGTTTGTTGAGGTGTTGCGACGGAATCCCAAGCGGTACGGAAAGCATTGTACTTTCCAGGAAGACTATTTATTATTTTCGAACAAACTGCGGTATCACTCAACGTTTCACTGACATTTGTTAACTGTGCTCTTAGTGATTCTATTTTAGACAGGTGATTGGCAATCTTGTCATTATCGGCCATTCGATAGTCATAAAATTGCTGCCACAGTAGTTCCCGAGATATTTCCGTTTTCTGCTCGTGGATTGAAATGAGTTTTGCCCACATTTCCGCAGCATTCTTGCAGTTTACTAAGTACTGCAGCTGATCTTGTGTGATGGAGCCGAGGAGAAGAACTTGCGCTTTTGAGTTTTTCTTTTCCCATGTATTGATTGCTGCTTCATTTTCATCTGTTGGAACAGGTCTTACTTCTCTTCCTTCGACGACATTCGTCAAGTTTTCCGCTTTTAATATTATAGAAATGCTGAACTTCCACAGCTGGAAGTTGGAACCATCGAATTTTGTGATTTGACTCACATCTATTTTCACAGAAGACATCGCGTCGCGTTTACCGAACCAACTACACTTTTTAACTCGTACGACACGGATAACAATTCAAATAAACTTTGACCTTACAGTGTTATGCAAACTGGGCTCATAACCTGTTGATAAATTATGGTCAAGTTTATATTAATAATAAAGATTTAATGAAGTAAGACAAACAGACATGCTTCTCATACAAGAGCTTGTGAACAACTGTTTTTGGTCAAATGTATAATCAGGTATATATCCTAAAACTATAACATAAAAAAGGAACAAACATTTAAAGCAGCTGTGTGGTTAATCCGTGAAATGGAACTGTTGAATAACAGAGCACTCTAGACTGAACGCTGAGGGTAGTTCCCATCGTAAATCACACAATTTATTACTTTTCGTTTCTGTTTCCAACAAGATAAAAAAAGAAAATTCCTCTATCAAATAAAAAGCAGAACATGTGCACCAGAGCCAAGACTGAGTAAGTTTACATACATTAAGGTAAGAATTAAAGGAAATAGAAAAGAAGAACAAGAAAGAAATGCACAAACAACAAAAGAAAAAGAAAAAAGTCTTCACAGAACAGTGACATATATAAAATAAATAAAAAAAGGCGGAAGAGGAAAAAAGTGAACGATTGATAGGGACAGGTACAGAAAACACAACCAAAAACTTGCTTTGAATTTATTACCTAATTATTGTCCAATATATCAACATTTCGCTTGTCGAACACCCTGTATTACTTTCTAAGTAAATTCAAACTTCTGAAACCCACTGGATGCTTCCAGCCACTTACGACGTTATCAAATTGGTATCTAACAACGGACACTGCTCGCCTCATGCATGCATAATTATTATTCCACCCTTTCAAAGCAAGTGAAACACCACTGTTCTCTACGTACTGCTTTGTAAAGTTCCAAAAAAACAGATTTGTAAATGTCTCCTCAGGCATTATAAAATTTTATTAAATTATTATATTTCCATCCAAAATTTCTCTGGGACCAACAATTTCTCCAAATATTACAATTGCCAATTTTCCTTTGTATAGAGCTTTTTATAAGGCTATGTAATAAGTAATAAAACGCTTTCAAGGTTTATAATATTTTCATGCTATTACCTCAATTTTCTTATAGATACAAATTTTGCCTCTCTACATATACACTTTAATTTAAGGCTAATGTTAGTGATTCCCTCCTTCGCACACATTTAGCACGCTTCCGGTACGAAATTTGGTCGCTTGAAGCATCTTAAAGCCTCATCAAACTTTCTTGATTATTCCATACATTCTACACTCGAAACATTCGACCGACACATAAATTTACGATAATACTTTCCTGTCTCCGACAGGTTGTTATAATTCACATGTTTTCACCCCAAGTGTGCATACGACTTTAGTTGTCAGGGAGTTTGTAACCTTTTAGATACACATATTTTTTTACTTACTAATATAACAATATGTCAACAAGCGGCTTTTCCTGCATGGCCAACTTTTACAAATTTAGTTTTTGATCTCTCTGTACTAAAGTAGCTTGTACTCTCGTCTTCAGTGCTTCACACAAATAGACTTAATTAAAACGACGACGAAAAGATAAAAACACTTTCGCTAATTAAAGCCCCCAATGCTCTTGAAACTTGGCGATTTTTCGCCGTACTTTCAGCGAGATGAATCTTACTGCTCATTCGAATGCAATGAGAGCTCGCAGTTTGCGTAATTTGAATTTGATATCACAACTCCAACAGCACTTATTTACGATTTCTGAGAGCGAAAGCGCAATGCGGCGAAGCAACTATTATTTTTTGTCAGAGCCGGACTTTATCAATTTTGCCGTTGAAATATTGGCTGTCACTTTGCCGATTCCGTATTCAAAGACTCAAAAAATGTATCAATATAAAGTGAAGCATAAAATATCCGTTGCACGTCCTTCCGCCGCCGCAGCGGTTGGAATAAAGCAGAAACTAAAAAACAACAATAAATTAATGAGAAGTGGTGAGGAAAACGATGGACTATGTATTTAGAGCAGTGGGTCGTGCATTCTGCTGTGCTGAAAATATATTTCGTCACATTTCTGAAGCAGTTATTTATTAGTAATATAGACGCAAAGCAAAAAATATTTTGCCACTGCATAAATCTAAAAATAATATGAAGGGCATCACAAGACAACATAAATGTAAGACCAATGAGAATTCTAAAAATATGTTCCTATTGTAATTTAATTTTATTAAAGTTTGTATAGATTGACTAGAATCATTTTAAATTTTAATGAATTCTACTCAAGATTTACCTAATAATTAGTTAATTTAATTTTCAATTTAAACTTCCTCGACTTCCGGACTTAAAAGCTGTAATATTTCCATTTTTTTTTATTACAAATATTTACGATTGGCGATAAAAGATTGTATGCACCACGTCAGTAAAGTGTTTTTCGAACTCGCCTATTACTCGTCCCGCTCGGCCCATAATCTCAGACTCGTTCGATAAAGAGTCACTTTACTGACTTGGTACATAAATATATTGAATTCTGAATGAATTCTTGCTGTGAAATCATAAAAAAATTATGTCTACCCATTTTTACAAAAATTAATTGAAAACGGAGCTCACATTATATAGATACGTTTTATTTAATGATGAACCTAGAGAATATTTACACAATAAAAGTAGTGAAGTTTATTGAGCATTGAATATGCTATTGTACATTTTTATTCTAATAAAGAATAATGTTTTTAGGTTATACATTCAACCGTAAATCATATCCACAACCCAACGAAACAATTAAACGGTAAAATAAATAATCAAACAATAACCTGGTTTTGTGTTTGGCTTTATAGATTTTTGTTTATTTATAGAATTGTACTACGAGTCCTGGGAATAGCTAATTTGACGCAAGAGTAGGCACACTTTATCACTAAATAGGTTCTTTTCCAAGTTTGGTTTGGTCTACGTCATTATTAAATTTTGATACTTTTTGACGCTTCAAACCACTGTGGCTCACTATCGAACACCATTCGGTAATTATTCTTACATTGCTTCTTTTACAATTCCAACCAAATATTGAAGAGGCAATTTTAATTAATTAAGACAATGAAATTTTTCAAACATTTTTTAGTAAACTAAAGTGCGTCCATTTAACATGAATTATTTCGAAACGCAAGATATGTGGCTTTAAAATTTACGCGAAAACCGATTGAGAACCGCCGGTGGTTTTTGGCAGTCGGAAAAGGTTAATCAATAAAATCCGCGATATTTACAATAGTTTGTATCGTAAGTCGTGAGTTTTGAGTGCATCGCTGAGTGCCATTAATTTTTCCATTTTACATACATTATGTATTTTTTAATACCGTCAAAACTATATAATTTGAGGTTTAAATATCTACTACACTTCGGGAATCACACTGCACAGACGAAGATACCTGAATGCTGATGTTTCAATGTAAATTACATCACTGATCAATGTGCGTCAGCCCATTTAACATCAGCATCAAACTCATTTAGTCAAAAACGTTTTTGACTAAAACTGTTTGGAAGGGAGCTGATAAAAGAATCAGTGTAATATCCAAAATATTGTCTAAAAGAAAGATAAGCACAGTTCAAACTGAAACTCACAATTTTACCCAACACTTGTAAAGCTTCTACTTTCTTAACCGACTTCAAAAAAAGGAGGTGGTGCTTAATTTGGTTGTAATTTTGATGTGTAGCATCTATAGCCCCGACATGGGAGTAAAACCGATTCGAATGTCGTCACGTAAAACTGCGTCACCCCCTCTCCGTCCGCGCTCCCTTTTTTCATGTGTGTGCGAGGAGCTCGTGTCTAAGTAATCTCCAAAACTTCTACTTATCCGATTTCAAAAATTCTTTCACAAATATTTAGAATGGACGTTCAAGGTTGACATGATCTGTATATTATCCCGTTAAAATAAAAGGGCTTTTTGTGGAGATTACTTTTGCAAAGTAACTCGACGAAATATCGGTTGAACCGCGAAAGCTGCCTTAACGATAAGAGATATACGAATGATTTCTATAGAAAGGCCCATACAAAAGTCCGCAACGAGATATATCTATATTAATTCACAAATTGATCAAATATGACTATCCTCATGTGAAAACGAATATACATACTGCGCGCGTGAGAATCCGAATATCCGAAAACATTTATTATTGTTTTCAAAAGAACATTGTTTGAAGTGCTTAAAGAATTTAAATTAATTTTTAATTAAGTAATCATTTCATTAATACCGTCTCATGCACCTTCAACAGCTACAGAAATCACTGAAAAATACATGAAATAATATTCCAACTACATTGTAAAAATTCTGTATTAAAGATATATCTACATATTTGTATATTATTATAATAAGAATAATAAGAAATAGTAAATTGTTTCATTATTAGCAAAAGGTTTGACAAAAACAGACAAGCCGAAAATATTTCATTTGATAAAATTGGACGAGAGGCGTATAAAGTAATTTCAAGGTTACTTTATAAGCCGCTAGACGACTTTGTCTACCATGGCAGAGAAATGGCCATTTGTCAATACCTATTGACGTATACAATGGCACGTTTTCCTGACATTTGAAGAAAAAAATATATTTATTTTATTAACGAAACTGTTTTTATTTATTTGTCTCCATTATTTATTTATTGGTTTTCTTTGACGTCCCATGACGGTTTTATTTTCATCTCAAAAAAGGAGGAGGTTCTATGTTTGGCTGAATGTTTTTTTGTTATGTATGTTCACCGATTTTTTCGTCAATTGTGGGTATACTCCTGAAATAGTCCCATTGTCACCAAGTCCGGATCTGAAGGGGGGATATTATGGAAATCAAGGGAAATTCTCAAATTTTTCCTTTTATAGTATGTTCACCAATTTCTTCGTCAATTGTGGACCGAAAATTGAAAATTTATTTAATTTTTGTAAGGGTATACTCCTGAGGTGGTGCCATTGCCACCAAATCCGGATCTGATGAGGGGATCCCTTAGAAATCGAGGGAAATTCTAAAAGTACAAAATATCGAAGATACAAAATATCGAAAATACAAAATATCGAAAATACAAACTATCGAAAATACAAAATATCGAAAGTACAAAATATCGAAAAGCAAATCATCAAAACTACAAAATATCGAACAATAAAATATCGAAATACACGGAAAAGTAAATTTTTACTCAATCTGCCCTGTTCACATTTTCTCGTTGAGTTTGTCGTACAGGGAAATATGACCTTTTTGGAGTATGTCTCTTAAACGAGTCGAGCGCGAAGCGCGAGACACCAATTTGAATGATCCACGACTAAACAGATCTTCACTCTGCCTGTACACAATTCGAGTTTCAGGTACAGAGAAATTTGACCTTTTTGAAGCATGCTTAAAAAAAATTGAAATTTTTACCTGCGACATTTTGTCCTTTCAATAATTTGTTTTTCGATAATTTGTACTTTCGATATTTTGTTTTTCGTCAAATTGTGTTCAATATTTTGTAATTCGATAATATTTCCGCCCCCCTTACTAGGTCTACCCATCACTTAAAATTGTAAAAATAATTATCTTTAAAAAAAAGAAACCGACTTCAAAAACCGAAACATAACTAAGTACATGTAATTAATGTACAAGTACAAGTAATGTACAAGTAATTATTACATTGTGCTACCTACTGATCTGTTTGAAGTCGGTGACAAGCCAAAGAGGTGGACAAATTTGTAACCTATTGTCATTATACAAATATATCAACAAGGCCGTTTGGGTTGTTTTGCTCAACACGAGGGTGGGGCATTCCGGCCCGCGCGCGGTGAAACTTGCGATGTGGCGGGAGCGGACAGCCTATCTATCTACTACCTATTTATTTGGATTGGCACCGACTTCAGACAGATCAGTAGGTAGCACAATGTAATAATGCATGTACTTAGTTATTTTTCGGTTTCTTTTTTTAAAAAAAAAAGCTAATTATTTTTTAGTGATTTATTTTTATGACGGAACTCCGTCATTTATAAACCGATTTGGAAATTTATTTATTTTTTATTTGTTTTACTTGCTGCTGGTAGATGAATAGCAATACATAACTTTTTAGATAACTTTATTATTAAGATCGACATGTTGATAGATAATAAGCGACAATATGACCTATTTCTTTAGTGGAGTCAACAGTTTTAGCCTGTCATCTGCAGACGTATCATCAATTCCGAGAAATAACCCTAGAGCTGAATTTTCCCCGAAGAGGTCAAAGTTTTTCCCCAGAGAGAAATCTGGCATCTCGATATCATTAAACCGCACATCCTGCAAATAAACTTGTATAGCCATAAAATTGAGCGACATTTTGTGTATGTACATTTCTGTCAACACAGCAGTTTTGTGTGGGTTTTTTTAACGACTTATAATAAAACCGGGTTTGATGCAAACAAGCGATTAAATTAATCAATAATAATTATCATTATGTAAGATCATAATAAATTGTGATTATTTTTACAATTAGAAACGGCTGGAACATAAATTTCTGCTTCCAGATATGGTCTGAAAAGGTTGTCCACTATCGATTCTATCAAGATCGAGTCCACACCCACTCATCTGGGTAAACTTTACAAGTTGGTCGAAAACGCGGTTGACGACTACTGTTAAATTTATTGCTAAATTAATTCAACGATAAATTGCGTCTTTATGGTGCAAAGGTGTGTGTCTCTGATGTCGTTAAGTCGGGGCATGAAAAATACATGAACAAAACATAATAAGACATAATGTTGTTACTACTTTTTCAACCATATTCACAGTCGTCTGAAGTCATAAAATTGCGTGCAACGACATACAGATGATCTACACAATAACAAAACAATTTTTAGACTACATTATTTATAAACATAAATAAAAAAAGTTTTATAAATTCAACCGATGCTTAATGGGATTAATTCAAATTGTGATAGGATAGAGATTTTTCAAAAGGCAATAATTTATTTATTTGGCGTAGGGTGTTTACTAAATTGATGTTTACTCAAACATGAAAAAAGAAACTTCGGCTGCTTAACTGTAAATATACCAGAATAAGGAAAAGCCCTTCTTGAATCATGGCCCTCATTCTTGTTCTTGTTCGTGTTAGTTTCCAATGAAACATATCGGTCAAGAAATAAAATATTCCATTTCGCATATAACATCCAGAAAGAGGTATTTAAAATCGTCTTGAATGCGGACGACATTGTGCAATTGTGTGTACTGTTGGATAATTCTTTAAAGCTTTCTCGAGTTTGCTACGCCTTGAAAAAGGCTTTTCAACAACAAAAGGATTCCGGAGCCATTATTAAGCCGAATCTCGCACGAAGAACTTTTGTTTTAAGACATCAAGCCCTTTTGACAAAGTAAGCTCATTCAAATACCTGGACATGCGGATCTGGTAGAGTCGTTTGTAGTTTCTATAAAACAAAGAACAGCTACATTAACAGAATAAAGGAAATTAACATGATACAACGTTAAGAATTTGGGGCTCAAGTTCATTAAAATCACGCACATTAATACATTTATATAAGAACATTTTAAAATTTGGATCGATATGTTAAATTTTTAAATTTTGGAAATAGCAAACTTAAAATATTGAAATGCAAATCGAAGAAATATTTGAAAATTTTGAATTGTTGAAAGTCTGAAATTCTTGAACTATAAATTGTGACATAAACTAGCAACTCTCGAATTCCTGAATTTTCAAATTTTTGGCCTATGAAATTTTGAATTTCGACTTTTGAATCGTAGTTCATCTTTGAGGAGTTTTAATCTCTGATTTGGAAATGTTTAACTGTTGAATTTCCAATTCCTGAGTTGCCAAAATTTTAAAACGTGAAATCTTGAATTTCTGAAATTCGAAATTCTCAATTCTTGAATATTGAAATACAAATCGAAGATGATCTTAGATGTTCAAATGTTAAAACGTAAAAATCTTTAATTTGAAAATATTTAATGGTCGAAATTTAGAATTTCTGAATTCACAAAATGAAGATTTTCCTAAATTAGCATTATTTGAAGTTTCAGTTCCCTTTAATATTTGAACTTGTTAATTTTGAGTCGTTCAACTATTTATTGCTGAAATTTAAAAATTTTAACCTATGAAATCTTGAATTCCAGAATTCCGACTTTACAAATTATGAATCGTAGAGATCCTGAATTTGAAAAATTTTAAAGTTGAAGTTGAAAGTTTAATTCCTAAAATTAGTGAAACCCAAATTCGCAATTTTTAAATTATTGGAAAATTGAAATTTAAGTTAATTTAATAAAATTCGATAGGAATTTTGAATTTCTGAAGTATACTGTATAGCAAAATATCAAATGCGTAATTAGGGAAATTTGAACCATTGAGATCGAAAATTCTTGAATTTTCAGTTTTTGAACTCTTGTCTCAAGAGACTCAATTTCAAATTTTCCGTTGTTGAAATTTTGCTGTCGTGAATTTTCAAATTTTGAAATTGGGAGTTCCTAAATTTTGAGTCTTTCAAACATATTGTTCAAGTTTCTAATTTTTATTTCTGTAAATTTAATAACAAATTTTTAAATTTAAATTTTATATATATCAAGATTTGATTGATGAAATGTATTGAACTTATAAATTTTAAATCGTTTAAATTTTTCTCCAAATGTAAATTTTGAACAGTTCTACTCTTAAATTGTTAAATTCTCAACAATTTCATCAACATTTAACGATAAACATTAAAGCGATAATTAATAGTAGTATTTTTCTTCAAACGTCAGAATTAATTAATTAGTTAATTTTTCTAATTTTCATGTTAGTTTCATTTTTTTACAAATAAAATCAATTTTGGTAATTTAGGGAATTTTGTTAAATTTTGATTTTTCTGTACCTGAGGTATACTACTATAACCTCAAAATCACACCGACATTTCGAAATTACGTTCAGTGTGTATTACCAATGGAAAAAAATCTAGATTTTGGATGCGTTTTAATGCACTCAAAATGAATGCGTTAATAGCTTTGTTACGATAGCAAATTAGCAAATTGTCCAATTCCAGCATATATACTTCAGTATGTATAAAATATTCAAGTGATCATTTCTTTTTGTGCGTTTAACGTATACATAATTGCAAATTTATTTTCACAGTAATTTAGCAATTAAGAATATTATTTTCTTAGATATATTAAAGAAGAGTATACAATAGATAAATAAGAAAGTTTTTCGATAGGCAATACAAACGAGCCATTCTAAAACTGGAGGGATAGAAGTTGCCGATTCGTCCTACACTGAAAATAATATGAAAGAAATTTCCGCTGAGGGGACCGTACAGCAGACTGAAGTTACAAGAGGTCGACACTGCAACCTACATTCAAAGACTTCTCGTTTCCAACTGCCTACGCTGAGGGAAATATTTTATCCGTCACTACAAGAACCACTTTCCTTAATGTAATTGTTCATAATTCCATCACCAGGTGCAATTTTCCTTCATCTACGTTAGGAGAAATCTTAGTGGAAATAGCAGACGCGACCTATCAAATTTAAAATAGTGTTATATATTACAGTTAAAAATAGTACTGGCAAATATCACATATTGCAACAAACGTGGCCCCTCAATGACTCATTGCTGCGACGTGTTCGAGATTATGACATCATCAATGACTGTAACGTTCTGGAGTTACTACTACAACGGACTAGAAATAGTGTGACATCATCTTATGGAATATCCGCCACACATCGAGAGCTCGATGATGTCATCAATGGAACTAACTGGAGGCGCCTAGAAGGATTCAGCCGGTATATTTTTGAAGTACGTTCCAGCGAAAGTCTAGTTGCATCAGTCGATCTCCGGATGGACAGTTGCCTTTATCTATCCGGAGTACCGCGCGATGCATTAATAAATAGACGAGCCGGTTTACGTGACTTCTAAACAGTGTAAATACTGTAAATATTGTAATATAGTAGTGTAAATAAATTGTACATATTGTTTAAATAAACTATTTGCATTACCAACCAGAACCAATATCAATTCATGAAATCCTTGCAAAGGAGATTCCAAAATTTTCAAGCGCAGCTTTTGATAAATAATAATTAATATTCGAGTCAAAATTCGCGTTTTCAATGTAAATTCCTCAAAAATTCCTTGTCCGCTCCCTAAAATTTTCACAAATTCCATAAATATTATCAATAAATCTTTATTTGCCCTACGGGCTTTCTGATTCCTATACATATACAAGTAAACTTAACAGTTATAATAATAAAAAAAACTAAATAAAATTCTCTATTTCTTCTCCCCTCCCCTTTCCTCTTCTCCCTTCTCCCTCCTCTTCCATACCTCTTTCATCCATTTAATTTCCCTTTCATCTACATTCAGTATTTCCTCTCTTTCTTTCCTCTCTCTTTGTTTCATCTCACTGCACTCGTTCCACATATGCTCAATCGTCTCTCTTTCCTCATAGCACATTCTACACATTCTTCCTCCATCTTCTGCCCAATACCTATTTTCCCTCTCTTCATTTCCGCACCTAAACCTCGCCATTATCTTTCTTTCTTTCTCGCTCTCCCTCCCCAAATACTTCGGTACTTTTCTTTCCTCTCTTGTCTATCCGTATCCTTATCTCTTTCACTTAGTTTTACATTCATCCACACGCCTCTTTCTCTCAGTCTCCCTATTTCTTTGCTTGCATACCCATTCCTCCTGTAGTAATTCTCCCTATCATACTCCTCTGAATTCTTCTTTTTTTTCTCTCCAGCACTCCTTTAGTATCCTACATTCTTTCCTCCCTTCCATCCTGTCTTCGAACTTGACCGCTCTTTTTCCCGCTTTCACTCTCAACCTATTCCTCTTGCATTCTTCTCTCACTATGTACCCTGGCGTTTCTCTCTCCACCCCTAGCACCCACCTCAGATATTTCTCTTGCACCCTCTCTATCTCCTCTTGTTCTTTCCATCCCCAGATCTCTGCTCCGTACAACAACACGCTTTCAATAAGACTTTCAAACATCATCATTCTCCTCTTAAAATCGCCTCCCCACCTTCTCTCTCCTATTCCCCATACACATCCTATCACCTTGTTCGCTTTTCTTGCCAGTTCTCTAATATGTGTCTTATCTGTGGCTCTTCCATTGAACAGTATTTGAATTCTTTTACTTGTTCTATTACTTCTCCCTCCCACCTCCAATCACTCTCTTCGTTCTTCCTCTTTCTCTTATTGAACACCAGCATTTTTGCTTTTTCTACATTCACTTCTAGTCTTTTCTTCTTCACATATTTTCCTAAACTCTTTATCATTTCCTTCATTTCTCTTTCACTCTTTGCCACCATTACCACATCATCCGCAAACGCCAGACTCCACACTTTTTTTCTACCCACCACACACCCCCCCGCTTGTGCTCTCTCTAACATTCCGTCCATATCTGCCACATACATCGTGAACAACAAGGGGCTGAGCGAGCAACCTTGCCTCACTCCGTTTGTTGTCACAAACCATTCACTTTCCCTCTCCCCTACCTTCACTTTACTTTTTGTCTTCTCATATATCTCCTCCACCTTTCTTACCAGCCATTCATTTACCCCTTTCTCCCTCAGGCACTCAAACATCCTCTCCCTGTCCACCTTGTCAAAAGCCGCCTTGAAGTCTACAAATAATGCATACACCCTCCCCCCTTTCTTCTTTAACTCACTCTTCGTCAAATGGTCCAGGATGTATACATTATCCATAGTTCCCCTCCCCTCTCTAAATCCTGCTTGGCTGTCTGGTAATGCTCCCTTTTCCTCTATCTCTCTGCTCATCCTTTCATTCAGAATTGATGCATACAACTTGTACCCTGTGTTTAGGAGAGTTATCCCTCGGTAATTTTCTACTTTATTTTTCTCCCCTTTTTTGTAAATGGGGTAAATTACCCCTCTCTCCACCCTACCGGGAATCCTTCTCCTCTCCACACCCCATTCATTACCTCCACCAGCCTCTCTAGCACTCTTCTCGTCCCATACATCCACGACTCATTCTGTATTCTATCTCTCCCTGGTGCCTTCCCTTTCCTCAGTTTCTTCACATGCCTCTCCACCTCTTCCATTGTAATTTCTTCTCCTTCAGGTTCTACTCGGTTTCTCTTCGTCTCTATTTCCGTTTTCTTTTTTTCCTTTTCTCCCTCCAGCAGCCTCATGAAGTACTCCTCCCACTCATTCATCGTTATCTCCTCGCTCCCATTTTCTTTTTTCTTTCTATCTCTATTAATATACTTCCATACCTCCTTCTCTGTTCTTATTGCTTTTATCTCTTCCTCCTCTCTCTCCTTCTTCTGCCTCTTCTTCTCCCTGCATGTCTTTCTGTATCTTCTTTTCGCTTCTAAAAAGCCACTTCTGTTCCCTTTAGTCTTTCTCCACTTTCTTAGTTCTTTTATTGCTTCCTTTTTACGTTGCTCACATTCCTTGTCCCACCATTTATTCTTTCTTTTTGTTCCTCCACCTCTTACTGTTATTTCTCTTTTTGTCGCTGCTTTTTCCAATATTTCTACCAATTCTTTCTCCATTTTCCCTACTTCTTGTTCTTTAAATCTTGCTTTTTCCAGTCTTCTCTTATACTCTTGCACCCCTTGCTCGTCCCATATTCTACTTATCACCTTCCGCATTTCCTCTATTTATATATCTATACTTATCTCCATAGGCAGATGGTCTGACTCTACTCTTTCCCCTATTCTGAATTCTTCGACTTCTTCCCATGCTTCTTCGTTTACTATTTCGTAGTCTATCACCGTCTCTCCTCTACCGCCTATGTAGGTCCATTCTCCTTCTTTGTCCCCTTGTTTGTTTCCATTCAGCACTTCCCATCCTTTTTCTTCTATCCATTCCATCAACTTCTTCTCTTCCGCGTTTTCTTTCTTGTCTTTGGATTTTCTTTTTCCCTCTCCTCTCTCTTCTTCCCAATCCCTGTCTCCTCTTTCCCCAATTCTCCCGTTAAAATCCCCTCCCAGAAGCAGACATTCTTCCCTGTTGTCTTTTAATGTTTCTTCTATCTTGCTTATTGTTTCTTTCATCTCTTTGCTGTACACTGTCACTATTTTCCACCATTTACTGTCTATTTTAACGTTTCTCACCATGTGACCTTCCTCTTCTCCCTTCTTTTTAGTATTCTCTTTTATTCCTTTTTTTACCCCTGTTATTATTCTCCCTGCTGCTCTTCCTTTTTTCTTTCCCTTTCTCGCCCCTTGCCATTCCCACTTGTACTCCTTTGGTAACAATTTTTCTATTTTTTCCCAGCTTTCTGACCATGTTTCTGTTAATCCAACAATATCGAACTCCTTCACATAGTCCCAACAATCTTCTTCTTTTTTCCCTAGTCCCGCTACATTCCAAAATAGTGTCCTCACCCCTGTTTTTCTCGTTACCTTCTTTGATTTCCCCCTTCCTTCCTTAGTTTCCCTCCTACTTCCTTCTTTGTTTTTTTTTTTCGTTTCATTGTCCTTTTTACTTTGCCGTTGTCCCCCTTTTTCCCTCCTCCCCTTCTTCTTCTTATTGGAAGACCTCTAGTCTCTCTTCCCTTTCATTCCATCTCCATTGCTCCCCGTCCACTAATAATTTCCTGTATCCCACTCTTACTTCTTTCCCTTTTTTCCTTCGCCATACTTCTTAAATTCTTTTGTAAATCTCTTTCTTTCTTTGTGAGGTCGTTGTCTATGTATATCCCCCTTGTTTCCTTCTTCTCCCTCAATTTTCCTTTGTGCTGTTGTATGGAGTGAATTCGCGACCGGATTCTCGTTAGTGTAGTGTTTAATTTTAAGTTTTAGCATTAGTTAAATAAGTTTAGATTTAAACACCACGCTTTCTGTTGCGGCATAGCATGAGGTTGCAGCAGGGAGCGAGCGTGCGATAGTGGCGGAAATCGAGCGGTAAATGGCGCCAGCCGCCGAAGGTTTACCTTTATACTGTCTACCGCTTGGCCCTCCCACTTCCGCGCTCTCGCGATAAAGCGTTTTTTACGCTTTGAGTCGCGAGTGGTTAGTTATAAGTAATGTAATAGTATAGTTTAGCGCTCGCGCTATAGTTTAAGTTTAGTTTTAAGTAGATTTAAGTTCATTTAATGTAAGTTTTAACTAAGAATAGACTGCAGCCAATCAGAAAGCAGGACGCCACCTGCGATCGGGTTTTACCTCGTCGCAGGTATAAAGGCATGCCACTTTCTGGTTGGAAGTAAGTTCTATTCAGCCCTCGAAAGAGGTGTTTGAATAAAAGTAAACGTGAAAACCAACTGATGTCTTCTCAATAACAACTCGTCGACCCCAAACCCTACTGGTCCGGTGGACCACTACGTCGAGGCGCACAGCACCAGGTCGAGCATCCGCTTTCACCAACAACCTTCATCGACGTCGATCGATGTCTCCGGCAACGTTTCTTCCACCGAGGAGTCGCGGACCCCATCCGTGACCTGGTGGAAACCTTGATCCTGCGACAGTGCTTCATTATTCTTTACTTCTCACCCCATCCCTCCATCTCCACCAATACTTGATCCTTGTTAATACTGTAACAATCTTTCACTTTACTATCCTCTACATTTTCCTTCAAAGACTTCTCTACATCCTCTTTTTTTACATGACTTTTTCTTTCCCCGTCCCATCCTGTTATCACGATGTTGTTCTTCCTCTTTCTTCTCTCTTCGATTTCCATTTTCTCTTCCAGCTTTTCCACTCTCTCCTTCCACCAGTCTCTCTCTCCTTCCCATCTCTTCTCCTTCTCTTTAAATTCTTCTCTCTGCCTCTCTATATCTCTCTTGAGTTCCTTGTTTTCTCGTCTTATTTCTTTCATCTCCTCCTTCAACTCTTGCAACAGCTCCAATATTTTTTTCTCCATCTCTGTGTCCGATTCCTTCTCTTTCTCTGATGTCTTCTGTGTTTTCTTTACTCCAGGAGACCTCGCCGTCTTTTTACTTTTTTGAAAAAATTTCTCTTCCTCCTCTTCTCGTTTTTCTGTTCTACCCTCCTCTTTTCTCTTTCTTTTCCTTTCCTCCAGGTAAGAGTCCAGGCTTCCCTGACTGAGCGAGCGGTTTCTATCGTCTTTGTTCATCCGCTTCCTGTGGCGCCTCCTAGATGTCGTTATCTTCCGGCTTCGCCGATTTATTCTTTTTCCTGACTATATCTCCTCTTCCCTGCCCAATTCTTTCTTCCTACCTTTCTCTAATATCACTTCTCGCTTTTCTCAATATCTTCTCTAATTTTTTCTTTATATCACCTTCTATTTCTCTATTTTTCGCTACTTAACCTCTCTACCATGTGTTTATCTTCAGCTCGGTAATACAGGAATCCCACAAATTCCATAAATAAATAATAATAAAACTTTTGGATTTAAAAAATTTGGAAATTAAAAAATATGATAAAACATTATTTAATTTTAATGGTAATGATAAATTTGGCAGTTATTGTACACAATTTGTTCCTTTGTAACATTCGAAGAAATTGACTGCGCCGAAGCAGTGTTGGAAGTCGAAAAAGTATCGGTGGGTCCTTCTGTTTTTTGACTGTTAAGCTTTCAATTATATCTACCTGATGTTGATGGTCTATCTGCAAATATGGACGAATCGATGCGGCGTTGAATTATGTCCAGATTTTGATAATCTGTTTTGAGGGATTCCTGCTTTTGATAACTGTGAAACGTCTAAAAATAATCTACAAACTAACCTTCTTGTTTTTAACGTCAATATCCGCTTCTTCCCCACTAATGTTCCTCCACTTGTTCACTCGTACCAGAATCGCAAAGATAATTTATTGTCGGTAATATTAATTTTGAAAACTGACCGTAATTAATTTATTGTAGTTCGGATACACAAAATTGTTAAACATTAATTAATTGTTAATTTATAGTCTTGACAAGTTGTTTACGCTGTTTTAATCATTGTTCTGCAAAAAAGGAACTAAATTATTGAGAACAATTGGATTCTAACTAATTGTTGCAGTATATAGTAGGCAAACTGACTGAAGAATTTCTTAATTAATAACAGCACATTTGGTAAAGTTTCTTAATAAATTTTCACGCTTGGAAGAGCTTTAATAAACCCTTCATTAATACTTCTAATTAATTTATTAACTAAAGGAACGTTATTGCATAGTTCTTCATTAGCGTTACCAAACTCCGTGAACAATTCAACACATTAAAAAGTGTGTTCAAAACATTTTCTATGGAATTGATGGCTCTGATAAGGTGCCAATCTATGAATACTCTATTAAGAGCAGTAAATAAATATTACAATCAAATATTTTTTAACGGTATTTTTATAATACTAATGACAATTTCATTGTAAAATCGTTGTTACGCTCGACGCCAACTTCATTAAGTACTATTTAATGTTCCAGGACAAAGATAATCCTTTACGTTCTAACTACAAACAACTACGCCACTGCTGCAAACGTGAGGTTGAAGGTTTCAATTGGTAAGTTACGTGACAGGCTGTTTAAAGAAGCATGAAAACTCGTATCGCAGGTGCACTGGAACTAAACACCCGTAAACGCGCAAAATTAATGTAGCAATTAAAACTCTCTGTTATACCTTTTAATATTTTCCTCTAAATAAATCTGAAAGGGGGATGTTGGAAATTGGTATTTTCTTGTAGAATTTACGACGGCCGCAACAGCAATAATTGATTGAAGAAAATGAGTTTTTAATTAACATTGCCGCGTTGTGTTTCACTCACGAAGTTGATTTTTTTCGTCGTAAATTACGGCATCAAGACGAAACTTTTTCGAGCTATTATTAAATTATCGTTGGATTTTAATCGCTTTTCCTCATCTAAACCGAGAATAAATACATGATAATGCGTAATATAAATTATCCTTGGGTGTTTCCCGCGTGAATCAATTAGGGCTACTCAACAATCTAATGAAGGAAGGGTTACTTAGGGTTATTAAAACCAATTATTATATTAACCAAAAAGGAGAAATTTTTTAAAGATGTATTAGATTTTAGTAGACGGCTCGAGTTAGTTATGTACGTTTATTTAAAAATCTGTCAAGTTGCCTCAAAATTATCATTACAGAGCTCAAACTCCTAAATCCAACTGTGCAAGTCTCAATTCGATATCTCTACCGGTTTCGGAGATATGTTTTCAACCGCCGAAAACATTTTCGCTCATATCTCGTAAACTATGGGTCTATAGTGGCGCCAACGTGTTCATCTTGAAATTCTCTTTAATTTGAGCATGTAATGTACGTTGTAATAGGTGATTTGAGGATAGGACCCACAGATAGAACATAAAAGTAGGAGAGGATTAAAAAAATAAACATTTTTTAACCTCAAGGGGATAAATTTTGAAAAATAAATAGACGCGAGGAAGCCGTCTGTGCCCTCGGTTTTGGAGTTATGGACGTTTTGGAAATTTTTCTCAAATTTTAAATGTTGGCGCATGTACAGGTTCGTGAACACCCAAAAACAATACTGAAGACCTGTTCAAGAAAAGATATATTACTTCCAAAAGGAAATTAATATGCTAATCGAAACATATAATAACCATCTCTCTGAATTTGGCCCACAGCAGATTTTCAAATTTGTTTGTTATAATTCATGAAGAGTGTCCCGATTCATCGCACATGCACGTACACGACCTTACACATTCACCAGCAATCGCAGTCATAAATAAATTTTAAAAAATAATTTTCCCCGGATCGTGTTGAGCGCTGCAGCTTCATACGCCATTTCGCTTTTTTTTTTCAACCGTCGACATTTCGTAATAATTACCGCTTGATGGCTACTTCGTAATTCAGCAGCGAGTCGGTCGACACTTTAATTTGCTTTTTTACGACGCCTTCCGCCGTGCTTTATTTTTATAAAGCAGAGTTCACACCTTGAGCCCTAATAGATTCTAAAAATTTTAGGCTGCTAATTGCGGACGTTTACCGTGAGTGGAGGATCATACATAATTGATGGTTAGTCGTTATAACTTGGTGCACTGTTATAATGATTAATTAAGTGAATTTAGATGGCAACTATGAAAGCAGGCCGCACAAAGCTGGGGAGCTTTAGTAAGTGTCACTGCCGGTTATTTAAAGATGGAAATTTCTTGTAAGCAAAAAGTTTGACAAAGGAAGTAATGAAATAATTTACTATTTTATCGGCCCAACTGAAGAAATTAATTTCGACAATTTAGGGAATAGAAAAACCATAGATAACATTCTACATTTATTCATTTGTGATATCTTATTTGTTCCTACTTTCAAATAATTCTTTCACCTGTCCATAATCTTTTCCTTCTCTGTAAGAATGTTCCCAATTTATCTTCCGTTTCCCGTGCGATCATTTAAAATATAAATTAGAGTAGGCTGTGAAATATAAATTAGGTTAGCATCACTAATTTTTGACAATTTTATTTAAAATTTGAATGTCAAAGTGACTTTTCAAAAAAACGGCAAGAGAATGGTGAATGCCTCTTTGTTCGTTTCGGGTGTTTTTATTCTGATTTTTTGTTATCCTTATATCTTTTTCTTTGCGAGAGTCGATATAATAATTATTGTTAGTATCACTTGACTTAATGTTAAGACAATTAATTTTACAAAATTTCATCATTCTATTTTGGCTAAACTGCAACTTTCCAATTGCAGAAAATTTTGATTTTATGATACTAACAATAAAACATTTTTTGCTCTTTTGAAATTAAGTTGCAATAATTTTTATTGCAACGGCAATGATTTAACGATCAAAATAAAATGAAAATATTTATGAACACATCGTGATCAAAATCAGATTAAATCAACTACAGTTGTTAAAATGCCCATTCGCTTGCCACTATATAATATTATATAATTATTATTAGTCATGCACCTTTAATAATAATAATATAATAACGAAAGTTCTATCATTCATGTACACATTTACATTTCTATTTACCAATAAAGTTTTCCCATATGATGCGTGTAAATCAAAGTTGAATGATGGTTTCAATATTTTATTGATCACACACTGTATATTTTGCCAATCTTTTTCATACGGTTTACTCGAAAACTACCATTAACTTAAACTAAGAGGTAGGGTGTAAAATGGTACTCGCCTGAACCAACTTCAAGTAAGCTGAACACGAAGTAATAACTTCAAAACAATAATACTTATTAATTATGGACTTAAGTATACAGGCTGTCCCATTTAAAACTCCCCAGATTTCTCCGAATTGATTATTGTGATTGAAAAATCCTCGGACAGGTCGATTTTGTTTGCTAGGGGCACATCTTTTCAGATTCCTTTCAACTCCCAGCATTTCGCCCTCTTTGCGAGGGGGCTGTTAGCCCCAAAATCTTAAATGGCACTATGGGTCGAGTGATGCCTCATTTGAAAGGTATTGAAGGCCTCTCTACAACCAACCACTTACTTTTCAATATCTTGCACTTTTGACCGTAAAAACGATAATATTCTACTTTCAAGATAATCCACATTTTCTCATGCTTTGTCCCACAGAAACCACAAAGACCAACATTTCATTTCTGAAATTCAATTTATTGAAATTTTTGTGTCATTAAGTGGTTGATTTTGATTGCTAAATAGCGAGAAGGAGTTAAAACTGAATGTAGAGTATGCCACACGATTATTTTTCAATAAAATGATCTAATAACGTAATAAATGTTGGATGTGGCCACCATTCATTTCCATGCAAAAATACAGATGATTTTCAAAACTGTTCGTGATGTTACAATTTCAATAAGCTTAATTTCAGCTATAACATGTTTGTCTTTGTGGTTACTGTAGAACACAGCATGAGAAGGTGTGGATTTTCTTGAAAGTAGAAAATTATCGTTTTTTGAGGTCAAATCACCAAAAAATTAAAAATTAAGTGGTTAGTTGTAAAGAGGTCTCCAATACCTTTCAAATAAGGTATCACTCGACCTATAGTGCCATTTAAGATTTTGGGGCTAACAGCCCCCTCGCGAAGAGGGCGAAATGCTGGGAGTTGAAAAGAATCTGAAAAGATGTGCCCCTAGCAAACAAAATCGACCTGTTCGAGGATTTTTCAATCACAATAATAATTTCGGAGAAATCTGGGGTGGGGAGTTTTAAATGGAACAGCCTGTATATTAATATACAACAAAATTATTAAAGTATAAAGATAGATCAAGGAAATTCGAAAGAATATATTGAATATATATATTACAAAGGTTTTTAGGTTCGGTAATTAACATGGATCTTATTAACTGCGTAAAAATCCCCGAACTGCTCGTACTACTGGAACCGTCTGTCCGCGCAGCCGTCTTGCTCGTCGTGGCTCGACTCGTTCCGAATGTCCCCGACGGTGGACCCTGCTGTATTTCCCAACACGGCCATCCTGATGTACGAGTGTCCCACTCGATAGGTCCTGATGTACGTGTGGGTGTCCCCCTTGTTTGGTGTCTACTCGGGGACTTCCGTAATCGTTTCGGAACTGAAATCTCACAGACAATCACTAATAGTGCAATTAGCAAAATTTTAAAGCATAAATAAAGAACAGTTCAGTGTTGTGCAGTCAGCGGACGTGTCTACCGAACTACCTAGTATACCTAATATTAAAACAAATAAAAAAAAAAAAACAAAACGAAACAAACAAAACAGAACATTACAGTTTGGCCAAACTTAAAATACAATTTGTACACACTCGGTACCCGAACAACGTGAGCAAGCCCCATACGCGATACATACGTCCAGTACTACTCAATCCGTCCAGTACTAATCCGTATCCGTACAGCATTACATCACGTGCCCGTCCAGTACCCCAAGTGCCTATACAAGTCTACAGCAACGTGAGCAAGCCCCATACGAGATACATACGTCCAGTACTACTCAAACCGTCCAGTACTAATCCGTATCCGTACAGCATTACATCACGTGCCCATACTACACCTTCTACTACTCCTGACCATAACTGATCCAGCGTTTCATGTTTTCGGCTCCGGCCACTCCAATGTATTTCCTTTGTGACCTCATGGCGCCGGGGATGTCGCTGACTTCGTATCTGTCATTGCCAAGGACTTTCGTTACCTTGAAAGGACCTCTCCACTTGGCTGTCAACTTCTGACTTACGCCTGTTGAAGGGTTGCAGTGGACCTTCAGCATCACTAAGTCGCCTATTTGATACTGGGGTGCGGCAGTTCTACTGACATCGAAGCGTGCCTTTTGGTAACTTTGGTTTCTTTCGATTCTCTGCAATATCTCTTCACGGATCTTGGTAACGTCTGTTTGGGTTAATATTTCTTGCGATGATTCCCCGCCATCCGTGGCTCGGTTGATCCTGACGCGGAAACCCATCAACGCATCACTAGGTGCCACACCAATTGCAGAATTGATGCTGCCATTTAATCCCAGTTGAATATTAGGTACGTTGAAGTCCCATTCGTCGTCATCCACATCTGCACCCATAGTAGATAACGAATTCAAGATTGTGCGGTGGTATCGTTCCACTTGTCCATTGCTCCTAGGCATTGCGGTTGCGTTGAGGTGTTGAGTGATTCCGTGCTCTTCACAAAATTTTGTAAACGAAGCGCTGGTGAAGGCTGTCCCACGATCACTGATCAGACGCCGTGGTGCTCCGAAGATCTTGATTATTTCCTGAAAGACTTTAATAACGTTTCGAGAGTTTGTGGATTTGACGGGATAGATGAAAATGAATTTGGTGAATGCATCTATGATAGTTAAAATGTGAGTATTGCCAGATCTGGACTTAATGAATGGCCCTAAATGATCAGCATGAATGGTATGAAATGGGACTGGAATTTTACGAATTGGATGTAGGAAACCTGGTTTCTTTCCAGCTGCTGATTTAAAAAAAACACAATTCAGACAATTACCAACATATTTTTTTATGAAGTATCTCATATGTTTAAACCAGTAGCGTCGTGCTACCAACTCATACGTCTTATCGTTGCCTAAATGTCCTACATCATCGTGACACATTCTAAGTAATTGGAAGCGAATTGCTTTCGGCACTAACCCACGAAGACCATGCTTCGTAATCTTATACACCTTACCACCTTTTAGTGCATACTCCAAGAAAATCGTCTTATTACCTACACGATCACCAGACTCTAGAATTTCTCGAATATTTTTAATATCGCTTTCGAACTGTTGAGCTGCCAGCAACCAATCATCCTCTGCAATAAACACAGAATTAACACCTAATTCGTTGGCTACATTTCGACTCAGGGCGTCAACGTGACGCATCTTCTCGTTTCCTCGATGCAGTATATCAAAATCATACTCGTTCAATGACAGAATCCACTTACCAATTCGTGCATTTAATTCATTTTTTAGAAAAGCTTGGCGTACAGCGGCACAATCGGTTACGATTGTAAATTTAATTCCTAAGAGATAAAACCGAAATTTCTTAACTGACTCTACTATTGCCAGGGCCTCAAGTTCGAAAGAATGGAAGCGTTTTTCGTTAGCCCTGGTGTTGCGGCTATAATACTCTACAACATGCTCTTTACCTTCGCAAGATTGTACTAAGATACCAGCCAATCCCAAAGAACTGGCATCAGTATAGAGGATAGTTTTCAGGCTTGGGTCAAATAATTTCAATATTGGGTCAGATAACAATATTTGTTTTAACATTTGAAAGGATGCATCTTGATCATCCGACCATACCCATGGAGTATCTTTTTTTAATAAAACTGTCAATGGTTTAGATTTTAACGCATAATTTGGAATATACCTCCTAAAATACCCAGTTAAACCCAAAAATTGTCTAACCTGGTGGATATTATTAGGGACGGGGAATTCTTTAACGGCGACCGTTTTGCGGGGACTTGGTTTAATTTGAGAATCTGACACTACTTGACCAAGATATTCTATTTTCTGACTTAAAAAGTAACACTTAGATAACCTCAATGTCAGCCCATTTCTGTCCAAAATTTCTAAAACCTCTTGTAGAATTTTCAGTGACTCTTCAGGAGTCTGCGACGGAATAAGGACATCGTCTAGATACACCAAAACCTTAGAAAATCGCAGTTGCCCTAAAGCATTATTTAACATTCTTTGGAACACCGCTGGTGCATTTGTTAATCCAAACGGCATCCTCAGGAACTCGTAATGACCGTCTTGAGTCACAAACGCGGTGAACGGGATCGAATCGGTGGCCATAGGGATCTGATAATACCCAGACAAGAGATCGAGGGAAGTAAACCATTTGAAGCCAACTAACCGGTTGATTTGATCATCAATTAGAGGAATTGGGTACCTATCTTTAATTGTTATTTCGTTCAATGGTCGATAATCAATACAAAGACGCCAATCATTAGTCTTTTTCCTTACAAGTAGTACTTGAGATGAGTACGGGGATTTGGACTCACGAATGATATCATTGTCTAATAACTGTTGCACCAGTTTGCGGATTTGTGTGCGCTCAGCTTCCGGATAACGACGTGGGCGGCAGGAAATAGGGGTAGACGAAGTTAGTTGCTCATAACAGTTGTGGAACAAGCGCCAAGTTCAGTAATTTTTTTCAGTCATACAATTAGGAAATTTGTTTAACAGAACGATCAACTTGTCGACAGTTTCCCGATCAGTGGTGCCAACATTTATTTGCGAGTCTTCAACTTTCTGAAGAGTAACATGATTAATGCTGCAACAAGTTTGATAGAAGCGTAAGGTACTCCCTGTTTTAACATAAGAGATGTCGTCTATTTCTGTAAAATTCTGTCCGATAAGAATGTCTACACCCATAACGCATTTTTCAACCAACAGAAATTCGATTGTTTTTTTTTATTCCGTCGATACTTACATCGACGGATACAGAAGAATTCACTTTCATTGTTGCATCGCTAATGGTTTTCAAAACAATTGTAGTCATGAGTGAGGTCATTGGTAGTTTAAGACTGGCTGCTTTACTTTCTGTCATCAAGGAACATTCACTACCAAAATCTATAAAACATCTTTGCAGACTGTTATTGACAGTAATAGCTTTGAAATATTTGGAGTTGGAGTCGGCAATATTGATGAAATTAACATTTTTATCTCCTAAAGAAACACGAGAAGAATCTCGCTTGTTATTAGTATAATTGGGGCAACTTTTCTTAATGTGTCCATACTGTTTACAGTGAAAACACTGAATACTGTAATTTATGGTCGAGCGTCCACGTAACCCGACACTTCTGCTATCCCGGCTGAACTGCCTCTTGTAAATACCCGACGTAGACGCGACATTTTTACTGTCGACACTGACGGATTTGTTTTGGTCTTTGTCTAACGTTTTGAAATGTACTGCAAGCACATGTGGGTCATTAATCCCCGCCGTATTTACTGCAAACTTAATTTGGGAATCGGCTATACCTCCCATTATTAAATTGACCTGGTCAGAGCCTGTTAATGGTAATTTTAACTTGTGAATTAACGCCAATTTTTGGTACACATATTCGTACAAACTTTTATTTGATGACGCTTTCAAAGCCATCATTTCTTCTAGAGTCTTATGAAGATCGCGTTTTGTTTTAAAATTTTCTAACAGCATGTGACGCCATTCGACCCAATAAAATAATTTTGTTGGCAAGTTCGAGTACCAAATTTGCGCTGGACCGCGTAATTTGCAAGTGCGAGATGACAGATTGTT
Organism: Diaperis boleti; assembly: GCA_963583935.1. NCBI lineage: Eukaryota > Metazoa > Arthropoda > Insecta > Coleoptera > Tenebrionidae > Diaperis > Diaperis boleti. The sequence goes on along the minus strand of OY757248.1, from coordinate 35,970,871 downwards.
GCGTCATTCCACCCATAATGCGTGGCAAATTCGTCGACGGTATTCACCCATTCTTCGATATTATGCTCCATCGGATTAAATTCAGTAATTACATTTCCGGTAAGAGACGTACTGAGACTTACCTGGGTACTTTCAGTCTCCATCCGAAACTTACCTGCTATCTGACTCATACCCTTAACAATGGCCTCAGATAAATCGTTGACGTTCATGGTAATCCGATTCTGCCCCACCGTCTCTGGAAGACGTCTTTCCGTATGCTCGATTTCCCGGAGGTGTCTCCTAGGCGATGACGATCTGCTGCGACTTTTATCTCGGGAACTCGATGGTGTCGTTCGCCGATCACGGCTTCGGCCACGGTGCCGGCGTCGAGGGACTAGCACCCGGTCGTTGGACGCGGACTCACGTTGACGATGTCGACCACCCTCACTATGTCGCTGCATTGTTTGTTTAGTTTATTGCACTATTATGCAATATTTCACCACAGCGCACAGCACGTAGATTACTATCCAACTTCTGATATAAAGATAGATCAAGGAAATTCGAAAGAATATATTGAATATATATATTACAAAGGTTTTTAGGTTCGGTAATTAACATGGATCTTATTAACTGCGTAAAAATCCCCGAACTGCTCGTACTACTGGAACCGTCTGTCCGCGCAGCCGTCTTGCTCGTCGTGGCTCGACTCGTTCCGAATGTCCCCGACGGTGGACCCTGCTGTATTTCCCAACAAAAGGTAACATAATATTATATTTCCATACAAGTACGCTGTCAAAATACTTTTCAGGGTCGAGTGGAAATTTCTAAAGCCCGAGGCGGAAACAGCGCACGAGTATTGAACAGCCTTTTTTTTGGTATTCGTTCGCGCAAAATGAGAAAAAACACGAATTAACATAAAATTTAGTTACGTTTGACAGTTGTCAAATTAAATATATTAAATATGACCCGGCGAACTTTGTACCGCCTCAGAATCAATAAATGTTGTGTTAACTTATTAGCTGAATTAAATTCAGTTTTTTTTTATCAAAGGATAATGCACACAACGCCACTTAGTGGCATTACCGGATCTGGCATACAACGCCATCTTCATTTTTCTTCCTGTCATGTATCAGAAATGGGGGATTTTTTTCGTTAATTTTTTTGCAACAGTCCAAGCGCAACATGACTGAAACTTTGGAGTTTACTCCTTATTAAACATATCAAAGATCATAAAAATCGGTCCAGCCGTTCTTGAGTTATAAAACGAAGGGGCCCCCCTGAACCCCCATGTCCATGTTTTAATAGTTATTCTGCTATTCGTGGCGGAGACAAATCCAACAAATCCAAGATCATAAAAATTGGTCCAGTCCAAGGGAGTCCCTACCTATCAAATATACAAAAAAAAACAACATAAAAATCGATCGAACCAAAAAATTGGTCCAGCCCAAGGGGCCCCCCTGGGCCCTCATGAACATGTAAAAAATTCTTTAGCACCTATTCTCATTCCTACCAAAAATACAAAAAAAAAATCATAGAAATCGGTCTATGAAAAATGGTGGATGCGCCACTTGAAGAAAATCTGTAAAATATTCAGTCGGCTCTTGAATGTGTAATTTGTCAAACTCGGGAGCTCTCTTCATAATTACATTGCCACATTTAAACATATAAAGACACCAGTACATCTATAGGGGAAGATCGAAGAAACGGTGAAAAATGGTGGATGCGCCACTTGAAGAAAATCTGTAAAATATTCAGTCGGCTCTGGAGGGTGTAACTTGTGGAATTTCGGAGCTCTCTTCTTCATTACAATGTCATATTTCAACATATAAAGACACCAGGACATCTATAGGGGATGATTGAAGAAACGGTCAAAAATGGTCGATGCGCCACTTGAAGAAAATCTGTAAAATATTCAGTCGGCTCTTGAAGGTGTAATTTGTCGAATTTCGAAGCTCTCTTCATCTTTACAATGTTACATTTCAACATATAAAGACACCAGGACATCTATAGGGGATGATTGAAGAAATGGTGAAAAGTGGTGGATGAGCCACTTGAAGAAAATCTGTAAAATATTCAGTCGCCCTTTGAGGGTGTAATTTGTCGAATTTGGGAGCTCTCTTCATAATTACATTGCCACATTTAAAGATATAAAACACCAGTACATCTATAGGAAAAGATTGAAGAAACGGTAAAAAATGGTGGATGCGCCACTTCAAGAAAATCTGTAAAATATTCAGTCGGCTCTTGAGGGTGAAATTTGTCAAATTTGGGAGCTCTCTTCATAATTACCTTGCCACATTTAAACCTTTAAAGACACCAGGATTTCTGTAGGGGTAGATTGAAGAAACGGTAAAAAATGGTAGATGTGCCACTTGAAGAAAATCTATAAAATATTCAGATGGCCTTGAAGGGTGTAATTTGTCGAATTTTGGAGCTCTCTCCTTCATTACAATGTCACATATCAACATATAAAGGCACCAGGACATCTATAGGGGAAGAGTGAAGAAACGGTGAAAAATGGTGGATGCGCCACTTGCAGAAAATCTGTATAATATTCAGTCGCCCTTTGAGGGTGTAATTTGTCGAATTTGGGAGCTCTCTTCATAATTACATTGCGACATTTAAACATATAAAGACAGCAGGACATCTAAGGGGATGATTGAAGAAACGGTGAAAAATTGTCGATGCGCCACTTGAAGAAAATCTGAAAAATATTCAGTCGGTCTTTGAGGGTCTAATTTGTCGAATTTGGGAGCTCTCTTCATTGTTACAATGTCACATTTCAACATATAAAAACACAAGGACATCTATAGGGGATGATTGAAGAAAAATCGGTCCAGCCCAAGGGGCCCCCCTGGCCCTCCATGTCCATGTGAAAAATAGTTCACCACCTATTCTCATACCTACCAAATATACAAAAGAAATTTCATAAAAATCGGTCGAGCCGTTTTGGAGGAGTTCGACCACAAACACCGTGACACGAGATTTTTATATATTAGATTTATATACCACTTTCCGCATTAGACAAAAAGAAAAGCAGACGTCTTCAACGGCACTTTACGCACTGATCGTTGGCTCGATGCGACTGAGACTCCTGCAGGGCCAGTTGGTGTCGCCCATTTGGAAGGTTATTATAGTTCGACGATGTACTCACAAGGACACCTTTTCCAAAAATTGTAATTTCTAGATGGATATTGATATCAGTCATGTCAGGTTCGGCTGGTGCAGTGAGTGCAGTTACAATTAGGCAATGACCGGGTGTAAGTAGACCGTGAGTTAAGGCAGGCTTCAATTAATGAGAGATATTATGTGTATATCTCCTCATAAGTGAACAATGACTGGCCTATAATTCTTTGAAATGAAATTTCATTGATTTGATGCCTGCTTTCCATATGCTCACATGTGGGGAACGGGAGGGTATAAAATTCCAATTAACATTGTTCTCAACACAATCAGTAATAGGTCAAGCAGTATGAGGTCCAGCGTGTAACTGACACAAGTGTTCTAGTTCGACTATTAATTTTGTAATACATATAATGCTTTTTTGGTATGAGAATGGGAAAATTTTTATCGTGTAAAATTTACCAATCTGCCGCCTACTCGGATAATTGAATTTTCATCTAAAAATTAGGTAGATTTAGACAGTCGCTTATTTTTTACGAGACAGCTGAATTCGTCGGGAAACAATACCTACCTATGTTTTTGTAAATACACGCTGATATAAAATTTATTGTATTGCAAAAACTAAAAATTCTACTGCAATTGTGGCTTCTATTGTGTAGTAAAAATTATATTTTATGGCTTTATTCATTTGTCAATAACTGCAAGTTTGTTTTTTTACTCATCTATTGTGTATAATTCTGAAAAACTACCAGTACAGGACCAGTTGCAAATTTAAATTCTGTGGAGATTTTGATTGACAGGAATTGCAATGTTTATTCTAAAATATCGAAATTTCAAGAATACTCGACATGAATAGATTTCCGGAAATTAAACGCATCAAACCAATAATAATTATTGTTCATGCAGATTTATTGAGCAATATCGGTAAATAGTTACTGAATTATTTGATGAGTTATTCGCAATTCAAGTAAAATATTGGTGGTCATTAGCATGCCAGGACAAAATTATTGGTTGGTATGTTAACAGACGTAAAAGGGAGAACCAAGTTCCGGCACCCCGAACTGTTTTGATCCTGTTCTATAAATGGAAATCATTCTGGCATAGTTTATCGCAAGGTGGAGTCGGTAACGTTATAATGTAACACAAACGGCTCGTTGTGATGGGGTTTATCTAATCCTGGACTTAGCTTAGGATTTGTCGGAGAAAATGTGGCGTTTAAGTCGAATGCAAAAATCATTAAAACACGTATAAGAGATTGGGAGGCGGAAATGTTATCGAAAAACAAATCATCAAAACGACAAAATGTCGCAGGTAAAAAGGTAACTGTCGGATAAACGACCCAAAAACTGCAAGATTTGTTTTGCCGTGGATCATTGAAATTGGTACCTCGGGCTTTGCGCTCGACCCATTAAAGAAACATACTCCAACTGTACGTGAAACTCGAAATGTGGACAGGGCAGAAATTATGTATTTTGATATTTTATTGTTCAATATTTTGTAATTTCAATGATTTGTTTTTCGATATTGTGTACTTTCGATAATTTGTATATCCAATAAATTGTATTTTCGATATTTTGTTTTTCGACAAACTGTGTTCGATATTTTGTTTTCGATAATATTTCCGCCTCCCATAATAAGAAGTGATCAAATGAGAAGTAGATACAAGTGGGTATAGATCACCTAGACTTTCCGTTTAGGGTTTATCAAAAAGAATGAGAAGTTTTATTCCTCTACTTCATTTTTTATTTATTTTTACAAACATAAATGTTTGACCGGGATACTCTTCTTAATGCAATTTAAAAATTTTGGGTAATAAAAATGATGGAAACTAAAACATTCAATTAAATCAATGAATTAAAGTGGATTACACAGAAAAGAAGTTCCTAAAAATATTATAGAATAAAATAAAATAAAATATTCAAGAATATAAATAAATATGACCTTCTTCACCTTTCTGTTTTACATATAATTTTAAATTTTACAGAAAATATAGGTCTCCTTTAGTTCCTTTTACAGTCCCTTTAGGTTTATTAAATATGTCTTTAGAAAAAATAAATCTTCATTAATCCAAACAAATTAACCGTTTTCTCTTCGCAGCTAAGTAATTCTCCAAATTAATTTATTAAACCTTTTTCCTGCTGTTATCCTTTCCATCTTTTCTCAGGCGTAAAAGCATCCCCCAATTTATTAATTGCTCCTAGAAAATGACCTGTCTGACGACACCGCTCACCAGGTGCCGGACAGTCTTCTTGAGTTTCCAACCCCGACATCATCAATCTTTGTAATTGGAAGTATAAAAAAAGATAGACACATTGATAAACTTACGACAATTCATTATTCACTTGTACGGACCTGACATTTAGGAATTTGCTATTTGGGATCGTCAACAAATCCTTGCAAAGATACGTTTGCTTTTGCCGGAACTTTGTAAAATTGCACATTAGCTTTTATTATCAAATAAAGTTGAAAAATAAGCTTTTGTTGTGAATTCTGTGCGGTCATTTTCGAAGCGGATGGGAATGTTTGCGATAAAATTTCAAATTCCATTAATAAGGCTGCCTGACACATTAGCCATATGTGCCTCTGTCGAGATAAAAACTGTTACGTAAGTTACATTAGAATGTTGGAAGTGTTCGCGTAATGTACCTTATCATGTGAAACATTTGTGGATAAAAACACGATGTTGCCTTGCCTTTCAAATGTTGAAAGACTGGATGAAGAATAAATTCTGATTTATTAGACGTTTCCATGGCAAGACCGTCGCAACTCAACATGAATTCGGGCTACTAGGTCCACCATTTGGATTCTTTTAATTTGAAACACAAAAGGGCGGTAATTTATTATTGTGCTTTTGTTTCTGATCTATACATAGGCATTTTCAAGCTCTTATCCAATGTAGCATCAGTTTGTTCCCAGTAAACACATGCACGTTGTTTTAACGTGGAAAAGCCGTGTATGTGGTTGATAACACGTTTATGGTTGAAAATATCACGTTATATTTTGGTAATACCTTCAACGTTATTTCAACGTATTTTACATAACGTAAATTCAACGTTGATTTACAATAAAATATTGACTACGTATCTACAAATTACGACAATTCAACGTTAAAAAATTACGTTATTTTTAAATATTATATATGACGCAATAAAGACGTTTAATCAATATTGTTAATCAACGAAAGGTACATAATGTTGATAAAATATAAGTTATTTTCCACGTGCAGTTCTGACGTTTGTTTCTCGTGAAATTTTTACATTAAATACACGTGTTTCTCTAGTGTCATATAGGCGTGTTTGTCGTCTTTTATTTTTCGTGAAATTCTTACATTAAGTACACGTGTTTTTCTAATCAAATAAAAAATAAAAATACCTAAGGAGTGAAAGAGTTCCAGCAGAGTTTAAAAAATCATCATCATGGTGTAGCTCTATAGGTTTTTGGGTTTAAAAGGAGGTTTTTAAATTTACTTCCCTTATTTTTATTATTATTGTATTTTACTTTACCTCAATTTACTTTTTTTTATAATAAAACATGTTAAAAAATATATATTTATTATTTAAATCATAACTTAAATCAAATTATATAAAATAGAAAAGAACGAATGGCGGTGAAGTCTAAATTATTATTTTTGACTATTATTTCTCGTAAAATTTTAACATTAAATACACGTGTTTTTCTAGTCATCTATACTACACATAAAAACGCATTTGAGGTGTATTTTGGCGCCGTTTACTTTACGTGAAAATTTCACGTTAAATATACGTGTTTTTCTAGGCAAATAAACACTAGAAAGAACGTATTCCATATCATATTATTAGGCGTGTTTTGTGGTCAAGTTTAGTCACAAAGGGGTTTCAAAGATAAAAATGATGATTTTAAAATACTTAATGTATAATACTTAATTTATATTTTTTATTTGAATTACGATTAAAATCAAATATAGAAGCATAGAAATGAATTAATGTGGGTAAAATATAAATAATTTTTGACATTCAGTTCTGACGTCAATAATTTCTCTTGAATTTTTTTTTTAATTCTTTATTACCGGTTCAACAATTACAAATTGTTATTCACAGTATTTGTAATAAATTAAAAATAACAACATGAACGTGGCTGAGGAACACTTAACTACCTTTGGTTTGGCTAGCGAAGTTAGCTAGTGGTTCACATCTGGATACTCTGTTAAGTAGATATCTTGTGGTAGGTTTCGTTTCAGTCGTGTGTGGATATTTCGTTGTCCTATTTGATAATAAACGGCATTTGGGTTCTGGTGAAGTTTGAAGAAAAATTTCTTCGTAACATTCTGAATGTAATCCTGAATAGTTCCCATTCCAAGTTCAGTGTGAATTTGTTTATTGCGCATGAACCACGGTGCGTTCACTGCGATTCTAAGGATTTTGTTTTGGAATGACTGAAGTCTGTTTAAATTTGTTTGCGAGGTATTGCTCCAAACCTCACACGCGTACATAAAAAGGGGCCGCAGTAATGATTTATAGAGAAGTAGGGTGCACTCAATCTTTAAAGCAGATTTGCGGTTTAGCAGAGGATACAGTTGTTGCAATCTTAGATTGGCCTGTTGTAATTTGTAATTAATGTGGTACCTCCAAGTTAATCGGCTGTCTAAGAAAACGCCTAAGAATTTGACTGCTCGATCTTTGGGATTCCAACTTATTTCATTTCCATTTATGGTGATGTTACGATGCTCGGAAATTCTTTTGAGAGTGAAGATTTTGGCTTCGCACTTGGTGGGATTCAGTTTAATGTTCCATTCGTTGAACCACCTAGTCAGTGATTGGACACGTTTCTGCAGATGAGCCACCGCTTCTTGAAGGTCTTCGTGTTGTGCGATGATAGCTGTGTCGTCAGCAAACATGGCTAGGGTGGTGTTCTCTGTTGGTATGTCACTGATATATATATATATATATATATATATATATATATACATACCCAGCTATCCATACCAAGCCCGACAAACACCACAGGCACTCAGAAGCCCGCCCTTTCCTTTATAGTTACAGATATATTTGCTGGATATATAGGTTTTATATCACCACATTAATCAGCGCAACCTGAGAGGGGTAACTTTTTGTTGACATACAAATAATTCTATGTTTCTCAGATTTTACGAAACCACACATGCTCTGCTTACTATAACAATCCCGTTTGTATAAAAAAATGTATATCACATATTATACGAAGCCAAGCGGTGTTGCCAGCATTTCCACCACAAATGTAGACTAAATTAATATTGTATGCTGACTTATTATTCCGTGTTCTTCAAATACAATAAACAAAATTGTATTTTTTTTAAGTTTTTCTTAAATTATTTGTTTGGAATCGGGCACCTGTATTTTCTTGGCAATATATTGATAATGAATAATAATAATGAATGATAATGACAGCAAAATTATTCATAAAAGTAGTTCCAATTTGTTTTATTTACCCGACGTCCCACAGGTAGGTGCAGAATAACAGGAGCCAACTGGTGAGGCCTATCAAGTACAAATTATTTATTGCTATAATATTTAACTGGGTAAACAATTTAGGCCTTTGTCATTTATAAACTATAAAAGTACTGTTTATAAAACTAACAACTTACTAAAGTCCAAAGTTTTGTGCCTCTTACATTATTTACAACATCCCCTTTTGTTTCTGCTGTTCTTGAGGGAATTCTATTTCTGCCTCCCCTCATACCATCTCACGAATTTTTCGGAGCAAATATTGTGTTTTTTTCGGCCTCCGTCTCAATTTAGTTATTTTCCAGTCGTCCAAATCGGCTGGAAAACGATATTTGCCTGCCTAGGCTAGAAAATGGAAACTATGGATTTTCAATGCAAGCTTTTATGTTTGTTGGATTTGTCACCGCCCCGAATAGCAGAATAACTACCATTAAAACATCGGAAAAATTACAGGGGGGGGCTTTGGTATAGGACAACGACAATAACAAAACCCCCTTCAACAGGGGGGCCCAAGGGGGCCCTTTAAGACATGGGGGGGGTCCTTTTGACATGTGGAGCCCTTGAAACAGGAGGGCCCAAAGGGGCTATTTGAGACACGAGGGCCCCCATGCGTTATGAGCCCCCCCTTAGACTTATGGGGGGCCTTGCGATATGGGGGACCAAGGGGGCTCTTTGCGACACGTGGGCCCCCATGAGGCATGAGGCCCCCCTACAAAAGTGAACAATGAAAATCTTTTGTCGGCCGAAAAAGTTTCGTTTATCACACGACCCGAAACTGTTTTGCAAGTGCTTGCACTTGTGAAGTCTCGGCTACGCCTCGCCTCCACAAACTGTGCTCGCACTTGCAAAATGACATTTTCTGGCCTTTCTAGCAACATACATAAATTTTGTATCGTATGTATTTAATTTGGCAGCTGTCAACCTAACCTCAAAATCTGATGTAAATTTGTACTTTTTCTCATTTTGCGGGAACGAATACAAAAAAAAAAAACACTATTCAATACTCATGCCCTGTCACTTTTTAGGTCTCGGCCTTATTGCGGCCCCCGGCATTCGCCTCGGGCTGCAAAAATTCGCCCTCGCCCCTGAAAAGTGTAATGACAGCGCACTCGTATGAAATATACTATTACTACCGTCCAAGAACTGTTATTTATTAAAAATAATTACGATAATTTAGGGTAAAATGAAGCTTCAATAAAGGCTTCAAGAGGGAATAATTTTGGTGCAAACAAGTTACTTTGTCGCACGGGTGAGGCTTGTAAGAACAAAATAATTTGTTTAATTTTGAGATTTATGCTAAATACTACTTTAAACTACTTTCTAAGTCAAGTTTAGACAACAAGCTCTTAAAAACAAAATTATTGCTAAAATTTCGGAACTGAAGCGTGTCGGTAAAATTTTTATATATCCGCGTTTTATAACGCCTATTTACAGCCAAATTGTGCTAAAATACTTACAAAGACATTTTTTACATGTTATTGCTCAAATAAAAGTCAAGGTGGTTTGATGTCTCCAACAATACCCTAAATTCTAAAATTAATAGAGTATGTTCTTAACAACTCTCCTGCGCTTATTGGCGTGGAAATCAAGTCAAGCTTTTGTCCGTACAAAGAAAACAGTACAAACAATTATTTATTTTAAAGACACGTATTTGCACATTTGACAACAGTGTTTATTACAGTCCCAGAATGGTTATTTATACCACATTAAATTTGTAGGGACTTGGTAGTTTACATATCTATATAATAAAAGTCGTGTTAGTGCAAGTCAGACTCGCACACGAAGGGTTTCGTACCACCGTACAATCTATCTAATCTAATATATTTAAACGAGCAATTCTTGTAAATTTATTTATTTATTTATATATTTCGCGGATCTCGGAAACGGCTCTAACGATTTGGATGAAATTTTGTATTCAGATAAAGTTTTGCTTTTTAAGTCTACCTATGTAGTTGGAGTTCTTGTAGAAACGCAATTTTACACAAAAATACGGTTTTTTAAGATCCTTTATCCGCTGTCATACTGACAATCATCTGACAATTTCAAACACCTTGGTGATGGTGATGAATGAAAGCGGGAACGCGTGTGAATGAAACGACTGCGACTAGCGTAGTAGGAGGTATTACGGCAGTTCAGATGGTGGCTACGCCCCCCTGTCCCAAGGATATCTCAAGGAGGCTTGTCTGTCTCAACGGGCCCTCCTTTCTAAAGATTTCAAGTCAATTAAATTTGTCTCATACATAAATCCTATTTTAGAACTAAACAAATTCAACTTTCGACTTCTATAATTATGTTGATAACCGATGAGGCCCCCTCGGGCCCGCCTGGTGCGAGGGGCCGCTCCTCGGGCTCGCCTGTTTCGATGGGCCCCCTCTCGGACTCCCCTTTGGGGGGGATCGAGTTTCCTTGTTTCAAAGGTGCCCTCGGGCCCCCATGTTTAAACGGGGGGCCCTCGGGACGCCTTGTTTCAAGGAAGCTACCTCGGGCCCTCCGGTTTCAAGGGTTGCCTAAACTTCGGAGTCATGAGACGTATCGTATATTATGACGTATCTCAATACTTTTTCGGAAAAAAACACAATTTTCCAAAAAAATAAGTACCGAGAGAAGCTCGGTCGCCAGGTACTACTTATTTAACACTACATTTTTTAATTATTTTTATTATCTGTTGTTATTGCGGCCATAGTTGTCCGCATTCTGTGAAAATTTCAAGTGTCTAACTATTACGGTTCAAAAGATACAGCCCTGTGACAGACGGAAGGACCGACAGCCGGACAGCTGAGCCTTAGTAATAGCACTCTTGGGGTACGGAACCCTAAAAATGAAATGCTGTACCTACGTTGGTAAGCGCAACACTTGAGAACGGCTGGACCGATTTGGCTATTTTTTTTAGAATCCCCGTAATGGTCCAGGTCAGGTTCTTACGGAAATAAAAATTGGGAAAGATTTGCCGGAAAATTGGAAAATCTTTATTTCCTTAAAAACATTACCTAGACTATTACGAATAGGTACTCAAAAAAAAATTGCCAAATCGGTCCACCTGTTCTCAAGTGATGCGTTTACCAACGAATAGCGTTTCATTTTTATATAATAGACTGGAGAAGTCGTGATGTCAGTGAGAGTGGGGACTTCTCAAAACAAACGCACGTGCTAGTGACGTGTCAACAGCTGGCTGGAAATAGTGAGGTTACTGTCATTCGCTGTAATTTTTGTTTTCATTTACTTTACGTTTCATCCAAGTGTGGTTAGCTTTAACCTCCCTGGGTTAACCCACGTTTAACCATGACTACAAAATGTGTTCTTAAACCCAGAAAATGAACGTTGATTTAAACCACTTTTACATAACCTCAAATGCTCAAAGCATGAAATGGAAAGGAAAGGTTTGGAAAGGTTTTGGTTCCCCCACCAGTGACTCTATAAAAATGTAATGCTGTTCGTTGGTAAGCGCATCACTTGAGAATGGCTGGCCAGAATTGGCTAATGTCTTTGTTAATATTTGTAATATAGTCCAAATAAGATTTTTACGAAAAGCAAAAATGGAAAATTTACCCGAAAAATTCGAAAATTCGGGAAAAACAGAAATACACTGCACGTGCGTAAATGTTGAAATGGTGTATTTGTAGGCGCATCACTTGAGAACGGATGAACCCATTTCGCTAATAATTTTTTCCTCATATTCGTCATAGTCCAGATAAGGTTCCTACGGAAATAAAAATTGTAAAAGTTTTGGAAAATTGGGAATTTTGTTTTGTTCGTTCTGCTCCCGGGATGTGAGCTTTTTTATAAGTTTTAAGTTGTCATAAAAAATGTCTACAAAATTTAGTTGTAATTAAAGCAATGGTGTATTGAAGGGTTAAAAAATAGTTTTAAGGATGCTTTTAAAATTTGGCCTTGTTTAAAACAATTTAAAAATTATAAACAGTGTCAAATATTGAAAAAACACCTTCTTTTAATATATATATTAAATAGGACTGGCCCCAAAATGCTGCCTTGCGGAACTCCTGCCTGTATGCTCTTAATGTCAGACAATTCGTTGTTGATTTTTACAGCAAACTTTCTATCATCTAAAAATGAGAAGAGAATTCCTTGAAGGTATGGAGAGAAGTTGTACTTCAGCAACTTGTACTTCAAACCATCAGTCCAGACAGTGTCGAAAGCTTGAGCGATGTCCAGAAAAACTATAACAGTATATTGTTTACTTTCGTAGCCCCTTTCAATAATCTCGGTTAATCTAAGCAGCTGCTGCACTGTGTTGTGTTGTTTTCGAAATCCGAATTGGAAAGTGGGTAAAATGTTTAATTCTTCAAGTTCCTCGTGTAGTCTGGATTGGATGACCTTCTCGAAAATTTTTGATAAAGTGTTCAAAAGGCTAATTGGACGATAACTTTCTACGGCATGCTTGTCCCTGCTAGGTTTATGAAACATTAGAATGTGGGCCAGTTTCCAGTTATTCGGGAAATATGCTGCTTGTAGGCAGGCATTTAACAATGAGGCGAGGAATGCTAGAAATTTTGTGGTTAGGTGTTTTAGCACTAAGTTTGGTATTTGGTCTGGACCAGGGGATTTTCTTGTTGGCAATGATTGGATGATTGTTTTTAATTCGGCAGGCGAAGTTGACTTGAAATTAGTTGGTACGGGTATGTGACTTTCTACATAATTCTTTACACAGACATTGTGGATTGCGTTTGTTGACCGTGACGTAGTAAATACGTTTTCGAGATGATTGGCGAAAATTTTGCATTTGTCGGCGTCCGAATAAGATGTCTTATTAGCAGTCTTAATCGGGACTACAATTTGTGGTTCTTTTATTAGTTTCTTGGTCGTTTTCCACATTCCAGGATCGTTAGGGACTTGTGATTCAATGAGTCTGTTGTACGATTCTATTCGATACGCATCTAATTCTCGCTTGACCCTGTGTGTTAGGTTATTCAGGAAAGTTTTTTGTTCTGGAGTCCTATATCTTTGTAACTTTTGTAACCGGGTAATGTTGTTTTTTCAGTTCGTCTGTGATTTCGTCATTGGTTAAGGAGCGAGGAATATTCTTGATTACGACTGAGAAGGGTTTATTGAGAGGGTCCCGATAGGTGTAATAATTGATGGAATTGTCATCGTAAAATTTTGTAACTTTACGGAAGTCCTCGATATCAGTTAAATTGATACGTATTTTTTCATAGCTGTTTGTCGTTGTGAAAGTGCTTTTTGCTATTTGGTCGAGATCTTTGACGATTTCATTATAATTTAGTACCGAGATGAAAACTGGAGCAACCTTGACTTTTCGTGACGAATTTTCAGTTTGTGTGTTGTCATTTGATTGGGATTGAGTTTCGTTATGTTGTGTTAGATCATTGTCATCATCACCTTGACTTAAATTTTGCAGTGGGGCAAATTTATTATGTGTAAGGATTTGCGTACTATCCCACGCGTAGCGTTTCAGAGTATCTTCATTCGCGGGTGGTGACAATTGATCGGCTCGGCGTTTACTTGATGACATTTCTGGCACCCACCCTGGTGGTAGGTGCCTTTGTACAAAACAATAGTGTTATTAGCTTCTTATGAGCGCAATGGGCGCTAATCTTGATATAAGTAATTATTAAGATAATTATAAATAATCGACTAACCTGCCCAGTAAAAAGCTGAGTTGGTTTTTGCGCGCTGATAACAGAGCTCGAAAACACATCCGTCTGCGTCCGCTGTCGCAGCCGAACTCCTTGAAATTTTTACAATAAATTCAAGTGTTTATATACTCATATAATTATATTTATTTTATGTACTACAAAGGAACGCATTCCAATGGCGTCTTTTACAGATTCTATATGGGCGGTTTTTGCGCCAAGTTTAGAAGCCACTGTAAATTGTTTGTTGCGGGTTATAAAACATATGTACATTTTTTATTTGAATCACATTTTAAATAAAATAGAATGGTTATAGAATTTAAAAGTAGAAACAATAGAAATATTTAGTAAGGCTATAGCATTCCTTTCATCATTTTTACGAAACATGGTAACAACTAAGTTAGCTCTTGTAGACATTTGGCACCCCAAATTTTACCCAAACAACCTTGAAAGTTTGACGTTTTCTCGTGGTTGAAATGTTTTAGGATCATCTCGCCCGCCTAGTTCGCAATAGAGATGAACAATCGCTCTTTGAGAATTAATATAATTATTCAAAAACAAAACAATTGTCTGGATCACTTTTGATGGTAGATAACTACTATTATTCAGTTTGATGATGCCAACATTGTTGGCGAAACGTGCGTCGGTATTTATAATAAAAATTGTTTTTGGTGTTTTAGGGAAAACTGATTAAAAGTAGTCATATAATTATTATTAAATTAAAATTTAAAAATAAAATTGACATTCCCTATTCTATTATGGTGTTAATGTTATAAAAAATTACAAAAGCTCTTTAACCCAACGGCAAAGAGATAATTCAATGTCGGTAGCTATATTCACTTACGTAGATAGGTACTTACAAATATTAATTTAAATGTGTTCGTTAAAGTTGAAAACAAAAATTAAGATCTTTAATTATTACGGTTAATCAACGAAATTAATAAATATTGGTAATGTCTGGTAATGTGAAACGCTGTGAAGTAACTGAAGGTGTCAAAAGACCAGCGAAAAGATTAAAAATAAAACAACGAATCTCTTTTGAGAGTTTAGTGTTGGTCAGGGAATGAATAGTTTTTAAAAAACGAAATTGAAAGCAGGTATAATTAAAGGATAATTTGAAACATTCGTTGAGAAGTTTTACCGTTTAGGGGCTGGAATACCGGGAATTTTGAGAAGAACGGATATTGGTTTATGATGGGGGCTTTAAGTTGATTAACCGACGACGCGAGCGTAATTTTTTTGTCGAAAATAAATAATAACCAAACGTATAGATCAGTACTATCATTGAATATCAATACTCTAGTTAGAGTAGTTAGAGTATTGATATTCAATGGTACTATCAATGAAAATTTCTGCCTTATCGAATTTGTTTTGGCGACAAACAAACATGCTGCTTCCAAGACACAAAAATGACGTTTAATTCAGAAAATCAACACGTCTTTTCAAGCTGGTAAAAACACCTGAAAGAGACGTGTTTTATCAGACGTTTGTAACACGTCATTTTTACACGTCAAAAGTAACGTTGATTTCGGCGACATCGTAACGTCTATTCAACGGTTGGTAGGTACTCGTTTGTTTTACGTTTTTTTCACGTTGTTTTGTTTACGGAAAATCAGTACGTCTTAACAACGTGGTAAAATCACGTAAAAAAAACGTGTTTTACTAGACGTTATAAACACGTCATATTTACACGTTGAAGTCAGCGACATCGTAAAGTCTATACAACCGTTGGTAGTCGTCTTTTTTTACGTTTTTTTTCACGTGGTTGTGTTTACTGAGTTGGTGAACTCTAAATGTTGGTGCTCAATACTGTGAATATTTTATTTTGACCGATAGTTTGTAATGGTGCATCTCGAATATCCAATGCAGATTGTGGAATGTCCCCATCACTCAATCGTCTCTTGTTGTGACCTGGATCATCACTCCGATCTGTGTAGCCAATGCCCTCTATTGCAGGTATGAATTTAATTTATTCTTGATCTAAAGTAGGTATATGCTCGGGTATATGATGTTATATAAGTTTTCGTCTATCATGATATGACAATCTTGTTTATCTAATCACTGAGATTGAAGAGGGGATTGTTCATTGTCCCTCTACTTTAAGACCCCAATGAAACTAACCTTCTAAAATCAGCACTTTTTGTCGTCCTTCATTTTGTTCTATTCTTTTTCTGCAACTACCAAGAACCTATGCACTCAAAAGTTAATATCGTTTACACGCTTCAATTAAAACACCAACGGTATAATTGTAAGTTTATTCTTTGTGTTTGCATTACATTCATCGTGTACTGTAACAATCAATATTTCAGTTTGCGCCACCGGAACTCAGAGCGCATCTAGATATGCATTTACCAAAGCAGTCTCCAGTGGACTGCTGACGCTCCGACTGCAATCTCGCTTTATCGAACCATGAGCTGGGATTTCAAACTCACATTTGAAATCATGTGATACAAAGAAACTCTTCGTATTCTGGAGTCATTGACAATAGGCGTAATTACCTATTTTACCGCACTTAACCGTTACGGTAGTCCTAATGTTATCACTTTCTCTCAGGTACAATATCGAGCAATGCAACTGGAAACATTTAATAAATATTTCTTCAAACCCTATAGACGTGGAGTCAGAAGGGTAAATGACTAACATCAAAGTCTTTCCCAAGATTATTTCGTTCATCATCGTTTTCGACCAATCGTAATCGTAAGACTTAATTTTTTGAATTATAGTGATAATTCGATAATCCTTTATGTTCCTTTTTCCAGGGCAACGCTGAATATTAGTGTCACATTTTTTGCTTTTATGTCAAATTTCAACATGAATCGTTTTGGAGAACATCCTTCGATGTTTAAACAATTTTATTCATGAAATAATTTTACAGAATTACTTTCAAGCTTCTGAAACAATCTGTTGTAATACTCATGTGTGGGCGAGAAGCTCGTCTCTAAGTAATCTCCGAAACTTCTACTTATCCGAATTCAAAAGTTTTTTCACCAATATTTAGACTTTCAGGGTGGACATAGGATGTATATTATCCCGTTAGAATAAAAGGACTTTTGTGGAGACGACTTTTGCAAAGTAAGTCAACGAAAAGACGGTTGAGAGAATTCGTTTTTTAGGTACGCTGCTAAGCCTAAAATTTTAATTCATAAATTGATAAAATATTACTATTCTTATGTGAACACGAATAGAATGCTTGAGGAGCCGAATCTCCGAATTCTTGTATTATTGTTAAATCAGTGACAGTGACGATCAAGTGGTCAATAATTTCATTAATACCCTCTAATACACCATCAACAGCAACTCTTACAGAAATCACAGAAGATACATCAAATAATACTCCATAAGTTAATTATAAAAAAGTCTATGTTAAAAATATTCAATTGTTTGTCAAATACAGATAATCCACGGAAAGACACTTTTCTCCGAATGAAAAATTGTATTTTCGAAAAAAAAATCTGACGAAAATCTGACAATGTCTTTGATTTGATGAAACTGACCACCAGCGGCGCATAGAGTAAGTCAAGATTACTTTATGCGTCGCCAGACGACTCTATGTGCCACTAGACGACTTTGTCTTTACCTATTGACGTATACAAAATCACGTTTTTCTGCCGTTTGAAGAAGAACTATTTTTATTTTATTAACGATACTGTTTTTTATTTATTTTACTCCATATTTATTTTTCTTTAATTATAAATTCTGTCAATAACCATCATTTTCGATGTTCCACTCTGCCTGGCGTCCCGTGACGACTTTTTTCTTGTGTTTTTCTAAAAGGAGTTAAGAGATTAATGTCGTTTTTGTTGTTGGGTTAAATTAATGTTTTTAATGTTTCTTAAAAGACGTGTAAACAATGACTGATATAAGTATAAGGAAGGAATATGTTTTTGTTTGTTTAATGTTAAATTAAACGGTTTTTGTCTTCTAAGGAGCAGTATATTTATAACACTCAAAGTAAAAGAAGTTTAGTTGAAGAATGCAGCTATTGTTTGTTTATCAATATTTTTAGTTTCATAAAAGAAGATGATTATTTAAAATAATGTCACGAAATGGCATTGTAAGCTCGTGAGATGTGTAGCGCACTCGTGATTCAATAATCTCACTCGCAGGCACTTATAATCTACTACATATTATATTTTAATAATAAATATTCTAAATAATGTTCTCAAGACATTAAAATGCAAACTGCTTTCTGCCACATATTTATCCTGTAATTTAAAAAAAAAAACTATATTATGTAACATTACGAACCTGATGTGCGCAACATGTAAATGTAAGCCCCTTCTTCGCCTGCATAGGTGTTTCCCTGATTTATGGGAGTAGTAACAAGACGGCATGTAGTGTGACACCTTCCTAACGATAAGAGTCTCGGTATTCGCGTGGGTGTTTGGAGATGTCGCTCGTAGGTATAACATCTAGGGGTTTATCGTGGTTACGGCCGACCGGATACAAAGCTGGAGATATCCGAGAGCTTTTTCATTCCTGATCCTCTATACCTATTTCAGTGTGATACTTTATTTGCATTGTGTAAAGCTCTGTATATTACGGCGGGATGATACGGTTTGTTTACTTTTCAAATAAATTTACATAATAACGTCGTTCTATTTATGAGTATGAGCTTCTTGTGAATACAGTTAGCGGTGTATTCAATTTAATTCTCGTTCAAAAATCCACATGCTCGTGCGTGCGAGGAAAGAAAAAGGAATAAATAAGGACGCTTGCAATCTAAATTTCCGCACCCGTATTTTTATGAAAGTTCGCTTTTTCCATTCGAGGGTTGAGAGATAAAAGAGAAAAATGTACAATTCAATAAAGTGGAATTTAAGGCATTGACAAAACGGCGTTTTAATCTTGTTATATATGCATTACGAAAATGGAACTAGAAATAAATAGGAGATAAAATTCCAAATCTATTTCCTGTATTTTTCCTTGTAATTGTACGGTCAAAAAATGGGTGAGTCTTGAGGAACTCTGGTATGCTTACTATATTGTTTTTAAATTATAATCCTGCAGCTTCTTAGTGGTTTTGTTGTGGCTGAAACCGAACTGGTACGAAATAAGATTCTCTCGATTTTTTTCCTTTACGTTTAGTACTGAAATCAGTAAGAGTTGAATAATTAATCTAAGGGATTTATTAGCGGCTTCTATTGTATCTACAATTTTCCATATAAGGTATATTATGTGATATTTCAGGATTTCCCAACAAAATATTCTTTTCAGAACTAGCTTAAGTATAAACATCATTATATTCTATCGTGTTTGATATTTGAGAAATTATGGTTGATCTAGACTGCTGTCTGTTTTTAATGATAGCCCTCAAAAATTTATATCTGGGGAACTGGAATTTCTTGCGAAACGTTAAATTTGCCGCCTGGACCACACCCGCAACATCGCCACCAGAGCAGTCCTGATATTTAGCACGGAACACCACTTAACCTCTAATTTGTTTGTGTACTTTTAAAGTAGGAATAAAATTGTATAATTTGAAGAACAAAAGTTAAAAATAGAAATGGAAGTTATTGATTTAATGTCATTTTTATTCATTTGTTTTCACACGATACATGGTTTTCATGGATATCTTAGTTAAATTTGTTTCGACCTTTCGCATTATCATTTATTGAAGAAAAGGTAAACAAATGTGTTAGTGGTGCTCCGCATCTTGGGCAATAAAATAGCTTCGCTAAGACAAATGTCTTCACAACCTTGGTGTATAATTACTATTATTAGGTATAAGTATACAATAATAATATTAAACCCAAAAGTTACTTTACTTGGGTAACCATTATTATTATTAAACCAATACAACATTTGTCTAATTATTATCATCCACAGGGGTTCTTCGACATCCTCTGCAACAAGAAGTGCCGAGTAAATTAGACGGAAACATTCTTGGAACAAAATTATATGCCGAAAATATACTACATAGTGGTGCTGAAATTAACCGTTATGGGGTTTTCCGTGGCCTTTATGGGCCATAACTATGTGCTGCTATATTTATGAAAATATCTACAAATGTAATTTATATTTTCTACGTGTGTTCTACTACATATTTTACTTTTACTTATTTATGTAAAATTTAAAAATTAATAATGCCTGCATTTTATTTTGTGGCCCACAAAAAGAACTTTTGATAATAATGGACATTAATTATTACCATTATCTGCTCTAATAATTACACTAAAAACAGTATTAATTAATTTTTTTAATATTGGAATTTAATACTTCGCTGTGTCAAGTCCAAGTCGATTTCAACGGCTGTCAATGTGCCATTCAAATAAAAGCACTGATGGCGCTTGAGGAAGACTTGTGGGTCAGGAAATGCTTGAGGGTGTCTCCGGTTATCACGCGGATAAGGGGGTTCCACTTGTTTGTGAGGCGGGATTTAATTCTAGACATTTTGTGGATTGAGAGTTTCCAGGGTCAGGAAATCGCGTTCGTCCTTGTCAATGTCCACACCGCGGATCACAAAGAAAAAGAACGGGCCTGTGCGACTTGTTTGTGGTATGGGGGCGTTTGTTACGGAGATTATTGTGAGGTTAGGGGCTTCAGTTACAGCTGAGTCCGACCTTTTGGAGGTCGTTCGGGATGGGTTAAAATTCACTACCACGTTTTTGATACATGTGAAAAGGATAAACAAAAATATGAGTAACATACGAGTATTGACGTTTTAAATTAATTCTTTTTCATAGCCGCCGTTAATGCACTTAGCAAACGTAGCCAACCGCCGCGGAATTCCCTAGATTGTAAAATTTGATTATTTTGTATAAAAAGTGGCAAAGTAGAAAAAATACTGTATGATAACTCGTTTATAAGGCATTTTGTCGCACTTAGTCATTAGGGCACTCCCCGCTACGCTCGTCGGCGACAAAATGCTTCTTATAAAACTCGTATCATAATATACGGAAAAATTGACTTGATTTTTGTTACAATATTTTTCTTAGGAACTAATAATGATTAGTTGAGTGCTGCTGAGGTTTAGGACTTTTTCAGCACTTGATAAACCTGATAAACGATTCAATTAGTGGAGGCAATGTTTTAAGATTTTTATTTCTACATGTGAAATGCCGGTCTAAAAATCCATTCTACACCCGGCATATCAGTACATATCTGGTAAAAAATAAATATTCTTTTTTGAGGGTTCAACTTTAATAAATTATCTGCATGAATCTGTGACACTTGTCTGTATTTAACAGCCCGTACACAGTTGTAGAAAGATGAAAATTTTCTTCTCGAAAACTCTTTCAATAACCACTTCCGGGGATGATTTATCAGTGTCAAAATGTATTATTACACTCCATAAAAGTGTGATGAACTACGTATTTACAGAGAAAATCCATTATCTACGATGCAATGGATGCAGTATCTGAAGTAAATATGGCACACAAAGTTATTAAAGTATTCTTGAACAAAGAATGTATATTTTTTTAACTCCCAATTAATTAACATGCTATAGTCCTGTATGAATTACGCTTCTTTGGATGCTCCCGATTCTCGACAATTATTGAATCAGGCTCCTTGAACTTGAACATCGTTCTGCTAATAGTTTTTTTTAGAAATTTCTTGTGTTCCAGTTGAGTTATTCGAAAAGCGAAAAAGGCAGTATCAAGACTCTTTGTTTTGTGGAATATAATAATATAATTATTGCAATTAAATTATGATGTCTGAATTTTCGTATAAGTTATCTAAGAATTTTATACATCACGGCGGAGCGCGGAGATTGTCAAGTTCGCCCGGGTCAAATCCAACTCATACCCGTAAGCGAATGCTGGTAACGAGTGCGACAAAAACAAAGCTATTGCAATTCTACATTGTACTACAATGAAACAAGACGCCCCCCATCTCCGCTCTTACGGTAAACAGCCCAAGAGTGTCTCACTGTAGAATCCAATCATGTGCTTTATTGTAAGCGACATAATGCATGCTTGAGATAAAGATAGAATGTCGGACGTCCGACTAACAGATTGTTCTGGAGGTAGGATGGTGTTCGTCTTTAGTTCAGTCAGCTGACTTGATACTAGTGTTTCAACTTTCATCATGTCGCTAGTTCAACCAATAAAAGAACTCTAAACTAATAGTAATCATAATTTAAGTTTTGTGGATGTGAAGTGACAAATTAATGTCTTTTACCGTTTCGTGTGTTTGATTTTTTCAAATGCAAATGATTCGCTGTGGTGTAAGAACGGTGTCACAGACTTAAAAAAAACTTAAAAAATAAAAAAAACATTCCTTATCAGCAGAGCACATGAAGAGTTCCATGAATTATGGCTACCATAGGACGTGCTGATATTCGATCACAATTGGACGGTGCTGCGTCACAGGCCGGGTATAGGAAATCTATAACAGATTTTAACGAAAAGGTAACCAAAAATTGATACATTTTAGTGTTCCATTTATATTTTTTAAATGCATTATTTTTTCACGTATCCTTATACACATACAGCTAAAATTCGAAATGATCCTGTAAAATGAACCACGAGCCGCCACTGTATTCACTATGGGTATTCTTCTCGTCCAGAGGAAAACTAGGGAATGTTTATCTAATAATAGTATTAATTAAATATTTATTATTGTCTGAATTAGCGTTTTTGTTGTCTTCTTGTCAGCGATTGCGAATGGTTCGACCTCTATCTCATTTAGGAAACTCACAATGTACATAGAAAATAGAAATTCCATTTTAGTTCTTGAATTAATAACTCGACTATGTGAGACTGAATGCACAGCTGAAGAACGCAACAGTTTTGTTTTGTTTATTTAACAGCACGGCAGCAGATGCGCTGTCAGAGATAAAAACAATGAAAGAACTCGTGTAATAAGTGACTTAGAATGCGCATATTTATGGTTAATTTTTACATATCCATATTATGTACATCGCTGGTTAAGAACAAAGAACGTGACAACTAAAAAAACTGGTTTTTATTACCATTAAATTCTAAATTTGTTAACTGTTCTTGACGTTAAGTCGTATTGATTTTTTTAAACTTTTTTGTGTACCTAAAATCTTTTGACATTCACCTATATAAAATATAACATTTTTCTTTCACTCTCATTAGACTTATATCCCCCAAAAGCAAAAATATTGTTCAAATCAAATACCGACCTAACTCCCCACTCTGACATAACTAATCAAATATAACTCAATGCCTACCTAAAAATAGATTTAGTTCTTTTAGTTATTGCAGCCAATATAACGAAATAAGAAACACATTCTCCTTTTTTTTCGTAGGTATAATGAAAAATATTTAAAAAAAATTGTTCACTGCTTCATATTCGATGCATTATCCATTTACTAAGAGATTCTAAAACGTCTAAGGCCAAATTGTCTATAGATACTGAACAGTTTAACGTTTTTCTCGTCTTCGTGTTTCTTTTTCTTAACTGGAATTTACTCTTTACTGTTTTGTAATCCCTCCGATGGTACAGTAGGGCCCGGATAGGACGACGCACCACCGCCGCTAGCCACCCCGTGCTCACCGCCATCTGTATGGCATTTTTAAATGTTTAGTTTTCTTTTTTCCCACTCCCCAAGTAGCACATTACATTGGCTAAAGCTTGTTGTTATATTGGCCCATTATCGATTCATTTCCATTGGCATTTCGACGTATCACCGATATTGGTACAATATTTGTTTTTACAATATTGTAAACCAACATTATGCCAATATAAAAATACTTTAGCCATTGATGAAATTGTCTATATTGGCCCTATATCTTCTTTTACAATATTGTAATACAATATGGGTCCAATACGTTTTTCTTGTCGCTTTTGGTATATTGTTTTTTACGAGATTCAGCCAATATTGTATTATGCCAAAATTTTTCTTCAGGTGTGGCTCATTTTCTTCAAATTTTGTGTTTTTAGTCTTTTGCAATTTTCATTGCAGTATTCGATGATTTATACTGATAAAATTTCATGACATTGTGCAAAAGTTCTGTAAAGGGATGTTTCTTTTTAAATAAAAAATGACTTATAATTAATTCAGATATACATCAAAATTATTAATGAGAATTTTAATATAATAAGAAAACTTTCCTTTCGTATTAACTTCCCTAGTAGCCAATTTTATTTATAAACCAGAAGAATGTTCTTAAATCCAGGTGGAGTAAATTTAAATTAAAAAATTTAAATATATCTAAGTCGAACTCCACAAACTTTAATAAGCGTAAAATTACAAATGAAACATGTTTTGGCAGAACATTGAATTGAATTCAAAATTACGTCAACGTCATAATTTTTTTATATTTTTTAAGGGCTGATGATGGCAGAAGTGTTCTGCCGAAATATGTTCCATTTGTAATTTTACGCTCATTAAAGTTTGTGGAGTTCGACTTAGATATATTTAAATTTTTTAAGTTTATTTATGTCATATATTACTAATATTTAGAAAATATTGCATCTTCTTTGAATATTAGTTATATTAAAAAAATGTGAAAGCATTACTTATATTTTATTGTAGATATTTGCTTACTATTTTTTTCTATGCTGGAAACAATATCTTGCGTTGTATAATGAATGGCCCTTTTTCCACGCTATAAGCGCCGAAACATTGCCCCCGGATCAAAAAGCCGCGCATCTCTGTCATTTTTAGTGGTAGGTAATTTACGGTACGAACCGAATTAACAGATTCGACAGATTTCTTCAATTCAACAAATGTCTGAAGTGCGAGAAAATGCTTCATCGAGAATCGGTTGTTCTGTTGTTGGCTGTCCTAATAAATACTATAATAATATATAACCGTCTGTAAAATTTTACACCGTTCCGAACTAATCGTATGAGAACGAAAGACAGCAGACTTCTAATATATCACAATCAGAGATCAGCCTTTTATAGTTTGTTGCACAGCCATTTCTTTTTTATTAATGATACTTAAGAATTTAGACAAATTTAATGTTGCAAATATGACGTTCATTTGTTTTACCACTAAAAATGCCAGAAAGGCCGTTGAAGGCACTGTAAAACACGCGGAATTTAAAATGTGCACACCGCCTATACTGTAGTTTAATATTGTAGTGAATACTGATTAGGGTAGTTTTAGGATTTACATATTTGTAACTGTTTATAATAAACATTCCTTCGACATGCGAGAAAGCCGGTCAGTTTCTTGTGACCTTGTAGCTTTTTCCGAGTACCTGCACAAGCCCTTGTCAGTCTTTTACGGTCCTTGAAGCGATAAACAAGTTTGTTGTCACCCCTGTCCGTTGACCGGGAGTGTGCAGAAAGTACGGTAATAGTAGTTATTAATTTTATTTTTGTACTATTGATTTTTTTACTTTTAGCTATATTTTCTACTTAC
Organism: Diaperis boleti; assembly: GCA_963583935.1. Classification (NCBI taxonomy): domain Eukaryota; kingdom Metazoa; phylum Arthropoda; class Insecta; order Coleoptera; family Tenebrionidae; genus Diaperis; species Diaperis boleti. The sequence continues at coordinate 35,945,414 of OY757248.1, read as the reverse complement.
TGAGTAGAGAGAATACTCACAAAACCATTTATATAATTATTTCTAAATCGGAAATTCCCCATGAGGCCGTTCTATATTCCGGACAAGGTCGAACAAAATTAATTTTTCTCGTATGAAATTATATGAAGTGGTTATGAGTAAGAGAATATCCTTTATTATATTATATATGGTTTAATATGGTTTGAATTGATTTAGAGGCGACAAGAAAACGTGAAAAGAATGCCACCAATGAGGAAATGAAAAAAATCATAGGATTGTACATAATTAATTATTCATAATATGAATCTGTTTATTTATTAATTTTATTTACTATTAACTTCTTTTGTCTTTAACTTTATCTATGAATTAATTCCTCTTATTTTTTGAGAAAATGGTGTTTGAAAGAGAATTTGTAAACTTTAAGTTTATCAGTTGAGATTAAAAGATTAACAAGTAAAATCTAGTAGTTCTTGCTGTATATATAATATTATTTATTGATACTTCAAATAAGATACGTTACGTTACGTTAAATTTTATTTTTTAGAAGCAGTTAAGACTAACTTCAAGTTGACTAACAATGAGTTGGAAATAACCGGTGGGGATCGCGACGGTGGAAGAACTAAGAGAGTCTCAAGCGGGCATATACCAAAAGCGTGTAGTAAACTAAAGGCCCGGAAAGGGTCATCAATCCGACCGTCCAGTTGCGCCGGCTATCGGTTTAATGATCCACAGTGGGGTGTGGGTACCCCGGGTTGTAAGTGACGTTATTAAATGACGTTATCTACACAATTTTGCACAGATAAGGTGGAAACTACCCGTCACTTCTTTTTTCATCGCAAAACCATGATGGAATCTGTGTTGAGTAATAAAGAAAAAAAGTTAATTATATTTGAAAATTTTGAATTTCGTTCATGTGGTTTAACAAGGCAGGGGTTAAAATGGAGATGTGCGAATAAAAGTTGTTCAGCTAAGCTCTACACCGATGAAAATGAGAAGACTGTCTTAGGTAAGCATACAAAAAATGCGATTGTCAACAATTTTGAAATTTTTGTATGTTCTATAAAACCAACAATATTTCGCATAAAGTTGACAAACCAAAGATCACATTATATTTTCGAATATTTTATTATTTCAAACCAAAATTTATATAAAAAAACAACAACGGGTTGCACTCCGGGAGTGCCGGCAGAAGTGAAAACTTGAACCTTAACGTTGTGCATTTTTGAATATTTTGGAATGGTTAGGGAATAATTTCGCACGAATTGCTTTATTTATCAGTATAAAACTACTATCATTTATGTGGTAAAATACAATATTCATTTTTTGCTCTATCGTACACAAACATGACAATTTATATCGAGCGATCAAGATAATTTGTAATCGAGTCATCCATGAATCCAAAAACGTATGTCGTGCACTTAAACTGCACTTATAAATTTCAAATAATGTGTCAATTGAAAGATAAAATGGTGGAAATTCTCAAACAGGATTTTATTGCCAACAATACGAAATTTTTTAAGAAAAATACAGTTATCTTACAGGTGTAGTTTTTTAGGTACCTTATACCATTGTTTTCGGTGGCAGAAATCAAATCTTAATCACAAGAGAGATAAAGTTGTCAGTTCTACTCACAAGTGAGTAAATCTGACAGCTGTCAGTTGTAATTAAAAATTGTAATTATTAATTGTAATGTAATTACATGTATAATGTAACGTAATTCTCTGCCTTCCACTCCACGAACAGATCATACTCTTTTTATTGCTCATGTAGACAAATAGTATCTTTGCAACCTTGGACACGGTTGCAAAGTAACGGTTTGCCATTTATTAATTTGGGTGCGCAAAGTTTACTTGTCGCACGCAAATTATTCTTTGCACACGCAAATTCAGACAAACAAACTACTGAAAACTGAATTTGCCCCTAAAAAATAGTATGTCCAACTCGTGCGGCGTTGTCGATTGCCCCCTCAAGCGAATCTTCGCTTTCGTGGGCAATCGCAACTTGCCGCACTAGTTGCACAATATACTATTCTCGTACATGTGTCTCGACCTACCGGAAGCAAACTGGAAACAGTGACTTCGACGTCTAGTTGCATATCTTTCGGTAGAAAGTCAATTTGTATTACTTTAGTGAAAATTGTGAAAAAAAAAACGAGACTGTTTATTTCATAACTATAACAATCACAGGTCACTACGGAAACTGATATAAGAATCATGCTAATGTTACAGGCGCATATTTACTTGAATAAATATTTCTTGGATTTTCATACAATGCACCTGTAAGATAAAACGTCGTATATCACACGTGATCGAAATGTCATTATAAAGCTCGTGAGAAGTGCTCACTCGCTAATAATGATGCATTTCTATCACTTATAATATAATGTACTATTATTTCATTCAACTGTTATAATAAATTAAAAAATTTAAATATATCTAAGTCGAACTCCACAAACTTTAATCAGCGTAAAATTATAAATGGAACATGTTTCGGCAGAACACTTCTGCCATCATCAGCCCTTAAAGAATATAAAAAAATTATATAATAAATGCTGAAAATGTTCTCCATTTTGGTCTAAGCACAAATGAGGCATTCGTCTAACACCATGAATAACTTGTAAATTAAGTCCCCCCTTGGATGGACCCCCTCTCGGGCGGAGCTACCATTTATGGGCCCCCACGGGCGGAGCCCCCTTTGAAGGGCCCCCTTGTGTAGAGCGCGCTCTGGATGGGACCCCCCTTCGGGCGAAGCTCCCTTTAATGGGCACCCCTTAGGTAAGGGCCCCCTCGGGCTGGGCCCCCTTAGGTAAAGGCCCCCTCGGGCTCCGGCTGGGCCTCCCTTGAATGGGTCGCTTAGTTGATTATAAAGAGTAGGCCAGGTATATGTACCTACTTATCAGTACCACGCGTTGCGCCCTCCCGTAGAGGCAATTGGCGCAAATCGACCATGGGATTTTAGTTACCTGAGTTGGCTCCGGCGCAAAACGACTATGACATTATTAAAATAATTATCAATCGGCGCATTCGGTCTATACCCTCTCAGGCTTGTATTTATTTATTACTAGCAGGTACCCGCGGCTTTGCCCGCGTAAGTTGGGTTTGGCTTTACTGGCACTTATATTTAGAATTGGTACAGCCCTTTAATTAAAGCAGTTTTAATAATAAATAACAAACAGTAAAAAAAACATTTTTTTTTGCAAAAACATCAAACACGGGTCTAGTTATTTTTAAAGCAGTTATTTTTGAAGTGCCAATTTTAATGCCTGTCGGTCTTGAAGTCATAAAAATTTTGAAAAAAATCACTCCCAAATCTACCCTCCTTTTATTCCAGTTGGTAATTTGTTTTTTGTAAAATTTTCAAACACGCCCCCAGTCAATTTTAAATGAAAATCTAGATCCCAGTTTTCACGTATGTAACACAGTTGTTTTCCAGTTATGAGAATTCTCAGGAAAACTATCCTCCCCATTTACGCCCATTTTTTGAGGTCTGTAAATATTTTTTTGCAAAATTGTCAAACACGGGTCTAGTTATTTTTAAAGGAGAGTCCAAGTGCCAATTCTCATGCCTGTAACATTGTCGATCTTCAGATTATAAGAATTTTGAGAAAAATCACTCCCAAATCCACCCTCACCTTTTTTTCGCAGTTGGATTTTTTTTTTTTTTTGGAAAATTATCAAACCCGGATCCGGTCTTCTTAAAAAGGGAATCTAGATCCCAATTTGTGCGTTTGTAACACTGTTTGTTATCCAGTTATGAGAATTCTCAGGAAAACTATTCTCCCCGTTTACGCCCTTTTTTGAGGTCTGTAAATATTTTTTTGCATCGGTGCAGTGGATCTAGAGATTAACTCCCCCGCCCCGTTGCCCCCCTTAAAAATGGAATTTTAAAAAACCGTTCCTTAGTGAGCGCCTACGTGGTAAAGTAAGTAAGTGTGCAAAAATTCATTCTTATCGGTTCAGTGGATCTAGGGATTAACTCCCCCGCCCCGTTACCCCTTTTTGGATTGGATTTTTGAAAAACCGTTTTTTAGTGAGCGTGTACGTGGTAAAATAAGTAAGTGTGCAAAATTTCATTCGAATTAGTTTAGTGGATCTAGAGATTAACTCCCCCGTCCAATTACCCCCCTTAGGAATTGAATTTTGAAAACCCTTTCTTAGTGAGCGCCTACGTGGTAAAATAAGTAAGTGTGCAAAATTTCATTGCAATCCGTTCAGTGGATCTAGAGATTAACTCCCCCGCTCCGTTATCCCCCTTAGGGATGGAATTTTGAAAAACCGTTTCTTAGTGAGCGCTTACGTGGTGAAATAAGTAAGTGTGCAAAATTTCATTGCAATCCGTTCAGTGGATCTAGAGATTAACTCCCCCGCCCCGTTACCCCCCTTAGGGATGGAATTTTGAAAAACCGTTTCTTAGTGAGCGCTTACGTGGTAAAATAAGTAAGTGTGCAAAATTTCATTCTAATCGGTTCAGTGGATCTAGAGATTAACTCCCCAGCTTCGTTAAACCTCTTAGGGATGGAATTAAAAAAAAAACCTTTCTTAGTGAGCGCCTACGTGGTAAAATAAGTAAGTGTGCAAAATTTCATTCCAATTGGTTTAGTGGATCTAGAGATTAACTCCCCCGCCCCGTTACCCCCCTTAGGGATGGAATTTTGAAAAACCGTTTCTTAGCGGGGGCTTACGTGGTGAAATAAGTATGTGTGCAAAATTTCATTGCAATGGGTTCAGTGGATCCAGATATTAACGGTGCGGGGGGGGGCCGTTACCCCCCTTTGGAACGGAATTTTGAAAAACCGTTTCTTGATGGGCGCTTACGTGGTGAAATAAGTGTTTAAAATTTCATTACAATGGGTTCAGTGGATACAGAGATAAACGGGGCGGGGGGGCCAGTTACCCCCTTTTGGAATGGAATTTTTTAAAACCGTTTCTTAGTGAGCGCCTACGTGGTAAAATAAGTAAGCGTGCAGTTTCATTGCAATCCCTTCGATGGATCCAGAGATTTCGTGATGAGTCAGTGAGTGGTATTTGGATTTTATATATATAGATTATCAAACATTAACTAAACTTTTTTTACAGAAAATAAGTATAATACACACGAGCACACGAGTATATAATATAAAATTTTTATTAATTATAAGTTTACAATAAATTACGATCTTATTCTTATTTCTTGTTTAATTTTAAGTTTAAAGGTTTCATCTTAAATGGATCAATGTCAAGATTGGTTTTAGATAATATTGCCCTTGATTATATTATACCTTTTAGTATTTTTTTGGTATTTTCTAACTAGTTCGGACACTAGTCTATTGTAAAATATTTAAAATTGGTAGTAAATTAGAATTATGAATAATAATTGTAGTAATACATATATACAGTTGTATCACGATGATGAGCTAAATATACATTACATTTTCATTCAGTTTGCATCGGATTAGATTATTCTACAAATATTGAGTTATTGAATCAACATTAGCATACGTTGTTGGAAAAAGATTGCTATATGTTGTTGGACCATGGTTGGTATACGTTGTTGGACCATGATTGATATACGTTGTTGGGCCATGATTGGTAAACGTCATTGGACCATAATTCATATACGTTGTTGGGCCATGATTGGTATACGTCATTGGGCCATGATTGAAATACGTTGTAGGACCAATATTGCGAAATGTCCACATTATATAATGGCCCAATGTAGAGAAACAAGTTTGGGCCAATATATCCTCGAAAATGGCCCAGTATTGGCTCAATATTGTTGTGCTGCCTGGGTCTAGTTAAACGCAATAATAATAAAAAGCTTTTGTCTATAACCGAAAGTAAAAATTTACAATTGGCGTACAAATTTGCGAAAAACAAGATAGGCTCTCAATTTCTTCAAGCAGATTTTATAATACATTTTGTAGGGCGGTTGTTTAGGGCGCTGATCAAAACACTTGGACGAAGTAACAAACTATATTCACAAAATATGTAGGTTTTAAAGGCAGATTGGTCTCTTCCGGCCAACAGTCCTCACCCAGAGGACACAGGAGCTAGAGTTGAGAGGAGCCCTCGTTCTGATCTTGAAAGGCCAGTGCACCTCTTTTTATCTGGGTGTCCAGGGTTGAGGGTGCGGGCAATGGGTGAGAGTACCGAGCGCGGGAGCCAATCCGTGTGGAGGTGGGATCAGCAAGAAGGGCGTTAGTCTGGTGGGCGCGTGGAGAACTATGAAGTTTTTTGAAGACAATTTTAAAGAGGTAGTTTAATTAAAATTTTTTGTCTACAGCAACTATAATCACTATTGTTAAAATAATAATTATTAATGATGTTCTAGGAATTGCTAGGGCCATTAATTATCCGATAATCATGCAAATTCTATATGCCGTGTCCAGGGATGCAGAATTGTATTGGCTGCATGTAATTAAAGCAAATATGTATTTTCAATTTGCTTGCTTATTGGTTTATTCATTTGAATTTACCTGGAGGTAGCGACTAAACAGCTCAGATACTCTGGTACTACTTGTAGTGGTGATTTTTCGTATCAAACCCTAAATAGAGGTGCAGTGCTAAATCTGACGTTAGGTACTTTCCCATGAAGCAATGTAATTTTAAAGAAAAAAACTGTAAAGTTGTATCGATTCCGCAAATCAAATTGTTGTTTCTGTTGAAGAAATTTCAGTATTATTGTAAAAGTATAACTTTGTTTGAGAGTAACGGAGTGAGTTTTAGAATATACAAATATTATGTTTGTTAGGAAAGACTTCTAACAAACTTCACGTAATTCAGAATATCGAATTTTCACGACGCTTCTTTAGAAGCAAAACAACACAGACTTCAAACAAGGCCTCATTATTTGGATGCTTAATTGATTTTGAACGGATACTTTCTTGTTTATAGCACCAATATTATACTTTCCATTTTTTTTCTATTGTTTAAAACGTGGTATTTTTTAAATCAAAGGAATTTGATTTAAAAATAACACAGCAACAACAATGAAATTGTGCCGTAAGTACAAAATATCTCGTTTGTAAAAAGTCAACTTCGCATCTTCGAAACGAAGTTATAGTTGTAACGGGATAGAAATTCAACTTCGGAAACGAGGTATTTTAAGGCAGAACAAATTGGATTCAACAGCGAAGTTTAGTAGCGCGTCACATCACATCGAAGCTCGAGGCATTTGCCATACAACTGGTAATTCTTCCTGTGATGTGAGGAAAGGAAAAAACTCGTTATCACAAATGTCGGAAACTGGTACACAAGTTGAAGTTTTAATCATCGATTTATGTTGCCGCCGCTTAATGTACTTACATAAAGTAGAAACTTTTAACCGCAGAATTTAGTACACACTTTATATCCCTAATGCTCATAAATCTCGTACCATTGCTGTATCGATTATGAGAAATTGCTGCTAAATTCGAAGCTAGACACGGTTACAGTTCAACGCAAGATTAAATTCCAAAACCTAAACGCTAAAATGTCCTCAGTGCAGAGTTGGATAATATATCACACCAAAACGGTGTTTGCTCGCATAGGTTTGGTGACAAAGCATTGGTGGCACTTTATTATGAAAACAATTTGGGAAAAATAACCAACAGGGTTTATCACTCTGTGTTTTTTTTTTCAACGGCGGCAGTTTTAGAGTAAAGCATTTAGCGGTAAATAAATCAGTGAAAATCGAGCTTTCAAAAAGTTCTCGCTATTTAAACAGTCAACGTTTACTTGCCATAAATGTTATACACTTTAATGCCGAATAATCAACAAAATTAAATTCTCAAATCATTTTCCATACAAATACAAGAGTAACCTTCTGCATACACCTATTTTACAGTACACTCACCTCTCGGTAATCCGGCCCTCAGCAATCCGGCCTCTCAGTAATCCGGTGCCATTTAAATTCAAGCTTACGCGACAAAATTGCAAAAATACAATACTCAATATAAATAAACTTTATCTAGGTATGTATCTAAAAGTTCCTTGAAATATTAAATTGAATACCTATTTTTATTATGTTTGATACGATCTTGTGCAAGCCGGATTAGCGAAAGTCAAGTGCACTAATATAATAACTTCTCCCCTGTTTCAAACCAAACAACTAGAATTCTATTAGTGAGCTACTCCGAATTTATCTCGAAACGTAGTTCATTCTTTCCCTTAGCGTAGCAGATCGAAATGCAGGTAAATCACGTTCTTAGATGAAAATTAAAGTGACAACCATGGAATTTAATTAAATCTCATAGTAGGTAGAACGATGCAATGTCCCGACGCAGTTCGAAAACGGAAATAACTGCCTAGATATGGCACATAACCAGATAATCGAGAAAGACTCCCAAGCATTCGTTGCCACGGAAGAGTACACAAATTGTCACATTCCGTCGAAAATGTATGAAGCAATTATAATAGTATGTAACAGTATGAATGTGCTTTATATGTGCTAATAAATTTGAAGCGATATAGATGATGTTTAATTTGTTTGCTAAATAAATATGACATCAGTTATTGCTTTTATAATTAATTACTTGCTCTCTTGTAATCAACATTATCTGGTTTGAAATGTGATACTGTTAAATCTATTTCAACATTACTCATTTAGACATTAAAATTACATAGATTGTGGAAAGTATACATGCAATTAATTCAATAAATTTGTAGTTCTTGTTTCAGTGTTATCGTTGATTATTCACCATTCCTCATAGTTCAAACAGTAAAATGTGGGACATTAATATTGCATATTCAGACATAAAAACAATCCCTGGAATATCTGACATAAAACTTGCATAAAATTTCTAATAATTACACTGGATTATTTCAATAACTGTATTAGCTAAAGCTAATGGTAGTTGTTAAATATATTGTAGTTTGGCGTTTACTCATCCTGAACATGTATTAATTTGTGTGTTCCTGGAACAGTCTATTAATAATTCAAATGGAACAAATATTCCAAACTAATTACTACCTTTGTTTAGGTCCTATATTCCAATATCGAATAGATATTCAAAGAATTTTATTACATGCAATTACATGTAAATGCATACAATAAGGCCAGGGCTGCAATAAAGCCATCCCATTGGAAACTGGTAAAAAAGTACAAAATATGGCAAAAACGTATTATTATACAGGGTGTTTCGTAAGTAAACGGCAATACTTAATACACTAACTCGTAGAAGATAAAGAAACGTTATTCTGCAGTTTTTTCTGAAAATTTTCAAATTTCACTTTTTTCGTAAAGTATTACAAGACAAATTTGTAACAATAAAAGAACGCCACTGAGTGAACGTCACACTTGACAAACTTCTCTCCATGGTCTAACATCGATAACTTGATATATTATTTAGTGCAAATTCATTTTCTATATTTTTGTTGGTCCATTTAAAATTATCCGCATTTGAAAACCAGACGTTTTAGAAAAAAAAAAACTCAAGAACATTTCCTTTATCGTTGATATTCATAATCTCGGAGATTGCCGTTTACTTATGAAACACCCTGTATATCACTAGCAGTATGCCCGGCGTTGCCCGGGTTAGACCACCAATAATTGCTATAAATCTTATTGTTAGACAATACCAGCATTTAGATTTGGGTAATTACTAAATTACTATCAAATAAAGTTGTAGAAAATTTGGATCGCCAGATTCGGGAAGAAGTGAACCAGGAAAACGATTGACTTGAACTTGGACTTTAAACATTGGTATCTCGTTAGCCCCAGATACAATTTTTGTTGCCCCAAATGATATCAGCATTGTAATTTCTGACTAATGAAAGAAACATAATTTTTTGATCTAATATCTGTGCCGATGAGAAGACCTCTGAGTGGTTCTGGTGGATCCAGCTTTACTTTGCGATTATTGCAGCACATGCCCCGGGACTTCTGTTTTCCATCAACAGGATTTACAATAACAACAAATTTTAGGCATAGATCCAATAATCACGTCAGGATAGTGTTATAAATTGATTAACGTTACTTGCCGATTGCACGTCCTATCCAAGAAGAATTTAAAGTTGTGCCCAAATCGAAAGGAATCCTGGACAAATCCACAACTAATTTTTGCACTTCTCCCTCGACTACGCCACACTTGTAAAATGGTTTTGGCGAAAACTAATGAGTGACTTTTTATGTCTAAAACTGTCACTGTGACATTTTTATCTGAGTTTTCAATTTCGCCAGATTTTTTTTTCCTAAAAGAATGACACAATGGGGTCGTGAACCCCCTTATGTTACTCCCCATTGCGAATATTATTTGTGGTCAAAATTTCGTGACGATCTGTTCACCGGTTTAGGCGCGCATAACATACGAACAAACAAACAATTATTGATTTTTATATATTAGATTATTAATAGTACTTATATTACATTTTATAAGTGTGGTAGGTTCAATTTTACATCACGAAGTTCTAATAAAACTGAGTGATGTAAAATACCTACCACACAGATAATGTATAAAACTTTTTAGCCAATGACAAAGTTTTCCACTCGACGCTTCCATTTTTTTTTAATTATCGTTGCTCCAAAGTGACATTTACATTATTGACATAATGATATTGCTAAAAAGGATGCGGGAGTTGTAGGAATGCATAATAGCAGATAGGGCGCAATTCCTAAAAATATGAAAGAGGTTATGTTTTTGGATTATTCTGTTAACTTACCTTAACTGTCATCATATTGCTGACGTGTTTTACTTTTAGTTCAATGACTTCACCCGTTTTGCCAAATTATTGTATTTTATGAGTAATAATCGCAGTAAATTAACATTTTTAGATTGAAATTGACATTGTAAATAAGGGAAATAGGTAACTGTAAATGCTTACTATTTATAACACGAGGTGGTGTGCCTTGGAGAGTGTCTTTAAATTGGTCATTTTTAGGTATATCTTAGAAACTTATTCAAGCCAGTTAAGTGCGGTCGTATCTTCTTTCAAAATATACGACCAATATTTATTATAAAGGATCTTTTTTATTTTACTGCTTAAAGGCGGTAGGTGACAGCATCAATGTGTAAAAAATGGGTTACCATGGCTGTCTAAAATACAGCTGTCAAAGTCTATTAGTGATTATTCGTTTACATAATAATTGTAATGCTATAATATACGGTTTATGTGTCTTTGCAATATATAAAAAATAAAGAAGTTAGGTTTGCATGTAGTTTTAATAAAGCCATGCTTGGCCTCAAAAAATTAAAAAGCAGAAAAATATAAAACCGCGACGTAAAGCATTAAACAACACAGCGAAAGAACTTACTAAAGATCTTTTCAATAACAAAACAAATAACAAAGTCAATAAAACATAAAAAAAGACAAGTCCTCCAATAAATAAAAGAAATGGTACTGCAATATTTGCTCAAAAGATGTGGTGTTAGACATGCGGATTGGCATAAAATGCAAGTTTTATGTTCACTAAAATAACAAAATGGTCGTTGAAAATATGTTGTGACATATTGTCCAAAGCCAACTTCAAGGAAAATTATTTATAATCACCCTGTATTAAGGCTACAGTACCAACCTGGTTATTTTAATAGAAATCATGTTTTCCACTAAAATAGCAGAATGTATAATCTAACCAGCTAGTTTATAAACTACAAATTTAAATAAACTAAGGCCTATCCAAATGGGTGACAAACTTGACAAATATATTGTTGCATTAAAAAATAAAGCTCAAATACTCAAAAACTAAGTAAGATATTTATGAAGGTCCAGTAATCACTAGAGAGTTAGTTTTAAGAGAGCCGAAAGTTTTTTTTGCGATTTTTTAATTAGAAGAATGCTCAAAAAAAACAAAGTTTACGAAACCTCAAAAAACTATTTGATGTGAGAGCGTTTTCCGCCGATTTTGGAATGTTTCTATAGCTGTTTGGACTTCTCGAATTCGAGTGTGCTCCAATCTAAGACGTACGATCTTTCTTTTCGAAATTAGCAATTTAAAAATCCAAGCTGAAATACATAAAAACTTTTTTCGATTTTGGAAGCTCACAACTGAAAAAACAAGTAAGATGTCCGTATTTGGAGCCTTAAGATAATAATAATATATTATTCAACGAGCGTATAATGATAGCTATTATTCACGAGGTGAAGTTTAAACCACCGAGAGAATAATAGCCATTATATGCGAGTAGAATACTATACTTTATCCACGACTACTAAATATTTTTGTTGAAATTTTTAAAGAAATAAAAATAAATTGTATGTTAAGAAGCAGATATACGACATGCACACTTGAAGTTGTAGAAGTGTAGATGCTCCTCGCTTTTCAACCGCGGGTCCCGGGTTCGAATCTGGTCTAGGAAAATTAACTTTTTTTATTATTTTTTATATGTACTAAACTGAATTGAAAATATTTAGTGGTTTACACGATAAAATTTTTAAAGACCGGTTGTTTGTAGCAAAACAACATAATATTATAGCTAAATCAAGGAAGCATCTGACAGCAGTGATTAATGACTCATTGAGATATGTATCACTCGCTGACAATGAAGCATTTCTGTCACTTGTACAGTATTGGTAAGATCTCTAAAGACGCTTGAATCTATAATGTTTTGTTTTCTTTTTTAAAGACCGCTCAAACTTGTGGCATGCTTCCAACAAAGTAGACCAGTTAATTTGTGATGGCCTCAGAATTGAAAAACATTCTGAATACGAAACTGGTTTGGCGTCGCAAAAAGCCTGTCCGTGTTCATCGATGTAGGTGCATCTGCATATGATACAGGGATGAAGTCAATTAATTTGCAAGCGGACCGAACAAGTAGATATGTCGTCGGCATATGCTAAAACCAAGGGTTTTTCAAAATGACTAGGTAACTTGTAAAACAATAACAACTTTGCAATTAGACTGGATATTTCAGGCGTATTATAAAACGCCTACTTGTTGTTTAGGCATATTCTAAAATTCACTGGGAGAATAAATTACCTACTACATGGAATTATTGGAATTTTATGCTGTTAGGTACAAAACCATAAACTCCATTAGTTTTGAGGTTACGAAAGCCAAAATAAAACGTGGTGCACAGTGTCTAGAGCCTTGGCAGATGGCAGTGAAGTACATAACATTATTTTACAATCTTTTTAAATAAAATCAGGGTAATTAAAACAGAGGTTAAAAATGTTATAATGTAATAATTGAGGTGCCAAAAGTTGACAGGGGACCTCTGGATTCGAAAGATGTTTTGGGATCTATTGCTTTTATAAGTGCACTAGCAAATGTCATAGCAGCGGACCTTGCGGAAATAGTAACTTTAGGTATTCTAATATTTTGGCCATTTTTTTTCATTTAGAGCCTTGTCTAAGTTTTTTTTATATATTATACTCTTATATTGATTTTATTTTATTATTATTATTTTTTTTTTTGTAAACAGGCTGGTTTCCCTTCTTTTATATTGTTATTCCCTTTATATATTGACTGTCAATATAAAAATCTAACAATAAGCCTACTCTGTATTTAGCCTACTCCTAAAACAAAACAGAGTAGATCATGTTGTTTTGTTTTAGGAGTAGGCTAAACACAGAGTAGGCTTATTGTTAGATTTTTATATTGACAGTCAATTTTTAATATGTTAACGTGCTCCCTATATTATCACAATTTTTAAATGTACCGACAGATAAAATGCACATCCTTCTCATATTATTTTAAAATGTTGACAATTAAATGACAATATCATTTAACTCCATATTGGCTTTTAATTCTTTCCCCGAGTACCTCATGATTTAATAAGTTTAGATTTATATATAATAATAAGATAGCTATTTTAGGAATATAAGTAGACAATTTGTATTATCCTTCAACCTTTTATATTATAAAATCATTGTGTTTTTACAATAAGCCTAAAGTTGTGACGGCGTTTTATAAAACGCCTGAAATATCTAGCCTAATTGCAAAGTTATTATTGTCTTACAATAATACGCCTAGGCTTTTTACAAAAAAACCGGTTTTAGTATATGCCGACGACAGATACATGTTTTTTTTAAGTTTTATTCTTTTCAGTGTGTCTTATTACATTCATCCAACGAGTGATAATACATAATGAATAATAATAATATCAAATAAAAAAATTAAGCCGCTCCTGCCTGCCGACACGAGCAAGAAATTACTCAGCAAACTGGTTTAAAGCATAGAAGCAAATCTTAACTTCGCTGGTCGTCTAGATAGCTTCAGTGCACAATACCGTTTGGGGCAACTATATTATTATTTGAAAGCGTTTTGCCTCTATCAAAATCAATTGAAATTATAGAAGAATTTCATAAGTCCTGTTAAAAACGTAAAAGTAGAGTAGGTGAATCTATATAAGAAAAATTTAAAATGGTAATACAGAAAATGAGGGATTAAAGTTAAAGAATATCAGCAAAATAATTAAATTGTGTATATTTATTTCAACTTTTTCTTCAACGATTTCTGTCAAACCTTTGCATATTGTACTGCATATACAGAGTAATCATAAAGTTGCGCACAAAATTCTTAACTGTTATTTTATTTTTTGAAGTAAAACTTTTTTTTCAAAAGAAAAAGTTATGCATGGTATCACTTTTTTCCTCTTGTTGTATAGAGTTGAAAAGTGTATTTAAAACGAAAAAAAGATGGGGGATGTCATTTAAAAAATATATATATGACAATTGAAAATAAAAATCGACCTGTTCGAGCGTTTTTCGCCAAAACATTACATAACTAAATTATCAATTTTGTGTGGAACTTTATGATCACTGTATATTATATATGGCCGAACTGAGTGCACGTTTCCTCAAACATTGATGCATATATTTCGTTTTCTTCGTGCATATAATCCGTGCTTTACTAATGATTAAAAAAGAGAATTCTTTTATCAAAGAGATGAGAATGCAATTTTAAAGAAACTTTTACATTTGAATTGTTGTCGGTTGGCCGTCTAGTCTTCAATAATGAAAAGATCCATTAGCAGAATCCATTAACAAAAACTCCATTTATAATGTGATTCCACTTATTGAGCTGAGTTTAAACTTACTGCCGGGTAGACCACAAAACGCCCATTCCGTATGCTGCCCTAGTTTAACCAATTTGAGTTTGTTCACTTCTAAAACTTAATCAAGTTTCAACAATTCCAGACTTTAGATACAAATACAGTCATGGAATATATCACGCTCTAACTTGATCTGCATTGCAAAACAGAGAAACAGTAAACAAATCATGTTTTAACTAACGAAACTACTATAGTTAAATCAAGCGCATTTAAAGCAGCTTACAGCTTAAAGTCTTACAGTGAACTTTACTATCATTAACTTACCACAGTTTTAAATTAGATACTGGTAGTGCAAACTTCACTAACAATGGAAGTTAAATTGTTTTCTCTCCAAACAAAGTACACCGACGAGTTAGTATTTTTAAAACATTGTGTCAGCACGAAAATGAATTTAATGTTCATTAAATTGTCTTTAACCCCTCAATTTTCAAACTGTGACTTTTCAGTTTAGCCTTTATAAAAACCCGGCTCAAAGATTTTCAACGATAACGTTTCATTTCATTAGTTAAAAGCAAATATTTTCTGCGCTTATCGTCTCCCTTAAAAGATTTAATTACGAAAGGTTTAAGTTGAATTATGAGTCGCCTTTCTAGCTCAAGTGTAAACCTAGAATTTTTAGTTAATGCTACGTACAAAATAAGAAAATTAATTGTCGCTTCACTCTATAAGATAATTGAATTGTTGCACCAACTCAGACCGAAGTTTTCGAAGAACGGCGAGCTTTTTCGGTCCTGATTTATTGTCTATACGATTATTAATCTTCGTCAACGTAATTAAAAGATTTGCGGTAAAATATGCACATTTATTTAAATGAGTAATTTCATTACAATTCGTCTGTTAGTAATCTCGGAGACGTAAATGAGTCGGGGGATTCATAATTTCTTTGTAATCAAATAAAATATGAGGGTCTGGGTCTGGTGAAGTCTCGAGACTTTGACTCTTATAAATGTAAATCTTTAATATTATTAAATCCGTTTAAGACATTTCTGTAGGCTGATACAAACGATAACAATTATTTTGCGTTTCGGCAACAGTTTCGAATAAAGGAGGGTTGAAGCGGAGCGCTCAGTAGCGCATCACAGGGAAATCTATATATTTACACACCACATGGATGAGGTTTGATTTCTTTTGGCGGCCCAGACCAGATGATTTATTGCCCATAGAAAATAATATAATTATGGAAACTACCACAAACAACAACGCAATAACTTAACTAAATGTTACTATTAACCTAACTGTTCTATATATTTCTTTTATCCTGAATTTTTCCATCCACAACCCGTTTGAAACATTCTGAAACGCTCTTAACATTATTGTCATTACAGGCAGAACTTCCAGACAACAAGCTGAAGTTCTAGGATGTGGAAAAATAATGAGCCCTGAAGGGAGACTTCAATTTAACGAGTCTTACTAGAAAAGACAAGTACGCTTTTACGAAAGGTATGTCAAGTAAAACGAAGAGAACGCAACGGTACGAAGACAAAGTTTCGCTTAGACATTTCCGAGAAACTAATCTAACTAACTCCAGCAACGTGTAAGTTTTCGTAAAATCCTGCACATATTATGAGAATTTGTGATCTAAAACGACGACATTGATGTGTAAATTGTAAAGCACATATTTCGTAATCTACATCAACTACAGCATTTACACTAAAGACATTGATTGGAAGCGAAAACACGGAACTCTACACTCATTGTTAAACTTAAAAAAAAGCTGTTACGCTGCTGGAAGTTTCTTAAAATTTCTTTAAAAGCTTTGCGTGAAGAGAAAACTTGTAACCGTTCGAAAAGCGCACGCATCTGCTCCAGATTTTCAGCAAAGAGGAAAGGGATCGATTGAGAAAAGACATGGAGGACCTATGACCTAAATTAACTCGAGAATAGTCCTCAGGGTCAGCTCAGCGAAGACCGGAATGGAAACGGATAGCACGACTTACATACGTGGAAAACTTGTACTCTCCTAAAGGGATCCTCGTTTATTTCTGTCAGCATTTCTGGATCCTGTTGTTTAACACAAATGTGAAGAGTAGAAATTTGTCAATTTTAAAGAACTGTTTGTCTGATGCTCATTAAGACCCACGCTGTTGCAAATATAGTCATGTAATCTGATGATCTTGATTTTAATGACACAGTTCGTAAATTCGTCTACATTATCTTATAATCTGAGACGTGGGTGGCTGACTAGTCCATGGTGGAATTGTAAATATTGATGTTTTATTAATAAACTCATTGGTTTTACATAAACGGATTTAATTGATATTCTAATTTATTTTATAGATACATTAGTTTTGTATAATAAATTGAAAATTTTATTACTTGTTTTTAACATTTTTAAATTAATTTCTGATAATGATCTAATATAAGTAGTAATATATTATATTTGCAAGATTGAGCAGCTACGAACTAATGTATTGTCAGAGAGTAGGTAAACAATAGAGGAACCATACAAGCATGAAAGTCGTGTCACGAAAATGATTTTCACTCCCAGATGGCGTAACAAATTTTATTCGATTTTGTCGCCTCCTGCCATCTGTTAATCACAATTATAACTGTTTTTTACTCAGCGCCTTCTGGTGGTCGGAAACATAAGCTTACGCGATTTATGTGTGTAAATCAGATATGTGTAAACACAGAAGTTCCGATAACAAAACAATTGTTACTACAAAAGAACGAATGGCTTTCTAGAATTACGTTGCGGTGCAGGTCCAGATATAAACAATAACAAAAAATTATACGACCACAACTAAACAAATGAACTTTTAAAAGATTGAGCTGCATTTTTTAAGGTACTTTTAGACGGTCAGTTCAGTTTTCCCTTCAGTTTCAGCGCAGTAGTATCGAAAGATATTATTATTCAACATTTACTACTTTTACCGAACGTTTATTTTTTTGTCGAGCGTTTAACTGTTTGCCCATTTTATACCAAACGGTTATTTGGGTGAGACAAGTTTACTTGTCGCACGCAAATTATTCTTGGCACACGCAAATTCAGATAAACAAACTGCTGAAATTAAAAAAAAAAACAATCGAAATATTAAAACTGAATTTTCCCCTCGTTTCACCTCGTTCGTGTGCTCAACTGCTTTCGTGGACAATTGAGAACTTGCCGCACTAGTTATTATTATCAATCGATATATTATTATCAAACATTCGCACTTTTTATCAAGCGTTTATTCCTTTTATCAAACACTAGCAGAATGCCCGGCGTTGCCCGGGTGAGACCACCAATATTGCTGTAAATCTTAGACTATACCAGCATTTAGATTTGGGCCAATTTGGGTAAATAATACATGCATCTTAATGTTGTCTCTTCGTCACTGTATTCTATCAAATAGAGTTGTAGAAAATTTTGTTTGCCAGATTCGGGAAGAAGTGAACTTTGTAAATTTTAGACTTGAATTTGCACTTTAAATGTTGGTATCTAGTTAGCCCCAGATACAATTTTTGGTGCCCCAAATGATATCATTTGAAAAGCATT
This sequence comes from Diaperis boleti, assembly GCA_963583935.1. Classification (NCBI taxonomy): domain Eukaryota; kingdom Metazoa; phylum Arthropoda; class Insecta; order Coleoptera; family Tenebrionidae; genus Diaperis; species Diaperis boleti. The sequence goes on along the minus strand of OY757248.1, from coordinate 35,927,010 downwards.
GTAATTTTTAACTGATGAAAGAAACATATTTGATCGAATATCTGTGCCGATGAGAAGGTTCTTGCGGATCCCTCATAGGTTCCACCTTTACTTTGCCATTATTGCAGCACATGCATGAGCCTTCTGTTTTCCATCGAAAGGATTTACAATAACAACAAATTTTAGACATAGACCCAATAATTACGTCAGAATAGCGTTATAAATTGATTAACGTTAATTACCGATTTCAAGTCCTATCCAAGAAGAATTTAAAGTTGCGCCCACATCGAAAGCAATCCTAGACACATCCACAATAAATTTTAGCACTTCTCCCTCGACTTCACCACACTGTTCCTTCCGAAAACTTCCGAAAACGAAAACTGATGAGTGACATTTTACGTCTAAAACTGTCACTGTGACATTTTTATCTGACAGTTTTCATTTCGCCTGGTATGAACTTTATTTTTTTTTTACCAAAGAGGGGTGATCCATTGGGGTCGTGAACCCCCCTATTTTACTCCCCACTGCGAATATTATTTGTGGTCAAAATTTCATGAGGATCTGTTCACTGGTTTAGGCATGCATAACATACGAACAAAGAAACAAACAAATATTGATTTTTATATATTAGATTTAATGTTTATATCATACAGCTATCTTTTTCATCTTACGTTAGAGTTTTTATATCGAACGGTTAACCTTTTTAGCTAACCTTTACTGATTATATTAAACGTTAATCTTTTTTGTCTTACGCTTAGTTTTTATACGGAACATTCGTCACTTTTATCGAACGTTCGCGACTTTGATCAATAGTTTGATAAAATACCTTACCATACAGACTAGATATTATATCGAAAAAACGTATCGTGCGACTTGGATCTTTTTAAAAATAAATGTTACATTCTATCCAACATTATAAAATTTTTTATAGTTCGACAATGTCAGAATTTTCAAATTTTTGCTTGTGTATATACTCTCTGTGATGCAATAATAAAATGTCAGATAAACGTCACACTATTTTTATGCATTTTAAGCAATTTAAAGACTTGCCGGGTTTGTGTCGAACTATAAAACGTTGTATTACACTCGTTCCTGTGTACATTGGGTGATTTCTGGCACTGTGGGCTTAAAAAAGCCCTCGTTTCACTAAATTTACACAGGAACTCGTATAATAAATAACTATTTGGTGTACGCATTTAGTTCATTTTATCACCATTTTAGTAGATAGTAATATGTAACTGAAAATGTCAAAAAAGTGACTTAGTCCCTTTTTAACCGACTTCAAAAAAGGAGGAGGTTCTCTATTCGACTGTATATATGTTTTTTTTATGTATGTTCGGGCATAACTTCTTTGTTTATGAACCGATTTCAATTATTCTTTTTGCGTTGGGTTGAGTATGGCTCCAAGGTGGTCCCATTTTAATTTCATTCATATTGAACGTAAGACTTCGGAGTTATAGCAGGAAACTCTTGAAAATCAGATGGAAATGTGGTGATTGGATATGTTTGTGCGCGCATAACTTCTTTGTTTATGAACCGATTTCAATTATTCTTTTTGCGTTGTATTTAGTATATCTTCAAGATGCTCCAATTTTAATTTAATTCATATTGGACGTAAGATTTCGAAGTTATAGAAGGAAATTCCTCAAAATCAAATGGAAATGTGTTCGAATGAGGGTACCTATACCTGCTCGAGATGAATGGTTTATGGCCGCAACCCCACCCGAGAGTGACAAGCCGAGAATAAATAAACTGGTCAAGGACGTGATTTATTGTGTCTTACCGAAACCGACTTCAAATATAATTTCTTTGTTTATGAACCGATTTCAATTGAATCGTTTATTGTTAAAACAAGCCAAATAACATTTTGCAAACTTTTCAGGAAACGAAAAGACTATGGCAAATTCATCTATAATTCTGTTTTACTATGTCCTTGGCATATAAGCACTATTAGTCGCAAATTTTAGCATACATGATATCGTACTTGGATGCTTTCTGCACCAATCGATTTATGTCTATAATATACAGGCTGTCCCATTTAAAACTCCACATGATTGAAAAATCCTCGAACAGGTCGATTTTATTTGCCAGGGGCACATCTTTTCAGATTCTTTTCAAGTTTCGGCGCTTCGCCTTCTTCGCGAGGGGGCTGTTAGCCCCAAAATCTTAAATGGCATTTGAAAGGTATTGAAGGGGTTGAAGGCCTCTCTACAACTAACCGCTTACTTTTCAATTTTTTGCAGTCTTGACCGTACAAACAATAATTTTCTATTTTCAGCAAAATCCACATTTTCTCATGCTGTACCCCATAGAAACCTCAAAGACAATCTATTTTCGCGCTTGCGTGGATTTGAAGCGTCCTTACTAGGTCTACCCATCACTTAAAATTGTAAAATAATTAACTTTTAAAAAAAAAGAAACCGACTTCAAAAAACCCAAAGTAACATAAGTAAACTAAAAAGTAAAAAATAAAAATTTTCAATTTCAGAGTTATTTGTTGCTCCGCTTAATGTAATTATTTCTTTTTCCGTTTAATGAAATTCTGAAATTATTGTTGATTATCTAATTATTAATTGTTTTATAATTTTGAAGTTGGTGCCATAAAAACATAAAAACAAATTATATACCTTCCTACAATAACAAATTAGTTACTACGAAAAAAATTATAAAAACAGTTTATAGTAATTACATAATAAATAATTTTTTATTTATTTCATATCTAACAATAATTCATCTCTCAGTAAATCCAACCTAAATCATGCAAAATTATTACTACGAATATATAGCTGTTACCTAATGTATCAAATGAGTTTACTGAAAAGTTTAATTCAGTAATCATAATCGTGAATTAATTAAGTCTGAAATTATCAGGAAATTATAACTTTAAAATGTATAATTTTATGTTTTACTTGGCACCGACTTCAAAATTATAAAACAATTAATAATTAGATAATCAACAATAATTTCAGAATTTCATTAAACGGAAAAACAAATAATTACATTAAGCGGAGCAACAAATAACTCTGAAATTGAAAATTTTTATTTTTTACTTTTTAGTTTACTAATACTAAGCGATTCAATTGAAAACTCCTAATTTGACTCCGGTAGTAAAACTCACCCGGTATATTCATAATGTATAAGTCCAAGCACTACGATAACATAGTCATCGAGTAATATTTATTTGTAACTAGCTGACCCGACAGACGTTGCCCTTTCCAAACTTTGATAAATTTGTTTTTGGACAGAGCGCAAAACAATACAAAAGTAAACTCAAATATGTAATTTTATTTTAATTTAGACTGGAATGCATTTTTCCAGATTTTTCTGCAGATCTTCCCGATTTGTTTTCAATTGAAAACATACCTACATCGATCCCCGAAGCATAACGAACAACATAAAAAAAAAAACAACCAAATATGTCGTTAATATCCGGTTTGTCCGCATTTTCCGCCTTTCCTTGCTTCGAATTTTATTTTTGTAAGAACTTTTCCACGACCATAATGAACAAAACAAAAAACGGATTGCGTATATCCATTATTGTTCGAATCATGAGTTAACCACAGGCCGAGATATAAGCATTTGAAATTTGGTGTCCGAACCTGATGCCTCACCTTACCCTACCACAAAAGAACGAATGGCTTTCTAGAATTACGTTGTGATGCAGGTCCAGACATAAACAATAGCAAACGATTATAAGACCACAACTAATCAACGGAACTTTTCAAAGACTTGGAACTACATTTTAGGGACCATACAGGATACTGTTGATGAAAAGTTGATTAGTTTCAGGCTTTTGTTTTGTCTCTTGTTAGCAATTTTTAAGAAATTTAAAAATATAAGGGATATTGGCCACTGAGTCATCTGCACGTGCTCGATTCTGAAACTGAAACCCAAACTAATGTGTTAAGTGGTCACTGATGTGTTATTTTGTCTATAAATGTAAGAGTTAGGTCGGTCTGCATTTTACATTTTTATATTCATTAAGTCTTGAGATTTTGACTTGTGCTCATCTAATTGTAAGCTAATAAATATTACTTATTTAGTTCTTCTTATTTATTCAATTAGTGAAAAGGTGCTTACACTCTATATAACGTAAACACAGGTGTCATTAATTATCATGTCGTACACTAAATGCAACTACATAAATTGTTTGAACATTAAACGACGAAGAGAGTCGCGATTTTACAGTTTTCCAGTGGGTGATGCCACACGGTGTAAAAAATGGTTAAATGCTGCTGGAAATATAAAATTATTCGGTAAGTTATTACTGCATTTTATTCTATTTTTTTGATATTTTTTTAAACGCTGTAGTATTATTGTCGAATTGTAATAAGTTAAAGGGTGTCAAATAAAATGGTCTTGACACAACTGATGTATAACAATTATTTTTTTAAAAGATAGTCTACTTGGAGCAACTGTCATTTTATTTTTTTAATTCTTGACTTTTTTAATTCTAAACTTTTAAGAAAATATTAAAAAAAATATGTTGGTTCACTGTCGAGAAAAAATCAACCAAGTCCGAAAACAGACAATTTTTGTTCCATGATATCACTAATACCATTGTTTTGAAATAATTTTTAGATAACTTATAAACTAGACACTGTATTTCTTGTTAAAATCATATTTCCACTTTTGCACACATTTCCACATCTTATTTTCAAGTAAATATGTAATGTGAATATTAAAAAAATGGTTAAATAAGGAAATAAAGAATATACAGTGTGATGATAAATTGGTGACCAGCGTATATTAGATCTTGTAGAGAATGTTATGTTGAAGATAAATTTGAAATCCAAATAAAAATTGTTGCCTTTGCTTTTAAGAGAGAAAGCTTTCTTTTTTCAATACAAATACATATATACAGTGTGGGAATTAAGTAAGGAATAAAGTCAGTAACTCCGTTAGTATTTGCGCTAGAAATAAAACTTAGAAAGCATGTGGTAGGGCTAATTATAGCGCATCCGACGAACGTATACAAATTTTTTTGCTTTACTTTTTTTTGACAGTTATGACGTTATCTTTTTTTTAATGGCAACATATGTTTTTGATTTTACATTGGCATAGAGTTAGTTTTTTATTCTGATTTCAACGTTATCAAATACTCAATAGGTTAGATAAGGAAAAAATAAATAACAACGGCACTAAAGTTCAAATTAGTAACATTTGAAAAAATTAACAGAGCTGTCTAATTTTATCAGAATTCAAGGAAAAAAACCATAGAAATTTAAACAAAACAAAGTTCCCACAAGCAATCAATGAGAAAAAATAAGAAAACAACCCCAAGTTTCAAAGTAGGGCCAACAAATTAACAAAATTAACGAAAAGACTATTGATGTGAGAGTTGTAAATTAAAGATATTACACCAAATGTTCCAACTGATGACCCTGCATCATCTGATAAAATCCAAGACGATCATAAAAAGCAGCCAATACGTTTTGAATGGTTTGGGGAGTTATTAAACTGCACTCATGTCGAATTCTTCCTTCAAGATCATCCAATTTGTTGGGTCGGTTTTGATACACATTGCTTTTTAAGTGCCCCCATAGAAAAAAATATAATGGGGTTCGATCTGGGGACCTAGCCTGCCATTCTATTAGATCTCTTCTTCCATCTTCTTGGAAACACTTTGTCCAAATAACGCAACCAGATATTATTATTTAGAAGTTCATTTATTACTTAATAGAGAAGAACAGTTGAGACACAATTATTTTGTACCAATTCAGAACTTGTCAACATTGTATTGGTATCTCTATGGTTTTTTCTTAAATTCCGATAACATTAAACAGTTCTGTTAATTTTTTAAAATTTTACTAATTTGAACTTTAGCGCCGTTTTAATTAATTTTTACCTTATCTAACCTATTAAGTATTTGACAACGTTGAAAACAGAAAAAAAAAACTATTCAAATGTAAAATAAAAAACATAGGTTGCCATTAAAAAAATATTGATGACGTCATAACTGTCAAAAAAAAATTGATGAAAAAAAATTAGTATACGTTCCTCGGATGCGCTATAATTAGCCCTAGCACATGCTTTTTAAGTTCTATTTCTAGTGCAAATACTAACGGAGTTACTGAATTTATTCCTGATTTAATTTCCACACTGTATGTACTGTCATTTTTAGTAATTTTGCCAAAAATTTCGTAGGCGTAGCCCCAAATTATTTTAAAGAATGAGTGCCTCTAGGTCTTATGGAACGAGTACTTTAATTCATTTTTGAAGTAAGCTGGTGAATGCGTGACGAGAGCGTTACAAAAAGTGTGATCGGGCGAAGCGAACGGAAGTTTGACTTCAGTCGTGTGGTCTAAAGCACACTCCTATTTTTTTTTATTTGCCATTTTTATGCCGTTTTTAAACAATTACAAAAAATAACTGAAACAATAAAAAACAACCAAAATTACAAGGTTTCATTGTTTTGGAAAAATGAAAACAAAAAAACAATTAAGACTTCTTTTTGTAATAGTCACACCGCAAGGACAACTGTCTTAACAACATTGTGAGTGTTTTTTTTATCATTTTGTATTAATTTGCATATCAATTGTTTGATAGAAATTTAAATTAAAAAAAAAAACAAATACCTATGCTGTTAGTGATTTCATGAAACAAAATAATTTTCTGTTTTCGGACTTGTTTAACTACATATTTTTTGCAAAATGAAGAACAATTTTTTTCAATATTTTTTCCAAAATTCAGAAAAAAACTAAATTTAGGAAATACAAGCTGACTGATTAGATTTGTTTGCATTTTTACAATAAAGGTAACATAATAGGTATATTTTTTACATTTCCGGGTTTAAAAGTGCTTCTTCAGTCTTTCTTTACAGGAGAGAAATAGCCACTTCTGGGGATTGAAATGGTTACTTCTCACCCTGTAATTGACACGTTTACTTTGACAAAGGCGAATTTATAATTATAAATTAATTAAATTAATAAATTTCATCATTCAGGATTAAATGATATACCTACTTCTATCCCTTAATATGTATATCATTGTCCTATTTTTAGATATAGCGGATAGTGAGTTACGTAACATGGCAATTTGCGAAAAACATTTCGATGAAAGTAGTTTCGTAAATGCAACGCATCATCGTCTAACACACACGGCTGTACCAGTTCATCATAAGGCTTCATTGGAATTAACAAAACAGGACACTCTTAAGGATGAAGTAAGTTAGCAAATTTCTTTCTGCTTTTAAATATAGTATTTTCTTTTTAGAAAATGTTGCCACAAATCAGGGATATTCCGTTGCCTTATGTGGTAGATGCGCCCATAATAAGTTCTCCTATAGTTACCGCAATTTTCCCATCGCCACAGCCAAAATTACGCCTGCCGACAAAGTCCTATTCGAGAAAACGTTCTGCTGATACGTTTGAGTGTGCGGAATCGAGTAGCCACAAAAAAATTGAAAAACCCGGGGACATTTTAGAATTGAACCCAGAACAGTTGGCTTTTTCAGATGAACGTTCTGTAGGATTAAGTCCGTCACTATCGGAAATCAATCTCAGAACACCCCCAAAACGAGTCTGTAAAACGACCTCTTCTCCACCTTCGCCGAACTCGCCGTCTATCACAACCGAGGCTACAGCTTTTCAGGAGTGTCTTTTGGCTAAATCGTCCCCGCCGAAATACTCTCATGATACACCACGAAAAGCAAAATTGAGGCTGTATTGAGGCAAATAAAAGGTAGAGAAGACAGATTACGAAACAAAGTACATAAACTACAAACAAGTAACTATCAGTTTTTGACACAACTATTGACGGGTCTAAATATTAATAGAAAAACTTTTATTAAAATGCAACTTCACCGCAAAAAAACCCATTCGTGGTCCGCAAATGAAAAAAAGATGGCTATGAGTATTTATTATAAATCTCCGTCATGTTACAATTTTATGCGAAAATACTTAAAGTTAAATCTTCCTGGAATAACAACCATTCGACGTTGGATAAGTGTTTTAAATTTAAATACAGGCTTTTCTGATTCATTTATGACAAAATTTGCACTTAAAGTAAATGTAATGACGGAACGAGAAAGACAAAGTGTATTATTGTTGGATGAGATTATGATAAAAAAACATTTAGATTATAATCAAAAACATGATATCATAGAGGGCTTTGAAGATCTCGGCGAGTCATTAGGTCGTTCAAATAAGTTTGGTAATCATATATTAACTTTTTTGGTTCGTGGGTTAATCGATAACTGGAAAATGCCTCTATGTTATTATGTTTCTGCAGGCCCAGTGAAAACGAATAATCTCGCTTCTTTGCTGAAAGAGTGCTTACAACAGTTGAATAGGATAGGACTCCGCGTTTGGGCTGTTACTTATGATCAAGGAAGCAATAACAGATCTGTATTTTCTTCTCTAAATGTAAGTCCAGAAAGACCCTATTTTATTTTTGAAGAAAAAAAAATATATGCCTTGTTTGATGTTCCACATCTCTTCAAAAATTTAAGAAACACATTGTTAAGACAAGACGTATTTGTCGCTGGTAATCGATGTTGTTGGACCGATGTTATTGAGACTTACGCAATAAATAAAAGAAATAAATTATCGACGGCATTAAACAATATCACAGAAGCTCATATATCTCCAAATAATTTTCAAAAAATGAAAGTTAGTTTAGCGACTCAGGTGCTAAGTAGGTCTTTCCACGATGTCATGCTAACATGTATGTGTTTCCACGGGAGAATTAAAATCTAAAACTGCCATTAATACTGCCGACTTGCTATTGCAACTGAATAATATTTTCAATTGTTTAAATTTGTCTGAAAAATTTTCTGCGAATCCTTACAATTGTGCGCTTTCGGCTGAAAGACCAATGGTTCAAGACACGTTGTTAAATGCTTTGGACTATGTAAAAACGTTTGAAGTTGCAAAGCGCACACCGTTTTGTTTTTCTGGCCTGATTAAAACTATTAATGGCATTTTACAACTATATTCTGAAACTAAAAATCTTGAAAATGTGGACTATCTGTGTACTAGTCGATTAAACCAGGATCCTTTAGAAAACTTATTTTCACAAATAAGACAAAGGAGGGGCTTTGACAACAATCCATCAACACGACATTTTCGCCTCAGTTTACAAGGCATTATGTCGTTTCATTTGGAGAGAACTACTGACAAAGCTAATTGCGAAAAAGATAATGCTAGATATCTTTTTGAAATTGATACACAAACTGCGCCTGAGTCTGCTTTAACTAGTTTGCCACCTTCGACTCAAATAAGTCCTGTGCCTGCTTGCAGCCACATCAGTAATACAGATGACGATGAAAGTAATTCAAGTAGTAGTTCTGATCCAAACATCACATCTCTAGAAACTTGTTCTGTGCGATATTTCGCGGGCTATGTGGCCCATTGCACATTAAGAAAATTCAGTTGTAATCGTTGTAAAGAAACTCTAATTAAAAGCGACAGTGTGTTATCAAATGAGAATGAGTTGTTACTTTTAAATAGAGATTATTCCAACAAAGACATAATTGAGTATTTATGCCGGCCGTCAGATGCAACTTATTCCGTTGTGAAAAAAGCACTTCAAATTTATGAAGAGGTAATCTCCATTACCCCCCATATGCGCAAAGTGTCTTCTTCTATTTTGTACAAAATCTCCATATACAAATCCATAAAAAAATGGTTAAACGACGTGGGTTGTGGCGAACATAGAACGCATCTTTTAAAACACCTAATTAAAACAAAACTCTTTAATTGTCACAAATTCATTTTTATAGGAAAAAAAGATGCGAACAAACAGCATCAGCGCAAATTGAAAATTTTAAAAAATGAGTAGCGCACTAAAATCTTAATTTCTCGTAAGTTTTTTTTTTATAATTAGTTTTATTATATAATATGTACATATTTGTAAATTAATTTTTGTATTAAAACAAGTAAAATATTATTATTTTTATTTGTTGATATTAGTAGATGTGTTTGTTTATTGTTGTGACTTGTTTCTTTTTATTTCTTTCTTAAGTTTTATTATATTGTTTGCACTTACATACTGTAGTGTTATTTAACCCATTCCATTTATCAAAAGTTCTGTTGGAAATAAAATATTGTCTGTGTGATGTTTTAAATGATTTTTTTTTTTAACTTAAATGAGTGACCACGTAATCGGGTCTCAGTGCAGAATTGAACAGAATTTTCTTTAATCGAATTGAAATGACAAATTATGTGCTAACTTATAGAATTAAGTCATTTTGAACCAATCTGACTTAAGTTTATTAGTAATTTTTCTAATTGTGTTCTGTAGGACAAGGAAGAAAAGCCTTTTGGCCAACGGGTGATTGCATGATAAACTTGATCAATTAAGTTAGTCTTTTTATAAATGTGGTCTCCAAATAGGAATTGCGTATTCTAAATACGTTGAGTTAATAAGTGGTAACATTTAATTCAAGTGTAATGTGTATCGAGTTCAAAAACATTTATAAAAAATGACATGCTTCAATCAATCTTAACATAACATAAAGTTAAATTTTTTATCTCATAATCATAAGCATTTCCCACCCCATTCCATAATTTCAAAATATGCCTAATTTGTATTAAAAAAATAATAAATATGTAAATTAATAGTAAAATTAAAAAAAAAGATTTCATTTAAATGCTCTGAAAAGAAGAAAATAAACTTTAATAAATCAAACCAGAGCAAACCCATAATTTGGTTACACTATACAATAATAATTGTAGAGATTTTTTTTTGTCGCGAGATTTCCGTTGTAAATTTCTTTTATAGAAAAATACAATTTACCTTTTACCTGCATTTTAAATTATTCTCAAGTAGATGTCGGAACTGGGATGATTTAGGGGGGTTGTGCTCCATATAACCGGCTAAAAATCGAGAAATGAATACTATACGATTACATCGTGTACCCGTTTACACATACAATGTGTCCGTGGATGGGGTGCCCATGAGGTGATTTTTTCTAGTAAGTTAAACTTCATTATTGTCAAAAAAATCGGAATGTTAAGTCTTCCGAAAAGATTTTTTTAAATTCAATGTTACGGTCTTGGCGACGTATTAATCCAAGAATTTCAAGAAAAAAATACTGGGGTTTATTGATTGTGCCGCAATGGGTTGTTCAAATTGTTTTTTTAATTATTTTACTGGAAATAAGGTATCAGCAGTCACTGCCACTGTTTTCAGGTTGCTAGGCAACTTTGCCTACAGTTTATAGACTTTATTTATTTGATTCATCGACATTCTTCTGGTTTATTTTTTTAATTTTCGCTGGGCATGTTTCTAAGTTAATGCGTCATTGTTGCACGGTCGCTTGCCTGTTAATTTACTACAATCTAGTTCTTTTACAAAGAGACCTCTTCATTAACATTAAGTTCAATGCAAATGAGAACCAACCCTGAGTGCAATAGCCATCAGAAAACAAGAAAATTATTCCGCCAACTTGGAGCTGTGGCCATATTGAATTTAGTGTGATGTCACAAACTTTATCGTTTTTTACTCTTCAAGCCCTTTAATTTGATACCCATATTAAAACTATTGACTAAAAATACATTATCTGCCATCTTGTGGCGACCGCCATTTTGAAATTATTACAATACTTATTTGTGTGTTCTAAAAGGTAAAAAGACAAATCTTTATAAAACGAAAGCAAAATCATTTTATTATTATTTTTTGAGATAATACGTCAACTTAACAATATGTAGTATATTAAAGTATGAGTGCATAACAAGCTCTTTAAAACACTCGCGAGTTTTCGAGCACGATGGCGTAGCCAGTGTTTTTAAAGACCAGTTATCCACGAATACTTTACGCTATTTTTTATTATACCCGCACTACTGGAAATAAATTGTGCACTAAAAACTTAAATTTTGTCGTGATAAATCGAAAGAGCATAATAATATTGCTATTACCTACGAGAATTGTTTACGTTTTTCTCGCGTCCACGTCCGTCGTTGCATTTAGTCGTGTCAGCAAAAATCGAGGAAAAATGAGTGAAAACGAGATTTCACCCGATATCGAAGCATTGGCCAAACAAGCGGAATCGAAAATGCTACCATCGAAGTCAAAAGACGCGTACATGAAGGAATATGAAAAGCATTGGTGCTTTAAACGGCGATTGCAGGTATAATAAAACGTGGCCGCCAACGTAATGAAATCAGGAAAAGTACATTTTTTCGGATAGAAGTGAGAACATCTAAGAGATATCGAAATGCATAATTACGTTACTTTCTTTGTGTAGACCTCGTAATCAACTGTTGTATTGTATTACATTTTACGATAAGTCGATCGTTAGTAATCGAGCTCGGAATACTTTGTTGCTCCCAATCTGGTCGTGCTCCCAATAAAAAAAAAAATACAGAACGCTGTATTACTAATCAGTCTAAATCATCGCTTGTGCTTCTCACCCACAGAGGGCAGCATGTGCTGAACGACTTTTATACACCACGCTCAAAGGTGTCTGATGGTTCCTCTATTCTATTAAATCCTCTTGGGTATTGTGCAACCAGTGTGGAAAAAAATCCGAGGACAGCATTTGAGTAATTTGTGATATGAAATACTCACAAAACAAATTAATAATGAGCGCGGACAGCGTCGTTAGACATTTGACAATTTTTCAAAAATAGTGGATTCTCGCTTACAAATAATTTTTTTAAAATATTGGAAAAAATTCCCAGGGTGTAACAGGACAGAATTTGAGTAATTTATGATATGAAATACTCACAAAACAAATTAATAATGAGCGCGGACAGCGTCGTTTGACATTTAACATTTTTTTAGAAATGGTGGATTTGCTCTTTCAATTTTTTTTTTTAAATATTGGAAAAAATTCTGAGGGTGTAATGTGACAGCATTTGAGTGATTTGTGATATGAAATACTCACAAAACAAATTAATAATAAGCGCGGACAACGTCGTTAGACAATTGAGAATTTTTCAAAAATGGAGGATACGCATGAAATACTCGGAAGCAGACTTACAATGATCGCGGACAGCGTCGTCAGACATTTGAAATTTTTTCAAAAATGGTGGTTGCCCTCTTACAAATAATTTTTTTTAAATATTTGAAAAAATCCCGAGGGTGTAATAGGACAGAATTTGAGTAATTTGTGTCATGAAATACTCAGAAAAAAATTAACAATGAGCGCGGACAGTGTCGTTTAACATTTAACATTTTTTTAGAAATGGTGGATTCGCTCTTCCAAAATTTTTTGTTTAAACATTGGAAAAAATTCCGAGGGTGTAATGTGACAGCATTTGAGTGATTTGTGATATGAAATACTCACAAAACAAATTAACAATGAGCGCGGACAGCGTCGTTAGACATTTGAGAATTTTTCAAAAATGGTGGGTGCGCTTTTAAAAATATTTTTTTAAAAATAATGGAAAAAATTCCTAGGATGTAGTAGGACAGAATTTGAGTAATTTCTGATATGAAATACTCAGAAACAGACTTACAATGAGCGCGGACAGTGTCGTTTGACATTTGTCAATTTTTTAGAAATGGTGAATGCGTTCCTTAATTTTTTTTTTAAATATTGGAAAACATTCCCAGGGTGTAATAGGACAGAATTCGAGTAATTTGTGATATGAAATACTCAGAAACAGACTTACAATGATCGCGGACAGCGTCGTTAGCCATTTAAATTTTTTTCAAAAATGGTGGTTGCCCTCTTACAAATATTTTTTTTAAATATTTGAAAAAATTCCGAGGGTGTAATAGGACAGAATTTGAGTAATTTGTGTCATGAAATACTCAGAAAAAAATTAACAATGAGCGCGGACAGTGTCGTTTGACATTTAACATTTTTTTAGAAATGGTGGATTCGCTCTTTCAATTTTTTTTTAATATTAGAAAAAATTCCGTGGGTGTAATGTGACAGCATTTGAGTGATTTGTAATACGAAATACTCACAAAACAAATTAATAATGAGCGCGGACAGCGTCGTTTGACATTTAACATTTTTTTAGAAATGGTGGATTCGCTCTTTCAATTTTTTTTTAATATTAGAAAAAATTCCGTGGGTGTAATGTGACAGCATTTGAGTGATTTGTAATACGAAATACTCACAAAACAAATTAATAATGAGCGCGGACAGCGTCGTTTGACATTTAACATTTTTTTAGAAATGGTGGATTTGCTCTTTCAATTTTTTTTTTTAAATATTGGAAAAAATTCTGAGGGTGTAATGTGACAGCATTTGAGTGATTTGTGATATGAAATACTCACAAAACAAATTAATAATAAGCGCGGACAACGTCGTTAGACAATTGAGAATTTTTTTTTTCAAAAATGGAGGATACGCTTTTTCAAATAATTTTTAAAAAATAGTATAGTTTAAAAATTAACAATGAGCGCGGACAGCGTCGTTTGACATTTAACATTTTTTTAGAAATGGTGGATTCGCTCTTTCAATTTTTTTTTTTTTAATATTGGAAAAAATTCCGAGGGTGTAATGTGACAGCATTTGAGTGATTTGTGATATGAAATACTCACAAAACAAATTAACAATGAGCGCGGACAGCGTCGTTAGACATTTGAGAATTTTTCAAAAATGGTGGGTGCGCTTTTTCAAATATTTTTAAAAAATAATGGGAAAAATTCCTAGGATGTAGTAGGACAGAATTTGAGTAATTTGTGATATGAAATACTCAGAAACAGACTTACAATGAGCGCGGACAGTGTCGTTTGACATTTGTCAATTTTTTAGAAATGGTGAATGCGTTCCTTAATTTTTTTTTTAAATATTGGAAAAAATTCCCAGGGTGTAATAGGACAGAATTTGAGTAATTTGTGATATGAAATACTCAGAAACAGACTTACAATGATCGCGGACAGCGTCGTTAGCCATTTAAATTTTTTTCAAAAATGGTGGTTGCCCTCTTACAAATATATTTTTTTAAATATTTGAAAAAATTCCGAGGGTGTAATAGGACAGAATTTGAGTAATTTGTGTCATGAAATACTCAGAAAAAAAATAACAATGAGCGCGGACAGTGTCGTTTGACATTTAACATTTTTTTAGAAATGGTGGATTCGCTCTTTCAATTTTTTTTTTAATATTGGAAAAAATTCCGTGGGTGTAATGTGACAGCATTTGAGTGATTTGTAATACGAAATACTCACAATACAAGCTAATAATGAGCGCGGAAAGCGTCGTTATACATTTGAGAATTTTTCAAAAATGGTGGGTGCGCTTTTTCAAATATTTTTTAAAAAATAATGGTAAAAATTCCTAGGATGTAGTAGGACAGAATTTGAGTAATTTGTGATATTAAATACTCAGAAACAGACTTATAATGAGCGCGGACAGTGTCGTTTGACATTTAACATTTTTTTAGAAATGGTGGATTCGCTCTTTCAAATTTTTTTTTTTTTAAATATTGGAAAAAATTCCTAGGGTGTAATGTGACAGCATTTGAGTGATTTGTAATATAAAATACTCACAAAACAAATAAATAATGAGCGCGGACAGCGTCGTTAGACATTTAAAATTTTTTTAAAAATGGTGGTTGCCCTCTAACAAATATTTTTTTTTAAATATTTGAAAAAATTCCGATGGTGTAATAGGACAGAATTTGAGTAACTTGTGTCATGAAATACTCAGAAAACAATTAACAATGAGCGCAGACAGCGTCGTTAGACATTTGAGAATTTTTCAAAAATGGTGGGTGCGCTTTTTAATTTTTTTTTTTTTAAATATTGGAAAAAATTCCGAGGGTGTAATGTGACAGCATTTGATTGATTTGTGATATGAAATACTCACAAAACAAATTAACAATGACCGCGGACAGCGTCGTTAGACATTTGAGAATTTTTCAAAAATGGTGGGTGCGCTTTTTAAAATATATTTTTTTAAATAATGGAAAAAATTCCTAGGATGTAGTAGGACAGAATTTGAGTAATTTGTGATATGAAATACTCAGAAACAGACTTACAATGAGCGCGGACAATGTCGTTTGAGATTTAACATTTTTTTAGAAATGGTGGATTCGCTCTTCCAATTTTTTTTTTTTTTAAATATTGGAAAAAATTCCGAGGGTGTAATGTGACGGAATTTGAGTAATTTGCTACTACTATACTTTTTCAAATATTTTTTTTTTAAATAATGGAGTTTTAAAACCACACAAGTGAGAAAAGTGCTTCCCACACGCGTTGCACATTATACTTTATAGTTCGACACTGTCAGAATTTTCAAATTTTCGCTTGTGTGAACATTCTTCTGTCATGTAAAAATAAAATGTCAGATAAACGTCACACTATTTTTATGAATTTTAGGCAATTTAAAGACTTGCCAAGGTGGTCTCGAACTATAAAACGTTGTATTACACTCGTTCCTGTATAAATTAGGGACTTTCCGGCACTCGGGGCTTAAAACAGCACTCGTTTCACTCGTGCTTTTTTAAAACCCTAGTGCCGGAAAGCACCCAATTTACACAGGAACTCGTATAATAATATACTATTTTCTACGATGACACAATAAAACACCCAAATAAATGTTTTAGATAATTTACATTCATATACAAACTGAATTGTCACATTTTGGCAGTTAACAACAGAAGACGTATAGGTATAACTTCCACGGAATTTGCATTAAAGTTAATAATGGTACCGGAACATGATACGGCGCCGCTAGAACTGCTATAGATCGTCGATGAAGCTCAAAATGTTATTACTATTAGCAGTCATGTTTATAATATTAAGTGAATTGTCCATATTGCTTTCTGCAACTTCATCCGACTTCCATCCGTCATGTAGTTTTAAACTGCGTAGAGCAGCCCCCGCCTCCACTAGGGTAGTTGCAAAAAACGATGTGCATTATATAATTTCTGTTGAGTACAGTTACCATTTTGGTAGTTTAAAAAAAATAGGTAAAATTGTAGTGTAAGTTCTTGGGACGCATATCTTTTGTAAATGGTATAAAAATTTCCACTTATAATAAATGCACGTTCAATTTTCGTTTTTGAGTCCGGAATATTAACAAAAATGCGATGCCCATAGCTTTAATATCGCTTATTCTTAAATTTTCGAGCTCCTGCCTACAACACACCCCCCCATAACTTCAATCTGAAAGAAAGCGGCCATTATAAAAAAAAATACAAAAAAACTGATTATAAATTCCCGTTACAAATAAAAAAAAATTGTCGGGGGCAGTAGTGAGAAATTTATTGATTTCAGATGAGCTAAAGGATTTTGATTTCTTGCTCTTGAAACCAGATGCTTGTGGCTTTAACAAAGCTTTTAAATTTCAAATCTTTCAATATCAACATCATGCTTGTTATGTAGATCACTGACTACTGTTGATGATTTCATTTCTTTCTTTTCAATTTTTAATTTTAATTTTTAATCAGAATGCCCTCAGAAAAAATGGAAAGTTTTTGTACAGCGTAAAAAGTCAGTCTACTTGATTTCAGAAAGACATGGTGTTCTTGAAGAAAGCACTATGCATTGACATCCTTTCTGAAGAGCATACCTTGCTCAGAGATTCTGATGTGGGTTGTAAGGCGGAGGAAATTGAGCTCGGTATGTATGGCCAAATTCGTCAAAGTTAAGACCGAGTCACCAGCGTATCGGGTACCGCAAGACATTCGGGCAAGTGAGCCTTTTACAGCCTTGCTGTTCGAAATTTTTTGAATACATAGGGTCTATAGCGTGGAATATTCGGTAGTACAGGACTCGGTTGAAAATCTTATAGCACACATTTACACATGTTATTATCCGGTAGTTCTGAGGCTGAGACAAATCGCCCGTTTTAGGTCGCCACTCGACAATCCACTCACCAGGAATTAAATACTGAAAACTTGAGAAACCAAATTTGAAATGAAGTGAATAATGAACTTAAATGTGGATAAATTGAGATTTCGGACAACCTGACATACTAATTGACAACTTGAGTAATTGAGAAACACAATATTTTAGAGAACCTTGAGTAACCTAAAAAGCTGACAACTTGAGAAACCAAATTTGAGAACTTGAGATTTTTCTGAGAACTTTGGTGTATTTGGGATCTTGGACAAGACTCTACTTGAGACCTTGAGTAATCTAAGAAAACTTTAGAATTTGGGGCACCTGAGAACCTGAGAATTTTAGAAGCCCAAAGAGAATTGGGAAACAATTTGAACAACCTACAATCTTGGGTAAACTTTATTTCTATAGAACTTAAAATTTTTAGCAATTTGAAGTCTGAAAATAGGAGATATTAGAGAACCTGAAATCTATAAAAATTTGAGGAATTCAGGAACCTACGAATTTTTGAAAATTCGAGATCAAGGAAATGTTGATATTTTGGAAAACCTGCGAACCGTTGAAGAACCCGGAGTCTTGGAGAACCTGAAAGAACTTCAAAACTTGGTCAATATGAACTCTTGATAAACCTGTGATTTTAGAATTCCTGAGACCTTGACTAAGCAAAGAAACTGAGAACTTGAGAAACTAAATTTGAGATAAAGTGAAGAATGTGGGAAACTTAATTCCTAATTAAAACCTAATTCGTACTTTAACAATTTGAAGTCTAAAAATAGGAGATATATAATTGGAAACTTGAGATCTTGGCAGACGAATGTTCGGAAGTGGGAGATCTGACAGTTTAGAAAACTTGAGAACTTGAGTGACATAAGAAACTGACAGCTTGAGAACTGGACGAAATCCAAATTTTGAGAACCCTGAAATCTCAAAAAACCTCAGAACTTGAGTATTTGGTCAATTTCAGAAATTGGAGAATTTGAAAATTGAGATTTTGTAAAATATATGTACCTACTTAGCAAAACTTAGACCTTAAGTAACCAATCAACCTGATAACGTGATAATCACAAACTTGAGATCTTAGAAAACCTAATACCCCAAGGAACCTTAAAATTTCAGAATTTGAAGGGTTTGAGATCTCTGGAAAACCTGAGAACTTGAGGAACCTGAGAATTTGAAGAACCCGAAATCTTAGAGAACCTGAAACTTATGGATTTAGACAATTTGGAACATTGGTAAAAATGAGATTGTAGGGAACTTGAGATCTTGGCTAACCAAAGAAACTCGGAACTTGAGAAACCAAATTTGAGACAAAGTTAAGGAAGCTGAGATTTTGTAAAACCGAAATCCTTACGGGAACTGGGTACTTGCAAAACTTCCTTTGGAGAATTTGAGATATTGAACAATGTGAGATTCTAGAAAATTTTTATTCCTTTGACCTTAGATCTTGTGGAAACTAACATCCTCAAAGTTTGAGGATTATGAGAACTTGAGACACAAATTGAGAACTGGAAGAAAAAGTTATAAATTCTGTCCGTGTCTGGTGTGGCAAAATTTTTGATTCCCTTAAGGTTCAGATTGAATCTTCTTACGAAGTTCTCAAATTGTGCAAAGACTAGACAAGACTGTGAATTCTGTCCACGCAGTGCTGTTTCTTAACAGGAAGCACCGCTGGGGTCCGGCGAAAGTGACCGGATTTTTGGCGTGAATCTCTTTTGAATTCCACCAAATATGTTATTATATTATATATTTTTATTATTATTTCATAAATTTTAATTGCTATTTGCAAACCAGTTTAATCCATTACTAATTTATATCAAAATCGCACCATACACAACGCAACGTTTATAATTAATTGAGTGTTTAAATGCCTACATGTCACAGGTAGATTGCGATAATGACATATAGGACCTACGAGTAAAGCTACTCTGTCTGAATTGATTTCCGACTTCCAGGTAGACACATAAGCTCCATAAATATATTTCAGTTGGCACGTGCAAATCAATATAAGATCCGAGAGCAAGTTATTAAAATGAAAACGGGGAAAATATTTTATATATTTTCATTCACTCACAGGAGGCTGCGTAGGATATTTAATCAGGAATAGCATCTAATTTCCGTAGATTAAAAGACTTTTCTCGCAGGGCTAATCTCTTTTTAGCAAAGATGTTAACAGCCTCGATACAGTAACTTTGTAATAAAAATTAAATATCAGGCTAAACAGATTTCACAGCATTCCGTCGCCTCAGGTTGTATTGCAGAATTTATAAATAATTGCTACTCTGTTAAGTTGTAAATAAAAAGAAACAACATCTGTTGCTGTGTCGACAAAAAAATACGGATTGTGAGTAGATAAATACAGGGTCTTCATAAATTACTCCTACATTCAGAAGGCTTTGTATATCCACGAAATACGTTTTTTCCCGAGGCAACATGCTGTAGGTATGAAGAGCCAATAGTTTCACAATTAACAAAACATTTAACATGTGCTTAAATTATAGAATGTATCAATTAAAATTTGCACTAAATCTTACTAGTATACAACAGTCTGTATCGGTGGGGGTGGTTTAAAATTAACGCTTTTACAAAACAATACTGTCCAATAACATAAAAGATGCTCTAAAAATTTTAGCAATAACTTATTATTTTCTAGCATCGTCTTCGGCGAATTCTTAAATCCAATTTTTAATTCAATGAATGTTATAAACTAGCTACCTGTACGTCTTAAGAATTTACATTAAAGAGTAATTTAAAAATATGTACCAATCGTATCTTCGCATTTTTCAAATAGCACAGCGAGAATTTAATTGTACTTTATATGCAATATTTTGCATTTTCATGTTGAAATTAAACGACCCGATTCGCTCGTCAAACCTTTAGAAGCGCAAACAAGATTTTATAGAGTCTTCTGTCTCCACTTAGTCTTGAATCCACCCTCCCATCGCTAATGTGGTAAAACGATCTGGCTTGTTAGCGCAGCATCGTGTAATTACCGCAAATAGGGCGACGCGATTGGTCGAATATTAATCATGTAACTCGGTTCTGCGTGCAGGTATAAAGCCTCCCGTGAATCATCTACATCTATTGTTACAATATCAACAAACTATTCGACCATATATAGAGGATCGAATAAGTCAAGAGAAACAATGTTCACTCCAGATTCAACAATGTGGCATTGTGTATGCCCTCGCCATCGGTGTCAGATGATATATAATCGCACCCGAATTAATACAAACATTAATTTCCATCGGAGCGAGGTAAACGCCAAGATTCACGTCGAGAGGCTATTGTTGTAGCAGGAGTTTCGGAATTCCATAATGTTGTAAATTTTCGAAATTTCTGGCCAATTGAGTTATTTGCTGGATTTAGAGCGAGTGTCTCCTGTTAATGTTAACGGGAGATAAATGTCCACGTATGGATGTAACAACAACGAATTCCATTACACTTTCAATTACCAGAGAACTCATTAACAAAACTGCCTAATTCGAAAACTTATTGGTTGGAAAAATATTTAATTAAATTTAATTTGGGTCAATATTATTGTTCTTTCTAATTAACATCTTAGAATTTTATATAATAATAGCAAACATTCATTACCAAACAGATTAAAAAAATATGTATACTCAAGCAAAAGAGTTATTGGCGTCTAGGCCTATTTTTTCTTTATTAAAGGACCCTTTATAACATCAGCAAATTTAATATAAAAAATCAATGCCCTTGTTGATTAAAGGCCAATAAAGAAAAAATCACAGAGATCATTTTATTCACTATAATTTTACTCATTTTGCTGACCTCCGAACATTTTAATTGAGTCTGATTCTAGTTCCTTCAGGTTTAATTTCAGCTTAATTAAAAAAATCCTTCTCAGCTATTATTAAGTTCTATTGTAATTTAATATCCGGTCGATTAATAAGTTTATCCCTAAGAAAATATGTTTTCCAACTATTAAACCACTACTTGTCAATGAAAAAATTTCAGCCCTAACAATAAAGTTGTGCTCATTAAACTCAGACGGCAGGATTTTAGCGTCACGTATAATAACGCTGACGTGAGTCTACCTGAAGAACAGTGTTTACATATTTGCATTTTACATACTTATTGCATTTGAATGCTTAAAGTGATTGTGGTTTAAAGAATTCCATGATAATTATTATGTGATAAAAGTAACCTAAGGGGGCGGTTTCGCCGGGGGCTCATGTGGCCCCAGGAGGGCCTAAGAAAAAAATTGTGTGCCTCACCTTTATAAGCACACGACTGAAGTGAAACTTGCTAATCGAGTTTATTTCATTATTTCTGATACAAATGTTACAATTGGCTAAAATGCGATACAGATACTCGTGTGTCTACCGTGTGTAAATAACCAGTGATTCTGAAAGCTCGATAAAAATTCTCTGCAGAACTCGAATGTTAGCGTTTGGGGAATTTGGTGCTATAGGTAGGTGTTGTAATTATTCTTAATTGATTACGCGTCGGCAAGTTTGGTTTTGTTCATTTGTGAGGTGGAGATAGGGTGGCGACGAAGATATAAGATATCCTTGGGACAGTGGGAGTAACTACTATCTGAACCGCCGTAATACCTACAACTTTTATTCATCCGCATTCACTCACTGCCTGCATCCCCACCACCAAAGTGTTTCACTTTGATTTTCGTTTCCGTTTTTCTCGATAAATAAGTTTCACTTCCGTTGCCGAAATAGCTCTGATCTCCTTTTAAAGAAATTGTCGGTCTCAGGTAGCCAGGCGTTTCTTATAAACATAAACTTAGTCTAAACTCTTAAAACTAGACGGTCGAGAGGCGTATTTCCGCCAAACTGGCACCAATTTTATGACTGGAATGTTGCTGACGTCACACGCACACTATTTTAATTAATTTCTACTCTAAACACAAAAAAGTACCTATTTTCTTCTTGTCCACAAAGTGATAACAGATGACGGTCGATGTACCTATGAAATTAGAGATCAATGTAGTTGATCTTACGATAAACTCATGCATTAGCAATTTTTTTTCGTTTTATTTCACTGGAGAACTGTCCATTTGGTCATAGTTCATTCATTGTAGTTATTCCTGAGACTGCTTTCTCAGTCTTAGATGAATAAAATCTTTTTTTAAATATTTTAAAATATTTTACTCATTTTTTATACTGCTCTAGATTCTATTCTTTCCTCACAATCACACTATTTTTACTCAGATAATTATCTTTTTGTTGTTTATTTTTTATAATAAAACTAGCTGACCCGGCGAAATTTATACCGGCTCAAAATCAATAACACAGATAATCACAATTATAATTAATTATAACACAAATATCATGAAACCCCTTCTTGAGTTATAAACCCAAGGGGGGCCTTTGGGCCCCCATGTCCATGTTTTAATAGTTATTCTGCTATTCGGGGCGGAGACAAATCCAACAAATCAAAGATCATAAAAGCCGTTCTTGAGTTGAAAACCCAAGGCACCCCCTGGGCCTCCATGTCCATGCTTTAATAGTTATTCTGCTATTTGGGGCGGAAACAAAACCAAAAAAACAAAGATCATAAAAATCGGTCCATCCCACCCTTGGGCTCCCAGTTTTTGTGAAAAATAGTTTACCACCTATTCTCATACCTACCAAATATACAATAGTTATTTACGTATAGAGGACCGAAAGAAAGAGTTTACGCCAGAGGACGAGGTACGTACAATTAATAGTAACTTATAAGTATCATAAATAAATGTTTATTTTTTTGTGATAATTTTTCGGGCTTTTTCTTTACGGTCTTTTGCTTTACGGGCTTTTTCTTTGAGGGCCTTTTCTTTACGGGCTTTTTCTTTACGGGTCTTTTCTTTACAGGCTTTTACTTTACCAACATTTGTTTTACGGGTGTAATGTTCTATTTTCAATCATGGTAACCAAGATGTAAACAAGCATAAAAAATCGGACCAGCCCAAGGGCCCCCCCCTGGCCCCCATATACATGTGAAAGATAATTTATCACCTATTTTCATACCTGCCAAATATACAAACAAAATTTCATAAAAATCGGTAGAGCCGAAAAATTGGTCCAGATCAAGGGGCCCCCCTTGGTCCCCATGTTCATGTCAAAAATAGTTTACCACCTATTCTCATACCTCCCAATATAAAAAAAAAACATAAAAATCGGTCGAGCCGTTTCGGAGGAGTTCGACCACAAACACCGTGACACGAGATTTTTATATATTATTAGAAGATTTTGTATAAATTATTCTTTTGATAATATAATATTCATATTATAACTAGCAGGTACCCAGCGCGCGTTGACACGGCCTTTTGCCATTTTCTTTTTTTTTTTGTCTGAAACTGTCACTACTCAGAACTAAAACTGTCACTTTCGAAAAAACTATATCTTTTGGTTTGAATCCGATCGCTACCATACTTCACAGAATCATCTGCTGGGCTAATCAGAAGATTGCCTGAAAATTTCATCAAAATCGGCCCAGCCTTTTTAAAGTCCATACGGAACATACATACATACACACATCGATTTTTATACAGTGTGGAAATTAAGTAAAGAATAAATTCAGTAATTCCGTTAGTATTTGCACTAGAAATAAAACTTAAAAAGCATGTGGTAGAGTTAATTATAGCGCATCCGAGAAACGTATACTAATTTTTTTCATTAGTTTTTT
Organism: Diaperis boleti; assembly: GCA_963583935.1. Taxonomy (NCBI): domain Eukaryota; kingdom Metazoa; phylum Arthropoda; class Insecta; order Coleoptera; family Tenebrionidae; genus Diaperis; species Diaperis boleti. Next base: position 35,902,695 of record OY757248.1, on the reverse strand, counting down.
TTTGACAGTTATGACGTCATCAATAATTTTTTTTAATGGCTACCTATGTTTTTTTTTAGTTTACATTCGCATAGAGTTTTTTTCTTCCGATTTCAACATTATCAAATACTTAATAGGTTACATAAGGAAAAAATGAATTAAAACGGCGCTAAAGTTCAAATTAGTAAGATTTCTAAAAATTCACAGAGCTGTCTAATGTTATCAGAATTTAAGAAAAAAACCATAGAAATACCAATGCAATGTTGACAAGTCCTGAATTGGTACAAAATAATTGTGTCTAAACTGTTTTTCTCTGATTAAAAAATAAATGAACTTCTAAATAATAATACCTAGTTGCAACAGGATGGTGCTCCACCACACTAAGCCCGGTGCGGCGTTATTTGGACAAAGTGTTCCCAAAAAGATGGCTAGGAAAAAGAGGTCCAATAGAATGGCAGGCTAGGTCCCCAGATCGAATCCACTAGATTTTTTCTATGGGGGCACTCACAAAGCAAGGTGCATCAAAACCGACCCAACAATTTGGATGATCTTAAATGAAGAATTCGATATGAGTGCAGTTTAATAACTCCCCAAACCATTCAAAACGTTTTGGCTGCTTTTATGATCGTCTTGGATTTTGTCAGATGATGCAGGGTCATCAGTTTGAACCTTTGGTGTAATATCTTTAATTTATAACTCTCACATCAATAGTCTTTTTGTTAATTTGTTAGCCCTACTTGGCAACTTTGTTCTGTTTAAATTTCTATTTTTTTTTTCCTTAAATTCCGATAAAATTAGACAGCTCTGTTATTTTTTTTGAAATTTTACTAATTTGAACTTTAGTGCCGTTTTTAACTTATTTTTTTCCTTATGTAACCTATTAAATATTTGATAACGTTGAAATCAGAATAAAAAACTCTATGCGAGTGTAAAATGAAAAATATAATATTGATGACGTCATAACTGTCAAAAAAATTTAATAAAAAAATTAGTATACATTCCTCGGATGCGCAATAATTAACCCTACCACATGCTCTTTAAGTTTTATTTTTAGCGCAAATACTAACGGAGGTACTGACTTTATTCCTTACTTAATTTCCACACTGTATATGTATATAGATAGACTAAGAGAGACGCTGATCCCTTTTATCATATAAAAGCGTTTCCATTTATTATAATTACGTTTTTCTTCAAACGTCAGAAAAACGTGACATTGTATACGTCAATAGGTAATGACAAATGGCCGCTTCTCTGCCATGGCAAACAAACTCGTCTGGCGGCGCATAAAGTAACATTGAAAATACTTTATGCGCCGCTGGTGGTCAGTCAAATCTAGATCTACTCTAATTATCTAATTAGACCGGGAACTGGATAGAGTTGATTGTGCAAAATATGAGGACCGCATTCTGTTCATAGTTTTGAACTCAAAAAAGCTTGCAGATTATGATTCCGGATATTGCCGGGAGGTTTGTTGGTCCATTTATTTTTTATAGCCCATCCCCTTAGATATAATAATATTTCTTTATTTCACTGAACCTTACAGTTATGGAAAGCGTCACATAAAATTTAACATAATTAAAAACAAGTAAAAAAAGTACATATGGATACATCAAACATATACTGTCGGCAATACAAGATAGCACAATTTAAAATTTTGAAAGAGTTTAGAGATTAAAAATGGAAATATTCCTCTAGAGTGTAAAAGGAATTTCTTATTAAGAAATCCTTTACTAGTTTTCTGAAAAGCTTGATGTTAGTTACACTCTTTAGTTGCAGCGGTAATTTGTTATATATTTTTATAGACATGATATATGGCCCTTTACTAGTTTGATATAGACGGTGTTGTGGTAGTAGTAAGTTGGCATAATTTCTAAAGTTATACTTATTGTTAGCGGTCCTATTATTGTAGAATTTGTCAGAATGTTGTTTGACATAGCACGCGCATTCTAAAATATATAGAGACGTTACAGTTAATATTTCAAGATTCCGAAAGAGTCCTCTTACACGAGAATTGATTATGCTTGAACATCATCGTACGCAATATTCTTTTTTGGGAATTCAAAATTTGCTCGATTCCAACGCCACTGCCCCAACATATAATACCATAGTTGAGTATGGAATTAACATTTCCGAAGTAGTATATTCTTAGTACTTGGATATTGACCATTTGACGTAGGTTTCTGATGACATAACATAGGGTATTGAGTTTTTTTACTAAGCACTCTATATGATTATGCCATGTCAATTTATTATCCAGATGTATACCCAGATATTTAACTGAGACACTTGGTGGTATGCTATGATTATCAACTTTTATCAGGGGGGACTGGTCTAAAGTTTTATTTGAAAAAATCATACACTTGGTTTTTTTGTTGTTCAAGGCTAATCCATTGTCGGAGCAGAAATGTTTCATTTGTGTTACTACGTGGTTTGCTCTTAAACTTAAGGAGTGTAAATTAGGCGAAGAGACAGAACCGGTGGTGTCGTCGGCAAATAATGTCGTGTGTGAGTTTTCTAGTTCTATGTCGTTTACAAAGATCAAAAATAATAGCGGGCCAAGGACACTACCCTGCGGCACACCTGAGTTAACACATACGGGAGCAGAGATATATTTGAGAGAGTCGTTCTTTAGTACCACCATTTGCGACCTATTTTTCAAAAATGACTCAAGCCAAGATAATGGAGCACCTCTTATGCCGTAGTTTCTGAGTTTGTTTAATAAGAGATCATGGTGTACCGTGTCGAAGGCTTTACTTAGATCAAAGAAGACACTTGCTACAAATTTACCTTTATCTCGTTTTTGACAAATAAATTCTACTAGAGATATAATGGCGTCTTTTGTTGCCAGCCCATTTCGAAAACCAAATTGTTTATGAGTCAGGATATTAGTTGCACTCAGGTAATCATATAACCTACAATAATAGGCTCGTTCAAAGATTTTAGAAAATACTGGTAAGAGCGCAATTGGTCTGTAGTTTCCTAATTCGTTTATATTTCCTGATTTGAATATTGGAACTATTAATGCTGTTTTCAATGTAGATGGAAATGTCCCTATTTCGAATGAAATGTTTATGAGTTTAGCGAGAGGTTCAGATATCACGTCAGCCAAGTGTTTTATCAGAGAGTATGGAATATTGTCATGTCCACTTGAATTTTTTTTTGAAATATGGAATATAATTGATCTCACTTCGGAAAAGGTGATAGGTAATAAAAAAAAGGAATTACTTACACTTTTTGTCCTGATAGCGTTCAAAATTATATTATTATTTGAAGTTAATCTTTCTACTGAATTTATAAAATGTTGATTGAAGGCATTTGCGACTTCGTTTGGGTCAGAATATTCTCTGCCCTCGCCATCAGTATAGGTGCTTGGTTGTTGTTTACTTTTATTACCCGTGTTATCGTGAATAATTTGCCAGGCTGTTTTTGACATGTTCTTTGAATTTATTAACTTCATGTCATAATATGATTTCTTTGCTTGCACTACTTTAGTCTGATGTAGTTTTTTAAGATGTTTATACCTTTCATACAAGGCAGGGTTGGTGGATTCATTACAAATTTGGAATATGTCTCGTAAAAAAGACCCTTCATTAATGATTTCGAAAGAAATCCAAGGCTTTTTAGTAGGTCGTACTGTAATTTTTTTTTTAGTCCAAGGGAACGCCATGTCAACACATTCTGTAAATTTTTCAACAAATGTATTAAATTTATCATTGAATTCGATGTTATTGTCCAGGAAAGACCAATTACAGGCTGCAAGTAAAGATTTACAAGATTCGATGTTGTGCAAATTTTTAAAATTGCGGTCAGATCTATAGCGGTATTTATCCCGATCTGTGTGAATACTTTCAATATTAAAACAAACAAACTGAGCAAAATGATCTGACAGATCAGTATAAATGATTTTAGAGTTGTTTACATTTACATAGTCATTGCAGAAAATATTGTCAACAACGGTTTTGGATAATCCTTGTACGCGTGTGTAATCAGAAATACATTTGTGAAAGCCGTATGCTCTACAGACATTTAGCAAGACATTAGCACTTTTTTCAGTGAGATGATCGTCAAAATTAACGTTGAAGTCACCACATAGAAAATAAATATTCTTATTTCTAACTGTTTTATCTAACAACATCTCTACGGATCTAGTAAATGAACTTATACTGGTCGAGGGTGACCTGTAAAAGGTAGCAATGACTACCTTAGATCCGCCTATAACTAAATTGCACATAGTATATTCGAACTCCTTTTCAATTGATTTAACGATAGAACACATTGTATTACCCTTGATGTCATCGCGCACAAAAATGGCGACACCTCCTCCTTTGTGGATTTCCCTGCAGTAGTAACTGATGAGATTATACGAGCTGAGCTTGATGTTTGTTATTTCACTTTCACTGCACCAGGTTTCACTAACACAAAAGATTTCAGGCACGTCTAGAGTTTGCAGTAGTGTGTCCACTGCTTCGATTTTATTTCTAATACTTCTGATATTTATATGACATATTCTTATGACTACGTCTCTGCTCTCAGCTTCTTCTTCTCGTGAAAAAACCGAGACACATAAACTCCTTCAGGCCAGATAGCGGGATCAATCACGGCTTCAAAATTGTGAAGGTCTACGCTAATCTTGAACGATGAGTAGTACTCTGGATATTTGGTGACAAGTTTTTCACACGTTGCTTCTGGAAATTTTTCGTTGAATAGTTGTAACACCGATTTTTCAGTCGTGTCAGGTGCGAATCTTGACGCAAAGACGAAACCTTTTTTTGGCGCTACTTTTATTGAAGCATCTGTGACCTTTAAGGATCCAATGACGCCATTTGTTGAATTTCCCTGTTGTACGTTGGCCTTACGTTTATTGCTAATTTTTGTTGTCCATTCGTCTTCCACTTTTCTTGGGACATTTTCTTCTTTTCTATCCAATGTCTTGGGTTGCTTTTTGTTGTTTGCGGTGACGGTAATAGCAGTGATAGGACTTTTTTCGGTGGTGAAGTCATCTTGTTTCCTAAACCACTTGTTAGGGGGTGAGGTTGGAACCGTAGTTGTTGACCGATACAGGTGTTTGTTTTCTTTTCGAGGCTGCTGCTTTTTTGTAGGTATAGATAGCGATGCATTAGGAGCTGCTTTTTTTGCGTTAGTTGGTACTTCCAATAACCGTATTTGGACTCTTAATTCCGCAATTAGGGCGTCTTTTTGATTTATTATATATGCAAACAGTGTTGGACTCACATTTTCCCACTTGATGTGGTCGTTATCCTCCGGTATTGGACTCAGCACCATCTCCACATCAGTTGTATCATCGGGCTCTTCTTGTTTGTCACAGCATAAAACACTTTTATCTTTCAAAAAAGTTGCATTAATAAGTTTGGCACAACTTGGGTGATATAGTTGGGAACAGTTACGACATTTAACATCGTTAACCACTTTTACGTTACATTTATTGCAGAGTGTCGGATTCGCGTGTACACTTCTGCTCGCCATCTTTCAATCAATGTAAGTACCTTTTTGACGCAGAATACAGGAAATCTCCAAAATCGGATCTTGCTCTTAAAAGTGAAAGATATGAAGATATGAAGTCAATAGACTGAAAAAATGCTTTGGATCCATTTTAATGATTGTTTTAGTGACAATATCCAATTGTTTCTTATGATTGAAGATACTTATAACTAGTCAATTAAAAAAAAAAAAGATTTGCACAAGGAAATGCAATTTAGTTCTTTGTTTGACAATTTGATGTACATTTAAAGGGGTGAATCAACAATTCTGGCAATGGTCGTTTCGACAGTTGCCGTGGGTACAATTTACCATCTTTTGTTCATAACCTAATAAGGTGTAATAGGCGGTAGTAGTGTTTGTTCATGATTTATCCATACATATGTTTGTGCTGACGCTCTTAACAAATGTAAATGTAGAGTATGTGATGTGCAAATACTTTTAATAAATTTAAGCCGAAGGAAATTAATTTATATCAAAACTCATCGGCAGTTTTTTTTTAGAAAATATAGGTGCAAATATTTTCTAATTCTGTTAACTGTGCGACACTTAGATATAGATTTCCTAAATGCCTTAGAGCTTTTTGTACAAAATCCAACGATGCAGTTTTTAAACCATTTTTTTCAAGCCCAATTTCAAAATACGACAAATGTTTTCGCCAAGGAACTGAGCAGCCAAATGACAGCCTGAAATGTATTTTTTCTTATAAGAACCGTCAAACCATAGACCTAAAAGACCTAGACGTGCTAGCTTATTCCAGAAATTTTATCGAAATATCATCATATCTTTCAAATACAATATCATCTATTGGTTTTACATTTGGCTGCAAGAAAAGATTATGGATTCTTTATTTTATAATTATTTTCACTTTTAAGAGCAAGATCCGATTTTGGAGATTTCCTGTATTCTGCGTCAAAAAGGTACTTACATTAATTCAAACTTTCAACACTACTACAGCCTTTTAATTACACCTTATTAGGCTATGACAAAAAAAGATGGCAAATTGTACACACGGCAACTAACGAAGCGACCATTGCCAGAATTGTTGAGTCAGCCCTGTAAATGTACATCAAATTGTCAAAAAAAAACTTGTTCTTTCAAAAAATTACAAGTAAATTGTATTTCGTGCAAATGTATTAATAATGACTGTCAAAATAAAAATATTGATTATTATTTGCATTTTTTTGGATGACATGTTAAAATTTGGTTTTTCGTATTAAATAATTTTCTTTCAATATTCTTTTTTTTATTTTTAACTTTTTTTTTTAATTGGCTAGCTATATGCATCTTTAATCATAAGAAACAATTGGATATTGTCACTAAAACAATCATTAAAATGGTTGCAAAGCATTTGTTCAGTCTGTTTACTTCATATCTAAAGGAATGGGGTATAAAAAATAAATGGACCAACAAACCTCCTGGCAACATCCATAATCATAATCTGCAAGCTTTTCTGAGTTTAAAACTATGTACAGAATGCGGTCCTCACATTTTGCATACTCAACTTCCTTTGGCGCCTGCACTAAATCAAAGAAATTGTAAGACTTTCGGCGTTTAAAGAAAAAATAGCACGTCTGTATTTGCTCACTTTTGTGCCTAGTAAGACAATCTATTTGAATATTAAAAAAACTGCAAGAATGCAGAAAACTATCCGAATTGTTGAACATCTTCAGTTTAATTTTAATAGATGATTAGGTTTCTGTCGTATTCAAAATCCGGTTTAGATATAAATATTTTACTATATTGATCACTTATTGGCAATAATAATAATAATTAACTAATACAATCAAAATTTAAACATCATTTACTGGACCATTAACTTTGGCCCCATTGTAATTTTTTAATAGATCGTTTATTTTAACGATTGCTTTATTTCTATTATTATACCAACAGCAATACATGATCAATTAAAATTGAAGTTAAATTCACAGATTCTGAACAAACGATACGTGTTTGTGTTATTTTTTTAAGCTCCTTAGACTACTGCATATGGAAATAACCATATCTACGAGGCAACCTACTTGTCGAAAGTTTACATTATCACCACAGCTACAATGTGGAATATATCGCAACGCTTCCGGTTATACAGACAGAGTGAACATAAAGTTCCTCACAAAATTCATAATTTAGTAATGTAATGTTCTTGCGAAAAACGCTCGAACAGGTCGATTTTTGTTTTCAAATTGCCATTTTTTGACATAAAAATTTTGATGATGACGTCATCTGTTTTTGAACTATGACACCGTCATCAATTTTTTTAAATGGCAACCCCCAACTTTTTTTTGCGTTTTAGATGCACTTTTCGATTCTCTATTCAACAAGCATAAAAAATTGCCACCTTGCATAACTTTTTTTTTAATACGTTTTATATAAAAAATAAAAAATTTATTTCTTGAAAAAAATTGAAAAATAACAATAAATTTGGAAAGCAAACAACAAAATATGAAAAACCATTTAATAAAATTTATCGCAAATGCTCAAATTGCCACCCGCCAACTATTCGACACATTCCCAGACGTTCTTTAGCGCTTTGAACACTTCGGGATTAATCTGCGCCATTTCATCACGAATTCGTAGTGAAATAGTACTTTTTCAAGAAATAAAAATTTAATTTTTTGAAGTAAAATTTGTAATTAAAAAAAATAAATCATTTTTTTACTCTTGTTGAATAGAGAATCGAAAAGTGCATCTAAAACGCAAAAAAAAGTTGGGGGTTGCCATTTAAAAAAATTGATGACGTTGTCATAGTTCAAAAACAGATGACGTCATCATCAAAATTTTTATGTCAAAAAATGGCAATTTGAAAACACAAATCGACCTGTTCGAGCGTTTTTCGCAAGAACATTACATAACCAAATTATGAATTTTGTGCGGAACTTTATGTTCACTCTGTATATCACAACAGTTTCGATTTCAGTCACCTGACAGCCGCCATAAGAACTTTTCCAAATTATACAGGCTGTCCCAGAAATAAGTACATTAATTTTAACAGCATATAGATCTAGTGAACAAAATTTCTCAATACTTTTTTTTCTCTAAACCCTCTAGTTTTCGAGTTAAAATTGTGTAAAGATTTGGTATGAATTTCGTTACCCGCTACTGGATTGTTTTTCTATAAATCCCCACTGATAGACCAAGCATACAAAAAATTCATTTACATTCACTTTGTTTTGTTTCTTTGTGGGATATTGAAAATGAACTGAAGAGACTCTTATGTAATAAAACATGATACCAAAATAAAAATTACACAGTATTAATTTTCATTGCTTAATTACCTTATTAACAAAATTATCACTCAAACTGCAGAAGTAGGTACTTACGATAAGAGAATCCTCCATTTCATCTGCAGGTTGAACACGGGAAAATTCGTATTCAACCAATTTCGTACAATATTATAGCGTAGTGACAAAGGGCACCGTCCGTCGTTCAGGAACCACATGGTTGTCCGGATTTATAAAGGCAAATCTTCCAGGAACTGGAGTATTCGTTGTTTATAAAATTTAAAATGTTTAAAAACAAAAGTACACAAGAACAGATCACAAACTTTGTCCACCACAGACATTAACAAATCACGGCACAGTTAACTACAACCTTTTGTAAAGTCCGATATTAAACTAATTAGTAACAGGTAGGTACGCTTATCATTTTTACCCGGGACGCAGCGACAAAAAAGTTCACAAAAAGTATAAGATAATAAATTGCGAATATTTCCTTCCTCCCAGAAAAACAACAGAATTCACGGTCATTACCATTGTGTCAGAAATCCATAAGCGCATCGTTATTTTTGGGGGTTGTAAAATTGTAATTTCGAAAAAATGGTAAAGGAAAAAGTTGTTGTACTCGATGAGTTCTACCACCTCTCCAAATTAATGTACTTATTTCTGGGACACGGTGTATAATGAATTAACAAATATAGGTAAAAAAAGGGTTAACATTTCATTGGGACATGCTAAGTTAAATGTTTTGAAATAAATTGTAAATTGCACATCAAACGAAAGCTGACTGTCTCCAATTTTCAAAAATTGTGGCACATAATCTTTTGACAATGTTCGCACTCGTCTAAAAATAGTGTTCGTAACTTGTTTAAAAGCGGAAATATGGTTGCTCGTGTGATTTTCCTTACTCGGCTACCCCTCGTTCGTCAAACTTCCCAGTCGCATGATATGTCTCACTTTCGACACTAGTTACGAAAACTATTTCATTCGATTCAAATAAAGTACATACCGATGATAAATAAAAACATTCCATGTTGCATGGTAAGTAGGATCTACAGCTTGCTTTCATATCTTGAACAAAACAGTAATTCATGCGCGAGCATGAGTCATAATTAAGAAATGCACTTGATTCTTCCATTAATTTATACGACTGAACATGAAACTTGCAAAGACGATTGTAGGAATCGAGTTTATTTGATTACTTTCTGATACAAATGTTAGGGTAACTAAAACAAGAAGGCCCCCTTCATAGAAGAGACCGAGGGGGCGCCCTTGGAACAGGAGGGCCCGAATGGGCCGCCTTGAGACAGGGTGGGCCGAGAGGCCCTTGAGACAGGGACCTGATTTCCCTTTCAGTTTTATCATAATGGTCACATGAGGTGCGCCCTCCTCGCATGAGGATAATAATTATTACATTTAAAATACTGCCAATGTTATTCACGCCAAAGATGTTTGTATTCGTTTTTTTTTAAGTCAGCAGTCGTGCTGTTTTCATAAACAGATTTTTTCTGTAGGAATTACCTACATTTGGCTTCTATAAACGAACTATCAAAATATATAAATTGGAGAATAATAAAATAAATTGTATAGCACACACAATATGAAGTACACAAACCGCTTACATTTATTGCATTGAAGTTATAAAGAAATCCATAAAAGTATGGCTTTGATGGTCAGTTTCTTATCCTAAACAATATACCTACTGTATGTAGGAGAACATTTTAAAATTTGGAGTAACATAGTTTAGACCCGATTCTCACAAAATTTCAAAATGTATCAAAGAAGCCACATTTAATTTAGGAGAATACTAAATTGAATAATTCAATTTGTGATGCACATTGATCTGTTACACATGCGGAAACTCTCAGGTCTAGATTACAATAGTCTGCTATCCCGTTTATGTCACTAGGAATCGTATTCTGTATTTAATATGCATTAAAATGACGACAGTAAATTCATTAATTTTCAAACAAGTAACCAAGTACAAAAAAATGACATGCCTCATTTAACTGATTTCACTTGAAAATATCGTTTGAAATCATTCATTTCATTATCATTATCTGACGGTGACCCCGCAACTTTTTTCGCGGTATTTCTTTTACACCTCCAAAGTTGCAAGTTCTCCATGTAAACCCATTTGTAGATTTCATTACGATGATGTTGCTTTTTAAACGCCACAACACCAATTCGCACGACTATTTCGGAAGTAAGAACGATCACAATAACAATACAGGAAATCTCATATGGCTGTATTCTATGAGCCATAATTCATAATTAAATTCGACGTGCGACATTTTCTGACGGTATATGGAATTACTTGTAATAAAACAACACATTCGCAGTTTGTCGTAAAAAGATTGATTAAATTAAATCCGTTTATTTTCATCTGTTCCAACGTCAAGAAACTCCTTCTTATCAACATCAGAATTGTTGAACCCCCGAAAAATTTCTGTGAAGAGACCTAGAAAAATATTTTAAAAAATCTAACTGTAAAAAACAAGATATATGGTTTTAAAATTTATGCGAAAACTGATTGAGAACCGTTAGCATGATTGAAAACTAGTAAATAATGGTATAATTTCTTGGCCTAAACAAAAACGGAAAAGTGATGGGAACAAGTATTTTTTTCGTGTGGGGCCATATAATTTGAGGTTTAAATATCTACTATACTTCGTGAATCACCTTGTATATATAATATACTTATTTTTTTATTATTAATCTCGCGAACACCAGAATTGTGTTTTATATAATATCCTACCTTCCTTGAGCAACTCTAATAGCGTAATACATTTTCGAAATGTGTCTCCAAATACAAGTAAGCTTTAAATTTAGTAACCACTGTTGATCTATTCAAGAGTCACCTGTGTGACCCAGTCAAAATAACATAAACATTAATTTTCACGGTAGCTAAAGCAAACTTGAAAACTTAACGTCTCAACGCCCCCTTGCGATAACACAAGGGTTCTGAATTTCAAAACGTCGGAAATTTCTAGCCAATAAAGTTATTTGCTCGACTTAATTGGACGCGTTTAAATTTTGAATGCGGTTTAACGCGCAGTCAGACCGACGTAATTTCATTTTACTAGGTTTGAGTTTCGTTTATTTAAACAAGACATGATTTTCCACGTGTTGGTGTTCAACCGAATAAGAAACTAACTGACGTTATGAAAAGACGAAAAGTCGGGTTTCATTTTGAATTCCATTAATAAAGTAACAGTAACAGTAACAATATTATGTAAAATGTAACTTTTGAAAAATGTAATTTTTCAAAGGTTGTAATTTTCTTCTAATTTCTTATAAAGAGTTTATCAAATCAATTATATTTTTTATCATTTAACCAATTTAACAAATGTTGATCCTTTTGGCAAAAAAAACTAAAATTATTAATTTGCAAATTTCATTAATAAGGTTATGAATCGAGATTCCATAGAAAGACTGCTTTAATCTTAATTGTCAATGTCACAAATGATGTCCAATGTTGAGTGTCCCCAACCGTTTATAAATATCAGGTAGATATTTAAAAAACTAATTGAACAATTACAGGTTCTCGCCGTAACATGGTGGATGCGCCGGGTAAATACATCCGATCTCTATTGATTCTTTACTTTGAAAAACTACTTCTTTAGTTTGTAGCTTTAACTCTAATAAAATTAGGCAGATAAAGCACCAACTATAATCCATTTCTTTTTATAAACAATTGTCAATGGCAAAATGCAACTAAAGACCAAGCTGTATCATCTAAAAATATGTCCTTTCGGACAGAGCTGTATAGCAGACACTATTGAGGTGATTTTCATAGACATCAAAGTGGTTGACGGCTTATCATGTAGTTGGATCGTGCGTGTCACTATGTTAAACGACGGAATAAATGTCAGAATTTGACATTCAATGTGACCAACCAAAAATTACTGTTGTTTATACCAACATGACCACATTTTGACAATTGTTTATAAAAAAATGGATAATACTCATAGAGATAAAGTTTGATGAATAAATCGAGGCGATGTATATAAACGTTCACACATTCACAAATTAAGCCACTTAGTCGCGTCAATAAATACATAAAACAGGCAATCTTCGGAACTCCTCAAAAACAGCTTCGATTTTAATGATTTCTTTTGTGAATGTTTGTTTTTATATATTATTCAAAATCAGAAACCTTTTGAAGTGGGGAAATAATTATGTATATGGTTTAAACACTATTTATTATATTTATATAAAAAAATTTGTTTTTCAATACTTACTCTACAAATAATATACGAAAGTAAATTATAAAATTATTATGAATTGTGGATTATTTATTTTTGACATTTATAAATAAAATAATCAAAAATTGTTCATCAATACTTGTAGGAAGGAAAAATTTGAGAATTTTCCTCGATTTCCATGGGAGTCCCTGATCAGATCCTAACTTTTTGACAATGGAACCACCTCAAGAGTATACCCTTTCAAATAAAAGAAGAATTTGGTAAATCGGTCCACAATTGACGAAGAAATCGGTGAACCTACATGAAGTCGGTTAACAAAAGGGAGCGAAAATTTGAGGATTTTTTTCGATTTCCATGGGATTCCTTGATCAGATCTTGACTTTTTGACAATGGAACTACCTCAAGAGTATACCCTTTCAAATAAAAAAAGAATTTTGAAAATCGGCCCACAATTGACGAATAAATCGGTGAACATACATGAAGTCGGTTAATAAAAGGGAACGAAAATTTTAGTATTTTTCTCGATTTCCATGGGATTCCCTGGTCAGATTCTATTTTTTTCGATAATGGAACCACCTCAAGAGTATACTCTTTCAAATAAAAGAAGAATTTTGTAAATCGGTCCACAATTGACGAAGAAATCGGTGAACATAAATGAAATATAAATATATAAATGTTCTGAGGTAAGAAGCATTAAAAAAAAACATACAACCGAATTGATAACTTCCTCCCTTTTTGAAGCCTGTTAAAAAAAAACGCAAAACTATTTTTTTTTAGATAAATATTATACATATTGTTTAAATAATATTAATAGTTATGTCCCCGCTCCAAAAGGTTTCTGATTATAAATAATATAAAAAAAGCAAATATTAAAAAAAAAACATCAAAATCGGAGCTGTTTCTGAGGACTTTCGAGAAGAAGACTTCATTGACGCGACTAACTATTAATATCTTACGTAATTTGTTTTTGAATGTTCACAGACAAACAAATTACGTAAGATATTAATAGTGGTCGAATTTTCTAGCTCTAGAAAAATTTGTACTGCTCCTCTTCTTTTTAACATAATATTTCTTTACCAAATTGTCTAACTGTTTTTATGTTTTTCATGGATTTTTAAGCGGTGGTAAACTACTCGTATTATTTCAACAGTTTTGGACATAAAGAAGTAATTCTGTCTGGGTGTTTTTGAAGACGATTTTCAGTCAATTGTACCCACCAGAGCTAACGTCAAAGACCAATAATTTTTTGTAGTGACTAAAACTAATTAATTTTTATTTTTTAGTCATTGTCCAACATCGTTGAGTGCTGTGGGATTAGCTGCGAAGTTTACTGGCTCACTTACGGAGTTGAAGAATTAGAATTAATTGTACCGTACACTTTAACACTGCAATTATTTTTATTTTTTATTTTATCAAATATACCAACAAAGGTGACCGTTTAGATATTATGACGTGTTATGATTACAATAAAATACAGTTACATAATTATACTTTTTGAGTGGTGGTCGAAGAGAAAGCATAGTGTACAACTCGTGTTAAATCATAATTTAGACTCGCGTGACTGTAACGACTCGTTTGAAATATCCGTTTTTCAATACTCGTACAATTTACTACTTATATGTAGTTTGTTTAGTTGTTTTCCAAAATTAATTTCAAAAATTTGTCAAATTTTTATTCGACAAAAAATAAACATATTTCAATTATATCATAACAAACTTGATTACTGAATAAATCTGTTGCAGTCGGTAATGCAGATGGTGAGGTAGAAATAATCATTTCAAAAATTTTATTATGGAATACAATTTGGGGACACCCAACATTGGACAACATTTTTTGACATTCCTTCAAAAGATCATTGTAATCGATACTTCACAAATGATGTCCTATGTGGAGTGTCCCCAAGTGTACTATAGTTCAAATACACCGGTCAATTTAAAAAAAAAAAACGCTTTTAAAGTCCATTGAAAATAAATTTAAAAAATAAAAGTTAAAGCCTATCGTTTGATCTTGAAATATATAAAAAAATATCATCGTAGCCACTAAAAAACTGACATGGTTTTTACTTCGTTAAAATCAAACGATAAGCAGGGACGTTACAAATCCGTTCGCTTTTTTTGTATTCTCACTGTATTTTTTGACGTTTAGATCCTCGTTGCGCCATCTGCATAAACACTTTTCAAAATAAAGCAGAGTTATTTGTTTTCCGTGTCTACCGCTAGAGAACAATAGAGGGCGCTGCGTTTGGATGATTTGCTGAAATTTTTAACAAGCAAGGCTGCCAACAGCAAAGCGGTGCCAACTAAAATTTGATAGTCAAATAACAATTTTGTTTTGCAAGTAATCATGGCATCGGAGCGGTATAGTTTCTCTTTGACTACTTTCAGGTAATTATCACTGTTTCCTAAAGTGTAACCTAAACTTTCTTTTAATCGGGCGTTATTTGTGACGATCTGAGAATTTTCTGATTTGATAACCTAACTTTTCAGCCCCTCTGGAAAACTAGTGCAAATAGAATATGCCTTGGCCGCAGTGGCTGCGGGGGCACCCTCAGTGGGCATTAAAGGTAACACATTGACTTTTGCCTTGATTTGACTGTTTTTAACTACACAATTTTACAGCTTCAAATGGAGTCGTCATCGCCACTGAGAACAAACACAAATCCATTTTATACGAGGAACACAGTGTTCACAAAGTGGAAATGATCACTCAACACATTGGAATGATCTATTCAGGAATGGGTCCTGATTACCGTCTCTTGGTGAAGCAAGCTCGAAAGATGGCCCAGAAGTACTTTCTGACCTATAGGGAACCCATTCCTACTGTCCAACTGGTACAACGAGTAGCTGCAGTCATGCAGGAATATACACAGTCTGGTGGTGTCAGACCTTTCGGAGTTTCATTGCTAATTTGTGGGTGGGACAGTGATAGGCCGTACTTATTCCAGTGTGATCCCTCTGGTGCATACTTTGCATGGAAGGCAACAGCGATGGGTAAAAATTATATTAATGGGAAAACTTTCTTAGAAAAAAGGTAACCTATGAGCTGTGACCGTGCTGCTAATTTATGCGTTTTTTATTTAGATACAGTGAAGATCTAGAGTTGGATGATGCAGTTCATACTGCCATTTTGACCTTGAAGGAGAGCTTTGAGGGGCAAATGACAGCTGATAATATTGAGGTGGGGATATGTGATGAAAATGGATTCAGAAGATTGGAACCATCCCATGTGAAAGATTATCTGGCAAATATTCCTTAGATTTATACACATAAACACATTTTTTATTGAAAACTTGTCAGGAGATACACATTGCTTTACATTTCAGTAAATAAAATATTTAAAAGTTTATTGGAAATATTTGAAGAACATCAGTGGCTTCTCTTTTACCTAGTTTATATTTCTTAACAGGTTCAAGTAATTCTAGATCTGTTGCCTCTAATTTTGCTGAATGTCATTTGTGTGCAAGGTCTGAAATAAATAATCAACCCAAGGTTGTAATATACAAATAAAGCCAATTATTCAATAGGTAGGTATTGAATTGTTGAAAACTAATCAACTGCTGTGAAATTTTGTTGGAATTCTTCCAATATCTCCATTTTCAGATTATTCTCTTCTACTTTAATATTTTCTATTTCAATGGAATTGCTGTAATTTTCAACAGGTTCTTGTGATATCTGAACTTTTTCTTCCTCCAAATTATTGTCTTCTACCTTAATGTTTTCTATTGGAATAAAATTGCTGACATTTTCAACAGGCTCTTGTGATAGTTGTACCTTCTCCATTTCCGATTTATCGTCTTCTACTTTGAAATTGATGATGTCAACAAAATTGCTGCTATTTTTGACCGAATCTTGCACTGTGGCGGTAATTTCATTTCGTTCTCTATGTCGTCTTCCTCTTTTTACAACTTTTGTTAAATGTGAAGGGAAAGAAAGAAATAATCTTGGAACCACACCATCTTTTAATTTGGGCCTTTCCCTTTTAATCTTATTGATAGTACCGTCAGGCATCTTCGTCTCGAAAAAATGCAAAATATCATCTTCCAAAAAATGAAGTGAACAAACAACATCTCTGCTGCATAATATTTTGTCAGTTCTAGGAATTGCACATTGCCAACGTTGTAACAACAATGGATCCTTAAACAGGCAAAATCAATGATTAATCGTAACAGGTATTTAGCTCGAGTGAGGTTAGTTTTTTCTAAAAACCCATTAGTTGAGAAAGAAATGAAAGTTATATAAGTGTTATTAATTAGATTCGGGACATACTTACCTTGGGGGCTTTAAAAAGACTGGGAGACTTTGTTTCTTTTGCACCTTGGAGCTTCTTTTGCGAGGAACAGCCCGGTGCGAAGCAAGTTCTACTTAAGGAGGGCATTGTTTACTAAGTCACACAGTATTGTTTTATAAAGTGGTATTCACACTACATTGTTCACCACTTTGATAACAAATTCCACCCTGAAAAACTCATTTGAATGCTTAGTATCGCCAACGTCCGCAGCGCCCTCGAACATTGTATTCTGAACTACAAAAAATTACAACCCAAACTGTATAAATGCACTAGTGGCATACTAATGGATATCGGTGGATAGTTTGTGCTTGGACCATTGAGTTTATTTTATTATAACATTGTCGTCTTCGCTGTCTTCCCTTATTGATCGCATATCCATTGTTGAAATGTCAACCAACAAAAGTCACTCAATAGATGGCGCGCACACACAGTCCCGCAGTTCTAGAAATCTGTAAAGTTTATTGGAAAACAAACCACGATTTTTGTAGTAATATTTGTATTTCTTAATTATATTATGTATAAACATTATAATGGTTCATATAAGACTTTTATTTAATCAGTTGCCGTACTTGGTTTTATTTTATCATAAGATGGCGCGCGCAGAATTAGCCAATTTCAGAACTAATTACCGATCCCATTGGGGCTTGAATCTTTCTCAAGACCATTGGTTCAGACGTTTCACGTTCCTGCTTTGCGGCTGCGTTCCCTATACAGCCAAAGAATAAGTATCTTGCAACAAGAGCGGGCACTCAGAACAGGAAACTTATTTCAGACAAAAATAGGGAACTATCCCTGAAGGTCCAGATATTGTGAACACGTGCTCCTCGACTGTTTCGACCGCCTTTGCTCCTTACTTTCAACCGGGCTTACTTGCCACGCTACTCCAGCTTCTAAACTCCGTTCAAGGTCAACGAATACACATCGGCTGGATCAAAGGGGCCGACAAGAGCGACCGTTCTTGTTACCTATATTATATCGTGCGTTCAACAAAAAACGGCGTCAAGTGGGCCGTGGATTAAAAAACGTATGGCGTAGATGGTGACAAATTTCTCACCTGACATTTGACATGTCACATTATTAGATTGGGGAGGTTTTTATGGTGGTGCCTCATACCCGCGGCCAGATACTGAAGCCTAGCCCCCGTGCCCCCACTACTAACTGCTGTTCTTCTATCGGCATTTAATAATGTCACTGTTTAAATGCAGACATGACTTGGGATTCCAAGGCTTGCTTCGTCGTCGATTTTTGAACGCACGTTACTTATTCTTTGATACAGCCTACTCGACTTTTTTACTTCACTAGCCGTATAATGCCTGGCTACTACTTTTGTATTGATTTACTGCAGGAGTGTTGGTTTACAGGTGAATAGGAAAAATAATAAAATGCAAGTTTTATAATACATATTTATTTCCCATCTTTTGGACCCTATACAATTTATAGCTAAGTACGTTGTCAGGTAATACAATCTTTGTATGGAATGCTTTCATCTGAAAAAGAGGGGCAAGATGGTGGGGTGGGTTATACAAATATCTGACTAGTATCAACAACAACTGACCTGTTGAGGTCAGTACCCATTATGTTGCTCGGTTGTGCTTATAATTCTAGACCAACAATTTCAACACATGTTTACATTAAACTAAGTTTACGACGCCTACTTGATTCAATATTACAATAAAGATATGCATTCCCCGGTCGATTGACAGGACTACTAAGGCTAGGTACGGGGACTGTGGCGCCCCCACCGATTGCTTGCTGGGTACAAAGTACATGCTACACAGCAGCAGCTGCTTTACAGACTTAAAAACTACACCGATGGTTGTCGTTCTTATGTAGTATAGATCAGCTGTTAAAAGAATCGATTTTTTCTTATATAATATTACTTTGTAAATTCATTTGTTAAATATTATCAAATCTTTTTATTACCTTATTAATTGCTAAAAATTTAAGATGTCACTTGACAAGGGGCACAGATCATGATATGTTTAAGAAGTGGTGTTTATTAACCTATGACCTAAAGCAGAGAAGGCGATTGTGGCTAGTTTATATTACCGTTGATAAGTTTATCACAAAATTCCGTTCCGTCTTACCGCCGGCCGTTCCTTTTATGTGAGAGAAACGGCGGATGGTCCCTTGGAACCGACTAAACTCCACAATTTCAAGAACATATAATTTAAAACACAGAACTCTGCAGTTAAAAAACACAGTTACAAGACGACATTTAAAGGTCGGATTGCATATAACAGGTATTATAATTTTATCAATTAATTAAGCTGATATGTTTTCTATAGTCCCAAAGATAGCTGGCTGCCCAGCCTGATCACCCTGATCCGCACCCACCCTACCGACGCTCATTGAGCTGCGACATGTCTTACGACATGCATTGGACGGAAACAATACGCAGAACGACTTCTGTCGCCTTCGCAATGCTAACACCCTGCGTTGGGCTAGCATGCGAGAACAAAAGATGTCGCTTCTATCTGCATCTTGCGTCCAAGATGGCGGATCATCTTACACGCGTCTCTATAATTATATTAATTGACTCCCTTTCCTCCAGATTGTACTTTCGGAGATGATGCCGCATCTTGGACGCTGCTTAAGTGTCGGGGTTTCCCCCGCCCTAAATACACTTACAATGATAGTAATAGATATATCACATAAACGTCACACAAAAAGCACTACGACACTATATGAATATAATCTAGATAATAGAGAATTACCAATGTTTTCAACATTATACATTTCGACTGTTATCTCAGTGATTAGTAAGGTTGTAGAAAACTATAAAATTATATAAAAATAATACATTACAACACTAGTAAAACAATATCTTATATAAGCTACTTGTCTTAATAAATTATTATATTATCATAAGGGCCACCTAAACTAAACTTTGGTTATCCAACAATCATGTACCCATATTAGCACTTTACGGGAATTCACAACATGTATTTATTAGTTCTTCTAATTGATCGTTTAGGTTAGAATTTCGTATAATTGACTGGACCGTCTTGATTGTGCCGAGTTTTGGTTGTCTAGAATGGTGCTCAGTGCTGACTTTTGACGAATAATTGTGCACAACGGTAATATAGGTACATCATGTTAATATTCAAGGTACAAGAAAAACCTACGCTAAACTTAAAACCTATATACATAGGTACCGTAATTAAAACTATAAAATTTACTATTCCTGTATAACTGCATGCATTCTTTGATTGCAAGTTAACAAATGCATCATATTCTATTATCTCTATAATTTAAGCAAAAGCTCATCTATAATATAAAGTTGTTAAAGTAATATTCTGAAAACAACAGAGCTCACTACGACTCTCTGGTAAATACCCTAAGTATTAAAATTGGGCAAACTTTATCGAATAAGAGATAGCACTAGTCGGCAAATACGAAAAATATTAGAATATTGTGATGCGTTTAAAGGTAATTGCTCCATCTTATGAAATTATAGCAAAACTGTGTACAGCTATGAGGGAGTTGTAGTGCCAAATAGCTATCGCGAGAACTCTTATAGATAAAATTGAGATATATGAAGATATTCTCCTTCCAAATGCTAATAAGCATGAGTATTGAAACAATTTGCAGTATTTAATACATATGGCAACAAAAGTGTCACGATATTGTATAAAATTACAAGAATATATTTTCCATCAACGAGATTGTAGAGATGACCAAAAATATTTAGTGTACCCAACACTGAATGACTTGACAGTGTTACGTCGTCAGTTATAGATACGAAAAATGTAAGGCATGTTTCTATGTTTAGAGAATCTACACAATTGATAATAAATACATGTAAGTTATTGCGTTTATGAATGGAGCAATTTCTACCCATGCTTGGTTTAGAATTTTCATTAAGAATGACGCGCTACATTTCCCGGAGAAAAATCTTGCCGACCAGTGGCATCAATGTAGGACACAATTTATCTAAAGTAACTCACTGTCATGACTGGTGTAGAAAGCCATTTTACTGATATGTTTATATAAGCTGTTTTTGTCAGCGATACACACCAAACATGTCAAGTGCGCTTGTTTCGTCATTGGTTTATTGCTATAATAAAAGAAAAAATCATATAAAACAAAAAAATCACCATAAGACTATATTATATCAATACCACTATGTAATTATCTAAAGAAAGCTCGACAAAACAATACTGTCAGTGCACGTGCGGTGCCTTCATTCTGGTCCGTCACGACGCACTCTAATAATTTAATAATAAATCTAAAACTTAACTTTTAGGGCACCTTTGGTTTAGCTTATCTTCATATTTTTATCATTCTCAATGAAATGAAGTTATTAAGCAATCTGATCAAACGACTTGATGCAGTTTACCTGTACTTATCACGTAAATACTGTCCTGCAAATCTAACAGTACAACTACAACAGTTAACAGAGATAGTTAAGCTTTGCTTTGAACAGCGATTTTTTTTGGCCAAGACCACTTTAGCAGTGTCCAGCCACGACCATCGCTCTCTGTCAAGTACTCAGCGGCATGTACGAATTAAGATTGTCCATTTTCTTCTCCTTTTGTTCCCTGCGAACATATGGCGAGTTAGTGGAGGTGCTTGAAGAACAACATCGAACGCAGAAGAAACGACACTCGGATGAACATTCTTCAGAACAGTGTCGGTTCTTCTCGGCGCAATGTTAGTAAGTGCAAATGAAGAACAACGGTAATGACCCGAGTAATCTAAAGGCGCGTCCTCACGAGAACAAAAGTTGATTACAGCAGTTTCAGAATTACCGCGTCAGGCTTATCAGTTTCATCGGGCGACATCCGTAATTAGCAACTTGTGTTCTCGTCAAGACAAGGCTTAGGGCAAAGGCAATTCAACCGACCTCTGCAGCCATTTTGCTTTTGGCGTATTCGATACGTATGGGGCCGCGATCGGAGGACAGTAGGAAGGAACCTTGCAGTGCTGCCATGACCTGTGCGGCGCAACGCACATCCTGGTATTCCATGAAGGCCACCGGGGATCCACCCTTGTTGTGCATGCGCAGGCGACAGAAGCCAGGGAAGCTGTGCAACAAGAACACCACAAGTGCTGCTCAGTGTCGGGGCACTACTGCTAACTACAGGATGTGCGAGGGTAGTACACATTCAGAGTGTGCGTTAGATAGAGCAGACCCTCACCACGTTAGTAAATAAAGAAAACCAACAGAACATTTATTACACATGCGGCACCAAAACGCATGGGGGAGGTGGAGACGGAGGTGCTCGCGTCGCGGAGTTTCTCACATTAGGTACTACCTCAATTCTACTGCTGAGAACTCATGAGACAATGACGGGGGCACGGCTACAGTGCAAGATATAGTGAAAAAGAACAACATCCATTTATGCTAAAACTCGTTACCGTGAGGGCAGTACTTGGAAATTAGACGGAACAGACGGAAAAAATCTGAAGATTTGAAACTTCTCCTGCAAAGGATCCAAGATTCTGTATATCTAAATCGGACGACGCTTCAGTCGACAATACCATCCATTCGTTTGTTCTTCAGGTTATGGAAACGTGCCAAATTATAAATACGCTTAAAGTTAAAATTGATATTTAAGATGCATGAATGGAACACAAATAAGCAGCTTCAGTTCATGTAAACAGAACTGTGAAATATAACAACTCTAGCTTGTAATCAAAGTTTCCAAACTTTAAATTTTTCCCTCTGCTTGTCCGTTCGTCTAATTTCCTCGCACCAGAGGTATTGGCGCTAAATCTATACTTACAAAGTGCCGTATAACGATTACTGCGCCAACAGCTCCTCCGTTACGGATTTGTGGAATTCGAATAAGAGAGTCCACTTAACAGAAAATTCAAATTCGTTACAAATATTCTCGTCCATTACACTCACTATAACTTGCACTATGTTAACATGGTTGCTCTTTTTCTCTGATGTTTGTTTGCATGTTTGTCTTGTAATTGGACTTATCTCTTAATGTTAGTGAGTTTTGTGTCAACAAACCTGGCGAAAATTTCCTTTAATTCGTGTTCGGACACAAACTGGCCCAAATTTGCGACGAAGAGTGTAGAGCAAGGCGGGTTGCTTACTCCCAAACCAGGTTGTGAGGACGATGACCCCACGGGAGAAGCCAAGGCAGGACTTGGTAGAAAATGTGGCAAAGATGCTGCATGTACTGAAGTTAGAGCAGTAGGATGCGGCAAAGACATTGGAGGCTGCAAAAACAAACAAGATTAATTTCGAGCATCGAGCGTCCTCTAGACAAAGACCAAATTCCAGACTGTCAGATTCACATCACAATCACGCAAAACAAGTACACAACGCCACAAAGTCAGATTCACAAAAGCAGTTGAGTCTATATTAGTAAGCGGTGTCTCAAAATCTCACACAAGCTACGAAAGTCGTCGGCTGAGAAAGATTCAACTCGCAGACAGATTTTTCTTCCCACCAAGGGCTCAAAAGTTCGGTCTCAGCCGACGAAATTCGGCGTCTATACTATTTGCCAAGAATGAATCTGCTTTAATTAAAAATGTAGAATTGAACTAACGTGGTGATGGACTGGGGCGCCAGCTTGTTGCAGCTGAGAGTCCAGAGTTTTGTCTGTAGATAGTCAAAGATAGGAACGTACGGGGACCTGTGGATGCAGAGCGGGATGGACGAGTGTTGCGTGTTGCAAGGCTGCTCCCGGTAATTCCGCAGCCGCCGAGTAAGCCAACGGATGATGCCACAATTCTGGACCACCCGGGAAGAAAGGTGTTCCCAGATCTGAAAAATACACTAGTAAGAGAAGAGAAGTGGTTAATCAGCAAACAAAAAAATATTCTTGGAGGCGGACGTCACAGAAGGCCGCTTGCTGGAAACTACTCCAACATTTCAGCCCGGTGAGAAATTCGCCAATGTTAGTTGTTATTTTAGTACACGCGATGTAGGTAATTTAATGCAACACTACATATTGGGGAATATGGTGATAAAGGTAAGCTGTAATTAAAATTAGCTTGCAGGTCCTACTGTGGTGATACGGTCGAGTGTACTAAAATTGGTTTAGTAGTAATTCCTTAGGATAGGGTTTTGCAAGCCGTACTTAGGTAATAATTTACTCTACATTTGAACTTAGTACGTTTCGAAGTATGTACGTGGATTCGGGCTATCGAATATAAAACTGTAATACAGTAAACGTTAATTTATCCAACTAAGGATAACAAATATTATTTGCCTTTGAATTGCTTTGCATACCATTTATTTTCGTTCCTACAATTCAAGGGCTGTTTCCCTTATCACAATAATTTACTTCGCCTACTAACTCTTAGCACTTTACTGAAATCGAAAGGTTGTAACTATAGGTTGTTTTGTTAAACCTTTTAACTCACCGGTTACTACGACACATTTTTGAAAGTAACAACAATTTGTAGTTCAATTTATGAACAAGTATAAAATATTGGATATAAAATTTTGAAATGTGCATAAAACTTCCATAAACATAAATAATCCTTAAATTGTTTGACAAATTTTATGTAACTTGGTCTTGGCGATTTCATGTCATAAGTGAGGATAATAAAATTTCAACAACCTGTTCAATTTAAATTTATAATAATTATCTTTCTTATTATTTGAACAAATTTTGTTTGTCGTTTTTTTTTGCGCTCCACTGTAGTCCTTCGAAACGTAGAAAATTCAATGCGATGATAGGAAAAGTATTTTGTACAATGTTTCCCTCTTGTACATGACGACTTTTTTTATCTACAAAACCAATAAATACGAGCTGCATCCCAAACACATATCTCCGCGTTCTTCTGGGAACGAAACTCGGAACGTCGTACGACAAGACTTTCGCATTATTATCATCTATCGACGGCTTAGCGAATGTCGCTTCGGCATTACCGACAAACACGCGTTTCCACTAGGCCGGGCTATTTACATATCGTTGTCGAGGCATCCTCGCTAAAGCCCAGTATTGTGCAAATTGTGTAAAATTGAAGATTAAACATGGTTATACTGAATGGTGAATATACTCGGTTTCAGTGAAATTGCAGTAGTCGGAACAAGGTTTTAATTCTACGAATAATGTTAGACAAAAAAGTGAGTCTCCCTATTAGTTTTGAGTAGAAAATTAATGTCCTTAGATTTATATAATAAATATTTTGCTTGGAGCGGCGCATGCACCATTTTTATGATTATATAACGACGCTGGTAGTATACCGGGCGTCCCAGAATTTTCGTCCCAGGCCATATCTCTGGTATTTACTGAGCTAGAAACATGCGAAAAAAATATTCTAAAAGTATTTTCTGATGGCTTTCTGACTGCACTCCCCACGAGTCAATTTTTTTTTTAATTGTACAGTCGCGGTCACAGAATTTTCTCACTCACTTCTGTCATTTCAAAAAAATTGGATGTATTTTATGCTTTATTGTCATTATGACGTCTCTAAATTTTCGTCTGTCACGTTGAAGTGCTTGTCAAATGCCATCAGTATCTAATTTTAATAAATTTAGAATAATACACCTTGCGGAAGATGGCGTGTCTTCAACAAACATTGAGGCAGAATTAGGCATACCCCGAACCCAACGACGTCAGAATATCTTATATGGTCGAAGCCCGAACCACAATAAGGTTAGGAATAATTAAACACTGTTTCACAATAAATATTAGATGAGTGACAATTACTGACGAAATTCTGTGACCGCAACTGTACAATCATTTGTGGAGTAACTGTAAGACAGGCTTGCCGTATTAGATTTTTGAGTTCTTCCAGGTTCTTGATGGTATCTGGTACACAAGTTCTTTCAGATAACCCCACAGAAAAAAGTCGAGAGGCGTTAGGTCAGGAGACCCTGCCGGCCATGTAACTGGTCCGCGGTTGCCAATCCATCCATCAAAATAAATTGTGTTCAAGTACTCAGTGATATTCCTGGTGTTGTGTGGAGGGGCCCCGTCTTGTTGCCACATCATTCCTATACGTTCGCCAAGTGGAATATCTTCATGTAGTGCTGGTAACGTGTGATGCAGAAAAACCAAATACCTCCGGCCAGTTCAAGTAACTTCATAGAAATGAGGACCAACAAAGCGTCCATTGAATAAGCTATATCCCACATTAATACCCCAATCAGTTTGAAAATGAGTTTCCCGTACCCAGTGGCGATTATCCGCGGACCAGAATTGGTATGGATTATTGTAAGAATGAAATAAGAAAACCTAACAAGGAGATTAATGGGAGCAAAAAATCACAAATGACAATGACCGAAAACCTGACTGAGAAAAAGGATTGAACAGAAGAATTTTTTGTTGCAAACATAGCAGGAAGTATGGACCATGTTTGTAACAGCTTTATTTCGAAATGCTTAACTTTAATATTCGATTTTTAGTGCAGACACAAAATTGATTTTGGATAATATGTAGTATGCGTTGTCCGCGCCGATGACAGTAATTTCAAGTCGTGCCAATCGCTCAAAACCTTGCGTTTGGAAAACAGACAAAATATCGCTAGATGTGCGCTTATTTTTTTTCAAAACCAGATATTATTTAGAATAATAATGCAAATCTTACCTCATCTTTATTAAACATTTTTTGTCGCTAGTTTTATTTATTTATTTTGAAGTTTTTATTTTATTTACGTTATTTTGACAATTTTGACAACGGTTGACAGTTATTCGAGTTTCATGCCTCCTTATTACAGTTTCCATTAAGTCGCGATTCAAGTCCCTCTGGTGGTGATTTTACCTCTATTGGTACGACTTTGTATTACTGTCAATTTCATCGGCGCGGCCAACGATAGTATGTATCCCTGGGTGCAATTTCTGTCAAATAGTGTTTATTATGGCGGATTTACAGTTTGCAAAAGTTACTCTCTTTTATTCTAAGTATTTCGCCTGTGAAAATTTCTATTGTTTTTGAAGGATTTTTCCCAATGCACTCGCTTAAATACTCAAGTGCTGTTTTTAAAAGGTCAAATTTATGAGTAGTTGTTTCATCAAGTTCTGCAAGTCGGTACAAGTTCACAATGCACTTCATACTTGGTATTGTTTGTTATTCTGGATTTATTATTGTATTTTGAATAAAACTAATGTTATTTTCCTACCATAACCTCAAAAATGTAACTGTCAAAAACTTCCCTATAACTCCCCAAAACCAAGTATGTGCAGTGTTGCCGATAGTATTTTCGGAATAAATTGCGACGTTGACGAGTTTTAAAATATAAACAGCTTATATGTAACTTCAGTGTTTATTATTTATTGGCAAATCATACGCAAAATCTCCACGGATTTTATTTTTTAATTTTTTGAGCTATGAATGATATTTCCGATTTGGTTTTACTTTTTTCTTCTCTCTAATAATTATCTTTAGTTCTTATCTTGTGGGGTTTCAATTGATCGTGTGAGCACTTTTGGACATTAAAATTAAGTATTACTTACAGCAAAACAATTTTCAAGAATTTATCTTTGTGAAACAGAAAAATTTGGCAAATTTGTTTGAAAGTTTGATGGTAGTTTAGATCTCTTTAAAAGGTTATTGTCGAATTTTGTCAGTATGTAATGAGCCCTAGGATGGGCTAGTCACTTCTTCTACGATCACAATGACCAAAGCGATCATTTTGGAGGTATGTATTATACAGAGTGATCAAGAAGGACTGTTTGAGTTGGTATTACTTTTAAGATACTTTTTTTGTTCGGCTATTTGTAACACTGCAGCCGGATACACATATTTGACGTAACGTCAACAGAGAGAAAATTGTAGGTTAGCAGAAATTAAACTTGAAATACAGAACGATATTCAAACTAATGGTAGTGCTCAAAATGACCCCCATTTTGCTCTATACATAAATTAACTTCACCAGCATGTGTGAAATTTTTCATTGTGCAGAATTCCGGCACCAATAATATTAACATACTCCAGGGTCGATCCCTCAACTTGCATCGTAGAATGTGTCTACACGTCGTGATACCTATAGGCGTACAACTGTTGTTCGAATTTTGAGTTGGCAACCCTCACACCGTCCGTGTAATTGTAACGTTGGGTCCAATTGCGCTCTCCACAACGTATGAAGACGAATTTAGAGTTGCATTGGCAATGGTGTCGGTGTTCAAACTGCTGTCCATTCAGCCTAATTTCACGTTTTAATTTCAGATTTGAAATGTCAGTAAGTTGTGAATGACAGCTTTCAGTGTCAAGACGTCAACAACCGGAAGTTACAGGTCTACCATTTAAAAATGAAATTCAGATTAGCAACTCAAACAGTCCTTGATCACGCTGTACAAAGAAACTTGATTTGTATGCTAATGCTTGTTTACTGTAAAGTACGGTGGTAATGTGTATTTTGCACTAGTATTATATGAAAATAATAAGGCTTTACAGTATGGAATGAAATATTGAATGGAAAACGAGATAACGATAAGCGATAAGCACTAGATTTACTTCTACAGGATATCTGGTTGTTGACTATCTCAAGGCTTTTAGTTAAAGTTTGAAGAAAAAAACTTTTTAGCCTTGACAGTTATACACTACGTTCTACCACATTTTAGACAGCCATGGTAACCCATTTTTGACACATTGAAGCTGTCACCGCCTTTAAGCGGTAAAATAGTCCAAAATTTTTTTCTTTAAGAAACGCGCAAAAAAAAGATCCTTTATGATAAATATTGGTCGTATATTTTGAAAGAAGATACCGTACTTAACTGTCTTTGAATAAGTTTCTAAGATATAATAATGACCAATTTAAAGACACTCGAAGGCGCACCATCAGTTGCCTATTTACCTTGTCAATTTACACTGTCAATCAATCTAAAAATGTTAATTTATTGCGATTATTACTCTCATAAAATACAATAATATGGCAAAATGGGTGAAGTCATTGAACTAAAAGTAAAACACGTCAAGAATAAGATAATGAAAAAGTTAAGGTAAGTCAACAAAACACTCGAAAACATAACCTTTTTCATATTTTTAAGAATTGTGCCCTATTTATGCTATTTATGCATTCCTACAACTCCCGTATCCTTTGGGCAAAATCTGCGTCCGTCACACTATCCTGCACCTATTTTTATATCAATAATGTGAATGTAACTTCGGTGCAACGATAATTTTTGTTAAATGGGGGCGCCGAGTAGAAAACTTCGTCATCGGCTAAAAAGTTCTATACATTATGTGTGTGGTAGGTATTTTACATCACTCAGTTTTATTAAAACACTCCGCTGCGCGTCGTGTTTCAATATTAAAACTTCGTGATGTAAAATTGAACCTACCACACTTATAATGTAATATACTATTCCAGCCTTACCTTGAAAAGCTATAGATGAAGTAGATACACATCAACATATTTGCTTCTGGATGCTGCAATTTCGCTGAACCCGAGTATACGCACCGCTGCCGCGGCTCCCTTGCCGGAGCCCAGTATTGTGCAAATTGTGTAAAATCAAAGATTAAACACGGTTACACTCCCTGATAAATATTTACAAGCACCGCGCTCGGAGCACTGTTTATTAGTCACATCTCGTATTTATTTAGTAGACTACAAGGAGTGAAGCCACGTGGAGGGAGGTGAGGAAGGGTGTGCGGTCGGGTAGCGCCGTCCCGCGTCTCCGGGGGCGGCGGTGTACTTACGTCCGGTGAGGGGGTGCATCAAAGTTGGGTGCGTGTTGGCGGCGTTAGCAGCTTGCTGTTTGGGCTTGCTAACCTTCGTGTTACTTTTAGCAAACTCCAGTCGGATCGTCTGAGGCATGTCGGGGTCAAACCTTACGCCCTGCTGCAAAATTGCCCACAAAATGTGTGACCGTGATGTCAATATGCCGTTAATTGCTAAGGGGATGCCGTAGGCCCATCCCGGAAATGCTTCCTGCTATCCCGGATGCGCCCTCGGAACACAATGTGTGATCGACAGTACATAAGTGCTTCGTCCTAAATGCCTTACTAAGATCGTTGTCTAGTTGTTGGAAAAACGTTTTGCAAAATTAAGACCTGCATTATTCACGTGTTAAGAGGAAGAGACTTGCGTTGAATATTTAAAGAGCGCTCTGCTGGGACGATTTATCAGTTCCACTGAGAATACGAAAAGAAAAAACAGAGGGATATGACAAATTTGCAAATGAAGAAATTGTTTCGAGAAACAATTTAGCGATGGTGTACCGATGATTATATAAGTTCTCATTCTTTAAATTGGTTCAAGCTTTAGACAACTTCATAATTAAATGCAAACTTTGCTTATCACGATCGCTCGAAAGTTTGATTACACTAATTCATAACAGAAATGTTTTATAGATCTTAAAGTTTATAGTCAATTAGGTTATTTGAAACAATAGTTAATAAAAACTTGTCGTAACCTCGTAACTTGTATTAATTCAGATTTCTTCGAGAATTTATAAACAAAAGATTCAAGTCCTTTTGACCTTAAAATTTATTATCAAGTTAATCATAACGTGTAATTTCATGAAGCACTGAACGCATTGTAATGAAACAACTTTGTAAAGTAGATACATTTAGGGGTTGGTTTGGAGAGTAATTATGCACACTTTGCATAGTCATCAATGATGAACATTGATCAAAATATGATGTTCAGCTCCAAGTGGCCTCTACACAGCGTAATATTATTTCAGCATTTCGCTCCATCATCCGCAATAAATGGACAATTATCTACAGCAAATAGAAACTTGCGCTGATTTAACAATCATGAGGCAGGAGCTAATTCTGTTTGCGCTAAACTAGTATGTGTAACCACTATGTGTAAATTACTTTATTGGATAAAGAAAGAATAAAGACTAATAGCGACAGTGGCAAATAATTCTGTGCGCATCCATACAAAAATCATTTGAAACTCCATAATTCTCGCACTGCCCCCACGAGGGTGCAATTTTTCACAATTCAAACACCGCGACTAGGTCTATATTTCTGCAAAAAAATGAATGAGGGGGCCCGTAATCATTTAGTTCTGATATCAAACAGCCGGCAATCAATTCTCGTTATTAACTCGATTCCCGGTAGTACAAAAAGGGAAGTAAGACTTTCTAATGTGAACGAATGTAGTAAATAATTTAGGTCAGCACTTGCCGGGAAAACACACATGTGGGGGATGGAGGTCCGTTCTTATAATGTTATATAGGGGAGAAGGAGCAGAGAGAGATACAAAGAGGGTTACAGTTCTAACGCCGTGGAAGCAGGTAATTCTGCTGTGGGTGACACACGGTGCTGTGCATGCGGCAAAATGGGAGTATGTTACAGGGAAACAAACTTAACTGTTAAAACACAAATACATTTAGAGGCACCCACCTGCAGGTCTTGTTTGGCTGCCTCCGCTCCTGCCCGAGTGTTAAAAGTCACAAATCCCACGGGCTGAAAACAAGGTCGGTTATTATACGTGGAATTATGAACAGAGAACGCCATCTATTTTAATTACTGTTGACTAGCGGACACGACGTGTTTTCAGAAGGCACGGTCGTACTGTTTTGAGGGACTCCAGGGAGCGCGAATAGTTGTCAATTGGACCGTTCAGTTTGTTTCAAAATATTTTATTTATGTATTCGAATATTAAAAATATGGGTTTTTATGTATCATTGATGGAGAGGAACAACGTTGTTAAAATTATGGAAACAATACAATTTTTTTGACGAGAAGCCATTATTGAAGTGAATGACTATTGGCACCGCCTATGCTTTCAGAAAATCATTTTTGTTGTTGAAAACATAAGAAACTCTGTAATACATCGGCCACTATTTTAAAGAGATCTTCCGTCCTCCTATTAGATAATAAGGCTGATGTAACACAATTAACATAAAAAAGAAACCGACTTCAAAAAACACAAAAGTAAGATAAGTTAACTACAAATCAAAAAATAAACTTTTTAGGCGATGATTACGAAAAGGGTGATTCTGTGGTCTCTTTTAGAGTCGTAAAGTTTTAAACTTTACTTTGTTAGGACTAATCTGTCAAAAGAGGCCATAGAATCACCTTTTTGATAATCGTCGCCTAAAAGAGAATTATGACCAAATTAGTTTGTGTACGCCTCGGCCACAAACAACAGATTCGGCCAAAAAAGATAACTTTTACGGCCTCGATACACAAATTACTATTTTTATACAACAGTTTCACACTTATTTGTTGTTCCGTTGAATATAATTAAGAAATTATACTTTATTATCTAAAATTTTGAAACGCCTGGATTTAAATACTAAATACAATAGAAAAAAAGGTGTCCGATTTTATGATATGTGGTTCGATGAGTCATATGGTATTAGCAAAAATTACAAGAGTCTGTTGAATACGTTGTGAAGTTGGCTGAAGTCGTTTAACAGTTAATGCAATAAATAAAGTGCAGTGAGAACGCTGTGAAGTTCGTCCGGTCGACCGGCGCCTCCGCCAAAAGCATACGTGCATGTCGACCACAAAAAATTGAAAACCACTAGAAAGTGAATTATTTCATTCAAACAAATGGATAATGCGAGAAAATGGAAAATAGCCAATAGTCTGAAACCGCTGGACCGTTCAAACTACCAACGCTGTGGTTAGACAATTTAATTGTTGCATCCCACTGATAAATCAATGTTTTCCCTATCTGACTAGAAGCCATGTGTAGAAAGAACGTTTTCTGGGGGGTTTTCGGCTCCCTTAAGCGTCTCCTTAAAAATTGAATAGGAACGTTAGATAATCACACGCCTTTGGCATTTGGAACCCTCTAAAAGGTTCCCCGGATGTAGGAACAACTGTCTGGAGACCCACTCACCTTCCGATCATTTTGTAATAAACCGGAGAAATAAATAAAAAATTAAAATTTCAACAGCAATAAAAACAGATGGCTCCCCTCCTGTGAGCACTCACCGAAGCAGTTTTTCCATTTTTACTCGTAACTTTTAGCAGTGATCCCTCGTAACCCTGGAACAAAAATTTTGCGAAATGATAAGGTGTTTCTAAGTGAAATTTCGACATAATTAAAAATGATTAGGTCTAAGTGGACCGCATAAATTTTCTATAACGAGTCTGAGTGAAACGGTCTATAAAATGAAATAAATTTACCTCATAAGCCCTGAATAATAAATACAACTCCCGAGGCTTGGCATCCATAGGTAGTCCGCTTACGAATAATGTCCGCACCTGGAAAGAAAAAAAGATATTAATGACGGCAGCTTGGAAAATTAATAAATGCAGTGCTGGCTGCTCTTTGTCAGGAAGTTGAAAACTTCGGATTAATTAAAACGGTTATATCACGCGCATTACTCAGGAACGTTTAGGAGATTCAAAGATAAGCAAAAAAAGTTCGTCTAATTGAAATGGAATTCGTTTTTACGGAAGAACCATGCTTTAAAATCCATTGAATTTTAGTTGGAATGGAGTGCTTTGGTTAATCCTTTAAATGTACAGTCGAACTGTTTAATGGTTCATAAAACACATTACATTTTTAAATCACAAAAATAGTCTGATTATTTGCTGACTAAAATCTTATACTCCCTAGTTTAAGATCTTTGTTATAGTCCAGTCACTCGAGTGTTACTAACAGGTTTACGTTGAAAATATGCGAGCCAGAAAACGTAAAATTCAGCGCTCCTATTGATTCTAATGAGACAATTTGACTAGATTCAAGATTTCCAACTTAATCGAGAGCTTTTGAATTTATGCTACCTAAATGAAAAGGTCACGGTTATGACAGCATTCTAAACAATATTTTAAGTTTGACAACAAAAAAGGTGCCAATAAATCTTCAATGTACACAACACGGTTTGTCTAAACGGAAATTTGTAAGGAAAATGCACGGCCCATCAACTTCCAGCAGTGCAGCAATTAACGTAACTAAAAAACGATTAAAACTGGAAAACAAAGGCTCCTCAAGACGAGGTCAATTTTTAATTGCTCTAACTAAATTTATGTTTTTGGGAAAGCCAATCAAATTCCGGGCTGGTGAGCAGAAACGCGATTAGTACAAGGAAAGTTGTGCTTCCACCCTAGCCATTGTTTGAACACTTGACTTGTCTTATTTTGACAGTTAATGGTGTGTTAATATTCCGGAGCCGTATTGTTTGGAGATGCAATTTAAATAATTAAGGGAGCTTTCTGTTGCAGTGGACGACCGTTTTATAGACGTGCGCGAACGGCGCGAGCTTTCGAGTAGTTGTTGAGCTTTAGAAATGAGGATGAAAGAGAAACCTGTGTCACGTGAAACCGAGCGTTCGCTTAAGGATGAACATTCCGAGTAAACAAATATCCCGTCTTTGTGATACTTCTGCCTACGCCCTTTTGTATACCCACTTTAGCGTTTATTGGCGATGTTGCGTCACGTCGAATGTGATTCATATATGTGTTAGATTACGCGACAAAGTCAACAGCTCGAAAAATTCAATAACCGGTATATTAGGACGCGAGCAGATCAGGAAGATCCTATTAATATACTTATTACCTGGAGGTAGAAATATAATGGAGAGTCCTAAATGTGACGAGGGGCATACTTATTTTATTATTGTATGCACCTAAAGTTCGTGTTCTATATTTCCTGCAACGATGTCAATTAGATTTGTTCCCGGAGAGAAAATATTGACATTATTTTCTTTTCCAACAGTTAAGTTATGATTTATACTTTTCACGTTTGGTCCCTCAAGACTTTTTTAGAACGAAAGTTTCGAAACTATTACCTGAAAATCCTTTACGTTGTCCGAGGTCTCATATACATCACTTGATGTGTTTCTTATTTGGTACTTTGAACCACATCAATTTTATTTCAAAGTAAATGCTGTGGCAAAAGTTTCTGCGGCTCTAGTTAATTACTAAACGTTTCCTTAGAGAATATGCACATGTTCTATTCTCTAGTGTCAGATTATTTATACACATAACCCTTAACACGTCACACAGACGAATAACTTTCCGACAGTTTGACGGTATAATAGCGCAAACTTTGTGCAGAAAAACTTGATTAGTAATTAGTGCCTAGAAACCAAATTTATATGCTTTGACACAAAGTACGGAAGGTGTGTGGAACGCATAAAAGGAGAGTGGTTTCGCTTTAAGCCTCTAAATAAACTTGAGTGACAAAATAAAGCGGTTTGAAGAGAATAATATTACCGTAGGGAGTACAGCAAATATGAACGATTTTATTGAAGAATCAGTAGTTGGAATTATTTGTATTTATTTGTAGATTATACATATTGATATTCAAGAGTGACATGAGGAGAGAAGAAGTAGAAGAATTATTATTCAACCACAATAATTCAGTTATGCGAGCACAGTAAAATTTTCGTTTAATGTGGCCTACGATGAGTTTAGAATCTGTAATGTTTAATAAAAAAAAACATGATGATTCTAGGTGCTGCACAAGATCCTTTGATGATTTAAACAAATATACAGTGACCGTGAGTACGGTGTTAACAAAATTTATTTCCCGGCTCTCGCCGAGATAATCCCGAAGAATAACTCTTCATCGTAGATTTTGTTCGTTTTTAAAATAAGCCATTCTCTTTTAAGTGGGTATCGCATATTCTGTTTACAAGAAAATCCCCATATTGCTGCGGAGTTCATCTCCCCATTTCCTCGAATTTAATCGTGGCGTGTTATTATGTTTGCTCCATGAACCGTGCGTAATGCACCTCCTCTAATGGAAAACTAAATAATAAAGCCAAGTCTGCCCGAACAGAACAAATACAAAAGTTGCCAGCTTTTCCCATTAAAGATAACAGATTTCACCGGTTTATTCTAATCATTTTCAATTGTCCCGGACGTTTTCGCTTTGTCCAAGAATTATTATAACTCATAAATGCAAATCCGGATATTAGTTGTGCTCACAAGATATTGGTGTCTTTGGGAGTGACGCAAATGTTGGCTTTGTAAAAACATATCCGTGGGCACTATACACGCATGTCGTGTATACCAAC
This sequence comes from Diaperis boleti, assembly GCA_963583935.1. Taxonomy (NCBI): domain Eukaryota; kingdom Metazoa; phylum Arthropoda; class Insecta; order Coleoptera; family Tenebrionidae; genus Diaperis; species Diaperis boleti. Next base: position 35,866,714 of record OY757248.1, on the reverse strand, counting down.
GGGGAGACGCCATGACGAAGGTAGAATTGGCGTAAAATGTTGCCAGACATTTATATTTAATGCACCCAGGCCCCTCAAGTCGATGGATAAATATTTTAGTAGCTGTAGCAAGAAATGGGTCTCTTCTGACAGTCGGTATATTGCGCTGCCTTCCTACCTTTACCTATGCACCGAATGCGCGTGTCCCTGCTTCCCGTGATATAATAAATATTTCAGAACTCTTTTGACCGCTCGGCGACACAGTTTTAAACTTAAGTCTTCCTTGTAACGTTTGTTGTGCAGTAATTGCGATTTGACTTCTTTGTCTTCTTTGACTCCATTTATCGCCACCAAATTTTGCGACAATTAACTACCATCTTCATCAAGAATATTGAGGTCTTAAAACTTGTCTCATTTCTACATCCAACTTTTAACTCGGCGTTGGTGCCTTTGAAGGATTAGAACCGGCGAAAGTGAGGTCGTATTTTGTTGAAAATGTTCCACACTGTGGTTGTTGTGGTTTGCAAATTTTTCAATATTTTGTGGAGACAAATCTGTCTCTGCGAGAATAATGAACACAGTTATAAATGTGTTGTGGCAACACAATTGCAAATGAAGTTTTTGTAAACTATTTTTGGTATTACGCCAACAATAGCCACGGATGCCGCTGTGCTCCCCGACACCGAGCTTTCATGATCAATATTTTTATGCATAGGTAAAATAAGCTTTACCAAATAGTCCCCACTTAACTTTATGGACTTATCTTATTCAATGATTTCAGAGCAAGTAAATTTATTTTACCTAACTTTAATGTTATAATGTGTCAAATGGACTTTGCAATGACTTATAATGTTGATACAGCAAATCCAATTAAATACAATCGCTTAATAATGCCAATTACAGCTCATGTCTTTTTCATTGCAAAAAAATCAATTTACTCGGTGAAGGTTTCAAATTATGCCGTTATCAAGAGAAGTATACAATTTATGTAACTGTACCGTTAAATGAGTAACAAGAAAAACCAATCGATACGTGAAATTACTATATATTCGAAGCCAACATACATTCTGCGAAACTATTAATTCAATAATAGCTGATGCGCAAATTAGTTTCCGTTTTCTATCTATGTAGAACAGCTCTTGCATAAATCACATAATTAGGATCAGTTTTAATGAAACATTCCCAGCAACACCAGTTTATATCAACCATACATAATCAGCAATGAAAACGTGTCGACGTCGATTTTAGGATGAGGACGTGGAATATTCTGTCGACGGTAAAGCAAATCGGCTCTTGTTTTTCCGTATTCCAAAATCATTTCCTTGTTGTTGGGAACAAAATGAGATTTCTCGCTGCTTTAGCTTATCCGTTTACGGAAAACCTCTTGAAAGTTTTTTAATGATCCGAAAAGAAAGAGTACATCAAGAACACCGCACTCTTGACATTGTAATGAAAATGGGGACAGGCAATAGACGTCTTGAGGCCAGCGAAGGAATTTATAACAGCTTTTTCCTTTCAGGATGGATGTTGCGTTCCAAAATAAGTTGCTGCATAGTGTTCTTCAGGTTTATAAGAAGAAAAATTAATGATTATGAATAATTGTTTTTTCTTCTTTCACAAAAGCTACTTTTGCCCTACCAGAGCGTCGGAGTTTCATTCCTCTTCCATTTCTTCCGATCATTCTCATTTCATTCAGTGTTTTAGATTTTTCTCTTCATATCTCTGATATCTGTATCCACGTCTTTGTTTCCATAATACCTACCTCTTATTGCATTATAACAAAACACTCAGCTTGAGTGAAAACTCACTCATAACAGTCAGGAGGTTAAGTTTTTGATAACTGTTTCCAGAGCAACACAAACAAAATTGATTTATGAATGGTCTCAAAATTTTGTTAAACAATTCAGTTTTTTTGTCGGTATTGCCGACGAGATTATGAAAAGTACTGAACGATATTCGGCCGATATTCGATATTCAAACGCGATTGATTGATCTCCATAGGTATTGAATTTGACAATTGTCAAAGCACCGCCCTGAAAGGATTGGTACTGAAACTCACAAACAGGTATTTTGGAGATTTGCTCAAAATTAAAACATGATATTTTGGATGAACTTTGTATTTTGTACAGTGTGATAAATTGTATTATCTAACAGACTGTTACGTCCTCTTTAGCCAAAGTTCCACAAGTGATCAAATTATGCTGACCTCAGAAAAAAATGTCAATTGATCACACAGTATATTTTGACAGTAGGAAATCTTTAAGAACAGCCAATAATTGTTCAATTTCGGACGATTAATTATCTCCTCTAACGAAGACAAAAATATTCCAAATCATAATAATAATAATAATAATTGAATTCTGTTGTATCGTAAGGCTAAACCGGCCGGAAATTGTGGACAAGTGTGCAAGGAAGACAAATATATCGGAAAAGTAAGTAGCTGTTTTTGAAGCCGTTTTTGACTTTTTATTTTTTTAAAACGGCTTAAAGAACCTGAAAAACTATTAGAAATTACGCTAACGGAGCATTTTTTTTAATTTTTGCCCTCCTCCAAAATTTTTGGAAAAAAAATCCAATTGTGGAAATCGAAATTCAAAAAGTGGCAGCCGTCGTCGAAAGAGATGTACTTTCTAAGTAATGTGCAATTTTTGTTTTTAATTTTCCACCAATTTTGGTTCATCAAAACCGAAAAATAAACTTTCCTTTGATAAACTCAAATGCCGCCAAAAAAGTCATAATCTCTGGTAATTTATTAGAACGATAAAGTTGTGACAGTTATTTTAGAATCGTTTTGCTGAATAAGATGGAAAATCTAATGGTGCCTGTGCAAGGGGTATAAAGTATGTCGATAAAACAATTCGTAATTATGTATTCGCATTTTTAATAAATTATTTACGACAAACTTTGACACTAATTTTTCTATTAAAAAAAGTAAGCAATATAATATATAGTTATTTTGATTGTGTGAATACCACCAGGAAATGAACATTTCTATGGTATAATTATGTACATATTTACTTTTACAAAAATGTAAAAATTAACAATAATATCGTTACTTTAACCTTATAACAATGCGAGCCATCGACTTAACTCGATTTGCCTAAAATATCGACTTATACCCATTTGCACACTAGCGAAATAAATGCTAATTATATAAATAAATAAATGTAAACTAAATGAATAGTAAAAAATAGGTCGTTGTAATAATTTTTATACCCGACTAACATCTAGTTGACTATTTTTGCCACGCACAAGGAAGGTATAATGGAGTATTTCTCTCACAAATGATATAATGATAAAAAGGGGTGAATTACTATAGTTACACAATGGTAAGATATGAATAATTTTTTGAAACGTCATTTTGATACTTTCATTAATTTTTAGATTTTTAACGTTTACAATAACATTGTAAGCTCGTGAGATGTGTATCACTCGTGCTATCGCACTCGTGATTCAAAGATCTCACTTGCTGACAATGAAGCATTTCTGTCACTTGTAATATAATCTACTATTATTCGGGTTCTCTTATTGCCATGCTACGAGATTTTCGTGGATCTATGATTTCAGGCAGTAAAGCCTTTTCAAAAAAGAATACAAGTTTGGGTAAAACTTTTTCGTGCCAGAAAGTCTTGTCTTCATAAATCCGTTCTAAGTAGATGTCCTTCGGAGTCCATACCACGAAGACACAATGTGCCTTATTTGTGATATGGAGCTGGCCTTGGACCTGGTAATAATAGTTGTGGTTCCGTTTTTTTTTATCTAAGCAAAAACTTTTCCAGAAACGTTGAAAAACGTTTAAAATACAGAACATTCTTCATTTTATTTAACATGGTTTTAGTGTTGTCAAATAGTGACAACTGTGGTGATTGTTACCATTTGATTGGGAGCATCACAGCACAAAACAAAACAAAATAAAAACAATCCAATAAAACAGGCGCCTCAATTATCATCCTGCGATATTCATAATACATTTATTATAAATACAGAGTGATCATAAAGTTCCGCACAATTCACAATTTAGTTATGTAATGTTTTTGCGAAAGGCGCTCGATTTTTGTTTTTTTGTTTTCAAATCGCCATCTTTTGACATCTTTTTTAGATGCAATTTTCAATTCTCCATTCAAAAAGAGTAAAAAAGTGATACCTTGCATAACTCTTTTTTTTTAAATCGCAAGTTTTACTTCAAAAAATTAAATTTTTATTCCTTGAAAAAATACGATTTCACTACGAATCCGTGGTGAAATGGCGCAGATTAGTCCCAAAGTGATTGAACGAAGTGTTCAAAGCGTTAAAACACGTCTGGGAATTTGTCAAATAGTTGGCGGGTGGCAATTTGAGCACTTGCGTTAAATTTTATTAAATGGTTTTTCATTTTTCGTTGTTTGCTTTCCAAATTTATTGTTTTTTTTTCAAGGAATAAAATTTTTATTTTTGATGTAATAAAACGTAATATTTAAAAAAAAAGTTATGCAAAGTATCAATTTTTTACTCTTGTTAAATAGAGAATTGAAGTGTATTTAAAACCCAAAAAAGAGTTGGGGGTTGCCATTTAAAAAAATTGATGACGGTGTCATAGTTCAAAAACAGATGACGTCATCAACAAAATTTTTACGTCAAAAGATGGGAATTTAAAAACAAAAATTGACTTGTTCGAGTGTTTATCGCAAAAACAGTGTATAACTAAATTATGAATTCTGTGCGGAACTTTATGATCACTATGCATGTATACAGGTCTAGTCAATAGTGCGAGGACGGAAGATGGCTTTACTAAAGAAAATTAAAAAATGTTTTGATGTCATCATAGATTACCATCAAATCTGCATCGACAAAAATTATTTTCAACAAAATTTTGTGTTTCACTATTTGGGGGTCGCAATCAACTTATTTTTTTTTTTTTTAATGGAACCCGATATAATTATATATTTTTTTTATTTTCATTAGTAAAGATGCTATCTTCCGTCCTCGGACTATTGACTCACCCAGTATATGTAAAATTATTTCTTCCGATACTTATTGCTTCCAAATACACCTTGCTGACATTTTTCGACGATGAGAAGAGGATGAGAGTCTTTTTAATACAATCTTTTTTTGGCACAAATGTGCTGAAATGCATCATTACAATAATGATTTCTTCTAGGCCAATTTCTGGCCATGCGACACCTTTTTCGGACCGATAAATATAATATATCCAGAGCAAAAATATTACCGTGTTCGGCAAAACCGAGACTTGCCGTATGTGATTTGCAGGCTGTTTGATACGAAGAAAGGACAACAAACGGAAATCGGAAATATTTTTGCAATTATTTTTTTATTATTATGGGGACAAAATTATGGGGACTATTGGCACCGCCATTTCTTTGTTTACAACGAATTATTATCCCTTTAATATTGAACATATTCATCTTATGGGTACTTTCGTTTTGGTCTTTCACTAATACAGATGTTTGTTTTACTTTAATTTATCACATATTTTATATAATATAACGTTTTCTCTGACTTTATTCTTGCACCTTCGGAACCAAAACAGAATTCGGACCATGATGGGAACCGAGTTGATTGTAGCCGACTTGAATTTCACAGATCTTAGCGGCATGTTAGAAGTTCAAAGAAAAGTTAATTTATCGATTTTGATGCACAAAAATTTGAGAAAAAAACAAAAATAAAAATTGCTATGTACTCAGAAAATATGTCTCTTTGGACGACGGCTGCCACTTTTCTAATTTTCATTTTAAAATTTGATTTTTTTGGAAATTTTAGAAATCAGGCGAAAATTAAAAAAATCCTTCGTTAGCGTGAATTTGATTAATTGCATAGTTCTATTAAAAAAATCACTAAAATTAACCAAATGGTTTTCGTACAATTAGCTAATTAGTTTCAGCGCCATCTAACGGATCAGAAACACACTAGACGGTCGACCGGATTTGCCTTAATATTATATATTAAACTTATGCACATGTTGTCTTCTCCAAAAGTATACCATCCTCGACTAGAACGTTGCAGCTCTTGAATATTGGTCATGTTCAGAAATAGTGTTATATTATTATATTGGAGAATAAAAAGTGCAGGAATGCTTCTCCACTCAAGGTCAAATAAGTCAGCTGATTGATGAGAGAAATAAACAATTTAAAAATATGTAGTTTTCTTTTTCTCCGATCGAGCAGAAACGTTGACCGAAGTTATGACAGAAATAAAAATATTTCATGAATTCCTTCCAGTTTTTCTTATTATTTAATTTATCTGACAATTTGAAGAATATAAGCACATCTTTTTCTCATGCCAACCACGATCTAAATCCCCAGATTTTAAAAAATCGTATTTTAATTTACAAATGGAAAAAAGGTGCCATGTCAATAAGTAAGATAAAGAACTCGTTCGTATGGCTATTATGGCAGGCATCCTTTATAAAACTCGCTGCTTGTCGTTCGTTTTCTAAACTTGGATTCGCGCCATAAAATTTGTCTTATGAAATTCGTTCTTTGATATACTACCACGTAACTATTTATTGTTGCACTTTCGTCGGTTATGTTTTATTAACCTTTTACATTGGCAGATCTGAGCTACAACGGGTAGGGGTGCCAATCTGATTTATTTCTTTCAAGATTAAATGGTCACCTGTTATATTCACACCATAAATTGTAGGTTGTACGTAAGATTTGAAAGTTCCTCCCGATTAGTGATCATCAAAAATTGAGCTTTCTAAAAAGAAACCATAGAGGATTCACCTCCTGTGACTAAAAGCATATATCACAGCTTTCATACCTGAGTTGCTCGATTATAAATTAACCAAAAGTTCGGAAAGCTCGAATTGTCAAAACCCCCACCGTGTGAATCCAGCCTTTCCTTTTGTTTTACTAAGTAATATGATAAATGCACTTTTCGGAGTCTAATAAATTTTGCATGCCGATGACATTTCGGTCAAGAGTTGTAGACCGATCGATCAGCGGCGCGCCATAAATTTTCAACTAGTCCGGAATTAATTTTGGTCCGGGGGTGTGTGCACCCGGAAACCGTTATTTTCGCCGATGTTTTCGGCTGGTGTAAATGATCACAATGCGTCGATACATCCACAACTGGGTCATGAAACAATGGGCGGGACTTCGGGGGGATGCTGCATAAGTTATGATCGTGGGGGGCAATAAGAGTATACAATTTTCGTGAGCAAATAAGCGAACAATCACACATTGTAACAGAGGGAAATGATTAGTCGGCGTTTCCATTCTCTACACACAATCAAAGCAGATGGTAAAACAATAGAGAGACGGCAATTGCAGTAACCGCACCACGGCGTGTGTTATCTCAGATCAGAAACCCCGTCTAGGCTATTACGTAACCGAACCGCTTCGCCAAATGTTCTGTGTACACTGCAATCGCGACGCTGTTTGACTTGCTGCTTTCAGATGTGTACTACCAACAGATGAGCAAAAACTCTGAACAGGAAAGTACGTCTCACTGTCGCCTTCGTGTTTGCGTTAGGTGGAGATTTATGAACTGATTGAAAAAATTTTGGTGAGGAAGGTGAGGAAATTTTGCATATTGACTATTTTCAATTCACCACCCAAGAGGGTAAAAACTTCAATTTGTAAAGTTCTAGAATTCTTAAAGCGGCGCATCCACCATTGTTGCACACGATATTGATATGGGGCCGCTTTATTTATTTTCGGGTGTTCCTATGAGTCGGGTTCCTCGAGTGCCCAGGTTTCTCAAATTCACAAATTACTTCCCAATTTCCTCAGATTCACAAGGTTTTAAGGCTCCTGAAATTCTCAGGCTTCTTGGCATAACAAATTTCCTAGACTTTCAACATTTTTATGGGTCTTTGTTATGTCTATGAGTTAAGAACCGCCAAGTTATTCCTGAAGTCAAACAATCGACCCTAAAATTAAAATCTTTCGTAAAGCTTGATGGTACAAAAAAATAATCGGCTTACGCCTACCTTGCAAACATCCTTCTCACAAAATAAACTCTTATGAACTCTTATTCTATTATTCTTTGAAGCCGATGCGCTAATATCTCAAGTTACATTATAGAAATAACAGGTGAGGTAATATAATAATAATCTTGAAAGACAAATAGATTGATGGCACAATTGAATAATTGGCACTCCTCTTTCTTGACACTGTGACAGATCTTTTAGATATATAGTGACGATAGATCCGTGAATTATTCTGACATTACGTTGACGTCTGAACTTTTATAAATACAAGGGAAAGTAACCCAGTAATGAAATAAAGCTGGACATTCGGACTAACCGAATTATAACAGTAGTATAAGTAACAGGACGAAGTAAAAAAGAAAACTGCTTTTATGTCCTGAGGCAACAATTTTGATAAAAATCTTTCGACGTTTGTTGAGGGTGTGGGTTAGACCATTGTTATTATTGTTATTAATGTTAATCTTCATAATGTTCGTAGTCGTCTAAAATATAGTGTTCATAACTCGTTCGAAAGTGGAAATATCATTGCTTTCAGCAATACTCACGAAAACTCCTAATGCATTTCAGCGTTCCATTAAATGTCTGTCCGTTACGATGTGGATTGTTCATCACATAATGTTATTCATGCTTTCCTTTATTTATTAATACTTTATTATTACTAGGCTAATGGGGTCATCCCCCTCAATTGAATTTGACCCATTCAACTATAGCATTTCATAGACTATGTAAGATGAACCCCTAAAACGTGTTCTGTTGTTTCATAAAGTTGTTTTGTGAGATAACAGAGCGTATCAAAAATCGCAATTTCAGCTAGCAGTTTCAAACGCTGTACATTTACCGCCTCTTATGACGTCAGTTCGGGGGAGCAATCTCATTGGTTCATGCGCTTCTCATTAGTCGGCACGTCTAGTAACTTGGTTTTTGTCTGGTGAATTTTGTCCCGTGTTGACGTCACAAAAAGGCGCGCGTTTCAAATAAGATAAATGTTTCCGATTTTTTTTTCACCTAGTAAACGCGTGATTTCGTATAAACAAAAAAATAGGGGAATAATATTTTTTCGTCTAGTTTCTAGAAAAGCTGTTTTTGAAAATTGTGGGACGACCCCATTATGTTGTTTAATTTTGTAAAGCAACACCCGAATTAAACATATCTGTCTTCGGAGGGACTGAAATCCTCTCACCTAATAAATCTACCTACAGGTATATTTACTATCTATTTCAACTGTTTGTGGATTAAAAATATTTGTCATATTTTTGCTTTGTATGTGAGTCGTGAATAACGCCACAACAACAGGATCAAGGGATCATTTTCATTTTTTGTTTACAATTTTTAAAACGAACGTTTTTAGATTTACATCACAATTATTTTATCAATGCGAAGTGCATATCGCGCAACTATAAATGAGGAGTTTATAATATTATGTATGAGAAATACTTTTAATAGTTAATTGTTGATTGTTTATTACTTAATATAAATAATTAGTTCGTCCACAAAACACTTACTTGAATTTAAATTGTGGTATTTCTGTCCTAACTTTTTATACGCAGTGAAGACTTCAAAATTCTCTAGACGTTAATTACTATTGATTTTGTCCCAAGACTTCTCCAATTTAACAATTAAGCTGAAGCTTTTAAAATGAGCTTATAAGGAAATGCATCCAAGCTGGGAGACAATCTTTCAAAACACCTCGGTGGTAATTAAGAGCTATTTTTAAACTGCGCATTAAGTATTTAGCATTTCAACTTCATGAGGAAAAATAATTACCCGTAATTTACTTCCCCTATAAATGGACAGATTGCGTAGGATTTCTCAATGTATAAAAACTGATTAACATCCTGCAAAGCACGTCAGGAATTCTAGTACTTGATTTATTATACCTTAAAAATATATAATTTAATTATAGAATAAGTGTTCTGCCGAAACATGTTCCATTAGTAATTTTACAGTTATTAAAGTTTGTGGAGTTCGACTTAGATATATTTCAATTTTAATTTAAATTTACTCCACCTGGATTTAAGAACATTCTTCTTGTTTAAAAATTATTATTAACATTACTTAAAGATTACCCCCAACTCCATTAACAGTAGTGTTACAAAATCTACCCGACATCACAAATCTTTCCAAAATAATATATTCGCAGCATTCCTTCAATCTTGCAATATTTTGAGCAAGCTTGGAGGAGTAATTTAGCATTCTGAACACGCTATTTGTATTGGTGGCTGCAGTCGCGCTCGTACACTTTTCTCAAACCCGCAACGAAATTTATACGAAAATAATAGCACTTATTTCCGACATTACACCTTCTCTAATCGAAATCGTTTACATAAGAAAGTCTTCCATTTTGTCCCAAAATAGAATCGGGGCTGTTTTGCCAATGGATCGAGGGGAAAATCGCGTATTTCAAAAACGTCTGGAAAACCATAACGACAACATAACCGCAGAACTGGAGCATCACATTAATCAAGATGAGTGCTTTGTAGGCAATTTAATACCATCACTTGAATGAAGTAGCTCATGTATAAATAACATTAGAAAAGTGATGGATAGGACATGACAACTTAAGCACTCGCTATAAAGACTCGCAAAAATTATGTAGTAATTTGCGTATAGAAGATATGAAGTTATACTTGCTATAAGCTCCTAAAATCTACTGGAATTGGTTAAAATGTGAAGTGATAAACCGATTTGATCATTACGTCCTTTTTGCGTTTTTATGGCCTTCTAACATATTTACAGCCCGTTGACGTAAACAGTAAAATTTTAAAGAACATTATTAATGTAGTCGTTGACTGCACACTAATCGTCACTCCCTCCACCAATTTTAAATCAATCAAGGTGGTTTATAAACTTTCCTATAGATATTGATCTACCAACAAAATATATTTTTCAAGTATAGTGTAGCTAATTAGTAGCAATTTACAAAGTTACGAAGGCAATTATTGCTTGAGGCGTCCGACAGAACGTTTCGTCTCACCTCCTCTCATGTTCAAGAGGCTTTTGATATTGTAAAACGATGTTATACATATTTCAGTTGCTATATCTCGTAAGGGAGATACTCAAGGGGCTCACCGACCAACGTCTATAGCCCGGATGTAACCGCAAGTTCATCTTGGTCCTATATATTAATGAAGGTATTCAGTGGTACTATAGCCGCAGTTTTGAGTCATTTTAAATAAGGCCCTTATAGTGCGAGCGAGGTCCGCGGCTTTGACCGCACCCTATAAATTTTCCATAAGACAATGGGGAGCCGTTTTTGTTCTGTAATCATTCATTTTGTTGAGGTCCTGGAGTATTTAAAGGGTGATATAGTGAATCGTCATTGTTAACCACGCGTTTTTACGAATAATATTGTTGCATGATGTTTATTTATGTGCTATTAGTTTCATATTGTTTTCTGTCAGTAGTTGGAGTCATGAATAACTAAAAGGTGAACGCCACTGTTTGTGTTAGTAACTCATTCCCCCTAAACATACTTAACAAGAGGTAAATTTCGCTTAATATTTCCATAAGTTTCGATTAAGTTGCATAAAACATGGCTTGCAACTGAAGCAGTAAACAATTTTCTAACAATATCCATGGGAATTACCAACTTACATTTTTAACTTCATGTTTGGGTCGAAATTTTGTCACAATTTTCCATTTTTACTTTCAATTTTATCGTGTCTCATGCTAAAACAAATTTAGTGGCACATTATTTCAAATTCCTTTTATTTTATTTAAAAAATCGATTTTTTAGAGAATTTTTGAGAAAAATCGTTTCACAACTATCAAAGAAACTTCAAACCCCCAGTGGTAAGTATTGAATAATGTTTGTAACTGACAAATGTTACAAGATTGATTATCCACCGTAGAGAAACTCATATCCTTACTGTTGTGGACAAAAAAAAGATGTCTGTCCGAAGAAAAATTTTACTACGGATAGACCACCTGAAATGACTGCTTAAGCAATTTGTTGCCCATGAAATCCAAATGCAAACGAATGCAGTTATGAAAGATTCATTTTAAGAAAACTTAAAAAAAAACTTTTAAATCTTTAAACCATCGTCATTATGGGCAATGTATTCAATGCTGAGAAATATTCTTAATATTAAAGAAAATATTGAAATTACAAAGTATTTAAAGTTAAGCGCAGACCTAAAAGGCGCATCAAACGGTACCACAGATGACAGAATGGGAAGTGCAAGCGTCAACCTTGTAGTATTTAGTTAGTTTAATTTTATTATGTTTATGTTGAGGACACTGCTTAGGGACAAGTGAATGTGAGCTAACTTCAGAGAGATCGTTATGTTGTATTATAAGTGTATTATTATAGAGATTGAAATAGATTCTTTAAGTTATACATGATATTTACTATCATCCCACAATAAAACAAACAAACATCACAAACCTGAAACACCATGAAACATAATTAAACGGAGCATGGCTTCACTTGATCCTCTGCAACTATCCTAGTGGACGGAGGAGGTGATTTAATGGCATTAAAACGGCATGGCGGCTGGAAGAGTCAGACCGTAGCAGAAGGATACGCTGACAATTCAATGGCAGCAAAAACAGTCAAATGTTATGATTGTCTCAATTTAACCAAAATGAGAAATTAGCGCCGTTAACCTCAAAATGTGATGCACCTCTTATCTTGACTAGTTTAAAAAAAAAATCGTCGTTGAAAAAGTATAGTACGAACATAGAGCGTAAGGACAATTATTAATGAGACATGCCCATTTCTCTACCAACTTGTAAATGTTAAGCTTTCTCCAACAGTTCTGAACTTTATCTTCAAAAAGACCAGAGTGCCCGAGTTTGTCCGTTAATTGGCATCAAACACATTTTCTAATTTATGTAAAGTACAGACTCCTTTGAGGACGCACTACAGCAATTTGTCTCTCTTTCAAAGAGCATTAGGACAATTTCATAAATAAACCCACAATAACGACCACCATTACTAACTCACACAGGAACATTTATATTACCCATCTCCCTTAATCCCACCACCTTATGCAACGACGGAACTTCTTTTCCTTTGTTCCTCTTAGGTTAATAAAGTGCAAACCTTCCAGCCTCTCGTATCTTTCGTTCGCTCGACTTGCCTCAAAGTCCGACCGCAATATCGCGGAATCCCACGGAGGTTTGGAAGTTAAGTTGTGCAAGAGTGACGATCAAGACACATACAACTCTAATGGAAGCTGCTAGCTGAAGATAAAGCCTCAAACACAGTAGTTTGAAAAGGGAAGATTGGAATTTTCCCGAATCTCCTTAGAAATTTATCCAGATGTCCTCTTTGTTTGCCAGGAAGTTTCTTTTTCCTCTATCACTAATTACCGGAAATAATGGAAGAAGCCGTGCGCGTATTTGTGGTCTTTGTTCCGGCACTATGGCTGAGTCGGCATTCACGAATAAGGGTTTCAGTTTTTCTTTAGTGTGGAAACTCAATTAGAACGTCGTTTAAGTGCTGCCGTTTGGATTGGGATAGCTGGATTTTTATATTTCACTAGCTTGGCTTTACGTTGCTAGAGAACTAATAATAAAAATGTTCGTTTTTGGTGTTATTGTAAAATCGCTTCATTGTAACTGTTTCATTGAAGTCTTGTTAATACAATAATAAACTAACGGGCGAGCAGTAATTGGTCACATCAAAGTACGAACATTAGCGTAATCACAAATCTACGTGGACTTTTACAACTATTATCACAGTCCATTTAGACCCGCAGCCATTTGTCATGGCCTAACTTTCCCATCAAATTCGGTATGAGTTATTGGGAGTATGGAGCCCACATTAATGAACTACAGTTTCCTTTCGACTGTCATAATTTATACGGTCGATTTGTGGTAGGCCCCTCAAATCCTTCTCTGTACATTTACTGGAATGGCAACTACGCATCACGATAAATAAAACAATAGGGAAGTCACCCTTGAGGCATTCCATCACATTGTTCGTAATTAGTAGCTAGAACAAGCCCCGTTAAAATTTATGCTTTAAGTGTATAGAATGGAAACATCGATAATTTAAAATTTGAATGTTGCAAGTAGAATTACAAACAACAAAAGGCCTTTGACGTTAGGTTCTGTTTGAATTTAGTGCAGTTTTCCTTCTGCGCCTATTGTTTTCTTTGATTTCAAGTCTTGTCTTTTTTTTGAGTAATGTAGGTATAACAAAATTACGACTTACAAAGATGGCACCATAACTTTAAGTTTCGTAAATTCTAATGAAAATTGCTTTTGGGAAAGCCACAAATAATTCAATTTAGCGAAAATTTCATTTTCAAATTTTAGGGCTTGAAGGATAGGGGACGGGCCTCCCCTTCATCCGATAGATTTTTTCCGCTTTAGCAAAGTTTTGCTCCTTCAGGTCGTTCCATAGCTTAGGCCAAATTGCCATTTGAAAATTGCCAATGTTCCCAAACCGTTAGTGCACCTCGTGAAAGCACCTTGCAGCCACATGAAACTTAATAACAAAACATGCAGTTTACCGAAACTAAAGAAGTTAACCGCATTCAAAAACTTCGTTAACTAAAGAGCAACTTCTGCCATTTAATGTCAACACGCATTATCTGGGCTGAAAACAGAAAACTTCATCTTCAGACATTGACGTCACGTAATAAAGATGAACTCGAGGAACGGCAATGGCGCCGTTATCGCAGGATGATCCGACGTATGAGGTTAAACATGTCAAATTTACGTCAAGTGCCAAACGTTAAATCCGATTATCTTTTAATACCATTACGTGCCGTAACCGCGATATAGGTATACATCCCCCAAATGAAGCAATTTCGTTTGATTGATGTTGCATTTTTCCCCCTTCGTCCGCCGCGTTGTATTTACCTAAAAGTGCATCAGGGTAATGAAATTAAAAAATTCACAAATGAAATTGTAACGACGAGCTTATTTTAACTTTAACGAGCTAACTTGAAGCTTAATGCTGTTAAGTTTTAATGCATTGGAGCGGAGTTAGCAGGCTTACTCTATTTTCTGAAAAGTGTAGAAAATAGAAGATCGCGGGGGCTAATGTTACCGAAGAGACATAACATAACGCTCATACTTTGAAACTATGTCCACTTTTCAAAGCTGCCGTAATTTATGACGGCATGCATTTTCACTCAGATCTAAGGTTTATGTATGGGTAGTAATGTCTCGGGAGGAACTAATAAGACCTCTGTTATATTAGAAGGGGAAACAATGCTTTGAGAAAAATTCTTTTACTTTTACGTAGGTCCACCATAAAAGTTGGTTATCTTTGCCAATCTTTCACTGAGAACATTTTGTTCCTGCAATATTAATTTTCAGCCGGAAATCAGATGGCACAACAGTTCATTGCATAACGCCATGTGGTCGACCATTCCATGAAGAACCGTACCTCAAAATCACCACAAAGACCACTCTCTTTTTTTATTCGTACCCCGTAACGTTTACAATAAATCTTGGAGGAAGGCACGCGTGCTTCGTCACCTGGCGTCCGGAGAGTTTTATTGTCAACCCGTGAAGTACACCGACTGAAAAATATGCAATAAAGGAGAGGACGGTCGTGTGACGTTCCGTCTAGTAACATATTACGAAACGTGTTTGGCTATTCTGCGAAAACAAACTATGATCATGTACGGAGACAGCGAGAAGGATGGTTACGCTACTTTGCCGAACGCCGTCTCGTGACTTGAATAAGAAATCTTGCCCGACACGACAACTATTTTGCAGCTTCATTTATCCTCGACGGCGACGGACGCACAAGACGGACACGACGAAAAGGAGACGAGGAAGGATGTGCATTTAGTGAGTTCAAACGATCGGGAAAATTGGGGATGTTCTCAATTTCGTACCCTGGAAATATAAGACAGGTTTTCATTTAGATATTTAATTTGAGTCACCGGATCGTGTTCCACGCATATTGCCTTTGTGAAGGTCAGGGTCAGAACTATAGGGAGATCAGCGAATTATTTTACTGTTGTTCTCACGAGGGCGGATCTTGCCTCATAGTAACATCTGTAACATTATTTCTATTCTATTTCTTCTAGTGCAGCACTCTTGGCCAAAAGTACTGCAACCTTGACAGTAGTC
Source organism: Diaperis boleti (assembly GCA_963583935.1). Taxonomy (NCBI): domain Eukaryota; kingdom Metazoa; phylum Arthropoda; class Insecta; order Coleoptera; family Tenebrionidae; genus Diaperis; species Diaperis boleti. Next base: position 35,850,759 of record OY757248.1, on the reverse strand, counting down.
GAAAGTTGAAGTTTAAATTCGGGAAAAACAGTAACCATGCTGTTTACGTTGAAAAAAGTGGATACAACAGATGGAGATTTGGCTAATTCAACTAAATATCTGGGTATTCACATTGACTCCGAATTAACTTGGAAAAGACATCGTGATATAGTTGCAAATAAGCTCTCAAAAAATATATTTCTGCTTCGTAACTTGGCGAATTGTCTGCCTAGTAGGGCTTTAAAAGCAGTATATCATAGTATAATACAATGTCATTTGCGTTATGGAATACTGGTTTGGGGGCATAGTTCGTCTATGCAAAGACTCTTCAGGTTACAAAGAAGAGCCATTAGAATTGTTGCTGGCTTGAGTTATAAAGATGATTGTCGGGCCTTCTCTTCACAAGAAATTTTAACTTTGCCTTCATTATTTATATATCTGTGCCTACAAAATATATTTAACAATCTAGACCAGCACCCCAAATTAAATTCTTTCCATGAGTACCACACTAGATCTGATCAATTGAGCTTTAGAAGTCACAGACTGACAAAATCACGTATGGGTAATAATTACTTTTCTATTAAAATGTTCAATAAACTCCCTTCTCTCATCACATCCCATCCACCAAAGAAATCTTTAAAAATCATAAAAACATTTTTAATTAAAAAAGTTTTTTATAACATAGATGAACTTTATGTTGATAGTTTAGATGACTTATGCTGCTTCTTTTAGCATTCCTGCAGTAATTTTATAAGAATGTTCTTTTTTTGACGTGTGTAAGAGTACCTACCTAACACTAATAAATTATTATTTATTTATTATTATTATTTCCTATGCAAAATTCCAGGCACTGTTTTGCAAAAGCAAAATTTTTCCATTTTCTCAATTTTTCTCGTTTCCCCACTCTTCGAGCCTTTCAAGCTTGTAAGATTTCTCGAATTCCTTCCGATTTTCTTCGGTTTCAACGAATCATTTCACTCCCACGATGCTTTTGACTCTTTCTCTTTCTCTGACACCACTAATTCGTCTCACTTTCATTTGTATCAGTTATTTGATTCTTTGAATTCTTTAATTATGCCTTAAATTTTCTAATTATTCTCATTACCCTGATTTCGACAATTCCTCTGTAGCCTTTTTAATTCTTTTAATTTTCAGAAAACTACAGTCCACGTAATTTTGATATAATTACATATTTACATACAACGAATGAGCTGCAAAACTAATATAAAAATTGTATAGAAATAATAAATATTGTAACGGACGTGGACCCGAGTTGACTCACCGCTGTAGCGGTGTCATCAATTACTAGAATGTGCTGGATTTATACTACAACGTACTCAAGTATGACATCATCTTTTGGAATATCCGGTACAGATCGAGAGCGCCATGGAACTATCTGGAGGCTCCTCGAAAGATTTAGGCCCCGGTATATTTATTAGAGGACGTTCCAGCGGAAACCAGTCTATACCGTGGTCGGCCAAAAGATATATAGTAATAAAACTAAGCAGTGTGACGTGCCGGCGCAAAACGATGTACGCCGAAGTCTGATTTACATTCACGAAATGTAAAATAGAGCGCGGGCACCATACGGGTTGCATAAACTGCGATGAGCGGCTTGTGGAGAACCTATTTTGTAATAACGATATCAAGATAAGCAGGAAAAACACGAGAAGCGGAAAAAAAATACACTTCGAAACACGGTAGGACGGTAGACGGCGTGGTAGGAATGAGTCACGAATAAGTCGTAACGCTACCACAAATCCACAAAACCTTTATAGTGTGCATTTGGCTTTCTCAAATATGCGCTCTTTTTGAATCAACCAATCACAATGTGTTATTTGAAAAACGCGGGCAATGTGGGCGTTTTTATTACTATATCTCTTGGCCGACCACGGTATAGTGAGTCAGTTAGAAGTATAAATAATTTGTACATAGTGTTCAAACAAATAAATAATTGAACCTGGAAACGCTACATAATCATTAAAATTAATAGGACATGTTTCGATTGGTTTGACTAATATCCAAGCTTCGACTGCACTGATGGATAGGTACGTGAAAGGAAGAATTCCCTTACCAGTAAAAAAAAGAAAGACCAATTCTCTTCTTACATAGAATGTAAGGAAGTAAGTTATACAAAGACACACATTTACAGAAGAATAAATATTCCCCAATTCCCCAAGTTTGAGTCAAAGAAAGATTGTATACAATTATTCTCATTATGCAATTTCGACAACTAGCGTCTCCATTTTCCCACTCCCAAAATTTATTTAGTGAAAACAATAAATAATAATTACTACCAGATGATTACACGTGATTGTAGCCACTTCCAATTTTAAAAGCAGCTATTCTTGTGGATCTGGACCATTACAAATCCCGATGCGATTGATTTTCATTTCCAGCAGTATTGCAATAATATTTCTATACACCGGCCCAACCAATCTTTGACTGTCAGGAAGATTAGAGAAAATTGTAATGTATATGTGGACAGATTGAGGGCGGTTGTAAACAATAGCAAAGTTAGATTTACGGGCGCGTATGGGGGAAAAAATTCATAAAGACAAATTGTTGCAATCAAAGTAGTGTTTTTTGTTTCGCAGAAATTATGGAGTGTGCATTAACGGATAAAATGCGTCTGCATAAATTTTGTCAAAAATCTTAGAGTAAGAATTCGCAGCGTTTCCTATAAATTGTCTTTTCTACCATTTTGGTACTTAAAGGTATTTGTGCTGTCTTGTAATGTTCCCTAGACGAACAACATGCCTCAATCAATGATTAGCTGGTAGCAATTGTAGCAGTGGTTTCATGAGTCACGTACCTAAAATTACAGTGTAAATTATGTTCTGCAATATTCTTATGGAAAAATGCGTAATAATGTTGTAATTATTACACTGGTCAACACTAATTTTGCGTCTGGGTTCTCCATATCTGATTTGCATCCCATCCCTGTCACATTACTAATTAAAGAAAAACAGTATATTATTATACAAGTGTCACAAGACGGTTGATTGTAGCACGAGTAGTTTGGGGCACGACGAGCGCAGCGAGAAGTGCTCCAAAGGCACGAATGCTACAATTTCGGTCTGTGAAACGCGTGTAATATACTATTTTTTCGAATTTGGCTTTATTTAATTCAGAAAAACTGACAATTTGTGCTAAATTGATGACTTTGGGACTTTTGAATAACACGAGTGATATTTCAGTATAATTGGTATTTCTACTAAATGACTTTTCCGATTTGGAGGTTAGATTTGGAAACTTTTGATTATGCAGACACAAGCTCACGTTTGATTGCCATTTTTTCAATTCTTGTTTTTACCAATGTTTACATCTAATCATGGAACGAAAGTCATTTACTTCTCTTTGGTTTATTTTCGTTCACATCTGTCATATGACGCGATTAGTTGACGTTTATAACGTCGTTGTCGCGGTCACATTGCAGTACAGTTGCAAAGTTACAGGCAACATTAAGACAAGAAAAGTTACCAAAAACAGAATTATAATTTAGATCATTATGATTCTGTTTTTGGTGTTTTGTTAAATCACTGTTTAAAAAAACAATTCAATAAAAAACGAAAAAAGAAGAAACTTTAAGTGAATTTGGAACTGCTTTTTAGATTTTTATTGCTGCGATAATATACTAATTAAAGAAAAAAAATTATTTACTCGAAAAAGTTTGTTTTTGGAGTTACTAGAATGGCATAACAAATTTTAAAGAAAGTGTATCTCTTTTCATACTTTTATTATTAGAATTTTATTATTTAAAAAAAAAAGAACTATTTAGAACAAGCAACTACTTACTGCTACAGAATATGTAAAACGAGTTTAGAAAGAAATATTTTCGTATTTCTTCGTTGAAGATGATTGTGTGAACCTTTCGTATTGGCAACACAAATTTTGGGGGATCGAGACATCTATTACATTATAAAATCATAGCTACTGTCCATATCTTACCTTAATTTCGAATAGAAAGACGAAAATATGATTTTTAGGCTTCACAAAATTTTGAATTTTTGTTTAACATACATTTTGACTCTCACTTTAATAAATTACAAAAAAAGGTGCCAGTTAGGAGCCGAGTTTGTTCTAGTTATAGCAGCTAGAACAAAATAATAATTCGCTCTCTACCCCTTTTAGACTAAACTGTTTATTTCTTATCGCGACAGAAAGAACTATCAAATCTATGAAATCAGTGTCAGAACTACAAAGGAAACTTTGATAAAAATATACACTAATCATAACGAATAACAAAATTAAAATTAAAATTTAAATATATCTAAGTCGAACTCCATAAACTTTACTTTACTTACCTTAAAGAATATAAAAAAATTATGACATTGACGTAATTTTGAATTAAATTTGACGTTTTCGAAGGTTTACATGATTTTTAAAAAATTTCGTAAAAACAACATTTTATAAAATGTAAAAATTAAAAATGGATCAAAGAGAATCTGGTAAGTTTGTTTGAGTGGTGAAAAATTAAAATAGTGAATTAATAATGGCATTATTGAAGTTATTCTGTTCATTTAAACAATATCTGTTTTCCAGTTTCAAGGCTTTCCTTATTTCCAAAGTCTCAAGAAAATCTAATTTCCGGCCTTTATTGCATTTATGAATCAATTTGGAATTTGATGGTGAAAAACTATGTTTCGTTATTAATATATGATTGGCGAAAGAAGAAGGTGTTGATGGTGGAGGATCAAGATCTGTGTTGTTATAGATGTGCCTGAAATGTTCTTTAATACGGTCTGATATTTTGCGACTTGTCTGACCTATGTAGAATGACTCACAAGAAGAGAAGTTTAATTTGTATACACCTGATGATGATTTGTAATCTAATGGATCTTTGTTTTTAATAAAAAATCTGGATAAGTTGTTATCTGTTTTAAATGAAACTTTAAAACCGTTTTTCTTAAGTATTTTAGAACATTTCTCTGAGACGACGCCAAAGTATGTTAATGAATTTGAAAAGGAAATTGTTTCTGAAGGATTTTTAACCAAGTAGTGTGTGTATTTGAATTTGTTATAGTATCTATTGCATAATTTATTTATAGTTTTTAAAGAATATCCATTATTTGAAGCAATTTGTTTAATGCTATTAAGTTCTGTTTGAAAAGATGAATCTGATAGTGGTATAGAAAATAATCGGTGGAAAAAGGAATGAAAAGCTGCAAATTTATGGGAAACAGGGTGAGAAGAGTCAAAAGGTATTACGCAATCTGTGATACTAGGTTTTCTATAAATGTCAAATTTAAAAGTATTATTATTTCTAGTGATTAACAAGTCTAAAAAGGGGATTTGGGAATTGATTTCAATTTCCACGGTGAATTTAATGGATTGGTTTAAAGAATTTAAGTTGCTGAGTGCGTTATCAAGTTCAGAATCAGATCCTTCGAACAAAGCAATTATGTCATCTACATATCTGTACCAAAAGAGAAAATGATCTTTAAAAGGTGAAGAAGTTAAAAACTGATCTTCTAAGTTATTCATGAATATTTCTGCTAAAAGAGGTGACAAATTAGAGCCCATTGCTAAGCCTGAGTCTTGTAAATAAAAATTATTATTAAATTGAAAGAAATTTTGATCTAGGACAGTCTCACAAAGTGAATGTAAATTTAGTGCATGTATGGTTGGCATATTAGAATTAAGTAGTAGGCTTTTTAAAATTAATAAGCAAGATTTGGGTGGGATGCTGGGGAATAAATTAACTACGTCAAATGAAACAAGTCTAGTGTCTGATGGAATCTGGAAATTTCTAATTTTGGAGCAAAGATCTATTGAGTTTTTTATTGCAAATTTGTTATTAAAATCTAAATGTTGTCTAAGAATTGTATTAAGCCATTTTGAAAGTATTGATACAGGTGAATTGACAAAGGAAACTACTGGTCTAATGGGAAATGGTTGAGTTTTTATGTATTTTAGGTAGACCGTATAGTCTAGGTATGCAAGGATTCATGGGTATTAGTGTGAAAGCTTTTGGGTCAAAATATTTAACAGTTTCTGAAAGGTCTTTGAGCGTAGATTTAAGGTTGGAAACAAATTTTGAAGTAGGATCTTTTTTGAGTTTTGTAAAGTCACCAGATTTTAAGAAATTCTCTACTTTGTTTAAGTAATCTTGTTTGTTAAGTATTACCAAACAATTACCCTTGTCACCTTTACTAATACAAATGTTGTTTTCTTTAATTCTTGTTTTTAAGCTTTTAATCATGTTTGAATCTGAAATGTTCTTTGTGATATTGTGGGGGTCTTTAGATAAGGTAGTTAATGTAGTTACTAGTGTATTATAATGATTGGTGATGATTTCTATTTCAACTGCAAGTGTTTTTTTTACGTGTTGGATATTTAATGGTTGAACATTGTATTTAAGGCCTTTGGAAAGAAAATTAATTTCAGACTCTGAAAATAAGGTATTACTGTCATTTAAAACTCTATTGTGAAATTTATGATCTATAGCTTGACTACTTTGAATAGGTAAAGATTCTACATGATGGTCTAAGATGGATTATTATTATTCACAAGGCTCAGGCTTAGCAATGGGCTCTAATTTGTCACCTCTTTTAGCAGAAATATTCATGAATAACTTAGAAGATCAGTTTTTAACTTCTTCACCTTTTAAAGATCATTTTCTCTTTTGGTACAGATATGTAGATGACATAATTGTTTTGTTCGAAGGATCTGATTCTGAACTTGATAACGCACTCAGCAACTTAAATTCTTTAAACCAATCCATTAAATTCACCGTGGAAATTGAAATCAATTCCCAAATCCCCTTTTTAGACTTGTTAATCACTAGAAATAATAATACTTTTAAATTTGACATTTATAGAAAACCTAGTATCACAGATTGCGTAATACCTTTTGACTCTTGTCACCCTGTTTCCCATAAATTTGCAGCTTTTCATTCCTTTTTCCACCGATTATTTTCTATACCACTATCAGATTCATCTTTTCAAACAGAACTTAATAACATTAAACAAATTGCTTCAAATAATGGATATTCTTTAAAAACTATAAATAAATTATACAATAGATACTATAACAAATTCAAATACACACACTACTTGGTTAAAAATCCTTCAGAAACAATTTCCTTTTCAAATTCATTAACATACTTTGGCGTCGTCTCAGAGAAATGTTCTAAAATACTTAAGAAAAACGGTTTTAAAGTTTCATTTAAAACAGATAACAACTTATCCAGATTTTTTATTAAAAATAAAGATCCATTAGATTACAAATCATCATCAGGTGTATACAAATTAAACTGCTCTTCTTGTGAGTCATTCTACATAGGTCAGACAGGTCGCAAAATATCAGACCGTATTAAAGAACATTTCAGGCACATCTATAACAACACAGATCTAGATCCTCCACCATCAACACCTTCTTCTTTCGCCAATCATATATTAATAACGAAACATAGTTTTTCACCATCAAATTCCAAATTGATTCATAAATGCAATAAAGGCCGGAAATTAGATTTTCTTGAGACTTTGGAAATAAGGAAAGCCTTGAAACTGGAAAACAGATCTTGTTTAAATGAACAGAATAACTTCAATAATCCCATTATTAATTCACTATTTTAATTTTTCACCACTCAAACAAACTTACCAGATTCTCTTTGATCCATTTTTAATTTCTACATTTTATAAAATGTTGTTTTTACGAAATCTTTTAAAAATCATGTAACCCTTTGAAAACGTCAAATTTAATTCAAAATTACGTCAATGTCATAATTTTTTTATATTCTTTAAGGTAAGAACCCCTCTTGTAATTCATCAATTGTATCATTAATCTCTTGTTAAATTAGGGCTGATGATGGCAGAAGTGTTTTGCCGAAACATGTTCCATTAGTAATTTTACAGTTATTGAAGTTTGTGGAGTTCGACTTAGATATATTTATATTTTAATTTAAATTTACTCCACCTGGATTTAAAAACATTCTTCTGGTTTATGAATAACAAAATGATAAGCAGAAGCCAGACATACAAAAATATAATTTTTTGTTGATCAGTGTTACATCGTGCGTACAACAAGAAACGACGTCAAGTGGGTCATGAATTGCATTTCATCTCTATCATTCAGTCGGGACCACGCACCTGACCGACAGAGAGTAGATGCAATCATGGCTCACTTGACGTCGTTTAATCTAATCAAATTCACTGGACCTTCGTTTTTAATATCGAATAAGTTTTTCTGTTGAAACTGGTTTTTGTTTTCGACGTTAAAATTGGGCATGTTCATTAAAACCCGAGAGAGCAGCTCGAAGAATTTTTAACTCGATAAACTGTCAAAATCCAATAAAAACCGGAGGTCTTGTGATATTACTTAAAATTATTAATACAAAGATTTTTTCGATCATGAGCCATGACTTGCAAATCATTTCGATCATCGTTTTCTTAAATAGGGCAGGCCAGGAATTCTTGGACTGTACAAGTACATTTTTTTAATACAATATCTTCTTATATATTTTCTTTCTAGAATATCTCTTCCAAAATTGCCCTTTAGCTGAACAACATTTTACAAGCATCTCGTAACACTTTCAATGATCTCACCATTTCAGAAAGCTCGACATGTTGTAAAAACCGGTCCACTGGAGCTCCTTCTCTCGAGAATTTGTTTCCTGATCTGTTTTCGCAGGATCAGTGGCTCCATCACAAAAGCGTACAAATTGCAGGAAACACTGTGCCACATATTTTGGAAGCTTGGCTCGCTGAACTTCCGACGCCGTAAAACGTGATCGCCGTGCAATAAAGCTCATCAGCTCCTTCTATTGAAATTGCAGAAAGGAATAAAGAGGTAATTGTTTCGTCGTTACTTCCCCCTCTTGGTTTTCTTGTAGATTCGATTAGATTTTGCATCCGTCCGGCGAACTTTTTTTTTGAAATTGAAATTCGATCGTAAAATTGAAAACTGCCAAGTTATATTCGCTCTATGTCAGGGTAGATGATTCTATGCCCGACAGAACACGTAACTCAATTATGCTAACAGACATTTCCCAATATTCCGGTTCATATATGCACCGAATCTAAACGTACCTCCCAGACCCCATGAAATCAATCGAGTTTTATATTTTATTTGGAAAACGAAATCCTCTCGTGATTGTTAATTACCACGCCAAACATACAAATTGTTCCACCTCCGGACAACGCAGGAAATTAAGCCAGAATCGGAATTCAAAAAAGGGAACTATGAAGAAGTGGATCATAGCTGTTCAGGGTTTTTAATTGTTGTATGCAAATAATTTACCCTTGGTAATATCTTCCTCCTTCTTTTGATATCACTAGTTATGGACCAAAAATACTTAAAAAAACATAAGATGTATGTAAATTGTTCTGGTAACCTCACATTAAATAGCTAATAGAACACCTGCTGTATGTTCTAAATAAGTTTTTAATGTACCTATAAAATGCTGCGCTGCCTTAATAAATTATCATTATTATTGTTATAATCTTCTCAGGCTCATTATTCGCCAGGAACAGTGTCTATTAAACATTTGAGTGGAACCAACCCCAAGAGGCTTGTTAGAATTAAATTGAAAGGGAAGAATCACGCAAAAAAACGCTCCTGTTTAAACCTTCCTGGTTTGTACTTCGTTAGCTGTGACCGAAAGGCGAGTGTTTAAATAAGGAAGGAAGTTTTTACCGTCAGGAGATGTGGGTCTTTAATTGAGACTGGCCTGGATTAATTATTGTCGATTTCAGTACTAACCGGGAATAGGCGGATTGGAATCGACAAAAATCTCCACTGGGTATGAAATTAATTATTTAGGAGGTCCTCTCAGACCTGCGGAAATTTGGTAAAGATTAGTCTTAGACCCTTAGACCCTTGTCCAAGTAGACCAGTTCTTCACTGTTGAACATGAAATTTTGATTAATAGCGAAGTATTCTGAAAATTTTATTGACTACAGTCGGTTCGTGCCATGTTTAACTGCCATTCCGAGTTAAACGGCTAGTAAAATGTATTTTATATTTTAAGAGGAAAGTCCCTAAGGATAAGTATAAAACGTGAAAGGTGTTAATAAAAAATTACAATATCCTTTCAGAACAGCAATCGATCTGTAATACAATAAAACGGGAGAATTGTTCGCCGTGAGACCCGTCACTTGTTAAAAGTTTCTAATTATAAAAGCATTTCTACATCTTAAGCCGACGATGTAACCAGGTTAACTGAAAGCTTTTAGATCGGGTTTGAGCGCCGCGTTTGTTTCATCACTTGCGCCAAATGCTCGGCACGTACTCGGGGTATAAACTTAAGCTCCCCAACACAACGATTGGCCATCGCCTATCTCCGCCAAGATTACTTACTGTTCCACTTACGAAACGAATTTTATTGGACGATTAAAACTTTGGTATTATACAATCTAGGCCCTTCGTAGGCAGTGCGGTAACAAGTATTCTGAAACAAATTAATTCTAAAAATTATTAAAAATATGTAGTGTGGAAAAAATGTATTGTAATATCAAACTTTCTGCCCTCATTGTCAAACAAACCCTGTATGTCCCAACTCTATTAAAATTTAATCTTGTTTTGTATTTAACATGCAAATTATTCACGTGTCGATGCGAATTCGGTGAAATCATAATTTTGTTTCCCAATTCAAAAAATAAAAATACCTATCCGCATACCTTCAAAACATTTAAATATTTGACATTGCAGTTGATATTGAATATTGCTTTTGAGTGATTTAATTTCCATTCAAAAATGCGATTGATTGATTTTGTAACAAAAACTATTTTTGTTAAATTAAAATTTAAAATTATTCTAGTCAACTTTAATAAAATTAAATTACATTAGGAACTGTTCGGGAAAAAACTACTCCCATCTTCAGCCTAATTGTACAAGAGATTAATCATACAATTGATGAATTACAGTGGGGTTATTGAGAGATTATTAAATTTGACGTTTTCAAAAGGTTACATGAATTTAAAAAAAATTAAAATGAAAAAAAAATGGATCAAGGAGAATCTAGTAGGTTTTTAAACTATATTTGAGTGGTATAACGTGGCATTTGAGGTTAAAATAATCTTGAATGGAAAAATTGATTATAAAATTAAAATAGTGAATTGATAATGGGATTATTATAACTTATTCTGTTCATCCGTTTTCCAGTTTCAAGGCTTTCCTTTTTTTCAAAGTCTCAAGAAAATCTAATTTCCTGCTTTTATTGCATTTGTGAATCAATTTGGAATTGGAATTGCAAAGGGTCAAGATCTGTGTTGTTATAGATGTGTCTGAAATGTTCTTTAAAACGGTGTGAAATTTTGCGACCTATGTAGAATGACTCACAAAGAAGAGCAGTTCAATTTGTATACACCAGATGACGTTTTGTAATCTAATGGATCCTTATTCTTAATAAACAAGTTGTTTGCTGTTTTAAATGAAACTGTGAAACCGTTTTTCTTAAGTATTTTAAAACATTTGTCTTAAACCACTAAAAAGTATGTTAGTGAATTTGAAAAGGATATGGGTTGTGTGTATTTGAATTTGCTATAGTATCTATGGTATAATTTATGTATAATTTTTAAAAGAATATCCATTATTTGAAGCAATTTGTTTAATGTTATTAAGTTCTGTTTGAAAAGAAGAATTTATTAATTTTTTATTTAATTTTAATTCTTATTAAGGCTGAATTTAACAAAATTACACTGCGGCCACGGAACTGACCAGTGTCCAAATTTCGTACACCGTCCCCTACTCCCCTTTAAAAATGTAACTGTTTGTTTGTGCGAGTTAATTTTGTGTAAAATAACTTGTTGAAAATCAAATTTGCCGTAACACACGAGTTTCTACTGTGGGGATTAAACCCGAGCTAAACTAAGCGGCGACGCTGAAGTTCCACGTTATTGTTTTCTTCCTAGTTGACATTCGGGATGAACATCTGTCACACGAAACGAAGACGGGCATTTCCTTACTTCGAGATTATATAACAGATGTGGAATATTGCTGAAGGAAACCTCGCGCCGGGATAAAATATGTATTTTATACACCCCCAAGACGCTGCTTTTAATTCTCGACTTTGTCCAACCTCCTTATTAATTAAACAGTGATAAGCGGCTGAAATAATTAATTCCGTAGGCAATTTCGGGGATGAAGCGGATAATTCGGTAGTTTGTGACGATGTAATCGCAAACTATAATCTCTATTCCGAATGTAGCCATTATACGTGCATGACATGTTGGAATTAATAATACCCACGGTAATGCACTTGCGACCACGGTTCAAATTATCTAAATGTATAAACAAACGTTTTAAATAGGCGTTTTATGTATTATGCGGAATTTAATGCGAAAGATAACGCTGCGCGCAACTAAAATAACAAAAACATTAATCCGGAAGACCAACACAGGAAATTAGCTCTAGAAACGAGACCGGATTTTGCATATGATGGTTTTATTGTGACCGTGATAAAAATTTTATCAATGCGGAGCAGATTTCTTGTTCGTAAACTCGGCCCCGATCAGACGAAAATTAATGAGTAATATTTTGTAATAAAAAGTTCAAGATCCTGTGATTCTGATAAGCAGTAGTTTTACCGCATCATTACCCACATGGACATAAAAGCGATGCGACTGGTGGTGATATTAATAAATATAGGGGAAAACAAGGTAAAAAGACAAGAACAATCTCTATGCAGGGGACGAGAAAGAAGGAGCATCAGAATAGAGCAGAAAGGAAGTGGATACAATGGAATTTAAAAAAATATATACGTAAGAAAGCTCTCACAGAAGAGCCGGCAGAGAAGGAAACAAAAAAAAACACGATATTACCTACTAATTACTACTAATAGGAGATTGAAACGAATAGGGATTGCAATTACTAGGTTTAAGTTTAGATAAGATTTAAATGATTTGGGTCATAACTGGTCAAGTATTTTATAGATTTCTAATCACTTATCTTAAAAAAAAACACCTACAAAAGATACATAGATATATTTAAATTTTAACCTACAAAAGAGATGGAATATTTTTCATCAAGGTGGCGGACTCGTGTTGATTGGTAGCTGAACTAACACAGAGAGAAGAAAATTCTTTTTGAACTAATAGCCTGAAGGTTCGTCGGCTTACTATATATCACACAATCGGCAAACTCTTTGACTGTCTGGTAGGGAATTTAGGCAACCTGCTGTTGGGTTATGCCATAAAAAAAACCTTATATACTACGGAAAAAAGCAACAAAAATCAGAATGAGTTCTCCAGATAAAGCATAATATGGTCTAGTCAAGTTACAAGGATCCGCAACATATGACCGATTGCTCATTCAATTCGGGATTTTATTCTGAGAAAGACGTTTTTTTTTGTTTATTCCGCAAATAAAAATTTAAATTATTATTGTTATTAACAAAACACTAAAAAAATAAGGGGTTTAGTTTTTTGGCAATAACACACAAACTATAAGTCGTAGCAAAAATCGGAAAAAAGATTCAAAAAGAGGAGGAAATTTCCGATGTCAAACTCCCGGAGTTCTGTCTCCATTATCAATAATTTTAATTTAACGCTGAAAATAGGGCTCCGCTCCACAACGGGATATTTGTAATAACTAAAATGATTGTTTAAAGTAAGTTGGAAAAAAAATCCAAAAAATGTTGTTAAAATACATAATTTTTTTAAACATATTTTATGCTACATCTGTTCATTCGTCCAATAAAGACGCTTAATAATGGAGGGTATTTTTTTTTACGTTATTTGTTTATAAACTGTGCACTGAGATGAGAAAATTTCCCGGTTTCTAATTTTTGATTTCGGCTATACTACTGAACCGAATTTTAAGATTTATATACTCATTGTACGCAGAATTTAACCCTCTTTAATATTGAATAGGACGTCATTTTCCGTTCGACGTACTGTTTTCAAGCTACAGGCAAAAAAAATAACAAAGGGCAAAAATTTAATACTTTTTGGGTTTCCATAAGTTAAGCTCACCTCCTTGGATGGTCTAAACTCAGATTACGCTTATTTACGACCAAATGAACGTATCGAAACGATCTCCAGCTTGCTGGGAATTAATTTATCGAAAAATTCTTATTCGACTGGTCTAGTAAGACAACTCATGTTTTCAACTAAAAAAAATACATCCCTAATAGTATAAAAGCTAGCGACGTCGCAAAGTTTATTTTAGGTCGGATGTTTTTTTTGTATATTTCCTTTCTTATCGAAGTTAGGTAGCGATGGGGTAGGTCTGGCACCTGGGAGCGGGTGCGTTTACCTGTGCGGATCCTCTTTGTACAGATAAAAATTGTGAATTATGAAATCATTTTAAGACAATTTTTTTGCATAATTTGCTATGACCTTTAAGCAGTTCATTCTTTTAGCAATATAAATTTATAATTGCTAGACAATTTTGTCATTGCTAACATCGCGCCAGATGTAATTTTAGTAATTAACAAATAATAATTTTCAAACTATGTTAGTATACCTGAAATTTTAGAACGATACAGTTCGATAATCAAAGAATATAATATAATTTTGGCACATCAAAATTCGGTTGTTTAGTTAGGAGCCAGATAAATTTAAGTATTGGGGAGAATACATGAGTTAGAGGAGTACGGCGACAAATTCGTTGGTTGCGTGGGAGAGATAGCTGTAATAAAGAGGATGCGCCTAGGTGCCAGACATATCCCATCGCTACCTAACTTCGATAAGAAAAGGAATATCAAAAAACCAGCCGATCTAAAACTCTTACTCGAAAACGTTGCTAGCTCTCGTACTATAATGTTGCTGCAACCGAGCCGCAAAGTCAGAAAACAAAATGTTGAATTCCTGGTCAAATAAGAAATGCCTGTAAGATAAAAAGTATGTAACACCTGTATGTATTTAAACAATAAGTAAAAATCAATTGTCGCATGTAGGCGCGACCGATTTGGCTGTTCTTTTTTTGTGTACGTAATTATCAGGACCAGGTTCGTATAAAAGAAAATTTTTAGAAAATCCACCGGAAATTTGGAAAATTCGGGAAAAACTGAGTGTTTCTGGGATTATAGTTTGAACTCAAGACCATAACTCCCGATTCGAACCATGGATATGCAAAAATCATAATTTTTGCATGCAGTCTCGATCATAACTGACGATAGGAAGGACATATTTGGTTGATTCTTTTTTTGTTTTGTTCGTTATGCTCCTGGGATGGAAATAAATCAATTGAAAAAAATAAAACGGGAAGATCTGGAGAAAGATCTAAAAAACGGATTCTAGCCTAAATTATAAATAGTTACTTACTGAATAGCCAGGAAAATGATTCATGCCGTGCCGACTATTTTACAAGGCTCCGAGTAAAGTAAGTCATTTTACTGAAGAATCGTGTATTTTTTTTCTGAAATCCCCAATTTTAATGAAAATTAATACGCATTAATTTAATAAATTGAATGGACGATTTTCTACGTACCTATCTACTTGTACGTTTTCTTTGTTCCTAAGGTGTCAGAAATTTCAAAATAATGTGTAAATGTTTTCGCGACTAGTCAGGAAAATGCAATTTTCGCTACGCATTTCCGGAGCGAAAATGATATTTTTACTCCGGTTTCAGAAAAATAAATACAGCTAGTTAAATATAAACACAAACAAGTAAAAAACCTCTGTCTTTTGTTCTTTTTTAAATGTCTCCTCAAACATTTAAAGAAATAAAATAAAATAAACTTTTATAATATTTGACGATGCTATATGAGCAGTGTAAAAAAAACTCTTCACGCACATGTATCACACTGTACTTTTTCTACGACTATAAGATTAAAAATACCAATTCTTACGTCGAAGTTATAAGAATTTTGGGAAAAGTAATCTCAGTTTTACCCCATCTCTTTGCTAGGAGAATAAATAAATTTAATGAAAAAAGAATGAACTAAATCAATTTTTTGTCTGTGTCAAAAAGCACGCATGCTACTATTTTTTCAATGTGTGAAGTTATACTTGAGAAACGGGAGTAGATAAAACGTACTTATTATTGAACAAAAATGGAAACAAATTTTTTATTCCAGAGGCCCTTTTACAAAAAATACAAGTTACAAATTGTAATTTATTATGTACTTGTATCGGGTGTCTAAATAAAAATTTGGTCAAGATTGCTTTGGTAAAAATTACAAACATTGAACGTGTGTCCTAGAGATAACAAACAAAACAGAAAAAATTGAACACATACGAAGAACTTTTATTAAATAAGGTGTACAAAACGTGTATTACTGCGGTTCAGATGGTAGTTACGCCCCCCTGTCCCAGGGATGTCTCAAGAGGGCCTGTCTGCCTCAAAGGGGCTTTCTCGGGCCTCCCTGTCTCAAGAGTTCAAATCAATTGAATTTGACTCATATATAATTTCTACTTTAGAACTAAACAAATTCAACTTTCGATTTCTGGTTGTCGATAACCAAAGGGGCCCCCTTGGAGCCCCATGTTTCAAGTGGGCCCCCTTGGGCAACCATGTTTTAACTGACCACCCTCGGGCCAACCAGTTTTGATAGGGCCCTCTCGGGCCCTCATGTTTCACCCCCCCCGGGTCACCTGTTTCAAGTGGGCCCCCTCGGGCCCCCATGCTTCGACGGGGGCACCTCAAGCTCTTTGTTTCGACGGGATCTCCGCGGGTCCCCCTGTTTCAAGAAAGCCACCTCGGTCCCCCAGTTTCAAGGGTTACCTAAACTTCCTAGTCATGACTAAAACGTCAATTTTTTACACTTTAACATTGACATTAGCTACGACGTGCCGAATGAGAACCGCTTTTGTTTCATAGCAATATTGACCAGATTTTTATTTAGACACCCGATATTTATTGTGCAACGGATACTGGAAGTGTTTTAAAAATATTCACAAAATTGAAAAACCATAAATAGAAAAGCAGCAAAAGAGATCTTCATAACGCAAAGGTTGAAATAGTGTAAGGAAAATTTTGCAAACAAAACACTATACACTGAAAACTCAGAAAGAGAAATATTTGCCACGTAGAATAAAAAAAAAACAAAGCTTTTTTTAAACCAGAAGAATGTTGATAAATCCAAAATTTAATTTGAAGCTTTTTTCTTTGTAATTTGCTGCACGCCTTCAAGGCGGCATCCTTTGTGTCTGGACTTCGATCAAAAATGTCTTCATATGGATAGACATGAAATTTTGGAACATATATTTGTATTTAGAAACCTACACACCTTATGCTTAGAATCCCTATTACCACACCATACCACACATCAATGTAATCAAAAATTCAACTGTGTAAGTTACATTTTTTTTTATAATTAAATATCTTAATTTCTCAAATTTGAAGTGACGAATGTTCGATATAAAAACTAAGCGTAAGTTATATAATATTAATTATATAATCGGTCCGATAAAAAGCGTAATCGTTCGATACAACTACTTATTAGAAATATTAAGTTCAACACATTCAACATAATCTAATAAATAAATTTTTAGCGCCATCTGCGAGATAGTTGCTCAGTTGAAACAGTTCATGGGAAATGAACCAATTCAATTAGAGATCTAGAATCAATCTTGCATTTGTCATGCATTTTTCACATTTTTAATGCATTTTACCATTTCCAAGCTCCTGTTCAAAGCAAACATATTTATGCGTATTGCTTGTGCTCAAAATGTTTAGAAATATACTGGCTATGACATGAAACCTTTCGTTAAACCCGCAATTATTGTGATTTTACGATATTGCCCATTATTTACGGCAGACAGAACCAAAATATATGCGCTTAAAAGCGATTTTTTTCTGCTATTTAGCAGTTATAATTTCTCAAAATAAAATGTGTCATGTCATTCTACAAACATTCTAGATTGTATTGCCCATTTTTAATTGGAAATATTTACTATATTATAGACAGGGGCTTGGAAATTGAGAGGCTCTGCAGCATAGAATTTTTACCATTGGGAAATCCCCACCTTAATGGTTAATTTTCAGCACAGTCTTCACCAAAGAGGAACTTGTTGCGAATTAAATGCTGCAGCTTAGAGCTTATTAAACATACTTAGCCCACAAACCCATTACAACAAGCTCAGAGTTGAAATTTTAAACTACATACCATTGTCCATGTGGAGTTTTTATAATTATTAACATTTTTAGACAGTTTTAATGTCGATTATGTCGTTGAAATTTCCCTTATGTGCTTGGTTTTGAAGAGTAACTATTTTTCTCATAATAATATAAATTTCTGTACAACTGTTGTTAAGTAGCGACTAGAATGAAATAAAACTGGTTCAATAAACTAAATTCTGAACCGAGCACATATCAAGTATAATTATATTGATATAATTAGCTTTTTAAAAAAAAGAAACCGACTTCAAAAAGCGAGAAATAACTCAGTACATGTATTATTACATGTGCTACCTACTGATCTGGTTGAAATCGGTGCCAAGCCAAAGAGGTTAACAAATTTGTAACCTATTGTCATTATACAAATATATCAACAACGTTATAGCGCATCAAAAATTCAATATCAGGCCGTCAACGACGTCTACCCCGCACGTGTCTGCCCGTTTGGGATGTTTTGCTCAGAGCGAGCCCCCCACCCACGCTCACGCATTCCGGCGCGATGTGACGGGAGCGGACAGCCTATCTATCTACTACCTATTTTTTTGGCTTGGCACCGACTTCAACCAGATCAGTAGGTAGCACATGTAATAATACATGTACTGAGTTATTTCTCGCTTTTTGAAGTCGGTTTCTTTTTTTTAAAAAGCTAATTATTTTACAATTTTAAGTGATGGGTAGACCTAGTAAGGACGCTGCTCGAATGAGGAAACGACGGCTGGTTGAAAATGAAGATGAAAGACGCAAACTATAAAAAATTAAAACCAGAAATACTGAAACAATGATGAATTAATATTACTACCTGAAAAATCTAAGACAATGATGACTCCCAGACGCAAAGACCTGCATAATTATTGAACGACTACATTCGAGAGAGTTCATAATAATTATAAAATGTGAGGATTTCTCCCCATTCCCATGCGATCACCTCATCAGGTCCGGACTTGCTGACAATGGGACTACCTCCGGAGTATACCCTTTCAAATAAAAGAAGAATTTTCGAAATCGATCCACAATTGACGAAGAAATCGGTGAACATACATAAAAGGAAAAATTTGTCAATTTTTCTCGATTTCCACGGGAGCCCTTTATCAGATCCGGACTTGGTGACAATGGGACTACCTCCGGAGTATACCCTTTCAAATAAAAGAAGAATTTTCGAAATCGATCCACAATTGACGAAGAAATCGGTGAACGAACATAAAAGGAAAAATTTGAGAATTTCCCTCGATTTCCATGGGATCCCCTGATCAGATCCGGACTTGCTGTCAATGGGACTACCTTTGGAGTATACCCTTTCAAATAAAAGAAGAATTTTCAAAATCGATCCACAATTGACGAAGAAATCGCTGAACATACATAAAAGGAAAAATTTGACAATTTTTCTCGATTTCCATGGGAGCCCTTTATCAGATCCGGACTTGGTGACAATGGGACCACCTCTGGAGTATACCCTTTCAAATAAAAGAAGAATTTTCAAAATCGGTCCACAATTAACGGAGATATCGGTGAACATACATAAAAGGAAAAAAAAAACATACATACAGCCGAACATAGAACCTCCTCCTTTTTTGAAGTCGGTAAAAATAGTTGGGAATATTTAAAAATTACATTTTTCTCATTTACTAATTTAATAACTACCCGATTTAACAGGCAGTATAATGTTAAGCAGTCAAACATATCAACACCTTATCTCAATGCCAAACTGAAACTAGAACTTCAATTCAAGCCTTAATTAAAGCGGCGAGAGCTTAATTGTTTGTCTAAAGAAGTGTCATTCTAACCACCGACACGTAACGACTCTATAATATGAGCTGTGAAATTTTAGGGATGGTTAATAGTTTTAGCTTTACGTAAATATTGTATTAAATCTATACACCTAGTTAACTAAAAGTAAACACTGCTATAATCTGCATGACCCACTGTTTACCATACTAATTCATGCAAATACGGAATCCTGTAATCTAAAATGCTATTGTTGTTTCGACCACGAATCATAATTAAGATTAATTATTCTTGTTGTTTTAAGATAGATATACGGTTTGAGGAATATAATCCAAGTTTTAGCTTTCTTGTGCGAGTTTTTCATTGTAAGTGAAACTAAAGAATGAAGGGAGGAAGCACATTGTTTTAATATCTGACAGATTCGTTGCATTTTCAACAGTTTGTAATTCTTTCTTTATTATGGAGGTATCAATTTATTACAATTTATTGTTCACCAGCATAGAATACAATACCTATACATAACACCAGGTAGGTCGTTTTATTTTTTGTACGGAAAGCTAAAACTATCACATAACAGTAACTGTGCAGCAAAGAATCGATAAAAAAGTACCTGTTTAAGTATTTGAAAAATCTGAATTTCTATACCCTCTTTGGAAATAACACCAATTTATGAAAGCTTTTAAAGTGAATACTTTGTCAAATTTGTGTTTTAAATTTGAAGAATAAATGTAAACATTAAATTTGATGACCTCTTTAGAAAGATTTATAATGCACAAAGTAGAGAAATAGCGAAAGAAAAATGAAATTAGTTTCTTTTCGAAATATCAAATCTTTCCTAAATTTAAAAAAATATTTTTAATGGCATCTCATGTACATATACACTTTAGCATCTAGTTATATCTGCATTATACAGTTCTATTGATATATAATATATTTTTTTTTAAGTGAAACTTCTATAGACGCACTATCTCTCTACGCCAGCGATACTTTTTGCTCTATGCGTATAGATGGAAACTTGGAGAGTGAACCGGCGAATACGTTACGCTCGTTTATTATTATTACACGTTCTTTTATTCTTCCTATCATAGGTCTTCTGTTTTTGTTTTAGAATCAAACGGAGTGCTTTTTTTCTTCACATGGTTTTGTATACACTTCTACATAGTAGTCAATTATTTCTATCTACCCCACTTTATGCACATCAGAGCTACAGCAGTTTCAGCACGCTTAACCCAAACCGAAATAACATTCATTAAACAGACCTTGATTGATTAAGGTAATCAAAAACCGAAGAAACTTGCAACTGCCAAATATTCGCGCGCTGTGTAAATATTGGGCCAAAGCTGGAGAGCTCGGAGCAGTATCTGGAGCTTTCGCAAAAAGCACGTATCGTACGATGCATTTTCGAGAAAGGGGTATTGTACTCGTATGCCAAAGCACATACGGAGCTTTACCTAGGAAATTCCGCTTCGATCGAAAATTGAAAATGTTCCGAGCATCACCAAAGCTTATCTGTAAATAACACGTTCGTCGTACAAGCGTCGGACGTTTAAGCTTAAGCTTGTTCGGGGATAAAGACGTGTTTGTTTATGGTAGTTTTATGAAAATCGTTGGGTATACAAGTGTTGGTAATTTTAGAAACGTTTAGTTATTCAAAAATATATTTTACCATATTAACGATCTATGAAAACGAGGCAGAAATAGATTTTGGATAAAAAAATAGAGAATGTTTATTATAGCTAAATAATAAAATCAATCAATAGAAGAACGAATAATTTTGGGAGCCAAAACTGTAATAATACATTACTGTTTATTTTACTCAAAATGTACGATTCTAAAACTGTTAAAACTACTTGGCATTCGTACTGAGGCTTTTACAATACGCTCTTGCATGTACTAATAGATTAGATTATTATACTAAAAATAGTATAATTTATTTTTTTTTAATATTGGTAATCTTGGCAATCCCAGGGCAATCCTAACCCATACTTCGCTGTCAAGTCCAAGTGATTGGTCAACAGCTTGTTGGCACTTGTTTGGGGAGTGGCTTCACGTGCACTTGAGGCATGCAATTTTGTTGGGGCATTCTGTCTGGGAGTGGCCAAGCTGGTGGTCTGGGAGTGGGACGGGGGCTGGCGGTATACTGATGGCGCTTGCCGAAGACTGTGATGCCGTGGGTCAGGCTAAGGGGGGTCCACTTGTTTGTGCGGTGGGATTTGATTCTAAATATTTTGTGGATGGGGATATCGTCTCCTTCGTCGTTGTCAGAAAGAGAAAAAAACAAAGCTGTTGTTTGTGTTTTGGGGGAGTTTGTTATGGAGGTAATTGTTAGTTAAGAGCTTATAATAGCTGAGAGACGTTTTGGAGGTCGTTCGGGATGGGTTAAAATTCACTACCACGTTATTGTATTTTTGCCAAAACCACTATGGCCAACCGTCACGAAATTCCCTAGATTGTGTAATTCGATTATTTTGTATGAAAAGTGGCAAAGTAGAAAAAATACTGCATGATAACTCGTTTATAAAGCATTTTGTCACGCTTACTCATTTATTTAAGGCGTGCGTGCGACAAAATGCTTCTTATAAAACTCGTATCATAATATATTATTGGTTATTCTTTAGTAGCTCATTACTGTAATGAATCTCGTTTTATATATTCGGATGAATAAATAAAACAATCGAGATAGAAGTTGTTGGCAAATTTCAAAATGTCATTGAGCACACTCTTCTGTATATACATATTCAAATTAATGACAGCCATTTCGGAGGAAAGGAGTTTTTTTGCCATCTGTATTTTTTTAATGTCTGAAATGTTACATTTAAATTAAACATAATTTGAAGAAATATCAGACCAATAATTGAGAATTTGTTTACTTCGACATAAATAGTACAGGGTGAATGTGGAAATCGAAAGAACTCTCCACCTCAGGTCTGACACAAAGGGAGTCACTACTTAATCTTAATGGGAGATATTTTGGTGCTCTTTCAAATTTACAACAGAATTTGGGGTTCCCTTGATTTATTTTTACAGTTCCTTAAACTTTCTGCATAATAGTATATTATTATAAAAGTTTCAAAACACGGTTGATTGTAGCACCAGTAGTTTGGGGCACGACGAGCGCAGCGAGAAGTGCTCCAAAAGCACGAGTGCTACAATTTCGGCCTGTGAAACGCGTGTAATATACTATTTTTCGAATTTGGCTTTATTTAATTAAGAAAAACTGAAAATTTGTGCTAAATTGATGACTTTGGGACTTTTGAATAACACAAGTGGTATTTCAGTATAATTGGTATTTCTGCTAAATGACGTTTCTGATTTGGAGGTTAGATTTGGAAACTTTTGATTATGCAGACACAAGCTGTACCTCACGTTTGATTGCCATTTTTTCATTCTTGTTTTTACCAATGCTTACATCTAATCATGGAACGAAAGTCATTTACTTCTCTTTGGTTTATTTTCTCTGTCATATGGCGCGATTAGTTGACGTTTATAACGTCGTTGTCGCGGCCACATTGCAGTACAGTTGCAAAGTTGCAGGCAACATTAAGACAAGAAAAGTTACCAAAAACAGAATTATAATTTAGATCATTATGATTCTGTTTTTGGTGTTATAATTTGCAAATTATGAAACCTAATTAGAAAAAAATAATTTTTATACCTATATAGCTTCGAGATCCTCTGAAGGAAGTTTAGAAATATTAGTTATCCCTCCACTTGGTAAAGTATTAGTGTTAGTCTATTATGGAACAGTTCTACACATCATAATATGAATCGACTAATTCATCTCATTTCTCGGGCATTGGCACACTGTATCGTCAAAATTTTGACTAGTCTAAA
This sequence comes from Diaperis boleti, assembly GCA_963583935.1. Lineage (NCBI taxonomy): Eukaryota > Metazoa > Arthropoda > Insecta > Coleoptera > Tenebrionidae > Diaperis > Diaperis boleti. The sequence goes on along the minus strand of OY757248.1, from coordinate 35,827,218 downwards.
TCTAGTTCCCGATATTAATAACCTGACAAATTGCTTTACAAGTGGCTCCTTTGAATCTGTCAGGCAATTTTGTTTATACCTGCAATTAACGCTGGTTAAAAGTCGAGTTTGGCACTTGCAGCTCCCTTTGAGTTTTTCCTGCGGCAGCCGCAGCGGCGCTCTCAATCCTTTCAATTTGCAATTGAAATGCGCATAGTTAACAAATCTGAGGACCCGTAAATCAGCTTTTCCTCCATATGATTGACATTACTAAGCGTTGTAACTTTAAACCGCTAACGGTACACGTAAGCCCTCGTAATTCTCGTTGGAAAGGTTTTAAAGGTAAAATGGATTGATGGTCTTAATCCGTGCAATGCGTTACGGAATACTCAACTAAAGTAATCGACAATAAAGCAGCGAAGCGCACCAAGTGCCATCTTATTTACTAAGATTCGTTCGTGCGTGATTGATCGACGGAAAAATGCTCAACTGCCGGGAATTTAATTTTGTAGATGGTATGGCTCTTATCCGTCCCCACCGACATACGTCGAGCTTTTTGGGAAGGTGATTTTTTTACTAGTGTAAGTGCCGACCTAATTGCATGTGTCATAAAAACTAATCTCGAGCACCCAGCGAATTTCCCACTTTTCCATTTTTCATCGTTAAAGCAATGGACATTAATTTTTAATGTTCGGAGCTTTTAATGCCGCGTAAAATGAATTTCTTTTAAACTCGTCGAAGTGATTATAAGGAACGTTATTATTTCGGGGAAATTTTTTAGACGTTGAAACGGGAGGGATGTTGAAATTCTCCTTTTGGTAACAACAGGAAGTGCTTTCGTTTGATTTGCGCTCAACTACGCCGTAAATTTTGTTTTTAATTGATGGCACGTCTTGGTGGAATTTTGCAGACTGTGCAGGCTTTCGATACAAAGAATTCGCATACCTACAAAGAGTATTTTTGTTTTTAAGTTTTTATCCAAACAGCTACTCTTACAGTTGTAAATCTACTGCTCAATTGCGCATATTATAAAAAACACCAACCGGATTCGTCATTATTCTAACATGTTCGACATCAATTTCCGGGAACACATGAGAATGCACGAGAGTGGAGAAGAATCAATGCCGGAATTGCCTTTGAGATGCCATGTCGCCAGGCAGTCATCTCTGAAACGAATTGTTCAGTTGCATGCTGAACATATTTGCTATTTATTTTCATTGGCCTATAAGTCTTCGCATGAGTGCTTAAAGTGATGGAAGGTAAAGTTTCTTTTCTGGCATTCACTGTTGGATGAGTACGATTTAGTCTTACGGTCCGCTATGTCCGAACAGGGGAAGTTCCGAATTCTTTCCTATGTCCGGAGCGTTCGTATATAAGCGGTATTGTGGTCAGACAAGCCAATCCTGCGAGGAATTTCAAAGGACTACCGTGCCATGAATTTTCACGTTCATCACCCGTGAAACGAGCGGAGATATTTTCTTTTGGTTCCTCTGAAAACACACCGCTTATTGAATTCATAAACAGACATAAAACCTCTTCCTAACCAATTCTCGCGGCGAAAGATAGCTTTTTATCAATCCGTACAGAACTTGATGCGAAAGCAAAACTTCAAAAGTGTTTCGCACACAACCTCAAATCTAGAACCAACTTCATATAATGCGCGAAACTTCGCCACGGTATGGAGCCATGTTATTTGTGTATTCCCGTGTCGATCCGATAAAAGTAAGACGCCCCTGCTTGCTTAGAAAGAACATCATCAACCTCCAGGAAATTGAATCGGGCTGTCGGCATAAAGCCAAACTTGCGGCAGCCACCCAATCAGCAAGAAGTCTGAGAGGAAGAAGCGGAATTAAAATTTTAGGTTAACCTCTTAACAGAAAAGTGGAAAATTTATTAACATGATTACCACAGAAAAGTAAATCTTGTCTTGCAAAACAAAGGGTTTTTGAACCTAATTGTCATGCCTCAACTGAAAACTAAAACGCTCTCGTGTGCCGACAGCCGATAATAATTACACGACTAGGTTGTCGCTTGTAGTGTCGTCACCCCATTTCTTTGATCACATGGAGGATTGTGTGCTCTGTACTCCAGTGGATGAAAACAAGAGCCTCTTGAAAGGTGGAGGTGATGTTGCACGACGCGCCAGCCTCCGGCTGGCTAATAATTAGTGTCGCCCTACCATTGTATTCTGGAACATGCGGACTCCCCAGAGAATGCTAAGGAGTGTATTGGAATCGTTAGACCTTCGCCCTGCTCAACTAATGAACTTGCTCACTGGAACGACGTGCTCAAGTGCGTTCTCACTTTCAAACTCCGTCCACTTCGTGCATATTTGGGCTTAACAATTGGCTTAGTCATAAAGAAAAAAAAAATGAAGAAATTCAATTGTCAAAGCTTCCAGTTGGCCTTTTATACGGCGAGATTGTCGCTAATAATCGCATTTAGTGTTAATGCTCTCTTAAGCTCTTTGTCAAAGGTTTATTGTAGGAACTTGGCTCTACAGTTGGACGTCACTGCGAGCACCGCTTCATCCTTTTTGTGTCTTCCTGCATTTAAGCTAATTCTGCCTCGACTTATCGCAGCTTCCGTGCTTCTATTGGAAACATAATAATACGAATATTGACAGCAGTCGGAAACAATAAGATGAATAAGTGAATATTTAATGTGCCGAAGCCAGAACTGCTATAAACTTCGGGTTGGTAATCATAAAATAATTTGACGAGTAAAGCTTTGAGCTACGCTAAAACAATAATTTAATTTTGAAAAATGTGAGGCGACAATTAGATCTATAAAAGCGTATTTTTAATAAGAATTCGTTATTGTGGAGTGTGGAAGTGCCATCCTTGTGAAAAAGCTCAGTGGTGACATTATACAGTCGCGGACATCATACACAGGGTGTATCAAAAAGTGTGCACTCACTATTCAAGATGGTATAATAGGGATCCTACTAATACCAAACCGCTTATATAACATCGTTTACGAGCAGCAAGTCGATAAAGTTGACCAATGAAATGCCTCCAATAATGTCAATTTTGTGGTTCCTACGTAACGAAAATTTATAAAGGGTTCTCATTGGCCAGTTTAATTTATGAATAGCTCAAAAACTCAGTTAGTGCGCACTTTTTGATACAACCTGTATAATTCTGGGAGTATCTGGGAGAATCTTGAAAATCTCAAACTCTCAATATACAAGTTTTTAACATTCAAGTCGTCTAGAAAGTTATTATTTTTTGAGTTTCGACTGTCTGCTTTATTTTTCGTGTAACTCCTGAATTTATTAAAATTACAGTGTACAATTACCGGATTATTATAAGAAGAAAATTGAGGACAAGAATAAACGGTTTTTAGTTCTTAAGTTCTTAGTCAACAATTTGTTTGGCGACAATGTTAGATAACAAAACATATTTTCTAAACTGGAATTTCCCTAACAGGTTAAGACAAATTTCTTTTTCCCAGGCTGTCTAGGTTTCCCAGGAACATAGGAGAAGACGAACAAAACAACATAGAGGGGACGGTAAAGTATTAAATAATGGGTAAATGAAGGATAAGAGAAATATGAAAAGAGTGATATGGGAACAGAAAGGAGAACCTAGTAAAACAGAAAATCAAAAAATAGAGACATGAGAGAGATAAAAAAGCATTAGGAAGAACAACGGGTACAATATCGATTAAAAAGCAAAATATATGAGGAAAGGAATTATGAAAGAAACAGATAAAAATGCGGGAGACAAAAATGATAAAGCGAGATTATCAATTAGTAAAAACGACCAAAAATTTTTTTAGATTAATAAAGAGATAATCATAGAAGATGGGCGGGAACATTGAAGTACAGAACAAAAAGACAATATAAAGGAAAGATACAAAAGAGGATTTAACTGGAAACACTGCAGATGGCGAATGATAAGCTTCAGAAAACAGAATGAGAGAGATAAAAGAGGTTACGCCCTGTCCACTGTACTCATCGACTGACTAAATGGATGAAAAATAACAACCATTTATTGATTCTTATTTCTTTAAAAACTAAAACTCATTCTCGTGTTCAATCCAATTTCAAATTTTTTAAGTCAAAAAATGGTTGTCATTCCAATACCATTAGTCAATAGGTCAGTTGTAGATGCGGCGGCCCACCCACCCACCGCATTCACATGTGGTGCCATGAACAATATGGCTTTTAGTCACAAAGAACAACTCTGGAAAACAAGAAACGAAATGTGGATACAATAGGACAATGGTTGTCATTCCGAACCAGTTTGTCAACCATACAGTCAAAAATCACTCTTTGACCTGATGGTGCTAGAAATAATTTCAGAATTTGAAATATGTGTGAAAGTTCCATTATCTAAAGAAGATGATTGATTCTGCTTGAAGGATTTCTGTAAGATAACTAAGGATCCTTGGGCATGTGAAAGGCCTCAAAAGACCTTTAAAAATTCTGAGGGACTTGTAACAGATATGAGAGATCTGAAGGATTTCAGACGGATCAGAAAGGATTTAAAGCATCTAAATAATTTTTAGAGAATATAGAATATCTTTGAAAAATTTTAGAGATGCTTAAAAAATATCTGAAGAATTGAATATTGATCGGGTCGTCCAGGATAACATTGTATTCTTAATATTAGACATAATAATTGAGATGTATCCTTTAAATATTGTACTCATAGTCAGCTCCAAGTAATGAAAAACTCAAAATTAATTAAGCAAAATTGCCGTTGAAATGATCCGTTTTGTGTTATCAAAGCACGTTCCACTTAATTACAGCGAGATTGTCGCTGCCAAAATTCTTTAAGAGGTAGTCGGCATCCTTTTCTAACTAATAAATCAGTCAAACAATGAAACAACGTAAACGTGGATTCGAAGTTGAAATGCAACATTTATACTGATGAACATAATAGTATATTATTTATCTAGAACGAGAAGTGAAGTTTAAAGTACGAGCAAGTAGTTTACGGCCGAGGCGCCCAGCCGAGGCCGGAATTACTTGTGAGTACCTTTAAAAACACTTCTTCGTTCGAGATAAATACAACGTTTTATTTCATACCACAAGTTTAATGAACTAAGTCAAAATAAAAAGAAATGTGTGTTTATCTCGCACAAATTATTCGTAATAATTAAATATGCGGGAACTAACATTCCCATAGTGACAAACGTTTGTCAAAAATGACAACGAAAAAACTGGGTCACGGTGAATGGTTTAAGATATTTTATCCGATTATTCCGTTTAAAATGGAGAAAATTGAGGTGCCTCAAGACACTGTAGACGAAGCAGATCACGTGAAGAACAATTTGATGCCACAAAAATCTCGGGAACAATCTAAGAAATGATTGATGTATAATTTTAAAGTACTAGGACTTTAAAATTTTTCTTTAAAGTACTAGGACGTTAATGTTCCACTTTTGGTATCAAAAATAATCCGAAAAATGTCACTTTAGATACAAGTATGAAATAAAAAAAAAATTATATTACGATGGAGATGTGTATAGAAAAGAAGACTTGTGTCTCGCTGTGATGTTAGATCGCCCGCGATTCATAAACAATAGAGCGTATTTTCTTCTTCCAACACCGTTCAATTTCATGTAAGCTATGTTGAATATAATCTAGCACTCAATAGTAGATTTCTTGCAGGATTTAATATTCCCATAGCTTTTAAAAGCCCATCTGAAAGATGCTTCATTAAGTTTCATCTCCAATCTGCCTTTTTATTTATTGAAGCTTTCATCTGTAGATTTTTATTAGGCCGGGCTCTTGCATTTTATTGTCCTTTTTATTACTTTATGACCTACTCGTCCGTAAAACTTTTACTACTAAAGTTGGTAGCGTCGTCAACATCCAGCAAGTGCATTCTAATTATTCCTACCGCTCACTATGTATTCCACACAAAAAATTATGAACTTCATCTAATATTGAAGCAGTAATCAAAAGTTTCCCATGAAAAAGTTCTTTGTCAATTCTTCTCTGGATATTTGCTCTCGCTTGGCATACCTCCTCGTATTATTCTCGGCGTATTTGCTCGATTCGTTTGGCTTTGTAGATTAAAATTCATTTTACAGTGGATCTTTGCGATTTGCCGACTTGAATCAATAGCGAAGGCGGTACATGTTGAATTTTAGATAAATATACGACATTGTAAAGCGAATAAACCAATTTCCTTTTGGAAGAGATAATACCGATCCCTCTTGTTTGACAAGTATTTTAAAAATTCCATTACATGTAATCGATCCGCGACCCCAAAATCTGGCAGTACTCTCGCTGTAACAACCGAAAGAAATCAATTTTGAAGTGTGAGAATGGAGGCAAATTGCAGGAAAGAGGAAGAATGATGACAAAACTCATAAATCAATTACAAATGTCACCTCTCCATTGATCTTGAGCAGGTTTGTGCCGGATTTGTGAAAGGGGAGCGTTACAAAAGCTCTCCGGATCACCGGAAAAACTTCTCTACGTCGTCTCTGTTACAATGCAAGTACTGCACGGATGCAACAATTCGAATTCAGAGAAATAATTGGTGGTTTTACGCTCAGTAATTTTAAAAGAATAAGAATTGATTATCTAACCTTTCGTGTTTTAATAATATCTGAAGCAAAATTCCACCGCTAATTTCAAATTGTTCTAGAAGCCTAATCTGCTCAAATTACACTAATACAAACCTCGTTAACTCGTTCAGAAGCAATTTGCTATGATGGTTTCCTGTATCTTGGTTTCCGCAAGCATTTTCCGAATAATATAAAAGTGATTCATTCGAATAATTTGCCGAAGGGATTAGGCGGAGCACTTTCCCGAGAAGTAGCTGTGGTAATAGTTGAATTTAAATTTGTCAAAAGTGGCCATGAGCGAAAAGCCGCTTGTTGCTGGTTTAATGTCAGGTTGACATTTCATAAATAATTCTGTAAAATTCTGTTAAACCTTGATTAATTTAGTTTACGATCTCTCTGTACTATATACCCACTTGAGTCGCTTGAGTAGGGATTCTACTTTGGTTGTAAAATTATATGGAGCTTCACAAAAATGTAGCCAGCTCGGTCGTGTTGCAAGCGTCGACGCTGCAAATAATACTAAAGGAGGTAAGCGATATGAAGAAAAAACATCAACCATGAACCCATTACACCATGAATTAATAACAAAAAAGTATACCAATATTTGATGAAACTCAAGTCGTTATTTGCACGAAAGCGTACAAAATGCAAGATGTGCAGATGAAGCTTTCATGACAAGTTGCAATATGAGTTTTAGTTCTGGGAAGTCGCTCAAGGATAAAAAAGATTACGTGTCACGGAAGATTTGACATTGTTATGAAGATAATTAAAACTTATTGTAAAGATTAGATTATTTATATGCTGGCCGATTTCAAAATATTCTAGGTAACGTCTACCTTCTGGACGCCAGTGAGTTCAGACGGTAAGGAAGCTCAAGATGCCACATTCTTGTAAACAAACATAAACTCTACGAATGAGCTAACAAATTCGGTCCTAATTCCCGAAGTTAGTTGGAGTTCGCCTTTCTTTGGTGCTTTCGAAATTTTCACCCTGTGGGCACCCATTGTTTGTCCAATTTCAGTTCCTGAGTTATTCCAACTATAACATGTTCTTTCGCAAAGTTTGATAATAATTTACGATAACTGTCTGTTATTGAATTCGACGTAGGAGCAATTGAACGTGAGCAAACCCTGTCTACGCAATTACTTAACGTAATTGTATAATGGCGACAGAGTATCCAGGAAATAAATGGGCATTAAACCGAATTTACTCACAGGTCATTTACTTTATCTGCAAACGCAATTGAATAACTTCCACCTAATCTTCCTTACTTACGCACGATTAATTTTACCGCTTTTTTCCATCTACAACTCCATCACGGTCGATCCTTCCGGAAATCGATCACAGATGAAATTTAAGGGGACAGCTCACTTTGGAGCGCCGGCTTCCGATGGGAAGTAAGGAATTCCGCATAGAAACACATAACATCGCACGTTCAACTTCTTGTTCGTTCAAGACCAATCATAATAATATTTTATGGAAATTAAAACTATCGGTCGACTAGGCGCCTAGGTCTTAATTTCGCATCTAACGACAGGTACTTTTGTCAAATGTCGTTCGTTATACTTTCCCTTTAGTGGTCATATCGTATATCTGCAGGGCTTCCAAGGGTTGCCAATAAGATCTTGCGGAATAAGTTGGTCGTCGCACGTGGTTTGAATGGCAACTCCGCGCATACGTTTACGTCTCACGAGGAAAATCCTAATAACGGTTTCCTTGCCTGGGCCTTAATGCCCCAAACCGCTCGCCATGTGCAATATTCCGGATGATTTCTTCCATATAAAATGAATTGTGTTTCTAGACGACATCGGGAACCCGGAGACGCAAGGTTGCGTTAAGATCCTGTCCAGAATGTAATATCAAAAATAGTTTGTACAAAAATTACACTTTGATAATAACAACTAATCCTTTTATACTCAGAAGCTTACTTCAAATAAGCACTGGTTTTTCAAATGCCACAACAATGTACCATTTGATTACAGACATATGATCCACTTTGATTTTCCATTGGAATTTTGAAAATTGGGTACATAATTATGTGGTATGCCGTCCTTACCAAGAACCAAAAAATACTGATAATCAAATTATCATTTCATTTCAAAATTTAAAAAAATCGCATTTTAATCTTTCGAAAATTCATGAGAAGAGGTTATAATAAATTGTTACGATAACTTATTGGTTGTCCGAGTCCAAATACTTCGGCCTTATATTGCAAATTGTCCACTGGACTAGGCTTTCTCGCTGTCAAATCCAAAATATTTGTCAATAGTTATTGGAATTAGATTATTTGTAGCCTTGGATTATCATATTTTGCCCAATAACGTTGATAAGCAAATTAGGATAGGAATGAAAAATGGTGGAGGCGCCGGTTCAACTATCACTAGAAAGAAATTATTGTTGTCCAATACTTACATCGTATGTGAGGTGGAGTTTCGAGGGATATAAAAAAAACTGACTTGACGCGTGCAGGTGTGACATGGTGTAAAAAATTTCGTGACCTTAGAACTTGGAGAACATAAAAATTTCAAGACTTCAAAACCTCCAAAGTTTTAAGATAACAAGCGTTCAAGTTTCAGAGAAAGGTTTTTAAGTTTTCAAGTTTAAGGATTTTAAGAGGTAAAAACACATAAAAATCAGAATTTCCAGTTCCAGATTTTGAGATTATGAGATTGCAAGATTTCAGAAGATTTTCTTCCTTACAGTTTTGAGACTTGGGAACGTAATACATTCGAAACTTCAATGGTGCTTTGAAAATTTAAGGATTTCCAAATTTGGAAAGTTAAGAAGTGGGAAAGTGCGGTGCGATTTTTTAAATTTTCCAAATTCATGATTTCAGAGTTGGTCGAATCGAAACTCAAGGTTCCTGTTTCCGTAAGTCTACTTTTATCTCTATTTTTGCAGTGCATTATGTTAAGTTAATAATTCCCAAAATAAAATATATAGCGCATCCACCATAATATATTATACAAAAAATCTGTGCAGCAACACTACTGGTAAGAAATTTATTAAACCCAAATTTGTTTTGTTTCGGATGCTTAAATTTACTGTTATATTTACTATTTCATTATTGTCCAGTACTATCCGTAAAGTAACTGTCTTTTCTTTTAAATTCAGAGCAGTAAATCTAACAATTTATCTGTTTCCATTTTTAAAATAATTTTTAATAAAAACTTCATAAAAGATTATTAATCTTGACGAAAATTAACAATCAAAATTAACAAATGTTGCTCTAGATCTGCTACCCATACCTGCTGTTACTCAGATTAACATAACGATTTTCCATATTATTATGCGTCTCCAAATTTTACTGACAGATGTTAAATGAAGAGTCTCAAAAATAAAGCAAACCACAGTCAATACCGAAGCGGTAAAATACGGCATTTTATCTTAACGAGATGTTTAATTACTGTTTAATTATTCTAATTGGACCCCAAATTGATGCGTTGTTGTGGAATGTAACAGGACTAATTTTCGTGGAATCAAAAGGACGCACACAAAAATAAATCGAGAGTTGCATTCCACATAGACGAAACATTAATCACGATGATCTATTAGCGACGCATTCACTTTGATGTCCTGAATTTGAGATGTTTTTTATTATTGATATAGTCAAGAACGGAGTGTAAAGATGATTGGGACAGAATGTTTTCAGCTTTGTGGATTTCTAAACAAACTCGGTTCTGTGGACACTGAGTCTCGGAGAGTTTATTTATATTGTGCACACTTACTTTGCAACTGTAAAATAGTAAACAACATTTTTCCTTTTTATTATCTGTATTTGTTTTCTATAAAAAGACGCTTGATTAAATTAACATTCTCCTGATTTAATTGGATGAAGGCAAAAACGGCAATTTTTTTAAAATTAACTGTGTCTCTTGCTTCCATTTATAAAATTGCTAAAAAAAAAAAATTCTACGAAGATTTTTAGCAAACAGTAACTTATTGCACAACGCACTCTCCCACATTTGAATGTGTTCTCCCACAATTGACAAAAAATGGAAATAAGCAGACTTTTTAATTCTGCGAACTGAAGAAAATTTCTGTAATTAGCCAATTCTCCGTAATGTTCCGATCGCGTGATCTACACATTGCATTGTATTGATTACAATAGCATTTAATATTTCATCACGTTTGTCATTGTTTAACCTTAGTCAATTGAGTAACATTATGCAATTGTAACTGATCGCATCCTTTCCGGAAAGAAGAACACAAATACAAATTTCTAAATAATTGGTGTTCCAGAAGGCAACCCAACAGTTGCAATCCTTATATTCCCTAAAGTGTATGAAAGTCAAAAAGTGTCATAAAAACGCATTGAGAAGAACACAAATATTTTTTGACAATTTCTAAATCATTGCTATTCCCAATTTGAAAGACACTGAACTTAAGAATTTCTAAATAATTGGTGTTCTAGAAGACAACTCAACAGATTCAATGCTTATATTCCTTAAAGTGTATAAAAGTCAAAAAGTGTCATAAAAACGCATTGAGAAGAACACAAATAATTTTTGACAATTTCTAAATCAATGCTATTCCGAATTTGAAACACACTGGACTTAAGAATTTCTAAATAATTGGTGTTCCATAAGACAACCCAACAGATGCAATGGTTATATTCCCTGAAGTGTATGAAAGTCAAAAAGTGTCATAGGAACGCTTTGGAAGGGACACAAATAATTTTTGACAATTTCCAAATCATTGCTATTCCCAATTTGAAAGACACTGGACTTAAGAATTTCTAAATAATTGGTGTTCTAGAAGACAACTCAACAGATGCTTTGCTTATTTTCCCTAAAGTGTATGAGAGTCAAAAAGTGTCATAAAAACGCATTTAGAAGAACACAAATGTTTTTTGACAATTTCTAAATAATTGCTATTCCCAATTTGAAGGACACTGGACTAAAAAATTTCTAAATAATTGGTGTTCTAGAAGACAACCCTACAGATGCAATACTTATATTCCCTTAAGTGTACGAAAGTCAAAAACTGTCATAAGAACGCTTTGGAAAGGACACAAATAATTTTTGACAATTTCTAAATCATTGCTATTCCGAATTTGAAAGACACTGGACTTAAGAATTTCTAAATAATTGGTGTTCCAGAACACAACCCTACAGATGCAATGCTTATATTTCCTAAAGTGTATGAAAGTCAAAAAGTGTCATAAGAACGCTTTGGAAAGGACACAAATTATTTTTTGACAATTTCTAAATCGTTGCTATTCCCAATTTGAAAGACATTGGACTTAAAAATTTCTAAATAATTGCTATTCCGAATTTGAAAGACACTGGACTTAAGAATTTCTAAATAATTGGTGTTCCAGAAGACAACCCAAAAGATGCAATCCTGATATTCCCTAAAGTGTATAAAAGTCAAAAAGTGTCATAAAAACGCATTGAGAAGAACACAAATATTTTATGACAATTTCTAAATTATTATTCCCAATTTGAAAGACACTGGACTTAACAATTTCTCAATAATTGGTGTTCCAGAAGACAACTCAACAGATGCTTTGCCTATATTCCCTAAAGTGTATGAGAGTCAAAAAGTGTCATAAAAACGCATTGAGAAGAACACAAATATTTTTTGTGAATTTCTAATTCATTGCTATTCCCAATTTGAAGAACACTGGACTAAAGAATTTCTAAATAATTGGTGTTCCAGACGACAACCCTACAGATGCAATGCTTATATTCCCTTAAGTGTACGAAAGTCAAAAGCTGTCATAAGAACGCTCTGGAAAAGACACAAATAATTTTTGACAATTTCTAAATCATTGCTATTCCGAATTTGAAAGACACTGGACTTAAGAATTTCTAAAAAATTGGTGTTCCAGAAGACAACCCAACAGAAGCAATCCTTATATTCCTTAAAGTGTATAAAAGTCAAAAAGTGTGTCATAACAACGCTTTGGAAAGGACACAAATAATTTTTGACAATTTCTAAATCATTGCTATTCCCAATTTGAAAGACACTGGACTTAAGAATTTCTAAATAATTGGTGTTCCAGAAGACAACCCAAAAGATGCAATCCTGATATTCCTTAAAGTGTATACAACTCAAAAAGTGTGTCATAACAACGCTTTGGAAAGGACACAAATAATTTTTGACAATTTCTAAATCATTGCTATTCCCAATTTGAAAGACACTGGACTTAAGAATTTCTAAATAATTGGTGTTCCAGAAGACAACCCAAAAGATGCAATCCTGATATTCCCTAAAGTGTATAAAAGTCAAAAAGTGTCATAAAAACGCATTGAGAAGAACACAAATATTTTATGACAATTTCTAAATTATTATTCCCAATTTGAAAGACACTGGACTTAACAATTTCTCAATAATTGGTGTTCCAGAAGACAACTCAACAGATGCTTTGCCTATATTCCCTAAAGTGTATGAGAGTCAAAAAGTGTCATAAAAACGCATTGAGAAGAACACAAATATTTTTTGTCAATTTCTAATTCATTGCTATTCCCAATTTGAAGAACACTGGACTAAAGAATTTCTAAATAATTGGTGTTCCAGACGACAACCCTACAGATGCAATACTTATATTCCCTTAAGTGTACGAAAGTCAAAAACTGTCATAAGAACGCTTTGGAAAGGACACAAATAATTTTTGACAATTTCTAAATCATTGCTATTCCGAATTTGAAAGACACTGGACTTAAGAATTTCTAAAAAATTGGTGTTCCAGAAGACAACCCAACAGAAGCAATCCTTATATTCCTTAAAGTGTATAAAAGTCAAAAAGTGTGTCATAACAACGCTTTGGAAAGGACACAAATAATTTTTGACAATTTCTAAATCATTGCTATTCCCAATTTGAAAGACACTGGACTTAAGAATTTCTAAATAATTGGTGTTCCAGAAGACAACCCAAAAGATGCAATCCTGATATTCCTTAAAGTGTATAAAAGTCAAAAAGTGTGTCATAACAACGCTTTGGAAAGGACACAAATAATTTTTGACAATTTCTAAATCATTGCTATTCCCAATTTGAAAGACACTGGACTTAAGAATTTCTAAATAATTGGTGTTCCAGAAGACAACCCAAAAGATGCAATCCTGATATTCCCTAAAGTGTATAAAAGTCAAAAAGTGTCATAAAAACGCATTGAGAAGAACACAAATATTTTATGACAATTTCTAAATTATTATTCCCAATTTGAAAGACACTGGACTTAACAATTTCTCAATAATTGGTGTTCCAGAAGACAACTCAACAGATGCTTTGCCTATATTCCCTAAAGTGTATGAGAGTCAAAAAGTGTCATAAAAACGCATTGAGAAGAACACAAATATTTTTTGTCAATTTCTAATTCATTGCTATTCCCAATTTGAAGAACACTGGACTAAAGAATTTCTAAATAATTGGTGTTCCAGACGACAACCCTACAGATGCAATACTTATATTCCCTTAAGTGTACGAAAGTCAAAAACTGTCATAAGAACGCTTTGGAAAGGACACAAATAATTTTTGACAATTTCTAAATCATTGCTATTCCGAATTTGAAAGACACTGGACTTAAGAATTTCTAAAAAATTGGTGTTCCAGAAGACAACCCAACAGAAGCAATCCTTATATTCCTTAAAGTGTATAAAAGTCAAAAAGTGTGTCATAACAACGCTTTGGAAAGGACACAAATAATTTTTGACAATTTCTAAATCATTGCTATTCCCAATTTGAAAGACACTGGACTTAAGAATTTCTAAATAATTGGTGTTCCAGAAGACAACCCAAAAGATGCAATCCTGATATTCCTTAAAGTGTATAAAAGTCAAAAAGTGTGTCATAACAACGCTTTGGAAAGGACACAAATAATTTTTGACAATTTCTAAATCATTGCTATTCCCAATTTGAAAGACACTGGACTTAAGAATTTCTAAATAATTGGTGTTCCAGAAGACAACCCAAAAGATGCAATCCTGATATTCCCTAAAGTGTATAAAAGTCAAAAAGTGTCATAAAAACGCATTGAGAAGAACACAAATATTTTATGACAATTTCTAAATTATTATTCCCAATTTGAAAGACACTGGACTTAACAATTTCTCAATAATTGGTGTTCCAGAAGACAACTCAACAGATGCTTTGCCTATATTCCCTAAAGTGTATGAGAGTCAAAAAGTGTCATAAAAACGCATTGAGAAGAACACAAATATTTTTTGTCAATTTCTAATTCATTGCTATTCCCAATTTGAAGAACACTGGACTAAAGAATTTCTAAATAATTGGTGTTCCAGACGACAACCCTACAGATGCAATACTTATATTCCCTTAAGTGTACGAAAGTCAAAAACTGTCATAAGAACGCTTTGGAAAGGACACAAATAATTTTTGACAATTTCTAAATCATTGCTATTCCGAATTTGAAAGACACTGGACTTAAGAATTTCTAAAAAATTGGTGTTCCAGAAGACAACCCAACAGAAGCAATCCTTATATTCCTTAAAGTGTATAAAAGTCAAAAAGTGTGTCATAACAACGCTTTGGAAAGGACACAAATAATTTTTGACAATTTCTAAATCATTGCTATTCCCAATTTGAAAGACACTGGACTTAAGAATTTCTAAATAATTGGTGTTCCAGAAGACAACCCAAAAGATGCAATCCTGATATTCCTTAAAGTGTATAAAAGTCAAAAAGTGTGTCATAACAACGCTTTGGAAAGGACACAAATAATTTTTGACAATTTCTAAATCATTGCTATTCCCAATTTGAAAGACACTGGACTTAAGAATTTCTAAATAATTGGTGTTCCAGAAGACAACCCAAAAGATGCAATCCTGATATTCCCTAAAGTGTATAAAAGTCAAAAAGTGTCATAAAAACGCATTGAGAAGAACACAAATATTTTATGACAATTTCTAAATTATTATTCCCAATTTGAAAGACACTGGACTTAACAATTTCTCAATAATTGGTGTTCCAGAAGACAACTCAACAGATGCTTTGCCTATATTCCCTAAAGTGTATGAGAGTCAAAAAGTGTCATAAAAACGCATTGAGAAGAACACAAATATTTTTTGTCAATTTCTAATTCATTGCTATTCCCAATTTGAAGAACACTGGACTAAAGAATTTCTAAATAATTGGTGTTCCAGACGACAACCCTACAGATGCAATACTTATATTCCCTTAAGTGTACGAAAGTCAAAAACTGTCATAAGAACGCTTTGGAAAGGACACAAATAATTTTTGACAATTTCTAAATCATTGCTATTCCGAATTTGAAAGACACTGGACTTAAGAATTTGTAAATAATTGGTGTTCCAGAACACAACCCTACAGATGCAATGGTTATATTTCCTAAAGTGTATGAAAGTCAAAAAGTGTCATAAGAACGCTTTGGAAAGGACACAAATTATTTTTTGACAATTTCTAAATCATTGCTATTCCCAATTTGAAAGACATTGGACTTAAAAATTTCTAAATAATTGGTGTTCCAGAAGACAACCCAACAGATGCAATCCTTATATTCCCTAAAGTGTATGAAAGTCAAAAATTGTCATAAAAACGCATTGAGAAGAACACAAATATTTTTTGACAATTTCTAATTCATTGCTATTCCCAATTTGAAGGACACTGGACTTAAGAATTTCTAAATAATTGGTGTTCCAGAAGACAACCCAACAGATGCAATCCTTATATTCCCTAAAGTGTACGAAAGTCAAAAGCTGTCATAAGAACGCTTTGGAAAGGACACAAATAATTTTTGACAATTTCTAAATCATTGCTATTCCGAATTTGAAAGACACTGGACTTAAGAATTTCTAAAAAATTGGTGTTCCAGAAGACAACCCAACAGAAGCAATCCTTATATTCCTTAAAGTGTATAAAAGTCAAAAAGTGTGTCATAACAACGCTTTGGAAAGGACACAAATAATTTTTGACAATTTCTAAATCATTGCTATTCCCAATTTGAAAGACACTGGACTTAAGAATTTCTAAATAATTGGTGTTCCAGAAGACAACCCAACAGATGCAATCCTTATATTCCCTAAAGTGTATGAAAGTCAAAAAGTGTCATAGGAACGCTTCGGAAGGGACACAAATAATTTTTGACAATTTCTAAATCATTGCTTTTCCGAATTTGAAAGACACTGAACTTAAGAATTTCTAAATAATTGGTGTACCAGAAGACAACTCAACAGATGCTTTGCTTATATTCCCTAAAGTGTATGAGAGTCAAAAAGTGTCATAAAAACGCGTTGAAAAGTACACAAATATCGTTCGACAATTTCTAAATAATTGCTATTCCCAATTTGAAAGACACTGGACTTAAGAATTTCTAAATAATTGGTGTTCCAGAAGACAACTCAACAGATGCAATGCTTATATTCCCTAATGTATATGAAAGCCAAAAATTGTCATAACAACGCTTTGGAAAGAACACAAATAATTTTTGACAATTTCTAAATCATTGCTGTCTTTTTTAATGAGAACACGTGTTACATTTTTTAGAACGAATGAAGGTCAATAAAACCTAAATTAAACCACCGTCAAAAAATAATTTGCATTATTGATATGCAACGTCTAATCAATAGCTGATAAAATGATTGGCTTAATCGTATGACTGAATCACACACTTCCGAAATTTCAAGTCGAGTAGTTTGTACTGATTAGAAAATTAATCACATGTTAACAGAGAAGGAGCAACGGAAACAGCATCTAGATCAGAACTGGAACAATATCGAGGTCTTTTGTGAAGCTATTAGGTGCGCTTCCGCTATGCATTCAAAGCACAGTTACAATCGATAGACTCGTATCCAAAACCGATAGCGTCTGGAGAGGACCAATTGATGCTTATTTTCCCCATTCTGAATTCTCGTAACGTGTGTATACAAAAGGCAAGGAGAATACTTCAATTTAATTAAAGTGAGGTTCTGACTGTGGAGCAGAAAGCGCACTCAAACAACACCAACAGATATGTGATTATAGTGATTGATGGACCAGCTTAAAATCTCTCTTTCATCCGAAGTTTTAAAACCGATTTCGCGAGTCAGCATCTAGTTCGATAAAAATAGCTGATATACGACAATTTTTCAGTAAGTTAGCAAGTCATCGAGATTGCTTCCTTTCACAAGGAAAATGCAAAGCTGCAGTGACTTGCCAAAGAAATTGATGCTTTTAACCGTGCAGGCAATCAACGGCTAAAAAGGCCAAACACATGCTGAAATCCCGGATTATAACGATAACCACCAACGGAACTAATCCGAATCCCCGGATAACCGGTCAAGTGCTATGCTACTAGATACCTTTATCAGCACAAAAATAGCCCTGCGCTTAGGTTATCGCCGCCGATCTTACCTGAAAAAAAAAACTGTATTTAGTATTCATATAATATAATTATGTATAAAGCATAAAAGTATAAAATAATATATTTATATAATGCCGAGATTTTTTACTTTACAATACATACAAGTAATTCTAGATTAAATTACTGTTACTAAAATACAGAGTGTCCCAGGACTCACTCCCCAGGAAAACTCGGTGATTCTGCATGATGGGCCAAAGTGTAGACAACAAAAAGTAAATGAGTAGTTTTGAGTAGTCAGGGGTTTGAAAATAATAATTTTGAAAAATCTTAATGTAATTAAGACATTTTTATCAGAGGAGTTGTCGTCTTCTTGGATTGGTCAATTTCAAAATCTCTGTTATCAGCGTAGAGTTTTTTTTTTCTGGAGAGCGAGTTCTGGGACAACCTGTATATTTTTGGACATTCGACAGCAGCACACAATTACTCCAGTTTAGCTAAATTGGAAATAAAGCTTCGGTTCTTTAGAAACTCGGGGAAAATTGTTTTTTCATTACTCGGAAAGAGCGGATGATGAGCAACGTGTCGGGTTACTCTGCGTCAAAGGGAATTAAAAAACTTTTCAGTCACATTAATCTGCAAATTAAGACGCCAATTAAAAAGTAGTAGTTCCGTCTAAAAGTTTGAATTAATGGCTTTAGAGGAGTTGCACATGACGAAATATAATTATCAAGAATCCTGCTTAGATTTCAGCAACACCAGGTAGCTATATCCGGTTGACCTCGTTAATTTGTGTCACACATGCAACCCCAAAATATTTTGTCGCTAATGAAGAAATTTAGGTCCACATAAATCAGTGCGGAAGGGTTTATTGATGGTAGTTAATCTAAATGAATCCATAAACATTACCCCAGTGCAGTAACATGAAAAAATAAATAAAACATTGGTCATAAAAAATGTGGCTGAATGTAAATGGAAGCCGGTTAACCGCCCTTCCAAATTTTTGACGGTTAATTTTCAACACACCCCAACTGTAGTAAAATTGCGTTTCCAGCGCCTGGCATGTTCTCAGAACTTTTAACTTTGCAGAGGCCGTAAGTAATAACAAAGTTTGCGGATGTCCAAAAACTTATTGTCTTTATTTCGGAAGTAGAGATAATATATCGTTTCATTAAAGTTGGAAAGTGGTGCTAGTGCATCTGGCTTGGCATTCATCCGAACGAATTAATTAAGTTGAAGTTGGCAACAGTGTAGTTCTGTTGTTTTTCGACGATGAGAAATCAATTTCCGCAATCGGACCACCTTTGGCGGCGATGCACCTGGCAGGTGGTGGCGGCAACGATCGATGTACGCGGCGCCAAGATGGCGGTTGGAGTTTGTAGCGCGGTCTCACGATAAAAGCGCAACACCTGTTTGTTCTTCGTACAACACAACCAACCGGCATTTATCCGTTCATTTAATCCGCCATGCCGCCAATATGGTGGCGGGTGGGTTTTTGCATACCAAAATAGCCCGCGATTGAGTGTTTCACATCAAACGCTGCATGATCCAGAGTAAATAACACTGAAGATGATTTACGACCTCGATGAAAAGCAAAGTTTTTATCTGGCTAAGGATGCGTGCTTTGAAGCGCGCGAGTACACGATAGAATTTATTATGTTCCAGAGAAACAGGAAGTTTCCGGTATGAGTTCTTCATTATGGGAGTTGTATCGAGCGGTTATTTTTGCTGATCTTAATAAAGTGTCCGCAAAGCGGTGCACAGTTAATCTCGAAGGGATGGGAAGACATGTCGAAAAAAGTCCTGGTGGAATCGAAATCAAATAACGAAGTGGTAGAATTATTGTAGACACTCAGGGTTGGGTAGACCTAAAGGAAATTAATCAAGATTTTAAAAAAGGTTCTTCAAAAAAAGTTTGACTATAAATTTGGCCAAATTTTTTTATTGTAATTAAAACAGTAAACCTAAATCTCTGCCTCTGATATGGTTACACAAAATGTGTAGGTATCCTTACAACTTACAAAAGTAACTGTAACCTGCAGTGATTAGAAATTCGATAATTAAACAATAAAAAGACAACACCGGTACTGATTACCGACTTTTTAGATAACTAAAAATATCAAAATCAATAGGATAATTGCTTTCAATTGATTTTTGAGAAATTAGAGACAGAGATTATCCATAATTAATATGGGAATGGCTATGCTCTACAAAGCATACCTAAATTCAATACCCGAATGCCACAAACATATTCGCGATCATTTCTCAGTCAACCAAACAGAAATACATTCAATCCATCATCATTAACAACAAGCGTTATTATAGGAAGTGATCTATTACGATAAGCAAGGAATCAAAGAAAGGAGAAAGCCAGAAAAATGTTTATAGAATAACCAATCAGCAATGATACAGAAAATGAGCTGTTTGGGACAAAGCTCAGCACAGTACAGTAGAAGAAAAGAAAATTTGGTACTTAAAAATTTGACCCAGAATTTCTTTCAAATTTGATCCTCTTTTGAAGAACCTTTACGCAGATTTTTGCCATTTAACCTCAATTGAAACAATAATCTCCGTGTACGCTTATCTTAAAGACGACCTCTCACTACAGAGGTACTCCATCACACCATTAAAGGACACCACCAATCCAGCACATTAGTTTAACTTGTATTCAGGTTGAATAATGCAAAATTATGTTATGTTCGGACGAGTCTCTCCCACCCCCCACTAATACATTAAGAAACCTTCCATTCAAAACCCCATTGTTAGTGAACACAAAGTAAAATCTGTTGGAAAATTTGTTTTCGATTACCACGTTTGCGATCCCGTCCAACAATTATGTATTGGACAAGGCTGCCACTGATCCGAAAGTCATTGGCTTGCGGTAAATTACTCACACTTCCGCACACAAAAGCCGTATCGACCGACGAACCGCCGCCTCCAAACGCAGGGAGAGTTACGTCCATAAACCGACCGCCACACCGCAAATCGCGTAGACGACCACACCGCAACCCTTTTAAAAATACTAATTCTACTCCCGCAAAAGCTTCAAAGCTCCGCTGCCGGCCTGCATGTATCTTGATTGACCAGAGCTGTTTCCAGCGGAAACACAATTCTGCACGTTTTCATCGATATACCTATTGTGTTTAGCAACACACCAGGTCGCTATACCTGTTAATTCAATTAACCATAATGTTTTACCAGACTCCAGAGAGAAGGTGCACGTAATTCAGACCAATGAATCGAATAACGTCGAAATATAAACAAATAAGCGGATATCCGAACGAGTACACTCGAGCGAGTCGAGGGCAAAAAATACACAACGATTATACAAAATGCCCTGTAGAATTAATTAAACACAGTGTTAACGTTGGAAAATTAATTTCGTGACGTTATATTAACAGTAACTAAAATTTCAGATGGGCGTTTCGGTAGGTGACTTAGACCCTCTCTACAAATAAAAAAATCTGAGGTTCATTTAGCAAACATATTTTACAAAGAATCACCAAACATGGACCTCTAGGGAAAAAAATTCTTCCAACGAATTTGCTGGTTGATTTCTGGTCATTCCACTTCTTTTCTTGCCAGTATGTGTTCAAGTCGAACTGTTCATTGTGTCTTCTTTATCCAGTTGCTGGTCCATTGTCCATTTCCCATAACAAAGCAAAGTATTACCAAACAATATAACAAATCTGGGTTTAATATTATGGCAAACTAAAACCACGTAGCTGTAGGTCACATTTGAAAGGTGTATCATACACTTGCAAATTACTGAACTATATAAACTATATGAGACTTGCTGAATTAAGATCACTTGCTGGTTTTTCTACTATTGTGTTGTCTCTTGAAAAAAAAAAGGTTTCAACTGATCAAAGTGAAATTTCGAAGCTTTATAATTTTGTTGCACCATTTATTATTTTCATTAATTTCCAAAA
Source organism: Diaperis boleti (assembly GCA_963583935.1). Taxonomy (NCBI): domain Eukaryota; kingdom Metazoa; phylum Arthropoda; class Insecta; order Coleoptera; family Tenebrionidae; genus Diaperis; species Diaperis boleti. The sequence continues at coordinate 35,805,515 of OY757248.1, read as the reverse complement.
TTGTGAAAGGACCTGAATATTGTTCTAGTTTATCAACATTTGCTTTTCTTTTAATCAGCACTGATTGTCCAATTTTATAACTTGGATACGCACGTTCTGGAAGATTTCTATCTTTGAACTGTTTTGCCTTTTTTCTGCAATTTAGCTGGTTGCATCAAACTTTTTCAATTTGCTGATCAGAAAAATATTTTAGAGTTGCAGGGATCTGAAAGATTCGTGTATGGGAACAAAACTTCTGCAGGTGTAAAACCTAATGCAGAATGTCTAGAGTGATTACAAGAGTTTAGTGCAATAAGCAGAGAGTCGTGTAAATTAGTCTGAGGATTTTCAGTCAAACAGCAACGAATCGTGTCCGTGATAGTAGCATTTAGTCTCTCAACAAGACCTGCAGAGTCCGAATGTTCCACCGAACAAACAGTAAACTTAATACGAAATCTTTCGCAAAAATCTTTCACCCACTTATTTACGAATTCAGTGCCGTTGTCGACATACAATTCACCGGGTATTTGGTAATGTTGTATGAAATTTTTTAGTTTATTTACTATGGCTTTCAGGCTTTGTTATTTAATATATAAGCTTGTGCATACCTGGTTAAATTATCTATTATTGTTAGTATAAATTTGTTATTAATTATTAGAAGATCTAGGGAAATTTTCTCAAATGGTTTGCGTGGTGATTCTATAAGATTTAATGGGTATTTGTTAGATCGCCTATCTATTTTGGACTTTTGACAAATTTCACAATCTTTAATAAATTTTGTTATATCTTCAACCATATTTTTCCAATAATATTTTTATCTGATTTTATTATAGGTTTCATGAATTCCTTTATGATAATTGTCAAACTGTGTGTGGAATGTTCTAATAATTTTGTTAATATCATTACCTGGCGGGATTTGAACAATATTGAAGCAAACAGTAAATGTAAGTTTAGGAAATAGGTAACTTAGAATTTTCAACGTGTCGAAATTTAAGGATTTATTAATGTGATAACTAGGATGCGTTAAATGGATTGATGATATATACTGGAAAATAGTCTCAATATCCTCACTCTCAAATTTTATTATAGTTACACTCTGGTTACCGTTCGTATTAAGAAATGTTTGATTTGATGTTACAGAATTTAAGTCTTCAATGTGAAAATCCTTCTTTAGAGTTTCTATATCACAAAGTGGGATATCTTCTTTCCCCGAGATAATATATAAAATGTTTTTATGTTTTGTAAAAAATAACTGATCGTTTGAAAATTTGATATTGTTCATCAAAATTTGATCATTTGTTTCGACAAATTATTTATAAGCTTTAGATAATGTTAATTGATTTATTCGACGTTCCGGTTATATATTTGATGTCAAAGTCAAACTCACTAAGCTTTATTCTCCAGCGTGACAATTTTGAATTTAAATCCTTTAGATTCATGAACCAAATTAACGGTCTCTGATCTGAGTTTATAATAAATTTAGTTCCAAATAGGTATGGCCGAAAAAAAATTGTTGCGTAGACAATCGCTAGTAATTCTTTTTCTATTGTGGAATATTTCACTTCCGAATCATTGAGTGTTCTAGATGCAAATCCTATTGGTCTGTCGTTCTGAGAGAGGACAGCACCGATCGCAAAATTAGAAGCATCACAAGTTAAAGTGAAGGTTTGCGTAAAATCTGGGTATGCTAGGATATTTTCAGAGGTTAATATCTCCTTACATTTTTCAAAGCTTGTCTGACATTTTGAATCAAAATTAAAAGTTACACCCTTTTTTAATAAAACGGTTAATGGTTTCGTGAGTTCAGCGAAATTCGGAACAAATTTCCTATAATAACCGAACAAACCCAAAAATGATTTGATTTCCTTTTGATTAGTGGGCTGGGGATATTTTAAAATGGAACTAATTTTTGTCGGATCGGGTTTAATGCCAAATTCAGTTAAAGTGTGACCCAAAAAAATGAACTTCCTTCTGGAGAAAATAGCATTTGCTTGGTTCAATTTTTAAATTCGAATTTTTCAGTCTATCAAACACTTTCGCAATTTTATTGTAATGATCTTGAATTGAGCTGCTAAAAATCAAAATATCATCCATGTAAATTAAAATTTCATTATTTATTAGACCGCTAAAAACATTGTTCATGACTCTTTGGAAAGTTGAAGGAGAATTTTTGAGCCCAAATGACATACGTAAAAATTCGAAATGGTTTGTATCAGTAACATATCTAAAATTTCGTCTATTTTAGGAATAGGGAAACGGTCCGATTTTGTAACAGAATTAAGATTCCTATAGTCAACAACAAGTCTCCATTTTGATTTAGCAGGATTAATTTGTTTTTTAGGTACAATCCAAAGAGGTGAATTCCAGGGCGAACAAGATGGTCTAATAATATTTTGCTGTAATAATTTTGAAACTTGATCTTCTACTTCATTCTTCAGCATAAAAGGATATCTATAATTCTTTTGATAAATAGGCTTGGCGTCCCCAGTAATAATTTTGTGTTTAATTTTGTTGGTAAAGCTCAACTGCTCTCCAGACAGTCAAAATACATCACAATATTGCGCACATAATTTCTCTAAATGTTGCCGCTTCTCTAAATTCAAATGATCAATTTTTAAACGTTTTTTAATTTTTTGTAAACGCTCATTTTTATTTAATGTCAAATTATGATTATTATCAGAATACGACGTTACAAGAATATTTTCAAAAGGTTCTAAATCTATACATGTATCTTTTAATTTATACGTGTTATTCAAAATAGTCGTGACAAATTTATTATCAATTACATTGACCAGGGCACTTGGAATTTTAACTTTGCCATTACAAAGGGTACGTTCTTCGCACAAGAAATTGTCGCCGTTGCAAGCGGTGTTTGTTTTGAAAACAACTACTGAGTGTGTTTTAGGTTCAAGAATTTGTACTGTTGCCGACGATTCATTATTTGTAGGACCGCGTCCAGTTTGAACTTCATGTTCGAGCGTTAATAATGGTATACTTCTAAAGTCTTTTTAGAAAAGTCAATCTGAGCATTGTAACTCTGCAAAAAATCTAAACCTAAAAGTCCGTCAAATTGGGAGTTTATGTCTAACACCTAAAATTTGTGCAATTTTCGGAGTAATTTTAATTGAATACTTTTATTTACCTTTAAGTTGTCGCTAGTAATACCAGATACAATTATGGTGATTTTGCAACTCATCGGCGTTTTTAATTAGGTGAGGTTTTAGAGTCGAAATAATTGCACCACAGTCTATAAAAAAAATTATTTTAGGATTTTTAGTTTGTATGTACAGAAGTTTTATTTCGGTTAGATTTCCAATTCTTTCAGATCTTCTAATACTTGATTCTGACTGCCCGAGGCTGTTAAACAAAAATTTTGATCGTTGGATTCATGTACTTCGCGTTCTACAAGTTCAAAATCGTTATTAGTGATAACATTTCTTTCTGACAACGTTTTAACACTACTTGTACTCGTTACTTTTGAATCGCCTCGGCTAGCATAACAATTTTGCGCGTCATGTCCCAATTTTTGGCAAAAAGTACATTTTTTAATAACAAGTTTGATTGGGGGTTTACTACCTGACCAGTTATTTTTAATAGGCTGATTATTATTATTAGGTGTTTGTGATACATTTGATGTTGGAGGCGGGAAAGCTTGCTTTAACATAAACTGTTTATTTTCATGGTCCCTAATTAAATTTGAAACATCCACCAAAGAGTTTGGTTTTTGTAACCTTACGGAAGGACCCAGAGGGTCTCTTAATCCATTTATTACAGTTAAAAGCGCAGATTTGTCTTGATATTCATGAAGCAAATCGCGTGCACCTACACTTCGAGAAGTATCATATTTTATAATTTTGTGTATTGTTAACAAACGACTTTCCACTCTTTGCAAAAATTCCAATGGTTTCTCAGAAGGTAGCTGCTTTAGATGAGTCATTTCAAAAGCCAAACTATGCAAATCTAAAGTTTCACCAAATTTTCTCAATAGTTCCTCCTTAATGCGGTTCCAAGTATTTAGTTCTAAAAAAGCAATACAATCAAGAGCTGGTCCTTCCAATTTAGCCTTGACAATAAATTGAAAAATATCCAGATCCTGCGGGTCAAATCTTGCATACACAAAATCTATTACGTCAACAAAATTATGAAGCTGTGACTTGGAACCGTTGAAATTTTGTATTAATTTAAAAGCTGACATTGACATTTGATTCAGTATCCGGCATAATGAAGTGAAGATAAAAGTTAAATTAAAGTAAAAGAAAAGCAGAATAACTAGCAATTGACAGTTGGTATGAAGACAGTCAAACGTGACTTACCCCACTCCCAGATCTGCCGCTTGTCTTTGGTAACTCCAATAGTTAGGAAGAAATTTTTCTGGTTTGCTTCCAGTTGAATTTCTTGTTTCTTGAGAACCAATGTAGCCTTCGATGATATTTCTGTGGTTGAAGTTAGTAGTCGGATCTGCAGAAACACTCGATGTCTGGTATCCTCCCAGTGAAGTGTTGTCGAATCTACCTCTTGCCTTTTTTTAGGATATTCCGGGGATTAATGCTAAACAGCAAAGACACTTGTATCTTCTCCAGGATCCTACCGACTGCGCCAGTTAAGTTATTGCGAATAATAATTTTGCTTTTAAAATTTTAAACAGACTTTATTACGAAGAATTACAGGAACACCTGTTAACGCTTTGAAAGCTTACAATGGTCTAACATAAAATCGTAAAAATCCAGTTCTCAAACTGAGCAGTGATTCATACAAAAACACACGTAACACATTATGTAAGTAAGTATAAATTTAATATATCCGGTCCGCGAGAGATGAAATATAATATCGCTCCAGTCGATTCCAGATTAGGTGTAGGCGGCTCCCATAACTCATATTATATGCGCAATTATTTTGCAAATTTAATGAGTGTAAAATAAAGGAGTTTTTACTTGATATCGAAAAGAACTTCGTGCTTTTAATATTTGAAATGTCCTTTACAAGAGGCAAAAAATTGGAAATCATATCAATTAAATATTACAAATCATTACGAGTTCTGAAAGCCACTTGTTATAATAATAACAATGTTAAAAAGTTTGTATATATCAAAGGACATGGCATCAACAAAACAAAGTGTTATTATGGACATAAATGCGATTACTAACTTATTCTTTTTTATTGGAACAATGAAACAGCTATTTCAGCTACACCGAACTTAGGGATGACATTCTAGGAAGACCGATGTGGTGAGCCGAGGTCCTATTAACTTTAGTCCGATACGTTTCATGTGTAACATTTTTGTCCCAGTCAATGAAGTAGAAACAAAAGCTAAAAAAGTATGCCTGGTCCTTTGTTTTGAGGTTTTAAAGACGGGCTAAAAAGTCTCAGTTAGTGGAGTCTCACATCAATTGAATTAAATAAATCGTAGCAGAGTTATGATAACGGAGGCAACAGTCACTAAAGAATTTTTTCACTGTGTTTAATTTATTACATCGCCAGACTTCATGTTAATAACATTATGGTTAAAGGGAGTAGATCCTATGAAATAAAACTTGTAAAAAGTTGTTGCCACCATCTTGTGGGTATACTGACGAATTTCTGTTTGCCTCTGGCAGAAAATTAATATTTTCATTCTCTTTTAATAAAAAGAATGAGTATCCTAACAGGCTCTAAATTATCTAAGTTGTTTCAAGAGGCAGTCGACTGTTAGAAACGATCTAAAATTAGTCTCCAAAGTGGATTCTTTCGACTAGCCACTTGCCCAATATGAGCGAAATATTGAGTCGGATCAGTCATCGGTTTGCCCTAACCTAAAAAAAATAATCAACATCTGATAAGAAGTGTCAGACAGGTGTGCCAATTATTCAATGGTGCCACTCCACCTGTCACAATCTGGTATATTGGCTTCTTTTGTTCGTATCTGAATTGCTGCTTTACGACCCCCCTTTTACATAAAATTTTAACAGAATCCGAAACGCACAACATCCAAGAATGCCCGAGCAGGTTCGGCGTGAATATTTCCCCTGATAAGAATCAAATGCAGCGGGGGAGGTTATCCGTCCGTACAGTGTTCTTTCTTGTATTTTATGTATCGTCGTTTCTCCTCGTTCTCGGGCAAAAGCACATGTTATGCAGATGAAAGGAAAGAATTGAAACGTCTATATCGCAAAGCAATAGAGTCGTGAAGATCATTGAGCGGAGGAATGTTAAAACCGACAGCGCTGCTATAAAAACACTCTTTCATTGATTGCTTCGAATCGTTCTGGCAATTTATCGCACCCCGTGGAACACGAGAGCAAGAGGCAGTTTACAAGAATCAGTCGATGCAGATTAATCCATGCTTGATAGGGTTTAACTGGATTACTTCATAATTTGTTCGTGGTTTCCGGGAATCGGGAGTGTGATTACAACGAGATATTGGGACGAGTTGCACAACTATCGATCGGTGTGGCATACCACGTGCGTTGCGACGTTCTTAGAAAGCTCTTGGAATGCTTTCGTCTTCCGTTTTCTACATTGTTAACACAAGGAAAAATAATGCCAAAGACATTTCTGTCTCAAATCGTAAATTTCGTTCGTTCTCTCCACACCACTTTACAACTTTGCTTCTACTGTTTACTTGTCCATATCCGTAAAGTTAGAAATGAATCAATGTTGGAGATCTAATTGATGGATCGAAGTTTAACTAGTGCCGACCCTGTCTATAACACTGGCTCCCCGCGTTCCAAACAATCGATACGTCTGTAATCTCCCCTGTATTTCGATAAAAATATATCTGGCAGATGGATCGAAAAAGTAATTCATCCAAGCTGAGCTGCAAGAATCTTATGGCATAAAGTATTATAGTAGGTTCCAAAGCTACTTGGTATGGACAACAATATTTCAACTTGGGGGAGAAGTTATTCACCACTTATATAAAATAAATTACAAAATGAAACTTGCAATCTTGAAATGACAGACAAGGCGGATATTTTCTCTTTAATAAACTTTCGTGTACCTTGATAGGAAAGCATTAAGGTATACATTAATTAATTTTTGGAACATGTCAACAGTAAATGTTACACAGTCTACTGGTCGTACAAGAGAATAAGAAAAGCAAAATAAAACCTTTGCATGGATGGCGGCTTCGTTTGTTGTTAACCAACTTTATCCATTTAATTCGTAAATTACAGTTATAACGAAATTACAAAATAGATTAAACTGGGGCACCTGGCAACTAAAGCGACAAAGAATGTTCACATGCAGCAAACAAAAAGTGGGTTTAATTTACAATGTATTTTAAATCCCGTATCAAGTTCCAATTAGTAAACTAGACAACAAAGCCCCGATAACGTCCGTAATTATTAAACACCTTTGTTTTAAACAGAACTCGTTAATTGTTGAAATTAATTTAACTTCCTATGGCTCCCTTGGTTCCCCCCGCATTGCCGGAATAAACATTATTAAAATTTAACGAAATAGTTATTCCAATTTAATTGACAATCGCCATCAGCTAATTAATCAAATAATTGCAGCCCTTTTATGTAGGTGATGCAACCATTAAACATTTATAGTCCGAGTGAAAATAAATTGCCATTTGAGTAAATTGTCCAAAAATGGTTAGATAGGTCAGCAAGATGTGCAAGAATACCATAAGACTACTATGTCACCAATGACAAATGCCTTTGTAGTTTGCCGTAATGTTGGCGTGTAAACCAATATTTATTAATTTGTTCATCTATCTATAGTTAGTAAATTCCCTTAAATTAGAAATAAAGGTATTGTGGCTACATTATCGGTAGCTGCGCCGCTGGGAAAAAGTATAAATAATTTGCGGCATTTCTACGACTCCTGTTGGGTCTTGAAAAGACACGGAGAAACGAGTTGTCGCTGAAACAATGCCTCGCTTCTTTCTTTTCCCTTTTGGGACTGAGCTCCATCAACTTCCAGACAATCAGAATACGAAATTCCACTCATTCACTTCGTGAATGACTCTTGGTTTATTTATCCTCCCTTCTGTCAATTTACCCTGTCATTACAACCGGCGAACCCATAAGAATATTTCATGCAAAACACAATTGACTTTCGGATTAGGAAAGCTGAAGCAAGAATTACTCCCGACCGTTGTTATGGAAAAACTTTTTAAAACTCGACTCCCTTTTAAATTTGAGAATCACTCGAACAATTAGAGTAAGTGGGGAGTTTTCTTGTACTTCTGTTGGCAGTTTCGAGTTACTTACCTATACGGGACAGCAGTCGGATAGCTCGGGTTCCCTTAGATCAACTCTTGAGGCAATTTATACATGATAGCTTACTTTGCTGAGCTGCCGGGAAGTTTATGAAGCAGTTTCTCGTGTCCTTGGGCTGTTTGAGTTAAGTGTACGAACATCACCGTTATTTTCCTCATTCAATTAGCTCGTTGTTATGATGTCGGCGGCTAACCACTTTTCTAACCAACGGGATGACTTATTAAAAGATAATACGGCCGAGAAATGACATCAGAATACTCAACGAAAAAATCATCTTAAAACCGCCTAGAACAATCTTATTTTCTTAAGAACTGTCAATTATAACTTTTGAGAGGAAATTAAATTCAGTAAGTTGTTCACATTGTTCGAGAGCAACGAATGAATATGAATTATGCAAGAGATGCACTTGTTGTTATTTTCAAAATACCTTGAGTTTTTAGTCAACTTCCTAAGCTGCTGGAACAGTTTGATTAAACTCCTCTAGATCACCTCTTATGACGCGCGCGCTAATCCTTGCTCTATAAAGCAGCAACCTACATAATATTTAGTACCTGCCTGAAGAGGATTAATCTTTGGCATCCGTTAACATTTGAACGCAGTAATTTAATTAGGGATTCGGGCTTACATCAATTCTAGTAATAATTCTAGAGTGCCACAACAGGTACCGCCCTGTACACGACTCCAAACCAAATTAAACGCACACAATATCGTCCCGAAAACAAGGACTGTGCTATCGGGACAATCTGTTTGTTCTCTACTATCCGATTACTCTGTCGGTAAAGCAGATATTAATACGAAACAAACATTACAAACTTTGCATATAATTCGATTAAGGATTTAATGAATTATCGGATGGGGCCGCACCCCGCCGCATCCATTTCTCAAATAACCAATGTGTCGAAAACCCAACCAGTCATAATATTAGCGATTGCGCCCGCAGCGTAAATTGAATGCCGATGCTTTGATAAAACACCAAATAATTACTATCGGATCGGGCAAAATAGACCGATCACCCTGCGCTTTGCTAACGTGACAAAAAAACAAAACAGTGCGAATTATTTTATTTGCGTTAGTATATTGTGAATGTTTGAGGTACCAAAATATGAAGATTTTACTTCAACTCCTTCGAGGTGTATGAGCCGATTCTAGTTGATTCAAAATGGATAAGAGCCACAACTGTTATTCCCATTAATTGGCAACTTACCAAATAGCACTAGTTTTAATTCTTACTTCTTTAATTTGCTGCCAACTCTCACTATTCCTTCGAAACTCTGTTACATCGTATTGGCAAATCATAAACATTATGTTGCCGAACGAGTTCGAAGCAAAACCGACCCCAAATAAGACATGTTAGATACATTTATCAGAAAAAAAAGCAATTCAATGTCAGTTAAAACGAAATATGAGAAGACGTTGGAAAAAATGAACCGGAGAAACACATCAGATTCGTCTGAAAAACGGGCAAAGAAAATTACACCAACCCAAATATTTGCCTGTCGTCGCAAAAAGAACACGATAACCAGACCGAATTGTTTATCCAAATGGCTGAGTTTGTAACCTATAAACGTACCATTTCGTTTATTTTGTATTTAGTGAGGTAATTAGCATTTTCAAATTTTAAAATTACTAAATGTTCGTGTGTAACAACCCTTGAAGTGTGTAAAAATGTTTACAAATATATTGGTATTATTTTATCGTGAAAATCAAAACGCTGAAATGAATTCAAAATGTTATTAACCACAATAAACAATGAATACACAATGTTCTGTGGACACTAAAAAGTGAAAATGTTTTTATTCAGCACAATTTCTTAGACACGTGTTTGTGGAAAAGAGATTACAAAGTACCACAATTTAATTTACAGTTTAAAGTCACGTGAAGTATGTATTTTATACATTGAATATTTTTTTTTAGTTCTTCAAAAATATCTCCCATTTTTCCTTGGAGAGGCGCAGCCACCAATAAACTCGATATTGATAGAGCCGATTATATGACACATAATAAATTGAGCCAATAGCAATTACAGATTTTAACATGTATAGATAAGCGATTACACCCTTGACGCCGTAGTTTTTCGGCTCGGTCCAACAATGCGAACTTTGTCATAGTGCAAACGAAAATAATCCGGCGTTTCGCGGAATACGTCTCATGACTCTGAAGTATAATCGATTGTTTTTTTATGCATGTTCTTGTGATATTAAAACTGATTATTTATTTCCGGGTTTCCCTTTTACACAGGTTCTTCAATTTCTCGGGTTTTTCAAGGTCCCAGGTCTCAGACACTTTCAGCTCGCAGATTAGATTTCTCAAGTTTTCATGCTTGCTGGGTTCCTCAGGTTCCTTGGTGGATGTAAAACCCTGAGGATTTGAGGAACCTTCAATATATCTGAGGAAACTAAGACCCTGATGTTTCAAAAGTTCCTAGACTCAAGTTTCTCAATATCTCAGACTTCTAAAACTTTCTCAATTTCGTCAAGCTACCCAACTTCCAAAATTGTTCCAAATCTCAGAAGAGGCTTCTCAATTCTTCACGGTCTCATATTCCTTAAATTCGCAGGTTCCCAGATTTCCTAGTGTGTCTCAAATTCTTCAAAGTTCCCCAAAATTCTGATTATCCCAGTTTTTCAAATTTCTCAGGTTCTTAGATTCCTCATGTTCTTATCAGGATTCCTAAGATCTCAGGTTTTCTAAGATTTCAGGTTCTGAACTGAAAGTTTGTGTTAATGTTGTATCAGTAACCATAAAAAAAATGAAAATAAGGAATATTGCAAAAATACATAATGATAATAATGTGAAAGGAGTAATAAATAATGTGGGATGAGAAACTGTAGAGAATACGGGACAATTCGAAATGAAGAATAATTTAGAATGATGGATGAGGTAATCAATAATGTGCAGAATCGTAGGAGACAATTGGTATGAATCGGAATCAGCAATAATAAAATCAGAAATCTGAAATCTAAATCTATAAATGTACTAGCTGACCCGGCGAACTTTGTATCGCCTCAGAATCAATAAATGTTGTGTTAACTTATTAGCTGAATTCACTTTTTTGTCAAAACATAATGCACACAACGCCATCTCCTGGCATTGCCGGAACCAGCTTACAACGCCATGTTCATTTTTGTTTCTGCCATGTATTCCGATGTTTTAATAGTTATTCGCCCCCGAAAAGAAAAAGAAAAAATGTGTGTGGAGTCCACGCGCAACAGAAGTGAAACTTTGTAGTTTACTCCTTAAGAATCGATTTTCATTTTTAAAGCCCGGACGACAAATTTTGATGGCCGTCGTTATTTGTTATTGTCGTGCCAGGGGGGCTTTGTTACTGTCGTTGCCCTGTACCAAGCTCCCCGCCCCCTGTAATTTTTCCGATGTTTTAAAATTTAATTTGCTATTCGGGGCGGAGGCAAATCCAACAAATCAAAGATCATAATAATAGGTCCAGCCCATCAAGGGGCCCACCTGGGCCCCATGTCCAATGTGAAACATAGTTTACGACTTATTCCCATACCTACCAAATAAAAAAAAAAATTCATAAAAATCAACCCAAAAAATCGGTCCAGCCCGAGGGCCCCCTCTGGGCCCCCATGTCCATGTGAAAAATAGTTTTAAACCATCCCTGGCTAAAGGGGTGAGATCTAAGAGTTGAAAGTTTGGTACAATTTGGTTCCCCTTGATAACAAAATTGACCTGTTCAAGCGTTTTCTTCTGAGTCTTTCGAAATTGGAATTGTTGGGGGGTATAAATTTTAGTTGAGTATTTTATGTAGATTTGGAAAATATCGAATTCTAGTTTTTTTTTTTTTGTAGAAAGGAATCGATAAATGTAGGTTTGGATAGAGAATTGAATAAGCTTTAAAATGATGTATCACACGACCCTCCATGCCATTTAAATTTTTTTAAGGGGGTGGCTCCCCTGGCTCAAGAGGTGAGATTTAAGACTTGGGAGTACGGTACAATTAGGTCCCCCTTGACAACAAAATTGACCTGTTCGAGCGTTTTCTTCTGAGTGTTTCGAATTTGGAATTGTTGGGGGGTACAAATTTTTGTTGGGACACCCGATATATATAGATGTGGAATGTCAAAAGACAAAATGTGGAAATAAAAGTTTAAAATTGAAACAAAAAACACTACACCAACAAGTGACTTTGATTGATCAATCAATAGAGGTCTGAGAAATTAGAAATAACGGATATAATTTGAAATGGAATTTGATAAAGAATGACGAAAAATGTTAAAATGAGTAATCCATAAAAAATGAGAATTGACAAAATGAGAAAGTAATGTAGAATAAGGACAGTGAGGAATAAGAAGAGGGGAATGAGGATAACACGAAAGGAAAAAATGACGATTCTTTCCCTATGGTCCTAAACAAAGTCAATATCTATATACAGGCTGTCCCATTTAAAACTCCCCAGTCCAGATTTCTCCGAATTGATTATTGTGATTGAAAAATCCTCGGACAGGTCGATTTTGTTTGCCAGGGGCACATCATTTCAGATGCTTTTCAAGTTCCGGCGCATCGCCCTCTTCACGAGGGGGCTGTTAGCCCCAAAATCTTAAATGGCACTATGGGTCGAGTGATGCCTCATTTGAAAGGTATTGACGGCCTCTCTATAACTACCCACTTACTTTTCAATACCTTGCAGTTTTGACCGAAAAAACAATAATTTCTAATTTTCAAGATAATGCACATTTTCTCATGCTATGTCCCACAGAAACCACAAAGACCAACATGTAATTTTGAAATTAAATTTATTGAAATTTTTGGGTCATTAGGTTGTTGATTTTGATTGCTAAATAGCGCGAAGGAGTTAAAACTGAATGTAGAGTATGCGACACGATTATTTTTCAATAAAATGATCTAATTAACGTAATAAATGTTGGATATGGCCACCATTCATTTCCATGCAAAAACACAGACGATTTTCAAAACTGTTCGTGATGCTACAAGTTCAATAAGCCTAATTTCAGCAATAACATGTTTGTCTTTGTGGTTGCTGTGGAACACAGCATCAGAAGATGTGGATTATCTTGAAAATTGAAAATTTACGTTTTTTTGCGGCCAAATCACGAAAAGATTTAAAAGTAAGTGGTTAGCTGTAAAGGGGTCTCCAATACCTTTCAAATGAGGTATCAGTCGACCCATAGTGCCATTTAAAATTTTGGGGCTAACAGCCCCCTCGCGAAGAGGGCGAAATGCCGGAACTTGAAAGGAACCTGAAAAGATGTGCCCCTCGCAAACAAAATCGACCTATTCGAGGATTTTTCAATCACAATAATCAATTCGGAGAAATCTGGACTGGGGAGTTTTAAATGGGACAGCCTGTATATAAAAGAAAGTCGTGTTAGTTACACTATTTATAACTGAAGAACGGCTGAACCGATTTGGCTGAAAATTGGTGGGGAGGTAGCTTAGAACCAGGAGCAGGACATAGGATACTTTTTATCGACATGGGGGTCCAGGGGGGGCCCTTAGGCTCGACCGATTTTTTGGGTCGACCGATTCTTATGATTTTTTTTTGTATATTTGGTAGGTATGAGAATAAGTGGTAAGCTATTTTCCACATGGACATGGGGGCCCAGGGGGGGCCCTTAGGCTGGATATATTTTTCGGGTCGACCGATTCTTATGAAATTTTTTTTGAATATTTGGTAGGTATGAGAATAGATGGTAAACTATTTTTCACATAGACATGGGGGCGCAGGGGGCCCCTTTGGGCTGGTCCGATTTTTCGGGTCGACCGATTTTTATGATTTTTTTGTATATTTGGTAGGTATGAGAATAGGTGGTAAGCAATTTTTCACATAGACATGGTGGCCCAGAGGGCCCCCTTGGGCTGGACCGATTTGTCGGGTCGACTGATTTTTGTGTTTTTTTTTTTGTATATTTGGTAGGTATGAGAATTAGTAGTAAACTATTTTTCACATAGACATGCAAGGTGCCTCCTTGGGATGGACCGATTTTTCGGGTAGACCGATTCTTATGATTTTTTTTTGTATATTTGATAGGTATGGGAACAGGTCGTAAAGTATTTTTCACATGGACATGGGGGCCCAGTGGGACCCTTGGGTTGGACCGATTTTTTGGCTCCACCGACTTAATAAGGGCTTTTATGATATTTGATTTGTTGGATTGGTCTCCGCCCCGAATAGCAGAATAACTATTATAACATGGACAGCGGGCACAGGGGGCTGCCTTAGGTTTATAACTCAAGAGCGGCTCGATCGATTTTTATGATCTTTCATTTGTTGGATTTGCCTACGCCCCGAATAGCAGAATTACTATTAAAACATCGGAAAAATTACAGGGGGCGGGGAGCTAAGTACAGGGCAACGACAATAACAAAGCCCCCCTGGTACAGGGCAGCAATAAGAAATAACGCCGTCCACCAAAATTTGTCGTACCTGGCTTTAAAAATGAAAATCTATTTTTAAGGAGTAAACTCCAAAGTTTCACTTCTGTGGCGCGTGGACTCCACACACAAATTTTTTGATGATATCTCGAGAATGGATTGACTGACTTTTTTCGAGGGCGAATAACTATTAAAACATCAGAAACATTAACAAAAAAAAAATTCTCATACATTTTGTGTAGAATCCGTATATAACGCCATCTTTGATACATGACAGAAACAAAAATAAACATGGCGTTGTATGCTGGTTCCGGTAATGCCAGTAGATGGCGTTGTGGGCATTATCCTTTTATAAAAAAAAAAGATGAATTTAATTCAGCTAATAAGTTGCCACAACATTTATTGATTCTGAGGCGGTACAAAGTTCGCCGGGTCAGCTAGTTTAATATAAAAGAGATATTGAAGGTCAAAAATTTTCAAGATGATTCAAGAATGTGGAAAACAAAATGAAAAAAAAAATGGTGATTAGAAATCCAGAAAGACAACGAATACATATTAAAAATTGGACATTAAATATCAAAACCTTTACCAAACCCTGGAAACCTTTACTTTGACTTTGAGAAACTCAAAACATCACGTTATGCAAACCGTTGAGATCTCTAAGTCGTTAAATTTCGGTTTCTGTTTTAGCTTTCGATTCTCACTGTAAGAAATATGCTCCAACAGTCATTTTCAGAATGCTAATAATTATTACTTGAAGTTTTTAGTGTTTCTTACATTATAAACGGGAAAAATTTCTTTATTTTTTGACATAAAATTCATCACCAAACTGCAACTTTCTGTCTGTCTTTGAATTGTAAGGGCATCTAACAAATCCCATGACAATCATGTGACTAACGCTTAAGTTTCTTAATTTCTTTTAAGTGCACGACAACCACCCCTTATTTAGCCTATTGAGTAACATCCACAAACACTTCTGCGAAATACAACCAGATATAAAAGAATAAGTGCTCATATTTCATTCTCATTTTATTGAAATGTCACACCCTTAGGTTAAGTTTCATATAATGGAGCTTCTTGTGCTGGATAAAAACATCTGAATAAAAAAATTCCCTCCTGTAATTAATGTCAAATTGAAAATCCAGCAACCATTTTTATCATCATTTTTTCGTCCCTTTATTTCCACTAAGCGTACTTAAATCGGCCGAAGCATTTTCGCGAGTAATTGTAAAGGCAGTCAGGTTACTTTAGATTTATTTTCATTCTTTCTCCTTTCGGAATATCTCGTTAGGCCTTTTGTTCTTACTGTTTATATCATTAGAGGGGGCTGCAATTAATTACAAAATCCTCTCTCGGTTTAATGAAGTATCCACCCCGTCGGAAATTAGACATGAAAGAAGAACGGTGTTTTGTGGATGCAGCAGGATAGCGACTGACAGAAATGCAACAGGAAGCAATTTCCCCAAAAAGGTGCGGGGTGGAAACCACCAACTTCTTACAAATTGATCTTCAAACGATTATATGAGTAATATGAGAACTGCTAGATTTTCTTCTTTAGTTACATTACACCTTTTAGTATAGTTGTTCCGATTACAATTTAAATCGGTAGTGAGGTGGAATATGTAGATTGGACGATTACGAATTCGTGCTTAGTGCAAGTCGTTAGATTAATCTCACTGATTGCTGAAATTTCATTATCGTTGATCGACGTGAGTGCACAATAAATCATCGTTGGTCAGTGATGCCTTTCCAATCTAGACAGCATTAGCCTTCTGGAAATCTCCAACGGCACAATGTAAGACAATTCTAGAACTCGCTCATTACTCACTAATTACTCGTCTCGCTCGGTTACACCTCACCCTGATAGGTATTAATAAACAGCCTCCACTTTGGTGTAGAATTCAAAACGAGATTCACCGCAAGTCTATTGTTTTGAAAAAGTCTGGAAAACAGTGGCAGAAATGCTAAATTCACCTATACGACCAGACCTAATAAGTTTCCCTCCTGCATATTCATAAACAACCTCCACTTTGGTGGAGTTTCGAACAAACTCCAACAACCCCATTGTATTCATTACACAACTTTCCACCACTGATTTTTCCTCTAGTAATTTCTGCTTATCGGTGAATGTGACAAAGTCGCTTTTAATCCTTCTAGTGGCGCTTCGGGCTCATTTCATTTCGCATATTGCGCCCTCTCGGAGTCGCTTTCCTGTTAACTGAGTACTTGAATCTCCGCAGTCTATCTAATTTATTCGAATTGTGTATGCAAGCGCACAACCTGACATTCACTTCGTGCAGAAACAGGATAAACAAATCTACCGTTATTGCATCAGGGATGAAGGCGCAACTTAAGGGTTCATGAACCGGAAGAAAATCATGTACGTTTACGCAAAATTTACGCGTTCAAATTGGCCGTTTCGAATTTTTACTCCTAAGAACAGATGTCGTAATTGGTGTGGGCTCAGTGGTACGAAAGCAAACATTGAATGCTAATACAGGCTTCGCAATCTTCATTGAAGCTATTATTGGCACAGTCTATTGCACTTCATGTCTAAACCACAGCTTTGATCGCCACTGTCAATACATCTAACTGGAATTGTGTTCTGGGTCTTGATAGTGTATGCACAGGTTTTCAATGCATTAAGCCAAGGTTTAAATTGTTACACTAATGAGAAAATATCATCATATTGTTAATAATTATTGCCTATTACGCTGCATATTGAACTGCAAACGTTAGCGTTATCGTTATAGCAAATGTTGATTTATTCAACTAATAAATAGTGAATTCCAGATTTGGTCCATCTTGACCTAGTTAATCAGCCAGGTAATGACTTTGAATAATTAACTTGATCCCAGTGATGAGTATTTAGATATTTAGACGCAATCTATTGTATCCCCTGATGTATCTAACTAAAATTATTTTTCTGAAATTTTATGACGTTGCGGATCTGTAGGAACATTAATATTTACTCTCAGAAATTTATTAGTTTACAGTACGGTTTTATTAAAATATTCTCGTGGTAATGCTCCTGGTAAAACTTCGTGCGGAGACAAAGTCAACAATAATTTTCACAATAAATAATTGTAAAAACTCTACCTGTACTACAAAACGGGTGTAATTTCATGAATTGATAAAAGTATTTCATCTCCGTCGAATTTTGATTACTTCTGAAGCGTTCATTGTGGATGACAAATTCACAGCTGTCACAAATACAATAGTACATCTTTGTTTTCCTGCTTGTCCCGAAATTAAACTTACGTCCGCCGTCGACAAGAATTATATGCGGGCTTTTTCTTTACCATGTATTTTGGTGAAAATGCAAACAATTTTATTCATGTCGTAAAATTTATCGGAGTAGAAATGTTTGGCGGCGCCAATACGATATTGTCCTTCGAGAATCGCATTCCACCAAGTTCACTCCTTAGAAATGTTAATAACTGAATTTTGTATCGGGTCTTTACCAATGATTCATAAAAAAAGGGTGAAAAAGTGAAAAGTTATGAGGGCCCTGTAGAATTCTATAGAATCAAGGAAGATTTGGTGAGTAAAAATAATGGGAATATTTCAACAGGTTTCATAATGGCATGTTTTGTCACATGATATTTAAGAAAAACTAGTTTTAATCACCTTTGACCTCATGTAAAGCGGATGATAAGAACACCTTTAACCGGTTATTTTTAATAAAAAATAATGATGTGCAGAAGAAACTAGGTTAGACTTTTTCCCAGGGTGTTGATGCGGAGGAATTCCATTATTATGTTAATAGTTTGAATCATAATGTCATAGGTCATAACTATGTGGTACTTAAAGGTTTTAATTAAGCAATTACATAATAATAATTTAGCTGGTGGTTCTGTCTATAAACAACCCATATGAGGCAGTAACCCTACTAAGACGAATGGTTTTCCCTAAAATTTTTAGTGGTGTCATCATTTTCCCCATTGATTATTTAATAAATAAAATGTAAAAAAGATAGTTTTCGCAACCTGGAGGACGTAAGAAGAGTTAATACTACAAAAAAGGAACATGATTGACTGCTAAATCGGCGGTTAGGAATGTTGCTTTACCATATAAAAGAAAGAATCAATGATAGTCAACAGGCTTATTGAGTACTTTATGAGGCAACTTATTTGGGCACTAGTCATGGAACATATTAGGTTTGGAGGAAGTTGACGAAAAAACAAAAAGACAAATTTGTAATTTTCTTCCAAGAGCGCTTGATGCAGTTTGTGATTCT
The DNA here is from genome assembly GCA_963583935.1 of Diaperis boleti. NCBI lineage: Eukaryota > Metazoa > Arthropoda > Insecta > Coleoptera > Tenebrionidae > Diaperis > Diaperis boleti. Next base: position 35,786,735 of record OY757248.1, on the reverse strand, counting down.
TTGGATTGTAAAAATGTTGATGAAGTAGTTTCTTACTTATATCTGTCGTTAGTTTACATCGAGCGCCTGTAACGAACTCATCTATATTTTTCAGCACAATGTTATAAATAATGCTAATAGTCGTCGGTGTCAGGCACTAAAAAAGGCGCAGTAACGATTTCTGGTATGAAGACATACAATAAGAAAGCTTTAGTTTGATGGGGTTTTCACACATTTTACAAAATGAAATTTGTTGGCCCGATTTTCACAGACAATAACCCACATTTTGCCAGTTTGTAATTTCAGAATCTCAGTCTTCGAATATTGGAATGTTGTAGGTTTATAAAACCTGTGCCGAAAATATGTAATTGTAATCATTCAGTCTTGAAACTTCCATATCTGCGAATTTCTGTATAATGAAATTGTAAAACTTTGTATCTTGGAATCTCGAAATCTGAAACTTTATATTCTCAAATATTGGTGTCTTGAACTGTAAATTTAAAATTTTTCAACCGTCGAATGATATTTTAATTCCAAACTTTCCGAATCCTGTAATACATAGTTGAATTTATATAGCTTATAAACCTAGTTTTGGCTTCTCAGAATCCAAATGTTTTAATATTACAATATTAAAGATTTCATATCTTGTAATCATGAACTATGTACCATCAAAATCTTAACATTTAGCATCTTCGATCTTTGATTTTTGATGTGTAACATCTATAGCTGCGATACGGTAGTAAAACCGATCGAATGCAGATCGATGAAATAAGATACCGTCCAAACCAAAAACAATTTTATATTTGACTTCGTTCGTTGAGAATAATATTACATTTATTACATGTCTTATTTCGCATTTACATAGTAACCTCTCATACCGTCCAAAATGCACGAAAGAACTTTCCCCTCCTGTTCAATTCCCGCTGACAATGTAAAATGCTAAAAATTCATAAGATGTTCAAACAGCAAGAGTACCTGTGCCTGCGTAACCTCTTTGAAATAAACCCGAGGTTTGTTTACAAAGTTTCAATAAACCAGGACCGCCACCTTTTTTGATTAAACTCGGCGATCGACTCAGGGCGTACAGGTTTTAATATTCAACAATGGAAATGGCGTGACGTCAGCATTGCATATTTGGTGCACTAATGAAAAATGTACAGCTCGTCCTGATGCGCTGAACGTTCGAAATAGAATATATATTTCGAACATAAAGTGGCGAGTTGTGTTATTTTAATTATTTAAACGTTGGCGTCGGGACGAGCGTCGCTTCTGCCCGTTCAAGCTAACTGAAAGGTGTCCTAACCCCGATAGTGGCGACATTTGATTGACACATACCCGAAACTACCATTAACTTCTATTATATAATACATGTCCGGAAACTGGCTAGATGTAAATGTCACCGTTCCATATCCGTTTGCGCATAGGAAAATTGGATTAAATTATTTATGTCGGTGCAAGTTTTCATATTAATAATCGCGACTGACGTGTTTAAGACTAGAGGAAGCGGACCAGATGGGTCATCATTTTTTGTAAACTATATATACGTAATTCAAATATTATGAGCTTAAAACTGAACGTTGCTGTTTTGTCCCACCGGCCCCTACTTGACAACTAAATCCCAACTTTGACGTTTTTATTTTTCAGAAGCGATCGCGCCGATTACAAATCTATTTATGCAACCCTGTGAAAATGCAGGCGGTAATTAATTAAATTTCCCATCCAATTTGAAGCTTCACTTAATTTCAATCGCTAGTTTAACCAATTAGGGCTTTTTAATTAAATTTAAACTAAATATGATAGCGAATATAAATCCATTGTTGATTCAAAAATCTATCGTTCGGAGACAATTCAATATTCAATTCAGCACAAAACTGTGTTAATTAATCATTACGGTGATTTTTTCGTTACAACTGACCGCTCAGCATTTATAATTCTATTGTTTAACCATTCGCGTTTATTATTCCAAATTTCAGTTTATGGAACACTCATTTTTCCGGTCAAATTCAATGCAGTTGTTCAATACTACTAATTAAATACACATTATGTACTAACATATTCTATGGGGTTTTACCGTTTTTCATATTTGATTATTATGCGCTGCAAAATATACCGATGCAATAAGAGGACTAAAATGATGATGTCGAATCATTGTTGTAATTAGAATCACACAGTTCATGGGTCTATATAAATTAATGTACTCAATATCAAATTAAAATTTTACAATATTAAACTACTATAGCCACAAATCAACATAATTATTTAACTAGTAAAATAAATATAAAATTATAAATCATTGTCATACCCAACAATATGATTTATGTCATATTATGATGAACTATTATCCGTAACTATTAGAAAATTTTCATTTCTATTATACATTTCGTTAATACTTACGTACAAGTGATGTAATTTAATGTTTCAGTACATGACTGCTTACCTGCAACAGAAGAAAATGCAACATTAATGAATGTTATAATAGAAGTCCATTTTTTTTTTTCAGAACTACCTGTAGAATGTACGATGATATAGTTTGTAGAGGATCTGTGAAATTGCTTTCCGTTCCTAGTAGTTAGTAATCATTTCATTCTTGATCAACAGTTAATAATGAAGAGACAGGACTTCATGCAAAATGCATACGGTTTATTATTTTATCTACCAACTTAACAACAGCGCCCTTCGACTTTTACAAATTGCATCAGTTGTAAATATTTTGCATTAATTAACTGTAATTCATGTAAAAAAAAAACAAAGAACGAAGTTAAACTGTTACAAAACGACAGGAATGCATTGTGCATTTTTGCATGAAAATCCGGTCTCTGACTGAGAAATGTCAGTCTCAAAAAATACATAACCTCAAATTCGTTCCAACGTTTAACATGATTATCACCATCGTAAAACGAAATCTATAAAATTCGACACCGATTCGAATTGCAATCTGTAAATAGTCCATTAGTCGATGAAACATGGGGTACATTTTTTTAGAAACCAAAAAATAGATTATAATATGAACTTGTCTAATCTTAAAATATATGAAGGCAGTTTGTGACGCATTCGAAGTTATTTTTATGATAAATATACGGTTTTAAAACTGAAGTTATCAATTTTTCATTCTTCACAAACATTGAACGGTTAAAATTAACTTAATTAAATCAAAGCATGGTATCTGCCTCAACATTTAAATTCAATAAATATGAGCGACAAATAAAAATTAAAGTTTAATTCCTCTAATGACAACCCCGACAGTTTAATTAAATCCATTATTCATTGGATGGAATTGTCACAGTTTGGAGAGCGATTTAATTATTGGATGCTAAATTTTCAGGAATGAAACGTTGACGTCAAATGTCTTATTGACATTTGTTTTAGGTATTTGACATGCTAATTCAGAATTTGTTGTTTAAAATTATTCTTCTAGTTTTAATAGCAGCCTTAAATTGTGAAGTATAATTATATCAACTTTTTAGTAATATACAAAAATATGTCCACTGGTATCACATCGTTTGGAAATTTAAACACAGGGCAGAATAAAACAATAGTTAACAGTATAAAAATAAAACCCTGCTGACTCTGCTAAAGAGTTTTGAAATTGTGAGACACTCTTAGTAATTCTGATGAATCCTAGAGGTTCCTGAAAAGTCCTGAAAAATTCTAAGAAAACTTGAGAAACCTCGAAAAATCCTTAAACGCACTGAAATTATTCTAAAGACTGCTAAATGGAAAAACATGATTTTTACATTTAAAATAATGTAAAATGTAATTCTTTTGTAAAAATGATTGACGAAGATTGAAGAGGCAAAACAGGCGGCTTACCGATTCGTAATATATATAATATATACTAAATCAAGTGATTTATTAAAGATATGTATGAATGCATGTATTATACGTATGAATGTCAAGAAATGTAATATTCAAAGAAAACTAATAAAAATCTACGAAACTATTGTGGCTTAAAAAAAAATAGAAAAGCATTATTGCTTATTTAACGTAATGAAAAATACATACGTTTTAAATTATTCATTGAAATGATCTCTGTTAATTTATGGTCGTTAGTCTAAATATTGGATCACATTCGCTCATCATACTCAAGGGAATTTAAATTTTTAGTTTCTAGTATTTTATTGTATACCTAACTATCTATAAACTACAACGGAACTATAATTCGCCTAGGCGCACGTAAATCGGTTTCAAATCAGGAAAATAAATCTCTTTCCAACCCCTGGACCGCTTTACTGAAATACGTGGGAAATTAGATACAAAATGCAAATGTTTCCTGGAGTTAATAACAAAGAGAACGATGATGTACAACGAAAGTTATCGCGAATAATATTCCATGTTAAGCGACTACTCGCTAAATTTTCTGTTAAACCTATGAATACTTTGCAACAATGTTAACTCGTCTAATTCCCGAGGAACTGTCTGTTTTGGACGGGAATAATCAACCCTAAAGGGAGTACATTGCGACTTAAGACTGACGTCTCAATTTCGGTCTTTCTCAGCATTGTTTTTCGACGTTTCCTGCTCACCTTGTTTCTGCCCTCAAGCCACCTCAAAATTCAGTAGCGTCGCAATGATGGAGCAACGGGGACGCGATTATGAGCTGTTGAAAACTCTGAAAGTATCCAACACGTCCTAATTTGCCTTTAAAGTTATAATTTTAAAATGAATGAGCGTAACCTCGTGTTAGGTACCCTGTGCTATAAAAATATTAGCATGTTAAAGTATTGTACTGCCAAAAATAACTAGTGGGTTGATTAACTATTGAATTTTTGTTGGAATTTGTTATCATCTCCTATATTTCTACGAAATTTCAAGTTATAAATGAAAAAAAAAAACTAAATTATCTATCATACAAATTATGGATTGCAATGATTAACTCGGACCTCTACCAGTACACTACCTGGAGGCCTAAGTACATAGTGAATTCTTTCCAAACAGAGTTCTTACATTTAATTAGCGGACAAACGGAACTAAATATGGCTCATTCTAACTCCGGACCTTACAAAAGAATTTTTCCATGAAACAACGAAGCACGACCCTTCCCTTTTGTCAGTAGGATTTTACTGATGAGAACTTCAATAGACCTGGCTATTTAAATCTCTTTTCAAACTCGTAGCAATATGTTAAGATGCTGTTCGTTACGCCACTGCCCTGAATCATGTTAACCCAAAAGGGGCTGTGGTTCCATACGCGAGCGGCTAACGTATATTTAAAAAAAAACAACTTGATAAAAGCCACTTCATCTCTTTTGCATCTCTGCCGGTTCGGTGCTCCCCGCACACAAAATCGACGGAGAATGTAGACTTCAAAGGGCTGCAACCTTTTCTCCTACTTAATTAATCCGAGAAGACAAGAAATACGATGCTGCGCACGTGGAGGGCAAACATTTCGATCTGCAGAAAGTTCTATTTGTGTACAATACACGATCGGTTCTCGACTCTACAATTAAGTCAGAGGAGGAAACGCAAATTTACTGCTGCGAGATAAGGATTGGGGTTACAAAACCCTTCACGCAGTGGTGAAATTAACAGTTATGGTGGCGTTAAATTAAAAAATATATTTGTTTTCATTGGAGGCACAAAATATGCACCTATTTGCGCTTACAATTCAGCCCACGCGTCGTGCTAAAATGGTGGGAAAAATACTTAAGCGTTATTACTTATATTTAACTCAACAAGAAGATCTCAATTTATAAACTTTAATCACTAGATTAGAGCATTCACATTCTAATAATAAAATAAATTTCCATTGCTAAATAAATTCCACAACTACTTGAAAAAAAAAATCATCCGTTATTTGCATGTTGTTTGTTTAAACACAATGTTATTAGTTTCCTTGTAGTCGCGTTATGTTATACGGCCATAAAAAGCAATGGCCCAACAACGTCTACCCACAAATTGTTTAACATCTTCGTAACATCACAAAGCGTACAGGGAACACAACACCTGTTTGTGAAAGCAGCATTTTTTAAACCGCGTTGTTAGCGAAAACGCGACACAAATTAGTTTAAACTTCAAACCGAATTTAAACCGAGTCCGAACAAGCAAGCGAACTGGTATTGGGTCTGGAGTGAATTATGGTGGAGGTGCCGGTTTAGAACGAGAGTTTCAATGAAGAATTCCCAAGGTACAAGGGACGTCCACAAAATTGTAACGATAATTTTAAACTCAGGTTAATTTTATTTGACGGAATTGATCGTATTCTACGTCATGTACAATAAAAGAAAAACTGTTTTATCCGCACGTACATGTGTAGTAGCAGGTGACGTCCGTGCCGCTACAAAAACTGCTCTAGATAAAACCCTCCCACATTTTTTTCATAGTGTCACTATTGGTTCGCAAGCTCAATGATGTTTGTCCACTGAAATAAAATTAATGAGGTCCTACAGGACAATGGATAGACCAGACGGCGTGTACATGATAGGAACGGCACGATGCCGAATAGAGGCGTGTAGGATGAAGGGTGGTGCCTGCTGTTTCTGACACATCATTAAAGGCCGTTTTGTGACACTTTACTGCATGCTGACCACTCGACGTTTATATCTGAATCTAGAAACGATTCGTCGGGACGTTGGAAATTAATTAAAATTCCAAACGCCAAATCTACGGAAATATATTAATCCTGAGATCGCAGCAAAGAGGACCACAGCTTCCAAGGGAACAATAGGGAGCATGGACTGTTGTTAGGTTAAACACCTTTGTGGCTCAAACAATGGGCTCGAATGGTGGCAAAGGTCAAAATGCACATGAAATGGGCGCAATTACGGCGTTCTGGAGTTGTGCAGATTTTGAAGAGCTGAGAAAAACATACGTTACATAAGGCAATAATTTGGCCTATTCTATTAACAAAACTTTCACAGCATTACGTTAATTTAGATCAGAAAATAGAAAATAAAGCGTTGAAAAATTGTGTTACAGCTTTATTAATACTTTTTAATAAATCTCCATTTATGTAATAACTATTTCTCTAACTATGTATTTTCTGCAGTAACTACTTCCTATTTTAAAGAGTGACACATGTTTAAAATATTATTCTATAGCTAACAGGAATATTTTTATATTCCGTGGAAGAACATTATTAACAATTCATATTATAGATTTTTATTAAAATTGAAATATATTTAAGTCAAACTCCACAAACTTTAATAAACGCAAAATTACAATTGGAATAATTTAAAATAAGTCATAATTTTAAATATTCTTTAAGGGCTGATGATGGGAGTAGTGTTCCCCCGAAAAATGTTCCAATTGTAATTTTGTGTTTATTAAAGTTTGTGGAGTTCGACTTAAATATATTTCAACTTTAATTTAAATTTACTCCACTCTGATTCATCGACATTCTTCTGTTTAGAGATTTTCATTACTGGATTTTTCTGACGCCAGAGATTTCCTAATGCCCTTCGATTATACTTTTTGGAATATTTACACAGCTTTGTTGGTGTTAAACAATCAGAACTATATAATTTAAAAATTTATAATAACGTTAGCAAAAATGTATTACTATACTAATTAATTAATATAATTATTTTATACTAATGGCATTTTAATACGTTATGCATTTCATTTTAGCACGGCATGATATAAAAATTTATAATAAACCATTGATAATTATTATAAATGTATTTTCTGTGTTGTAATAATGCGATATTATTTAAAACAAATTAATTATCAGATATAAATAAACCAATATATGATTGTGGAGCAATCTTTCGGAAAAATCATTTAAATCTGTAATAAAACGCCATTGAAAATTATCCTTTTTATTGTCATATCCAGCACATTTGCCAATCGATGTTGCAAATTTAACAATTTAATTAGGATTAGGATGAACGAATAACGGCTTATTTTTTAACGGAACTTTACCCCGTTACGCCCATTTTTCTAATTATTAGTAATGGCCTCTTTTTTTGTTACGTTGGTATCAACTCAAGTCTTTATAGGGACGGGACTTCCCCGGGTTACTCACAGATTTTCTTTAATAGAATTCTTTGTCCATTGTTGATTTATAAAAAAATCCCATTCTTAAAAAGTACCTTTTAGAGATTTTCATTTTATCCTAGACTGTTTTCAGTCCAAAAAATGTTTTGATCGATCATTATCTTGTCAACCCAACAAGAATTTTTGTTTTTAGTCAAAAAATTATTTCTACCTAAAATGCAGGTCACTTATAATTTACCAAGACATCACAGCGAGAAGATTCTAAAACTTCCGTGAGGATCTGAAAATTTTATAACATTACTATCTCCCTTTGCTATAAAAAAGATAATATTTCCCTATATGTATATACTGATTCCGATGTGAAAAATCGTTTCATTTCATATTTAAAAAAAAATAACACAACGATTACTTTGGAACACAAATACTCATTCCGGTGTTGCGAGGACGGAATTTATGGGCGTCAATGTGTTTTAAAACAATCGCAGTCATTCAATTTTTGTTGCGTAGCAATGGAAATAATAGCCAAATCAAAGTAGAATGGGAATGTAACAAATAGAAATTTTAATTACTTCGAATGTAAAAATTTGCTATAATGGACTTAACTTTTTTTATTCTAAACCATTTTCACATAAAGTGATAAAATAAGAAGTGAATACTGACTACACTCTCTAGGTCTTCGTCCTTTAGAAAGCAAACTAAATTAAATTTCAATCAATTTAGAACTTATATTAATGTATTGTCCAACAAATGCTCATAACTATGTCAAAGAATTTCGATGAGTTTTTGCCTTTTGTGTTCCAAGAAATTATGAATTAAACAAATAAAGTAGCGCCAAAATTTTTATAATGTGGTAGAACATTATTAATCATATACCTATTATTATGTTAATTCGATTTTAAATATGTGTTAACTGCATTTGTGGTCCAAGCTTCTGTGTTTGAATAAAATTGGTAGACAAGCCACTACATTTTATACAATTTCTTGTAACGATCAATTACCGCAATAAAAGACCCGAAAGCTGTGACGACAGATACACTTTGCAAAAGAAAATTATTCACACTTAACCTTACATTCTACGGCAGCCGTTTTTCTCTGTAAATGTCGGCAACTCAGCTGCTCAAAGCGCGAAGCTTTTAAACTGGAATTTCTCCCTATTTATTCCTCGATACTGCTATTTAGAAACTTTCTTACTTTCCATAGTCGAGCTTTTAAGAGTTTTACTCGAGAAATGATAAAATTAGCGCCGTCTCACGGCTTTGCACGTTGGATTTAATTTGGAAAAATTCTCACACGTGCAAGTTTAATCCGGTATAGCATTCATGCGTTCATTTTAATGTTATGTAACGGAAGCCATTAGCAGCACAAAACTGGTATGAAAGAGGTTAGACACAATAACTTCGCCATCTTCCTTAAGACATGTTTTAGGCGTTTTCCCAACAGCGAACTTCTTAATTGGAATTTATAGCCTTATAACGATTCAGTAGTGGTAACCTAGTTACCGAATATTATAGGTAGGTACACATTTTGACGAAGCGGTCGTGGTTAATTGGATCGGTAACCCGAGACCACATGTGCTGACCGGGACATCATCAACTTAATTACTATTATTTTAATGACACTCTATATATTCTCACGTAACAGCCTCATTGACGGGCGTGTGAAATTTTATATTGCCGTTTCACCCCGGACAAGCACCGGAAAAAACTAGCTGCAGCTCGACAGGACTGTGCGGTTTTTTAGGTAGGGGCGTATCACGGTCGGCTAATGCAGACCATAAACCACCTGCTTTAATGCGTCGTAAAACTGATGTTATAACATTAAAATGTATTAATATTGTCCCTGGAAAAGACGCCGAGCGCGACTTCATTCGGGTAATTTTACTAGAAATTACGAGTTCGTGTGCAGGTTATACATCGTGATATCATCCCGTAAAAATTCCTATAATGTTGGGAAGTGTTTTAAAAATATTAGGGTAGAACTCATCCATCATTCTACATTTTAAATTGAAAATAAGAAACAGGAACTTTCGCTAACAATCTCTGGAACGGTGCCATTTTTTTGGTGCAAAACTGCATTCATATTGTGATGCAGCATCGGTGCTCTCGCTGCATTAGAACACAGTTAATGTGCCATAGTTAAATGTTCATTATTTCACCCATATCTCATAACAATCAAAGCAAAATTGCACATGTGCTACATACTTCGCTCTATAACCCTGACAGTTATTACACGCGTTACATGAATGGCAAGTGAGTATTAGAAAGCACGTTCTGGTCGTGCCAGGACAAAGATGGAGCGAATCGACAACACTATAAACTTGCTGTTATGTCCGTTGGTTTTTAATGAGTGATGTTAAAATAATAACTAAATGAAGAGTATAATTACATGACTTATATTATCTTAGAAACATTTGAAGATACGAAAGATGTCAATGCTAGCAAAAATATGGACGAGGAACACCACAAAATTGTATTGCAGTAAAAGTTCAGAACACGAACCAGAAATACAAATAATCCTGATTTAGCGGCTTGGTACTATTAGGAACAACTGACCGATTGACTAAGAGTATTGAAATGACAACATTTTTTGACTTAAGGCGCTTCTCTCACCCCATGTTTGTAGTGTACATTTATAAAAAGCGCTATATTGTTAATTACTGATAATAGTTGTAGAAAAAGGATTGCTTTAGAACTTACGCATATTTTTTCAAAACTGTTTTACTAAATATGCAAAAATATCGAACTGAACATACGTAACTTTTGCCACCATTTTATTGACACTTACGAATTTAAAACCTACCAAGAAACATGCATATCGCCTTGCCTATAGTTTGTTCTTATTGTTTGCTACATTGTTGAAGATGAAAGCGCAAATACAACTCTGTAATAATGTTTTAAATAAAGCCCTGTTCTGTTGATTTTAACGTCAAGAAAGTAGATCCACCTATACAGCCATGCTACAAATTCGCCGTGTACAGTCCAAGTAAAATCTTAGACCTATACCTAAACAAAATTATGCGGGACGGAGAGCCCCTGTTATCTTAGAACTTCGCGGCCGTAAAAGTTAGCTTTTTGGACGCATCTGCTGTTTGTGCACACGACGTGAGGTGCACACGACGTTTTTTAGGCGAGGATCACAATAGTACAATACAGTGTATACTGTGAAGATAATTTTATCTTTTCATTAACCTTACATATTTCGTTACTTTTTTTTGTCGGATTTTATATCACTTCGCTGTGAAGGGGTTGCTGTTTGGGGCACCCTAGAGCATTTCACCAAAAAGGGAGTAGGTATTCGGCGTACCACACTCTTGAGTTTAAGCCGCTGTTTTCTTCGTACTATTTGCTTTATTCTAGCTCCAACTAATTTCTAATTAAACCGTAATTCTGTTCGACATTACGGATTGTTGCTCTTCATGTATCGTCTTTCTTCTTCTTTCTTCGCTGAGGTGGTGTTATCTAGTTCGATCTTTCGTTCTGGGAAGTATGCAACACTTTTCCCACTGCCTGCCTAAAACACCAAGGGGCTAAAGTACTGGAATCTCGACTCGGTAATACCTACACTTAAGATTTCGTTGTGTCTCGTCGGGAAATAAGGAAGAAATTCTCTTGTTTACATCTACATAACCTCACACCTGTCAGTGCTGGAAAAGCATGGTACGTCATCGTACTGTTTCGCTTGTACGCAGGTTCTTGGGGAGGCCTTCTTTCAGTCGGGGTGTCTGTCAAAAAAAGACAAATTTGTTCGATGTTGATGAAACGTGGTGGTTCGTGCAATTAAATTTGAAATATCCATAAGGGATTAGCACATCCGTTTCATCTAAGAGTGTGATTCTCGTCCCATTGAAAATCATCGCCAAACGACGAAATCATTTTTCAACCTTCGGGGATTAAAAACACCGAACAAGTCGTGCACGTGGTGCGTCCACATTTCGTGTCTCTGGAAGTCGTCCCTCATTGGAGGTAAGGGCCTTTCTGTTCGATAAATGGGGTACTTAAAAGGGGAATCTTCTTCATCAGGGTACTGGCTAGGGGTTGAATCCTAAAACCCTCACCATCTAAGTGGAACGGAAACTACCCATCGAGCGAGGGTATCGTGATATCCCTTGGAAGTGGTAGACACTTCTATCGAGGATTCGTTGGTGTCAGGGGCTAGAGAATCGTCGTCGCCTCCTTCTGCAAGTCCTCACACACCCCAGACCAGAGTTCCAGGGCCAGATAAAAAATTTTTCGTTCTCGTTTCTTATATCGTTTTTATTTTTCTTTTTTGTTTGTGGTCATCGACCAAGCAATAATTTAATAGTAATCACTTAAATTCATAATAATTTAAAGTCACAATTTGTTTGAACTCTATCTTGTAACGTAAAACTAATTAAAACGTCGAATCGTCGTTGACGTTGAAGTGGGTTACACTATACTCGCTCGAACTATAGCTATAGCTCGACGCCGTTTAAATTCAACTCGGCATATTAATTTAAAAGATTAGTTTTATGAGTAAGTTCTTATTTCTGTTAACTGTTTTTTTTTATAACTGAATTTTTGCTGATGATTTGACTGACTATTCTATTTAATTTGTTTAATTTATAATTTATAATTAATAATTTATTTTCATTTCAATTCAAGTCTGTATTAAAGTTTTACAGTTTTTCAACTAAAGTTTAATTTCGTAACCATCCTCTTCCGCGGTAAAAACTGGTGACGTCCATTTAAGTAGAAAAAAAAAATAGTAATAAAATATACCCAGCCCATCTCCATAGAGCTAGATTTGGGGCGGTACCAAACCAATTTTTGGGTTTTTCAAGGGTGCGGCAATGTTCACGCCTATTACTAGTGGGGGTGCCAACCCTCCTCCCCCCATCGGTCTATCTGAGACCACTCTGTTCATCATTTCATTCGGCATTCATCAATTCGGTATTCAACATTCATCCTGTAACAAACCCTATAACTTGTACTTGTACACGACTCGCAAATAAACATCATTTAAGTATATTATCAAATCATTGGTCCTTCGAGAATATCGCGACTCACAATACACCGCAACAGTAACAATACTCAATATACGAATTTGGACAGTGTCCGAATAAAATCCTCAAAACTAGAAATGAGCATTGAAAATGAGCTTACTTGATTCGTTGATTGGTATTTTTATAAAATTGTGCAATGTGAGGAGTCTATTCTTTTCGATTTAATTAACATAGATAATTACATCACTAATAACAGAGCAACAAAACTTCGCTGGCAAAAGAAGCAGCAGTGTGTTAAAAAAAACTTTGCATCGCGAAGCTCTATAATAAAGATGTGGGTAAACCATTTACTACGTAACTACTGTAGTAAATTGACAGGCTGTTTTTGTCAAGGAAGCAAAAAAGGCGAAATCAACACAGTTCCAGACATGATCGAGTCTGGCCTTTTTGACGACATTGAGTCGTGTGGAAAAAGACTTGTTCAAAATGTGCATAGGCTAATCTCTCGTCTGTAAATTTATAGGGGACAATTTCATATAATAAAAAGGAAGAATATTTTGTCCTGTTGCACAGGAAAATTTTGTAGTCCAGGATAATTTGCTAAAAACTACATCGCGGGACTGAAAAGAAAACGCGAGTATAATAAAACTCGCAGAGTTATTTCTACTAATTAAAAAAAGAAAAACTGCTGCTCCACCCGATGAAAATTACGGTCTGACAGAAATTCATCTAGATGAAAACGAATTTATTAGGAATACGTCAAAGCTAGCCCGAAATATTGTCTGTTCTGAATTTCGAAATAGCGCAGCTGTAATGATGTGGAGAAGAGAACATGAAGCAAAAGCACTTTGAAAAAGACTATGGGGTACTTGTGCGTTCGTGCGGACTGTTTATTGACAAGGAAAATTGTTTTCTCGGTGCCAGTCCGGATGGAATTATTGATCAAGATCATATTATGGAAATAAAATGCCCTTGGTCAATTCGAGACTTAAATCCCCAACAAGCGGTCAATGAAGAAAAAATTAATTACTTAAAAATAGACCAAAATGGGGACGTTAAACTAAAGCAAAAAGATAATTATTACTTTCAGGTTCAGGAACAATTGGCAATTACTGGTGCTAACAATTATTGTTATTTTGTTGTATGGATTGTACCTATTGGAATTGTTGTCGACAAGTACAAAAAATGTATTCCATAGCAATTTTATTTTCAATGTTCTTTTGCAGATTGAAAAAGATAATTATGTCCTTTTGGGACAACATTGTGTCAAAATTTAAAAAATATATATTTAAATGTAATTGCCCGTGAAATACTAAAAAATAGTTGAACTGTTTCTCCCATTACGATGTCACGTTCTCATTCGACTGTTTCATCAGAAGCAAAGTACGACCAGACTTATAGTAATTTTGTGGACTCCGGTCAATAATACTTTTATAATCCCGAATGTCGTCTCGGGTGGTGGTTGGTTGAATTTAGAATATTGTATTTGAATTGTGCTAGCATTTGGGTCGTTAGACAGGTAGAGGTTTATGACCCTTTGGCTGTGCTTTGGGTTTCACAACTGGCCGCTGCAAATATTTCTGAACAGAAAGCATTGTTTCACAGAATGTACTTTTTCTGTGTCTCGCGTGGATTTTTGTTTACGTCCTACTACTTATGTCACACTTCAAACTTTTTGATCACTCTCACCCAGTAGTTGCTCGTCCTTGCAAAATGCCCCTTAAGAATTTTGAAATTGGATTGAACACGAGAGTTCTAGTTTTTAAAGGAAAAAAAATCAATAAATGGTTGTCATTTCTCATGCATTTAGTCAGTCGATGAGTATTGTGGACAGGGCGGCCCACCCGCCCACCGCACTCATAAACGGTGCCAAAACCATACGCTTTTTAGTCACAAAGAAACCTTATACCAGTAATGAGAATACACCCAAATTGAGATTTACACCAAAATATATTATACTCAAATTTACATTTTTGACTGGATGGTTGACAAACTGGTTCGGAATGACAACCATTTTCCTATTGTATTCACCAAAAGAGATTTATACCAAAATATTCAACAGTTGTTCTTTGTGACAAAAAACCATATGGTTCATGGCACCACATGTGAATGCGGTGGGCGGGTGGGCCTCTGCATCCACAACTGACCGATTGACTAAGAGTATTGGAATGACAACCATTTTTTGACTTAAGAATTTTGAAATTGGATTGAACACGAGAGTGAGTTCTAGTTTTTAAAGGAAAAAAATCAATAAATGGTTGTCATTTCTCATGCATTTAGTCAGTCGATGAGTATAGTGGACAGAATTCTATCAATTAAAAATTTTCCTAATTATCCGGTTCTATTGAATACCTTGTATCTGCTTATTGTCTTCATATTGTCAGATTGATTAGCTGATAATATTTCGTGGCAGAAGAACGAGTTATTATGACATTTAGTGGACTGAAAAAAGGCTGCTTTCATGGAACCTTTATATCATTGAGAACATCTGATTTTGACTAATTTCCCTAAACTAAGACTGAAGGTTTTCTGAGAACGGTTGGTATGATGACTGGTGCATAATGATACAGACTATAATTGAAATCGCCCCTGTATATTGACCAAATACAACAATATAAACATTTTATTACATCCCCGAATGGTCCTGTTCTATACATTATTGATTTGTGCCACTATATTTGTCATGGTTATTGACTGTCACACAAGGAATTAACCACTAAACAAGTGAATAATAAAATTACAGTGAATGTCACAAATTCAACCCAGTTGGATAGCTTGATTAAACTCTTGTAAAACAACTGTACCTAACCAGTGAAGTTGGCGTGCAGTCAAAGATCGTTCTTGAGGTAGTTCATAAAGAACCTCCCGTCCCCTTAAATAAAGTAAAGTGAATAAAAGTTTCTGTTGGTTAAATGGACAAAAACGATTAAGTTTACAACTCCGAGTAAAATAATTTCCGAGTTTTCCCAAGCGAACGCAAACCGTAAGTCACTTAAAAATTAAAATTATCCAAATACCCAAGCTACCGCTGACCAATTCTCATAGCAACCAGAACATAAATATCGAATGGGTTTGAAACTTGAGCTGTAAGTCAACATCAAAGCGGTCGGCAGTAGACCATGAAAAATTCATACGTTTTCTGTCCAGTTATTGCCTTTATCGGTGTTTAGGGGTGGCAGACCGACTCCTAATCGAATTAATTGTTTAGAAAAAAGACGCAATGGGAACGGGTGGTTCTCATGGAAACGACCTACCATGCAAACAAACGAGAAAGCTTTTCATAGCGACTAATCAGTAATATTTTATAAAGCTATAACGATCGATAACCTACTAAGCCAAACGCTTCCAAATAAAGTATATACCTGTACTCCTCTATTATTTGTTTACAGATTCACATTAATAAGTTAACTATTGACAAGCTATTTCCAACTTGCCCGCCATTTGCTACGGAAAGATAAACGACCCGGGTTTGTCACGCAACCTTATCTAGGATATGTTTGAACAAACAACGGTTTTTCATTTCCACAAAATTGTTTTCAACAACACCCTATATACCTATTCCACATATGTAATAACAGGAAAGAAACACGAGTCATTCTAAATGGTTTTTAGTCCTTGAAAAAATCCTGCTATTATTACGCGCATCATTTGTTAGCCACGTCACTTATTGAAAGCTCGTAAGTGCCTTGGAACGCAACGTGAATGGTGTAAATTACTCTACAGGTGTTTTGAACCACATGGCATGGCCTACTGTAGGGGAAAGAGTGGCAGAAAGATCTTTGGTCCATGAAAATCAAAAACAGATTTTCGAGAATCTAGAAAAAAATATTAAAACCCTATTTTTTGTTTATTTGAAATCACGCGTTTACTAGGTAAAAAAAACCTGAAACATTTGTCTTATTTGAAACGCGCGGCTTTCTGTGACGTCAACATGGGACAAAATTCACCACCCAAATAACCAATGAGAATGCTTCCCCGAAATGACGTCACAAAATGCATAAGATTTGGAAGATAACAAGAATTTTTGAATGTTAGAAAATTCGACCAGTCGGAAAACATTCTTGGATTACTAAAGTTGTTGTTATCTTGCAATTGCGAACTCTGGGAATTAAGATTTCGGAATAGGAACCCCCCTTAAAACTTAAATTTGGGAATTTGAAAATCTGAAAGTCCAAGGCCTACATAGATCTGAGAACTTGGAAAAGTAAAAATCTGAAACCTGAGAACCTGAAGATTTTGCGATTCTGAGAATCTGAATTAACCAAAAAGAAAGAGAACTTAAAAATATAGGGCATGAGATCCTGAAAACAAAAAAATCCCAGCTCCTGAGCACCTGAAAACCCGGAAACATGAGAAACGAGAACTCAAAAGAAAGCCCGACAATTTGGGAATTTGTAAACAGCAGAACTAGAAAGGCAAAAAATTAATTTGACGAGCTGAAAACCTTCGAATTCATCAAGCTGAAAACCTGAAGATTTTGAGAGAATTTGCGATTCTGAGAATTAACCAAAATGAAAGAGAACTTGAAAATATAGGGCATGAGATCCTGAAAACATAAAAATCCCAGCTCCTGAGAACCTGAAAACACGGAAACATTAAAAACGAGAACTCGAAAGAAAGCCTGATAATTTACATCAGAACATGAAAAGCAGAAAATTAATTTGACCAACCGAAAACCTTCGAATTCATCAAGCTGAAAACCTGAAAGGCAGAACTTGAAAATCTGAAATTCCAAAGCCTATATGGATCTGAGAACTTGGAAAAGTAAAAATCTGAAACCTGACAACCTGAAGATTTTGAAAGAATTTGCGATTCTGAGAATCTGAATTAACTAAAAAGAAAAAGAACTTGAAAATCTAGGGCATAAGATCCCGAAAACATAAAAAATCCTGAAACATGAGAAACGAGAACTCGAAAGAATGCCTGACAATTTGGGAATTTGTGAACATCAGAACTTGGAAAAGCAGAAAATTAATTTGGCGACCCGAAAACTTTCGAATTCAACAAGCTGAAAATCTGAAAGGCAGAACTTGAAAATCTGAAATTCCAAGGAACATATGGATCTGAGAACTTGGAAAAGTAAAAATCTGAAACCTGAGAACCTGAAGATTTTGAGAGAATTTGCGATTCTGAGAATCTGAATTAACTAAAAAGAAAAAGAACTTGAAAATCTAGGGCATGAGATCCTGAAAACATAAAAATCCCAGCTCCTGAGAACCTGAAAACCCGGAAACATGAGAAATGAGAACTCGAAAGAAAGCCTGACAATTTGGGAATTTGTGAACATCAGAACTTGAAAAGCAGAAAATTAATTTGACGACCCGAAAACCTTCGAATTCAACAAGCTGAAAATCTGAAAGGCAGAACTTGAAAATCTGAAATTCCAAGGAACATATGGATCTGAGAACTTGGAAAAGTAAAAATCTGAAACCTGAGAACCTGAAGATATTGAGAGAAGTTGCGATTCTGAGAATATGAATTAACCAAAAGAAAGGAAGATTGACAATTTGAGAATCTGTAAACATCAGAACTTGAAAAGCAGAAAATTAATTTTACGACCTGAAAACGTGAAAGACAGAACTTGAAAATCTAAAATTCCAAGGCCTATATGGATCTGAGAACTTGGAAAAGTAAAAATCTGAAACCTGAGAACCTGAAGATTTTGAGAGAATTTACGATTCTGAGAATATGAATTAACCAAAAAGAAAGAGAACTTGACAATTTGGGAATTTGTAAACATCAGAACTTGAAAAGCAGAAAATTAATTTGACGACCTGCAAACCTTCGAATTCATCAAGCTGAAAACCAGAAAGGCAGAACTTGAAAATCTGAAATTCCAAAGCCTATATGGATCTGAGAACTTGGAAAAGTAAAAATCTGAAACCTGAGAACCTGAAGATTTTGAGAAAATCTGCGATTCTGAGAATATGAACTAACCAAAAAGAAAGAAAGCCTGACAATTTGGGAATTTGTAAACATCAGAACTTGAAAAGCAGAAAATTAATTTTACGACCTGAAAACCTTCGAATTCATCAAGCTGAAAACCTGAAAGACATAACTTGAAAATCTGAAATTCCAAGGCCAAATGGATTTGAGAACACGAATTAACCAAAAAGAAAGAAAGCCTGACAATTTGGAAATTTGTAAACATCAGAACTTGAAAAGCAGAAAATTAATTTGGCGACCTGAAAACCTTCGAATTCATCAAGCTGAAAACCTGAAAGGCATAACTTGAAAATCTGAAATTCCAAGGCCAAATGGATCTGAGAACTTGGAAAAGTAAAAATCTGAAACCTGAGAACCTGAAGATTTTGATAGAATTTGCGATTCTGAGAATATGAATTAACCAAAAAGAAAGATAACTTGACAATTTGGGAATTTGTAAACATCAGAACTTGAAAAGCAGAAAATTAATTTGAAGACCTAAAAACCTACGAATTCAGCAAGCTGAAAACCTGAAAGGCAGAACTTGAAAATCTGAAATTCCAAGGAATATATGGATTTGAGAACTTGGAAAAATAAAAATCTGAAACCTGAAGATTTTGAGAGATTTTGCGATTCTGGGAATCTGAATTAACCAAAAAGAAAGGGAACTTAAAAATATAGGACATCAGTACTGAAAACATAAATATGCGAGTTCCTGACAACCTGAAAACCAGGAAACGTGAGAAAATGAAATTTTTTTATTCTTTGAGTTGTAGTACAAGTAGTACAATCTTGTGCCTCCACTATTTAGGTACATTTTATAATAATTATTGTTATGATTAATAAAAAAAGTGAGAACAATAAAATTAAAGTGCATAGTTATGTTATGGTATGTTATACCATTCCCTAACAGGAAGTACCGGAAACATTTACTGAGCTTCAAGCTACCATATGTGAATAACTTAACATTGCAGTAGTTCAAAACAACCCGTTAATTTAAAAATAGGTAAATTTTTATGTGTACTTAGTACAAAGGCATACATTGGTCGGAAAGCCACTTCAGAAAAATTATGGAGCCATAAAGGACAAAAAGAGTTTACGAAATGACCGTGAACATTTCCGAAGAGGTGTAAACAGAAAATTGCTTCAAATAAAAGAACGGGAACCTTTCTGAGTTATGTGGTCCTTAGTTATTATTATCCCGACTTCCGGTTTTTGTAACCTCTACATAACTATTCCCCGCCTTCCCCTACTACAACCTCCAACAATAAAACTGTTCCTCCTGAAATCGTTTTTTAGGACCGTAAAAGTAATGTCAACTATAATAAAAAACTAATGCGTTTATAAAATTACTGCGTGACTCATCACTTTGATTAATTTACTGTCTTGCATAAATGGCTATCGTGCCTGGTGGCTCAAGGCCTGCCCATTCTTTATTATTGTCATGGTAGTCTTCAGCCGCTCAGTCCCACTAAATTTAGACGGTTTTTAATATGCACACAGTCGTACTGACATTTTAACGATCTACATGCAATTATTTCACTTTATTGGAACAAAGAATTTTGCCAACGTCGACGACTGGGGTTGCATTCACCTGGATACTTCCTTTTATAAAACGAAATAGACTTCTAATGACTCGTGTAGAATGAATGCATGGAGTGAATGTGCTACTAGCGAGCTTTAAAAATAGAGGAATCATTACTTCGTCTTTCGAATAAACAGTAATTTGCATTTTAATTTTGTATTCGAAAATTGCATCTGTAAGAGAAAAGTGTTCATCACAACTAATGTGAGTTTATTGTAAAACACATTTTTCCAGTTCATAATTTGCTGACTTAACATAATTATATATTATACAATTAATTCTAAATTAAGGATTGCTTTTAAACAATCGTTTAGGGTAGAAAGTGTTTTAAATTGTTCACCAAGTGCATATATGGAAATCACTTGTAGAAGCGTAGGATTATTATTAAATTATTTAAATTATTCTGTTTTTGTAACCTACCCTGAAAATTGTACACGGCATAAGAAACGGACAGACGTGACCAATTTTGTGGATCATAATTATGGTACTTGACGAACCATCATTCAGTGGTTGGAATACTAGACTTTTATAAAGTTACGTGTAGCTTTATCTACTTACGTACAAGGGTGGATTCTCTAGGAAACTAAATACTGACCTGAAACAAGCAAACATAAACAAATTAATTATTGCGTTCAACCAATACAATTAAAGAATTAAGTCGAAAACAAAATATTGATATAACACGTTCCAACACTGTGGTTTCCATAATAAATTTATAAAAAATAGTTTGTTGAAACACTTGAATGTTAGTGAACCTCAACGACATATGTGTATCACCTGTTGTTTTAAATTTGCTCATAACTCAGAAACAGTGAGATGGTAGCTGCTCCTTTCACCGCACTATTTTTATTCTACTCGCTTCCGGGTTACACATAAATGCACCGTGAATATGATTGTTGAAATCGTCGTCGTTAAAAGTCTGCATTTAAAATTGATTTATACAATGGCAATTTTCTCGCTGAACGACTTTACGATGATGCCTTCGTAATATAAGTTTGCCAGTTTGACAGACGTTCTGGCAAAACACAGAATCGTTAAATGTGTCTAGCGTAAATCTATGTAATCTCTGCGACTGCTATAGTGAAGCTCGTAAACGTTTCAAAGACGGAATTATACAGGATTTTGTACATCCTGTCTACAAAACGCTGTAATTATCAAATCGATATTTCATCTTGTAGAACCAACATAATAAATAATGCAAGAAACGATTAAAGTTCTACCGCCCAAACCGAATACAAGGTGTAAGGATTACTTGAAAAACGAACGGTTCTATTGAAATCCGATCGATAAAATATGTAAATTGTGACACAAGATACTCGACAGAAGGTCCGGAAGCAGAGGATCCTTGTTATATCCGGAATTCAAGAGTTTCCACTGACTGAAACCTCAAAATTGGGAAGCACGTTTACGTGGAGATAACAACACAGGCGGTAACCAAAAACTTTCGTGCATGCAAACTTTAGCCTTTGATTTATTTGTTAAATATCGTGTTTCGTCGTTTTTCTTTTCATAATTATACCATCTAACAATAGTAAATAATGGAAGAAGCAGGGGTGGAGAGAAATGATGAGCACAGTAAAATTGTGACTAAGCCTTGGTAATGCTTGTTGAGTTAGAAGCAGTAGTAGTACAGACAAAAATATAAACAGAACGGACGAAATTAGGCGGCACAGCATTCTTCCGTTAGAATTCTAGGTCGCCTACTATTTGTCACTTGCAAAACAATCCTGAAGAGTAGATAATTTAATTGCTTCTCATGCATATTAACACACGTACCTACGTGCTGACAGACATCTCGATTCTTCATGCTAAATTAAAATTTTAAAGAAAATCCTACAAATCAGACAGTCGAAGCGAATATTTTCTACACCGAACTGTTCGAGGTTCCTGAAATGTCTATTGCCAAAACATTTCTTTCTGACGGATTAGTCAATCACGGATTCAACCCCAAGATTCATAGATTTATTCCGCTTGCGCCTCGAAGAACGAAATTAATTTCAAACAGCATTCCACTGCGCAACGATAAAAAAATGCATAAAATTTTTACGGTGGAGCAACTACTCGACCTACGTGATCTATTAAATAACGTACGTGTTTTTGTGATGAATTTGCGTGAGCACGATTATCGTAAAACAACGTTTCGCATAAAAAATTGCAATTATTCCTACAAAATTAGAACAAACTAACGCTGCGATTGTTGTTGGCGCTACCGTTGTATTTCTCAGAAGAGTGACCTTGGCAGGCTTAAAAATCAAAGAAAAATCTCATTGTTGACATGTATTAAAGTTCCAGTTGCATGCAAATGTGCAGCAATCGGTCGTGTAAATACGTTAAGTGAACGCAACAATTTTCACTAAACATTTTCAACATTTTACATCGTCCATTTGAGCGACATAACTTCACGTGACACGCCAGAATTTACTGCATTTATTAAATATTTGCTAAAAATTCCCGATAGCCACCACTAATCGTAAAATTTTACGAGTTTTATAATTGCCCACTTAAACCAGTAAAGTTTAGGGGAGGATTAGTGGATGCAGGTGGGCTAATAGCCGGCGATTTAGGTCAAAACTAATTATTCCGCTATGAGCAATTAATTTATTGTTCGTAAAACCATCAATAACGAGAGCTTTCAGAACAAAAACTTGACCGTCATGGGCGTGAATGAAGCGAAGCCGATTCCGGATATTAATTTTAGCGCACTAAGTGGATGCTGGTATGATAACGCCTTTGGGTTTATCAATGCAACATTATGCGGTTGTTCTAACCGATCGATTGAACTATCCAATTTAGGTATTTAAGAGACGACGTCGTGTCGCAACCACGAAATCGGACAGAAATGCTCTTTGTTGAGCGCTGACATGAAGTCTAGTGAAAATTAGGCGTTTACATTAAAATTGTGAAGTTTAGACATGCATGTCTAAAGAGGCAATTTCACTGAGCTACTTTTTACTTTTCTTTAATTGGATCTTGGAATTGTCGAAACTAAAATTTGTATTCTCCAGGAAGCGGAACAGCTCGAGGATTATGCGATGTCTTCAGTTTTCAAATAAGCGCTAATTTTTCGTTTTATTTTCCTCCAAATATTTTTTTCCTGGGGAGGCGCATCCACCATTGATGTTATTTTCAGGTTCCCTTATCGCTCAGGTTACTCAAATTTTGAGGTTGCTCAAAGCTCCAGGTTTCTCAAATTCTGAATTTATTTCAGTTCACAAATTAGATTTCTCAAATTTTCAAGTTTGCGGCGATCCTCAAGTTCCCAGTTTTTTCAGATATTCAAGGTTTTAGGTTCTTGGAATTCTCAGGTTTCTTAAGATCACAATTTCCTCAAGTCTCGTAAGTTTCCAAGCTCTTCCTCGGGTACTTAGGTTCTCAAATATTCAAGCTTTCTTGGAATATTCAAATTCCTTACATTATCAAACCTCTTAGATTGGTCCAATTCTCGTAATAGGTTTTTCAAGTTCTGAGGTCTGTCGAGTTTCTCAAGTTCTTTGATTTCTTAAGTTCGTAACTGTCTCAAATTCTTCATTCATCTTCCACATTATCTCAGTGTTTTCCAATACCTCGGATTCACCAAGTCCGCAGGATCGTCAAGTTCTCATAATTAAAATAAATCTTTATTTGCCCTACGGGCTTTCCGATTCCTATACATATACCAGTAAACTTAACAATTATAATAATAATAAAAAACTAAATAAAATTCTCTATTTCTTCTCCCCTCCCCTTTCCTCTTCACCCTTCTCCCTCCTCTTCCATACCTCTTTCATCCATTTAATTTCCCTTCCATCTACATTCAGTATTTCCTCTCTTTCTTTCCTCTCTCTTTGTTTCATCTCACTGCACTCGTTTAACATATGCTCAATCGTCTCTCTTTCCTCATAGCACATTCTACACATTCTTCCTCCATCTTCTGCCCAATACCTATTTTCCCTCTCTTCATTTCCGCACCTAAACCTCGCCATCATCTTTCTTTCTTTCTCGCTCTCCCTCCCCAAATACTTCGGTACTTCCTCGATCATGCATCTTCCGTACTTCCCGTTCTTCCTTATTTCTTTCACTTAGTTCTACATTCATCCACATGCCTCTTTCTCTCAGTCTCTCTATTTCTTTGCTTGCATACCCATTCCTCCTGTAGTAATTCTCCCTATCATTCTCCTCTGAATTCTTCTTTTTTTCTCTCCAGCACTCCTTTAGTATCTTACATTTTTTCCTCCCATCCAACCTGTCTTCGAACTTGACCGCTCTTTTCCCCGCTTTCACTCTCAACCTATTCCTCTTGCATTCTTCTCTCACTATGTACCCTGGCGTTTCTCTCTCCACCCCTAGCACCCACCTCAGATACTTCTCTTGCACCCTCTCTATCTCCGCTTGTTCTTTCCATCCCCATACCTCTGCTCCGTACAACAACACGCTTTCAATAAGACTTTCAAACATCATCATTCTCCTCTTAAAATCGCCTCCCCACCTTCTCTCTCCTATTCCCCATACACATCCTATCACCTTGTTCGCTATTCTTGCCAGTTCTCTAATATGTGCCTTATCTGTGGCTCTTTCATTGAACACATACCCCAAGTATTTGAATTCTTTTACTTGTTCTATTACTTCTCCCTCCCACCTCCAATCACTCTCTTCGTTCTTCCTCTTTCTCTTATTGAACACCAGCATTTTTGTTTTCTCTACATTCACTTCTAGTCTTTTCTTCTTCACATATTTTCCTAAACTCTTTATCATTTCCTTCATTTCTGTTTCACTCTTTGCCACCATTACCACATCATCCGCAAACGCCAGGCTCCACACTTTTTTCTACCTACCACACACCCCCCCGCTTGTGCTCTCTCTAACATTCCGTCCATATCTGTCACATACATCGTGAACAACAAGGGGCTGAGCGGGCAAACTTGCCTCACTCCCTTTGTTGTCACAAACCATTCACTTTCCTTCTCCCCTACCTTCACTTTACTTTTTGTCTTCTCATATATCTCCTCCACCTTTCTTACCAGAAACTCATTTACCCCTTTCTCCCTCAGGCACTCAAACATCCTCTCTCTGTCCACCTTGTCAAAAACCGCCTTGAAGTCTACGAATAATGCATACACCCTCCCCCCTTTCTCCTTTAACTCACTCTTCGTCAAATGGTCCAGGATGGGTACATTATCCATAGTTCCCCTCCCCTCTCTAAATCCTGCTTGGCTGTCTGGTAATGCTCCCTTTTCCTCTATCTCTCTGCTCATCCTTTCATTCAGAATTGATGCATACAACTTGTACCCTCTGTTTAGGAGAGTTATCCCTCGGTAATTTTCTACTTTATTTTTCTCCCCTTTTTTGTAAATGGGGTAAATTACCCCCTCTCTCCACCCTACCGGGAATCCTTCTCCTCTCCACACCCCATTCATTACCTCCACCAGCCTCTCTAGCACTCTTCTCGTCCCATACATCTACGACTCATTCTGTATTCTATCCCTCCCTGGTGCCTTCCCTTTCCTCAGTTTCTTCACATGCCTCTCTACCTCTTCCATTGTAATTTCTTCTCCTTCAGGTTCTACTCGGTTTCTCTTCGTCTCTATTTCCGTTTTCTTTTTTTCCTTTTCTCCCTCCAGCAGCCTCATGAAGTACTCCTCAAACTCATTCATCGTTATCTCCTCGCTCCCATTTTCTTTTTTCTTTCTCTCTCTATTAATATAGTTCCATACCTCCTTCTCTGTTCTTATTGCTTTTATCTCTTCCTCCTCTCTCTCCTTCTTCTGCCTCTTCTTCTCCCTGCATGTCTCTCTGTATCTTCTTTTCGCTTCTAAAAAGCCACTTCTGTTCCCTTTAGTCTTTCTCCACTTTCTTAGTTCTTTTATTGCTTCCTCTTTACGTTGCTCACATTCTTTGTCCCACCATTTATTCTTTCTTTTTGTTCCTCCACCTCTTACTGTTATTTCTCTTTTTATCGCTACTTTTTCCAATATTTCTACCAATTCTTTCTCCATTTTCCCTACTTCTTGTTCTTTAAATCTTGCTTTTTCCAGTCTTCTCCTATACTCTTTCACCCCTTGCTCGTCCCATACTTTACTTATCACCTTCCGCATTTCCTCTATTTTTTCTTCTCCTCCTCTCTTCTCTCTCCTCCTTCCTATACTTATCTCCATAGGCAGATGGTCTGACTCTACTCTTTCCCCTATTCTGAATTCTTCGACTTCTTCCCATGCTTCTTCGTTTACTATTCCGTAGTCTATCACTGTCTCTCCTCTACCGCCTATGTAGGTCCATTCTCCTTCTTCGTCCCCTTGTTTGTTTCCATTCAGCACTTCCCATCCTTTTTCTTCTATCCATTCCATCAACTTCTTCCCTTCCGCGTTTTCTTTCTTGTCTTTGGATTTTCTTTTTCCCTCTCCTCTCTCTTCTTTCCAGTCCCTGTCTCCTCTTTCCCCAATTCTCCCGTTAAAATCCCCTCCCAGCAGCAGACATTCTTCCCTGTTGTCTTTTAATGTTTCTTCTATCTTGCTTATTGTTTCTTCCATCTCTTTGCTGTACACTGTCACTATTTTCCACCATTTACTGTCTATTTTAACGTTTCTCACCATGTGACCTTCCTCTTCTCCCTTCTTTTTAGTATTCTCTTTTATTCCTTTTTTTACCCCTGTTATTATTCCCCCTGCTGCTCTTCCTTTTTTCTTTCCCCTTCTCGCCCCTTGCCATTCCCACTTGAACTCCTTTGGTAACAGTTTTTCTATTTTTTCCCAGCTTTCTGACCATGTTTCTGTTAATCCAATAATATCGAACTCCTTCCTTCACATAGTCCCAAAAATCTTCTTCTTTTTTCCCTAGTCCCGCTACATTCCAAAATAGTGCCCTCACCCCTGTTTTTCTCGTTACCTTCTTTGATTTCCCCCTTCCTTCCTTAGTTTCCCTCCTCCCCTTCTTCTTCTTATTGGAAAACCTCTAGTCTCTCTCCCTTTTCATTCCATCTCCATTGCTCCCCGTCCACTATTAATTTCCTGTATCCCACTCTTACTTCTTTCCCTTCTTCCCTTTTTTCCTTCGCCATACTTCAAGTATGTCAAGTTCTCATATACGTTTTTCAATAAGATTTTTATTTTTCATCTATGTCCTAATTTTTGCCGAAAGTTCTTTTTTTGCTATTGCTAGTCTTTTGGGTTGAGTATTATTTTACCCAAAAAGTCGTCGGCGTTATCTAGTTTCATCACCTAGGGCGTTCGTGTTCCCTTTATGATCCAACACCTTCATCGAAAGTAAGAAAATTGCATTTTACAAATCACGAAAAAACTTATACCAACCCTGACCACATTATCGCCATATTAACTCTATTACAAAACATCCTGTGCGCCTCGTAAATTACACACACGACCGCTATGCGTGCACCTCATTATTAAAAAAAAAAAAAAAAATACAAAAGATAATGACTCTTGAAACGTAGAATTGAACACGCGTCCCAATCTCGTGACACAAGTCATTACGCATCAAGGCTCATAGTCATAACATTATCAATAAAGATCGCCGCTTGGTCGTTACGAAGCGTCGAGAGAAAAGACGAAAACCACTCATGTAATTATCACTTTAAGACTTGGCGAAGAAATGACAACTTTCGCTCCAATTTGAGGATATTCTGGGGCATCCTGTGACCGATAAATTGCTATCCGTAAAAAGTTTCATCCGGTTGTATAGGGGTGTTGAATTGCTTCGGAGCTTTAATCGCAACGATCAACTCGCGCCAGAGCCGGCTTATGCCGAGATGTCGCTGTAAAAGCGTCTTACATCGAGCTTAAGATCGTGGAAGGATGATGGCCTTTTAAAAAGATTCCTACATGAACGAGTTTAAGGCTAATCCTGTTGATAAATGCTGCGGCGCTTTCTGCGCTTGTTCGGATCGAGGAGTTAATTTTTAATGCGAGCTTAAGGTTGGAATTTGATTTTCCATCAATCTCAAAATAAGTTGGTCTTCATGTATTTAGAGTGAAAAAGAAGTACGCAACCTTCACACAACAAAAAATAATTTAAGGTACGAAGCATGAGTAAAGTAAAAACTTTCTGTGTCTCATCCCGTAAATATTCTAGCAAAAATAATATTAATTACCGTAATTACTAACCAACACACAAACTTATTCTCATTATACGGGAGGTGTTTGTAATTTTATACCATTTCGCGTGACTAAAAAGAGCATGGTAATAAAAGAGATGCAAACGATGATAAATCGTACTCTACCCATTTTTTAATTTAGGCAAAAAGCCACACACATACCTTAACAAAACATAAAATACATGCCGTGGAATAATTTTTGCATCTGAGAATATTTCATCCCCCACGAATTTTGTAGTCAACCCTTTCAACGTGCGATTTATTAAACTACCAAACATTTATTAAAATGCAAATGTTTGAACCTGACAAGGTGTTCTAAATACTACGCTAATTTAAACGTGGTGTTCGATAAATCAAAACGTCCTTCGAGCAGATTATACTCTTCAATAATCTGTCACAATGGTGTAGGTGTAACTTTTGACCTGTGAACTCCTAAGTGGCTAAATTAAAACTCGCGAGCTGTATACTAAGGGAACGCATTCCAGAGTTGTAAAAGAGCGGACTTGGAGCAATTAGCACGACTAAAACAAGACCGACTTAGCTTTATTGGCCGGAGAATTAGACTCATCTCCTAGTTCCAAGAACCCATCCCTCTGACATTTACGAATATATTTCATTCCTGCACGAGGATAAACTTTTAAATTCCACAGGCTTTAGGACGACTCAGAGAAATTAATTAGTTTTAATGAGGGAGACCGAAACGACGGTTGTTGTAAAATACGAATTTCTGCTTTGATCATTGGAGTGCGAAATAATATCGACACACTTTTTTGTGAAAAGAGTATTGTTGCAAATGGAAAAAGGCAACTGCAGTTATTCTGCCAACCACAAACGTAACAGTACATCATGCCTCACATAGCAAGATTGCGATATAAATCATATCTCAATTACATATAAAGGACAAATATAATAATGTGGTACCCACGGAGTCATAAAACGTCCAAGATTTGTTATTACTTCTAGGGACACAAAAAGTTCTGTGAATTTGGCTCTGAATGGTGGGCAGAAAATTATCCAAACAAGCAACTGTATTTTTAATCGGAGTTTTGAAGCCCACAGATCATAAATGTCCATTGAACGACCTAAAATCAACAAAATTACCCCTACATTTCGTATCGATTTTAATCTGCGTAAGTAAAAAAATTGAATAACGCATTTACACCAACCTCAAACCTGACCCAACATGAAAAATGAGCTAAAAACTATAAAGCTGTTTCTCATGAGCTCCAAAAAAGTAATAGTGTAATTTTTCATCTTTTTAATCTACACGCTTGTATTAGTTTAATACTTTCTGGCATTTGTTCCGCTACTCCTTCAATAAATCTAAACTATGAAGCTGCCAGAACGGTGTGAAAGTTAAGCACAAAGACGGCAAACTATGTAAAGCAGCCAATTTCATTATAATTACATGCTACCTCGCGAGTATAATGCAGCACGTCCTCTGATGAAAAAATTATAAAGACATCATCCCGCTGTCATCATATTCTGAGCCGGATGAAAGCTTTTGTACAAATTATATCGAGCTTTTCTAACTCGTATTTTGGCAATACTGCCAAAATCATTATCGAAAATGGGCTATTGTGTTAGCTATTGTGATGTTTACACTATGTAAATGGATGTTTTATCATCAAGCCAGTCTTGTCGGTGCTGCTCGTTCGACCCTCCTAAATAAAACGGCACACAGATGGGAGTATTTACGTTCCTGTAAATTCAAAAATCAACGTTACTCCTAATTAACGCTCTGCTAACTTTTCGTTTAAACCGAAATTTATTATTTACTGGCCCCACTTTCGTGCAATCATTATGAGGGAATCATAAAGTTCCATCCAATAACAAACTTTCTGTAAAACCAATAAAACTTTTGATTGGGGAGACTAGTTTTATACCGGGATCTAGGCCTGACACGAACGGCTTATGTTATCGGAACGTTGCCAGACTTATCATAACATATTTTAGCTCTTCTTAAAACCTTATTTCGGTTTTATTGAATGTTAAAAATTTATACTTTCTTCCAGTCTGGCTTTACGCGTCAATAATGATCAATGTGGAGATTTTATGTCGCACCGGAAGAAAATTTCAGGTTTTCAGGGAAATGAAAACTGGGAAATTTCATTTAATCTGCACCCCTTTATGATGTCGCCAGATTTAACCTAATCAAACCCGTATTTCAATCACGGTGTCCTACTACATATTTTACAGTGTCATAAATATTAGAGTTCCGGTAAGGGTCTACGAAATGGGTCTTTAGAGAATTTTGTCATCTTTATTAAGGTATATTCCTACGCTGTCTTGTAAATAATAAAACATGGGCCGATGCTACAATGCAACACGTAAAAACGTATCCACTAGTAAAAAAGGTTTTACGGCTGCCAGCTTTTGGAACGTTAAAGTGACTTTCTTTCCGAGTCAGCGAAACACGACCAGCCAGCCCTGACTTGCTTTCTCTTACAAATTGTTCATTAAATTTTTAATCATTTTACTCCGCTGAAAGTTTGTTTAAATGCGCGCTTTGGAACTCAAAACGTGCACTACCTTGAACAACCCTTCAACATAGTTTACAAACCGCAAAGCGTGATTAAAAAGTAAAAAAATCAGTACTCTATTATGCGCAGGTGGAGGTGTATTATTTATTATATTACAACTAACTTTTTAATTACTTGTACATTGAATTGTATGCACGGCCAGAAATATTCTAATTTGACAGTGATGTATTATTAAATTGATCAATTGATTAGAACGATCTTTGTCAAAGCGATCAAAGGCCAAGTACGGAGGTGTAGCTACTAAATAGCTACCCACAGACTTTCATGAATATCTTAATTCCTTGCTGCAGATTCAAATACCAACGACGGACGTATTCTTTCAAAAATACAGTTTTTCGCGCTTAACAATAGAAAAAATGTAAATATGTAACTTGGTTCTAATACCACTAGAAAACATCCATTTTCCTATTCAATCTTTGAATGATAAATAAATAAAATACTAAAAAAATCCCGCCCCACCAGACGTACTAATTTTACTAATTTTATAGTTGGGGTGCCCAAGAGGGGATTTTGAGATTTACTCAAGCGCGGCAGAATAAGGTATGATGGGTTAATCACATGTTGAAAAGTGTGCATTTCAATAATCTGACGATTTGAGCTTGACGTAGGGAGTAGGAGGAGGATCACAAACTTGCAAAAAAAAGTCACTTTGACATCCTCGAGCTCGGTCGATTTCAAACCAACAAATTAAGAAAATCCCTCCAAATAATCGTCAGATTATAGATCATCACGACCAAGACATTAAGCTGAACCGTCTGTATGAAAATCTGACGCGCTCGAGTATTTCAAAATGGAGATTTTTTTTGCATTTTCAAAAATCCGCGAAGAGCTTGCATCACATCCGAATCGTCATTTTTTTGAATGGGAGCTTCGTTTGGGTTCAGTTAACATCCCTTCTGAATATCTGACGTGATCGATTAAATTTTTTTTCGATTTTGAACCCTTCCGTACGGCCGCCCCCACCATGCAAATCGGCAGATTAACATACCTCCGTCATCTGAGACACGTGTATCAATATCTGACTCGCTCGAGTATTTCCATGTGAGATTTTTGAAAGCTTTTTTTAACATTTTTGAAAGCTTTTGGACGCTCCCCACAATCTTCTTCTAATTTTCAAAATCCAATAGGTCCCCACGATGCTCGAGTAAATCCCCATTTAGCATCGTGGGCTCCCCTACTATTATTACCTACGAAAGATTCAGATGTAGTAACTCCCTGCAAAAATTGACTTTCAGTAACTGCGATTGTCGGTATCTTCGACTAGCGTGAAATTAATAAAATAAATAATAAAATAAACTACAGATTGTTATTACGGGACCCGTTCTCTTCAGCAAGTGAAGGTAAAGCCATAAAAATGTAATCACGACTCGTTTGAAAACAATAATCGTGCGATCTCCGGTCAGTTTTTTGTATCAATAAAATCATTCCAATTCTAAAGGCTCTAATTGTTATTCGTGTTATCCCACCTAAATATGATTAACTGACGGAATCCGGCTAAGTGAATTTAAATATGAATAGAGTCCCGTGTAATCCCTATTACACATGTGCATAATCCAACAAGCAAACTTAAATTCTTTATGCTTAATAAAGTTTCCCTACTACACTATTTAGTACCAACTCCAATACAGTTAACAAAACTGGCGTACACGGCATATAATTAATGAAAAGCATGTAGAAGAGCAGTAACGTACGGTCATTTAACAGTGTTATCTCATTGCGAGATGCGATAGCAAAATTAATGAAACCAAGTTCAGACAGAGATCTACCTAATTTAATTAATAATATTAAATCCGCACCGTGTTCCGAGCGTGAAAAATATTTGATGAAAACACAACACTGCATCTGACTTAATTAAACCGTGTGGGCTTATCGTTTTA
Organism: Diaperis boleti; assembly: GCA_963583935.1. NCBI lineage: Eukaryota > Metazoa > Arthropoda > Insecta > Coleoptera > Tenebrionidae > Diaperis > Diaperis boleti. The sequence continues at coordinate 35,753,849 of OY757248.1, read as the reverse complement.
TTAAAATTTGTCGGAAATTTTGCGTAAAAATCCACCTGGGTGTTTCGTAATTATTTAGTTCCGCTAACTCATAAAATTCTTTCTAGCGAAATGCGGGAATTGTCGTCGGTGCGGGTAAATTTTGAAATAACTCAATCATTAGTGTTTTATAAGTGCACTTAGATTAGTATATATAAATCTTTATTTGCCCTACGGGCTTTCTGATTCCTATACATATACAAGTAAACTTAACAATTATAATAATAAAAAACTAAATAAAATTCTCTATTTCTTCTCCCCTCCCCTTTCCTCTTCTCCCTTCTCCCTCCTCTTCCATACCGCTTTCATCCATTTAATTTCCCTTCTATCTACATTCAGTATTTCCTCTCTTTCTTTCCTCTCTCTTTGTTTCATCTCACTGCACTCGTTCCACATATGCTCAATCGTCTTTCTTTCCTCATAGCACATTCTACACATTCTTCCTCCATCTTCTGCCCAATACCTATTTTCCCTCTCTTCATTTCCGCACCTAAACCTCGCCATCATCTTTCTTTCTTTCTCGCTCTCCCTCCCCAAATACTTCCTCGATCATGCATCTTCCGTACTTCCCGTTGTATCTGGATTCTCCAATTCTTTCTCTCCTCTCTTGTCTATCCGTATCCTTATCTCTTTCACTTAGTTCTACATTCATCCACACGCCTCTTTCTCTCAGTCTCTCTATTTCTTTGCTTGCATACCCATTCCTCCTGTAGTAATTCTCCCTATCATTCTCCTCTGAATTCTTTCCTCCCTTCCATCCTGTCTTCGAACTTGACCGCTCTTTTTCCCGCTTTCACTCTCAACCTATTCCTCTTGCATTCTTCTCTCACTATGTACCCTGGCGTTTCTCTCTCCACCCCTAGCACCCACCTCAGACATTTCTCTTGCACCCTCTCTATCTCCTCTTGTTCTTTCCATCCCCAGACCTCTGCTCCGTACAACAACACGCTTTCAATAAGACTTTCAAACATCATCATTCTCCTCTTAAAATCGCCTCCCCACCTTCTCTCTCCTATTCCCCATACACATCCTATCACCTTGTTCGCTTTTCTTGCCAGTTATCTAATATGTGCCTTATCTGTGGCTCTTTCATTGAACACATACCCCAAGTATTTGAATTCTTTTACTTGTTCTATTACTTCTCCCTCCCACCTCCAATCACTCTCTTCGTTCTTCCTTATTTCTCTTATTGAACACCAGCATTTTTGTTTTCTCTACATTCACTTCTAGTCTTTTCTTCTTCACATATTTTCGTAAACTCTTTATCATTTATTTCATTTCTCTTTCACTCTTTGCCACCATTACCACATCATCCGCAAACGCCAGGCTCCACACTTTTATTCTACCTACCACACACCCCCCCGCTTGTGCTCGCTCTCTAACATTCCGTCCATATCTGCCATATACATCGTGAACAACAAGAGGCTGAGCGGGCAACCTTGCCTCACTCCCTTTGTTGTCACGAACCATTCACTTTCCTTCTCCCCTACCTTTACTTTACTTTTTGTCTTCTCATATATCTCCTCCACCTTTCTTACCAGCCATTCATTTACCCCTTTCTCCCTCAGGCACTCAAACATCTTCTCTCTGTCCACCTTGTCAAACGCCGCCTTGAAGTCTACGAATAATGCATACACCCTCCCCCCTTTCTTCTTTAACTCACTCTTCGTCAAGTGGTCCAGGATGTATACATTATCCATAGTTCCCCTCCCCTCTCTAAATCCTGCTTGGCTCTCTGGTAATGCTCCCTTTTCCTCTATCTCTCTGCTCATCCTTTCATTCAGAATTGATGCATACAACTTGTACCCTGTGTTTAGGAGAGTTATCCCTCGGTAATTTTCTACTTTATTTTTCTCCCCTTTTATGTAAATGGGGTAAAGTACCCCCTCTCTCCACCCCACCGGGAATCCTTCTCCTCCCCACACCCCATTCATTACCTCCACCAGCCTCTCTAGCACTCTTCTCGTCCCATACATCCACGACTCATTCTGTATTCTATCCCTCCCTGGTGCCTTCCCTTTCCTCAGTTTCTTCACATGCCTCTCCACCTCTTCCATTGTAATTTCTTCTCCTTCAGGTTCTACTCGGTTTCTCTTCGTCTCTATTTCCGTTTTCTTTTTTTCCTTTTCTCCCTCCAGCAGCCTCATAAAGTACTCCTCCCACTCATTCATCGTTATCTCCTCGCTCCCCTTTTCTTTTTTCTTTCTCTCTCTATTAATATAGTTCCATACCGCCTTCAGTGTTCTTATTGCTTTTATTTCTTCCTCCTCTCTCTCCTTCTTCTGCATCTTCTTCTCCCTGCATGTCTCTCTGTATCTTCTTTTCGCTTCTAAAAAGCCATTTCTGTTCCCCTTAGTCTTTCTCCACTTTCTTAGTTCTTTTATTGCTTCCTTTTTAAGTTGCTCACATTTTTTGTCCCACCATTTATTCTTTCTTTTTGTTCCTCCACCTCCTACTGTTATTTCTCTTTTTGTCGCTGCTTTTTCCAATATTTCTACCAATTCTTTCTCCATTTTCCCTACTTCTTGTTCTTTAAATCTTGCTTTTTCCAGTCTTCTCTTATACTCTTCCACCCCTTGCTCGTCCCATACTTTAATTATCACCTTCCGCATTTCCTCTATTTTTTCTTCTCCTCCTCTCTTCTCTATCCTCCTTCCTATACTTATCTCCATAGGCAGTCTGACTCTACTCCTTCCCCTATTCTGAATTCTTCGACTTCTTCCCATGCTTCTTCGTTTACTATTCCGTAGTCTATCACCGTCTCTCCTCTACCGCCTATGTAGGTCCATTCTCCTTCTTCGTCCCCTTGTTTGTTTCCATTCAGCACTTCCCATCCTTTTTCTTCTATCCATTCCATCAACTTCTTCCCTTCCGCGTTTTCTTTCTTGTCTTTGGATTTTCTTTTTCCCTCTCCTCTCTTTTCTTCCCAATCCCTGTCTCCTCTTTCCCCAATTCTCCCGTTAAAATCCCCTCCCAGAAGCAGACATTCTTCCCTGTTGTCTTTTAATGTTTCTTCTCTCTTGCTTATTGTTTCTTTCATCTCTTTGCTGTACACTGTCACTATTTTCCACCATTTACTGTCTATTTTAACGTTTCTCACCATGTGACCTTCCTCTTCTCCCTTCTTTTTAGTATTCTTTTTTATTCCTTTTTTTACCCCTGTTATTATTAGCTGCTCTTCCTTTTTTCTTTCCCCTTCTCGCCCCTTGCCATTCCCACTTGAACTCCTTTGGTAACAGTTTTTCTATTTTTTCCCAGCTTTCTGACCATGTTTCTGTTAATCCAACAATATCGAACTCCTTCACATAGTCCCAAAAATCTTCTTCTTTTTTCCCTAGTCCCGCTACATTCCAAAATAGTGCCCTCACCCCTGTTTTTCTCGTTACCTTCTCTTATTTCCCCCTTCCTTCCTTAGTTTCCCTCCTACTTCCTTCTTTGTTTCTTTTTTCCCGTTTCATTGTCCTTTTTACTTTGCCGTTGTCCCCCTTTTTCCCTCCTCCCCTTCTTCTTCTTATTGGAAAACCTCTAGTCTCTCTCTCTTTTCATTCCATCTCCATTGCTCCCCGCCCACTATTAATTTCCTGTATCCCACTCTTACTTCTTTCCCTTCTTCCCTTTTTTCCTTCGCCATACTTCTTAGTTTCTTCTGTAAATCTCTTTCTTTCTTTGTGAGGTCGTTGTCTATGTATATCCCCCTTGTTTCCCTCTTCTCCCTCAATTTTCCTTTGTGCTTCATTATTCTTTCCTTCTCACCCCATCCCTCCATCTCCACCAATACTTGATCCTTGTTAATCCTGTAACAATCTTTTACTTTACTATCCTCTACATTTTCCTTCAAGAACTTCTGTACATCCTCTTTTTTTACATGACTTTTTCTTTCCCCCTCCCATCCTGTTATCACGATGTTGTTCTTCCTCTTTCTTCTCTCTTCGATTTCCATTCTCTCTTCCAGCTTTTCCACTCTCTCCTTCCCATCTCTTCTCCTTCTCTTTAAATTCTTCTCTCTGCCTCTCTATCTCTCTCTTGAGTTCCTTCTTTTCTCGTCTTATTTCATTCATCTCCTCCTTCAACTCTTGCAACATCTCCAATTTTTTTTTTCTCCATCTCTGTGTCCGTTTCCTTCTCTTTCTCTGATGTCTTCTGTGTTTTATTTACTCCAGGAGACCTCGCCGTCTTTTTACTTTTTTGAAAAAATTTATCTTCCTCCTCTTCTTGTTTTTCTGTTCTACCCTCCCCTTTTCTCTTTCTTTTCCTTTCCTCCAGGTAAGAGTCCAGGCTTCCCTGACTGAGCGAGCGGTTTCTATCGTCTTTGTTCATCCGATTCCTGTGGCGCCTCCTAGATGTCGTTATGCTCCGGCTTCGCCGATTTATTCTTTTTCCTGACTATATCTCCTCTTCCCTGCCCAATTCTTTCTTCCTACCTTTCTCTAATACCTCTTCTCGCTTTTCTCAATATCTTCTCTAATTTTTTCTTTATATTACCTTCTATTTGTCTATTTTTCGCTACTTAACCTCTCTACCACATGTTTACCTTCAGCTCGGTAATACAGGAATCACTTAGATTAGTAAGCAGTTCGGTGTAAAAGTGGACAACTTAAAGAATGGCTGAAGTGAAAACTTCTTTGGTGATCGTAACTACCCAAAGAAGTTTTCACTTCAAATATCTTCTTAAACAATAACAATTATTTTATTTTATTCTAGCCATAACAGTCCCCAATTTTTCAGTGGGATTAAGTAAAGGAAAATAGAAAAGTACGTGCTCTCTCGCGCGTGGTTTGCTTCTTGCAGGACCTTCCACAGGACGTTTATCTTAGTTAATAATTAAAAAAAATCCAGAAGGTGTCCTATTTTGTTTACGTGTCTAAAATAGGTCGTGTGAGGTCGGTGCAGTTGCGAACACCTCTCCATTAGTAGTGACGTCAACACCACCGCACCCTGAGGCGCACCCTGCGTCTCGACGCTCCCTCGCCTAAGGGCTGGTTTTCATAGAGAATTAACACGCACAAGCCATAATGCGAGGGCAATAACGACCGATGCACGTTAGGTTTAATGCATTTCGACCTGAATTCGGAGCGTTATCCAGGAAATTGTTGCTACAAAGCGCACACCATAAATATTACTTACATATTCCTTATGTATGAATGGAAAGCGGAGCGCATCTTATTGAAACGTATGGGCGAAGCAGAATGGCCGTTTCTGCGGATTACGCAGAATAGGGTCCTTGCCAGACTCAAGGACGTTCGCGAATAAAAGTTACGTGTCCAGGAGTGGACGGTCAAGATCGGAATCTAAAAGTACGTCGACCTTTTTCAGAGGGGAAATCGATCGGTAGGGACACACGTAACTTATGAAATAATTAAAGGGAAAGTGGCGTGGCGCCTTAAAATGGAACCCTTTTTATGCAGATCCTGCTTTCGAAATCCACTAGGAAGCGTTACATAATCAGTAATCGGTGAATAGACCGCTACTATGATTAAATAAGTTTATAAAATATTTATGTACTTATTTATATCTACTATAATTTGTGGTGACACTTAAATTACCAAATAAAGGAATAAATGACCACGTCTAGCTATTGCATAAAACCTAGCCGCAACTCAAATAACGGTGGTTACTTAAAAAAATCATCAAATCAAGCACTTAGATCATCGCTTGGAACTGTTGGTTGGGTTTCTGCAACAAGCACCATCTTGAACCTCTGTACTTACGGGAAACTCCAATTGTACATTTTTTCTTTAGTATCTACAAATTGGTACAAAATAACGCCGTATTTTCTCCTCACAAACATAAAATGGCATTTTGTTGCTAGGTCTTTTCAAAAAACTTAGCCCTTCAGTTCTTAGTTAGTCTTCGATTCAAAACTTCTTATTAACCTATTTATTAATTTCATTATTAGCCCTATAGTGTAAATTATAACTATTCAGCCACCAATAAAAAAAGATAATACGTTGTTCATGTAGCAGAACAAGCATCAGACAATAGGTATATGTATGCAGAAAGATTCAAAAGATATGCTATTAAGTTCTTTGTGAGATTAAATTGAGAATGTGTACGATCAATCAGAACAATACATAACATTATTATGTTGTATTCAAGGAAATGGAACCAGCAATAGCCAATGTTTATTAAAATTATTATGAGATGAGGTTTTTGATGCGAAGCAGGGAACAAACGTTTACCGTAAGCAAGAGCAAGCTAAATTATAAAATTTTAATTTAAGCGTAATTCTGCTCCAGAAGAAGATACACTTGCAATAAAAAGCACATGGTTTGTAGAGACTTAATCCACACATTGTCTATCATAATGAGAAAAATTAAATTAAATATTTCCACAAGAGAGTAGGTCGCGTTGCTTTAGTCGTAAAAACTAGATTAAAATTTAAGATTGCACTCTAGCATTATTTAATTTCTTAGAGTTGAGGAGGTGGATTTATTGTAAGAATTTCGCCATCAATTCGGTGGAACTACGTTTCAATTTTTGCCTTTATATAGTTTTTTTTTGTCAACTTTATAATTATCTATCCAATCCATGAGCATCTATTCTTATAGCTAAATTTTCTCCAATAAATTTTACAGAAAGTCGCTTTTACAAATTGTTAAAGGCATAGAGATAAGCTGATTTACTACCACTTTCCTACTACCAGAAGGAAATCCAAACCCACAATACTCAAAGTAACCCCATCCTACGGCAATAAGAATCGTGTATTATGTGCTGGTGCAATTGCGCTCCACCGGAAGCAATCCATTTTTGAAGTCGATGAAAATTCAAATCGCGTTGGCAAATACGCGTACTGTCTGATTACTATGCACGACGTAATCAGCATTCGGTTCATGAGGGCATACATTAAGTCTAGAAGCAGAAGTAGCTGGAAGCACACTTACTACGTTCCTTATTAGGCGGCGGATCTGCGCAATATTTATGTTCTTTTTTCCTGTAGAAACGAACGGAATCGACCCACTTCTAAGCGGTTTTGCTCGCAAATGCAAACTGTTTAAGTGGGCCAGAAGACGCTACTATTTCCTTTAATATGTGTTTAACAATAAACCTCTAATTGGCCGTGAAAAACACATTTTCCAAGCTCGGGAGTGTAAAACGCCATTAACAGATTAGGGAGGGTGGAAAGTTCTCTAATTGAGGAAAAACATCTAAGTTTAAAAGGTCACGTGATATGCGTGTTTTATTTTACACAGTTTTAAGAGAGTATTCCATCTAGACTCGAACGAGTTTCAAAGTACCATTAGTGAATCATAAAGATGAAGTCCCAAAAGCCACAATTTGTGAACTGAACCCCAAAAACAAGAAGAGCTTGCAGTCTTCCAGATGCATCGAACATTATATTAAGCATCTAGTAAATGTTAAGTTCTGTGGATTTAATATGAAGGCCAAATTAATATAATAAATATGTTTGTAATGGCTCCATTTCCATCAACGTCTGACATTTACAATTAGACCTCAAAGTGAATATTGAATGCTGCTTCAGATTTCCTGTCCACCTTCGTTGTTTGACCAAAGTTACAAACTATAAACGAAACTATATTTTTTTCACTTCCCAAAGAAGGCAATATCAATCAATATCAAAAGTTATAAAGAAAGTTGCAAGAAAATTAAAATATTCAATAGAGAGAAAACGTCACATATTTCAGAAACGACGCAGCCGGGAAAAATTTAAATAACACTGAAAACATTAAGTGGGGGAGAATGTTATTCGCAGAAGTTCGCGATATCGAAGTTGAATAATAAATACGAACAATAAGGAACTGAATTATATATATACGAAGAGAATGTATTGTTTTGACTTCGATAAATCAGCAACTTCGGAACCATGCGGTGTAGGAAAGTTTGGAAATAAATCCTAAGACATTAATCTTAAATTTACATTGAATCAAAGAAACAAACCCGAAAGTTTCCTCAAAAAATCAATTGATGCATACATTGTACCCTAATTGGTGGACTAGCACAATAACGCGCTGTTAAACCATACTGGCTTTCTTCTTTAGAAAGATGCCGCCTAGGCACGCGAACGCATTCCATTTCAGTCATAAAATGCACATTATTCTACCTTTATCAAGTGATTGATGCTTGGTCTCGCGTTACCCTGCGCTTTCCTTTCTCTATTTATATTTTTATCAAAACATTTCAAAGTCAAACTAACGCGATAGCCCCTTTATCATTCAAGGCGCTATAAACGATAACAACTTTTGCAATAAAAGGTCGCTTTACATAAAATATTATGTCCTCCATAAATGCGTAGTTACTAAGCAAGACGTCGAAGCTTTTATCAAACTAGCCGTAGTCTACCGACCTATAAACATCTCGTCTTCTACCACGTCACAAAAATGACATTTTGAATTTTATTAACGTGACTCCTAACATGGATATACATTTAAATTCGCTTATGCTAAGAAGTATGTTGCAGTCATATACGTCGACTTGGATGTGCTATGAAAAATGATATTTCGTGCTTTTATCTCTGCTGTTGTGTGAACTGCATTCTAAGAAGTTCGAGGCTTAAGACTGTCTTCCGTGGATGTTATGATTTAGTTGACCTTTTGCGGTTCGTTTATTACAACCCTAATCCGAGTTTACTAATCGGGAAATTTTATCATCAGCGTGTGTGCAAATCACGCCAGGAATCAAACTCAATGATTTCAGTTAACGTTCATAAATCCTCTAAAACCAGGGAGTGTCACTCATAAGTCATTACACACTAACAAGACACAGAATGGTCTTGAACATGTGTCATTCCTTCAACAACGTAATACAAAAGGCATTAAACATTGTCTTAAATACTTCCCCCCTCAACGTTCCTGATAGAGCTGTTGACATTCATTCAGCATCAACAATTTTATTCTCCCAAGCCAAGGGAAACTTCTTTGAATGTATTTAAAAAAATGGTGTGAAATCAGTAAAACGCTATTTTTAATCTACAAATTTTTTATATTCTTTGTTTTGAGTGACTAAAATTTGATTTTAGTCACTCATAGTGCAAGACCATGATTGCTTGAAAAACATCTTCTTAAAATTCTTTATTGTTCGACAAAACGTCGTATATATCACACGTGACCGAAATGTTATTGTAAGCTCGTGAGATGTGTAGCATCACTCGCAGACAATGAAGCATTGGTGTCACTTGCAATATATTACAATATACTATTATACCAAGTATAAAAAGCTTTCCAAAAAATACCAATTGTTTTATTTTCTTTCGATGAAGAGGTATCAGCCTTTTTTACAAAAGAATATGGGTTGTGACATATCATTAGTTTTTTGAGGTTGTATTGTGTTAAATAATAATTATATCGCGGTCACCCAACAGATATAGTAATAAAACTAAGAGGTGTGGCGTACCGGCGCAAAACGATGTACGCCGAAGTGAAACAAAACAATCAACAACCAAGTGGGAGTAATTATTTTTAGGAATAAAAAGAAGTGAAATTATCAATAATAGATTTAATAAAAATGTGTTACCACAAAACCTCTCGTGTGTGCATTTGGCTTTCTCCAATATGCGCTCTTTTTGAATCCACCAATCGCAATGTGCTATTTGAAAAACGCGGGCAATGCGGGCGACCGCGGGCAACGCGGGCAATGTTGGGCGACCGCGGTATAGTAATATTCGCCCGTAGGTCAACCCCAAACCGGGTACCAAAAGGAAATTAAAATTAAATCATTAAATACTATTAGAACTTATTCAGTGTTTATTTCAGCAATCCTGGCACTAGTGGCGGTTAAACTTTAATAATAATGTATTTAATTTACTTCTTGCAGACAGACAATACAAAACGTTCATGCGATAACGTTATCAAGAAATAGTATGCTATTTGCATAATTATCTGTACACAGGAAAGTCAGCCACTTAAGTAGAAATTTGCAGGATAATGTATGGGTTTTCATGTCATCATATTATTGTATTATACATTCGCTTTAAATATTTATAACACAGAAGACAAATATGAGACAGCAAATAAAGTTCATCGTGCATTAATCACAATTACAGGTTTGGAAAAACTATTTTTTTGGAGCTGTCTATCCTTAAATATTTTAATAGCAGCAGTCCTTTGTTTTGGATTCAAATTTATTACCAAAAACCTTCTCCGAAGTTATAATCTTTTAATGCCCAAAAGCATTCATTAGAATCTTTTATAAGTATATCCATCTTTCTAAACATTTAAAATTAATTTCAGCTAAAACTTTCCTTGAGGCACAAATAATCAACTGCGAAATGTTAAGGGTCAATAACTTTTTAATAAATATTTAGTATACACTAGGAGGAATTATTTATGCTATTCCTTTCAACAGTACCACGTGCCGAATATAAATTAATCACTCAAACCTTCATTGCAAATTACTTATTAATTTATTATTTATTGGGTTTTCAAGTTTCTTCTGAAAATGAGCTTAAATATCCTTTGGAAATTTGATTCAACAAGTGAACACGGTGACTTAAATCTCTAAATTACGAAGGCGCTGAACGGACATGAATGGAAAAATAACTGACAACGATTTTTTTCTACCAATTCCGACTTTTTTCTGGTAATTGTGACTTTTTTCTGGCAATTCCGACTTTTTTCTGGCAGTTCCGGATTTTTCTTTCTGGCAATTGCGACAAGGGTAGGACAATGGTGCTGTTTTGTTACCCAAACTTAAAAGAGACACTTCACGTACAGAGAAATATGACCTTTTTGGAGTGTTTCTCTAATAATAATAATAATAGAAGTTTATTTCCAACAGAGAGAATGTCTATATGTTTTTCTGTGGATCATTGAAATTGGTGCCTCGGGCTACGCGCTCGAGCACTTAAGGTCATATTTCCCTGTACGTGAAACTCGAGGCCCCAATTTCAGTGATCCATGGAAGTTGCCGTCGTTGTTTTTATAATCATGTCCGTTCAGCGCCTTCGTACAATGGTGAGCTGTTTTATTGCCGAAACTTAAAAGATGAAATACTGTCCACATTTCGAGTTTCACGTACAAGGAAATATGTTTCTTTCAGGGGTCGAGCGCGTAGCGCGAGGCATCAATTTCAGTGATCCACTAGTTGCCGTCTGTGAAAATTTGTTTTTCCGTTTATCATTCATAAAATCATAAAGTAAGAGATACTCCCCACATTTCGAGTTTCACGTAAAGGGAAATATGACCTTCTTGGAGTATGTTTCTTTAAGTGGTCGAGCGCGTAGCGCGAGGCACCAATTTCAGTTATCCACGGAAATTATTGCCTGTGAAAATTTGTTTTTCAGTGGATTATTGAAATTGGTGCTCCGCGCTACGCGATTGACCCCTTAAAGAAACATACTCCAAATATGTGGAAAAAAATGTGGACAGTATTTCATATTTTAAGTTTGGGTAGCAAAACAGTGCCATCGTCCTACCCCTGTCGCAATCGCAAAAAGGCGGAATAGCCAGAAAAAAGTCAGAATTGCCAGAAAAGAGTCGGAATTGGCAGAAAAAAGTCAGAATTGCCAGAAAAAGGTTTACAGTTATTTTTCCATTCATGTCCGTTCAGCGCCTTCGTACTAAATACACTTATATTTATTAACAAAAGATGTATTATATTATTTCTATCAGAAAAAGGTGCACCAAAAAATGTATATAAAAATAAGATAAAAGACGTGAACATTAAGTCAAAAAAAGTAATTTGGCCCTATGTATCTCGTGTCAAGTATTATATTAATTTGGGGACGAAAAATTGATAGTGCCTCCGCTCCACAAACACACTGGAAAAAGGTCACTTTCTGAGCCAGTGATACAAATTACTATTACCAATACTGTAGTTTTATTAGTACACATTTGATTTATGTTATAAAATCGAAAAACAAAATTACGATAAACTACCTTCCAGTCCTGATTCAAGTTACCACAAGAAGCTCCAACCCTCATCGTGTCCATTAGTAAAATTCCATGTCGGGTTCAAAATTTCACTCCTCTAAAAACCGCAATGAATTTTAGTAACGAATAGCCATGTTCACCACGACTATTTCAAAGCGAAAGGCTTAATTGTCCCAAATTCTTTAACAAGTATAAAATTCACGTATCTAAATTTGGAGTAACATCACGCCCTGTTAATTCCACTTACAACTCATCTAGAAAATAAAATCCGATAATCACCGTTCCGCAAAAATCTCACTCAGCGCCAGTTTTTCTTTTGAAATAACAGTAAACCGCAACCATTTCGCTCCTATTACATACAGTTCAGTTGCTACTTTGGAAAATGAAATCGCAAGAAATGACTGCTACAAGCTGCGAATTTTAATTATGAGTAAAGCGAATTCGCGTTCATTACATACAGAATTTGAAAGAAAACTGAGATGCAATCATTCAATGCAGTAGTAAATCCTCAGATTGATAAAAACTCAACCACTTAATCGTATATCTATTTAAATTGTGGGAGAGTTCAATGGAGCAACCGTTGCGCTCCCACATTTTTTTCTCTTTCGTGTGGTTTTCAAAGTCCCTTTCTTCCGCATCAGATATCGACTTAAATCGAGAACGATGATGAAAAATGGCGTGAAATGTTTTTGAAGTGTGGTGATATATAAGAATGATGATGTATTAAAGTAGGTGGCGAGGCCATTCTAAGTCATTTAACCAATTGCTTCTTGATGATCCATCCGATCGACGTCCGTTCAGGCGCCTTCCTGAGTCTGCACTCTTTGGTCCTCTTTGGTCGCCCAGACGCTATTAAACGGAAAAATATAGTCCGACATGATTTATTTTATGCGTCCTGAGGGCTGTCGGACCGATTAAGAAACTTCCCCGATAATAAATAAGAAGAGTCATTAAATGGTGATAAATTTAATTTCTGCCATAATTACGCTGGATTAATTAGAAATTCAATTAATACTTGAGTCGCCGGTTATCATCGAATTCGTTTTATTGGACATCCGACTATTTTCAATCAGATAATTATTATGTATATATAAAAACAAAAATTTTTCCTATAAGACATTTTCCGGAGGTCAACCCATTTTTGATCGTTTTGTAAATGTAAAACTTATTAAAGGAATGCAAAAAAGGCACACGATGCAAAGAGAATCGAAAAAACTTTGAGTGGAAGCTTATTGGAATGAAGAGAGGACGTTTCTCTAAATCTTTGATGAATGTACATTTTTATACTAGAATATTTATTTGGGTACTAAGGAAAATTTTCGAACCCTGGATAGTCCTATTCCGGGCATAAATAAGATATAATTTTATTTATCAACCATAATAGGAAACGTTTAAGGAATGCAAAAATATGCTATCGCAACAAGTTGTTAGAAGTACATTGACTTCACCAATGGTCATGCTTCATGATATTTTCAGCTAATTAATTCACCTTTTTGTGAACACGTTCGGTCGCATGTTTTGCAACCTGAAAATAACTATGCTTTACAAAAGCCAAGAGGTTTATCGGAAGCTTCGTTGCATATCGATCAATTATTGTGGTCTATTTCAAACCGCACTGCCGGAAAAAAGCAGGAAAAAACTAACAGACTTGTTTATGTTATACCAAACTGTCAGATTTCTGATATGTAGAGAATGCAGAAACCAAAATGCAGCTAAACCATTAAACACCCATTTTATAAACTAAAATTATAATTACGAACAAAGAGTGAAAACACGCAAATGTCAGTCCAATCAGACTTAAAAATAGCTCAGTCTTGACTATTATATCAGATGTGCATAATAATATAATAATAAAGCTTTGCTTGTAATGGATTTTATATTGTTTGTTGGCGCTATCTAAGAAATAAAAAATAAAGTTTCTTGTTCTTTATTAAGAATGTTTTGAGAAAAAGATTAGTTCTTATTACATAAAGGAATGTACTAGGAATTTTATTTTAAAACTATTATGAATTGGTAATTTGATATTTAATAAATATAATAATAAATACTATGAAGCGACATAAGGGTACAGGACTAGCATAAAAGATCTGACTTTACGCTTATTTCCTACCCAACAGGATGTTTTGCAACCAAAACCAGTTCCAACCTCCACCTATAACTACTGTTTCCGATGTAAATTAAATTAGCTACATGTTTAAATATTCATAAAAGCATATTCTGTACGTACGATATAAAAACACTAATTTTGGTGAAAATAAATGTACCGTCGATCCAACCGCAAGATTGTCACGCTTCGTAAGTCTCAAACTAGTCTTTACACATAGTACGAGGTAATTGCATGAATTTGCAACGAATTAATCCCTCAGGTTTTTCAAGTAAAACGTCCAAATTTTATTTTTAGAAGAATGTTATGGGCTGTTTGTGAAATAAACTTCGCCGCAAAACAAGCTGAACTAAACGGATAAAATAGACAAACAATATCTTCTTTTAAAGCAAAATTCTAGTCAGTTTTCAATTGCATTATCCGAGGAGTGAAACTGATATTTCAATAAACGTCAACAAGCAAACGATATTTTAAGGAATAGAAGAGAACATAAATCAATCATTTTAAATGCAGAGAGACATAAATAAAAAAGAATTAAAAACAGTTCGAGAGCAAGTCACAGAAGAAGAATTGTTGCAAAAATTTTGTTTACAATCATCACAAAACTTTACGATTTCGTTTCCCTAAATTCGCAATTCCAGAATGTGAAAGCGTCCCATTTCTTGCGACATCAAGAAATCTTAAATACGTCCCATTTCGGGCTTTGTTTCAATTTGTTCTGTAACTGCATATGGAGCATGCAGCTAAAATCTGTTTACAAAGAGACACTACGCTGAATGGGATAATGCATTTAAACAAACCACAAAATGGCACTAAACGGCACTGAAATTACTACAAGTTAAACAGCTTATACAATAAACGTTGCACGGCACTGTAAAACTAAGAAGAAACCTAAAAATTTGTGATAAACTCCCCTTCAAAAACGAGCACCAAAACTTGATAAATATTCGTTTTTAAGGGGTTGCAATTATTGGAAATGTACACTGACCTTCAAAAAATTTGGGACACATAAATATTTTCAAAAATAATGAATCTGGTTAGCTAAAAGATTTGTTTAAACGCTTTTATGTTAAGTTTAGACAATTCTCTAACGTGTTCTTGGCATTTGGTCTTGATAATTTCTTTGATGGTTTAGTTAATTCGCCTTAACAGTAAAAATATCACATTCCGATTAATGGCGGTTATAACATTTTATCAAGATTGCTGTGGATTTGTAATGTTTGGTTTCACTAGGGTACTGTAAAGTAATTAAAAAGAGTTCTATTTCTTAAAAATGCCTTTAGCTACAGCTCAAGTAGGCCAAATCGTTTCTTTAATTGAAGATGGTAGAAGTCGGCGATACGTCTCAAGACCTCTTAACATACTCCGCTCCAGAGTACTGAATGCTTGGAGTCGTTTTATAGAGACTGGAGCATTTGTCAGGCGACCAGGTTCTGGACGAAAAAGAGCGACAACTGCTAGAGATAATCGGTTTTTATCGTTAAACACATTGCGAAACCGACGTTGTATGGCACCTTATTTACAATAACATCTCAGAAATATGCGTGGAGTGATGATCAGTGAAAGCACCATTAGGAGAAGACTTCAGGAAGTTGATTTGGGGTCTTACAGACCCGCCACTGGTCCAAAGTTACTTTTACATCATAGACGAGCTCGATTGCAGTTTGCTTATGAAAATGTTAATCGGATTTTGGAACAGTGGAGTAGTGTACTTTTCACGGATGAGTTCAGGTTTTGCCTACATTCTTCCAATGGACGAGAAAGAGTATGGAGACGTAGAAATGAGCGATATTTTGACTGTACCATGTTAGAGCGTGTCTCATATGGCAGAGGTTCAGTTATGGTGTGGGCTGGGATTTCAATGAATGCTCGTAAGGAACTTATTTTTATTGGTAAGGGCCGTCTGAACGCTAACCGATACGTGAGGGAGGTTTTAGAAGAAGCAGTGGTTCCTTATGCACACTTTATAGGAAATGACTTTGAGCTAATGCAAGACAATGCTCGTCCACAAGTAGCGTAAGCAGTAGTCCAATATCTAAATGAAGGGGGTATTCTACGAATGGAATGGCCCGCTCGTAATCCAGACTTCAATCCGATTGAACATCTTTGGGACCAACTAATGTTACGAGTTCGAGGTCGTCAGAACAGTCCAGAGACTCTGCAAGACCTGAGAATAGCATTCGCAGAACAATACGCAGCGATTCCACAAGAAGATGTGTCTGACCTAATTTCTTCCATGCCACGGCGTTTAGCAGAAGTAATTGAGGCCCGAGGAGGCCATATTCATTATTAAATGTTAACCTTTTTTTCTATTTTTTTCATTTTTTGTTAATTGTTTTTTATGCTAGATTATTAAAATAATCCTTATAGTATAGTTTAAATTCATTTTTAACCATATTTATTAAATTGGAGATGATAAAGTGAACTAGAATAAAAGCAATATGTATGATCTAAGACATTATAGTGCCAGAATGTTTAGAAATTAGGATTATAAAGTTTTATCACAAATTTTTGAGGTGTCCCAAATTTTTTGAAGGTCAGTGTATTTCCCTAACAAATTACTGTTTGAAGCAACTTCCATATACAAACAGCCCAGTGAGCTCCATTGTTTGTTTCACAAACAATATAGGGAAACCCGATGTAATAACTGTGTCATATTATAAAGCTAATAACTGTGTGAATTTTGACAGAAACAATACCTCGATATGCCTTTAAGATGCAAAAGTAGCATCTTCCTCCGCAGACTAATGTAACCACACTATACTATTGGTTGATTTCATGCAATCAAAACAAAGTTATTTACACTAACATCGTCTAATGCAGGTAACAGCAAACCATGAGCGTCTACTAATATACTAATTAATTACATTAAGCAAGATTTTAATTAATTTAAATTCGTGCTGTTTGCAATTTACTGTTTTGTTTGTAAAGTCGCAATTTCTATGGCGGAATATTATTACTTAAATGCATCTAGTCACAGTAAAACGAAAATGTCCGTCCTGAAAATATTCCCTTGAACGGAATTCTAAACATAAAATAAAGTTACTACGATGTTTTGACTAATGAACACGATTTCTGACGAAATAATTTTGACTGCATCACAAAACAAACGGCAAATTAGCGAAAATAAATATTATTGTGTGTCTGCAAAACAGAACAAGACACTTTGCTAATTGTTCCGTTGGACCTGTTAATACTAACCGACAAATTGTTGCCATCAGCACAAATTACAATAGAACAGAACATTCATAAATAAATGCTCGATTTAATGACTAGAATGTCGACATGTATAAATCAAAGCAATTCTGATTCGTTAATATAGGAACATTTGACATTTAGATAATGGTATGACAACGAATTATTTCCACAAGAACGCATCAATCACGTGCTTGTTCCTAGCCAACGGGAGCATGAATTTTTGGACAGTTACGGAGATCACAAAGAAAGACCTGGATTCGAAAATGCTAACAGTTTTTTGCAAATGAAATGCATCACACTTAGATTTCCTAATGTAAAAATAATAAACTATCCCCAAAATTTGAATACAACCAACCCGAATGAAAACGTTTCCGAACAAACATCAACAACAAATATTGACGAAACATTAAGTTGCGGCTACAATTTAAATTTGAATAAACATTCAGGTACTCAAAGCCGAAACAATAATAAAAGTGCCAGAAGCCACAAAAAATAATATTTAATTTGTGGAAACGTGGAGTTTTCCACACGCAAAACATCTTCATGTAAAGCTTTATTGTAGACGACTCCACCTCCTCCAGGTTTATTTATATCCTGAAAAGCCCGTCGTGCATTGCTGCAGAGTCCGAGCTTTATACCGATACATCATAAAATATTACAAAGCTATCTTGTCCGTGCTTTGGTTAATGTTCTGTGAAGATGCAAGAGCGATGGAAAGGGAAGATACAGGATGGAAGCTGAAAATGCTGCAGTAGCGATGCTGAAATAAGATCCAGTGGCACAAAATAATTGCTAAATAACTTTTAGTCACTAGAAGTAGCTTCTTCATTCAATTTTACTTCCAATTTACCAAATTCAGCAAGCAAGGGCTTCAAGAGGATGAATATTCTCCTACATGGAAACGGTGGCCACATTAATGGACAGATATATGGAAATGTTAAATTTATTACATTTGTCGACAAACACTAAAAGTTTTTAATACTGTCCTCAGTCCCGAGAAAAAAGAAAAAGAAATAATAGGACGAGATGACACATAATAAATATTTAGTTCAGTAAAATTAAAAGATAACTTGAACTGTGATTTGTAATTTTATTTCAAGCTATGTTAAAGAATTCTCATTTGTATACGCCCGGAAGTAAGTTAGAGGTCACCTGGACAGGTGCAAAGCGGTGGTCATCAGAGTTGGTACAAACGCTGGGCCTGTCCACACGCGCCAACGCGTTCGTTTGAGTTAATTACAAGAGCTTTCAGCCTGAACGGACATCAAGCTCTGTGTGGAAACGTCGATACCACACACCTTGCAGCTGTTTTGAGGTAAATTTTGATGGCAAAGAGTGATTATGGTTACGATAATCGAGCAGTTTCAACTACCATATGATTGGAGTACTGGAGGAGATGAGTCACTACTATACCGATTGTCAAGACAGACTTTGCGATGGTAGCAGAGGGAGGGCAGGAGGTGACAAGTCTACATTGATAGTTCAAGAAATTTCATTTTCTCTGATACTAGCGCTTATATAGCTTGAAGTCTACACTACACAAATTACGAGGTGCGCCTAAAGAAGTTTCCCTTCAAGAATAACACAAATATGAATAAGTAAATGGTGTTCCTTTTTTATTGTTAAATTGCAGAACAAAACTAGATTTCAATTTAAAAACGTACATAAATAAAATAATGTTTACTTATTAATTTCCTATTAATAGCCTAGTATCTGCAGTTAAAACGTTAATCCGATATTAGCCGCGGGTGACTCACGTAACCATATCCGCATAATCAGAACTATAGGTACCTGTTATTAATATTTTCAGAATATAAAAACTACTCCTGACTAAATCCAGACTGCGAAATTCGATGTATCGTTGCAACAATTGATCTGTTTCAATGGCCAAACGAAGGATTACAATGTTAATTACAGCTGGTAACCGAAGGTAACCATGCGATTTTGATTTTATTAGAATTACGCCAGTGTTACATGAAGCACGGATAACATAGTAAATAACCCACAAAGGAAAACTGTGTTAAAACAAAATCGATACACAGCCCAATTACTCCAAAACAATTTAAGTTGTACCGGGATATGACAGTCGACGTGAATTTTAAATTTCTTTATAAAGTTGCTATCTTACAAAGTGTCACTTCGACTTTGAGGTCGATGGGAATAAAATGTCATGTCAAACTTTTCCTAATAAATATTATATAACGAAATGCTCCCTCTTCATTTACTGGAGAGGTCTTGCGTCACTAATATTATTATAATTCAGAAATACGTAGCAGACCGATTTTAAAACTATGATGCCAAGCAAAATGACTGACAGGTTAAACAGGGCCTAAAGGCTTCTACAATGAAATAACCAATCAATCGCCAGCAGTAACTGCCCGCCAATCAACCTTGTTTTTCTCGCTTGGTCTTTCATTAAAAATGGGCATCCCTCACCAATTTTGTTGTGCTATCTGGATTGAAATCTGCTTTGTAAATTTTTGTGTAACAACAAAAAATTGTAGTGCTTCGTTATCAAGCCGCTTGAATAATTTATTTAATCTGGAGTTTGAGAAAATACCAGCAAACACGAACACTGTTGCATTTGTAATTGTAAACGAAAAAAAATGGAAGATAACACATGTGAACACAAACAGGACAACCTTCTAAAAAGTTTCATTTCCACCATGTTCGGTTTTGGATGACCAATCTGCATATCAACCAAAAGAAAGACTTTCAGGTCTGACTTTTTCCTTACCTGTAACAAAGCAAAACAATAATAATTATTTACCAAAAAGTTAGTTGTACCGTTTGAGAGCATTTACTACCCATATGTACCACTGAAACGCGATGTCAGGAAGACGTATAATATGCAACACGAAAGAAATTCCACCAAACATGGTAATTTTAATTTTCAGAATAATTAATTCTTTCTTTCGCACGTATTTCATTCTTTTTATAAATAACTTCATACAGCCTTCAGCCGTTTTCTTCTGTTCTTTATATAAACGGATTGATAAACATAAACGACAATATTTATAGGTTCCATTTCGTGGTGAAATAGAAAAATTAACAAATATTTTGTAACAGCACGCGATCTCGCATGAGAAGCAAACAGTTCCGAGTCCCTAGACCCCTAACAATGCGTCACTTCCATAAAATTATTTCACCAAATTAAACCAGGCAGACAAAAATTCGAAATGTTCTCAAACTAGTATAGAATTTATTTCAAGGGAATCGTCATTACTTATTGGGCAACAAAAACTACAACCTCCCATCTTCTCAAGCAGTTTTATTACCCAGTCAACATAAAGTTCATCAACAAAACGTGCGGATAGAAGCTTTAATTTTGTCACTTTGTTCCAAGCCAAGTGATTCTCGAGCTGGATTAAATTCCAAGATGCTGTATTAAATCATTTAAAATATGATTCAGCGTGGCCCCATCCCAACTATAAAACGCTGTCATATCAAGATTTTAGAAACGCATGGGTCTTGGGTTAATAATAACCTTATAAATAATGTCTCTTTTACTTTAACAATGTCTTGGAAGAAAAGGAGCATTTCCATGGAAAATGCAACGCTAAATCATTCATATTGCTGCTCCAGTGCTCAGAAAAAATCTCCCTTTAAGAACAGTATTTTCCGGCATAGCACCCAATAGAGTCGGTATGTTTATTCAGCGTTTGGTGTAAAAGGGGATTCTTCTAAAGCCGTTTTCGTAGGCTGTCGTTGCTTCCCCACGCAATTTAAAACATTGAAGGTATTGAGAACTCTTTTCGTTACGGGACACTTTTCGCTTTCGCACCAACTTGCCGTGCTTTACAAGATAATAACTACCGGATGACACGTACTTATGGATGTGAATCCGAAACTTTCCGCCTCTTCGTCTTTATTGCGAAAATTGTTTTATAAGGAGAAAAAACCACTTTGTCGCAAACAGACGAGATGTCGCTTTGTATTATGGCCGTTGATGTTAACGGAGGTGGACAATTATCACAGAAAAAAACATGCTGCGGAAGTGGAGCCCAGTTAACTTTTTCACTCGGTTGTTCCGGTCGCGCACTATAAACATCCTGATGGATTCGACTTTATCAAGTTTGAGGAAATTACGATCGCTAAAATTACTAAATGCAGGTGGAAAATGTTTTTTTAGTCTACAAATATTATTATTAGATTTATCTCCCTAAAATCTAAAATCATGTATACAATTTTATTGGTACACAACCGCTACTGCACACATAGTGGGGAAAGTCAAGCCTGTATATGTATGCTTAGCACGCAAATTTTAACCTAACATTTGACAATAATAATTATATCAACAGAAATAGACACTAATTGCAAAATGAAGTGTTCTGCCACCATTCGCAACTATCCGGCAGTGAAAAAGTTCATCCCCTTAAATCTCACAATCATTAGTTTCCATTACATTCCACAACTCATTACGGAATCCTTTAATTAAAGCAGCTCGTATAGCATTTGCCTTGAATTTGTGGTTCTCACTCCACCGTTGACGAACTACGAAACCTTCTGCATATGCTACTTGAGTTACGTGAATACGACACTCGCGCTCAGCCCCCTCAACGTCACCCCAATCAAACTTCTCATACAAAGTCCTAACAGCAAGAAGCCGGAATAATTTGTCTTGGAAGCTCCATAGAAAAGCTCCAACTGAGACACGCATGTGAAAAATGTCCTGCGTTGATACAGTGTGTTTCCGGAAGGACCACAACTCCTATTAAGCGCTTTCGGCAGTGTAAGCAGTATTAATGAAAGCTGGAGTAGCAATAGAATACCTATAGGCTGATGCAACGGGATATCTAACAAATCAATTTTTTCCTACGATCGTGCAAAACATTTTTCGTACCACGTTAGACATAAAAAGTGTTAAATAAGAAACCGTCTTTATTACACTTTGTAGCAACCGTTGTAAATTTTCAATGCAGCTTAAGTAACATTAATGTAATTTAATAATATAATGT
This sequence comes from Diaperis boleti, assembly GCA_963583935.1. Taxonomy (NCBI): domain Eukaryota; kingdom Metazoa; phylum Arthropoda; class Insecta; order Coleoptera; family Tenebrionidae; genus Diaperis; species Diaperis boleti. The sequence goes on along the minus strand of OY757248.1, from coordinate 35,731,746 downwards.
ATAATCTTCATGAAAGGTTTTGGAAGATCGTAGAAAAAATGTTGGATGCAACACGTGTAAAAAGTAATATGGTACATGAAATAGAAGTTTGATGATCGATGCACACAAGCAATGATATGTCCTTTCGAGAGAGTTATGAACACTATTTTTTGGACGATGGTCAACACTACTAAGGGCCGGTTGTACAATGTCGAGTTAAACTGAAGGTTACAGGTTTACTTCCAGATTTGTCAAAAGACCGGTTGTACAAACACAGTTTATCTCGAAACTAGAGGATAAAGTCGTAGTAAATGTTACCGATGGAATTCCAGTGGTTGGAGGATGTTTTCAAAATATTTGAAGATATTTTAAATATTTTTATTTTGTGGTCAGATTTTTTTTTTTTGTAGCTTTCATTAAATTTAAATATTTGTCTTTTAAATTCTTTGTACTTCTACGCGTGGTCCCGCTCATTAAATTGAATTCAATAGCAATTTGTTCCCACGCAGCATTTTTCTTCTTCCAGGTGACAGCATCTGTTTTCTTACAATCTACAACTTCTTTAAATTTTTTAACGAAGTTCTGCAAAAAGTTTAAACATAACATTCAGATAAAATATCATTTCAGATGTGTGACTCAACATTAACAGACAAGGTTCAAATATAAAATAACCTTCGGAAATCTTGGAATTTCCAACAACCAGGTAGGTAGGTAATAAACAACCCTAATATTTATGACCTAAGAAATTATTCCAATTCTGTGAGCGAACTACCACGGTTACAATCGCCAAATAATAGTGACAATTCTAGTAATTTTTATGCCTAACAATACCACTCCAAGTAAACTTAACCACGGCTAGAAAACTCATTGTAATACTCGTTTTTGTCAACCTGAAGTTTAACCTGAAGGGTGATGGTTAAGTTATCGGGGAGTTTTACTCGACATTATACAACCGGCCCTAAATGAATAAATCACCCGTGTTCAGTGGTGTCAACAATTGACGACAAAAACTGACTTGATACAACTTTTTAAAGAAGTTATTGTCCTGTCTCATGGTCCTCTAGTTCTAACATTTTAGACAAAAACTGACATTGGCTAGTTGTTTCCTTAGCTCCAGAGATTTTTATATTAAGCGTTGGCACAATGTTTAGGTAACACCCTGTATAAATTAAGTGTGTTGCAGCCCCCATGACTGTCGGAAATGTGCAATTATCATCACTGTAGTTGTCCATACCAACATGGGTCTCTGACGCTATATTTATCTACTAACCGTTATTAATAGTTACTTGTCATTAGATAATATTCTGAACCATGTCATGAATGCCAACAATAAAAATATGTAATATTGTTAATGTAAAATAACGTTTAAAAAGGTGTCATTATTTTTATTTTAGCAACGTTTGGGTAGAAAAGATTAATTGGGTGCATGACCGCCACGCCCTTTAGAAGTAATCACACTGTATAAGTATACTACTTGGCAAGCGTATTAAAAAAAAACCTAAACCCTGCTGACAGTTTCTACAGATGAATCAACGCTATTACTAAATAATGTTAACCGTCTTGGATTATTAATCTGACTAATTTACCTTCCAGCGGGACAAGCAGTCACACCCCACTATCATATGACAAAACGCGCCTCGTCCGGTCCCTTGTCGGACCATTTTAATTACACGTGAAACTTAAACATGCGTACCATAATGAAAATATAAATAATAGCGCAAATATCATGCCGGTAGAGGCTCACTAACGGGATTTCAGGGAGCCAACATCTACCTGAATAATTGCGTTTGGTCCTGGCGCCTCGTCCGCCCCAGCCGATCGCGTAATAATCGTCGATTGCCGGAAATAAGGGTTTAACTCGTTGAATCGAAACGACAAATCCGTTTGTGTACCAAGTCTTTATTGTTTCGTGATGATATAAGCCAGCATTGTTTGTGCGTCGGAAGTGCTCGGTAAACACTCTGTTTACTGCAATTATTATTGTAATTATTCCTGGTATTGCTTCGTTGTGCAATTGCTACGAATTTTGGGAACGTCGTGGTGAGGACTTCCTAATTGTTGTTGCAGTTCGTTATAAAGAGGTCGGGTTGTAATTTGTTGAAAAGTTGTTCCCTGTTGCAGCAGCCAGGAAAATTTTCCTGGAATTACCTTTATGATACACGGTTTGGAATTGTGATTTACACAGTTGTAACAAATTCTGCTTTAGTATGTTCTGCTTTAGTCAAAAATGCAAACTGCGGCCACTCTCAGTTTGTAAAATAACAGGTGAACTATAATTCCTGTTGAAATGCGATTTAAAATTATAGAATTATCATGAAACGCGCATTCTGTTGGCTTTAAGACAAGTTTCACACGAGCGGCTTTTTACCTGTAATACCCTCTCCGGCACGCAGTATCCCCGTCTAAACTTGTTTACAGCAAATGCGAATCTGAATATTAACCCTGTATAATAATTAAAATAAGGGAGATCCAATATTTATTTTGTACCACTGGAAGAGAGAAAGAATAAAACATCTACAAAATCACTGAGGGCTGTGATTTGTATACCCAAATTTTGGACTCCCGAGAAAAATTAGTTTTTGCAACTGGAACACTGAAAAGGTCATTGTTTTAGAAAATTTGAAGGTGGCAAAGCATCAGCTGCTGGTAAGCAATATGTCGAGAAATGCATGAAAAAAAAATTTCGAAACAGCTTTTTAACTCAATCAAGATACAAGAGAAGAAAATTTATAAAAAAAACTGCGCCCGGAAACGCCATTTTTAAGATTAACGATTGCTCAAGGACGACGTTTTGGTTCACAGCCTCTAATGATTTAGATTTCTTGAAAAGGTGCGAGATGGGCGGAAACCAGCAACCAGGAATACATTTTTTTAAAAACTTTTAGGACGCAGAGATTGTGTTCCTCACAGATTAAGTAATCTTGAAGTGGCACTAAGGCATGGTCTGTCTGTACAACACTGTTAATTCTTGTAAACAACTTCATCAACACCTCCGCATTGTAAAAACTCGTTTCATTCTCTTTAATATTGTTCAACTAGATTTTTTTAAATGAAATTGAAAATATGTACACGCGCTTGAAACTTGGAGAGTAAACCGGTGAATGTGTTGCAAAATTTGTAGTGTATCAATCATCTAAACAACTAATGCTCAAATGTTGATACGTCTATATTACACTTGGTCTGAGCTCTACGCGAAAAACTTTCCTTAATAAATTGTAAACATTTCGTGTATGGGATGTCATACTCAACTACGTTTGAATTTGAATACAATCTATATTCTATATATTATATGTATAAAAATGTTATGTTGGTTTGTGTGCGCTTCAAAAACTCGAAAAGTTCTGCACCGATTGAGCTCAAATTTTGAAATTTTGTTACCGTCAGTTGTGTACTAATGACAACCGCTGTCACACATGACAGGAAACACTACATATGAATTTAATAAAATAATGCCACGCAGAATAACGAATTTGAGTCGTCGCACTCGCTACACAGAAGAATCGACAAGGCGGCTTTCGGATATGACTGAGGAAGAGCAGGCACCATGCAGATGCAGAACGCGGAAGCAGCAGAAAGACCAGCAGCCAGGCTTGAGGATGCACGAGTGCGAGCACGGCAGTCGCGTTCTGCAGTAACAGATTTGGTTCGCTTTCAAGGGAATGAACGCGAGAAGGTGAGGATAGCTGAAACACGTACCCAAAGAACGTCTTGCATTCCGGTTCAATCCAGCTGTTCAAGTCGTCATGTTGTCATTGGCCACAGTTCAATACTGTACAGTTCAATAATGAAACGAAAGGGACGTGTTGCGCTGGGGGAAAAATCAAATTGCCTCAACTTGAAGCACCACCAGAGCCAACTCTACTTGCTGGATCTACCGCTGAATCGAAGCATTTCCTATAGAACATCAGGAAATATAACTCTTGCTTCCAAATGCCATCATTTGGTGCGGAGATTGTGAATGCCGAAAGTTCTTCACCAATTGCTTTGAAATTTTGACATAATGTTGCATTCTAATACCAGCGTGGTTTTCTATACCTATAGGAACAGGAACGGGAAAGAGTAATTCCTATGTGAAAACGAATACTGAGCGAAGCCGTCACGGGCGAGCTAGTAATAAGTATAATAACGAGCGTTCAATAAAAAACCTGGTTAGAGCAGGCTATGAAATTGCGTTTTTGTTTTATTTTTTTACAGTGTAGAGTTTGACTGATTAACACGAAACTCTCCATGACAGATAACGTAACCTCAAAATTTCAGAGAAGCTTTGACAAGTGTTTTAGGGTATTAGTTTCCTATTAGATTCCTATAACGGTTGGTAAAAGTAAAGTGCATTCAGACCTTTGGGTGTGATGTTAATCGAGTTATCTTTAGATATCGGACACTTTATGATTTGGTTTTACATCTTTATTTCTTTAAAATGTAGAAATTAAAACACTCTTCGAAACGATATGATTAATTGACAGTCTCTAACCAAATGTTTATTGGAAATTTTACACTCCCTTAGAAGGACACAAAACAGTTACAGCAAATTAATGGTGAAAATGTTTTCGATATTTCTTGTAGAGAATTGTGCTTTTTTTCTGATCCCATTAAAAACAGTTTGCAAAAAATCTTGTTTCATATTCTTTCTTACATCGGCTATGGATGCTTGATACATGAAATTTTTAATATGTGGCCAAAGGAAGAAATCACTTGCAGTTTCACTTGTTACTTTGCCATATTTCACACTCAAACTTGTTCTCTTAAATGCGCAAATCTGAAAAGTATGGTTGGGTAGAAGTTTTAACTCTTGAGTTTCAGAAGCAAAAGACAAATAGATCAGAGTGCGCCTCACTCAGCTTCATTAAGAAAGTGATATCTTCTATGCTTCGGAAATTCTTTCTTTGATGACACTTTCACCTACCGGCCAGTTTTGGCACAACTCACGCATTTTCTAATATGTTGGGACCGTCTTAAATTCATGTTTTCGTGCCATTTCGTACTTGCTAACAAGGTTTAGTAAACGGCTGCTGTAGCGTCTGTCACTGCAACGTCCATAACAGCAGTGCTTTGTAGCAGCACCTTTCCGCGTCTTTTGATCACTTGCCATCTTGCTAGTTGCAATACTTAACTCGAATTACAACAAAACAACTTCCATTGACAAAGCAACAACGTTTCAAATATAAATTTCAATAAAAATTTGTCCGAATTTAGTGCTGGTTGCCTAACCTAAACTGAATTGCAATGTACACTGTTATAAAAATGCCCAGCCTCCTCTAACCAGGTTTATTTTTGAACGGTCGCTCGTTATAACCCCATGAAGGAGTAGAAATGAAATGCCACGAATTTCGTTATGGTTGTTACTGTCACCCGCCTGACCTTGTGGTGAGCACCACGCACTTGCATATTATTACCTCTTGTTCTAACACAGAACTAGAGTACTCAGTTTATTTCAAAGTGTTTGGGTTGACCACTACCACATGTCTTGCAATCTTTTTTAGCCAAAGCGTGAATAGAACCTCACCGCGACATATCGTTCACGGCGGGTTGCTGAATATAATAACTTATATACAGGATGTCCCACGAAGTGTGGTAGGCATTTAAACCTGTAGTATATCAGCAACTGCAGATTCTTCAAAAGAAATTTCAGTGTCAATTGAAAACTTCTCCAGAAAAGTTTGAGAACCGCTGGAGACGTAGGAAGATTTATTGTTTTCTGTTGATCGTGTGGACAACAACCACAATTTTTGTCCAAGGCAGCTTTTTGTCCGTTTTTTGTCTTTTAATTACTATCAATGCTACAAGTGCAAAACGGCTCTACGCAGAACGTTTTCCCGCGCGTCGTGAACGCCTCCCTGACGGAGCAAGTTTTAATATGAACAAACGTGACATAAGCCCTACACAGAGTGACCGTAGACTAGGCGCCGAAGAAAGAATAGAAGCTAATCCAGGAGTAATCACGCGACGCTTTTTGCAAGATAGAGCTCCTCCACATTTTGCTGTTATTGTGCGGGAGTGGTTGAATGCAAATTATCCAAATAAGGACGTAATGGACCTGTGCTGTGGCCGCCACGCTCTCCGGATTTGAATCCGATTTTTTTTGTGCTTGCAAGTGGAAAACGCAGCTCAAACAATTCGTAAAATGTCTGGCGTTTTCCGCAAAGTGCAAGGATACTGGTTATGTAGTGTTCGGGCGTGCATCGACAATGGTGGTAGACATTTTGAACAATTTATATAAATAAGGTCAAGGGTTAAGTAATTTGCATTTTTCTAAATAAGGTGAGCGTGAGCGTTCAACAAAAAAGCCCTTTGTTTTTGCGTGTCGATTACACGTTATTTCTGTATTTCTATTTGTGTATTAATAGTGCCCTAAATGTAGTCATATTTTTTTTCTCTAAGTTGTCTTCGCGGGTTGCAGAATGGGTTTGAATATATACCACACTTCGTAAGACACCCTGTAGATTATTAACGATTCTATTTAAAGATAAAACATAAAAACTATTGTTCAACAAAAACAAAACGAAAGATATTACATATAACTCCCACTTGCTTTAAGCTAGTCTAAAGTTTAACCAAACGCGTTGTTCCAAATTCAGAACAGTAGCACAGTCCTTGTTACAACAAACACAAATAAGCTCAATTAATGAAACTTCCAGTGTTAGTCGGTTGCCGAAAAGCCCGCCAAACATCTAAACTCCGTTTGTTATATTTTATACAATAAAACGGATACAATGTCTGTTGTTATAACGTAAATCTGTAGTACCTCATAGTGCATTGAGCCTAATTCGATATTTTTTAATGGAAAACTACTTAGCATTTCAGTTCCTGAAAAAAATATATGTATCAAAATTAAGAAGTTTTCCTTTTACCCTGTAGACAGCCTTGAATGTTATAAAATCAGAAACATCAAGGCAAATTTCAATTTCATTAAACGAGAATCATTAAAAAAGAATTCATTGTTGAAAAACATTCGTGTTCTCGTTTTCTACATTTTGCACAATGCTCTGGGATTGTCAAGGATAGCAAAAACAATGCGATCATGGAAAATTACCAAACCCAGGATTCTTGAAACTGTATGTCAGATTACGCCTTGTTTATCTTTATGCAATCGTGTTTTAGCGTACTACTTTTGCTATTCAACACAGACTGTTGCGTAGACACTCCGAAACTACTGAAATGAAGTGAAAGAAAACTATTTATTACCCAAGTGTGGAACGAGCACCTGAAAGGGACCCATTCGAAGTTTAACTAATTTATCTACGCAGGATTGTGCAACGGAGTGCCATGCAAGTGCCTTGAAGTTTCCACGTATTGTATTGTAGTCTTGCGGTTGTTTATCAGATGGAGCCTGAATCTCGTGAAAGATTTTGTTGTCGAGAAGCCAAAATTAATTCTAAAATGATCTGTACAAGGCCCACCGAGGCCACTCCCAGTAACAACTGTCTGATGAGACCCCGTCGATGCACCCAACACCCATAGGTGTGCTTAAAATCCTAATTTCACAAAGCACCAATTTTCACCACAGAAAAATTACTTCACCCATCTGTCATTCACTGTCTAAATGTACCTACTTGATTTAGATCACAATTTCTAGCCAGCAAAAGTCCGAGTCTACTTTGCGAAAATAGCGCTTAAAAGTGTACAAATTATTTTGGTATTTATTTAGATATGAAACACTTAAAAATCAAGCCACAGAACACGGAATCGTTTCCAGTTATATCCACCTCCTTGTAATTTTCTCGAATGCTATGACACTGTTGCCTTCAGGGTTAGTTATCATCCGTTTAATGGTCCACGCGCAATTTACCAACGCGGATAGTTAGATCTCTAAATATTTTAGGGTTGCGTAGGGTTTGGCGTGGAATGCTGCAGTGATTGGGGTTGGTCGGAAATGTACATTCCTCCCGCATAATAAACCTGTCACATCTAGTTTGTACATCACACTTTAAAATTGTTTACAGCCATTACAATGTTGTTAACAAGTTTCGGTGAAACGGATTCCCGTCCTCTTTTCTTCGACATGGTAAATGGTTAATTTTATTATGAATTTGCCCTTTAACAAAGTTTTAATTCTGTTTTACTTATTCGAGCGGTACACTATTTTTCAGAGATTGATGATGAAACCGGCGAGTGGGGAAAATCTATTTAGGTGGCTAATTGGAAAATGTAAATTATGAGCATACTAACAAAGTTACCGTTCATTCATTTCGAACATTTGAGAAATTTATTTCAGAAGCTCCAGCGGGAAAATTGTAGTATCGCACACATTGTTTTAGTCCTAGGTCGAATTAAGTGATATCTTATCACTACCAGGAAGTTCCACCACCAAAAATTGTGTCTATGGCACATTTGGCCGGTGATATTCATTTTCTAAATTAATTTTATGTAATCACTGTGGCGCCATAATAAAATCTGGCTACTAATCCACTGTTAATCTAATCTCGTTTCCAACTGTTTACCGAATTATTTTATCTACTTACGCACTATAATTCATCAGCATAAACCAAGGGTTAGCTTACCTGAAACAAAACAATAATATTAAAATACTATACAATAAATAGCACAAACTGATTAAATCAAGATACAGTGTGTCCATAAATATTTGTGATACCAAAGCTAGCTCTCTAATTTTGATTAATTAGTTTGTATTTTTATAATATAGAAGATCTCTAACAAGAAATTAGATGAATATTTAAAAACTTTAGGTTTAACATTTTTTAAATATGAAAGCCGCCCCTGATACCAAATCACAGACAATGCAGCAGACTATTTTCATGTAATCATTGAGCAATTCAATTAAATTTTTTATAAAATATTTTTTGTTCATCTCTATAATATTTGCAATAAAACATTAAATTAAATCGTCGTATTATTCATTCAGCTTAACAAAACGACGAACAAAAGATTTAATTGTTTGTTTGACCGGCCTCAGTCCTTTGATATTAAATTTTAATAGTATAATAATTAAACTTATTTCGGCTACTATTGACCAAAATCTACTTGATCTAATCAATCAATGTACATCTGTAAAACGACAAGCAATTAACTTGTCCGAAATGCAAAAAACATGTTGCTACTTGTCCATTTTTTAATTAACATGTTCGTATCCCTACCGCGAATGAATTCGCATGGAAACACTATGGAGGTGTGTCAACGATCGACAATGTTTCAACATCTCGTTTAAAAACGATGATGTAAATTTAAATAGAATCCAGCTCATCCAATTTCCAACATTGCCGCTATGTAGTCCGTGCCCAACCAACACTAAGCTGGTGGTTTCAATCAATTGTAAATGGAAGCTCTTAAAGTAGAACAATTGTGGAAGTAATGAAAACCTCGTTATTTTGTGTCATCCCTGAAATAATCAAAACAACAATACAGCGAAACGTTAAATTCCAGAGCAGGAAAAATATTTTTGAGGACTCGTTTTAATCTCGTTTTTCAGTCCGGGGTTTGCGATTTCGTGACGACACTCATTATTCTTTACGAAGTCAAGAAAAACCATACTATATTAAAACCCATAATGACTACATAAAGCATGTTTCTAAAATCGGGGTGAATAAATTTTAATATAATGGAGATGAATGAATAATATAACAATCAGGCGGGACGTTTCTTAGGCGATTTTTTGCGTTCCCCAAGTTTAAATCGATTACATTGTTACATGCTCCACTCTTTTATTTTCTTGGAAACTGAAATCGATTGAATTGGATTTTGATTTCTTAACTGGAGGGTCGACCCCCTCGCCGCCCGCGCTCTCTTCTCCCATGTGTATGCGAGGAGCTCGTGTCCAAGTAATTTCCTAAACTTTTACTTATCCGATTTCAAAAATTCACCAGTATGTAGAATGGACTTTCAGGGTGGAGATAGGCTATAACAAAAAGTTAAAACAAAAGGGCTTTCCGTGGAAATCACTTTTGCAAACAATTGCTTTCTATGTTAATTCACAAATTAATACAATATGATTATTACTATGTGAAAACGAATAAACACTGCGCGCGTGAGAAGCCCAATCTCCGATTTTTTTTTGTTTTCAAAAGAACATAGTTTGAAGTGCTTAAAGATTTTAAATCAGTGACAGTATTATTGAGTTTAAATATGAGTGACAGTGACGATCAAACAGGCAGTCATTTCATTAATACCGTCTAATACACCTTCAACAGCTCTTACAGAAATCACAGATCATACATCAAGTTTAATAATATTGCGTAACTCCATTGTAAAAAGTCTATATTAATAATATATTTCAAACCAAGGTAAGAAAATGTTCTTTTGCAGACCGCGGGCAAAGTTAATAAACCGAACCGTAGGCGAGGTTTGTAATTGCCCAAGGTTTGCAAGGGCACTTTCTTAACAAAGTTTGAATACTATTTTTTCCCAACCGGCACAACTTCCTTGCAAAAAAGTAAAAAAAAACAATGAGGATTTTTGTGGCAATTCTGCATTTCAAGGTTACTTGATGCACCGCTAGACGACTTTGCCTGCCATGGCAGAGAAATGGCCATTTATCATAACCCACTGACGTACACAATGTCACGTTTTTCTGACATGAAAAAAATATATATTAACGAAACTAATGTTTTTACTTTAATTATAAATTCTTTCAATAACCACAATTTCGATGTTTCGGCGTCCCGTGACGGCTTAATTTTTTTTATCTATAAGTCGCTTCTAAATTAGACGTTTAGTATCAAGAACCCATGACTGAATTTAAATAATTATAAATAAATATCCTCAAATGATTCTCAACAAATTTGCACAAAAGTGAAAAAAATATATAATTGAGGCGCAAAATATCATTTTATTAACACGCCACATTTTTGAAACTTTTAAATTTCTGGAATAATGGGGAAAACAAGAAATTCATTATGAAATTCAATTATAATCACAACTTCAAGGTTAATATGCATCTTCATTCTAGAAAAGTCTCCATCTGACGCGTTTTAGTTTTTTAGTGGCAATAACGCTAGAAGTTTCAGATTCAATCTGCATGCCATTAATTAATTAATGTCTTCCAATTAACAGCGACCACGTAATCTCTTTATGTATCTGAAATTTAAATGAGAATTACAACTACCTGTAATCAGCTCGCTTTTGCAAACACTTCTTTCCCAACCAAGCATCGAAACGGTCGGTAAAGGAAGTATCCAAATAATTTAGCAATGCATTAGGTTAAAAAGGTGATTTTTTTATTAATTCATGCTTTGCGAGCTTGGGGCGGACGCTCGACTCATGGAACATAAAAGCTTTATCCCTTCTGCATTGTATGAAAGATAATGCGAAGCACCATCTGCATTTAGCCGAATAATTAAGAGAAAAGGTGAAATGTCTCTGTGAACATCGGTCGAGCGGAAAAATTTAACTAATTGTGGAGTTTAAACTAAATTGCGGCGGGTGGCTGATGACTAAATAAATAGCAGGAATGTTTGTCTAGTTCGGATTTGGCCCGGTTCTGCTTAGTTCTTCAATTTTGTATCTACTGATGATTACTTCCTTCAACAATATTTCACCACGCCTCATTGCATTCAAATTCTATATCTATGAAGACGATTTACTAATTTCTATACTTTGTTCCATTACCACGTTCACAATTTTAACAGCAAATGTTCAGGAAAGCTACAATTTCCAGTGTCTTCAGACAACGAACCAGCCACTCCGTCGGAAGTACAATATAAGCAATCCGGTAATATTGTAGCCTTCATGACAAGGGTTTGGTAGATAACAGTTTTATAGCAGTTCGTGGTTTACGGAAGCCAAAAACTGATACAACTTAAACAGCAGTAAAACAATAAACCCACTACAGATCCGATCGCACAGTGCACATTTCCTTCTTGTAGCTACATCCCGCAATTTATTCCCTCGTAGAAGCGCTCTTAAATCAAAGAATTATAATATTCGATTTAGAAGTCTGGTTACCCCACAATGTAATTTCGGTTAGACAAGTGACCGAGCTTCCTTTTAAATTTACGTTATTGATTCTGGGGAGAGACAACTTCATCTCGTGGAAGGAGTTGGATAAAATGTGACCCCAAAATTGCTCCATTACCCTCGTAAAAATTACTGTTACCAGCAGAGGAAAATATGAAAGAGAGAACGGTGTGGGTTTTAAGCAACTCATTTGTAGTCATATGAAGCTCAGCAAAATGTTTAAACTGAAAATAATGTTCAGTCACATCACCAGAACGGGAAGGATTACCCTAATAAATCCGCTATGGCAATACACGTAATTACACGACGAACGGGGTTGTGCTGACTGTGGTTATACCTCATTGCGTTTTATGTTTCCATGTATATAAACGAGTTGTCTTTTAATTGCCAATTTTTCTAGCAGGGTTTAACAATCAATAAAAGCCGCAAAAAAATAACACCACAATGCTTTAGTGAATATACCTCTATAAAATAGGTAGTCTTAAAGATAAGCATGATAAGCTTATTTTGTTGTTGTTTTACTTCCCTTTGGGTGAGTCACTTCAATATAGATAATGAAATAATATATTAGTTGTTGTGGAAAAACAACGAGCTAAAAGTTTCCATTATATTATAGGTAATTTGGTCATAGAATCAATAAAATTGATCCAGCATTTAAAATTCACTAAAGGCAGAAATTGAATAAATAATTCAAAACATAGGGACATTTTTTAAAATATATCCCACCTTTTCCGATTTCTAATCTCTATTTCATTCGTTACACTAGCCTTATCCATCTTCCCTCGAAAATGTTGTCAAGAAACGCTATGACTTCCAACCCAGACTGCGGAGATTCCCGATCTTGTTGGAACCAAATTCGTTCGTTGAACACATCACCATCTTAATGGTTTGGGAGTCTCATCACAACGTAGCATCAACTGTTCGCAAAACTCTAAGCGCCAGTGGGGATCGTCTTCTTTAAACTCATGCATTATAACTGGCATATTTATAACAGCCGTGACTGTTACGAGCGAGGTTTCAGTCAAGCTGACAGTTTTGATACCATGTATTAAACAGGTAGGTAATTTTTACTCAAGCCGCCGCTGTAACGATGAAAACTAATGAATTCAACAGACAGCTCCAAAATTCGGCAGGTGTAACTCTTAAATGAGCACTAATCCGGAATAATGCAATAGTTTCTTCTTTTCAAGACCCACTTCTAGTCTAGTTTACAAGTTTAAGAACGTGTTAATTCTTTAACAACTATACTTAATGAGATTATCAACTTGCGGTATTTGCAATTATTACAATAACTCTTTAATTGTTAATAACTTTTGCAATTGTTTATGTGGGGGTTTGAAACTTTTGCACATTTTTCTAGAGATGTTTACGAATCCAATGAGCTATCACACGTATATTAACTCGCAGTACAAATTACTCCATTATTATTTCAATTTTAAAAACACACTTAGCTTTGATCACATTTCAGTGTCAACAGCTTTTGGCAGCTTTCAAAGAGAAACTATTAACAGAACAACGGGTCAGAAACGATCATGTGTACGTGAATACCAAAAAGGCATCGGTTGTTTAGAAGCAAACCAGGCTGGTAAATAAATAATGAAACTGGTGGGGTGAGCTCGAATGTAGTAGCCAGTCGAATGACAAATTATTTTAGTAACAGTATCATAAAACTGTTTCTTCAGAGAGAAACAGGCAGGTGTAAAAAAATCTGTAAATTCAGTCTTACTTTATGATTCAATTCCATAAGTATTCAGTTTTAATATCACAAGGGCATAGAAAATAATCGATTATACCTCCGAGTCATGAGTTAGATGTATTCCGCAAAACATACCTCTAACGAGGAAGTTAGTATAATCGGATTATTTTCGGTTGCTCGAGTGGTATTCGTTACGATTATAAAACTGACTATGACAAAGTTCACATTGTTGGACCCAGCCGAAAAACCGAAATGATAAATCTGGCTCAATTTATTATGTGTTATATAATCGGAATAGCAACAGAAATTAAGAAAATGTGGTCTTTTCAAACCCAGTTCCCGTTACCGTTGTTCACTAACGTATGGAAAATCCCGATTTAAATCGAAAAAGCTAGTTCCCGTAAAATGTTGATTGGATAAACCACCGAAAAGAGCGGACCTTTTGTATACGTAAAACCTTCCTGTGGCAACATGAAGGAATTCCCGCCGCAATTTGCACCCTCTGCACCGTTGTATAAAGAAAACATGGAAGCTGACAATCGAGAACGGCTCAATTTAATGTCGCCTCGTGTAAATGGGTCTTTGGTAGTAGCCGCTGTTGAATATTTTAAATACGGCCTGTATTTGGTCCGTGGATGTATAATGCAAACCCGGACTGTCTTGTCACAAACCGGGTAACCTGATTACACCCAACCCTGCTTCTTGAAGCGGATAACCGTCGTTGTTGCCCGGGCAACGACTTGTAACATATCATGTTTAATCTGCAATTGTTAGGGGATGGCGGGGAAAATATGCAGGTGCGGTGGTTGCCAGCATTCTTACGTCTCTGGTATTGTGATTCTGCGACTTTCTTGTCGTTTTCGTTGAGTCTGAGGTTTTATTTTTGTAATAATTTAGCTTGATACTGCTACCAAGTGAAAAAATTTACCTGACAGTGATGACAAAAAAAAATCCGAAAATTTCACTTTAAAAAAACTTGACCGAGCCGAGAATGCCAGCTTATTGTGTGCATTAATGAATTCCCGGTCGTTGTAATTATTAACTACTTATTGTTAAACAATTAAAAATGGCAGTTCAGTATTCGTTCACGGCACCCGAGTAGTTTGACATGATTATGATTTATGGTGAATATCATAAGAGTCATTTTCGTGTTAGTGTGTGGGCCGGATACTGAACAATTTTTAATCGATCCGTTTGTTGTTTCCGACCGCTTAACAAGTGACAACTTGCAAACCTGCTGGAAGATGTACCACTTCAAGTACGCCGCGAATTTTCACTTCAAGTGTTTGCGAACTTTTAAACGAAAGGTTTCCAAATCATTGGATCGGTCAAGGTGCCAGTTCAATCCCCTGACATCAGCCCCTTGGATTTTTATTTGTGCGGGCATATGAAGCTCTTGTTTACAAATACCCCATAGGCACTGGGGAAGAATTATGAAACAGTTTCCAAATCGCCGATCACATCCGACAAAATGCAGTGGATATTTTTCCTTGTTAAACAGGGCTCAACGTGTTATCGCTGAGGGAGATGGGCACATTGAACCTTTTTTGTGAGAAATCCAACGTAGTTTTACAGTACGCCTTTGTGTCTTTGTTTTAAATTTATTTTAATTGTTTTTTTTTGTTGTGTGCCAATTGATTTAGGCCTTTTATGAACATGCGGTTAAAATTTCTGACAACTCATCGATATTGTATTATGCCGCATGATCCACAAAATTGTTCCTGCCATCAAGTGTGTCGTTAGGACTTTTTGTTTGTAAATTTCTAGTTAGTAAAGAAACAAAATTCCCTTGCAACAACAGGATATTCTACACACTATGCTATTAGGAAGTAAAGAAAGAACCATTACAGATCAATTTTTATTGTAGCGCACAAGAGAACGAGCCTCAAGTGAGCAGTTTCGAACAAGACCGACTCTATTGCTACTCCAGAAATAAACAAACTTTAATTGCGTATAAATACAAGCCCATTAATGCTAATAGTAATTTAATTTACCTACCATTTCCCGTAATTTCCCTATTCTCCCTTGAGTTCCGTCCTGCACTTTATCAATATGTCCACGCAAATTAGATGGTTATTCGGCCTACTTACTAATAGCAAGGGCGGAAATATGGCCAAAACACGAACGATTTGTTTTGAGGCGAACATTGTACGCATAACAACTCGTTCGATTTGTATTCTGGTAAGCGTCCGGCAGGGCTTCCACTCGGGAGCGTCGTCTTAAGATTTTCAGAGATATTTTAGGAGCGAATGGAAATGGAGGATAAACGTGTTAAAAATGAATCAGAATGCATTGTGCCAGCCGCAAGACAGTGATTTAAATCAGGGGACTGTAGATGGCTACAGTTTGGCACTGGGCCTGGACTTGACAAGTGGATACCGCAGTTCTCATTAAAGGTAATTAATAATGCTGATCGTGTCCTAAACTAGAATACCACAGAGTAAACGATGCTTCAGAAATATGACTACAAACAGTATCAATGCAAATTTACCGCATTATCTTTTTACGATTATAATATTATGAACTACTGCATGAATCATTAGAGTTTTTTTGCAAAACAAGCAAAATTACAGTCAATATTTAGTTAGGGGCAATAATTAAATGGAAAACAACTACACAACTGAAAGCTCTTTAATAAATTTAATGCTTTGGGTATTTCATGAATTTGGACGTTTTTTACTTTTTGGAAGTTGCTTATCGCACGTTACACACTTGGCGAATGAGAGCTAAACCTTCTTAACCCTTACAACAACGCTACAACTTTCTTACCCTTAAGGCAGCGTTCGTAAGAAACGCATTCGCTCGACCGTTTTTTCGCAAAATTTATCTCCACGAAAAGCCCTGTTATTCTAACGAAGTAATACAACAGCCACCTGAAGGTTCATTCTAAATATTGGTGAAAGAATTTTTTTACCAAATTATTATTAATTACCATTCCTTCATTTATGTTTTTTACTTTCCATTTAATTACTCTAAAACGTTGTTAATTTATTTCATTGTGCCTGTTATTTAATACATAATAATAATTTAATACATATCAATGGTCTTTTTAATCAATTCGTCTTTTTAATACGTTCTTTATTTGCACCGGTTTTTTCATGTACATATCTGAAAGTAAACTCTTATCAAAGTGACAATATTGCAAGCTTGAGTTTTTGCGTCCATCAGTGTAATTAAAAGATATCAGTACGAGTTTAAAACTTTATCACTACCTGCATATTTACACTTATACAAAAGCCATAATGTCTAGTTTTAACGACATTCATTAAAGAAATTACAAAGGAATCTTGAAATGTTTACGCTGCATATTAAAACATGGAGCTTCGCAAAAATGTATTTACAATGCAGACTACCCGTCATATTAGCTTTATTACATTATTCATTCGTCCATTTAACAGCGACTGCTTCGCCACCGTTACCGTCAAATTATTTATCATTAATGATTAAGTATGCCATATTAATGATGTATTATGGGTTTGATGAAACCCGTCGTAAGATATCGAATACCAGAAGAAACATCGTGTTAGATTGGAACGTAACTAAAGACTTCACGGCAGCACTGAATATAAATTATTTTTGGTAACGGTAGCAAAATGTTGCTTATGAATCATTTAGGTGCTTTCTGAAAAACAAATAGAAGGTACAAGCGATATTACTCCAAGTTCTCTGCTAAGTTTTATTGCAACGATAGTAGTGTTCATAACATCAGCAATAAATTTTCGTCGGTGATGATACATTTCCGGGGTGGCTTTAATTTTCCTGACACACTCCTGTAGCAGTTATCGTTTTTACGGTCGAAAGCACGGCGCAAAAATTTCATTTGTGAGCTGCGTGGATTGTTAAATAATAAGTAACGCAGTTGCGATATGACGCATACACCTCAAGGTTGTTTTTATGGTAAAAAAGTAGTAATTTCGTTTTAAGTGTGTAGGTCACGGAAATAAGGAGACTGTCGACGAGATGAATGGAGTGCATAAGTTATAGGCGGCAACTACGTTAGTTTCTAACTATATCGCCAACACATTGGCCTCTACATATCTATAAGAAGATTACTGGTTAATACAATTTACGTTTCTGTGAATTAACTGAATGTGCCCTTATTAATCCCTTTGTTATCACGTCATTGTTGCAGTTTGTTACAGCAAGTCTGCCCAACAGACAAGTCAGTCGGCATTCATTAATTTGCAACAGCTGTGGATAATCTAAACTATGTATTTAGACATAAAGTTATTTGTCCAGTTGCATATTTAAGGAATTTAATTTTAGTCACTAGTGATTAAAAGTACAATACCATTAAATGTCGTGCTATCGCACTGGTGATTCAAAAATCTCGCTCTCAAACAGCATTTCTGTCACTTGTAATATAATCTGCTATTATGTAAAGTGGTCTAAATCGGGAAGCACGAACTGTCATGATAGTTCTTGTTCTATTGTAAGTGTATATTTAATTAAATTGTCACTTATCACTGTCTTCAAGATTATTTGAAGAATAGATTTGAAAGAACTACCAGGCATGTGATAAGGCTCACATAACACACTCTTTTAAAGTTCATGTTAATGCAATAACTTACCTTTCGTGACAAATGTATTTAAAACCAATACTTTAGAAAATTAGGATCCTGGTCAACATATTTTGATTTTTCTCTTTTTTTAGGTTGTCCAAATAAATTGAAACAATATTTATTAAGGGAGTGAAAGCCGTTTTCCAACTAAACCCAGAATTAATCCAAATTCTCCAGAATTAATTCATACAAGTTTAAAATAAAGCGACTTCGATTTGTTTTAAAATTAATTAATTACCTGTCACGAACAGCTCCAGGTTAACGGAACAATGCCATTAGCTCTACTGCATGGAAATGTACCTTTATAAATTTTTAGGTAGACACAGATTTCGATTTATCATAATGTTAACAAATTTTGATTTAATTCAAGTTGTTTTGTTAATTCATTACATTCACTTTATAAAAGTTTTTGTGGCTTTTGTCAGGTGACTGAAATTGGAACTGTTGTGATATAGAACCGGAAGGGTTGTGATATAGAACCGGAATATATTTCACATTGAAAGTGTGGTGATAATGTCAACTTTAGTTACCATAGTTACCATATGAATATTGTTCAAAAATGTTCACCATTCTGCAACGGTTTTGTCTTTTTGGAGACCAGAGGAAAATTCGCAATGCAAGATTTGATCTGGTCGAATTTGTTGAATTATATAAAGATTATAATTATTACAAAAATGAATCAATATACAAAACTTACTTATTACTGTTACGATTAGTGTTTATAGCTTTGACTAATGAAGGAGTCAGCTCCTAGTTATTGAAAAACATAAATCTTATATTATATTGTGTGTGTCGAATTTCGGTCTGTTCACCCTTGCTGGGTTTTATGGATTTATTTTTAAGCCAGTCTATGTTACACTCTCGATTGTATCGTTAGACTGAACGGACAATAAATTGGTCCTCCATCTGTAATTGTTTTACTCTGGTTTACCTTAATCAAACTCTACCAATAGGTTACGGGCCCAGAGTAAACGCGAGTGTCGCGAATTTGTTTGTGTGTCATCGTGTGATAAACAATTAAGTGCAAGACGCTTCAGTGAAAAATAAAAACAATTTGTGATAATATGGAAAAAAAGGCAAAAGTGTAACATCAAGCCTTTTAATGGTGAAAAATATACAATTTGGAAATTTCGCATAAAAGCGCTCTTGAGTGAACTCGATGTGTTAAACGTAATCACCGCGGAAGTGCCAGAAACTCCAAGTGCTGAGTGGTTGCGACAAAATTCGATTGCCCGGAGTACTATTATCGAATTTCTTAGTGATTCTTTTCTAAATTTTGCGACCGACCAGAATTATGCCCACAACATTTTGCAAAATTTGGATGCCATTTACGAGCGCAAAAGTCTTGCAACTCAATTGGCCTGCCGGAAGAAATTGTTGTCGTTAAGATTGGAAGGTGACACCTCCTTAACACAACACTTCAACAAATTCGACGAAATTCTCGCAGAATTACTTGGTGCCGGAGCAAAACTCGACGAAATGGATAAAGTGTCACATCTCCTAACAACTTTACCAAACACATATGATGGAGTGATCACCGCACTAGAGACTTTAAATGAAGACAGTTTAAATATTGCCTTCGTGAAAACACGACTGTTGGACCAGGAAGTTAAATTAAAAAATGAACAAACTAGCGACACACGTACGAAAATTTTAAACGCCTCAAAATTATCTTTTAAATCGTCAAATGTGCCAAGAAAATTCATAGGAAGAAAGGCCTTCAGAAATTCAAATAAATCCTTTTCTGGTGGAAAATTCAGAAAATCGAAATCTACGTATAAAACATCGAATATACGCTGTGATCACTGTGGAAGAACAAATCACATAAAACGAGATTGTATTTATTTTAAACAAATGCTAGAAAATCGAAATGATCGACTGACTACTTTACAATCGATCACAACTAGTACATCCAATAACAATGATGGTTTCGTATTTATGATGGGCGAAGAAAATAGGTGCAGCAATTCTTCTGAACGAGAGATAGTTTTCTTTTTGGATTCCGGGGCTACTGAGCACATTGTAAACAACCCAAACATCTTCACCACTGTCGAAAATTTGAAGACTCCACTGAAGATTTCCGTGGCAACGGCTGGAACTTCAATCGAGGCTACAAAGAGGGGCACAATTGAAGTCACCACCAACACAGGAGTGCAAGGACTTCTGGACAACGTGCTCTATTCAGCCGAGGTCCCACATAATCTTCTATCCGTCCGCCGACTCCAAGAAAAAGGACTCACCATCATTTTCGAGCCGAAAGGGGTAACAATTAAAAATGGTTTAAATGTCGTCATGTCAGGTAAGCCAATGCATGGTCTAATAGGCATAACACTGAAAATGCATCATTACCTGATTAACTATAACATTGGAATGAATGATAAAAGTTTTTATAAATTATGGCATCAGCGCCTTAGACACATTAGCAAAGAAAAATTTCTAAAACTAAAAAATTGTAGAATGGTTGAAGATGTGGAATCAATTAATCATTTAATTCCAACGGAAGGTATTTGCGAATCCTGTGTGTACGGAAAACAGGCGCGCCTACCGTTTGCTAAAATAAAATCAAAAGATCACATAAAAAGACCACTCTTCATAGTCCATACAGATGTTTGTGGAAAAATTAAACCACCAACATTAGATAATAAAAACTATTTTGTATCATTCATAGACGACTTTACCCATTATACCGTAATTTACCTGATAACATATAAATCAGATGTTTTTAACGCTTTTAAAGATTTTGTTGCCAAAAGTGAAACCCATTTTAATTTAAAAATTGCAAATCTATATTGCGATAATGGTGGAGAATATATTTCCACTGAATTCAAACATTTTTGTGGAGAAAAGGGAATAACATACCATCTAACCGTAAGCTATACGCCACAGCAAAATGGTGTAGCGGAACGAATGAATCGTACAATTACCGAAAAAGCTCGCGCCATGATCATAGGAGCAAAATTACCTACGACTTTTTGGGGCGAAGCCGTTTTAACATCCGTGTATCTAATAAATCGCACACCAACTAAAGCATTAAAAACGGACAAAACTCCGTATGAACTGTGGCACAACAGGAAACCATTTTTAAAACACTTGAGAATTTTTGGCTCAACCGCATACGTACATAATAAAATGCGAGAAAATAAATTTGATGCAAAATCATTCAAAGGTATCCTTGTTGGTTATGAAGCAAACGGTTATAAGGTATGGGTCGCTGAAACCGAACAATTCATTAAAGTTCGGGATATCATAGTTGACGAACTAAACTATGAGGACTCACGACCACCCTTAAACACCAAAGAGGTTAATGCTCCCATTAAAACTGCCAACACTGAAACAGAATCAGCTGACAAGGTAGTACCCCCGATACTTACCAACAAATCTGACAACAAAGCAGATAAAGTGGAAAGGTCGGAAACTACAAATAAATCTGACTTAACCAAAGCAGATAAAGTAGTTAATATAAAAACCTCTAACATCAATGGTGTGAACGAATCGTTATCGAAATCTCCACATAAAACACCTAAAAATGCGGAAAACAAGCAACCAGAAATTAGAAAAAGCGAACGATTAGCTAAACGTCCTAAGTTATCCTATAACGACGATGTCTATGACGATATAAGTACAGAATTACTGTACACAAGCTCGGTTAAAATAACAATTCCAAAATGTTATGATGAAATACAAAATAGGCACGATCGTATTAAGTGGGAGGAAGCTATAAAGGACGAATTAACGTCGCTTCAAACTAATAAAACCTGGACACTTGTTCCGCAACCCCAGAACAAAAATATAGTAGACTGTAGATGGGTTTTTGCAATAAAAAATGATGAGCACGGTAATCCGTTAAAATACAAAGCACGACTTGCAAAAGGGTTTAGTCAAAAATATTTAACCGACTATACAGAAACTTTTGCACCAGTCGCAAGAATTTCAACATTCAGACTCATCTTGGTTCTTGCTAACCAATTTAATTGGTCAGTGCATCATATGGATGTAAAAACAGCATTTCTTAATGGGGTTCTAAAAGAGGAAATATTTATGAAAATTCCTCAAGGTGTAAAAACGAAAAGCGATCACGTATGCAAATTAAATAAAACAATTTATGGTCTTAAACAATCAGCTAGATGTTGGTTTGAAAAGTTCGATCAAATATTGAAGCAACGGGATTTTAAAAATTCTGAAGTTGATCGTTGTTTATATTTTCTCGACAGAGGGAATGTAAATGAAAATATCTACGTTGTTTTATACGTAGACGATTTGGTAATAACCACTGGTAACATGAGAACCATGACAAATTTTAAAGCATATCTCAGACAACAGTTTGACATGGTTGATTTACATGAAATCAAATTATTTTTAGGCATTCAGATTAAGCGAACAGAAAATACAATAACACTCGACCAGTCTGCCTACTTAAAATCAGTACTTAAAAAATTCAATATGTTTAACTGTAAAAGTTCAGAAACTCCTTTACCAATTAAATTGAATTATGCAGAACTAAACTCGGAAGAATACTATAATTCTCCATGTAAAAACTTAATCGGATGCTTGATGTATGCAATGTTATGCACACGTCCTGACATAAGTACTGCAATTAATATTTTGAGCAGATACCAAAGTAAAAATAATATAGAACTTTGGAAATGCCTGAAAAGACTACTTAGATATATTAAAGGTTCTCTCACCCTTAAACTTACATACGTAAGACAGAATTATTATACTGATGTAATAATTGGATATGTGGATGCAGATTGGGGCAGTGACGAAATATCTCGTAAAAGTACAAGTGGTTATTTATTTCAAATCTTTGAAAATTGTACTATTTCATGGAACACAAAAAGACAAAATTCCGTAGCGGTTTCTTCTACAGAAGCCGAATATATGGCACTTTATGAAAGTGTCAAAGAAGCTATTTGGTTAAAATCACTTTTAAACTGTATTAATTTTAAAATCACTGTTCCTATTCGATTATATGAAGGTAATCAAAGTAGCACCTGCATTGCCACAAATCCAACAAATCACAAAAGAACCAAGCATATAGATATTAAATATCATTTTACACGCGAGCAGATTGAAAAACAAGAAATAATATTAACTTATATTTCAACAGATCAACAACTGGCTGACGTTTTCACCAAAATGTTACCGCCAGTCAAGTTCCTGCCAATGCGTTTAAGATTAGGATTAAAATAAGAAAAACTTATTATTATATAATTATCCATTTAACTTTAATTTAAATTGTAAGGACCTTAAGTTTATATTTTACCGTTCCATTTTTGAGTGGGAGTGTTGAATTATATAAAGATTATAATTATTACAAAAATGAATCAATATACAAAACTTACTTATTACTGTTACGATTAGTGTTTATAGCTTTGACTAATGAAGGAGTCAGCTCCTAGTTATTGAAAAACATAAATCTTATATTATATTGTGTGTGTCGAATTTCGGTCTGTTCACCCTTGCTGGGTTTTATGGATTTATTTTTAAGCTAGTCTATGTTACACTCTCGATTGTATCGTTAGACTGAACGGACAATAAATTGGTCCTCCATCTGTAATTGTTTTACTCTGGTTTACCTTAATCAAACTCTACCAATAGAATTTTGGTCGACTACCGTGCAAACACGCACTGTGTAATCTACAAAATTAAATTAATGACAAATTTAATATTAGATTCTTTCCATCCCATTGTACATAACATATTTATTTCTGCTATTGTTCGTACGTTGATGAATTTGATGATGCCAACCCATTTGAATAAAGTTGCGGACAATAGAACCAATTTTGTTTGATGTTTTCTTTTGATGTGCAGTTATTAGAGGCTTTTATGAATGTGGTCGGTGTATACGAGCTATGGAAACTATAGAGCACGCGAATTCCCCAAATTTTCTAAAACAGTGGAGCTTCGTGATTACCGGTTAATAATAATTTTAGAACAATTTGCCAATATAAGCAATTACAGTAAGTTCTGAAGTTGTTTATTCCCATAAATCGTCGACTTGCACATTTTAAAAGGTGGGCCACAAAAGTGCACTTCCATTAGAAATTGACTCCAACGCGATACACCTTTTCCATCCAGCTGCTTTAAAATATTACAATATTAATCGACACTTTGTGTAACTAGTTTCAAGTATTCATGGAGATATTCGCGTTCGCGACGTCTCTCGGAAATTCTTATAGGACTCCACTCCCCTTATGGCAATCCCTCTTCATGCATAGGGAAGCGGAGAGTGCCGTAATGGCCCAACTACTCTTCGAAAACTGATCATATTCCCGGTGTATACAGTTCCGTGAAATTCAAGTACGTTTCCGTTCGATCGTAAGGTTTCTCGTCGGTGCGAACGACAAATTAGTTTCGTCTTCGACAATTCGTCATCAGGGGTTCGCCTTTTTATTCTGAATATCGGGTAATCAAAATTGTTTGTGGAAAATAATCCGACAGTGTGAAGTCAAATCATATCGGCGTTATCCAAGGTTCCGATCTTGAACATATTATGTTTATGGTATAAATTAATGGCCCTCTACACGCAAACGCCTTTCACTGGCTTCACACTATTTGGACTCCACTGTATTGGTGGCTGGGTGACGGGTGGAGCGGTAGAGAAAGCCAAAGAGATTACATAATTGGGGTAGATCTAAGCACAAAAACAGTGCAGCTAACAGGACAAAACTGGTATAGAAGATCTAAATCTGATAGAGAAAACAAGCTATAAATTAATATTAACTTTAATTACGCGCTATTACACGTGTTGTAGAAAATGGAATATGTAATGAAAAGTTATAATGATAGGTTCTTTAAACGCTGTGTATTTTTTGAAGTGGCAATAGGTATTCTACCTCATAATTTCACCACTTATTTTGCCCCTAAGTTGTAAAGTTCTTTAAAATAAGATATTGAGAATAAATCATTTTTGCCAAAAGTTATACAGGGTGCCCATTTTATCTGTTCACGCCTGAAGATTCAGAAGTAGACAACATATTAAATATTTTACAAATCACTTTGAGTAAACTATTTATTTTTTAAATCATAGTGGGTCCAAAATGAAACTCAAAACGTCAATTCAAAACAATCTTTTAATCAAATATGAAATGTAAATCCTTAAAAAAAAATTTTTTTTGATGAAATGTTTAATATGTTGCCTATTTCTGAATCTTCAGGCGCGAACAGATAAAAGGGGCACACTGTACATTAATGATTTGTGTGCAACACGATCTACGATTAGTCATTGCAGTAACGCCCAACAATTAACGCATTAATGCTAAAAATTGTAGAATTCGTTTCATAATAAATGAACATGCAACTATATCGTGCTATAATGATAGTACCCATATATACATACTAGCAGGTACCCGCGGCTTTGCTCGCGTAAGTTGGGGTCGGCTTTACTGGCGCTTATATTTGGAATTGGTACAACCGCTTGAAGCAGTTTTTCAATCACGGGCCGTCTTTTTAAAAGGAGAATCTACATCCGAATTTTCACATATTATAATGCTATACTGTTTGTTTTGGAGTTAGGATAATTCTGATGAAAACTACCCCCCCCCCCTTTTACGCCCATTTTTTGCGGTTTTTAAATATTTTCTAGTTATTTTTAAAGGAGAGTTCAAGTGCTAATTCTCATGTCTGTAACATTGGCGCTCTTCAAGTTATAAGAATTTTGAGAAAAAAACTTCCCAAATAAACCCTCGCCGTTGGTAATTTTTTTTTTTTTTTCAAAATTGTCAAAGACTGGTCTAATCATTTTTAAAGGAGAGTCCAAGGGCCAATTCTCATGTCTGTAACATGCTCGATCTTCAAGTTATGGGAATTTTGAAAAAAATTATACCCAAATTCATCCTCCCCTTTTTTTTTGATGTTGGTATTTTTTTTTGGAAATTTGTTAAACACGAGTCCGGTCTTTTTTAAAATTTAATCTAGAACCCAATTTTCACGTATGTAACACTATTTGTTTTCCAGTTATGAGAATTCTCAGGAAAACTACTCTCCGCAATTTACGCCCTTTTTTTCGGGGTTTGTAAATATTTTTTTGCAAAATCTTTAAGCACGGGTCTAGTTATTTTAAGATGAGAGTTCAAGTGCAAATTCCTATGCTTGTAACATTCTCGACCTTCAAGTTATAAGAATTTTTAGAAAAATCACCGCCAAATCCACCCTCCCATTTCCCGCCGTTGGTATTCTTTTTTTTTGGAAAATCGTCAGACACAGGTTTTCTAAAGGAGAATCTAGATTCCAATTTTCACGACAGTAGTTCTGTCAAGTAATACTGTTTTCAAGTTATAGGAATTTTGAGAAAAATAGTTCCCGAATCCACCCTCCTCTTTTTTTCCAGTTATGTGCATTCTCAGAAAAACTACCCTCCCTATTTACGCTCTTTTTTCGCGGTTTGTAATTAAATTTTTGCAAAATCGTCAAACACGGGTCTAGTTATTTTAAGAGGAGAGTCCAAGTGCCAATTCTCATGCCTGTAACATTCCCGATCTTCCAGTTATAAGAATTTTGAGAAAAAACACTCCCAAATTCACCCTCACCTGTTTTCGCAGTTGGATTTTTTTTCCAAAATCGTCAAACACGGCTCCGGTCTCTTTTAAAGGAGAATCTACATCCCAATTTTCACGTATGTAACACTAATTGTTTTCCAGTTATGAGAATTCTTAGGAAAACTACCCTCCCCATTTACGCCTTTTTTTTCTCGGTCGGTAAAGAAATTTTTGTAAAATCGTCAAGCACGGGTCTAGTTATTTTAAGATGAGACTCCAAGTGACGATTCTCATGTTTGTAACATTCTCGATCTTCAAGTTATAAGAATTTTGTCACCTTTAAATACACCCTTTCCCGCCGTTGGTATTTTTTTTTTTTTTGAAAAATCGTCAAACAGGGGTCCGGTCTTTTCTAAAGGAGAATCTAGATCTCAATTTTCACGACAGTAATATCGTCGGTTTTCAAGTTACAGGAATTTTGGGTAAAGCCGCCCCTAATTTTTTCTCGGTCGGTAAAGAAATTTTTGCATAATCGTCAAACACGGGTCTAGTTATTTTAAGCGGAAAGTCCGAGTTCCAATTCTCATGCCGGTAACATTCTCGACCTTCAAGTTATAAGCATTTTGAGAAAAATCACCCCTAAATACACCCTCCCCTTTCCCGCCGTTGGTATTTTTTTTTTTTTTTTGGCAAACACGGGTACGGTCTTCTCTGAAGTAGAATCTAGATCTCAATTTTCGCGACAGTAATATCGTCGGTTTTCAAGTTACAGGAATTTTGGGTAAAGCCACCCCTAATTTTTTCTCGGTCGGTAAAAAAAATTTTGCAAAATCGTCAAACACGGGTCTAGTTATTTTAAGAGGAGAGTCCGAGTGCCAATTCTCATGCCCGTAACATTCTCCACCTTCAAGTTATAAGCATTTTAAGAAAACCACCCCCAAATTCACCCTTTTTTCGCCGTTGGTAATTTTTTTTCCAAAATCGTCAAACACGGGTCCGGTCTTTTTTAAAGGAGAATCTAGATCTCAATTTTCACGACAGTAATATCGTCCGTTTTCAAGTTACAGAAATTTTGGGTAAAACCACCCCTAATTTTTTCTCAGTGGGTAAAGAATTTTTTGCAAAATTGTCAAACACGGGTCTACTTATTTTAAGAAGAGAGTCCGAGTGCCAATTCTCATGCCTGTAACATTCTCCATCTTCAAGTTATAAGCATTTTGAGAAAAATCACCCCCAAATTTACCTCCCCCTTTTTTCGCCGTTGGTAATTTTTTTTTTCCAAAATCGTCAAACACGGGTCCGGTCTTTTTTAAAGGAGAATCTAGATCCCAATTTTCACGACAGTAATACTGTCGGTTTTCAAGTTATAGTAATTTTGGGTAAAACCACCACTAATTTTTTCTCGGTGGGTAAAGAATTCTTTGCAAAATCGTCAAACAGGGGTCCGGTCTTTTTTAAAGAAGAATCTAGATCCCAATTTTCACGACAGTAATACTGTCGGTTTTCAAGTTATAGAAATTTTGGGTAAAACCACCCCTAATTTTTTCTCGGCCGGTAAAGAATTTTTTGCAAAATCGTCAAACACGGGTCTAGTTATTTTAAGAGGAGAGTCCGAGTTCCAATTCTCATGCCTGTAACATTCTCGACCTTCAAGTTATAAGCATTTTGAGAAAAATCACCCTTAACTACACCCTCCCCTTTCCCGCCGTTGGTATTTTTTTTTTTTTGGGAAATCGTCAAACACGGGTCCGGTATTTTTTAAAGGAGAATCTAGATCCCAATTTTCACGACAGCAATACAGTCAGTTTTCAAGTTATAGGAATTTCTTGTAAACCACCCCTAATTTTTTCTCGGTCGGTAAAGAAATTTTTGCAAAATCGTCAAACACGGGTCTAGTTATTTTCAAAGCTGAGTCTAAATCCCAATTTTCACGTTTTCAGCATGCCGAGTTGTCGAGTTATGAAATTTTTTATAAAAACCGTTTTCCCCTTTCCCCCCCTTTTTCGCCGTCTGTGAATAATTTTTTGGAAAATCGTCAAAAAGGGGTCGAGTTATTTTCAAGCGCGAGTTCGGGTACGAATTTTCACTTCTCTACCGTTTTTCGTTTTCAACTTAGTTGGAGTCTAGAGACACCAATTAACCCCATTTTCACCCCCTTAGAAACGGAATTTTCAAAAATCCTTTCTTAGTGCGCCTATACGCCCTAAAGACTACGTACCTACCAAATTTCACGCTTCACGACTCAACGGTCTGGGCTGTGCGGTGATCAGTGAGAAATCAGTTTCGCATTTATATAATTATAGAGATTCATATCATATAATTTTAAAACAAGAAATTAAACAATTACTTTGTAGGCACAAATTAGCTAAATGAAAATTTATTTCTACACAAAACAAGACAATATCTCGTGCCTGTCTTACGGCTTGCAAACGTCGAGGCATATTTTAATATTGTAAATTAAAATTGGGGTAACTTTTCCCATTCGTCTAATAGCACATTCTCTATTTAATTTAGCTGCCCCAATGCCATTTTGCGTTGCCGCATTTGGAACCAGTTGTAGTTCCAAACATGTTCGATCGAATTTAAGTCAGGGATGCTTGCTGGCCACTTCAGGGTTTCAGTATTTATTTCCCTTAGACAACACTACACTATTGGGGCAGTCTGGGGTTGGACATCATCACGCATAAAAATAAAATCTTCTCCAACATATGGGCCGAACTACATGAAATAATGAGTATTATACCGCGCAACTGTTAAGCGAGCTCCTGGAAGTCCAACCAACTCTGTGCGAACATTACATGAAACCATAACGGAGCCTCCACCAAAATGTACTTGAGGGTCCAAAATTACACTGAATTGACCCTTCAGTTGGTCGTCTGTCAACATGGGCACGTCCATCTGACGAGTATAAAATAAATCTGGACCCGTCAGAAACCTTGATCGAATTTGCGGCTCCTATTCCGAACGAGTTTTAGCAAATTTTACCAGACGCAGGAACTTTGTTGCGGATATTATCTCCCCTAAGGCAATTTTTAATTGTCTGTAGAGAAATTTATACGTCAAGGGCATTCAGGAGTACGGAATGATTTCGCCACTCCTATCATATTCACGAGTGTCCCTAAAACGTTGCAGAACCACTTTATGACATACCATCGTGACATAAATTGAAACTCTCACGAACTTTTAGCTCTGTATTGAAATGTTTCTGAATTATGAAAAAAAAAACTTATTAGAATTTTGCCTACAGAGATTTTTTTAAATCAATATTAATTCATCAATTATTTAATGACTAATTTTACATTATCATTGTTGGACGTCAAAAAGCAAGTTAAAATCAAACGAATTTATTCATATAATAATTATTGAATAACACGTGCACTCTATGTATTAATTATTCATGATAAATTACATTTATGCAGGGTGCCTCACATAAGGGGTGACTTCATATTATTGTGATTAAATTTGCCGAACATAATGATCGTATGAAGATTCAACACTGGTTGACTCATTGTCAGTGACCAACGAACGAACGAAAAAATCCTGCTTGATTTAAAATTTTTTGCGAAAGCCCTGTGTTAACCTTAGAAACGTGAAAGCCGTGTTACAATCTCCGTGGTATTGCTGCCCATTTCCATACACACCAATTTGTAAGCGGCAACTTTAGGTTATAGCAGCTGTTTTATGCAAGCAGTACAATGAATCTTTTTTGATCTGCCAATACCATCCGTATTGTTTTTTATTGCCCCGAACGAGGCAATTTGAAATCGACGATGTTTTAAAATACGTATTGAAATTTAGTGTAAAACGAAAGCGATGTTATACCGACTGTTCGAGAAGTTTCCAAAGCTTTTAATTGAAACTTTTGTGCTATTGTATATTCGTTTACAACGCTCCCACTGTGGCTGTGCGCCTCGAAATCACATTTAGGATAACATTCTGCTACTTTAAATCTAATTGCAAATTGTATATTCAAGATTTTATTAGGTAAATTCTGCCTTTCCTTAATTAATGTTCCGGTGTCATTACGCTCGTTTACGTGATTTTATTACGATAAACAAACTTGCAAGCTGCTTTCCAACTACATTTCATTCCAACTACAACTCATCCCAGATAATGTTATCTTATAGCAGGCGAAAATAATGACCCAACTTTAACAATACTTCGCAACTTCGCCATTTCGATCGCATTCATGGCGCGTGATATACACACAGATGCAGGTGCTAAGTCCACTCGAAAACTTAAATTCCGGGGCGCATTTGTCATACAACTTGGGCCATTAAAGTTTTAATTTCCGCAATGTTTAAGTCGTTAAAACTTACGGATTAGTTCGGGCGAGAAAAATCCCAAACAATTCACAATAAGTTACTACGAATTGTGCATGATTTAAACAAGGATAGTGAGAAACAATAAAATTATGGGAACAAAAGTTACAAATGTGTATTGTAAAGAATTGTTGCCCAGCCTTATAGTAACCGAGCCTGCGAGGCCAGCAAATACAGACGAGCCACGAAAAGCTACTTTATCTTTGATTTGACTGACCACCAGCGGCGCATAAAGTAATCTCAAGGTTACTTTATGCGCCGCTAGATTGTCTGACTTGGCAGTGAAATGGCGATTTGTCATTACCTATTGACGTATACAATATAATATAATTTCATGTAAGAAATTACACCGTCTACTTTGGCTACAAAATTCTTCTTTCTTATTAATACATAGTTGCAGTATCATATTTATATTCCGTGCTCGAAGAATCATAGAAATTGCCAAGTTTTGAGTAATGAGAAAACGCTGTAACCAAGTGCAACATTCCAGCCAGAACTCGCATACCTTTCCCCAAGACGAAAAAGCGTCATTTCTAGCCAAGCGTTGAAGGTTCTTGCATTTTTTATTCGCTTGTTCCCAACAAAGTCCATTACATTATGAAATTCAGTGAAAGCGTAACTCAATGCAGTTGCACTCAACTTTTTCACTTTTATCAAATCCCAATTTCCGGTAAACAACCTTCTGGAAACGTACACGAAACAAAGTAGCTACAAAATGCAAGACTTGCGTGAACAGTACGGAAAGCGCCCTGCTGAATTATTGGGATTATAAAAATTTGCAATTTGCGTGCAAAAAATATTTATTCAGGTTAGTTTATGCATATTAAGTGTTCATAATTATAAAGACGTCGGAAACAAATTAAGGGTCTGGTATAATTCTGGATAATCCGTGTCATAATTTTGCCAGGAATTTTTCAATTTGTAATAAAAGCCGGAAGTAAAGTAATAAATGCTGTTCCTTAGTCACATTTATGTGTTGAGCCCTTAAAGTGTAAACCCCGCTTACAGTATAGTAAGCAATTTTCTTTGAAGGTAAAAGAAGAAAAATTTTACTGGTTCTTAACGAAACGTACATAAACACGAAATACAGACCATGCGAGCCTTATAGTTTTTAATCAAAGTAGATTACTTTATTAAAAGCGGCTTCTATAAAAGAGTTGCTATTTTTAGATTTAAATTTCCGACATTGTTAACTTTTTTATTGATGAGAGTCAAGTTCAAGCATTCAATATTTATTGCTTTTGGTGATGGACGTGTCAGTAATTACGGGTTTTATCATTATTAAAGCGCGGAGGGGAAGCGGAAGAAGAAAATGAGAGAAAATTTAAAAAGAGTCGACTAGCAGCGAGAACCCCAAATGAAAAAGCAAAGACACAGGATTTTGAAGAACTGAAAGAAATGAGGGGGTAGAAACCGTACGCGAGCCAAGTGAAAGTAATGATTAAAAGATAAAAAACCACGTGGTTTTAAAAGCGTTGAAACTAGAAATTGATACAAAGAGTTCAAAGACTCAATAAAATGGTACTATCGAAATGGGGAGTTTGGAGGAGAAGATCCAAACATATGAGGACCAGAATGAAGTCCAAATTAAAAAACTAGGACAAGAGGGGAAACGAAACAACGGAAATGGGAGCAAACAGTTAACCTCATTGAGTTAATATATCACAAAGCAGACACAATATCAACGAAATAACATAAATATGAGCAAAACAAAAAGGCTATCGCCATGAATTAATTAAAAGAAAGGGTAGAGGAAGGCACGAGACTATTACACAAAATTATATCAATATCGCGTGGAAGAACAGAACACTACCGAAAGACTGGGAGGTAGCCGTTATATTTCCAATATTTAAAAATGAATTAGCGAACTGTGACAGGTACAGGGGATTTCTTCGCCGAGTTCGGCAGGGAAAATACATGAGCGAGTTCTGGAAAGAAGAACTAAAAAGAAAGACCTTAAGGAAGCGTTTTACATTGTACAGGCATACGCAAGCTGTGGCAGATGTTAGAAGGCAAAGAAATAAATATCCATTTAATAGAAGCAATAAAGTCCTTGTATAACTGCAGTAGAAATCTGGTGAGATCAGGAAAAACAAGTTCTAGCCAGTTTGTTGCAACGAAAAAAGTACACCGGAGTACGAAACTTAGAAGCAGCTTCAACATAATGTCAAAATATGGAACAGCCAACGAGCTGAAGATAAACGTTGGTAAAACAGGAAGACGTGACAGTTTTAAGGAGATATATAAGAATTAGTATTAGTAAGAGTAGTAGGTGAAACAATAAAAGGATATACAAGAAGCCGGTGATGGTCCCAATTCTGACTCGCGAAATGAGAATGCTCAGAAGAATTCAAGGGATCAAAATTAGAAACGAAGAAATGAGGAAAAGGCTGAGTGTTAAATCAGTGAAGGAAGTAATAGAAAGTAATCAGTTAAGGTGGTTCGGGCATTTAGTGAGGAAGACAGACGTCACAATGGTGAAGCAAGTGTGGGACGAATCAGTGGTGATAACACTAAAAAAGTACATGGAAAACAGCTAAGGAGCTCACGAGGAACAAAACAGAATGGAGGCGTTGTCACAAGGGGGAGCCATTGCCAATCCTCGACACCCGGCGGGTAAAAGAGAAGAAGATTAAGTAAGCATTATTTCCCATCGGTAACTTTTTTCTATTTAAAATTACCTAATAGGAAACTTTTGATAAAGGGTGATTAAGAGCAACGCCATATTTTGTTTAAAATAAACGATCCGACGTATATGTTTTTAATCCACCTAAAACTGAAACGCGGTATTACTCGGCATGGCAATTAGCTAATACCTAATTTATGAAAATTACTATTATTACAGACTCATAGTGATTGAAATAATACACTGCTTTGATCTCTACAGTTAACTAATGTAAAATGTAAATATAAATATATGTATACGTGCAGCTGTCATTCGCAATTCTTTCGAATGTTTATATGGAAAACAATCCCACCGCTTTGTATAATACATAATGGAGCATTCAAATCGTTAATTGGAAAGGTCAAAAATTATGTTATCTTTGCCCTCTTTGTCAACGAGCTGATCTACTAAATATCGACGGATAAGATATATTGTTCTACACAGACCACAGATTTTTTGTATATATCGAATCCCTATGATGCAATTGTCGAAGGACATCCATGTTCATGAAGCCATGCAATAAAAGGATTTGATATAATTTCACCATCTAGATAAATGAATGCATTTTGTCCAGGTAGCGGGAGACTTTTTTGTCTGCTTTTATAGACTAATAGCTTAATTTTACAGATTTTTCATAATTATAACAGGACTCCAAAATATTATACATATTGGGAGTCATCGCGAATCTGAGAAATTACATAACCGTCACAGTTTTTATTCACAACTCAGCAGCTAATCTTAAGAAAGCGTTTCTAGGACTCGGAGTAAAATATGTATGTTTAAGCATTTATTTTGCATCGCTCCGCTCTAATGAATATTTTAATATAATTGTCTCGACTTTTGTAAAGATTATTTGTTCCGCTTTCCCCTCAGTACTTCAATTCCAAATTAAATTTCTAATTTATTAAATTTCCAAGGCATGTTTTAACAGGAACGTATTAAATAAAATCGAATTGTTAATGATTTGCACACTTTTCTTATCAAAATCGTCCTATTAAATAGGTTTAACACCTTGTAATAAAATTAATGATTCATCAATTTCTGATTAATTTGAACAGACGCTTAATTAATTAGTATCTTCATTCAGGTAACGTCTATAAACCGTACTAAATCTCGTAAAATTCAAGAGCTTTTCGCACAAACAATACACCGTCATCGTCAGAACTTCGATTCAGAATCGCTCAAGTGAAAACTACCTTCATAGAAGCACGCCAGTAATCCACTTTTTATCGAGTTCTATATGTGTGTTTTTCCAGAAGAATTTTCCGCAGGTATTGATCGCACCTTTTGACCGTTGAACGTAACACCGCGAAAACGCTCGATGAAATTCTAGATTAGGGTAAACAACGTGCTATGTAAAAGTGCAGTTCTGGAGTTTCATCGTTTGTGTACGCGTCTGGTTTCATCCTAATAAATTAATTGTACAACTTCGCTATCAACTCGTGTGTGTTCCTGCCGTTAAAAGTGAACACAATCACAAAATTAACATCTCGTCCGTGCTTTCAGCGCTGAAAAAGAGAGATGGACTAACGCGCCCGAGGCCGGCTTTTCACAACCAAAATAAAATTCTTTTCAGTCCGCCTGTTTCGCATTTCTTTCCTCTTACGTATTTGCATAATATAAGTTAAAAATTACAATGGGATATTTCATTACGCAGTAATGGTTACTCTGGAAAACCTACAGCGGTTTTCAGAAGGGAACACTAATCAATTTACTGTACAGGGTGATTCGTAATTGAGGTATCATCTGTATGTCAGGAAGATAACTAAATGTCCAGTCAAGCAGAGTACGCTTTTTTGTCTTTTTTGTGGACGTTATTTTTGCACCCCTTAATTGTAGACATTTGAGGAATAAAGAAAACGCGTCACATTAAGCTGATTAAATTTTCTGATATTTCAGATGTTTATTTAGCGAACAAAGCGTCGTTGTTGTCGATGTCACAATAGACATACACCCGCTTCTAATTTCCTAAAGTAACATTCATTTCGCGATTTCATATCAATAGAACTTTGGCGACAAAGTCAAACTAAATTACAGCGGAGCGTCGTTACTTAAAATATTCGCTCTCCGGCTGGTTGTTATTGAATAGAAATTAGGAAACTCTACCGCCCTGGTACCCTCCCCCTAAAGCTTAAATTTCGTGGGGATTATGCATAACGCGGAATATAAAAGCGGAACACGAAAACTTAATATAAAAATTTGAAAATACGAAGACAGTAACTGATGGAACGGTTATATTAATATTTTATTAGATTGATGCGGTGACAAGCCAGATCCGTGCCGTTCGTTCGTTCCACAGGAAAAACAATAATGTATCGGAGACTGGTCCATGCCGGTACAAGACAGATGCGTGATGTGCAGCTTTTTCAACCTTTTTTCTGGATATCTACCGTCTTCAGACGGAACATGCATGATTTTCATGTCGTAAAACAAACAAGGGTAATCTCGGATGATGTTGTAAGAGGGGGAATCAGTAATTTTTCCAATAAACCTCTGGAGCCTTGCCGAAAAAGAATCTGAATGATAATGGATAGAAGAATTGGTGATACGACTCGTGTGAAAGTGCAGTAATCTTTTCCACAATTATAGAAGAAATTGAAGCGATCGTTATGTGATGTGAAGGTTATGTTCGTTTGGACTACATTTAAACGTAACTGTCAACCATCTGTCATGGGCTGACAACCGAATCACGGGCTTACCACGTTTGATGGAAACTCAAATTTTTAGTTTTGATCACTCAGTATAAAACAGCAAATTGCTGCAACGCTAGATATAATCATACTGACCTATAAAAAGCATGCATAATTAATAAGAACGGTAATGGTTGTGTTGGCTAAATTTAATAGTGCAATAACCGTCAATTAAGTATTATTTAACGACGCACAGTAGGGCAAGGAGCTTCTAAGGTTGGCAAAAATTATAACAAATTAAAAAAAAGTTTTATTGGATAATTATTGATTAGGAACTATTATTTAGTATTAGAGAAACATTTTACATATTTTTTTAGGTAAACAAAATATGTAATATTAGTAATTAAGTCTTTAATTTGTTTTTAAGTAATATCAATCTAAGTTATCATCACTGTCACCACAGCTGTCGTCTTTACTGTCAAGATCATCATCTTTATATTCTTTATCTTCGAATACATTGACAGATGGTGCTTTAAGTAAATCTATTGCTTCTCGTGGCAAATTTTGTAATTTTTTCTGTTTTTTCTTTTGTTTGCTGGTGATCACAGGATCAGAACTTATTAAAAACAAATTAAAAATATCGGCATTAGTTTTGTCCCGACTACATTTTCTAGAGTAATTTTCTCTGTCTTTTAAAATCCTTATTCCTAGCCTCTTGCGCTTCCTCCGTCAATTGTCCTATGGGTAAGAGTGCCGAGGATATAATCTCTGGTCCATGAATCAGGTACTTGTGCAAAGTAGGAGGCATATTGTACCAAGGATACTTTGAGACAAAATACCTGGCCGTATCATGAACGAATTGACGATATTTTTCTACATCTATATCAAATCCACTAGCTACCACAATCATTATTATGTGTAGGTTTTTTATCAAATCCAAATCCACACCTGTGATTTCAGCACTAAGTTTCGGGTTTTGGAAAAAACGCCTGGCAGTGTTGCCATCGTTTGTGTTTCCGAAACCCGGCTTAGGCTTATCGACAATCAAGCCGCAACGATCTTTAAATTCTTTTTGTATTCGAGCTTTATTCTCCGCTACTATTTGTTTGTCTTCATTTCCACGAGCTTGCCATTTTTTAAGAGGCAGTTTGTAACCCAAGTGTAAAAGACATTCAAACATTCGAATCCATCCATGCAATACAGAAATGCCGAATTCTAGATTTTCAGTTTTTATTTCTCTCAAGATCATTTCGTCAATGTTGTTGAATTGTTTTGATGTTGCGCCACATATAAAGCATCTCATTGTTGACGTTGTTTCAGTGATTGAATTACACACTTTGCCATCTACCATAGCGAAGATTAATTTGTGACTTATTTTTACTTGCCTGGATTTGATTTCAACATTGCTTACAGTAAGGTTTTTTATTTCATCGTCAATTTTATTTTTTTCGTCAACAGACACATTGGTAGACTCTTTCTGAAACTCTATTTTAATAGGTCTACAAAATCTGGTTGATGCAGGACGCGGGTTTTGCCATATAATAACTTCTCCAGCAGTGAGTCTCAGTGGAACTAAGCACGTAATGAATACGGCTGAATCGCTGGCTTCTGAGTCATAAAATGCTTGTTTATATGAACTGTGTCCCGAAGAGCCATCAAAACCCCATTTTGAAAAGAGACACAACTGATCTACTTTGTCTCTTTTAAGATTCCCCATTACGGACTCCAAAGTCAAGCATAATCGTTCTGCGGTATGGTCTAACAGAGCCTGTAATTTAACGAAGGCACCAGTTTCAGTTACGGTTATCTCTTTAGGATAGCATAACTTTTTGGCAGCTTGTATGGTTTTGTATGACGGGAATTTTTCTGGAGCATTTGTCCTTATTATATTATATTGCTCTCGAGAGAGCTTAGCATCTATTAAAACTGCTAGAGCATCTTCTCCTGATAAAAGCTGTATTTGTGAATTTAAAGATGTTTTGTAAGCCCTTTGGTATTTCTCAGCTCGCCCTGGGCTTAATGTAGTAATATTTTTTAAAACGTTGGAAGCCTGCACTTGACCTTCCGCTCTTAAACTCATACAGGTAGCATGGGATAATACAGACGTAGATGTAGAATCACGCAACTCTTTTGTTTTTAATCTTTTAGTTCGTTCGGAACACAAATGAAATGGAATTAACGGTCGACCGCGTTTATTTTCTGAAACATCTCTTGCAAAGCGCGGAAACGAAAGCGATGTTTCAAGCCAACTCTTATTAGTTTTCTGAAATTTTTCATCGATCCTACAAGCCTTTGTCCATCTTGATCTAAATTCTGATTTAAATTTCGACAGCTTGCTCTTTAAACCAATACAGGTACTCTTGTCACAATTTGTCCGCTTCTTGAGCTCTTCGACCATAAAATTCCATTGTTGATCAAAACTGTTTGCTTCAGAAAGTTTCATAATGTTTAGTAGTTCTTTTCTAGTCACAAACAATGTATTCGCACTTGTTCCTAAAATTCAAAACAATCAAATTCTAGACGTGCAATTAAAGTAAGAAAAAGGATCGGCATGACTTTAATACAAAAAAAAATTGATAACTGATGAAGTAGCAAAAAGTAGCAAATTCTTTAAACAGATCTGTATTCCTGTAAAGTGTGGGTGTTCAAAAAATACTAATTCCAAATCCGATCTCATTTGGAACAGATTCAAAATGTCAATTGTTTATACAATATGTCATAATTGCCACATGAATTTAACTGTCATCTTACTTATGCATATATTCTTAAAAATGTATCATGCCAAGCCATATAAAAGATATCAAAAGACACTTAAATACCTGAAGTTGAAGGTTCCATAGTTTAAAATGTTTATTATTTAGCAGTTATGGCACTAACTTAAGTTTAGACAACAATAAAAACATTCAAATCGCTTCGCGTTTTAGCGATGTTCGATCACTAACTAAAACAGCGCGATCTAGTGGCGAACAAAATACGCTGCCGAGCATTTCAATACGGTTTAAGTGCGTGTTGATAAGTAGTCTAATAAAGGGCTATAGCCTAATTTCTTTAAATTGTATTTTCCTTTTTGTATTTATTGCCAGCTTTGAAGCAATTCTGCCCCAGTGTGCGACGTAATAAACAGAAAGATGATCATCGATATTGTAAAACAATATAAACACGTAAATATTAATAATACAGGACACAGTAGGGCGATTGATATTTGGGAACATAGCCAACGGACCCCGTTATCATATAGATGGCTTATGGAACAGAATGCATCTACCAACTGAAGTACTTTCATTACAAAATGTGGCGCCTACTTATTTGTAAATCTGTCCCATCATTCCACAACAGGTAATTTTATCGTCGTGTGGTTTCAATCAGCCTTGGGTAAACCCACACGGCTTTGTATCATACACATGAACAGTCTTTTTCTGTAAAAAAGCTATTAACTTAAAATTATGTAACTACAAATAGTGCGGAACTCGTAATTTTATACAATCGGTTGTAAATAAACTACAGATCTGGTTTCGATACAGTATCGGAAATTCAGTTCCTCAGATTCACTTTTCCTACAGATTTTATAATAATTGTATACAATAATATCGATCTTAAAATAAATATGAACTGGAAGAAGAAACCGGCAAGTGTATGCAAATTTATAAAGATATTGCCCATACAACCAAAGGAGTAAAGCACCCCACGAAAATAAAAGAAATGATGTCAAAACAACAAAGAGTCAAAAGAAGCTGGCAGCAGTCAAAACCTTCAAAGAGAAATCCGAAAACAAAAGGACGATTCAATTGTACCGCATCTTGCCAACCTAACTCTAGATAAAGAAACAAATTATATTTCGTATTGCCGTTCTCGAATTACAATGACAACTTGTAGTCGCAGTTTCTTGCGCTCCACCACGAATGTTTAAAATAAATAAAATCCACTTATCGCCTGTACCCAACACGCTGCTCTCGTCTGGCACGTATTATACTCTCATTGCAAATTTTTCGTGCTTCACCACGGACGTATTTTAAGTGCTCCGAAAATGGACAAAGCGAAAGTTCCCAGGGC
The DNA here is from genome assembly GCA_963583935.1 of Diaperis boleti. Classification (NCBI taxonomy): domain Eukaryota; kingdom Metazoa; phylum Arthropoda; class Insecta; order Coleoptera; family Tenebrionidae; genus Diaperis; species Diaperis boleti. Next base: position 35,691,455 of record OY757248.1, on the reverse strand, counting down.
TAACCCTTCCAGCCGAAAAGCAAAATTCAAGCGGTTTTTAAAGGAAATTCCGGAAAGCTCAAGTAAGTACTCACTGAATCTACTCCGTCGTCACTGCCCTGCGACCCAATGGCGGTGCGACAACATTCCTCCTTGTGAGTTACTTGAACATGAACATAATTGTTTACCTTTCGGACTTTGCATCGCGCCCTTTTTTTTACAAAGATTCAGACCACTTCTCGGTCACTTGAGAAGCCAGGGTGTCACCTGAGTCGCCTATTTAGACGACATTTTAATCATTAGTCCAAATCACTATAAAACATTCGAAAATGGTTATTGACGCATTAAACTTTTGGGATTATATTACATTTGAGAAAACTGCTTTACAACCATCGCAGGCTTGGTTTTGGGTTTATCTTCGATTCGACCTAATTATTGCAAAACAGAAAGAACGTTGTGTTAAAAGATACTATATAACACAATGTAAACAGCCAGTAATTAATCCAAGTATCGGGTATTTCTACAATTATTGAATCCGCCTCTCCTAGCGTCGATCTAGCTTCAAACCCACGCATCGAATAGCCCGGCCCGTCCCATCAGCCGGGTCCAAGTACTTCCAGTCGACCAGTGAAACCAGTAGACCAGTTGGACTCCTTGAACATAGTTGTACTCTCTGGTCGCTATAGTTCAGGAGTCAGGGCGGCTTGGATATACAGTCTCTGTTGTTGTCCATAACAGCCGCCCCCACCAGGAGTTGGATTCCATGAACCATACCAGCCCCATCAGCGTTGGATTCCATGAACATAGTTGTATTCTCTGGTCGCTATAGTTCAGAACTCAGGGCGTGCTTGCATATACAATCTCAGTTGTTGTCCACAACAGCCGCCTCATCAGGAGTTGGATTCCATGAACCATAACAGCCCCATCAGCAGTTGGACTCCATGAAGATAGTAAGTCGATTCTCTGATCGCTATAGTTCATGGCGTGCTTGGATTATTACAATCTCTGTTGTTGTTCATACTAGAACCCTCAGGAGTTGTGTTTACGGGCTATACTTTTCTGGACTTTTCTCTGCTCACATGTGTCGATCGGTTTCTGAAATTGCACTTGGGTATTTTGTGTCGACTTCCCCTTAAATGGACTCGACTTACATCAGAACCTTTTTAAAGTTATAGTTTAAATGTTCAGTTTAGACTGAGCTGCTCAACAAAGCGGATTTGTATGCTTATATATATATAAAAATAGGTCCTAAAAAAAAACACACACACACACAACAGCTCTCTGGTTCGGTGTCAACCCTTCGTAGGAGTCAACAGGTTGGATTACATCAACATAGTTATATTCTCTTATGGCTATTGTTCAGGGCGTGCTTAGATATTACAAACTCTGTTGTTGTCCATAACAGCCCCATCCGGAGTTGGATTACCTGAACCTAGTTATTCTCCGATTATTCTCTGACCGCTATAGTTCAGGGCGTGCATGGATTATTACAATCTCTATTGTTATCCATACCTACCAGCCCCATCCGGAGTTGGATTCTTACAATCTCTATTGTTGTCCAGAATACTTCATAACTCCCCATCTAGAATCGCTGCTGGGCACTAATTCAGCTGGGTCAAAAGGGCTAGAAGTGCCCATAGAAGTCACGACACTATCATCATGTCTTCATCCAATCTTGTCACCGGTCACCCACCCTTAGCCAACTACATCGCCTTAGTCCCGTCTGTCTTTAACGGGGAAGTTTTCAATTTCAGTCCCATTATTGGACCCTGCTGTGAAACAAATTAGTGGCGATTGCCACTTTCATTTTTTTGGACAAGCTTTTCCTGAGCACTTCAACGCCGCACAAGAAACAAAGAAGCCACCTAGCTTCTTCAGAAATTCCTCTTCGGACGTTACCTTCTTTCAAGCCAGGACTTCGGCTACACCGGTCCCAAACTCCCGGTCCATCTGCACTCAATCGACCGGGTTTTACCTTCCGGCCCAAATAAATATTCGAATGAAGAAGGAGGAGGGGAGGCGATACCAAACGCTGGACGCTTAAGTAACTTTCTGAGTAACTCATTTAAGCTGGATCTCCGGTTAGACAATTTATAAACAATGTGTCTTCACACGAATCGACTCAAGGAGCCCCACTTTTACGATTTAAGTCGCTCAAAGCGATCGAATATATCTTCAAAACTATTATCCGATAATGAACATATCCGCATCAGCAAAACACGATTTAGACTGGTGGAGTGAGTCACTATCACACAGTCGGGGAACGAACCTATGTAATAATTTTGCCCTAGAAATCTATTAAGAAGCTCCAAAATCTGGTTGGGGCGCCGTTATCAATGTTCTCGAATTAATGGCCGCTTTTAATGCCTTAAACTCCTTTGCCAAAGGAAGGTCCAACTGTCATATTCTTCTTAGTTTCGACATACATACAAGACATAGGCAGTGTCAGATTCCCCAGGTTCAACACGGTTGCCAGGGATATATTTTGGCAGTGGTGCGAATAACGCAACATTTTCTTTACTGCTTCCTATATATGTACATACGAAACATAATGTTCAAGCAGACAAAGAATCCCAATTTAAAAAAAAAAACAAAACATGAATTATGTAATTCTGAGTTTCAACAAATTTGTAGACATTTTGATACCACTTCGATTGAACTGTTTGCAACTAAATTAAACGCCAAATTCGTTTAATGTATTTCGTGGAAATCTGACCCAGACTCTATCGCAAATAACGCATTTATATATGGTATCTTTTGAATTTTTTTTATGACGTTCCACCATTTTCCTTAATTTAAAATTGTTTATTCATAATAACTTGGGTTACACAACCCTTGTACCCGGTTTATCGAAAGCTATTACTCAGCAACCCCTTCTTCAACCAACTAAGAATCCACTTTTAATTCCTTTTAGGAACGGTCATCCCCTATGGAGAAAGATTATCCTAAAGGTTAGAATTTTATCAGGACCTCAATTATTGAAAAGGCACATGCAATATCAGGCTTAACCGCCATAAAATCGTCAGTCTCCGCACAGACAATGAACCAATACAATGTATACCTTCACCAATGATTAATATTTTTCTAAAGTTCTACACTGTAACTCGTATTCAGATTGCATAGACACAGTTACCATATCCTTCAATAATCAAATTACATCTGACGCAATGTATTCAACTGTGAAATCAGCGCAGTCAGCACTTTTCTCAATTTTTGCAATTCCTGTAGAACATCAGAATTTTCTTAAAAGGTTTCGAAATCTTAGACCATCAAAACCCAAATACCAAACAATCTGGAATACCTCATCAGTTCTCTCCTATTTATCACAGTTCTATCCTCTAGAGACAGTCACAATCTCTATAAACTTATAATCAAATTAGGATCTTATTAGCTCTAATATCAGCACATCGACCACAGACTCTGTCCAAGGTTAGACTGCGCAATATCATAAGGTGTGATGATAAAGCCTAGAGATAACCATACCCGATAGAATTAAAACCTCTTCGGTTAAGAACTCTTAATCAGTATTCATTATTTTGTTTTTCCCTGAAAAACCACATTTATGCCTCGTATCATTAATTGGATCATCCATATCTAGAGCTCAGGCCTTGCGAACCCAGAACTATACACGTCTTAATATTAACCTTCAGGAAACTGATTTCTCCAGCCTCTCCCCAAAGAATTAGTAAATGCTCTAAATTTGCCCTCTCCTCGGCGGGCGTTGATACTATTTGTTTTTCAAGCTACAGTATTAGGCATCCCGCTACTTTAGCCGCATGAAGAACCGAAGTTCCGATTGAAAAAATCGAAAGACTGGCTGGCTGGATCACTAACTTTCAAATGTCACCTTTGTCGTCAACTGCAAACAGTTTTGCTAGAGGCATAGTAGGCTAAAGCTATTCTATAATGTTCTGTTTTATGTACCATGGAAATCAAACGTTATTAAATTTGGGAGTTTCATCTTCCCTTCACCCTCCCCTAGAGCGTTAACTTTGAACGTCATTGTAATTCGAGAACGGCAATACGAAATATAATTGATAGATCAAGTGACTTACCTGTAAGGAAAGTTGATCGAAATTATATGAGTATTGCCGTTCGAAGAATTACAATCCCCCCCAAAATCTCCCTCCCGTGGGGTCCTTAACGCTCTAGAACTACTCTCAAATTCGCAATGAGAATATAATACGTGCAAGACGAGAGCTGGGGCCAGCGTGTTGGGTGCAGGCGATAAGTGGATTTTATTTATTTTAAACATTCGTGGCGGAGCGCAAGAAATACTCATATAATTTCGATCAACTTTCCTTACAGTTAAGTCACTTGATCTATCAATTATTCACTCTGGTGAACGACTCAAATGATTAAAAGACTAATAGATATCAGTTTCACTAATTAAAAAAGAAAATGTCATCTAGGCCACAAACAATTAAAAAAATTGTCAAGCATCGTTTACAATAAAAAAAGGCGAAAATGTACCAAGTAATGAAATGCTCTAGACCTATGAGACCTCATAAGCACTGGAAATATCTTCCAGAAACGTGTCAACCAAATGCAGAGGGATTCTACTAGTTACATGAAAAACAATATCAAAAGTAATATTAATTTTTGGATGTTCAACAAGATTGATAGAGTCTGCCAAGAAGACCTAGTACATAAAAGATTCACCTGCTCAAATGAAGAAATTGGAAGTGGTGCTCACTATACTGTGCTAATAAAGTGAAAATTATTCCAGAAGACCATGTCGCTATCGGGACGAACCTGTGCGCAGAAGAGAAAAACACGACCAGCCGGTTGTGCCAGTGCCGTTCATTGGTTCGTTCATCGCTGCCGCGCAGTCGGTCATGACTCACGCACATAATTATGCTCTTCTGGAATAATTTTCCCTTTACCGAAATATAGAGCCTTATGCTAGAAACCCATTTATACCATGCCATGCCACGTCATGTCATCCCACGCCACTTGATACAGAAATGTAACACAGATTCAAATGCAATACGTGGGATAGCGTCTCGTGGGGTGGCATGGGACAAGTGTGTACGCATGGCATTTGAATCTGTGCCTTACAGATACTAATCTGTCGATTTCAATGAATTGACCAATAAAGAGAGAAAGGCATTAATAAAAGAGTTAATGACAGAAACAGACTGTGTTACGAATAACGTGTGTGCTTGGATAACATATGGTGTGGAAGGTTGTTACATTTAATTGGAAGTGGCCAAACATACTTGTCTGATCATATAAACTCGGTGACATTACAAATGGACCACCCAGACGGGAGTAAGTTCGAAAGTTGAAATTATTTGGGATTCATTGTGTTAATCTAAGAAATAAAAGAATTTGACCGGTGGGGCATACTTTTAATCAGGTGATCAATTCCCTCCTGTGTGTTGTGAAGCGACCCTTCATATTCCACACATGCGATTTAAATTAATTAAATTTAGCGTTTACCTACTGCGTGGGTGGTCATTTAGCAGAAGTTGTAAAGCAAGTTTTAAAATTTCCACATGAAGGTTTGCATTTAGCCTGCCTTGCAAAAAACTAAGGGTGACCTGTACCTAAAATCAATACCACCCGATATCATAACACCAGGTAGTGTGCCCCGTGACCATGAAGAGCAACTTCCAAATTTTGCTTTTCTACCCGAAATCTTCTCACCCTTTCCTGTCCTTTCATAAACAATATTGGAACTTATAGCTAGAAAGGATGAGTCCATAGTGGTCGTCAAATTCGACAAAAAGAATGGGGGTCAAAAATGTGATATGGCGATAAACTGTACGGATGTTCTTTCTTTGTCTTAGATCAGCCCCAATTGCAGGCCGGTATCTGTCTCGTAGGATCAATTGTGGTAAGTGCCGATCTTCACGTTTTGCAGTTAGACGAGGCCGTCCGCTGCTACCACGATGGCGCTGCAGCCCAGTTAACTCCAATATGTCGAAGTACTCAAGGATGGCTGCGACCAAAACAACTCGGATTCGAGGCATATAAAGCAACAGAGCACCACACTAGCTCAATAAATATCAAGAAAACCGATTTTTTGGTTTTAAAAATAACAGACAATTGCTTTCTTTAGCGAAATAAACGTCACAAAATGTATGTTCTTGTTTAAAAGTCAAATTGAAATTTTTACCATTAACTTCTTGTCAACTTTATAACTTTCCCCCTTTTGGGTGGTCCACGTTTAATGTCACTGAGTTGATGTGCGATGTGTTATCAGAATTTAAAGAAAATCACAGACCGAACTTCAAATTTATATGTCGAGGGGTTAAATCATCATACAGAAAATAATGGCGACAACTTGTTTATGCAAACCCAAAGATATTTCTTTAAAATAAAAATTATAAAGATCTATGCGGTACTTTTAATTATTCGCTTTTACCAACAACACGATAATTATCATGTTTGTTTGATAAAGTAAGTGCGTATTCACCATATTTACACAACATCCGATATACATACATAAAATATGGTCTAAACTACAGTTTGCAACCTGAAAACAGCGTAATCCGAGCTTTCAGTAAACCGAATAACGATTTTTGCCGCTTTCGACCCTCGGTAATCCCAACAAATGTCGATAATGGAAACACTTTTACAGTTATTTTTTGTCAGAGCTATCGAATAAAAACAGGAATCGTATAAATATATCATGGGAGTAACATTTTCTAGACAGTTATCAATTGGTAGGTAAATATTAAACAGAATTCATAATTCATAGTATGGAATACCAAGACTTGATATTTGACAATTTTTCTTTGTAAATGATTTGCCTTTTTGGAAGACCTATAATATGCTGCATACAACATAAGGTAGAGGAGTTACTTTGGGGTAGACGGAAAAGTAAGCTCCATCATTTATGAATTGCGGGGGAGTTTACACCACCACATATGCCCTAGTTGGGCCGCCTGGCGTGCATATTAATTCCTCCTTCTTCAAGTTACACTTTATCAAATTCTATCAATCCATGGATACACTGATTTAAGAGGTTGAGCTGCGGAAAGATAGCACATGACTTTGTTACGTTGTGATCTCTGATTGCCTACAACACCATGATCCAAGGAAACAAAACATGCTGGCTTTCACGCCGCTTATCTCTCCGTATAATATAATAATTATTGACTGTTATTGACCGATTTAATCACAACTTAATTAATTTTTTGCCGCTCCTGCAAACTTTCTCGCAATGAATTTTCTGTTCGGCAACCTTCTTATTGGATTTACCTAACTCCACATTGTAGGTACATCCTGACAGTGAGTCTGCCGACGATCTTCTGTTTTTTGCCACAGAATTGATCTAAATCGAAGGGAGTGGATTCCCGCTCTACCGACAACATAATCCGCCTCCGACGAGTAAATTTTCCCTTTCCCTCTACAAATTCAAATTACCTCGCATTATCCACACATCATCCATACAATGTAACTATATCATATGTTGCCTCACCCTTTCCGGTATTATTTTCCGAGGCCGTTGATAGATAGTTACATAAATGCAAATGGTTACCCGATCTTGAATGCGTCTTGCCCACTGTTAGTCACCGGCTTTTTCTGGTGTCGGTAATGAGACCGGTCAATTATTGCCCAGAGATGTGACGCAATTGCGCGGAGGTGGGAATTAGAGCTACCACTTATCAAAAGGATGAGCGGTGCTTTGAAAGCAGAAGAAGTCAGTGGTATGGGTAGAATGGAACAAAGTCTGTTGGTTTGTAAACTCCTTCTTTTATTACTAATAAAATGACACTGGCGGAAAAAAAATTCCAATACAAAATGAAGTTCTGGAAATGATCAAAATTAACCTATAACACACTCTAAAATGTAACAAGCATACATTAATCCTATAATTTATCTCATTATTCTAATAAATGCAAACTGTCTCATCTGTAATTCCATAACCACTACGTCCGTAGTTACATAGATGATCCTATGCAATTATACACTATAACCTAATTAATAGAGATTTAATGAACAGTTTTTGGTAAAAAAAACTTGCATGTACGTAGTTATGAACACCCAATCATACAAAAATATTTTACCATTTACGAGCTCACATGACCACAGAAAATTTCCTCCAGCACCTGGAAAGTTTCGAAATGCTTCATACACGCTTAATAAGCAGTGTTTCAGAGAACCTGGAAACAATTTTCCATTTTTAACTTAATATCGCGTCAATGAATCTAATTATTGACTGGAAATTAAATGCTCGGGGCATCAATCTCAATTTTCTCTCTTTGGGTTTGCTGCTGATAATTCGTTTACTTCGGATTCATCAGCTCCACGAACAAAGGACTACTAGTTTGTTGGCACTGTGGTTAAAATTAACACTGCCATCCGTTCATTTATGCCATTCCTTTTTAAATTGGAAGAATAAAACGCATTTTTAAATTAAATCGAGCGGCGTCAAAAAATTAATTGGTTTTCATGCGGGAGTCTGTAAAAACTTCAGATAGTAAAACGTGAGATTATTTCAAATTCCATGCAGAAGTTATTTATATACTTTTTACCAGTCGGAGTAGTTGCATTCGCGTCTGGTTATTATATTTGTAGTATTAGAGAAAATGTGTTAGTGGAACTATAGCCGGTAATTAGTCGCTTTATTAATTAAAATAAATAAAACAAAACTGTCTTGGGGAAAGTACATTTTTTGCGGAAACGGCTTTAAATGTGCAAGAAGCAATAAAAGAGAGGAAGATCGTTATTTGTCGAGCAAACAGGAATTACATTACACAGCTCGTCAAAAAGTGAACAATGAAAAAGTTCTCTGATGTTTCACATTTAAAATTCTAAATAGCTGTTTATTACAGTTCCGCATTTTCTATTAGAACCATATATCAAGTTACGGAAACTGGATATAAGGATAATATTAATTTTTAAAAACGTTAGACCAAGGCTTTTACATTAGCGATTTGATTTCCAGCAATCTTGTTATTTTATCCGATATTTATTGAACAATCTGTAATGTGTTTTTTATCGCTCCTAAGCAAGCTAATTAAAAGTAGTTGCTTACTTTTTAATGCTGTAAAAACAGAAAAACAGCCAGTAAAATTATGTCTTACAAAAATATAGAGGAACTATATTACAAAAATGTTTCTAGACCAACTCGCTACACATTCCGATCTGGTAACGAAATTCCTCTTGTATGTTTATGTCGTGCACTATATTTAACACCCATCATTTCACAAAATCGCACATTTATAACCTGATATAGCGACGCGGCAACTTTTTCGCAATCATCACTCATACTGCAGCAGGACAGTATCGCGGGAATTTCAGAACAATGCGTCTGCATTCTTAACGGCAAATTTTCTCAATATAGGAAAAGTTATGTTGATTTAACTCTCTAATTAGGCCATTAGGCAAATGAAATTCGCATCGAATCCGCGCTATTTAGCTTATAACCAGTAGCATTTACGTTTAATCCCTTTTACTCGACCGTGACGGACAACTTCGCGATAAGACTCCGTCATTAACCGTGACGAGTTGTAAACATTTAAACAGATAACGTAAACAAAAGATCTGGGATGAGCTACAACGGGGACGGATAGAACAGAGGAGTTTTGTGTGATGAAGCGCACCAAACTGACCAAAAAACATTAACATAATAAAATATAAAATTATGTAACTCGACACTGGATTCAAGGTTAGTTTCGCGAACTGCAAGGGCATAAATTTTATCAAAAACTTTAACAGAAAAACTATTATTATATTATTTAAAATTGGTGTCTGGTTGAGTCTCTGCTGTACCATACCCCAAAGAAAGAAATCTAAACGAGTCATGTGAGCGAGGAGGCCACACATGTTCAGAACCTCTACCAATCCACCTATTTCGGAAATTCAAATATGCTCGAACTATCCTATTATAATGTGCAGGTGCGCCGTGCATCTGTAACCACAAATGTCTCATATTTAATTCTACATCTTCTAACAAAACCGGCAACTCAGTTCGAGGGAAATTAAAATAATTTAGTCAAATTAGATTTTCTAGATAAAAATATGAGAAAAAAAATTCAAAGAATACACAGTTTGAAAATGTGCCATTTAGCGTTGTCTTGTGCGTAATAATGACGGTTGTGTCTGTTCACTCATTATGCCTCACCGCTGAACAAAATTTATTTATAAAATCTGGGTTTAAATTAATGTGTTCTTGGAGCTCGACGCTCGGGATAACGCTCTCGGTACAAATTTGCTGCAGCAACAGCATTTTTTTACATTCCCCAAAAACCATGTCGGTTTTCTCATCATCGTTTGAATACATTACTAATAACTACGAACGAAAAATGTGATGACACCTTTCAAACCACTTAAAACCTATCTGGATTCTTGATTTAATTTTCCAATACCAAAAAACAATGTGTGCTTAGTAAAACGTATTTTGGGTTGCATTTTTACGTGGTCATCTTACGTGAATAACCCTGTATATTGATTCAAGAAATTTGTCACAAACAAAATATACCTCCTTCAACTGACTTAAATAAAAGTAAAACTTTAGGTGAAGGATTGCAGGTCAACTACTTTTAATATAGTGGAAGGAAAACTACCATAAGGGACTTTATTCATCAAATGCGCCTCTATCTCCATAAATAATTCCACAGTCTCTTTATTGTATGGATGCCTGTAAAGTCCGAGGGAGCGAAATAATTTAAGCACAGAGGGTAGCGGCGCAATATAAATTTTATGTGTATAAAAATAAGTTATAAGATCACCCGCGGCTTTATTAAAAAACTCGAGGAAAAAATGACAAAAAATTCGCCTTTAAAGCAAAATTATAGTTTGGGTAAAATCTTTTGTCGCCGCTAATTAAGGAAAAGCTTGTCATAACATTTATATCATAAAATGCTTTTGTCTTAGCATTACAACAGTCTGTTGCAAGAGCTCGTTAACTTTTGATACGGCAAAAAACGCCCTTCTATAGCAACATTCCCTTTGCAAAACCGTAGACGTTAATTACGATTTGAAGAATACCCAGAGGTTGGGAGGAGCGGCAAACTATTCCTGTTTTTCAGTTCAACTAGATAATTTAGATATTTCCAGCTAATAATTCAATGTCGCTTTTATTATAATTTTTCACGTTGGAATAAATTAGGTCAGCACGGTAAACAGTAGTAATTACTAGTGTGTCTAGCAAGTGTAAAAATGTATTATTCATTGTTACTTACGACGCCATTGTGTTGTCCTTCCATGCGACAATGTGGGCGGTGTTAAAATAACATTGAATTGTACGTACCTGAAACAAAAAAGGGAAATTAGTGGAAACATTAGGGAATGAATAAACATCATGACTTTCTACTTGTAATCAAGGCAATGATTGGATATGCTTGTTACATGGGTAAGCGTCTCCGCCTTCTTTCTTTTCACTGTATTCTAGTTGATATGAGTGTACGGTTTCTTTACTAAATATCTGCCTAGTAAAATCAGTCTAAAACTGACTAGAAAGTACTCTACGATATGTACCCTGGGAGAGTGTGTAATAATAATATAATAAATCTTTATTTGCCCTACGGGCTTTCTGATTCCTATACATATACAAGTAAACTTAACAATTATAATAATAAAAAAACTAAATAAAATTCTCTATTTCTTCTCCCATACCCTTTCCTCTTATCCCTTCTCCCTCCTCTTCCATACCTCTTTCATCCATTTAATTTCCCTTCCCTCTACATTCAGTATTTCCTCTCTCTTTGTTTCATCTCACTGCACTCGTTCCACATATGCTCAATCGTCTCTCTTTCCTCATAACACATTCTACACATTCTTCCTCCATCTTCTGCCCAATACCTATTTTCCTTCTCTTCATTTCCGCACCTAAACCTCGCCATCATCTTTCTTTCTTTCTCGCTCTCCCTCCCCAAATACTTCGGTACTTCCTCGATCATGCATCTTCCGTACTTCCCGTTGTATCTGGATTCTCCTCTCTTGTCTATCCGTATCCTTATCTATTTCACTTAGTTCTACATTCATCCACACGCCTCTTTCTCTCAGTCTCTCTATTTCTTTGCTTGCATACCCATTCCTCCTATGATTCTCCTCTGAATTCTTCTTTTTTTCTCTCCAGCACTCCTTTAGTATCCTACATTCTTTCCTCCCTTCCATCCTGTCTTCGAACTTGACCGCTCTTTTTCCCGCTTTCACTCTCAACCTATTCCTCTTGCATTCTTCTCTCACTATGTACCCTGGCGTTTCTCTCTCTCTCCACTCCTAGCACCCATCTCAGATATTTCTCTTGCACCCTCTCTATCACCTCTTGTTCTTTCCATCCCCAGACCTCTGCTCCGTACAACAACACGTTTTCAATAAGACTTTCAAACATCATCATTCTCCTCTTAAAATCGCCTCCCTACCTTCTCTCTCCTATTCCCCATACACATCGTATCACCTTGTTCGCTTTTCTTGCCAGTTCTCTAATATGTGCCTTATCTGTGGCTCTTTCATTGAACACATACCCCAAGTATTTGAATTCTTTTACTTGTTCTATTACTTCTCCCTCCCACCTCCAATCACTCTCTTCGTTCTTCCTCTTTCTCTTATTGAACACCAGCATTTTTGTTTTCTCTACATTCACTTCTAGTCTTTTCTTCTTCACATATTTTCCTAAACTCTTTATCATTTCCTTCATTTCTCTTTCACCTTTTGCCACCATTACCACATCATCCGCAAACGCCAGGCTCCACACTTTTTTTCTACTTACCACACACACCCCCGCTTGTGCTCTCTCTAACATTCCGTCCATATCTGCCACATACATCGTGAACAACAAGGGGCTGAGCGGGCAACCTTGCCTCACTCCCTTTGTTGTCACAAACTATTCACTTTCCCTCTCCCCTACCTTCACTTTACTTTTTGTCTTCTCATATATCTCCTCCACCTTTCTTACCAGCCATTCATTTACCCCTTTCTCCCTCAGGCACTCAAACATCCTCTCTCTGTCCACCTTGTCAAAAGCCGCCTTGAAGTCTACGAATAATGCATACACCCTCCCCCCTTTCTTCTTTAACTCACTCTTCCGTCAAATGGTCCAGGATGTATACATTATCCATAGTTCCCCTCCCCTCTCTAAATCCTGCTTGGCTGTCTGGTAATGCTCCCTTTTCCTCTATCTCTCTGCTCATCCTTTCATTCAGAATTGATGCATACAACTTGAACCCTGTGTTTAGGAGAGTTATCCCTCGGTAATTTTCTACTTTATTTTTCTCCCCTTTTTTGTAAATGGAGTAAATTACCCCCTCTCTCCACCCTACCGGGAATCCTTCTCCTCTCCACACCCCATTCATTACCTCCACCAGCCTCTCTAGCACTCTTCTCGTCCCATACATCCACGACTCATTCTGTATTCTATCCCTCCCTGGTGCCTTCCCTTTCCTCAGTTTCTTCACATGCCTCTCCACCTCTTCCATCGTAATTTCTTCTCCTTCAGGTTCTACTCGGTTTCTCTTCGTCTCTATTTCCGTTTTCTTTTTTCCTTTTCTTCCTCCAGCAGCCTCATGAAGTACTCCTCCCACTCATTCATCGTTATCTCCTCGCTCCCATTTTCTTTTTTCTTTCTCTCTCTATTAATATAGTTCCATACCTCCTTCTCTGTCCTTATTGCTTTTATCTCTTCCTCCTCTCCCTCCTTCTTCTGCCTCTTCTTCTCCCTGCATGTCTCTCTGTATCTTCTTTTCGCTTCTAAAAAGCCACTTCTGTTCCCTTTAGTCTTTCTCCACTTTCTTAGTTCTTTTATTGCTTCCTTTTTACGTTGCTCACATTCTTTGTCCCACCATTTATTCTTTCTTTTTGTTACTCCACCTCTTACTGTTATTTCTCTTTTTGTCGCTGCTTTTTCCAATGTTTCTACCAATTCTTTCTCCATTTTCCCTACTTCTTGTTCTTTAAATATTGCTTTTTCCAGTCTTCTCTTATACTCTTCCACCCCTTTCTCGTCTCATACTTTACTTATCACCTTCCGCATTTCCTCTATTTTTTCTTCTCCGCCTCTCTTCTCTCTCCTCCTTCCTATACTTATCTCCATAGGCAGATGGTCTGACCCTACTCTTTCCCCTATTCTGAATTCTTCGACTTCTTCCCATGCTTCTTCATTTACTATTCCGTAGTCTTTCACCGTCTCTCCTCTGCCGCCTAGGTCCATTCTCCTTCTTTGTCCCCTTGTTTGTTTCCATTCAGCACTTCCCATCCTTTTTCTTCTATCCATTCCATCAACTTCTTCCCTTCCGCGTTTTCTTTCTTGTCTTTGGATTTTCTTTTTCCCTCTCCTCTCTCTTCTTCCCAATCCCTGGCTCCTCTTTCCCCAATTCTCCCGTTAAAATCCCCTCCCAGAAGCAGACATTCTTCCCTGTTGTCTTTTAATGTTTCTTCTATCTTGCTTATTGTTTCTTTCATCTTTTTGCTGTACACTGTCACTATTTTCCACCATTTACTGTCTATTTTAACGTTTCTCACCATGTGACCTTCCTCTTCTCCCTTCTTTTTAGTATTCTCTTTTATTCCTTTTTTTACCCCTGTTATTATTCCCCCTGCTGCTCTTCCTTTTTTCTTTCCCCTTCTCGCCCCTTGCCATTCCCACTTGAACTCCTTTGGTAATAGGTTTTTCTATTTTTTCCCAGCTTTCTGACCATGTTTCTGTTAATCCAACAATATCGAACTCCTTCACATAGTCCCAAAAATCTTCTTCTTTTTTCCCTAGTCCCGCTACATTCCAAAATAGTGCCCTCACCCCTGTTTTTCTCGTTACCTTCTTTGATTTCCCCCTTCCTTCTTTGTTTCTTTTTTCCCGTTTCATTGTCCTTTTTACTTTGCCGTTGTCCCGCTTTTTCCCTCCTCCCCTTCTTCTTCGTATTGGAAAACCTCTAGTCTCTCTCCCTTTTCATTCCATCTCCATTGCTCCCCGTCCACTATTAATTTCCTGTATCCCACTCTTACTTCTTTCCCTTCTTCCCTTTTTTTCTTCGCTATACTTCTTAGTTTCTTCTGCAAATCTATTTCTTTCTTTGTGAGGTCGTTGTCTATGTATATCCCTCTTGTTTCCCTCGTCTCCCTCAATTTTCCTTTGTGCTTCATTATTCTTTCCTTCTCACCCCATCCCTCCATCTCCACCAATACTTGATCCTTGTTAATCCTGTAACAATCTTTTACTTTACTATCCTCTACATTTTCCTTCAAAAACTTCTCTACATCCTCCTTTTTACATGACTTTTTCTTTCCCCGTCCCATCCTGTTATCACGATGTTGTTCTTCCTCTTTCTTCTCTCTTTGGTTTCCATTCTCTCCTCCAACTTTTCCACTCTCTCCTTCCCATCTCTTCTCCTTCTCTTTAAACTCTTCTCTCTGCCTCTCTATCTCTCTCTTGAGTTCCTTGTTTTCTCGTCTTATTTCTTTCATCTCCTCCTTCAACTCTTGCAACAGCTCCATTTTTTTTTTCTCCATCTCTGTGTCCGTTTCCTTCTCTTTCTCTGATGTCCTCTGTGTTTTCTTTACTCCAGGAGACCTCGCCGTCTTTTTACTTTTTTGAAAAAATTTCTCTTCCTCCTCTTCTTGTTTTTCTGTTCTACCCTCCCCTTTCTCTTTCTTTTCCTTTCCTCCAGGTAAGAGTCCAGGCTTCCCTGACTGAGCGAGCGGTTTCTATCGTCTTTGTTCATCCGCTTCCTGTGGCGCCTCCTAGATGTAGTTATCTTCCGGCTTCGCCGATTTATTCTTTTTCCTGACTATATCTCCTCTTCCCTGCCCAATTATTTCTTCCTACCTTTCTCTAATATGTCTTCTCGCTTTTCTCAATATCCTCTCCAATTTTTTCTTTATATCACCTTCTATTTCTCTATTTTTCGCTGCTTAACCTCTCTACCGCGTGTTTACCTTCAGCTCGGTAATACAGGAATCGGGAGAGTGTGTAATATATGTTGGACCCACCGCCGAATGTGTACCCACAACGCGGTGGAAATGACGTGAAATACCAACAACGTAAAAGAAATATTATGGAGTGATTTTAAATTAGAACATTTCAAGTAAATTATGTTTTCTCTTATAGCTGTTTATAAATCAACGCCACACTGTAAAGTCCGTCTTCTTTTGCTATATTTCTAGCAAGCTTCATCGAGATCCCCGTCATGGTGAAAAGCATAAATCTGGCACCGCACTCTCGCGAACACAAAATAATATTTCACCTGCTCTTCATCAGTTCAAAACATTAAGTAAGTGTTCCGAATAAATATAATTATAAAATATTACACCACATTTGAATCATCGAAGTTTAAAAATATCCGACATCTTTAATTTCAAATCGGATGAATAAAAGCGTCGCAGCAGTCGTTAGCACATCGTAATCCTATCCTTAACGCTAATTGCATCAGTCTTTGAAAATCATAGCGAACGAGAAAATTAACGCTCGTTATACTGCATATCCAATTAAAAGGCGCATGGAAAATTCTGCATTTGAACGCAACGCATGTAGCGTAGCTAAATGCCGTTAATTTGATGGGGATCGATGCACATAAATTTAGGATCATTTACAGGTAGAATAACGATTTTAAAAAATATGTATCACACTTGAGTTATGTGGAAATGGCTCCTTCCACAACTGCGTTCAAACAATAACCAATTCACTGAGACAAGCGTGTGGCTTCTAGATGCTTTTCTCTGCTCGGCAAAGTCAGTAATTTGATTTTGACACTTTGCAGCATCCACGATATATTTGCTGCACTTCTGTCTGACTTGCAAACTATTGCAAAAGCAAAGATAAGCACGAACTTGAATGCGTTCCACCCAAGCTTAAAGCCAAAATGGGATAGAAAACAATCCAAAAAAATTCAAAGTCTATTTTATTTCAACAAATGATGTAAAATGGTGGTAGAAACTCAATCATCAACAAACCCCCCCTGAGAACTTGAGAGGACGTTAAATGCATATGAATTTACTGCATATGGAGTTGAACCAACATAAGATTAATGATTTTCGATTAAAATTTTATCGTTAACATAATAGTAATTTATGTAAGAACGAGCATAGTATATTACTTTATGTCTTTGATTTTCGGGCTGAAATTCGCACTTTACAGAACCAACCCATAAAGACAGCCATAAAGTACTTTACGGTCCGCTTATAGGTTTTACAGTTTTCGTAAAAAAGGCTTTCAGTGCAGTCTAGTGTGAAAATTTTGGATGAGATCATATTATGATAACGGGAGACGAAAACTTGTAAGGTTTTGTTTTCTTCATAATGTTATTCTTCTCCAAACACAATTTTGATCAGGGTTCCGTATCAACCTTAAACAAAAAAATCCTTGGAAATCTTAAAAAGGAATATTCCAGTCTTCATTTAATTAAATCGCTAATTAGATCTAGAACATTCTCCACGAATATTCTCATCGCTCACAAATGTCTATAAAAAAGCGTAAGATTTCAGATATTGAGCTTCAATAGCGTGCTTTTTATCCGCGATCTTCTAACCCAGCTCACCTATAGAAACATTGCAAAAGCAGTAGAGGAAAACCGTCAATTATTTTCTCGAAGAGGTGCTCGAATTCTTAACACAGATCATTATTTATAACTCTCGCTGCACTTGTCAGTGATAATAAGATTATGCACAAAGTGTACAACATCCACAATAGGAACTTTCCAACTTTGTTGGCAAAGTTCCTTTATGCGAAAAATCGTTTACAGTTGTTAATTACATTCAAAGCGGCAATGAGTTGAAAATTATTATCCGACCAATGTAGAAACACACTCTAATTTTATAATTTATTGAGTGCCGGGAGAGCAATCAGAATCTCGAAAACCGGCGAACTCGGAATCAAGGGAGCGGTAATAAATAACAAATTAAAAACGAACCATCAACAACGGTTAAGCAAATCGGGGAGCGAGGACAACATGTATGGACTCGTGGGGGCGAAGGAGTGCTGGTGAGTAAAATCTTGTAAAAGAAAAAATATATGGCATAAATATATCGTCAGATACAGGTGCATTTTTCCTGGAATTTTCAGGAATGTACACAATGTCCATCGTCGAATTTCAAGATACAGGGGAAAACAAACAAAAATACATCCCCGTTCCGGTTACATCAGAATGAAAGTGTCCGCCACACCAGACTATATTGACTAAATCAATATGTCAAACTGAAGAATGTTTTCCAGACACCTCACTCCATCAGACTACATTAAAAATTAGCATTCCGAATGTGCCACGCATTCAGATTCGATGAGAAGTTTAAACAACGTCGGCTCAACATTTTTTCTCTTTTCAAAAAGTCCAGGTAAGGGATTTTATGTTTGCTCTGACGGTTTTAAAACAAACTCATGTCAGGGAATAAAGGACATTCGCTCAACTTCCACGTCTCTTTGAACTTCAATGAAATTTGCTGATGTCTGAGCTGATCCTGACAAGTGAAAAACAACGTAAATCTGAAAAGATTTACCGCGTGAATTTAAGACCCAAACAGCAGCTAGTCGAGACCCGAATTGCAGTATATGGCCTACGGCAGAAATTATTTAATGCATCGATAATTACACTACAAACTACATCACCCATACAATGGACAAATTACTTTTGCAATCCAATAACTACAGCAGAAACGTTTTGGGGTAATTTCCTTCAGGCAGGCGGTTAATATTACAAACAAACGGCATTCAGAACAAAGTTCAATTTGTTAATTTACTTGGATATTTTGATAGTGCGGTTTCCTGTTTTTTCTTTTCATTTTTAATACGCGCACATACGCGAATGCCATATTTCACCTGACAAATTAAACTTGGAAGCCATTCTGAAAATTGCTCCTGAAAAACTGGCAGTTTAGAGTCAATTGTTTCTACCATAAACAGAACATGCATTTCTGTTTAGTTATTCACATATAGTGTCATTTAGCGACCCACCGAAAATATCCACGAATTAATTTTATTGTAGTAGTCCAATAACTGTTATTCTCTTCAATAATGTCCTCCCCCAGCCTTTGTTTTAATAATTGACAGTGACGTAGAGACAAACTAAAATTTACACTACAAAAACCATTCTTGTTTTGCTATAGCATTTCTTATCTTTGCCCTCCGTTGTAAAGCTCCATTGGAAGCACTTTGTAGTTTCCTGCAAAGTAAATTATGATTATTGTAAGCTGCCGAAAATTCTGACCACAAAATAAAGTCGGGTCATGCTGCTCCTTAATCCCATAAATTGGCTAACTTTTAAAGCTGTTTCGTGCGGCTGCTTTTCATTTCTCGCTACGTCCGAGCTGCAGGAACTTCGAACCGTCCAACTTTCGGTATTCCAAGCAATAAAAAAGGGAAGTGACTTACGTACATCCGGTATATGTTCTTCTTTATAGGTCGTTCCTGCCTTATGAGGGGACTGCATCGACTTTAATTATAGAGAACTGCAAAGGTTCGGCGGAGAGTAGATGTACTTATAGGAAAAGCAACTTCACTGGTTGAATATAAATTTTCAGAGTGGAAGTGTACGTCTTTACAGCAATTCGTGCTCTTTGTATTTATCATGTCTTGTGTTGTATTGATCACCTTTACCTATCCTTTCTGCGTCTGCGGCAGCAGTAGTAGAAAAAAAAGTACGAATATAACTAGACCAAAAGTAAGAACAGATTTATGTAAATTCGGAAAGCATGTTGTGGCTACATTGTAAAGTAGGTTTTAATGTTCGCTACTATTTTATCTATTAATCATCTACTCAGACTCAACAACAATCTCGAAAACTTACAGAAAGCTCATACATATTTAAGTTTTCTTATTTCGAAACTGTTAGTGATTAACAGAGATGAGTGCTTTAAAATGAAGATCTACGGGTTTCCTCCCCAAGGAAGACATTCATCATAAAACCATTCTAAAATAAACTTTTCATTTTAAAGTTCACTTTGAGTAATTTTATGATTGTAAAACGTAATTGTGGTGTAAAAAAAACTTGTTTGCACACAGTAACAACATCGAGACTGCTAATTTGTAACCTATAATTATAAAAAAAACTTACAACCGTGGGAGATAGCGATAAAAATCTACGTTCGGGACTTGTTTCATACTTCAGATGTCATTTTCGTGGCTCTGTTTTGGCTAAATTACAGTTTGTTCTTACAATGGCATACATTGTGGAACACAAAGTGTTTTCCGTGAAAAGTTATTTCCGGGCCGGAAGGAAACTTAACAACAAATGGGTGAATCCGTTCAGACCTGTATGGATTAATTTCAAGAGCAATTTCCAAACATTGCAGTGGAATACTTACATGCACTTTACAAAAACTTCGTAGAGAAGCGTAGATCTGTTTTCTGAAAGGGGTAGTTTCCTGAGAAAACCAGGTAGTGGGTCCCCAACAAAGCGCACAGCAGAAGTTGTTCCTCAAGTCGAAGAAATAATGGAAAATAATTCTCCCCGTTAAATTTTACTGTCACGTTTTAGGAACCTTAACTGCTGAAAGGTATCGAACGGATATTTTGGCACCCTTTTTTGAAGAATTTTATGGCGACGAATTTCAGAATGGCTACTTCCAACAAGATGGGGCAACAGCTCACTGTACCCCGGAAACCTTAAATTTCATAAGAGAATATTTTGATGATAGGTTGATTAGCAAAATACAGAAACACCTTGGCCTCCAAGATCATGCGATTTGACACCATGTGGTTTCTTGTGCCTTATTTTAAAAATAACATTTTTCAAACAGCTGTTGTGAACTTTACAGATTTAAAGTGCATGAAAATTAAGAATAATCCTGATTTCAAAATCTGCTGTAATTTGTTCTAAAGTAAAGGTTGTTAATTTATACTATTTATACACTTCATTTCTAGAGATAGGAGGTAATTTCGCATTACAGAAGCTCAGTTAAAAATGGCCAAGTTTCAACAAATTAAGAAAACGAATTTAAAAGGTCACAACTCAACTCGGCGACCAATTATTATGAAGAAAACGTAAAGCATGTTAAGAAAATTTGCACGGTCAAGCAGTCAAACTAAAACTGAAATTAAATAATTGGTAGTCGTTCTCCACACTCAATGCAGGAAAAAAGTCCTTTTCTTGTTAGACCAAGAGGTAAGGGTTTATTTACTAATAGTTCTTCCTTCAATCATGCTGGCGGTTCTCAATCGTTTTTCGCGTAAAACTTAAAGCCATTTTTTAGTTAGAATTTTTAAAAAAATTCTAGGTCTCCTTGTGCTTTTAAAATGTTCTTGTCAAAAGTGTTAAAGTAATTTATGTAATCTGAATTTTTATGATTTGATTTCTGTATTTTATACTCCACATGGTTGTCAAATGCTTAACGCAATCTCAAATATTTTGGGGTGTGAAGTCTAAAATTTGGAGTAAAGGTCGAAAAAGGACCTGCTCTAGACTCTAATATACCAACATTCTTTGAACAATATATACTATACATAATATATGTAAATGTATACCGGGTGTTATGGAACTATTCTTGATAACAATTTTGCCAAAGATCCTTAATTCGGGATATAATATTCAATAAAGTTTTCGCACTCAAACGCGTACCCGCTACTGATTTAACAAACACTGTCATTTCAAACATTCTTTCGTGTTAAGAGACGTTTCCCTGCATAGCGTTTTTAGAATTCGCACACGACTCGTCAATATTAGAAGAGGTGTAAAATACGCAAAAATTTATATTTTGAAACTTTGTATCCATTTCCATAACACCCGGTATATCGGCGGAAACCCAACGTAAAATTCCTTTTTTTGCAAAATAATGGTTCATGGATGTACAAGTCCACATTTAATTTAAAGATTTTAAAAAAAAATATTTAAAACGATTCATCTCTGCAAATCTGCGTTACAAAGCATTGTTGTTTCATTGACTGCATCTCCGCACCGCATCTGTCATAAACCTGCAGCAATTTA
The DNA here is from genome assembly GCA_963583935.1 of Diaperis boleti. Classification (NCBI taxonomy): domain Eukaryota; kingdom Metazoa; phylum Arthropoda; class Insecta; order Coleoptera; family Tenebrionidae; genus Diaperis; species Diaperis boleti. Next base: position 35,669,673 of record OY757248.1, on the reverse strand, counting down.
AATAAAATAGAGTCCACAAAGCCGTTCTTTGCATTCTTTTCATTATTAACAAAATTCCTTTCTGGAGTCTTCCGTCGTGCGGATCGCTCAAACCGTTTGTTATAATTCCATTTCGCCGACGAGAGGCGACAGTTATCCTGCTTCGGAGTCCCAGGACGACACACCTGCTTAACTCATCGAATATCGATATCGGTTTAATATGTTTAGCTCGTTAGATATAGAAGGATTAGATGGGCCGATGGGTTGTCAAGGTAACGGCACAAGAATGAACGATGAATGACATTAACGGAAGCTGATCTCTACCGAATTGAGCGCTTGGTTGATCATGTGTGCCATCATTGTTTGTACAGGCCGGATGGAATTTTTTATACTTGTTCCTGTCCACTGAAGGGCTTAGGGAGGGATGACGGATCTCGGGTATTAATCCACTTTTTCATACACGTACACGGGTCAAGTCTGGCGCTGTTAAGCTTACCTAAACAATTTCGACCAAACACCTCAGATATAAATTTACACACCTGTGAGTAATGGGGCGACGAGGAGTTTTTATTTTCATTTAGGTGAGCTCGATTAATTTTACAGGAAAGACCAACCTAAACTCGGGTTTTGACACGGAACGCCACTGTATTGTTACTAAACAACAGGACCTAAACAGTATAGTAATTAACCTGTACTGGTTTCCTGTTGACTGTTGTGTTCCAAACCTATAATTGACTGACTAGAGACAGTTGCAATGGTTATTACTTGAGAGTGATATTCAGTAATACAAATACGTGCACTATGAAAGACGTATTTATCTAACGATATTGAACGTGAAGACTTTCGAAGAAAAGAAATTAGAAATACAAGTGGATAAAAGTGGGGTGACAAGAAAACCTGTATGAGAAACTATAAGAAAAAACACTATTTTAGAAAACTTAAGGAACTCTTTCAAGCCGCAGTAGATAATGACTGCAAAAAATAATGAACAAGCTTCGCACGAAGACGATGAAATCAAGAAGAAGGAATAGTTTTTGGTGTTCATAGAAGCTACGTGTAAAATATCTCTTCTCATCTTAAAGATTGGTTTCTTTTACTATATTTTTTTTCTTGCTGACATACGGACTATAAAATAATCCATTAAAGAAGGAGAAGAAAACGAAATATGTAACGATCTATATAATATAAAGCAGCAGTTAAAAAGATGAAGAACAAAAGAGCCTCGGGTGTTGCAGGAATCCCTGCAGAATAAATTAAATTTGGACCTATAAAATTATTAAAGATTCGGCTGGTTAACTCCCATACATAAGAAGTGACAAAAATAAATGCAATAATTCTTGGGACTACGGCCATATTCTAACATTTTTAATATCTAAGGACTATCAACTGTACCAAACAAAAGGACATTCAGGTTTTAGAGCTGGCAGATCTACAATAATTGACAACCTATTTTGTCTCATCCCAGATTATCTAAAAAGGAATGGCGGTGAATACAGAAACGCATTTGTGGACTTAACTAAAGTGTACGACAATGTACCAGTTAAAAAAATATTTGAGGTATCAGAGAAGTCACTACTAAATATTACTTTAATAAAACCCGGTAAAGAAATGTATATGGAAGCATACTCACGAGTGAAAATATATATAAAAAACCCTTTTGAAATATCAAAAGTACTAGACAAGGTTGCTGCATAATACCAATATTAATTAATTTCCACATAGATGCAACCCTTCATCAATGGAAACGTAAATTCAAATCAATGATTATACTACATATACTTAAGTTAAACTATACACAGGAAACTATGAAGAATACGCAAAATGAGGTTTGAGAATGAATCTAAACAAAATTGGATACATGTGTATTGGAGGACCAACACAAGATTTATTATTAGAAAACGGAGAAATTGAGACGAAGATTAATAACAAAGGAGCAAGCGACGCTTAATTAATAATCGTATCAATAGCACTACAAAAAATAATTTGTACTCTAAACCCTATTCTTCCTATTCTATAGCAAATAAATATATCCCTTCAAACGAAGTTGCACATTTATGAAGAGAGTAAATAAAGCGATGATAATGAGAAACTTAAAACAACACCACTAAGAAAATAATTAATTAATATGAGTAAAATAAATTGTAGCGAAGAAATCATCAATCAACAACGAAATGATTCAGCCAAATCTATTTACAAAATTCATGTAAAATTGACAAAGCGCATTCCAAGCAAGTTTTAGCTGGTGTCAAAGTTCTTTCAAAATGGTTATTGGCGACACTAACCGGCGTTGGCATATTCTAGCGTATCCCATAACCACTCCATGTAATCGTGGAACGGCCCTAATGAAATCATTTTGTAATCGTAATGCAATCAGATGTAATTTTTGTGAAATCACATGTAATCTTCTTGCAATCATAAATATAACCTAATGAAATCGGGAAATCTTGTATTCATTATGTAATCACCATGTAATCGTCAAGTATTCATCATGTATTCATCGTGTATTCATCATACAATCATCATGTAATCATTACGTACTGATCATATATCATATATTTATCCATGTAATGTAACAAGATTTATAAGTATATTTTGTTCTTATTACTACTTTTCGCTTGACTAGATCGGCCATTGGGAATAAAATCGCAGTCATTTACTGTGGTGTGATGCTGTGTGTTAATATGCACTTATATTTGGTATTTCTCATATTCCCACCTTCAATTCGGCCTGTCTCGTGCGGTGCTCGTGATTACATTCTTTCAACTAATTGTGCCGTTTGCATTTTTCTTTTAGGCCTAATGTTAAGTTTTTCCTATCTTTGCGGTCATAGCGGTCATATGTTTACACTTTGCAACATATTTTTTTCGTAACTTATTTTTTCCAATTTATTTCTTTTGATGGCTGCTTATTGGAAACATGTACTCACCTACCATAATATGCATAATATTGAAGTAGGTTAGCATGTAATAATAAACTCTCTAACTTACATCAGGGATAATTTATGGTGCAATATTTCAAACCAGAAATTGTAATTCCTGGCAAATTCAAATTCGAAACTGATGAAGACTCCATGTGTGAAGAAGTATTTTGTTGCACTATTTTTTCCAATTTCTTTTGATAGCAGTTATATAAAAGGTACATAATTCGATAATTAAATTTGGTATCCCTGAATTCATTAATATTAATATAACAAGAATTTTTGACTTTGTGTTATACCCAGAGTGTATACGGGGTGTTATGAAAGTCCTAGCAGAAAATTTAACCACAATTAGAACTCGTCAAAATGGACATTTTTTTTATCTATAATTTTTTCGCATACGTTCCTTTACAGAGTTAAAATTAATAATAGTTTGACCACTAAAACCAATACCTGCCTATGGACCCAAGTTGATTGATTGGCAGGAATGCACAAAAACTTTACCCGATAAACGAATGGAAATAAAAACTGTTTAAATGTTTAAATCACCTACCATAATATGCATATTGAAGTAGGTTAGCATGTAATAATAAACTTTCTAACTTACATCAGGGATAATTTATGGTGCAATATTTCAAACCAAAAATTGTAATTCCTGGCAAATTCAAATTTGAAACTGATCAAAACTCCATGTGTGAAGATGTAGTTTGTTGCACTATTTTTTCCAATTTCTTTTGATAGCAGTTATATAAAAGGTACATAATTCGATAATTAAATTTGGTATCCCTTAATTCATTATTATTAATATAATAAGAATTTTTGACTTTTTGTTATACCTGCTGTATAAAGGGTGTTATGAAAGTTCTAGCAGAAAATTTAACCACAAGTAGAACTCGTCAAAATAATTTTAAAAAATTATCTATTTTTTTCGCAAACGCTCTCTTACGGAGTTAAAATTAATAATAGTTTGACCACTAAAAACAATACCCGCCTATGGACCCAAGTTGATCGATTGGCAGGAATGCACAAAAACTTTACCCGATAAACGAATGGAAATAACTGTTTAAATGTTTAAATCACCTACCATAATATGCATATTGAAGTAGGTTAGCATGTAATAATAAACTCCCTAACTTACATCAGGGATAATCATTGTTCTTGTACGTGCGATAAATGATAAATGTTGACACACCGACAATTCGAATATACTTTGAAGCACATCTTCGAATACTTAAAAATTTCAGGTTCAATTTCCAAAACGCGATTACATCTGGGACGTCCGAAATCTGGAGTTGGAAAAGCACAAGGATCGAGCACACATAGCGGCGCGACACTCAACTGATAACTAAAATTGACTATCAACGACAATTTTTTTGTTCCAAAAGAGTTAGGTGTTCACCTCGTTTGACAAAAACGTTCTGATGCGTTCAAGTTCATGTAGGCGTAGGCGGAGAGTGAAATAAGGGCTCAGAAAAATGTTTATTTTGACGAGTTCTACTTATAGTTAAATTTTCTGCTAGGACTTCCATAACACCCTGTATATACTTGTGTCGCCCAAAATTCCTGGCAAATTCAAATTCGAAACTGATGAAGACTCCATGTGTGAAGATATATTTTGTTGCACTATTTCTTTTGAATGGTCATTGTAAATAATTTCAGCTGAAAGAGCTGAAACCGCCGAACTAGAAGTACCAGAAACAACTGAACTTGTACTACCAAGCATTCTTTTTGCTATCTTAATCTTACGGATTTTTTTTTTTTTTTTTCACTAAATTGACATAATAAATGAGGAGCTGGTCACCTGCACCGATGAACTATTGCACAAACCACGAATGTTATGACCCATAAGAGCCTTAGATATCTTAAAATCCTCGCTCTACGAGCTCGGATTTCTACCTGACATCTGCGTAATAACATTTCTAGGTATGTTAATTGCCATTAACATTAACAATTAACACCGCGCGCAAAGGGGCGGTTTTATTACTCTATCAACCTGTTGGGCGACACAAGTATAGGTCAGTATAAAAGTATCTCTATTGCTTTTTCAAAGAAAAATATTTATTTGGGATAAGGAGAATAATTTGCTATAAAAGACATATTTGATCATATAATTTTTTTAATGTAATCATCATATAGTCAAGGTAATCCCGTGTAATCATTGTGAAATCTCTTGTAATCATTTGGTTACCCGAATGTAGATTGAAATCCTATGAAATCCTCCGTGAAATCATCATGTAATCACTCATGTAGTCATACGTAATCACATGAAATCATATGAAATCACAAGTAATCAAGTGAAATTTGTAATCCGTGGTACACCCTTTTCATCAGTGGTTACCCCCTCGTCCCATACATGTTGCAAAATCGACGCTTTAGAGGTATTCCAAAACCTGATGGGTTGTGTCCTTCAAACAATCTGCGCGAAGAGTGGGCGGCCTACGTAGGAACTGGCCATTATAAGTGAAATGCGCCCACTGCATTATTTTACACATTTCCACAATTATTAGAAATTCAGAATTTCTGACTGTTTCACAATTAAAATACATAACTCAACTTGGCATTTATAAAAAAAAAACTGTTGTGTGCCTCACCTTTATAAGCACCCGACTGAAGTGAGACTTTGGTAGAAATAACAACAGGAACGTCCGCCGCGACGAATGCAATGACAATATCTTTAAGTCCGATAGTATATTTAACTCCGAACGTAAATCGGTCTATCGCGCAGAATGACTCACTGCCCGTGAGATTTTGAAAGACCTCTACACCGTTTCTTCACGGCATTGCCAGCATATTCAGTCGAGACATTGCGTCCTATTCTTCTAGCGATTGTGCGAAAACAAAAAACGTACTTCGTGCATGCCAACCTGGCGACCCCGTTCACATAGGAAATTGTTCACTATGGTCGTGAATAACTCATCAACCATTTTATCAACCACTATTAGACATAAAATATCAAAAGCAAAAAACTCTTGAATACAGCTTTTTTTATGAAAATTTAATCAATTAATTTATATATCAGCCACACTGTATAGAAATGTATTGTTCCGCTCAGTCCCAACGCCACGTCGATAACTTTTTACCATCCTCAATCCACGTCCGCAGGACAATTCGCTATGAAGGACCGCATGCCAAATTCAGAATGAATTCAGACTACATTCAATGACATCTGGCGTGACAGCAAAAAACAAGCCGGGAAGCGTTCTATTGCCGAAAAAACGCTCGCTCCGTAATCGAGATCATCTCAATAAAACCGTGACAGCCATTTTCGATAAATTGGAATATGCAATTCATTATACCTTTCGAGTTTTTCACACAAAATACGGGAAATTTATTGTGTGATTTCTATTTTGTGAAATGCAAGAAAAAACGCAGTGAATGACGTGACTAATGCAAGAACGATGTTGCAATAATTGATTGCGTTGCAGCTTGGTAACATGTTTTCCTAAAACAATGGAAATGTTAACGTTTTCAAAATAGACTGTGGGCAAGTTATGAATATGCCAAATACACAGACAATTCTGTTTGCGTCCGACCAGGAAAAAAGAGAACAAAAGCGCGGAATTTCAATTACTCGAATCAAATTTGGTGCGAATCGTCGATGGAGGTTTTACGTAATATGTAGGTAAGGATTTCAATTGGATATAACGAAAAATGGTGATTATATCGAATAAGCTGGCACAGCCTGGCATGTTTTTCAAAGATATGACACGAAGTTTAATTAATAACGGACGATTTACAACTAATGTTATCTACAAGATTGCTCTAATATTATATATTGTGGTTTCCAAGAATTTTGACATTGATTCATTGGAGCGAACCCAAAATGTGTGGACCGTAATTTTTTTAAAATTTATTTTTTCGTAATTATCCATCTATCCCTACATTGCGGAATTGTGCAGCCTAACAAGTTTAGTGACTATTTAATCTTGAAAGAAATAAATACATAGATTGGCACCATTAAATAATTAGCACTGATTCCGCAGCATGATGCACAATCCAAATTTTTTTTTTTCGGATTTGAATTTAAAATCAGATGTGCCATGCAATTTTAATTTTGAGGTACAGAGCCTACTGGATGGTTTCAATGATTTAATGAGCAACTGAAGTAGTGGGACATATTTTGTCATGAAATACAATAATGAAATCAGCCCTTCAACTCCCTTGATATCCATTTGATTATAAACAGATTTCAAAAATTTCTATCACGATCACTACCATAATCCTTTTTTTAATATTCAAACGGCTTTCAACCCACATTTTATAAATGTAACGGAACAGGACAAAGAAAAACGTCTATAAATCCTTCGACGGCTGCCGTTAATTGCTTCTATTACCTTATCTCCGCTTGCTCTCTGATTACAGTGAGCAGTTGCGGACCATTCTCCTGTTTCTTAAATCCGATGTGAATATAATTAAGCACAATAATAATTGTGATTGTTATCACTCCAGCGCTTATGTAAAGCAACGGTTGCCGAGTTTCCTTCTGCAGAGTGGCTCGTGATTTATTCGTTCGGCGATGCACTAATTAAAATTATAATCATTTATAAAGTGCGCAAAGAAAATTAAAGAGTATTAGGAAGGCGGCTGTAAGTTGGGTCAACATTAATTATTGCAATAATAATTCATCACAGACGCCGGAGTCGGATACCGGAAATCGATTCTGCAGTAATTTATACCGAGAGAAAATTAATTGTTGTTTTTATTTTCCATCGTGTAGATCATTGCGGAAATTACGCCGAGGGTCGAATTTACGATTTTCGTGTTTGGGAAGGACGAGGAAACTGATTCCTGTGCAAACATAAGCTCCATGTGTGTACATAAGGCGAGAAAATTGTTTCTGCTTGTACACTCTTTTTAATTAAAATCCGTAGAGGGTTATAACGTGTTTTTTTCAGGTACATTTTAAAAATATTTGCCGTTGTTATTAAATTGTTACAGGATCTCGACATCCGTTAGACGATCGCAGGGGATGACGACACATCGATCGTTTGTTTTTCCGGCTCGTTGAGAAGACAGATTGCACTTTCCTACTTGTTCCAAATCTTTTAAAAGCTTAAGCATCACTGCAGAATCTACTGCAAAATTCCACATATGTTCCGATCTGAACCCTAAATTTATATCCTTGTATTTCGCACCATTTACAGATGTTGAACCTGAGACTTCATAGTTTACCACAAACGATTTAAAATGAAGTCTTGCATGTTGCAAGGAGGAATATTTAACTTGAGACGCGCTCGTTCGAAAATTAATGTCCATTTAATTCCACCAATTCTAAATAATTAGTGTTTTGTAAGCAGCAGGATGTATAAACTATTAAAGACGCACATTACTGCTAAATGTTTTACAAATCAATATCTTCTTGGAGGAACGTGCGGCACGCTTGGCACGTTCGATAGAATTGACCTCATTAGTTTGTTTACTTTGGAAGACCAACCAAGATATCTCATATGTGTCTCAAACGTGGATGGAAGTTGGCATCCTGCAACAGTTACACCCCTCGATCCCTAACTTACTTCATCATTCTTCAAAAATAAAAAATAAAATTATGTCCAATGACAAATTTACGGGAATGATTTATTATAATGATGATTTGCTTTGACCAAGAAAGAAGTTGAAATTGATTCCAGATTTTATTACAATGCAGATGGTTAGGCAAGAAGAGATGAATACATCAAACGTTGGAGATAAAAATCAACGAATTTTATTTTTGAAACTATAATCACACAGTGTAAAAAAAAATCGGAATTTTAACTCTGAACGCATTAATTTTTTGTTCATTGTCTATAAAATAAGATTAAATATTGTCATGAATTTCTTTTTTGTTATTAATCTCAGAGTTAAAAATCAAAAGTAACTTGTATTTAGGCCGATGCCTACAAAAAAATAAGCCTGCTTGAAATCTCAACGGCCTCAACGGTCGTTATTGTAAATCAGAATAATTTGTTAAATCTAAAATACCAAAATTGTCCTTTTTCCAAAAGAAGTAGCTGCTCAAGGTAGTTGCCCTTATTCAACAAAAGCATAGTAAGCGATTTGTACCTCAACAGCTAAATTTGGATCGATCAGCGGAACAAAAAATAGTCCAACGCTTCGAGAAGACTGGTTCCTTCAGTTGGCAAGCAGGATGTGGTAGAAATCGAGATACAGAAGTGAGAACATCGTTGCACAGCTCCATGGTGTTTGAGGGATGCCAGTGAGTGAACAGTGAAACAAAAACTGCAACAGAGCAATGTGACCCCTCAAATCATTGCAAGGTCCAAAACTGATGGCTGCTCGTCGAGAATCACGGCTTCGTTTTGCACGAGAGCAATTTACAGTGAATTGTGTACCAATGGAGCTTTGTTCTCTGCTCAGATGAAACGAAAATGTGCCTTTATAGTAATGGGAGTATACCGGCGACCAAGAAAACGATTTGCCTAGTGCTGTTTTGAGGAACAGACCATCTATGATAATATGGAGTAGAACAAGAAGTGTCTTGCAGATCATGTAGTGCCTTACGGTGGCTTTGTTGGAGACGATACTGCAGTAATTGTTAGAGAATACCAAAAGACAGCCTAAGAGTCTAAGACCAATGAAGTGGCCAGCACACAGCTCCGACCTGAACCCCATAGAGAACATGTGGGACGAGCTCAAATGAAGAGTTCCAGCATCCCTGTCAAGACCAAAACCTATTCCCCCAAATATTCCCCAAAATACCATTGTAAATTTGTTTGCCTTCATGCCAAGTCGCATTGTTTTTAAGGGGGCGTCCCTACGCCACAACGGCCATGTTGAGAACTATGGATTTAAATTCGCCACTAGATGGCAACCGAACGCAAAATTCTTTAATTATTCAATTCCCTAATCGTCCTCACACTTCGGCAGCCATCGGGCTTACTCGGACACGTTATCAAGTCGACGGAATGAGATTATTTTTGATTGAAATGCAATTTGTCGTATCGGATGCTTTGTTTATGTATGTGTTTACGGAAACTTGTTTTCAGTCGTGTGCTGTGTGGTTTTCGCATTTGCACGCTCAATTTTACATTGGGTGTGCTTTTTTCACATTTTCGGATTTTCACGAAAGGGAGGCCATCCAAAAAAAACTTTTTCCTATCCTCAGTTAGTAGTAGTAATAGCACGAGAGGTCAAAATATTGCCGACAATAATTTTTGCAATTCAGATACGAGTTTCTGTTGCGACGAAAATAATGACGAGTGCTTGCACGAGTCATTATTTTCTCAAGCAACAGAGACGAATCAATCTGCAGACCAAAAATTGACGGCAATATTTAGACCTCGAATGGACCTCGACAATTTTACTTGTAAATTGTAATGCCAAATAGTTACAAAAAAATTGTCGCTAGAACAAAGCTTGGCGAAAAATTACCACTAAATTAATTGTCCGATTGGTTGTTTATTTTGAAATTGAAACATCTCATTGGTCAACATTTTGACCTCTCGTGCTATTACTGTTGAAAACTTTTCCAGGATCATAACGAACAAAATTAAATCGTTCGAATCCTGAGTTATGGTGCCGAGTTCATACAAAAATCACAGAAAAAAAAACACTTTCAGTTTTTTTCCGAATTTTACAATTTCCCGGGAAGCTTTTCCAAATTGTATTTCCTGAAAAACCTTATTTGAACTATTACGAATACTAAAAAAAATATGCAGATCGGTCTACCTGTTCTCAAGTGATGCACTTACCAACGAACACCATTTTATTCTTATTACATAAATTTAGGCTTGAATGTATTTTCCACATTTTTTCCCACAACATATATACAGGGTGTCCCAACTAAAATTTGTACCCCCCAAAAATTCCAATTTCGAAAGACTCGGAAGAAAACGCTTGAACAGGTCAATTTTGTTTTCAAGGGGGACCTAATTGTACCAAACTTTCAACCCCTTGAGCCAGGGGAGCCACCCCCTTAAAAAATTTAAATGGCATGGGGGGTCGTGTGATACATCATTTTAAAGCTTACTCAATTCTCTATTCAAACATACTTTTATCGATTTGTTTCTACAAAAAAGAGCATAAGAATTTGTTATTTTCCCAATCTACATAAAATACTCTTGAATTGGAAAATAACAAATTCATGCTTTTTTCGTAGAAACAAATCGATAAAAGTAGATCTGGATAGAGAGCTCCCCTGGCTAAAGGGGTGAGATCTAAGAGTTGAAAGTTTGGCACAATTTGGTCCCCCTTGATAAGAAAATTGACCTGTTCAAGCGTTTTCTTCTGAGTTTTTCGAAATTGGAATTTTTGGGGGGTACAAATTTTAGTTGGGACACCCGATATAATAAAGATACTATCTGACCCGGTGAACTTCGTATCACATACTATAGCGTTCTATTAAAAGTAATCCGAAGTAGCGATTCAAGAAGAAATTACAGTTTTGTATTTTGTCTCATAGTTCCATAACGAACGCCATCAATTAAAAGTAATCTGAAGTAGCGATTCCCATACAAAATTACCTATTTTTAATTTTTCGATTTTTCAGCTGAACTTTAGGCTTGAAACCCAAGAGGGCGCCCCTGGACTCCCATATCCATGTTTTAATAGTTATTCTGCTATTTGGGGCGGAGACAAATCCAACAAATCAAATATCATAAAACTCGGTCCAACCCAAGGGGACCCCCTGGGCCCCCATGTCCATGTGAAGAATACTTTACGACCTATTCTCATGCCTACCAAATATACAAAAAAAAATCACAAAAATCGCAAAAATTTTTGTTTAATCTCGAAGAGTCGTTTAACACTCTGTAAAGTCTATTCGACACAAATAAACATTGAAAAAGAATTGTGCGTGGAGTTACCGTTTAGGAGAAATATGGGGAAAAGCTTCTGGGGGCGCATTTTTGGGCAAAACGGGATGAAGCTCCCCCCGGGGAGGTGGGAACTCTTCGGATCTTTATTTCGGTCCCAGTTGGGAGCTCGACCAAAATTTTAAAACTTTATAAATTATTTCTTCTATTCGTCGTTTTTTCGTTTAATTTGCTTGGACTATCCCCTCCCGGTCTAAAATATCCCCCCACTTATACTATATTGCATTTTTCGGGTTCGTGTCGGGCTCGTGTTGGGTTACGCGCTTACCCCGTACAAAAATCTTACACCGTTGGATAATGAGTTTCGCAAGTATGCCTTGATACAAAACAAATCCGTAATTTTTTTTTTATTACTAACTTATAGACCATGTAATTAAAAAAAATATATGTGGTTGAAAAGATAATTAAAAGACCTTTCAAGCGACATGTTACTCAACCCCCATTTAAAAATAGGGGTTGCTCCTGTCAGAGATATGGGGTTGCACCAAGCGTGCCTACTATTGCATTAAAACATGTCCACTTCGAGATAAAAATCTGTTTTGCTTAAAAGTTATTGAGGGTGGCTCGTTTCGATTGAAACGCCCTCTATATTATTCTATCTACAAATTAAGCTTTTTTCCTAAATTAGCCCCCTTTGGAGAGGGGGGTGTAGCTACCATCGGAGCGCCCTTGGGAGGGGGGCGTAGCTACCATCTGAACCGTCGGCGCCGTAATACCTGGTAATACCTACTACTCTCATTCATCCGCATTCATTATGCATACACTATGCAAAAATCATGTCGATCCCTTGCTCTGTGAAAAATTAATAGTAAAAAAATATTTTTAAAAACAAGCTTTTATTTAAATACTCTGAAAAGAAGAAAATAAACTTTGAAATAAATCAAAACAAAGCAAACCCATAATTTTGTTACATCATACAATTCCATATGATATACGTAGATAAAAGCTTGTCGCAAGAATTTATATTATTTTGAAAGTATGTAATTCTAAGTAGAAATTGTATTTATCTATAAAAGAACACACGAACACACGAAAATCTCGCGACAAGCTCTTATATCATATGCAATTGCATGATGTAACAAAATTATGGGTTTGCTTTGGTATGATTTATTTCAAAGTTTATTTTCTTCTTTGCAGAGCATTGTTAAAAGCTTGTTTTTAAAAATATTTTTTTACTATTTTTTTTCGACTTTTTAAAATTTTCCGTGGCCATATTGAACTTAGTGTGATGACACTAACTTTATCGTTTTCTACTCTTCAATCCCTTTCATTTGATACCCATATTAAGGGGGTTGAAAAGAAAATGTAATCCGCCATTTTAGAGCGGCGGTCATATTAAATTTAGTGTGATGTCATTAACTTTATCGTTTTATATTCTTCAAGCCCTTTCATTTGACACCCATACTAAGGGGGTTGAAAAAAAAATGTAATCCGCCATCTTGGAGCGGCGGTCATATTGAATTTAGTGTGATGTGACTAGCTGTATCGTTTTCTACTCTTTAACGCCTTTCATTTGACACCCATATTAAAGGGGTTGAAAAGAAAATGTAATCCGCCATTTTGGAGCAGCGGCCATGTTGAATTCGTTTTTTACTCTTCAAGCCCTTTCATTTGATACCCATATTAATAGGGTTGACTAAAATACATCATCCGCCATCTTGTGGCGACGGCCATTTTGAGAGTATTACAATATTGAGTCTGTTTATTGTATTGTCACCGAAACTAAAGGAATATAAAAAATTTCAGCTCAATCGGATGTCAAGAAGTGGTTTTAATTTAGCTTGCAAGATTTGACCCACACATACTAACAAGGCAAGTTAAATAAAAGCTTGTAACAAATCTATCCCACGGGAACCGTACATTTTTCCGCGGCCAAAAGTAGCCTATGTGCTATTCCAGACTATACTCTGTGCCAAATTTCATCCAGATCCGTTCAGCCGTTCTGGCGTGATTGAGCAAAAAACAACCATCCATCCAAACTTTCGCATTTAAATTTAATTTAAGTGTGTAAAGCTTTGAATTTGTACAAATTTTCCGCCAAATTGTTATACAGCGCCACCGCATAATATGGTGACCAACAGGCTCAACTAAAATAAGCAAGATGTCGGAGCTGTCAAGTACCGTTTTATTTTGGCTATTTTGTCAAAACCAAAGCTTATTTCCTCCTTACAATTTAGGATTCACTTTATAATTTCATACTCCATCGAACTTGTATAAAATTATCGCCAAAACTGATCCAAAATGTTTGCAACTTTTATATTTTTTTTTTTTTTTTGGGATTTGACTCAATTTTGGACATAACGGTTGAAAAGGTATCTCACAATAATTATTTACAACGTACCTGATAAATCAAATTTCGTCTAAAGTGTTTAAATTTTTAAATTTGTATAAAACTGTGATTTGGGTATTAATCTCCCGCCATTTTAGCTACAAACGCAGCCTTAAGAGGGTTCTCCAGTGGCAGGTAGAATTCTGCCGGTCGAAGTATATTTTCCCGCAATATCTTTTTTTAATTTACAATTTTAAAAAAAATCGCTCTGTAGCTGCAAAGATCTATATTTTATCAACACGCCCACAAAATTTCAACAAAAAATCTTCAAAAATAGAAAAGTTATATTCAACGGCGCGCAAAAATGTACAAAAATGTGCGGCATTGAATGTAACTTTTTTATTTTTGAAGATTTTTTGTTGAAATTTTGTAGGCGTGTTGATAAAATATATATCTTTGCAGCTACAAAGCGATTTTTTGAAATTTTTAGATTAAAAAAAAGATATTGCGGAAAAATGTACTTCGACCGGCAGAAATGTACCTGCCACTGGAGAACCCTCTTAAGGCAAGGGGGGCATACAAAGGATCAATAACAATTGTGTTTACAATATACTCAATTAGTTCATAGTTTATTTTGTAATTAATTAATGATCCTTAAAACGGAATTTATTTTTTTAATTATTAGTTTGCTCACATTCTCAGAAGGAAAGCTTCTTACAGAATAACTTTAAACAAATATACGTGTCCAAGGTCATTTGAAAATAACTTCTGAATAAAAGAACGAAGGCTTTAACAGCCGGAGTTAATAGTAAAAATACTTAGTCCGGGTTTGGATCGTTCTTGACAACATTTCGCCCGCTTATGCGTTTACAAACGGTTCACGTACTGTGCGTCAGATTATATTTACCTAGCAACTGACGTGAGAAAAAACAAAATCTGTATAGACTATCCGCATGTAATGACTATTACTGACTGGAATGATTTACTTCATTCTCGTAAGTAGTACTTTACATTACATGCTTCTTGCAACTACTGCATAAAATTGACATTCGCACATGGAGTTTTGACATGACAAATTGTGCATATAAATAATTTCTTACACACCTGTAACTGTCAGTAGCTTTGTATTCTGCAGTAAATTCATATTTTACACACGTCGTGTTGCGTATAAGGTGCTCGAGATACCCTTAAATGCAACTTGACATTCATTTCGTGAACCACTTGCAGATTTGTAAACATCATTTTATATCTTTGTTAGCATTATAAAAACGTCCCTAATTGTAAGAAAAAGCCACCCATTGTCGTACAACTAAAAAGAAAAAAGCTCCTCACTGCAGCTGCAATATTTAGTGGGCAATCAACGGTCATTAGTGTTCCTCAAGTTTTCCATATTTTATAGCTATATTATAGTGGGATCATTACAGAAACCGCCATTACATAGATACATGACAACTTCACTAATTGTAAGTAGTATTTTTAAACTGTTACCTAGGGCCGTATCGTAAACTCTTTTATGTACCTACTGACTAATAAAAAAGTATTTTTAAGTAATCCGCACATAATAAATGTGACGCAGCTGTTTCCCGATTTTTTTCCACGAACACGATGTCATCTAGCCTCGGACA
The DNA here is from genome assembly GCA_963583935.1 of Diaperis boleti. Taxonomy (NCBI): domain Eukaryota; kingdom Metazoa; phylum Arthropoda; class Insecta; order Coleoptera; family Tenebrionidae; genus Diaperis; species Diaperis boleti. The sequence goes on along the minus strand of OY757248.1, from coordinate 35,654,073 downwards.
TTCTGTCATGCACCCGTAGACAGAAAACGCGAAATTAGGGTAGAAGAAAAACGAGCGGTAAAATTCGTGACCGATCGGCATGAACAAACAAAACAACAAAAGAATTGGACACGGCGTTACGTGGGAAAGACGGAGGACTTCCGAGTTGCATGAACCAGAGACTGATGGCTCTTCGGGCAGTGGCCGAGGAAGACTCTTTCAGAGATTAATATCATCTAATGCAGACCACGTGCAGAAGACTTACGTGAGCGTCCAAAAAGAAAAGAAAGTATAAAACATTTCGGACTCCGGCAAGACATCTCATCTTGAAAATTGTAGGTAATATAATATCCGGCTCTGCGTTGCCTGCTCTCAATGAAATTAAATGCTTGCAAACATTATATTACGGGGATATTTTGAGACGTCTTGAGTTATTTTATTTGATATGATGGCCGGTCCGGAGCGTTCCGAATTCTAATTTAATACAACTACACAAGGTATTCCGTGTATCCGACATGATGGGAAATGCGTCCGACAAGATCAACCTCTGGCAATGTAGGAAATGTCAAAGCGCGCGTGATTGCCTCCTGAAAAGCTACGGCATTCTTTCAGATGTAAGAATAAAGTTATTAAATTTCTTCTGCAATACGCAAATGTCAGCCGTTCAGGGAGCATTGAAAATTCAGGCGGTTCTAATTTCAGCGTGTAACTGTGTACCAAACAACGAAATATTTTTTTAAGAATGCACTTTTATTTTTAACCACTCTGTTTAATATTCCAGCTTGATAAGAATTTATAATTTACTCAAGTTTGGTTTGTTTTTTGTTAGAAAGCTCTTAAATGTCAAAGCTAAATACTTATCAAACATTTTGCTAATTTGGAATGTTAAGCCTGGACCCACACTTCTAAAGAAAGTAATCGAAGCGAACTATCCAAGCGAATGTAGACGCACCTTTAAGCGGTCGGTGCGTCCAAGAACAAGGAAAATACGTTGTACATGCCCAAAATAACGCCGGTGATCCACATAAATTATGCACGGATAATCTGTGAAGTTGCCAAGAAGAGCAGAATCAACAAACACCTGAGCAACGTGCTTTTATAGTTATTACACCTATTTCCGAATGAGTAAAGCGAGATATCGCACGCCGCTTCGTGCAGCAATCCCAAAAAGAGTAATCTAGACTTAAATAAATACTGCAGTATTTATTCAAGCAAATAATTAACTCTACTCGTGTGGGTCTTTCTCCGGGACGTAATGATAACAAGCTCAATTCAATGGTTAATTCTCTTTTGTAGTATAGGACCTCTAAACCTTACTACAGACACTGCAGTTTATCACATCTGAACGTACGTCCGTTGATTTCGAAATGCACCTCTATTTCCCCACGGTTGTAAATTTCTTCAGGAAGAATAAAACGAATTAAATTGAATTAGGTGGGAAAGTTGCATTCATAAACAACCGACCCAACATTCCAAGAAGCAGTCCTGTTTTCAAACAAATGTAACTAGAACGCAAGGTCGTAGTTGCGAACTAAAGCCTTAGATTATTTACATACTATTATTTCACAATTGTTTAAAAAAAAAGTGCTTAATGAATAATATATTCAGAATGCATATTACTGCAATCTGATAAAACTAAAAGACAAGATTGGTGAAAAATTGTTATCGGCCATGCTACACGAAAAAGCTACTTATTGTTATACATTTGGTATTTCTTTACCAGTTTTGTAAATTAAATTTTGGACGAGAGTTTCATAAAACAATCAGGTGTGACAAGAAAACCAAATCCTTTAAATGTATTATACTGTCGCGATTACGGGTACACAAACTATTTATTTAACCAAAGTATTTACAACTTAAAACTAGTAATCCAGTATTTTTGTTCTGGTTTGGACAAAGCTTTGCTGAAGTATCCAATGACACGATCTCGTCCCTTCTGTATCCCAAGTTACAAACAAACTCTCCTGCGGTGCATTCATGACCTTCAGATGGCCTTCCTGCAAAGTTTCAGTCCAGAACTTCGAAGATGCTGAAACACCCTTCGAAACATTTTCCAACGACAATGATGTCGTCGAGATACACTAGGCAGGTTTTCCACGATAATCCTTTCAGTACCGTCTCCATTAAATACTTTCGGCATGACAGTAAAATGCCACAAACTTGCTTTCTCTTTATCTCCAGATACCAATTCAACTTTCCAGTAACCACTTTTTAAATCCAAAATCGAGAAAAAGTTCCCAGGTATCTCTCTTTTTTCATCAGATTGTTGAGTTGACGATAGTCAACACTGACTTTGATCCATGCTTCTACTTTACTAAAACAACCTGCGAGGTCCATGGACTACTCGACAGTTCAAAAACTCCTTCTTCCTCCACCTGCCAAATGATTCCTTCCTTATTGGCAAGAGGTAATCTTCTAGCATTCTTCCGACGAAACGAGCGAGCATCCTAAGTGTTGATCTCTTTTGCCCTCCCCGATTTCGAAGGTGTCCTAATAGCGGCTTACAAGTACATTCAACCGCTTCCTGTAGTGATTCTTATATGGCGGATAATTAATGAAATAGGACAACGATACCCTAATATTGTCCCTTTCTTCAGGGTCAAAGCATAGAAGTTTACATTCATCACTCTTATTGCTACTCCACCTCACGTACACAACAAACTTTTGGTCAGTTGCAGTTCCTTTTTGTGGAAACAACATCCTTCAACACCCTCCTAAGTGTTGCTTCCAGTTTTCCCTTGATTCCGTCTTTAGCCTCTCCTTCAACGGTTCGGATTGGTGCTTGACTTCTCAAACCGACCTTCATTGTTTTGAACTCCAATGCGCGAACTAAATTGTATTGTTTTGTACTCTGTGGTGGTAGGGCTATTCAGCCTCTCAGAACGTCGACCATCGTTGGTCTTTTGTTCAACCCTGCTCGCATCTATGTTCTCAGGAATCCCACATTCTTTTCAAAGTTCAGGATGTCACTATGTCTTCTTCACTTCTTCAGGTGTCTAACACTTTCTAAGTGTTAAGCCTTAGGTTAGCTAATGCGTCACACCTGCAGAGTATGTGTTTCTACTTCCAAATTGCATAATCTTCATACTTCACTGTCTACTAGTCCCATATTTTTAAGATGGTATCTTACAGGGCAGTGAACTGTGAATAGGCCTGTAATGAGCCTAATTTCTTTCTTGGATAAGAAGAGAAGCTTTTTAACATTCTGTGGATGGTACTCCATAGATTTCTTCGCTTGTCTTTGACCTGAGACAATGTTTCAGTGAGACCTTGTGAACTCTTTTTCCCATTTTTGGACTGCCAACTTAATGTGTGTCTTGGTTAGGCAACAGAACGGTTCAGGTCCTACGGGAGAAGCTTCTGCGCCTTGTCTAGCAAGTTTGTTTGGCTTCGGCATTTCCTGCTATTCCCTCATGCCCAGGTACCCCACTTAGAATTACTTTGTTGTTTATACCCAGTTCTTTGAGGGACTGTCTGCACTCCCCGGCGACTAAGGATTTGGTGCTGTGTCCTTTAAGTTCCTTAATCGCAGCTTGACTGTCAGACAGTATATAGATTTGTCTGCCCTTCATTTTCGTGCCTAAGCATTCTTGGGCACATATATCTATCGCAAGTATCTCAGCTTGCATAATCCTCGGTCCAGTCCCCAAAGCTATTGATGCCCTATATTTCGGGCCGTAGACGCCTATGCCGGTACCTTGTTTAGTCTTTAAACCATCTGTGTACCAGATAGAGGAGCTCTGACCTATTACTGCTATTTAACTTCTTGCCATATAGCGGTCTTTAATGACCACTTCATATGGTAAGTCAAAGTCAAGCGTTTTTGGTCTTACATCCAGTGGCTTTTCAATTATGTCTGGCTGTATAAAATACAGAATTGTAAAGTCACCTGGTATAAATTTCGTCGAACTGTGTAGACCTTCCCTCTGCCCATGGAGGTGCAGTGGTGGTAGGTCTAACAAGACTTCTAGAGCTGTCGTTGGGGTTGTTCTCATTGCCCCTGTTATTCCCAGACACACAAGACGATGTAGTTTCCCCAATTTGTCATGTGTCGTTTTCTCTGTGGTTTTCGTCCACCATACTAGAGACGCGTATGAGACGATGGGTCTTATAACCGCTAGGTATGAGGTCTGCGACAGGCTCAAAAGGCCTTAATTGCTTTGGCAATGGTTTTCTCAACATGTTCTTTCTAATTTATGGTGCTATTCTCTAACGAAAACTGTAAAGTTATAGGTCTATATCTCTGTAAGCTATAGACTATAAAGTGAAATCGTATTCGGTAAGGAAAATATTTCTCTATAAGCTATAGTCCGTACTTTATAGTTTCTATAAACTTATAGCGAGATATTTCTCAACTGTAAAATCCTTACAGATTCTATAACCAGTGTCCAAATTACAATAAATTTTGTTTTTGGACAGATCGCAAAACAACACAAAAGTAAAAAGAAAATGTATAATTCTTTTTTAACTTCTCCAGATCTTCCCAATTTTTTTTTTTTTTCAATTGAAAATATTCAAATTGTACCGATTTGACTATTTCTTTTTTAATAATCGTAATGGTCCAGGTAAGCTTTTTTAAGAAGAAAAGAGTAGAAAAGTTGTCCGGAAAATAATATTTTCCGGAATTAAACCTGACCTGACTATTACGAATATTCTAAAAAAAAAAAAGCCGTACAGTACAGCCGTTCCCAAGTGATGCTCTTACCAACGTTCAGCATTTCATTATAATTATAATTATCGGATAATAGTCCAAGCAAATTAGACTTTTTAGAAGAAATGATTTCTAAAGTTTTTAAATTTTGGTTTTGAACTCCTAGCGGGGACCCAAATAAAGATCCGAAGAGTTTTTTGCGGCGATTATCTCGAAAACCGTTAGTGGGAGCAAAAAATGTGTAGAAACAAAATTCTGGAGCAGGTTTTTCTGTACAAGGTCCGTATTGAGTAAAACATTTGCAATGAATTGTTATTGGTCAATTTTTTTTTATACCTGTGCATTTTCTTTTCGAGCCTCAATTAACTAAACTTAATAAATATGCATTAATTATTATTATTATCATATCATTGAAAAGGCCCCCTTTTGGTGAGAACTTCGTTAGCTTTCTACGTTTGCTAAATGGAACTATGATGGTTTTCTTAGGACGCAGTTCCTCCGTTCTGCACCATCTGTCGATTATTTTTAGGGCTTCCTGCATTAGTCTTGATATAATTCCTTCATGCTTCCCTCTGATTAAGATGACATTAAGATGACGAGGTCCTCCGCATATTCTACTACATCATAACCTTTTTCAGTTAAAGCATCAACCAATTTTGTCGAACGAGCTAATATCAATGACTGTCTTGTGTCACCATCTCGGATGCCGTCTATAAAATTCTGCTTTATCGGCATTAGTCCAGACGTTGGCTGCGGTTGCTACTACGAACTGCAGGATATAGTTGGATCACTTGTCGTCTGTTGTTCAGGACTATCTATCTTAAATTCGTGAGCTTGCTCTTAAGTTCTCTCACCGAATTTAGTCTCAATACCTTGTAGACCTTCCTTGAATTCATTGTTCAAACCGCTAGCTGCTTCTCTTCGACCAAATGAATTTTCTAGCTTTCCCGAATTTTCTAAAATTTTCTGCTCAAGAATATTCTAGAAATTCTTGTTCGAGACTGTTTGAGTTTTCTAGAAATTCTTGTTTGAGATTGTTTAGCAAATCTTGCCTTAGGTTCAGTACCTAGCCTTGTATTTACGTCGCAGGAAACTTGAAACGAGTGTGCTTCAGGATTTTCGCGTGGCTTTTCAAAGTCCTCAATCTGCCTTTTCTGCAACACCGATTTCGTTCCAGATGTTACGGTTACCAGTTTAATGTTACATTTACGGGTTAACAAGCTATTTATTTAAACAAAATATTTTCTTCTTAGTCTTTTTCCCAGAACGTAATAGTGCATATTAAGAAATTTAAAAAAAATCAGTACTCACACACAATAAAATTAGTCCACAACTCCACACCAAAGATCGATATCTTACCTAAAACAAAAAAAAAACAATAAACATTCCTCGTTATCAAATCTGGGTAAATCAACAATGTAGTCAAAATCAACAATTAATTCAAACCAAAATACGAGGCCAAATGCAAGTCTGATAATTATCGCAGTGTACAATTTCAATTTCAAACACTGCGCCAACAAACAGTTCCCAAAGTGCAACAATAACCGAGTTATTAGAAACACATTAATGCCGTAACCACACATTACCGCAAATTAAAAATAAATATTTCAGTTTGAAAGCTAACATTGAAAAATTGCATCAAACAAAATTTAACCGATCAATCATCCCGTTCGAATATTATTCCACTAAGCATACACGTTCACCATAAATAAATAATTGCCAGCGCATGCATTCCCAGAAGTCATTTTGATGCAGCAAACTGTTTTTAATCTACAATTGGGCTACATTTGCCGAATTTCTTGGCATATTGGACAACAGATTAAGCGTAAACATTGAAAATTTGGGCACATGAAGTTAAGAACCCGAAAACCTTTGAAATCGAACCGGGGCATCCTGAGAGAACTCGATAATCTGAAGATGAGCTTGCAAAATTGAGAATTTAAAAATGTAGCGTCCTAGAATTGGAAGAAAATTGAAAGATCAACAGTCAAGAGTAGATTACATATCCGGAATTTCTAGGAATCCGCAGCAATCGATTATCAGTAATCAAGCGAAAGTATGAGGATTAGAAGAAATAAATCGAGTGAAAAAATTTTGGTGGGTCCACACTTTTTGATACCAATGAAACAAATCACGCTTTTTGTACCAACAGTTTTGGTACAGATGTAATCTTTTTAAATTTCTGAATGTAATGTGTTTCACCGTTTGGCAACAAATTGATCCCATTAAGGGCACATTAGTGTTTAGCGACGCAAAACATTTAAATTAAGCAACATTTTTTTTACTGAAGGTCGTTATTATGTTACAAATTCAAATCATTCCACAGAATAGGTCGTTATTTCTGGTCGAGTTACCGACATCAACAGAGTACGTCCAATCGATGATCAAATAAAGCTTGATGAAGCTAATTACGAAGGCATTGCATAAGACAGAGGAAATTAACTTATTATTGGAACTTTTTGATACAGAATCAATCAATTACCGACCTCCATACACGGTCGTATTGGCTTATATCTTGTCGCTAAAATAAAAGAACTCGTATAATTAGTGTCCTTGAATTACTGCATTCACCAATCGTATTTTTAAAGACCCATTGAATTATAACAACCTACTGTTCTAATAAAAGTCCACGCGCTCATTGTGAACCAAGAAACTGTGCCTTCATTTCATTTAAAACAGTGCTTCGTATTTTTTTAAATCGTCGCCGTTCATCACTCTTATTGTGACAAAAATGTATTCTCTGAAATAACACTGTTGGCTTCTGTCACCGAAAACATAACAGGCTATCGTTTAATCTATATTTCAAGTGGCTAATTATTCCTTCAAGAAAAAAAATTTCAACGTGAGAAGCCAAACGGTTAACTGCCGTGTTGTACCACTGAACATATTTGTCAAGACGATATATTATATTTAAACAAGTTGTAAGCCCCGTTGTTGAGACAATATAAATCTTTCTAAATGGATGATGACAATATTGTCGTTCATTACAAGAGCTCTCAGAAGTTTGCTAAATGAGCTTAGTGTGACAGGTCAAAGTTTGGTAACAAATTGTGTGAATCGGAATTACGTTTAACAATCTTTTGAGTGATTAATAGGATGTTTTTATTCTTGTGCTAAAAGATCATAAGATTTCAAAACACGGCTACTTTGTATTACCACTCTGATAAGAATAATTATCCACGTGTTCAGTAGTACAATTTATAGATATACAGACTGCTATCGCAGGTACTTACCTAAGACGATAGCTTCTAGATAAATTGTTGTATTTATTAGAATAGTCACGGTAACTCATCGATTGGTAGGTCATCCAATTAGATTAACCTCACGTGGTTGTATATTGCAAATTTTAGTCATTATGCCAACTATTTGTTTGTTGAGAGATACAGAAACATGGTTGATCAGTCACGTTTCGGTCAGTTCGAAACTAAAATAACCGAGATTAATTCTTGTACAGACCATGATGAGGTTTCCACCACGATCCAATTTGGGCAGTGCGAAACAGAAATTGAAAGCGATTTAGGGAATGAAGAATTTTCCAAAAATGAGTTTTCCTTTATACGTAGCAAAATAAAAAATACGAAAGCTTTTCTGAGTTTTATTTTGACCACCATAATAATACAATAGGCCCTGTTTTGTGACCACATATTTTGGCTAACTGCCTTATTACATACATACTACCTATTTCTGTAGTAAAATCCTTAATGTGCTCTCAATGTTACCACTAAAAGCATAATATGGGGTTTATGAACCGGGTTTACGATAACATATTCTATATTAACAATTCCCTCAAACAAGGGGAGAATTATCAGCATATCGTATCTGTAACATAGAGGTCACAATTTTGAACACTGTGTTTATATTGTTGTCGGTTCAGTGTTTTATTTTACATTAATAAATAATTCTCTTAAACCACAGATCATGCTATTGATTGAAACGGTGAAAGTTGCGACTTTTAATATTAACAACCCATAATTCTGTCATTTTATTCGGTGCTTAAATTTATGACGTCTGTTCAAAGGTAAGTACAGGAAACGTAATTTACTTTAATCGGTTCGATTTTATTTATTGCAAATTATTTAAATTGACAACAAATTGAAACGACCTGGTTAATGGAAGTGTTGTTTCGTCCAGTAAACATCATTTCCTACAAGAAAAAAAGGGATTCGTGTCAAGACGTCTTTTCCCTTAAATTGAAATTACAAGGCAATTCAAAGTGCAGAATAATGGGGTTTCACCTTTTGTCTGTTTCTTTACGTCCGCGTTCAAAGTAGAGCTGAACATCTGTTGCGATGTCATATAATGCTACAACGCTATTTTTGAAACAGTGTACCCTGAATTTAGATTTCCCTTTAATTCGAACCGTGGTGCATAAAATAACCTCCTCCGAAATTATTCTCAATTCGTCAACAGCTTTAACTGGGTGACTATTACCGTGATGCCTACACACAATAATGAATGACCTGTAACTGACCTGTCGTAATGGGTTCATCCGTAATTGCCCTGATCTCGTAAGAACAAATTTGCAAAAATAATCAATCAATTAATTAAAGCCCTCGGTCTCCAAAGTTCCAGAGCCTTTCATTGTCCCAATTAAAGGAGCGCCAATCAAATAAACGCCAATTAGATAATATCGCTTAAGCGATGACATTTCTAAGTGACTTGGGAAAAAACTGTGGCACAGTTCCAGAACGCGAGGATCTCTATAAATTCATATACAAATTCTCTAGTCGGAATTGATTACCGCCAAGTGATATTACGTGGGACAGCCTCGCTATTTTTAAAATCTAAACCATATAAAAATAATATTTTACGGCATATTATGAATGCTTCAAATTTAACGGAGATGTGTTCTAAATCTAAGACTGGAGTAACTTCGGCCACCAACACTTCAGGAACTAACAGTAATAGATTTTGTAACTACAAAAAGCTATGTGACCGTAATCAGTAAGATGGAACATCCGGCAGTATAGGGTCATGGTTGTACGTATGAGTTAAGAAAAACACTCAGGTATTCAAGTAAAGTATGCGCAACTGGACCGACACCAAATTTCCACGCTAATTCCATCGGAAATTGTAAAAAACACAACAATAGGCTCCAATGACAATTACACAAAATCATGCAAAATGTGTTTCCTGTATGTATCATGTGCCATAGATAGGAACCGGATGCAGGTACCCTTCCCATTGCATTAATAAAATACAACAGGTGTGGCAGGATATCGAACCGAGCCAGGACCGCACTCCAGATATTTTTACCTGCGACCTGCGTTTTATTAAAAACACGGACGGCAATCCGGCATAAACATGTCGCGTAAAATAAAACATAGCAGGTATCAGAAAAATTCAACAAACTCAACGTTGTCGGAAGGATCTTTCGGGTCTAATTTTAACGCGAAGAATTCCTTACGGATGTTCTGCGATTAACCTATTTTTGTGCTTCATTCATGAAGCTGCATCATTTATCACTGTATCTTGCTAAAAAATAATAAAAATAGAGCATCTATTAATTATGCCTCGCCCACATAATGGGAATTTCCGAAACTCTTTCAGACTTAAAAAAAGAGAAAATAATTTGTCAAATTCGAGGGGGAAATGGCAGCCCATACATAAATAAACTTGGAACATTACACAAAAAGTATACAAGATTACGGTAAAATTTTACAACAGTAAGTATACCTGTACAAAATTTATAAAAGCTTCTATAAATTATTTTACTTTATTTTAAACTCTCTAATCCACAATTCCCTCGACCTGTGAAATAACATTTTTCAAAAATTTATGATTAATGCTCCCATTACATTACGTCGAAAACATCCAGGTTAAGCTAAAATAACTTCAAAAGCTGTAAAGGAACCTCAAATAAAAATGTAACCATCAAAATACGGCTTTGATTAATCTGCTTCACTTTTGGAATTCCCCTCGCACATTGTAAAAGCACCCAGAATATTAATTGCTGTACAAATTAATAATGTAATTATCAAAAAATAAGACTAAACGTTCTAAAACATCAAAATATGACACTATATGCAATTCCGAAATGAAAAATATTAAAACATGACTGATATCAAAAAAGATTCGAGGCGAATGTCAAGGATATTTATTTGTAACAGGTAATCTAATAACAATAGCAGCCTGAATACTCTGTTACACGGAACCTTGAAAGATCCAACGGATATTATCAAAAATCATTCCAGATTCGTCACGGTAAAAATACCAATTGGGTTATAAAAATACGTGGAAATGGTCTATTTATATTTTTTAAATCCAACCTTTGAAAAGTTGCTCGTGTCATTCTTATTTAACTACTCCCAGCTTTCTAGCGCAAAGCGAGTTTATATTTCCCTGACGTCTTCTATTCACTGTTCCGACTATGGAGTTTATGTTTGAGAAAGACGTGTACGTGAATTAGTTTTCTCGACTAAACAGACAATATAATTATTGTTAGAGATCAGTAAACATGTTTATGCCAGGGTTTAATAAAATCATTTGCATGCGAATGCTGGAGGCAAGGATACAGTCATCTGTAGTGTGTAGCAATAGTGTTACTCCCACAATAATAAGCAAACCCACATATTTGCCGAGTGCACCACCACCAACACGTAGAATGGCAACATACACATACGCGGAGGAATTTTAGAATCCTGATAAGAGGAGGAATATCTAACAGTTTATTTTCAGACATTATTTCGGAAATTGCTCTAAAGTGTGATGAAATTCTGCACTTATTTTTCGTGTGCTATATGCTTTCCGACGTTCAGAATATCCAAAAAGTCCCGGAATGAATGGACATTTGTAACCACTTTCTTACAAATTTGAAAAAAAAAATCGCAATTGTCATCTAGAACTAAACTCAACAGCAACAACTCCCTTACATATATAACTTTATTGATATTGTTTTTTTAATGTCTAATAAGTAGTTGGTGATTTTGAGGTGCTCCTGGCCAAAAAGAAAAATGGAAAAATGTAGATACGATGTGGTATGCAGTTTTTTTTTTAAGAATATGATTGCCCGAAACTGCTGAAGATTACAATATATTTATTAGACGTTTTATTTCTGTAAGTTTAACCCCCAGATGCCTGTTACATGTGCCTACAATTTGCGCCGCTATGTTAATCTGCAATTGCCACAAATGCATATGCCTGATTTTATTGATTGATGACCTTAGGCGTAATAGTCGGCAGATAGTATGCATAATTCCCCCAAGCTATATTCTCCAGTGTTCTACTTTCATTTCACTACAACATGGTTACCATATTCAAAGTTATCTTTTCCATCATGATTTTTCTAACCATACTGCAAATTCCGCTAAAAGAATACTAGTTGAAATGCAGGAACAGTCGTAAAAAAGGAAAGTCTGACGGAAAATACACTTTTCCCACGATTGCTTTTGTTAACTCGACTGGTTTTTTACGCTCATACTAATGACTCAAATTGTCTTCACTGAACAACAACTCGTTCAAATTTTATAATATAATTACAAACAGCAACTAAAAACACAATTAATTTTTTAATCAATTCCGATCGACTAGAAAACACCTTCAATCGTCCAACAATCAACTTTTCAACCGTATTAGACCGTGAAAAACTTTCTATAAACTCGAATAAAAGAAAAAGATGACTTCAAATCTTATTAGTCCCGGCATGGTTTGCGGACTTTTTAAACAAATTCTGGCCTACATTTCTCTGGAGAGCACTAAAAGACGAATCAGACTAGGACCGAGCCAGTGGCGCCTCGTGCGCATAGGTGCACCTTTTATCTAGCATCTGTCGGATACGTGGCAACAACCTGTCGTCTCACCTGGTTGATGACAGCTGCCCTAAGCACATGGTTCTTCGACCCGACCAACTGGCGTTCGTGCTAAACTAGGGTGAGTGGTGAGTTTATCTCTTTCCTGTCGCAGGGCGTATTTTTACGATAAAAATTAGAAGAAAACTGTGTATACTGGCGGATAGGGGGCTGTTTATATTTCTGTATACACTTGGTGTTATGTAGTGATGTGTTTAAGGAGGCAGGTACAAAAAACAACATGAAGATTGTGAACAACCTGCCAAACATATATTGTTGTTTTACCAGACATTTTACAAACAGACATGACAGTCTACTCTCATTAAATAAACAAACATTCAGTGGATTTAAAAGCTTTGTCTGGGGTCACTTGTCTCTAATTTTTTTCACTCTAATAGCGAATTTGGAAAAATCAAAAATTACAAGCTGTTGGATACATTAAGTGGGAAAAAATGAAGGCATCTTCCCCATCAATCTTATTTGAATGAAACCAAAACAAGACAACAATGCTATTTCCAAAAGAAAACAAGGTTTAACAATGTTTCATTTCGTTGTTAATTTATCAGTAGTCCCCCGACATCCATCTGGTTAAATCATACAAGATCCAATTTAATTTCCAAAGTAATTTGAGAACTTAAGTGACAATTATCATTCGGCTATATCATTTTTGCTGCTACGTGACGAAGGTCTTGCCGGAGGTCCTGCTAAGCTTTGCTCCGCAACCAAATCCTGGATGGGACACCCAAGTTTCTCTATTAGTAAACATGAACCGAAATTAGATGTGCTGTATGATTGCGATAACACCACGTCCATAACCGTAGGGCTCTTAGCGATACATCACACATCCTTATCATCAAGTCGGTGCCCCGACTATGTATAATTAATTTACGAATATCTAATCACAAGTGTAGGCGAAGTTATACAAGTAATAACACCCACAACGATGTTTTCGATTCCGCAGTGTGCACTTGGCACCGAAACGATCGTATTTTCCCCAGGCAAAGATTATTAAAACCGCAGCCCTTCCTCCCAGGACGTAATGAAACTGTACAATCATTTCCTAATATTTGGTGCATTCTCCGCTTCTATTATTCACTTACAAACAGATGCAATCGTCGGCCATGAAATTACTCCTACAACGACCTGCAGGTGCCGTATCTCGATCGTATTGTTCACTGTTTTACTACACATTGGTTTGATGCGGTATTCACATTTTAATAACTGTAAATCGCGGCGGCTCGTTTACCACTCGGAAGAAAAATAAAACGGCGATGGGAAGACCATAATCATCAACGGGGAATGGTGGATATCTCTGGAAAGGTCGTTGCATTTATGTCATCTCAACCTAATTCAATTTCATTTTCTTTGGATAGGCGAACCGATGCCGATGCGAAGATTTTATAGGAATGTTATCTACCTACTATATTAGAATCTTATGGTGTGGCTACATACCTAATAAGCGTCAAACTCATTCATCGATGTAATACTTTGAAGCCCTAATGACTGCATACTGTATCACAGAAACACCGAATGGCTTCACAAATGCTGATTCAAAAAGCAAAAAGTGTCAAAAATTTTTACCAGGGTAATAAAAATTACTTACATACAAAACACAATGTTGTCATCAAATAGAAGAACGAGACACAGACGTATTCCGAGACCCGTATTTTCTCACTAATAGAGCGATAAACAATATGAAGTAAGAACGTAGAAATTGCATAATTTATACATCATTTTTCCTGCTATAGGTGGGCGTGTCCAATTTTCAAACTTGGCGGTGAATTACTACACTCTGATTGGTTGAGGGTAAATTTAAATCACACCAAGTAAATCGCAATTTTTTGAAGTCTGTCAAAAAATGTCTAATATTCATTTCTCTCTGACTTGTTCTTGCGTTCACAGCTTTCACCGTTTTTACCCGTTGTTTTTTTCTGTTACACTGTCTGCGTGCTTTCAAAATCAGTTGTTTTCAAGACTACACAAGTGATATGTCGCTATTTGAACACGGCCGAAAGAGGCGTAATTTTTTTTTTTCGGTCTCGCTAATGTTTATTATAATAATTGTAGAATGCTATTCTTACTCTCAGAGACAGAAAGAGGTATTTGTGAGTGTTTCGAGGGTTTGACAAAAAATTTTTCCAGAGTGGACCAAACAAGCTTGTATGGCAAAAACTGAAGAATACAGTATAACGTGTGTCCCAACTGACATTTGCACCCCCCAACAATTCCAATTTCGAAACACCCGCTCGAACAGGTCAATTTCGTTATCAAGGGGGACCAAATTTTACCAAACTTTCAAGTCTTAGTTCTCACCCCTTTAGCCAGGGGGGGGCACCCCCTTAAAAAAATTAAATGGCATGGGGGTCGTGTGATACATCATTTTAAAGTTTATTCAATTCCCTATCCAGACCTACATTTATCGGTTCGCTTCTACAAAAAAAGCATGAATTTGTTATTTTCCCCTCACTTTTTTACCATCACATTTCAAGCTGTCAAATCTGAATTTTTTAGTTGAATTTAAATTTAAACATTAAAAACAAGAATATTAAATAATAGCAACAGTACTCATTTGCCTAAACTCACTCCCTTTTTGCCCTCCTGCTGCTCCCTGCTGCCCTAAGAAAATGTGTACAATGTAAATAACGCTTTTCCTGATGACGTATATAAAAATGTCCGAAATAAGCTACGCAGAGGAAATAATTATATAATATAAATAAACTATAAAATAAACATACAGAGATTGATACAATAACATCGTTGACAGAAATACAACTACATAATAATACCCAACACAAAAACGTGAATAATAATTATAATTGTTTCCTGAGAAAAACCGCACACTATAACAATAGATGCAACCAAGAACAATAGGAAGAAATTTAACTACCCACCAGAGATGGACGATGAAATAAAAAAAGATAAACTGAATTTCCATATACTTAGAGATATAGAATTGTAAAAATCTGACATACAAAGGACCTAAAGACCTGATAACTTGAGAATTCAAGAAGCTGAAACATCAGAACCTGAAAACCTGCGAAAAATTTCAGATTCTGAAAATAGTGGCGTCAATGAAGTCTTTTTCTCGGAAGTCCTCAGAAACAGCTCCGATTTAGATGTTTTTTTTTTTTTAATTTTTGCTTATTTATATTATTTATAATCAGAAACCTTTTGAAGCGGGGATATAACTATTAATATTATTTAAACAATATGTACGATATTTATCTAAAAAAAAATATAGTTTTGCTTTTTTTTAACAGACTTCAAAAAAGGAGGAAGTTATCAATTCGGTTGTACGTTTTTTTTTTAATGTTTGTTACCTCAGAACATTTATATATTTATATATTTATATATCGTTCACCGATTTCTTCGTCAATTGTGGACCGATTTTCAAAATTCTTCTTTTATTTGAAAGGGTATACTCTTCTCAATTCTCAAATTTTCCTTCCTACAAGTATTGATAAACAATTTTTAATTATTTGTTTATAAACGTCTAAAATAAATAATCCACAGTTCATAATAATTTATTTTACTTTCGTATACTATTTGTAGAATAAGTATTGTATGAAAAACTCTTTTTTTATATAAATATAATAAATAGTGTTTAAACAATATAAATAACTAGCAGACCCGGCGAACTTTGTACCGCTTCAAAGCATAATGCACACAACGTCATCTACTGGCATTACCGGAACCAGCATACAACCAACGCTATGTTAGTTTTTGTTTGTTTTTTTGTCATGTATCAAAGATCGCGTTATATACGGTTTCCATACAAAATGTATGAGAAAATTTTTTTCGTAATTTTTCCGATGTTTTAATAGTTATACGCCCCCGAAAAAAGTTAGTCAATCCGTTCTCGAGATATCATGAAAAGATTTTTGTGTGGAGTCCACGCGCAACCGAAGTGAAACTTTGGAGTTTACTTCTCAAAAATCGATTATCATTTTTAAAGCCCGGTACGACAAATTTGGTGGCCGGCGTTATTTGTTATTGTTGCCCTGTACCAAGGGGGCTTTCGTTATTGTCGTTGCCCTGTACCAAGCTCCCCGTAATGTTTTAATAGTTATTCTGCTATTCGGAGCGGAGACAAATCCAACAAATCAAAGATCATAAAAAACGGTCCAGCCGTTCTTGAGTAATACGTCCAAGGGGGCCCCTTGTCCCTCATGTCCATTTGAAAAAATTGGTCCAGCTCAAGGGCCCCCCTGAGCCCCCATGTCCATAAAAAAACTACCTTACGACTTATTCTCATACCTACCAAATATACAAAAAAAAATTAAAAATTGGTCCATCCGTTATCGAGTAATAAACCCAAGGGGCTCCCCTGGGCCCCCATGTCTATGTTTTAATAGTTATTCTGCTTTTCAGGGCGGAGACAAATAAAAGAAATGAAAAACCATGAAAATCGGTTCAGCCGTTCTCGAGTTATAAACTCAAAGAGCCCCCCTGGGCCCCCATGTCCAATAAAAAGTATCCTATGTCCGTCTTCTGGTTCTAAGCTATCTTCCCACCAATTTTCAGCCAAATCGGTTCAGCCGTTCTCGAGTTATAAACCCAAAGGGCCCCCCTGGGCCCCCATGTTCAATAAACAATAAAAAGTATCCTATGTCCTTCTCCCGGTTCTAAGCTACCTCCCCACCAATTTTCAGCCAAATCGTTTCAGCCGTTCTTGAGTTATAAATAGTGTAACTAACACGACTTTCTTTTATATATATTGATTATTTCCCCACTTCGAAAGGTTTCTGATTTTAAATAATATATAAAAACGAACATTCAAAAAAAAATTCATTAAAATCGGAGCTGTTCTTGAGAACTTCCGAAGATTGCCTGTTTTATGTTTTTATTGACTCGACTAAAAGCTGAGGAAGGAGAAGAAACTTTAAGATGATAATAACCATATGCATGCCCCGGAAGAAACTTACACTTTTGGTAAATGCGCTGCTGTAGTCACTAAGCAGGAAGTAACTTTCTTTTCGAATCGTTACCTACTTATGTCCCCCATTCCAAGATATATTATCATCTAGGATTTCTATCAATTTCCAAACAGTGCATATTCATTATAGATAATAATAATTATTATTTATCTGCGGTTCAATCTGCTTCCAGTCATTCATCTTAGTCTGTTTCTTGTTTAAAGAATCTTTCCTTCCCAGAATTGATTTTGCTCTTTTGATTTTCTTTCATTATGTTTTTTCTTTTTTGAAAACTTGTAATTAAATTACAGTAAAAGCTCTGGTTGCGGACAGCTCCAATAAGCGGACATCTCTAATAACCGGACAAATTTCTTGGAACCGACTTTAGTCCTATATATTTGTACATAAAACACTTTCTAATAACCGGACGCTCCCTTAGCCGGACGCGGACACCCGATAGTGTAAGGGAACGCAACATTCTGAGAAAACCCATGTTTTTAAAGAGCATAAACAAATAACACGACAATTTTCCTCTCAAGTTTCGTTGAATTTCAGTTCTTATTCTCAAATGAATGAGGAGGGATATCGTTGTGTTAAAAATTATTAATTTGGCGTTTAAATGGATTCGAAAAAGAAGATGCTCTTGTTAAAAGAAAAAATGGAAGTGGTCAACGTTTTATAGAAAGAAAGAGCTCTCGCAAAAAGGTTGGCTTGATTGATTTAAATATTTAAAATGAATTAACGTGGCTTTACATACAAGAAATTAATTCTTATAGTGAAGCTTTAATTTGTGATAAAAATTTAAAGAAATTTGGAAGAAATAGAAATGATTTTATGGCATTTTAATAGTATATAAAAAAAGATTGAAATTCATTTACAAAGCGATGCGCAAGAAGAAAAAAAGTAAAAATACGACAGCCAACCATTTTGTAATTTTTTTCAAGTCTAGCTCAGCGCCTTACAAATTTCATATTTATTTCTTTGTAATTCATGGTACCTAAGTGTCTTTTAAAACCAATACAGTATTATTTAAAGTTCATATATTCCATAATATAAGTGTTCTATTTAAAATAAATCTAAAAATTTTTATATCAAATTTATTAAACATCACGAAGCCCTTTACTTTAACCGGACATCTCCCATAAACGGGCAAAAAAATGAGGACCGTGAGTGTCCGCTTATGAGAGCTTTTACTGTATTGACATGAACGTAAATTAAGAAAATATTCTGTTCAGTTATTACATTAATTTTATTGACATTATCTTTATTTAAATAAAACAATTTATAAGCAAGAGGTCTAGAAAGTTGATAAAGAAAATTACTTCATTGTTTCCTTAAAAACTTATCAAATACACAGGCAGTACCGCGACCACAACAGTTAACACAAGATAGGTGACCATCACCGCGAGCGCTCATTGGTCAAATCAATTAGCGCGCGCTTCCCCGGCTTCCTGTTAGACACTTCCGTCCCTTTTCACGAAATCACTCCCATAGATTGCAGGAATGATGTTGCACATCAAAAATATTATAAAATTGGGTATCACAAATAGAAGAACAGGCTTACAGGGGCAAATTGAATGGATGATGAATCGCTAAGTAGCGATTATAAACGAATTTTGCAGATCTGGTGGGTTACACTTAATTAAGTGCACGATTAATTCCTGAATGGAACTAACCAGGTCTGTTAAATCGGATCTAAATATAATAATACTTAATGCCTTGAAACAATACAAAAGCTTATCCCAAGTCCACACTTGACCTCTTTCTCAAATCTAGATTGTTAGAAAAACAGGATGTTAATTCAATTTCCCGCGCCGGCTTCCATTTAACGGTACAAAACGAATCTTGTTAATTGCGGCTGACAATGTAAAACGCAACTAATTCGTGGCAGACGTAAACGAAAAAACGAGAAATACGAGAGAAACGATGTGAATGATAAGAAACACGCGACTTGTGTCGGAAGAGGGAACCGAAACAGCTGCTCTAGTGATGAGCAAGCAAACTTGAACGGTTCCTCAGTTTCTTGTAAACAGTTTCGGTTGTGTTAAATAAGCTTCTTACCGGTTGATTTTCCGCGACTCCCAAAGAGGGGCGACTGAAACGTTTTCCTTATGTACGCTTCGGGCCGATAAAGAAAATTAAAATATGATTAATGGAGTTTGGTCATTGTAGGCGATAACGCGACCATAAAAACGAACGAAATTCGTGCACTGATTACATCTATACGGCCATATTTTTCTACGCAAATGCATTCGTGAATATTATCACTGTGCTTATGGTGCATATCGTGCGAACAAATATGTAGAAATCGGTTTCAACTTAACATTACAATGGGAAAAGCCACATATATACAATATAGATTTGTTTGACTTTACAGAAAGCGCCTCGAATGAGTTTAGTTATCAAATGTATAAATTTGTTGAAAGTTGCATAACAAGTCATTTTTTATGGAAATATTCCTATGGTACCAAGCGGTTTGTGATAACGTGAGTTACACATATGAGCAATTATGGATATCAAACCTACTCACTGATAGCTATTTTGCAAACATTTTTGCCTACGATGCATTGCATATTTTATTCTATTGATTTGATTTGATTTTATCAAATGAATAACTGCATATATTGCAGCCCACACCTCGTTAATTGCATGGGCTATAATACTAATTTGGAGAAAAACAACTTTCAATAATGATTACCGTCACCACCTTTTTTTGTAAAATAATTATGCTTCGTCTTGTAGACTCAAAAACAAAAGCAGTAGTTGTGTTACACGTGGCTGGAAATCTTTCTTGTTCAATTTAAGATTGGACACAGAATTTAAATAAAGTCAACATCTCCATGCGTAGGAACCTGACTAAGAATCGGCAGTTTATAGACCATTCTCCCCCAGTGAGAGATGCAGTAAAGTGAATTTTCCAATTGTATTTTCTTCGCAATCTGTAGAAATGCATTCCCACTATCTTTATAGCCAGAACTTGACACGAAACCTGCTCGTATAGAATAAAATCCAACAATTCCCTTTATCTTAATGCACATACATACTTTGATCCCATACATCCGCACCACTCGAATACCGTCAACTCCATGTAAATCCAATTGATTGTTTCTCTTACAAGTATCCTTCTTTATGTATAATGGAATGGAGCACCTGTTTCTTAACAATTCGTTTTATTCCTCTCGTAACCGTAAATACGATAGCGAATTTCATCGATAAAACCTATCAAAAAGCACGTGCTTCAATTAATGGGTTTGTTGAAATGGCACTAAAACAAATAGCTTGGAACGCACCCAAAATGACAATTTGCATCTCAATATACACGGGACGAAAAAGTGCACACTGTGGAACTTAGATTCAATTATTCACCAGGGGGCAAAGCCTTGTCTTTTTGTAGAAAGTCCTATCAATTATAAAGAAAGTAAACTAATCTGTGAGGTGAACAATTTATATAACGCTAAAACTTAGACATGTCATAAAAATTACTTCCACTAATATCACCTACTTCCAGCTTTCTATAGATGTGACAGTAGGTTCAAAATTGGTATGATGGTTGAAAAAATACATTTATAAAATAAACGCAAGAGTGTTTGTTGAAGGATCCTCATGCCAACATGCCTCTGGTGGAGAACTAACACAATATTATGGCACGAATAACTGTTACGTAATTGAAAATAGAAGCAGTGAAAGCAGCCAGAAAATCACCAATAACAATTTCATATTTTTAACGTCGAAATGAAACAACTAACATTGGATTGTCGCAAGTAACTGTAAAGCACTCTTGTAATGTTCCTAAATTGGCTAGAAAAAGCCGTCAGTTCTAGTTCATCTAAATTACAAACACACCCAATTAACTCGTAATTGATTGTGGTACCAATTACCGACTGTATATTAGCAATGTTGTTCCTCCCTAAACAGAACCTTGACAAGTACGTATTACGAAATAAAAAACTTTCATAGACGAAGGAGACATTTTGCAGATCGTGAATGGTACAATTTATTAAACCTGACCTTGTTCGTACGACCGACACTGTTTAGGTGAATGTACCATATATTGTGGCGACGTATCTGGAGCAAAATTTTAATGTAATCGAAAATAATGAGCGAACGATTTCCTTATCGCAAAAGCTTTGCGTTCCGTGATGGAAAACTGAAGTGAAATTTACGGTAAGACCAGATTGCTGAAAGATAATAAACAGAAACCTGGCGAAGCTGTTGATTACCAGTGATGAATTCTGGAAATTCAGAATTCAAGTGATTAATCTTTAAATCTTTAGTTTAACTAATATGAG
The DNA here is from genome assembly GCA_963583935.1 of Diaperis boleti. Taxonomy (NCBI): domain Eukaryota; kingdom Metazoa; phylum Arthropoda; class Insecta; order Coleoptera; family Tenebrionidae; genus Diaperis; species Diaperis boleti. The sequence goes on along the minus strand of OY757248.1, from coordinate 35,632,451 downwards.
CATTTTATCTACACAACACTCCTTATATCACCCTTCTAACTGCACCGATGGCAACCACATTACTTCCACATGATGATCCTTTTCCTCCATCCAAAAGAAATGCGGCATAATTTGCAGCTTTCAAGGAACATAAAAATGAGTCGTTTATTGCGTTCTAAAAAATTTCATTATGCATAATAACAGGCGCGTGTAGGTTATTAAAGGCAGCCCTAAGCCGTACCGTTATGACGTCCTATGGCAAGGCTGAAGTCGAATAAAATGTTTATATCACGTCCAAAATTAGCTACATCATTGTTTTCAGAAATAGTCGCACAGGATGGTTCATTTAAAATGGCAATGTTGATGTCATTTCCTGGAGCTACCTTGTATTATTGGGCACTGAAGCCGAACGCAGATAAATGTAGATAGAGCAAAAAATGGGAAAATTATGTAAATCGAGCGCAGCGTACTAAAAATTCGTAAGGTCGGAAGTAATGAACAAAAACGCCCATAATTGCGAGACGATACTCCGAAACTGTTTTAATTTTTCCGCACCTGAATCGACGACGGCGACGATACAAGCGGAAAATTGCATATGAAAATCGAATTAAAGCCACTTAAGCTGATAGGGAGGGTTGAACTTTCAGCGAAGAAAATGAAAAGAAAAACCATCCTTGAGCGAGACGCTTCACCTTGACAATGTTTTAGACGCAGTATCGAACAATTAAAACTGTATCTTAAAAATGAAAGGTGGGTGTAATTACAATCATGGCAATTATAAAATGGAAGCAAAAATTTATATAACGAAAAGCCGTAAAAATGTTAGAGGAAGCGTTCATTAAGTTAATACGGTAAATGTACTCTCGGCCTTCAGTGTCTGTTGCTTTACATAATAGCCAAATATTTTGAGCTTAGAAAACCACAAAATGTAATGTGGTTAAATAAACGTAGTGAAATAATATTGTAAAAAGCATCTAAAAATAGGAAATATATGCTTGGCTTCTTAATTCCACGAAGTTCCCGGTCTGTGTTCTGCAGAGGATTTTCAAAAAAGACCTGGTAATGATGCAAAAGCACCGAAATATCTTGAGTTGAGAAACCCGCAAAATGTAATGTAGATAAATAAACAAAATAAAATAATTACAAAAATCTAAAAATAGGATTCTTGATCCCACCAAGTTCCCGGTCTGTTGATAATGCTGAGGGGGGAAAATAAATAAAATATTACGTCACTTTGCCACTCTTGAAAATCTATTTGTATAGCAGTGGTGGATCTAATAAAAAATTAAAGTGAACGTTATAGAAGAAACATTTGAAAACATTCTAATACAGAAAAAAAAAACAGAAATTCTGTCAGCGTATACATCTTGGATGTAAATGTTAGAGATTTGACTCAAATATTTGTCAAAAGACCTTTGCCGTGCCAAAACCGACCAATTTCATGAAATAGTATATATTACGTTCCGGTTTGTTTTTATAATTATGTTCGTACAAATAAATTTATACGGTACTAGCTGACCCTGTGAACTTCGTATCACCTACTATCGCGTTCTATTAAAAGTAATCCGAAGTAGTGATTCAAGAAGAAATGACTGTTTTGTATATCGACTGATAGGTTCATCACGAACGCCATTTATAAAAAGTAATCTGCACTAGCGATTCCTATACAAATTTACCTATTTTTAATGTTTCGATTTCGAAACCCAAATAGTTACTCTGCTTTTCGGGGCTGAGACAAATCCAACAAATCAAAGACAATAAAAATCGGTATAGCCCAAGGGGGCCCCTTGGGCCCCCATGTCCATGCGAAAAATACGTTATGACCTATTCTCATACCTACCAAATATACCAAAAAAATTTCATAAAAATTGGTCGAGCCGAAAAATATGTCCAGCCACTAAATATACAAAAACAAAAATCATAAAAATCGGTCCAGCCCAAGAAAGCCCCTTGGGCCTCCAAAAATAGTTTACCACCTATTCTAATACTTACCAAATATACAAAAAAAACCACAAACACCATGACACGAGATTTTTATATATTAGATTTTCTGTCGCCAGCACTGTCGAAACGAACAATTCGAAAGGCGGTTAAAAAATTGTGTAATAAAAAAAGTTTTCTATAACAGAAGAAGTAATAAGCAAGTTTTAAGAAAGCGGATTTAAGACGTTGTTCAATTTGGGACGAAGAATATCTTTTACCTCTGGCAAATCTAAGAAATTCTACAGATGACGATGTTAAAGAGTTAGAACCCTTATAGGCACGGCTTCAGACGCTTGAGGTGAATCTAGACGAGAAATTTATCCAGATTAACGCTAAATTAATTTTTTCCGACATGCCCAGTGTTGAAGAAATTCTCCAATGTGTGGCAAGTACAAGTAACGTTTCTGAAGATTCAAGTGACAACAATATAACACAATAACAACCACAATATAAAGACACTCAAAATGTGCTCTAGGAGTAGCTTTAGAAATGAGCAGAAAACACTGAAAAACTCAATTTTAAACTACACGACATCGAAAAATATTTTTTCTTCAAACGTCAGAAAGACGTCAATAGGATATGACAAATAGCCATTTTGTCTGCCGCTCAATTGAAAAAAACGTGTGCTTTGAAAAGTTTTCACGTCAGTTAATTATGCCATTGAGGTTAGAAAACTGTCAAATTTGTATTTCGTAGACGATTTTCGCCGTTTAAAGAAAAAACAGTGTTGAGAAATATTTGCAGCGGCCGTCGCGTCGGCCAGTTGAGAAACCCAAAGGGTCGTAAAACCGTTACCTGACTGGCGACACTCACACCCGCCGGTTTCTAAATCCAAGTCTCAATCACTAGCAGTCTCTATGCAACAGCCGCAAGGATACAATTCAAAATCCAATATCAGGACACGGTTCTTTTATTTCACTACAAATTGAAATTAACGGTCCTTCGAGCAACACAAGTCTACTTCCGAAACGAATAGACCTTCAGGCCTCTCTCGAACAAATCTACCCCAATTCACTACAAATAGCATGTTTAATTCGGAGAAAAGTGGCTTTTCAAAGCACGTCTGTATTTGCCATTTGTCAAACCTACAGACTTGTCACGAAAAACCTCACTTTTGCTCCTATTAAAACAATCTACTGTTTTATACACACTACCCAAAATTACAATTTTAGCGACTCATTTGAGTCCGTAAAATGGTACCTTTACGGCCTAGTCCCTAAAAGTTGTCATAGCAACCTTTTGTGAATTATTTTAGATTAAATAGATTAAATAGCTATTTACCGATCGATTTGAACGAAAACAATAAATTTTCTGAGGGTACCATTTTTTTTTTTTTTTCAAAAAACCAGAAATGGATTTTTTACTATGATAAAGTTTTTTACCGGTATTCTAGAGAAAAGTCAAAAAATTAGACGTCCGTCAATCCCAGTTCCGATATCGCGAGGGGGCTTGAAAAAACAGCCCCGATAGGGGGGATACGCGAAAAGTCGAAAAAAAATGGCGACTCCAAGAATTACAATGAAATATTCTTTATTTAAAAATTTGGGGAGCTATAACAAAAAAGACATTGTTTGTTACACGTACCTAAAAAGTTTTTGCGGACTCATCTGCTATTCCAGACTCGGCTTTTTTTAATTTGTGATTAATTACTACACGATTGATACGTCAATTAAAGTGTTCATTAAAAAAAATAATAAAATGCCATTTACCTTTTTAATTCTTACTTCCTTTTAATTCGAACTGTCTTTGAGTGAAAAATTATTTAAATTATGTTAATTTTATCTAGGACTTTATTTAGGATTTACGTACAGCTTGAACATTTATACTCTAGTAGCCATTCTGGCTGTAGTACGCCACCGATGAGCTAGTTTCTGTATCATTTGGAGTATAAATCACAACATGGATGCAATCAACTGCCCCAATTGTATTTGGAAAATTCAGATTGTCCAAAAATTTAGGATGTACGCTGCCTAGAATCACTAGGGAAATTTTGAATTTCTTACCTTCTTTGAATTTGTTGGGCTGTTGAAGCAAAAGTAACATGGCGTGGTAAAGTGTATATGTGTAGAAAATATTCCATCAGCAATATTATTAATGCATCTGCTTACTGCAGTTGACAAGAGCTATGTTCGAGGCTTGTCCTACATTTGTGTGAATATATGTATATAAAAATTGAAGATGAACACCGAACAACAAAATTCTTATGAAACGTTAGATTAGAACGACTTGTTGTCAATATTGTTGTTTAACCATAACATAACTATATATAGCCATAACTGTGATTGTTATATTATGTCAAAACAGAATTACACTGAGAGTACTAGAGAATACAACTACGACAGGTAAAAAAAGATACAAAAATTAAAAAAATATTACATTACTCGAAGGAAAGTGTAAGTATAATTATGTTGTCTTTCCTTTTTGATTTAAAGCAATTGAAGACAAAACATTTTTAGATATACATGATTTCTGTGATGATCATTTACCAGTCGTAGAATCAGTACGACTCCAATGTGCAAATCATAAAATGTAACTTTCATTGCAAGAACTTCGCGGTACCCATACAAAGCCAAAGATATGATCTGTTGTAACGCTTAAATTTATTTTTATAACTTAAACACCTATATTGCAGATATAAAAGTCGTTGCTTTAAATTAGGTTTGTAATTGGATATACATAAAAAGCCCAGCAATACCTCCCATTTTTCAACAAAATGGCTACATCCGAGTAAATTGTGGATCGATAAAGAATTGTGATAGACACAAGACAGTTTTAATGGCATTCTAAACCACTAAATTACCGTTGGTTTATTTTACAACTGTGGCTACAAACATCTTTCTTTGAACCACGTTTCCAGTGTTCATAATAAATCGTCAAAAAGTTATAAGCGATTTGCGTTCACAATGAAAAGAATTTGTAATCATAAATTAGACATTTACAAAGGCTAATTCATCTGCAACGAGGTTTTCCCGCCATTTGAGATGTCCGACAAAGCCGGCATGCAGAAACTGGTCTAGATATGGTCTGGTGCCTTCATATAACACGTAACTATAAGTACGTAAATTCAAAACATCCTTCGTCTAAACGCAAACCCTGATGACTGAGTCCTTCTCTTTTGTTTCACTTTACTCCATTTCCACCACCTTCGCCTCAAGCGTAAACGATGACAAACTACCCGCAACAATATTTCCACTACTCCATTGTTTTCACAAGGAATGTAATCGTGAAGTTAGTGACCTCAACACAATAAACGTTTGCATCTGGAGAAAAATCATTGTTTGACTACAACCCGGGACCACAACTAATCTGTAAGTTCATCGTTCGTAATGAATTTTACATCACTACCGCAGAAATTGTACACCTCATAGTAATTAAGTAATTAATTTTTCACGCAAAATGCATCTCTTGCGCTTTGTTTGGGCTAAAACTGCAGTTGCCACTTCATGCACTGCTAAATTATCGCACTTTCTAATCAAAACTTTCGTAACTTGCATGTCGCAGTGTAAAATATAAGGAAACTTTTAGAGCACGAATTCTTTATTTCCACAAAGGCGGGATTAATAAGAGGACAATATCTGGATGATCACGTTTGTGCACGTTTTTAATATGCAAATAAATCAGCGGAGGCGAATGTTTTTATAAAATTTCAATACTACATAAATCTGGTCAGTTGACGTGCTATACAAGACTTAAAATAGATTGCATATTTCGGATACTTTCCACTCTTGACTTCAAGGGAGTTTCAAATTTCAAAACCGCTAGTCTAGCGCCGAATTCGGACGGATGAAAATGAAGAGTTGCACGATAAAATATTTATGTAGTATTTGGTTCTCTCATTACATCATATGGAATGTTTTCTTCATAATCGTAGTTTACCGGAAATTAGCTCATCTGACTTTTCACTGACTATTATAAAGACTCAACCATTGCCAAATATTTAGATAATAAATTTTATTACTACATCAACTGAATTTGCGTTTTAAAAAAACTTTCACCTGCAGCAAAATAAATAGAAAAATTGCATTGCTTCGTTTTCTTCGACATTTTTATTTTTACATCAGGCAAAATGTAGTACTGTCACGCTTAGTAGATAGAAAACAAAGTTCAAATAATTAAAGTGGTCGACCCAATTCCAATTAACAGGTTCACTTGCGAACCTTATTTAAAAGTATTAAAGCCAATTAAGCTATAATTAATATCTTCGAACTGAGGCGTTTACCTCTCATTCAGACAGCACCTGACTAATAATTATCTGCAGTTATGAAAGGGAATAACGAAGGCGATTCGTGTTTGCTCTAATTAAAATTTGTTCGAGAGCTGATAAAATTGCCGGCACAAACACAAATTTTACACGGGCTGCAAATAAAGTTGACTTTCACCCAAACGTCTAACTAGCGATCCAATTTAAATTCACAAAAACAACTCAAAAATTTTTTACTAGACGGACGGGCACGTACCCACGAGGTAACCAGGAATGTTTGTCATGTCACAGCTTAAGAATGCATTCATCACAACTTACTCCGAGCAATTATCAACGAAAGACACGAACATCAAATACAAGTGAGTGTGCTGTTGGACTCTGGCTGATGAACGGGTGCTACCGCTAACAAGGTACTCTCCAACATTCCATTTAATGGCTCTTGAAAAAACACTCTACAATTAGGTGTAATAACTAGTTTAAAGTATTGTCCGCATGAATTAACTTTATATACATAGGTGAATAAGAACGTTGCTATATTGCAGTAAACCACACAGGAAGATCCTGGCTAATGTATCTTTGGTAAATCTAAACGTCCTAATCTAACACATAATTATACTGAATATAAGAACAGAACAAAATGTAACATCTTATCTGCAAAATATATCTAGATTTTTAATGCACTGGAGAAAGTGTTGTTCATGACCTATAAAGCTATACAGATGTAGTCTTCCCCCTTCGCCAATGCTTTAATCATACTATTTAGAAGCCAAAAGCCAAAATACTAAAGAAACACATTTTTCCCCAAACTCCAAAAATTTTGGAAAACCTTCTGTAGATACTACAACTCTAGCTGGAAAAATACCGCTGAACTGGGTTGGTCCACAAAAATTTCAACCTCTTTTGTTAACGATCCCAACAAAAACTCTTCAGGAATAACCCAAACTGGAAATTACACGGTGCATTCAGGTCATTTTGTAGGAACACCGAGAACAAAACAAAACGTCATTTGGGTCCCTCGAAACATGTCATTTATCTTATTCCTTGTTGGGATCTCAAACCGGAACGTGATCGTGATAGACATCTAAAATTTCTTAGACGTACTTCAAATTGCTCCACCGTCGGTATGTCTGCAGTAAAGCGTTCAATCGCAATAATAGCTTCTTTTTTATTGATACGAAAGCAGATGTAAAAGAGGAGTTTGGACAGGAGTCGACTTGGAATGACATTAATCATCGTAAATACAAACAGCTGCTGAATTCCTAATTGCTCCTTCCAAAAAGCGCCAATACTTAATTAGGTAATTTTTAACACTATTAGTGTTGGGTATGCAGTTTGAAACGTGACACATTCTTACGTAACAAGGCTCCTGGTGTAAACTATCATATCGCTAGACATTGCGTGAGGTAAGTTCAGACCACTCTTTAACCCAATTTTTTATTATTATAGCCTAAAGGTGAATTCTTGTCTTAATAAAGCGAGACAGTCAAATGTTCCGCTCATTTGAAACATGCAGCTGGTATCGCGGTACAAGATGATTAATGTGTTCCGTGTGACGTGATAAACATGTAATTGTATCTAGTGTAAGACTTCATAACTATCATTTAGAGGTGTTGCCTCGTCAATGCAATATGGAAATGTAAAAGTGTCAGTAAAACTCCCGATTCTCTTAATGTCGCTATACATCATAATAAGTCTAGATGACATAAACGGATGCTCTGTGATTACACTCGCAGCTGTCATTTGACCGCAACTGCTCTGACGATGAAGCATTCTCAGGAAGAAAGCTATTTTGATAACTTTGCCAGATAGCTATATCCAAAACAGGTGTCCATCCCAACTCAACCGAAAATCTAAGTGGCACAAGTGTCACTACACGCATCTCCTACAAAGACACGAGTTTCCTTTTTGTTACAAGTAGATCGTTACCATTTCCATTCCTATCCACTTTCACCCTGCCAACAATTTGACGCTTTAATCAATTCAGGTGAAAAATGCATTCGGAAAACTTTCTCTCCTTGACGCGAAAATTGTTGGGAAGATTTGTACGTGGATATCACCCCCGATGGCGTCGTTATTTCGGTTCGAATTAAAATGAGAAATTAATTGCCAGTATGAACAGGTAAATTGAGATTGAAAACTCGGCTTAGCGAAAAGTTGCCGAAGTTTTAGAACTTCAACCACGTGAAACTCATAATTTTCGTATCAGCGCGGGTTGTAACAAAACGGACCAACATTCGAATTTGATCGAACATAATCTGTCCCTGACATCTACGGATGTCATTATCACGGAAATTATTAATTTATCTGGCAGCTTGAACCCATTAAATTTTTGCAGTAATACACAACAAAATTCGGCCTTCCTGTAATAACATCTACAAAGCGACAAAGAAATTGGAATCAATTCAATCAGTAATGGCTCATTAAAATTAGTTAGATAATTGTCTATAACAACCATCCTAATGCTAGCCACTGAGCACCTGCGAAACATTAAACATAAGAACTACATATTGCGATTTATGTGGTCTACTTCTTAAATAGCTTTTGAATTATTCGTATGCACTTAATCTCACGCCAAGTTTTAATACATACCTACCTATTACGTAAAGGATCGTGGAATCATTGTCGAATTGGTTCTATAATAATAGGAAGCGTTAAAACATAACACTAAAAAAACTATTGTTTTATTTCTAAAAGTTTGCGTTGTCATCATTAAGTCACAGATATGTGGAAGATGTAGTGGAATATTAGTAGGTTGAGAAGGCACTATTATTGCCCAAGATGCGAAGCATCGCTCGTCTAAGAAAAGGGTTCTCAACCGCAGTTTATATACAATTCTTTTCACTATACATACTATCAAATTTCTTTTTCTTCAATCAATGATAATGCGAAAGGTCGGAACGAATTTAACTAAGATATCCGTGAAAACCTAGTAGCATTTGGAAACAAACGACTAAAAATGACATTAAATCAATACCTGTTCATGTTTATTTTTTGTCCTTCAAATTATACAATTTTATTTCCACGTTAAAAGATAAAAGTACTTATAAATAACACAAATTATATAGAGGTTAAGTATGGTGTTCCGTGGTAAATTTCATTGCCGCTCTGGCGGCGAAGTTGCGAGTGTGGTCCAGGCAGCAAATTTAACATTTCTCAAGAATTGCCAGCTCCGCAGTTCTACATTTTTGAGCTATACGCTATCATTAATCATGTATAAAAGAAAACATCAAATGTCAAGTCAACACATCAACTATACGACAGTCTAGATCAACCATTGCAACATTGTGAATTCTTTTTATTATCTACTAGTAGGAGAGAAACATCCATTGTAGGGTAAGGTGCAGAACATCAATTTCTCAAACATCAAACACGAAAATTATGTTCTCAAAAGCCAGTAGTGAAAAAACAAATTTAAAAATTAAATATTATTCAATAATAAATATGTTCCAGTCAAATCGAGTCAAATGTTCAATTTCAAGTGTAAACGGCGCAATTATTTCTAACGTTATAAATTATAATGTTTATAGATTACCAGTAGGTACCGGAAGTGGAGTGAAAATGATTGAAAGTATAAAGAAGACATATCAATACATGTTAGTAAAAGTACAGGTATCCCTAAAAAAAAAAAAAATTCAAGGCCTGGTTAGAGTTTTCATGATAAAGAGGAAAATAGTTTTTTTATCATACACTATTAGAAAATCTAATTTCACCGGCTTTTCAGAGAGGAGAAAGCATGTATTTCCACGGCTAGTCCGGCAAAATGCAAAAAAACGGCCAGGCGGTAAAATAATTTACTCACTGGTAGAATAATTTTAGGAAATGCAAAATAAATGTAACGTAATCTACGACTATTTTTTTTTTTTGTTTTCATGGACCTCTGCTCTAACGAATTATCGTGAAGGGCACTATACTGCTTATTAATAAAATTTTGCATTGTTGTGCTGTGCTTGGTTGTTCTTGCGAATTTAAAGATTATTAAGTGTTTGGCATCACTTGTGGACATGGATGAAGATTGCTAAGAAATGGAGTATTGCACTCCTCCAGAAATAAATGACAGAGCGAAAGAGATTAAACAGTAATGTTTCAGGTGGTATTAATCATTATTGGAGTTACGGGTGCTTGCAGAACAGATGAACTCAAAAAAAATACCACAAATGTTGTGATTGACAAAGACGATATTTTAATCATTAATATTCCAGATTCAAAAACATTTAAGCAACGAAAATTTACGGTATGTAATGCCGACAAGGAAAACTTTATTGATATTGTATCGATTTGCAAAAAGTATTTCTGCTTGCGTCCTTGCAAAATGACTTCTCAACGGTTATTTGTAAAATATTACGCTGGAAAATGTGCAGCCCGAAATGTGGGGCACTGCGTTTTAAGACGTCAGTCACACTTCTAGTCAATTCTGGAGCGGACGTACTATCACTAAAGCAACACGGTGGATGGAAGTCTGCTATCGTAGCAGAAGGCTATGTCTACACGATCAGGGAAGTCTTCTGTTCCTGATATAGATGAGCCTAACAGTACTACCTCACTTGTTGAAACGTCAGTCATGGGTGAAGAAAACACATCTTCAGGTAGTACTACAATTTCTGAAAAAGTTTTTGTGTGTAATTTTTGTTTATTGGAAACTAGTATGTAATATTCTGAAATAAAGTTTTTGTTTGTAATTTTTGTTGATGGAAAAAAATATTACGGTTGTGTGTATGATAAAAAATAATGTGTAAACCACGGCAGTAAAGTGGTTTTCCTGGCCTCAAGAAGTGGCCAGGCGCGGCTACGCCTCGCCTGTCCATATCTTCTTTCGTCCTGGAAAACAACCAATTTACCGCCTAGGTATACAATATACTATTTTTTTTCTGCTGTCTATTTTACTACCTGCATCGAAAAACCTTTGCTTTAAAATAATTAGAAGTGTTCTAACATTTATTGTTTTTACATGTAAAATTGCTGTGTTCCAAAATCCATTCCACACTGAGTGTATAAATTGTAAAAAGTGCACGTACTTGCCTACTGTCAACTGTCGTTACATTGTCAAAAGTTGGAGTAATTCGTGAGAGCAAAGAAAAAAAGTGAGAAAAAACTACCAAAACTTTTATTTATTTATCAAATAAAATACAACGGCAGCGCAGTTTCCCAGAATCGATCATTATAACTTTTCCTTGAAATATTTGGGTTTCAGGAATTGAGCTAAAAAAACAGGTGAAATTGGGTTTTTATTTTGTTGACAAATATTTTCGTCTCTTGCTTCTGCATTTTACATAATTTTTGTGGACTACAATCATACATTGATAAAAAATTTGAAATTTGAACAAATGAATTAGTTTATATGTAATTCATATTTTTGGTGTCATTTTATGCGCAGCTGTGGACGATATTTTAACAGAGGCTAATCATGAAAAATAAGCTTGTATTGTATTTTTCTGTAATAATACTCAAAGTCCATGAAATGTGTTGGGGTTCCTCAAGGCTCTGTTTTAGGACCGATTGCTTTGAATGTTTTTAATAGCGATGTACACCTTGTTCATTATCGGCTAAAGTAAAATTAATGCTGATAATTTTCAGTACTACCTGTCTTGAGTGAACATCCACGTAAAATTACACGTAGACAAATTAATTTTAAGAACTTTTTAATATGTACGTAATTATGTACTTATCTCCCACCTCTTTTATATTATCCCAAACTGAATGTACCTAGTGATGGAGCGTTTATAATTATAGCCCCTGTTTAGCTCAAATTAATAAAAATGGTGTTTACTAAAAACACGGAAATACGATTCTATGATATTGTTACATATTTCAGTTATCATTGAATATCAAAAGGCGGAAGAGTGGAAACAATAAAAATATCTCACGACCTCGCGACAGATTTCACCTGTCCAACGGAAAAAGGAATTTCTTGATATAAACGCAACCGCAATTCTCCAAGAAAAAATGCCCCAAATGCTGTTTTCATATTTTAACACGAAAAACGATTTATTACTTAATTACTTTTTCGGAAGTTAATTTGAAAATTTGAAAATCGAGGCAAAAATAGAGCCGGAACATGACAAGTACGATACGACACGAAGAAGCATGACAGTCACGCCCACCCGGCAACGTTACGAGGTATATCGGTACCGAGATCACGCATCATCGGACCTTGAGGAAGAAGAAAGCACCTCCAAGAGGTAGGTGATCGCTGGCGCTGTCGGTTACGCAAGAGAGGGTGGGGCGGGCGCCACCACCTGCATGGTGCATCGCGTGCGACGTGCAGTCTGCCGGGAAATTGGCCGCAGGCCAAAGAGATGCGGATCCGTCTTTTGGTGGCTGCGCCCGAGCCCGAAGAGCACGAGAAAACAAAACAGAAGAGCCTGGCACTCACCTCCTCCTCGCCGTTGTTCGTGTTAACGGAGTCCATGCTTTGGCTGAGAGCTACGCCGAGGGGCGCTTCCATGTCCTGGTCTGAGGCGGCGCCGGCGAGAGGGCTGCTCGACTCGGAGTCGTGTCGGGCCCTCTTGAGGGACGGCGGAGTGGCGGCAGGCGTCGGGGACAGGTCGTCTCCCAGAGGATGCCGGCCTCTCTTCGTGGTGTTGAAGGCGGTCTCCACGATTCACGCTAAGAAGTCCCGGGGGCGGCGACGTGCACGTCGAACTGAGAAGCACATGCACTGCTAGCAACCGAACGAACTGACGGACGCGAAGAGAGCCTACGAACACTGCGGCACCACAACTTGGTTGCTTGTGTTTGTTTGTTGTAGAGCAAAAGGTTCAAGCAGCAGTTCCGTTACCGCTGGCGGTCGCTGCTAGACTGTGGCGCACGGCGGTGTCGTGGCGAGCCGAGCCGGAGGATCAGGTGGGGGTGGGGCACTCAGGTGAGTAGGTGTTGCAGTGCTGTAATCGCGGTGGCGGCGCCAGGGGTGGTGTCGCAGCCAGTGCTTGCCTCAGACTGCCACCCGCGCCGCCCGACAGGTAGGCAGCTGGCACCGCGCGCGCACCTTGATACTCATGCGCCATGAACTGACGCCGCCGACGCCGCCACCGGTCACCGTCGTCCTACCTATGTACCTGCCGATACCGCCCGCACACGCTGACACACATTCTTTTTTACGCAAGGGCGACCGATGCGTCATCTTCGGAAAGACGCCTGCCGCTCACAACAAATCATCAAAATTAAATAAACACGAGTTTCAAACGGAAAATTAAGACAATTTTCCCGCCAGGTGATTTATAGCAATAAATTATGCATTACGCAAAACCTCGAATAAAAAACCGCTACCATAGCAACAACCACCAATAACGCGTAGGTAACACATAACCTTCATAACACTATTATTCCAATCAACCCCCTTTACTTTGGTATACAGTAAGACTACAAATTATCTTTAATGGACCAACTGATTGGAGCCACAGTTGTCAACTCTGAGGCTGTGCCAAAAAGAGTATTAATCTCCAAATCATTCAGGATAAAGAAAAGATCCACAATCACAATATAGTGGCCACTATATAAGCTTCCGCGCTTGCAAAGTTCAAAACCGAAGCGACTTTGGAAGGAACGAAGGAAATTTTGCCAATGTGTTAATTCCAACAATGTTTTGAGATAACTTCTTTGGTCGTAGGGAAATATATTTTCTAAATATTTGCACAGCGTTCATAGAAAATCATGAAACAAGTAAATACGTGCCAGTGTCCTGTACATCACTGATTATCAAATTCGCCAATTCGCAACATCGACAAGCACCAGACACCCCCGTTATTATTGCAACCTAAAATAATTCAAGGTTTATTATCTAATACATTTTAAACCAGAATAATGTCGATAAATCAAAGTGGAGTAAATTTAAATTTAAATTAAAATATATTCAAGTCGAACTCCACAAACTTTAATAAACGTAAAATTACAATTGGAACATGTTTCGGGAGGAAAAAACATGTTCCAATTGTAATTTTACGTTTATTAAAGTTTGTGGAGTTTGACTTGAATATATTTAAATTTTAATCTAACACATTTTGTCTAAAAAGTTAATTATTGTTATTATTACCTTATTTATCAAATATTCTTCATCGCAAGCTCTAGTCAAAAATTCTTCAATGCTCTTTACAACACTGCAGATTTTTTCGCCTTGTAGCCTTTAGATTCACTTTTCAGATATCCAGTGACCTAATAATAAGTTGACCAAACAAATTATGTTATTTCTAAATGCTAGCCATTATTTTGTAACAGCAACGAATTATATTGAACCATATTATCTTACCCTTCTGGGATTGGTCAATTCAAAAAATTGGTTATTTCTGTTATTAACAGAGAGAAAAACATTTTGCGCTTTTTCTAGTCCTCAAAAGGTATTCTTTGGAAAACTGATATGTGTGATATCAAATTCTTAATCGACACGATGCTATGGAGCGTACACACAAAAAGAAACATTAGGGTTCGCCAAATTTTCGAACCAATTGATAATTTTCTAGAACTCAAATTTGAGTTTTTCAGGGCATCATCTGTTTCGGAAAAAAGGCGCTGCTGCACATTTTATTTATTTTTATTTTTTTTTCATTATTTCCAAAAATCATTTTTATGGCGATGAATTGGAACGGTTCTTCAAACTGAGTCTAGACAAACACCGAGAGTTCAGTAAGGACAATTACAACGGCGGTAAACATCCAATAGAACCAATTACGGTATACTAGTTTGTGTAAATATGACAGGTTCTGAAAAGCTCAATTTATTGGTAATTGGAGATCGGCGGAACCCCCATGGTTGAAATAAATAAAAAGTCTACTGGTTGACACAAAAATTAAATCGGAAAATTCTACTATTCATCTCCATAATTGCATCTCTAGAAATGTATTTAGGTAAAAGGAAAAATATACAAAATATTCAGCCCTAAATTTTTACCTAATGATTTTTTAGTTCTATAGTCGACAGCCAAGAGAATATGACGTCTAAAAGTGTCACTATAAAAACATTTTTTAAAACATCTTTCAATTGTCGACTCTTTCTGACCATCCTATTTTGAAAACGACGAACAAAAGGTGTTAAGTATTAATTTTTTGAACTCACCGCCTCGAAAGCGGCATTTTACGATCTTTGTCGGCAACCCGAAACACTTGCTTCCCGGTCTACTAAACCGGGAAACACGCTAAAAAGCACTGAAAATAAAAAGTGTGTAAAATAAATCAGTAGCTATTAATTAATAAAATTAAACCAATTGTCAACATTTGAAATACGATTTGGTACCCCCAAGATTGATTTAAATATTGCAGGTAAAGAATTTGACGATTATAAATGAAGAAAAATGACACATTTTTTAGGTTATGTCAACTCGAATTAAATCAGTAGCTATTAATTAATGGAATTAAATATATTGGCAACGTTTAAAACAACATTTGTTATACCTAAGATTTATTTCAATATGATGGAAAGGTACATAATTTCACTATTACAACAAAGAAAAATAACTTTTTTTAGGTTATACTACAATTCAATGTGTTCAATCCTTTGAGTATTCAACCAGTGTTCCTGTAAACATTTATAGTGCAATTAATGCAATTGGTAGGGGTGATTCCTAAACCCCCCACAGTAATGGGCTCAGACATGGACTTAAAGGTGTCGAATGTGCACTTTCCAACTTGCTTTTATGTGGATGGGCCGGCCAGGCCTTGGTTGGATTAATCTTTCTGCTACTTATATTAGTTTTACTTTGTAGAGATTCGTTTACGCTTGATGACTTACAATTAATTGGTCAATTGTTATAGAAGCCATGGATTGCTTTATTTCATATCTTGAAGTCTAATTGCATATTAAAATAACTTTAATTTAAAAATCGTGGTAATATTCGTTTCAAAAAATATTGTACAATCCTCATGCGTGAACAATCTTCCCGCGTTCCCGCAAATGGCGGCAAGATTGTGTTCCCGCACTTGGTTTGTAAATTACTATTAACAAATAATTTACTGCCGATGCCTATATTAGATAGCTAATCACCTTAATGGGTCTGAATAATTCAGACTTGCCAAATGTTTTTTTTAATTTCAACATTGTATCGTCCATTTCCAAAAAAATTGTCAAAGTCTTGTCTTTAACACATATAGTGAAAATTAGCGAAATGGTGGAGGAACAATTTATTATTAAAATTTAAATATATCTAAGTCGAACTCCACAAACTTTAATAAGTATAAAATTACAAATGGAACATGTTTCGGCAGAATTAATGATACAATTGAATTACAGAGGGGTTCTTACCTTAAAGAATATAAAAAATTATGACGTTGACGTAATTTTGAATTAAATTTGACGTTTTCAAAGGGTTACATGATTTTTAAAAGATTCCATAAAAACGACAATTTAGAAAATGTAAAAATTAAAAATGGATCAAAGAGAATCTGGTAAGTTTGTTTGAGTGGTGAAAAATTAAAATAGTGAATTAATAATGGGATTATTGAAGTTATTCTGTTTATTTAAACAAGATCTGTTTTCCAGTTTCAAGGCTTTCCTTATTTCCAAAATCTCAAGAAAATCTAATTTCCGGCCTTTATTGCATTTATGAATCAATTTGGAATTTGATGGTGATAAACTATGTTTCGTTATTAATATATGATTGGCGAAAGAAGAAGGTGTTGATGGTGGAGGATCAAGATCTGTGTTGTTATAGATGTGCCTGAAATGTCTGATATTTTGCGACCTGTCTGACCTATGTAGAATGACTCACAAGAAGAGCAGTTTAATTTGTATACACCTGATGATGATTTGTAATCTAATGGATCTTTATTTTTAATAAAAAATCTGGATAAGTTGTTATCTGTTTTAAATGAAACTTTAAAACCGTTTTTCTTAAGTATTTTAGAAGATTTCTCTCTCAAACAAACTTACTAGATTCTCTTTTTATAAAATGTTGTTTTTATGAAATCTTTTAAAAATCATGCAACCCTTTGAAAACGTCAAATTTAATTTAAAATTACGTCAACGTCATAATTTTTTATATTCTTTAAGGTAAGAACCCCTCTGTAATTCAATTGTATCATTAATCTCTTGTTAAATTAGGGCTGATGATGGCAGTAGTGTTCTGCCGAAACATGTTCCATTTGTAATTTTACACTTATTAAAGTTTGTGGAGTTAGATATATTTAAATTTTAATTTAAATTTACTCCACTTGGATTTATCGACATTCTTCTAATGTATTATTAGATGAAATAGATGATTTAATTTTCTCTAACATTATTTTATAGTGTTATTTTTACGATTTTCTGAACTGGTAGATAGGTAACTATTATATCAAATTAAATGTCTTGAAATGTAAACCACAACTCCCGAACATAATTATAATAATTATAGCTTTTATGTGTTTTCATATCATGAGGCAATAAATAACAAAGCTGTCAGAAATACAAATTACACAAGAACGCTTTGTAAACTTTTTACAACTACGACTCTAAACAGAACACTCGATCGGTGGTCGTTAATACATTTTTTTCAAAACTCTGAACTTCAAGAAGTGCTTGTATGCATCGCGGAATACGTACCTCAACTTTATTTTTACTTTGATCACAAATGGAGTTCTATTGGTCGGGCTCAGATCAAAGAACTAAAATATTTCATCGGAGCTAAAGCGTTGAATACTTATTTTAAATTTTACATCAAGGCAAAAATGAATGTTTGGCACATTCGTCAAATAAAAATCAAAAATAGTTGCAACCTACGTTTTTATATAAATGTAGTTATTTTACATGTACATGTTTTAAAAATTGTTGATTTAGTTCGACGCCTTCTTGTGATATTACTTAACAGGTGATTTTTAACATTCGTTTCGATTTCTAAATCAAGGTAATACATAATTTAAAAGCATGAACTTCGGACAGGAAATAACTTTAAAAATAAAAACTTGATTTATACATTTTACTCATCGAATGAATATTTTTACGATGCAGTAAAATCTTGCTAAGAGTAGTAAAAACCAGTGTCATTACCGCATATCATTTTATTTAAAAAAATGGTTTTAGGAAATGTTTTAAAATACATGCTTTATTTAGAGTAATAAACTTTGTAATAAAGCTTGATTGCGCATCCAAAAATTTAATTGCTGCTTTAGACACTAAATCAAAGTTCATTTTATATGCATTACATCATATTTTACTGAAAACTTGTTAAAACTTTTAGTATGAAAAGTAAAACTGCATTTAACAGTTATTATTTTTTCTTTATGCTGCATCTACTTCCAAATATTAAATAGATAATTCGAGAGTTTATATTATAACTTCGTCTTCAACTTCACGTTGGAACCTTTCGTTCTTAATCTCCAACAATTTTGCTGTCAGATAGGTAACTTAATTGACAGCAGAATGTCAAAACTTTGTCGAAGCAGTGCTGGCTTTGGGTTTTTCGTGGATTGATTCGTTAATTTCAACCTGAATTCAACTTGTTGATTTCAAGGATTCAAAAGAAACTGTTTGGTTTCAGCTTATTAACAATAACATTAATATTGTATGAAAGTTATTTCTTGAGAACTTTTCTTTATTTCATCGTGATACAGGCGGAAAATGGGACCGTATTTAGTGGGTTTTCCGAGCGTTTACACAGTTTGGAATAATATACATAATACCATTAAAGTTTATTTCATTTACCCTTGTTAACATGTACACACCCAGACACTCATTCAAACTTGAGATCATTACATTTTCCGTCATGTGTAGGTGCCATCGACGGCATAAGATACTGGGACAAAGTGATCTTGTTGAGACTTCCCAAATTCACATAATTCACGAGTGTGAATCAAACTTCTGGCCAACTATCGTCAGATTGTCAAAATGTCAGGTTCTTCATAAACAATAACTGTCATTTTTGACAGTTCGTCTAAATAGTCAAAAGAATAAATTAATCAGCTCAAAATCTCGTCTATTGTTTGCACTCTACTTAATAAATGATTTTTCATACAAACCTTTTTTAGTCTCCACAGTATACTGTTTTATTTACCCTACACAATTAAAATATATTATCACACATAACGTTGATAGTATGTAATTGCATATGCAGGTAGACACTTCTAGTGTTATCAAGCACTGCTATGGCATTAAAGCATTGCTCTTTATCTCTATTTGTTTCATTACAGTTAAAAATAGAAGCTTATTAAAACTGTATGAATAATTATTTTCTTGATATGTGCAAGTTAACAAGGGTAGAACTTTGTTAATGCATGGCTTGTTACAATTGCGGAAGTAAAAATATGTGGCAACTTTACTTTGTATGGAAATTAATAATTTAAGTGGAGTAAGAGTAAAAGATAAGTATCAATATGCCCCGCATGTAAAACTTTTATTGACACATTTCATGGTGGTTCGGAAAATTTTGCAATTTATGTTATAAAATTATATTTCATTTATAATAAAAAATTAAACATAAGTTATCAAAACCCTAAACTATTGCACAAAATACAGGCGTTTATGACGCAAACTGACTTTCGCAACAATTGATTCTACACTGGATTTAAGCACAATTTGCTGTGAGTGATACCAAATAACAAAGTTATCTCCAAGAACGTATTATGCATGGGTAAACATCCCTTCAAAGAAGATTTCATCGCCAACTGAGTGTAGACACTAATTTATGTTAAACTTACACCCAGTAAAAATAGAAATGGAAATTTGGGAAGGGTGAATAATATAATAATAATTAATACCACTATGTTTTTCGCTGACGGTGGTTATTTTAGATAGAAAACAAATTAATTTTTTGTAGCTGTTCTCAGTTTGTAGTGGTCCCCCCAATATTTATTTAGAAAAACCCTCGTCTTGTACTATTTTCTTCTATCTTTTGAAGACGTTGAACTTGCTGTAGGAAGATCTGGTCTCGAGTGAAAGAGTGTTCTTGAAAATAATATATTAATACTTTCATATTAGTATTTTGCAAAATTCCAGAGTCGGTCCCAGGTGAATGAGAACTCTTTCGTCATACTATAGATCATCTCTCTCTCTCTCTCTCTTTATCACTCTCTGTCTGTGTGTGTGTGTGTCTCTTGATTTCTCTAACTCACCGAAAACTATCTACTATCATTATACCGTTTTCACTTCCAACTTGAGGATCTGCAGTCTGCACTCTCTTCTTCCTTCTCTCACTGTCTTATCAAACTCTTCCCACTTCTCAATAACACAAAAAACGCACTAATCAATCTTTTCGAATGCCCAGAAATCAGCCACTTCAGTAAGACCACAGGACCAAGCTCCAAGGAAGCAATCCGACCAGAGTATAAGGACCGAGACCCAGGAGCACAACAACAGAGAAGGATCCTAGGATAGTATCCACGACGACGATCCCGGTACTGGTTTTCTGCGGTTTCCAGTTAGTCCCACGCCCACGAACGTGGGGATTACGTTCGCGGTTGCAGCCACGCGTGGATACACAACAAAAACAAAAAACACCACACACAAACAGACAACTTTTTCTTGCAACGTTTTCTTTTTTTCTTACAAAATAATGTACCAAAATATAAGCAGTGAAAAGGACAACAGCCTCAGCTCCATACAAAAAAGAATGAACTGTAATACAAAATTCCCGAATAAATGTTTTTGTGTTATACCGGGTCAAATAATATTTTTTTGAAATCGCACATTTTAACATTATTTCTCGCCCCTTATTTTCACATGTCGTTCACAAACATCACTATCATTGATTGAGAAAATCTTAGTAATAAAAACTAATCGAGCGTTTTTGTCGCAAAAAAATACCTTCCGTATGTAAACAATCAATTCGGACCTGCCCATTGTCGCCATAATTACTTGGCTCATTTTTGTACGTTTGGTTTTCTGAATTAACACACAAATTTAGGGTGAGTGAAGGGCTTTATAGGGTTTAATTTTCTTAACGTCATGTGCCTAACTTTGTCTGTTAAATCCTTGTGATTTTTATTTGTGGGGCACCTAAAAGAATTAGTGTATGCAACACCAGTAGAAGAAGAACTATCCCAGCTAATGAATACACAAATTTCCATGAAACATTATGAACATTTTTTACAGGCGTCCTAATAAGTAAGTAATTATTGCTCTCTATTTATTTTTCTCTTTATTTAAATAATAATGTATTAAAAGGATCGATTGCTTATCTGTTTCTTTGCCTCACTAGTTTTTTGTTAATTTTTTTTTACGAATACCAATATAAAGGTGATTATAAACAGTGGTGGATATAAGATTAGATTAGATTAGGTGTTGAGGGGTGTGAGGGAATTTGCTCCCCTCACCGACACTTAGACCACACCGCGGGCCCATTGTGTCACCCCCTCGTAGCCCTCATTCCTATCTCTCATCCAGCCATCCGACATTATCGAAAAAGCTAGGACGGTTCCAGGCGAGGTACACCTCAAGTTGGCCCAGCCTGGACTTTCTGGTCGAGTTGAGAACCGTAGGATATGCCCGACAGTCTCGTCTTCCGTGGCGGGTGTAAGTTTTCCTAATAAGCTGTATCTCGGAAACTAACAACTTTTGAAAAAAAAATCTCGCAGTGCTATTCACAAATTATTGTGATTAAAAATATGTACATAGTAGATTATTATATGAGACGAGTTAACAGTTCGAAGGATTGCCAAATAACATGGCATATGCCTTGTTCGCAAACATCCTTCCCACAAAATAAAATAAATGTGAAGGTAATGGCACTGACAGTTCTGACTGACAGCTAATGATTAATTTGATTAGAAAGCGAAAAGACACAAAATATGGACTATCTACGCTCTAAACCTAAGTGATACTTACAAAATTTATTGACATCTCAGTCGACTGTGGAATTTGGGTATTCCCTAAATTTTAGGTTGGCGATACAAGTGTTTTGGGGATATTCTTGTTCAGGTTGCCTTCCTGATTCCTAACCTTATTTGATTCTGTCCACATCAGGTCCACATGGTTTGACGTAATTTCTCAATAAAATTATAGATCTACGGAGATTATATCATAAAGAAGATGATATAAAATATCTTTAATATAATAACCTCAACCTGATGCAAAGTGAAGTAAAGACTTTTAGTGACTTTGCTAAAGCTGCAATCACATTGTCATGGCCACCTGAGATGTCAATAATTTCTGAATAACATGATGGACTTCTTCTACCCTTGGGCAAGAGCTGGTAGAGAAGAGTAAGTGCCCAAATAACCAGGTTTTGTTACTTTATTACTCTAGTGTTAAAAGTAAGTTAAAACATTAATTTAACTTTTTAGTTGCTCGAACTCGGACTAGTTAAAATGTTTACTTTTAGTAGTAGTCTAAGAGCCAGTAGCCGGCAGACTTACGGTATTTTAACAAACCCTATATTTTCTTCATTTATACTCTTACACCTGCAAAATACACCTGTAAAAATTTGACTTCAGTTCAACGTTATAGTAACTAGACTCTCGCTTGAATATTTTAAAATATATTATTCTTATTGAAAAAATTACAATTTCAAGGTCATGGCAGACACCTTTGAAAGTCCAAAAAAAGTAACAATTTACGGTATTTTAACAAAGCTGAAATTTAAATACATATATTGTTAATAATGATATTCTAAGCCTATATGTATTTAGCACAGCTGACATTTTCTGCGGTTTTAACATCCCGACAATTACATGCAGGTTTATTGAGTGTTGGAGTGAGTGAGATAGCATTATACATGTGAATGCTCGGGCCAGATGTAACGTTCCGTTGCTTGCCGGTGTCTGTCATGACCTTGGAACCGTCCTAGCTGTCTGCCATTGTAATTTTTCAATAATAATAATACAATATTTTAAAATATTCAAGCGAGATAGACTATAACGTTGAACTCAAGTTAAATTTTTACTCCTTTCGTTCCTGAGGTTATAGGAACCGCCGGTCAGAATAAAGAATCCCCATTTCGTGTACGGTAGGTATAAACGAAGAAAATATAGGGTTTGTTAAAATACGGTAAGGCCGCCGGCCACTGACTCTTAGACTATAGGGATAGCAGGAAAAAAAATTAATAAAATTGTGTATCCGTCTACTATTACAGTAAGTGTGCCAATTCTCGGAAAAGGTTAAATAAAGAATGACGTGACATCCCGTGTAGCAATTTTTCTTGCATTATAATTTCATATTCTATAATGTACCAGCACGACATGTAGCAGAAATAATAATTTTTAAAATTATCAACCTCTGTTCGTTTCAGACCTGCAGTAATGGTGGAAATGACCATAACGTTGTCGTTTCCTTGAAGAAAAAAAATAAGGCCCGCGCATGTATAACTAATAATAAAAGATTTTATATAAAAACGAAATAAATTTCTTGACAACATGAATAATTGAGGACGTTCGATTAATGTAAACCGCAATGAAATATAAAGTACACGACGCTTTACCACCATACAACGTACATAAGACGGTTTTTTTGACAAGAATCTTCACATTTAAAATAATAAATTTAAGAATACTACATTTGAACGAATTTGATGTGAATATTATTGATTTAGGCTGTCTGTATTGAGTAGTCGTTGCCATGGTTGGTCGGAATCGATTTTAACTAATAGTGGATATCAAACACGTATTCCAATAAAAATTACAACTATTACCGGAGAATAATTACGTAATTTGGACATATTAAAAACTAAAAACCTGCTACTGTAGGAATTTTGCTCAAAGTCACGCCTGACTACTTTCGTTAGAAGACACGGCTATTATAGTGTTATTACAAAACTATTTTACAATAAATGATATAAAACAGAACTTTGAAGTTATTTTAGACACATCTTAATTAATTGTGATAACTTTGTTCCTGTCTTTGTCTTATACAGGTGCGGGAAATGAATGATACAGATGTACATTAAAATGTCATTAGATAATAATGGCGACCGACGCTAATATCAGAGCTGTCTGTCGTAGGTAATTTGTGACTGATGCCATCTCATTAATATTGGGTTGTACGTAAGTTGCAAAAGTTTTCGTAAGTACATCAGCTTAAGGTGCAATATTGATAAACGAGGTATATCTTTTTTATGACCCATATAAAAATAAATAACTCGGCGCTACGATCGACTCGACTTAATTCCACAAAAAATTCTCTTGCATAAAACGGCTACGTTACGGTACCGTTTATTGATTAAGTACACCATATCGCTTGATTAGTTGCTTATTAAAACGTAAAGAAATTGCAAAGTAGGTTAGAGCAACGTTGGCAGTCAACCGAGTTTCCGCACTTTTTCCAGCTTTATTTTACGTCTTTAGGTAGCAGAACGATGTTTGCTGTTTTTGGGTGGTAGTAAAGGAGATTTCATGTTTTATATTAACAGCTTTCTAAAAATTGCCATCTCGAACAATCCGAAAGCTCGTTTACATTTCTTTAAGTACACCAGAAGTTATTCCGACCTTCACGAGGTTAAGGTTCCTCAAAACCATGAGGTTAGTGGCTATAAATCCGGTAAATCATGTGCCCTAGGTAGATGCAGCGACCCCAAGAGAACATTCCCGTCGCAAGGGCTTCTGCCGGTATACGGCAGGCGGGAATGATCTTCAAAATCCTTGATGCCTTGGTGCCAAAACAACCAGCTTCACTGACAATGAATATGTTGATATTCCTTGATGGAGATGTTATTCTCAGCAGGAAAAAGAAATTAGTAACAATAATGGATGATTTTTATTGTCAACTAATTTTGCTGCTGAGGAATTATTTTGGTATAAATTAAATCGTAGAGATGATGATAAGGTGTCAACAAATCACAACGAGAAAACAACTACATATATATATCAACTAAAAGGACGTTTTAGAAATCGGTGATTTTCACCAAAACAATCATCTAGTGAAATTACGTTAACCAGAACGTAACGTGACGTCTGATTTATTGACGACATTTCGTGTTCTGTCCCATATTCTTTTGCTAATTGTTTATTTTCCTGGAGTTTCGACGGCTCATTAAAATATTGTTTTATTATTTTTTTGAATAGATGTTTTAACTTCGTTACGTTTGTTTGTTAAATTGCACTATTTACAATTCTTAATGCTTTTCCGGTACATCATGTACATAATTTGCAACGATTCCCAGAGGTTTTCTGTTTTTAATTACTGCTGCTAAAAGTTCTCTTTGCGTAATTTTTGTTTTCTGTATTCGGACTGTTTCTGTTTAATTTAGTTTTCTCATGCTTCATCAAACAGGGTTTTTCCCCTCAATTTGTCATCGAGGTTTTTTCTTTCAATTAAAAAAATCAGAAATACAACGTTGCACAACCAAAACCGCACTGCAGCATCAAAAAAGTTCTTAGTTGATATAAACAGTAATAATGTGCATTCTATCATCAAACGGTTAAGTTTTTTTGTGAAAGTTACTTGACGTGAATTTAGAAGAAAGTATGTACAAATAAAAATAAATTTGAGAAAATACCTCACAACTAAATTTCGGACTTTTACCAATATACAGGTGTCCCAGAAATAAGTACATTAATTTTAACAGCATATACATCGTGTGAATAGCGACAAAATTTCTAAATACTTTTTTTTCTAAACCCTCTAGTTTTCAAATTAAAATTGTGTAAAGATTTGGTATGAGCTACTGGATTGCTTTTCTATAAATCCCCACTGATAAACCAAGCATACAAAAAATTCATTTACTTTCACTTTGTTTTTGTTTCTTTGTGGGATATTGAAAATGAACTGAAGAGACTCTTATGTAATAAAACATGATACCAAAATAAAAATTACACATTATTAATTTTCATTGCTTAACAAAATTATCACTCAAAATGCAGAAGTATGAGGCGCCGTTTGTGTCAAAAATAACTTATTACAATATATAAAAAAGTAATTTGATATAATTTATTTTGTAATTGATATAATTATTATTACGCATTGATAAATAAAAATGCTATGTGTGTATGTGTAATTTTTTTTTATCACAAAAATATTTTTATCACGAAAATAATTTTGTCACAAAAATATATTTATCGTAAAAACTTTTATATTTTTGCGTCGCTGAACTCACACGTTGGACCACAGATGGCGCTGCGCCCAAATAAAAGAATCAAAGCATAAGGTGTGCTTACGTCAGCTCAAATAAATTTAAAAACTTGATTCTTTATCGAGTTTTCCACTAGTTTTAGGAAATAGTCCCAGCATAATAAATATAGGTTTATTCATTCGGTTAAAATAATTTTATGATTCACATAATGACTTTACCGTTTGCCACTATGGGCTGACCTCGTAGTACGTAGGTACTTTCTCGTTGTACTGTACTCTATGTACTCAAACCCTAAACAGTACCTGCACAGTACTAGGCAGCTGTATCTGATCTGTGGTATCTGGGCCAGAATTTCAGAAGCCCGTAAGAGTTTTTACGATAAATATATTTTTGTGATAAAATTATTTCCGTGATAAAAATATTTTTGTGATAAAATTATTTTCGTGATAAAAATATTTTTGTGATAAAAAAAATTATACCATTTTTATTTATCAATGCGTAATAATAATTATATCAATTACAAAATAATTTATATCAAATTACTTTTTTATATATTGTAATAAGCTATTTTTGACACAAACGGCGCCTCATACAGAAGTAGGTACTTACGATAAGAGAATCCTCCATTTCATCTGCAGGTTGAACACGGGAAAATTCGTATTCAACCAATTTCGTACAATATATAGCGTAGTGGTAAAGAACACCGTCCGTCGTTCAGGAACCACATGGTTGTCCGGATTTATAAAAGCAAATCTTCCAGGAACTGGAGTTTTTGTTGTTTATAAAATTTAGAATTTTTAAAAACAAAACTACACAAGATCACGAACTTTGTCCACCACAAAAATTAACAAATCACGGGACAGTTAACTACAACCTGTTGTAAAGTCCGATATTAAACTAATTAGTAACAGGTAGGTACGCGGTACGCTTATCATTTTTTCCGACAAAAAAAATCACAAAAAGTAAAGATAATAAAGTGTGAATATTTCCTTCCTCCCAGAAAAACAACAGAATTCACGGTCATTGCCATTGTGTCATAATAACATGCAAATAAAATATGAAATTATTATAAAAAAGATTTCACATATATTTCATAACTGTAAAATTTTAAGCCCTGAAGAAATTTTATATATTCGGTATAAGCATTTGCAACTTATAGCTAGATTTTTTTTTCATTTATTTTTTGTAACAAAAAATATGTAGCACTCGAAGGATCTCGATATAGGAATTAAGAACGAAGGTCCTGAACAACGACAGTCTAGAAGACTTGAATGAAGAAAATCCGTCGAATGTGAACAAAGAAAATGTAGAGCACGCAATTAAGTTACCAAATGACTGAACCCTATTAAGTAACATTCACAGAATAAGTAGGTATATATACTTAATGTTTTATGAGCATAGATATTTATTAAAGTATAGAAAAAGTTTACATATCGATGGCTTAGCGAACAAATGTGTTAAGTGCAATTTTGACCAAAAAAAAAAGTCCAAAGGGTATAGTTTCGGATACCTGCGCAAGTGTGTAATTTTTTTCCACTTGATTTGATCCAAACACCCAAAGAGCATAATCGAATCCCAACCTTCAAACTTTAAAATACTGCATGTACTGTAATAGTATATTTTATTACAAGGCCAGAAAATGTCATTTTGCAAGTGCGAGCACAGTTTGTGGAGGCGAGGCGTAGCCGAGACTTGACAAGTGCAAGCACTTGCAAAACAGTTTCGGGCCGTGTGATAAACGAAGCTTTTTCGGTCGCCAAATAATTTCATTGTTCACTTTTGTAGGGGGGCCTCATGCCTCATGGGGGCTCACGTGTCTCAAACAGCCTCCTTGGGCCCCCATGTCGCAACGGCCCCCACAAGTCTAAGGGGGGATTCATAACGCATGGGGGCCCTCGCGTCTCAAACAGCCCCCTTGGGCCCCCCTGTTTCAAGGGCTCCACATGTCGAAAGGGCCCCCACCATGTCTTAAAGGGCCCCCTTGGACCCCCCTGTTCGAGGGGGTTTTGTATTTGTTTATTCATAAAAAAATGACAGTTGCTTCATTTTCAGGAGTATAAATGAATGTCTTTGGAATTTTATTCCTGAAAAACAACGCACAATTCGTAAATTTCAAATAGACGTTACCCTGTAGCAAGAATTAAACTTTCGTTAGAAAAAAACTCACGTGCCTTAGCATTGTTGTTCGTCTATAAAATTCAATAATGTTTGTCGGAAAAATTATTTCTGAAGTAAGCTTGAAAAATACAGAAAGCTGTATATTTGGGTAGGAACTTGGGTAGAAAATTTAAAATTTAGTGTGGCCTTGGAGCGCAAGATGTCGCATTTTACAGCAGTCAGGGGAACGGTCAGGTATAAGATAGAACCCATTCATACCATTCAGCCATAAAATCAAACAATTGTGCGGCGAAGACAAAGTCCACAAACACAGCAGGTTTTTTTTATGATGCTTTCCAAGTTCCGGAATACCGATATTCGGAAACTCTCAAAATACGGACCGACCCAAGACCAGTTATAAGTAAAAATACTTTGCAGCATTTATCAAAAAAAGTTGCTTGTATCTGTATAAACGATGAGTCCAAGCAAATACAAATAAACAAAGGACATGATTATTGTAGATGTATATACAAGTAAATTAAAATAAATATCTTAATTATATTGTAAAATGGTTATGTAAATTTTCAGATTCAAAGACAATTAGCAATTTGTCGAAAAAATGTTTGTTTTTTCGTTGTATATTCCGGCGATCAAAATGATTTATTAATTGAAATAATTTATAGAAATGAAATTCTTTGGCAAGAAATTAAAAATGTTTTTCTTTAATTGCATAGCAGGTGGCATAAAAAAAATTGACCTGTCCGAGCGATTTGCTTAAAAACATTACATGACGAAATTAATAACTAATGAATAGGAATGAAATCTGTAACGACTTGTCTCCACACAGAGGATCATCGCCCCCCGGTTTAATTGAATTTCACGGGTTTAGTTTTGATTATTTGAATATGCGGTTGTGAAAAATCGGTAAAGGACATCTTATTTCAGGGTAAGACGGTATTACAAACCCCATATTAGCATTTCTTTGTTCATAAAAAAATGCCAAAGTTGCTTCATTTTTAGGAGTATGATGAATGCTTTTTTTCCCCATATTTTAAAAGCAATTCAAAATATAGAAGAATTAAGAGTTGATAAAGAAAGGGAACGGAGAAAAAAAAAGAAGAAAAAAATTAACTTAAAAAATAAACAATTAAAATGGAACAAAGTGGAAAGGAATAGAAAAATTATAAAGGTATCTTACAAATAATTAGGAATAAAAATTATGATAATAAGGGTAACTATGTGAACGTATCAATTTTTTAGGTCACCATTTAGGGAGGAAAAAAGTCTACCAAAACCAAAAAAAAGTGGTTGTCATTTAAAAAAATTGATGATGACGTCATATAATAAAAAGCAACAACCATTTTGTATTGCATAGATTTTATGGCATTTAATTTTGGTTTTTATATGTATATATTTTATAGCATTTAATTTTTGTGTTTATATAGATTTTATAGTATTTAATTTTTGTTTAATCACTTAAAATTGTAAAATAATTAACTTAAAAAAAAAGAAACCGACTTCAAAAAACCCAAAGTAACAAGTTAACTA
This sequence comes from Diaperis boleti, assembly GCA_963583935.1. Lineage (NCBI taxonomy): Eukaryota > Metazoa > Arthropoda > Insecta > Coleoptera > Tenebrionidae > Diaperis > Diaperis boleti. The sequence goes on along the minus strand of OY757248.1, from coordinate 35,602,749 downwards.
AAAAGTAAAAAATAAAAATGTTCAATTTCAGAGTTATTTGTTGTTCCGCTTAATGTAATTATTTATTGTTCCGTTTAATGAAATTCAGAAATTATTGTTTATTATCTAATTATTAATTGTTTTATAATTTTGAAGTCGGTGCCATAAAAACAATGTATTTATTACTTAGTTTTATTGAGGGTAGGTAGAAGCAATAGGTTTAAAGATATATGGTCACCCAAGTCAATATTCAGTTTGAACGTACGGAATAACACAGAAAATAATCTTTGGTTAACTGTCTATTTTCTTGGTCCCTAAAAGCAACAGGTCACTGTAATATCACAAAGCAGATCTCACCGAGACACTTTAGTTCCACTATTCTACACCAGGTTACAGCATCTCACGACGAATTTTATCTCACTTCAACATCGGAAGAAATTTGTCTCTCACTAAATGACAACCTTAAGACCGTGCGCATCAATGTTGTCGTATTGAACAAAGTTAAAAGGCGAATATCTTGTAGAGGGTAATTAAAAAAAAGTTTTGTGCATTTTTACTTTACTCCAAAAGGTACACCAGCTGTATAGACAACCAATAATACGTGATGATCGTATGGTGTAAACATAGATTTTTTTATTTCCAAATGGCTCTTTGATTAATATTCCTCCGAATCATTCTGTATTATGTATGTATTAAGCAATTTGAGGTCTTATTATTTTCGATTATAGATTTTTTTTAAATGTCTACCACAAATCATTATTGATTTTACCATGGAAGGTTTAAACAACAGAGATAAATTGGAGCTAAGCTATCCATTTTCTTGGACTGCAAAAATACTTTATATAATGTTAATACATACATAGATTTTGATACAGCAAAAGGTATTATCCGCAGGATGAAATAAGAACTTATTGGTACTGTAAAGATTACGTTACCCGATTTGTGACTGAAATAACTAGTTTGATGAAATGCTTTTTTGCATACCTTACAAGCCCAAAATAATATTTGTACGAGACAGGGCGAGTACGAGAGTGTGGTCACTGCTCTCTGATATTTCGTCGGCGAATTTTGGCGGTTTTTGGATCCCGAGATTCCATAGAACAGACAAGGATAGATCCATCGATTCTAAAACCAACTGTGAATAATCTGTTCACAGACTAACTGTTTGATAAAAAATTTAATGGATGACTGTATCAAAATACACGAACCATTACCTATGACATTTTAATTGATGAAAAAGTGTAAAATACTGGGAATTTTCATAGAAATACACAATAATTATTCATAGTTTATTATACATTACTATTGAAACGTGCACTAAAAACAATAAACATGAAAAATATGCGTTATAAAAAATAACATCCACGAGTATACAGAGTATTTTGAACCAGACATTAAAGTCGAACAAGGATAAAAAACGTACAAAAGCATGTTTCCCGTAGCTAAGTAATCAGAAACTAATTGGATAAACACTCGTTTCACACTTCAATTTGCATAAAACTGAAATTGACTTAATTTAAAGCATAAAACTGATATTCGTCGTAAAGAGAAATCGAAAGCGACTTTTCATAAGAATTTTTACGTTTGTCTAAATATGACACTTCCAGAATTTCTCTCCCGTTTTAGGTTCAAGAACCGATCGTGAGACTATTTAATTTGCAATTTCTGCACAGGATGTAGTGAAGTATATTTGCAAGCATTTGACAGACCTGATCGAGAAACAATAGTCGCAAGAAGGCAGATTGGTTTGTAGGTCCCGGGGGAAATCCTGAACAAGTTTAGAATTTATCTCGGACACTATCGTATGGTTTCTCTTTAAAAGCACACACTGAAAAGAAGGATTTCCACTCGCAAGTCGACACTTCACTTTACAAATCAACTATAAATAATCTATTGTATATCGCCCCGAATTTAACATTCGGACAGAATGTTTCCCTGAATTAATAATTAACAGTTTGAATATTTAACATTTCTTGAAATTCTGAGCTTGGGACTCATTTGCAATTCAAATGTTCAGTTTTATTTTATGGAACAATGTAAAGAACGGTGGCGACAACTGATTGCGTTTTGAGTTGGAAAAATGCTATAGGTATTTTGAACGAAAGAACGAATTATTTATGACATTTGAGAGTGAAATAAAGAGTTTTTTTTGGCGGTTCAGGGATACAAGCTTTGTAACTTTAAGATAGGAGTGCACGTAAGAATATGTTGAAGGCAAAATATGGGAGACGGCACGACAATGTAAAGAAAGAGGGTGTGCCAGCATGCACTAACACCGTCAATCTGCCTTTCCGATCAATCATAAGTGTCAAATTTTTCTACACGCACATATAAATGCTATCTTTATCTTTGCGGAATTGTTAGTAAAAATGTCAGCATATCCATTACCCTAATGACACCAAAGTTCAGGTTTTGAAGATTGAATTTTCTGATGAGGATAAAAGTGGTTATATAAAAACGAATAAATAATCGAGGAAAAGAATAAATCATCAAAACTTAAATATATCTAAGTCGAACTCCACAAACTTTAATAAGTGTAAAATTACAGATGGAACATGTTTCGGCAGAACACTACTGCCATCATCAGCCCTAATTTAACAAGAGATTAATGATACAATTGATGAATTACAAGAGGGGTTCTTAACCTTAAAGAATATAAAAAATTATGACGTTGACGTAATTTTGAATTAAATTTGACGTTTTCAAAGGGTTACATGATTTTTAAAAGATTTCGTAAAAACAACATATTATAAAATGTAAAAATTAAAAATGGATCAAAGAGAATCTGGTAAGTTTGTTTTCTACCTAAAATACATAAAACTCAACCTTTTCCCATTAGACCAGTAGTTTCTTTTGTCAATTCACCTGTATCAATACTTTCAAAATGGCTTAATACAATTCTTAGACAACATTTAGATTTTAATAACAAATTTGCAATAAAAAACTCAATAGATCTTTGCTCCAAAATTAGAAATTTCGAAATTCCACTAGACTTGTTTCATTTGACGTAGTTAATTTATTCCCCAGCATCCCACCCAAATCTTGCTTATTAATTTTAAAAAACCCACTATTTTTCTAATATGCCAACCATACATGCACTAAATTTACATTCACTTTGTGAGACTGTCCTAGATCAAGATTTCTCTCAATTTAATAATAATTTTTATTCACAAGACTCAGGTTTAGCAATGGGTTCTAATTTGTCACCTCTTTTAGCAGAAATATTCATGAATAACTTAGAAGATCAGTTTTTAACTTCTTCACCCTTTAAAGATCATTTTCTCTTTTGGTACAGATATGTAGATGACATAATTGTTTTATTCAAAAGATCTGATTTTGAACTTGATAACGCACTCAGCAACTGAAGTTCTTTAAACCAATCCATTAAATTCACCGTTGAAATTGAAATCAATTCCCAAATTCCCTTTTTAGACTTGTTAATCACTAGAAATAATAATAATTTTAAATTTGACATTTATAGAAAATCTAGTATCACAGATTGCGTAATACCTTTTGACTCTTGTCACCCTGTTTCCCATAAATTTGCAGCTTTTCATTCCTTTTTCCACCGATTATTTTCTATACCACTATCAGATTCATCTTTTCAAACAGAACTTAATAACATTAAACAAATTGCTTCAAATCATGGATATTCTTTAAAAACTATAAATAAATTATACTATAGATACTATAACAAATTCAAATACACACACCACTTGGTTAAAAATCCTTCAGAAACAATTTCCTTTTAAAATTCATTAACATACTTTGGCGTCGTCTCAGAGAAATGTTCTAAAATACTTAAGAAAAACGGTTTTAAAGTTTCATTTAAAACAGATAACAACTTATCCAGATTTTTATTAAAAATAAAGATCCATTAGATTACAAATCATCATCAGGTGTATACAAATTAAACTGCTCTTCTTGTGAGTCATTCTACATAGGTCAGACAGGTCGCAAAATATCAGACCGTATTAAAGAACATTTTAGGCACATCTATAACAACACAGATCTTGATCCTCCACCATCAACACCTTCTTCTTTCGCCAATCATATATTAATAACGAAACATAGTTTTTCACCATCAAATTCCAAATTGATTCATAAATGCATTAAAGGCCGGAAATTAGATTTTCTTGAGACTTTGGAAATAAGGAAAGCCTTGAAACTGGAAAACAGATCTTGTTTAAATGAACAGAATAACTTCAATAATCCCATTATTAATTCACTATTTTAATTTTTCACCACTCAAACAAACTTACCAGATTCTCTTTGATCCATTTTTAATTTTTACATTTTATAAAATGTTGTTTTTATGAAATCTTTTAAAAATCATGTAACCCTTTGAAAACGTCAAATTTAATTCAAAATTATGTCAACGTCATAATTTTTTATATTCTTTAAGGTAAGAACCCCTCTTATAATTCATCAATTGTATCATTAATCTCTTGTTAAATTAGAATTACACTTATTAAAGTTTGTGGAGTTCGACTTAGATATATTTAAATTTTAATTTAAATTTACTCCACTTGGATTTATCGACATTCTTCTGGTGAATAAATAATTGATAGATCAAGTGACTTACCTGTAAGGAAAGTTGATCGAAATTATATGAGTATTGCCGTTCGAAGAATTACAATGACAACTTGTAGTCGCAGTTTGTTGCGCTCCACCACGATGTTTAAAATAAATAAAATCCACTTATCGCCTGCACCCAACACGCTGGCCCCAGTAGTTCTCGTCTCGCACGTATTATATTCTCATTGCGAATTTGAGGGTAGTTCTAGAGCGTTAAGGACCCCGGGAGGGAGATGTTTGGGGGGGATTGTAATTCAAGAACGGCAATACTCATATAATTTCGATCAACTTTCCTTACAGGTAAGTCACTTGATCTATCAATTATATTTCGTATTGCCGTTCTTGAATTACAATGACAACTTGTAGACGTTAACGTTCTAGGGGTTGTAACAGGGAAGATGAAACTCCCAAATCTAATAACGTTTGATTTCCATGGTACATAAACTGAACATTATAACGAGCGTTCAATAAAAAACCTGGTTAGAGTAGGCTTTGAAATTGCGTTTTTGTTTTATTTTTTTACAGTGTAGAGCTTGACTGATTAACACGAAACTCTCCATGACAGATAACATAACCTCAAAATTTCAGAGAAGCTGCAGTTTTAATAATAATTAATTTTATTATGCATCTTAAAGAAGTGTTGACAAGTGTTTTAGGGTATTAGTTAGCGGTTTTATATAGACCGACACGATTTGGGGGTTTGGGCTGCAAAATGTCCTGCAGGTATCTCCAGGATTCCTACAACGGTTGGTAAAAAGTAAAGTGCATTCAGACCTTTGGGTGTGATGTTAATCGAGTTATTTTTAGATATCGGACACTTTATGATTTGGTTTTACACCTTTATTTCTTCAAAATGTAGAAATTAAAACACTCTTCGAAAGGATATGACCAACTGACAGTTTCTAACCAAATTTCTACAAATGTTTATTGAGAATTTTACAATCTCTTAGAAGGACACAAAACAGTTACAGTAAATTAATGGTGAAAATGTTTTCGATATTTCTTGTAGAGAATTGTGCTTTTTTTCTGATCCCATTAAAAACAGTGCAAAAAATCTTCAGTTTCATATTTTTTCTTACATCGGCTACGGATGCTTGGTACATACATGAAATTTTTAATGTGGCCAAAGGAAGAAATCACTTGCAGTTTCGTTTGTTACTTTATCATATTTCACACTCAAACTTGTTCTCTTAAATGCGCAAATCTGAAAGTATGGTTAGGTAGAAGTTTTAACTCTTGAGTTTCAGAAGCAAAAGACAAACCTTTTCTTTTGCAGCTGTTATTAGATCAGGGTGAGCCTCATTAAGTTTCATTAAGAAAATGTAGAGCATAATATGTAAGTGTCTTTAGTGATATCCTCTATGCTTTGTACATTTTTCTTCGATGACACTTTCACCTACCGGTCAGCTTTGGCACAACTCACGTATTTTCTGATATGTTGGGACTGTCTTAAATTCATGTTTTCGTACCATTTCGTACTTGCAAACGAGATTTAAATATAAATTCAATAACAATTTGTCCGAATTTAGTGCTGGTTGCCTAACCTAAACTGAATAAAATTAAAGTTAGTTTTGGTAACAATTGCAATGTACACTGTTATAAAAAAACCCAGCCTCCTCTAACCAGGTTTATTTTTGAACGCTCGTTAGAATAGCTTTAGCCTACTATGCCTCTAGCAAAACTGTTTGCAGTTGCCGACAAAGGTGACATTTGAAAGTTAGGGATCCAGCCAGCCAGTCTTTCGATTTTTTCAATCGGAACTTCGGTTCTTCATGCGGCTAAAGTAGCGGGATATCTAATACTGTAGCTTGAAAAACAAATAGTATCAACGCCCGCCGAGGAGAGGGCAAATTTAAAGCATTTACTAATTCTTTGGGGAGAGGCTGGAGAAATCAGTTTCCAGTAGGTTAATATTAAAACGTGTTCTGGGTTCTCAAGGCTTGAGCCCTAGATATGGATGATTCAATTAATGATACGAGGCATAAATGTGTTTTTTCAGGGAAAAACAAAATAATTAATACTGATTAAGAGTTCTTAACCGAAGAGGTTTTAATTCTATCGGGTATGGTTATCTCTAGGCTTTATCACCACACCTTATGATATTGTGCAGTCTAACCTTGGACAGAGTCTGTGGTCGATGTGCTAATATTAGAGGTAATAAGGTCCTAATTTGATTATGAGATTATAGAGATTGAGACTGTCTCTAGAGGATAAAACTCTGATAAATAGGAGAGAACTGATGAGGTATCCCAGATTGTTTGGTATTTGGGTTTTGATGGTCTAAGATTTCGAAGCCTTTTAAGAAAATTCTGATGTTCTTCAGGAATTGCAAAAATGAAGGAAAGTGCTGACTGCGCTGAATTCACAGTTGAATACAATACGTCAGATGTTATTGATTATTGAAGGATATGGTAACTGTGTCTATGCAATCTGAATACGAGTTACAGTGTAGATCTTTAAAAAATATTCATCATTTGCATGTGCTTTTTCAATAATTGAGGTCCTGATAAAATTCTAACCTTTAGGATAATCTGTCTCCATAGGGGATGACTGTTCCTAAAAGGAATTAAAAGTGGATTCTTAGTTGGTTGAAGAAGGGGTTGCTGAGTAATAGCTTTCGATAAACCGGGTACAAGAGTTGTGTAATCTAAGTTGGTAGGACTAGTATGCCCGTCGCCCTTTAATGTATTATTTTCCTCAAACAATTTTAAATTAAGGAAAATGATGGGAAGGCATAAAAAAATGTTTTCAAAAGATACCGTATATAAATGCGTTATTTGCGATAGAGTCTGGGTCCGGTTTCCACGAAATACATTAAACGCATTTGGCGTTTGGTTGCAAACAGTTCAATCGAAGTGGTATCAAAATGTCTACAAATTTGTTGAAATGCAGAATTACATATATCATGTTTTTTTTTTAAATGGGATTCTTTGTCTGCTTGAACATTATGTTTCGTATGTACATATGTAGGAAGCAGTAAGGAAAATGTTGCGTTATTCGCACCACTGCCAAAATATATCCCTGGCAACCGTGTTGAACCTGGGGAATCTGACACTGCCTATGTGTTGTATGTATGTATATGTTTCTTTGGCAAAGTTTAAAGCATTAAAAGTGGCCATTAATTCGAGAACATTGATAACGGCGCCCCAACCAGATTTTGGAGCGTCTTAATAGATTTCTAGGGCAAAATTATTACATAGGTTCGTTCCCCGACTGTGTGAGAGTGACTCACTTCACCAGTCTAAATCGTGTTTTGCTGATGCGGATATGTTCATTCTTGGATAATAGTTTTGAAAATATATTCGATCGCTTTGAGCGACTTAAATCGTAAAAAAGGGGCTCCTTGAGTCGATTCGTGTGAAGACACATTGTTTATATATTGTCTAACCGGAAATCCAGGACCTATCTTTATATATTTTATTATGAATAAGTATACAAATGCGCTTTGTTGAGCAGCTCAGTCTAAACTGAAGATTTAAACTACAAACTTCAAAAAGGTTCTCATGTAAGTCGAGTCCATTTAAGGGGAAGTCGACACAAAATACCCAAGTGCAATTTTAAAAACCGATCGACACATGTGAGCAGAGAAAAGTCCAGAAAAAAGTACAGAAACCGAGGGACAAAGTATAGCACGTAAACACAACTCCTGAGGGGACTAGTATGGACAACAACAGAGATTGTAATAATCCAAGCACGCCATGAACTATAGCTATTAGAGAATCGACTTACTATGTTCATGGAGTCCAACTGCTGATGGGGGCGGCTGTTCTGGACAACAACAGAGATTGTATATCCAAGCCGCCCTGACTTCTGAACTATAGCGACCAGAGAGTACAACTATGTTCAAGGAATTACTGGCTGTTTACATTGTGTTATATAGTATCTTTTAACACAACGTTCTTTCTGTTTTGCAATATTAGGTCGAATCGAAGATAAACCCAAAACCAAGCCTGCGATGGTTGTAAAGCACTTTTCAAATGTAATATAATCCCAAAAGTTTAATGCGTCAATAACCATTTTCGAATGTTTTATAGTGATTTGGACTAATGATTAAAATGTCGTCTAAATAGGCGACTGAGGTGACATCCTGGGTTCTCAAGTGACCGAGAAGTGGTCTGAATCGTTGTAAAAATAAGGGCCCGATGCAAAGTCTGAAAGGTAAACAATTATTTTCATGTTCAAGTAACTCAAAAGGAGGAATGTTGTCGCACCGCCATTGGGTCGCAGGGCAGTGACGACGGAATAGATTCAGTTGGTACTTACTTGAGTTTTCCGGGATTTCCTTTAAAAACCGCTTGAATTTTGTTTTTCGGTTGGAAGGGTTAGCCCTGGGAAATTTCCCTTTGTCCATTTTCGGAGCACTTAAAATACGTCCGTGGTGAAGCACGAAAAATTTGCAATGAGAATATAATACGTGCCAGACGAGAGCTGGGGCCAGCGTGTTGGGTGCAGGCGATAAGTGGATTTTATTTATTTTAAACATTCGTGGTGGAGCGCAAGAAACTGCGACTACAAGTTGTCATTGTAATTCGAGAACGGCAATACGAAATATAATAAGAGGGATCGCAGTCTTTAATTTCTCTCTAACTAAACAGTTTAGTTGGAAAGGGTACCCACACTACGCAACAACACTTTAGTATTATCCGTGAAAACGAGAGGTAAAACGAATAATAATTGCCGAAATATTAACAAACCGAAAAATAAAGAAGTCGCGAAAGGACTTCTAGGCGTTTTCCACATTTAGTTAAAAGTTATTTTAAAAGCTTCTGTAATATCAAAAAATAGAATAAGCCCATCTAGTGTTCCTTTAAAATAAAACCTTTGTTAAATATAAACCACCACCATGGTGAGTTGAGGGATGGAATGGAAAAGTCTCCACGCTAATATCACGATCGGCCGATAGTCTGCAGACATTTTTGTCAAATAGGAATCGGGGCTCCCTTCTGATTTATGTAGTCGACAAGTGTGAGTGTTTTTGTCGGCCGATAGTTTAGTTGGATTCCCTTTTTACAAAAACGTTTGCAGACTATCGGCCGCTCATGATATGAGTATTGAGTCTTTTCCAAGCCACCTCTCACGTCACAGTGGTTGTTTTTATTTATCAAAGTTCTTATTTAAAGAAACCAGGTGCTTAAAACTACATGGAACATTCTATAAAAAGAAGATTTTTTATATCCAGATGTTTTTAATGTAAGGCGTAAAATTTTGCAATCTTTTCAATATTATATAGGGTACACCCAAAATTTGTTCATTTTTCCTGTTTTGATAATAGTTATTTGCGACAATTGTTACTCGTTTTACCTCTCGTTTTCACGGACAATACTAAACAGTACTAAAGTTTTGGCTGATTGTCTCCGTAGTGTGCGTACCCCCTTCCAACTGAGAAATTAAAACTCTGTATATGTATTTATAGGAAACATAAAAAGCGAGTTTTGTAATAAAATATGTACATATAGACCAACAAATAAGGTAAATAAAAATAATATGCAGCAGCTTCTATTATTTGATCAACAAAACATTTTTAATGCATTAACCAAAACTAGAAACCCGTTTATTTACTTGTAAATAAAAAATAAATACGGATTTTTCATTTTTACCACATAAATTTCAAACTAGACAAAAACAAATTGTAAGTTTTTTTCCCAATTTATTTAAAAACGGCCACTAAACATTTATTTTCTATCTAATATTCAACCCTATTTCAATCAATACTGATCAGTATATCAATACGTATTATCATTAAATTTTTCAACGTGCAACTTATTCCTTCAACACTGCACAAGGATCACACGTTTCACACTGAGACAATGGCTTATTGTCTATTGTCTGTTGTTTTAGGAATTTCGCAATATTTACGAAATTCAAGTGGAACGAGGCTGGGGTGTATTTTAATAGTACATAATATGTCGTAGCCACATTACATAAAACGCCGCCACATTCTAAATAGGGGAGACAAAAAAAAAAAGGAAGCTGGAAAGTGATCCGAAACTCTACTTTGGATGTTCCTGATATAACTCCAATATCTTTAAGAGAATGCCTAAGTAAAGTTTCACAATTTGGCAGTCAGAGTTTTAAAAATTGTCTGTAAACCAAGCAAAAATAAGTGTGGAAAACATATCTATGTTTCAAAAATAATTTGACAAGCAACAGCAGAGGTCACTACAGCGGACCGTGCTGCAATAAATTAATAGTTTCAAACATACACCGACATGATGGGTATAATTTTCTATAGTTTTTATATAACAAAACATGCATGAATAATTTATTTCATACCAGTCCAATGACAAAATATTGCTCTTTGAAGATTTGGCTCTTAGATTCTTGAACGTCCAGTTTATAAACTGGCCGAAAACACTATAGCCGGATTATAAAATATTGCTATTTGGGAATGTGGGTCTTACTTGAACGGCCAGTTTATAAAATGGCTGAAAACACCAGCCGAATTTTAAAATAATGGAAAATGAACGACAACTTTAGAATGTGGCCGCGTTTTATAAAGTGGCTAGCCATTTGGCTATTGAAAAATTACATATATTTAACTAAATGTCTTATTTGAAGGTACGGTAAAATTTTGTCTACTATTGGATTCATTTCTTAGCGCCCACTGAATAAAAAGTTCGATTGGCAGTATCCCTTTTAGTTTCTTTGCTCTTAGAGATTGGCAGCAAAATGACTAACTCCATACCCAAGCTGCCATTCCATTTGACAGACAGGCGCACAAGTGCAAAGAGCAGCATAAGAAAGAAATATCAAATTTTGAAATCTGCTTTTAAAATGAGTTCACAGCAAAGAAATCGCTTGTCCAAACAGCAAGAAAAATTGCGAAGAATTTTTTCGGTATAATAACTAGTCTCATTCGGGTTGCAAAAACGCATATATTTAAAGGTGGTTTAATTGAAAATCTTTACTACGCGTTACAGCTACAAACATTTTTTAATCCAGTTGCTTCGACAGCTTCTTGACCTACAAAACTTCGCAAATAATTTTACAACCAGATTGCCCCCACTACGACTGTCCTTGATAAAAATCCCGATTCACATAGTAAGGACAAATTAATGATTAATAACAATTATCAATTCTGTTCATAACAAGCAAAATGTGCGGATTTATAAAATTAAAGCTACTTTGCTCCGGTGGAAAGTTAAATAAATAATCACTAAGCACTCACCATAAATTCAATTAAAATTTTAAAACATAAAATCTAGAAACATAATATTTTATGCCTTTAATTTTAGCTTATTCAATTTTCATTAAAGCTTTACGAATTTATTTTACAGTTTTATTGGTTTTTGTGAAGTGAACTTCACAAACAAAATTCTCATTGGTTCTCAAAAATCAATAGTGTCGAAAAACGCACCTGTCTGGTCTGCATTAATCCGATGAGACGCAAACTTGTATATTTGTGAAATTTAAATTTATAATGTAGTGGGGAGTGCACGTTTAATTTTTAATTTAGAGCACAACAGAATAATTTAAGTAATTTTGACGGGCACCATTAATCAATAAATTAACACCACTTCGAGGTAAAAAGCGAAATGTTGCTTAAAAATTTAATAACTTCAACTAAAACAAATACGTTCATTAGTTTAGAGGTCAAACAAACCTGCTGCCAACTTACTTGTATTAGTCACACCACCCGCAAGTTCTTAAATAACCGTCTTGGCAGAATATTAATCCAATAAATTACGGAAAATCAGGGCAAGCAATTTACATGCAACTATATAATTAGCTTACTCCCAATTAGGCTAAAGTTATAATTCGAAACTACAAGTATTTCTGTAATTTAAATTTTAAAAACCCGCATGTTATTTTAGTATAGTGAAATTAATCTCAATGTGTTTTTACCTACAACACCGCTTTCAAATTTGATAAAGTCACCACAAACTATTAATATTTTATATCAAGACCAAGTGAGAAATTATGCCAACAATCTGTCCGCTTAATAAATCTTTGTGAGTTGGAAAAGTTTTAGAAGTAAAAATATTCATATGTATACACATATTCCTGTCGTAAAGTTTTCCTGTAAATTATATTAATGTTCAAATCGATACAGAAATACTGATTTAAGTAGGACAGTATTGCTAAAAATTACGTCGATTGCAAAATTTGAAGTTTAGTATTGTATTTAATTGTTTTGACAGGACCGTCACAGTAGTTTGTAGAAAATGTAAAATATAATTTTATATGGTACATGGTAAGAAAGATGGATCTACTTCAGAATTTCGATGTAATAATTTTAATAATCTGTGGGTTATTTTTGGTTCTATTAAAATTTTAAGGCTCCATTAATACGAGGTAGACCAAACAACCCGGTTTACCGAAAGTTATAAAGTAATATTATTGATCACCATCTTTATTAAGACCAGCGCAAGTAAAATGGAAACTTGGGAATGTTTTCAGGAAAATGTTAATTATCTTAAGACCCCTACTAAAAGTTAGGTTTTTAAATGTACAGCCTGAGTAACTAAAAATGTATAAAATTATTGGTGTATATATCTACAGAGTGATCATAAAGTTCCGCACAAAAATCATAATTTAGTTATGTAATGTTTTTGCCAAAAACGCTTGAACAGGTCGATTTTTGTTTTCAAATTGCCATTTCTTGTCAAATTTTGATGATGACGTCATCTGTTTTTGAACTATGACACCGTCATGATTTTTTTTAAATGGCAACCCTCAACTTTTTTTGGGTTTTAGATGCACTTTTCAATTCTCTATTCAACAAGAGCAAAAAAGTTTTACTTCAAAAAAAATTTATTCCTTGAAAATAACAATAAATTTGGAAACTGTACGTGAAACTCGAAATGAGGACAGGGCAGATTAAGTGAGAATTCGTTTTTCCGTGAATCATTGAAATTGGTGCCTCGCGCTTCGCGATCGACTTCTTTATTAAGAAAGTCATATTTCTCTGTACGTGAAACTCGAAATGTGGACAGAGCAGATTGAGTGAATTTTTTTTCCGTAAATTATTGAAATTGTCTATTTCGATATTTTATTGTTCAATATTTTGTAGTTTCGATGATTTGTTTTTTGATATTTTGTACTTTCGATATTTTGTACTTTCAATATCTTGTACTTTCGATATCTTGTATTTTCGATATCTTGTATTTTCGATATTTTGTATTTTCGATATTTTGTACTTTCTATATTTTGTGCTTTCGATAAATTGTGTTCGATAATATTTCCGCCTGCCTCGGTCCAAAATTGACGAAGAAATCGGTGAACAAACATAAAAGGAAAAATTTGATCATCAGATCCTCATCAGATCCGGACCCAGTATACCCTTTCAAACAAAAAAAGAATTTCCAAAATCGGTCCACAATTGACGAAGAAATCGGTGAACATACATAAAAGTCGGTAAGGAAGGAAAAATTTGAGGATTTTCCTCGATTTCCATGGGATACCCTCATCAGATCCGGACTTGGTGACAATGGGACCACCTCTGGAGTATACCCTTTCGAATGAAAAAAGAATTTTCAAAATCGGTGAATATAAAACCGGTGAAAATACAAATATGTTGGGTTATGAAACAATAAATTACCCCTCTATAAAGAGAACAAACGCGACAGCATCGTGTCTTCCATCTCTCCACCTGGTCCGTTATTTTAGTTAGGAATTTTATTAGAACACGATTTATTTAGATGAAATCACTTCATCAGAAGTTTTGAAAGTTTGCGATTAAAGTTGTTCAATTGACAGTTCAATAAAAAACGGGATGCTTAATAATTATTTATAAAAAAAGTGTGAAAAACATTACATTTTTTAGGCGATGATTAGGAAAAAGGTGATTTTACGGCCTCTTTTGAAGCCGGGAAGTTTTACTTTTTTGTACGCATCTGCCAAACCCACTTTTTTGGGACTGAACTGGCAAACTCCACTTTTTGGGACTGATCTTTCAGAATTTAACAGATGTGTACAAAAAAGTAAAACTCCAGAAAAGAGGTTATACAAACCTTTTTGGTAATCATCGTCTAAAAAAAAAAATTATGACCAAATTTTTGATTTCGTTTGTGATCATCGCCTATAAAACGTCGTGTGCACCTCGGCCAAAAGTTCTTTTTTGGCCTTATCTGCATTGTATCCTCGGCTCACGCCTCGACCACAAACAGCAGATGCATCCAAAAAAGCTAACTTTTACGGCCTAGGTACACAAATTACTATTTTAAATGTGTAGAATAAAACATTTACGAAGCACATACGCTTTCACTCGAATGAAAACCGTTCGTTTCGCAGCGACCGCTATTTCCCACAGGCTTTGGGTGATTCCAACCTAACTTCTTGTTTTCTCATGTTACTGGTGTTGATTGTCGAATTTGAGGAGCGGAGTATTAACATTAATTATGGATGATATCGTATTTTACCATTTGTTAAACGACGTGGAACTATCCGAAGGGGCTGATGCAGTTGCAAATGGAAATCCACCACGGGTATTAAGGAATCGGTGGGAGGAATTAACCGACCAATTTGTGCGAGTGTTTCGTGTTAACAAAAATATTTTTCAATATTTTTTTAACTTGCTGCTACCATTTATCAAACCAAAATTAAAAAATAGGGATATATCTTTGAAGGTAAATTGTTTAAGAAACTATAATTGTGGAATGTGGAGTATGAACGTATTGTATTTTTCAGATTCGAAGGACGTGCAGCAACGCAACGAATAATAGATAGGTTTCGACGATATAATGAAAAATCTCTTAAACTTTTCTTACTGAGTAAACATAATCAACCCTAAATACTTATAATATTATGCACACTATATTCTATTTAAAGTATCAAACCGAGTGTATAATTCTTCTAATGGGGTGAGAGGAACATTTTACCCGATCTAACCTACATTTGACAATAGGTCCACGCAAAGAGCTGATATAATTGCGGCGTTGCCAAACGAAGACCAATGCGAAGGGTAGATAAGAATACGAAACTCAAAGTGTATGCGCTTTGAAACGAAGGGAGATTGGAATAGCACTCCAGGATCCACTTCCATTACTGTTACCTGGCATTTACAAACAATAATGATATTAACTTACAAAGAGAAATTGATATATTATAATATAATATAGTTCTCCGGACCTTGAAGTCCTCAGAATAAGTAAGAAATTTTCTTTTTTATTTATTTATTTATTTCTCTTATCGAATCTCTGACGTGTAACTTTTCTAGATTTTCTTTCATTTTCGCTACTGATGCGACCTTCTTTTTCTTTCCTACCGCTTTCGTTTCTAGCATTTTCTAGGTGCTCTCGTGAAAAACAGATGCCTACAAAATGGTCGGAAGCCAGACCAACGGATCCGGCGAGATCACCACACCGCTACGCTGGCCAGCCCACAGTGCTTGCCACTTTGTTCTTCCCTATTTCTAAGTTCTAGTTTCCACTATTTCAGGAGTTTATCCCTTTCTAAGATTAATTTATTGAAAATATTTTGTGCGAATATGGGGCGCATTTTTAAAATTCTTCTGGAATGCTCCATGTGATAGGAAATTAATCATTTTTTATCCCTTTTATTGGTGTTTGAATTCTTTTTTCTGTTGATTAGCTGTAAATACACCGTTTTGTGTTGAATTTGGGGAATCGCATCATGTGTTTTCTATATCTGTATAATCTCTGTACATATATTCATCCCGGTTTTCTGTTAGCATCTCAAAAAAATATTTTGTCCACTTTTCCGTATTTATCATATTAATGTTAAATTTTGTTCTTCTTAAGTACTGGTTTCATCTTTCTTCTAATAGCACCGAAGTGTTTATCTAATTCCTTACATTAATTTGTTCTCGCATTTGTTTACATTCCAATGTACTCTAACGTTGCCTTGTCCGCAATTACAAAATTTTATTAAAATTAATGATTGGGCACCGCTTTCTTCGCTGACTGACTTTTTGTTCACTAGTTTTCCTGCACACCACTGACTCGTCACGTCGTTAGGCGGCTTTTTATATCCTTCCAAGTGTTGTAGGATTTTTTGTCAGGAGAAAGTTCTCGAATGATGACATCATCCGCTGCAAACATTCGGGCAGATAGTTGACCTCGACCCAATACGACTTCCGGGGTGAACGTCGTCACAGTACTATTCTTTTCTATCCTCCGGATCTTGGGTCGTCAGCTATTCATTTTCTTTTCTAATGTTTTCTTTGTCCTGTTCCACCAGTATTTTTTCTAGTACTTTTATATTGTAGCCTAGTATTTTTCATTTTCTTTTCATTGCTTGTTCCACACTCAACTAGCAGCTCCCATATCATTGATTATTATCAAGTATGCAGAGTGTTTTTTTTTAACCGACTTCAAAAAAGGAGGAGGTTCTCTATTCGACTGTATATATGTTTTTTTTTTGTATGTATGTTCGGGCATAACTTCTTTGTTTATGAACCGATTTCAATTATTCTTTTTGCGTTAGGTTGAGTATGACTCCAAGGTGGTCCCATTTTAATTTCATTCACATTGAACGTAAGACTTCCGAGTTATAGCAGGAAACTCTTGAAAATCAGATGGAAATGTGGTGATTGGATATGTTTGTGCGGACATAACTTCTATGTTTATGAACCGATTTCAATTATTCTTTTTGCGTTGTATTCAGTATATCTTCAAGATGCTCCAATTTTAATTTAATTCATATTGGACGTAAGATTTCGAAGTTATAGAAGGAAATTCCTCAAAATCAAATGAAAATGTGTTCGAATGAGCGTACCTGCTCGAGATGGATGCTTTATGGAACCCAACCCGAGAGTGACAAGGTGAGAATAAATAAACTGTGTCGTCAAGGGCGTGATTTATTGTGTGTTTCTGAAACCGACTTCAAACATAATTTCTTTGTTTATGAACCGATTTCAATTGAATCATTTATTGTTAAAACAAGCCAAGTAACATTTTGCAAACTTTTCAGGAAACGAAAAAACTAGGTATGGCAAATTCATCTACAATTGTATTTTACTATGCCCTTGGCATATAAGCACTATTAGTCGCAAATTTTAGCATACATGATATGGTACTTGGATGCTTTTTGCACCAATCGATTTATTTCTATAATACATATATGTACATAATATATTCCACTCAAAAACAAAAATGGGCAAAAATGTTACTTGACTTGTTTTAACAATAAACGATTCAATTATTGCTTTTGCGATTTGTTTAGACCTCCAACATGGTCCCATTTTAATTTCATGATATTGGGCATAGTATTCTGTAGAATCGGGAATGCAAAATCTGGAATTTGTGAATCTCAAATACTCGAATATCGAATCTTGAATCTCGAATATCCAATCTTGAATTTGGATTGATGTTCTCGATCTGTCCTTACTAGGTCTACCCATCACTTAAAATTGTAAAATAATTAGCTTTTTAAAAAAAAAGAAACCGACTTCAAAAAACCCAAAGTAACATAAGTTAACTAAAAAGTAAAAAATAAAAAATTTCAATTTCAGAGTTATTTGTTGTTCCGCTTAATGTAATTATTTATTTTTCCGTTTAATGAAATTCAGAATTTATTATTAATTATCTAATTATTAATTGTTTTATAATTTTGAAGTTGGTGCCATAAAACATAAAAACAAATTATATACCTTCCTACAATAACAAATTAGTTACTACGAAAAAAATTATAAAAACAATTCCTAATAATTACATAATAAATAATTATTTATTTATTTCAAATCTAACAATAATTCATCTCTCGGTAAATCCAACCTAAATCATGCAAAATTAGTACTATGAATATATTGAGTGAGTTCTGAAAAGTTTAATTCAGTAATCATAATCGTGAATTAAGAAGTCTGAAATTATCAGGGAATTATAACTTTAAAATGTATAATTATTGTATGTTTTGCTTGGCACCGACTTCAAAATTATAAAACAATTAATAATTAGATAATCAATAATAAATTCTGAATTTCATTAAACGTAAATAATTACATTAAGCGGAACAACAAATAACTCTGAAATTTTTTATTTTTTACTTTTTAGTTAACTTATGTTACTTTGGGTTTTTTGAAGTCGGTTTCTTTTTTTGTTAAAAAAAGCTAATTATTCTGCCTTTCATTGTTAGTATATTTATGTTCATTTTTATGCTTGGAAAAATTAACTAAATACCTACTGACTATTTCAAATTAATAATAAAGCCCCGTGCCAACAAGGTGGTGAACATATTTTTTCAATTTTGTTGACAGAATTCCAAAACTTTGGCTGATATTAATAAATCCAAATAAAATATATGATTAGTTCGCAGCCGAGAGATCAAGAATACGTCACTGAAAATTTTAGTAATTTAGTCATTTAGTGAATAGGAATGTAAGGTGCTATATTGAGCTCAATTGGCCTAAATATGAATTAGTTACACGGACTGATTTGAAGAATAAAAAAGATCTTTACGCTAGGATATAAGTACGTATGCATAGGAATTTTCGCCCTAAAACTGCAAAAATTGTGTTACTATTTATTACATACGACCTGAAAATTTGATGCCACTTTTTACGTGCTGCATACAATATTATAGTAATGTCTAAGAATATACATAGATTACTAATACATACTTAATTGTTAAAGATTAAAGCAACTTTTCATATTGATCGTCCTTAAAATAGGGATAGAATATTTCAATTCCTTATAATTTTGTTGCCAGTAATTTTCCTTCCATTTCTTGATGTAATATTTAACGACGTTTTGTAATAATTATATCTATTTATATTTATATGAAGAAATGGGTAGTTGTCACTCCCGAGATCATGCACACACACTTATTGTCCTCCAATTTCCAAATACATTTTACAAAAGATATTCCTTACAGATCACAATCGTTCATGTCTTAGAATTTTTATAAGAAATGGAAAATTTTCCCATTGAGAGTGATGTACATTATCAACCCCAACGCTACACAACTTAGGCCACATGGACTTCTAAAAATTAAATTGCAGCAAAAAATTGATTTTTTCTAGAGGAAGGGTTGTTTCAACCACTACTTCTACGATTGAATTTTTATATTTTTGCTAAGATTGAGATTATTGATCCTATGAGATTTTACCGACCCGTTGACACAATATAATAATATCTATGTCACCCCTAAATTATATTTATAGTACTCACCCCTAGGCAACGAATCATCGTATAATTTCTTCTGGGACAACAATTTTTCTTTCGGGACAACACACTTTTCCACAATTTTTATGACATTACCAATGCCGTAGCCTACTATGTTTTTCACAAAAGAATTAAATTTGCAGCCGGAAAAAATGTTGAATTATATCTCTGGCGGAAGGGTTACTTTCACCACCACAACACGTCTACCATGTTTATTAATATTCAGGAATACATTTTAATTTTTTTAAATGATACATAACATTACAAACGTCCTAACACTTATTTTTAATCTAGTTTTATCGACCCAGCAGGCACAAAAAATAATATATGTGGCAATCTTAGGTTACAAAAGAGTAGTACTCACCCCCTGCAGACAAATTACACTGTATTTTCTTTTGGGATACATTTTTTGTCAGGAGACGAATTTCCTACAAACTTTTTCCAGAATTATGGCATTAGTGGCGCCAACGTCACGACGTAGCCTACTTGTGGTTTCAAAAATAACTGATATTTCAGCATTTTTTTCTTGAGAAAAATTTTCTACATTTTTTGTCAGTGATTGACTCACACTAATGTTTTAAATTAATAAAATTGCACACGGGAGTAAATTAAAAGGATTTAGATCTTTTTGAACGATCGTACATAAATGTTGAGTGAAACATAAAATCCCATCTATGCAGAATCTAAATTAAAAATTTATACGCATGTACTCGTATGATAAAAAACTGCAACTGCAAAATATTGCTTGCAGATTTTTCATTTATTTTTCGGAGTAAAATTAATATTAATTTAAACCTCCCATTTTTAGTAATAAATTAGATAATTAGATAATCAATAATAAATTCTGAATTTCATTAAACGTAAATAATTACATTAAGCGGAACAACAAATAACTCTGAAATTGAATTTTTTTTATTTTTTACTTTTTAGTTAACTTATGTTACTTT
Organism: Diaperis boleti; assembly: GCA_963583935.1. Lineage (NCBI taxonomy): Eukaryota > Metazoa > Arthropoda > Insecta > Coleoptera > Tenebrionidae > Diaperis > Diaperis boleti. The sequence continues at coordinate 35,582,183 of OY757248.1, read as the reverse complement.
GGGTTTTTTGAAGTCGGTTTCTTTTTTTGTTAAAAAAAGCTAATTATTCTGCCTTTCATTGTTAGTATATTTATGTTCATTTTTATGCTTGGAAAAATTAACCAAATACCTACTGACTATTTCAAATTAATAATAAAGCCCCGTGCCAACAAGGTGGTGAACATATTTTTTCAATTTTGTTGACAGAATTCCAAAACTTTGGCTGATATTAATAAATCCAAATAAAATATATGATTAGTTCGCAGCCGAGAGATCAAGAATACGTCACTGAAAATTTTAGTAATTTAGTCATTTAGTGAATAGGAATGTAAGGTGCTATATTGAGCTCAATTGGCCTAAATATGAATTAGTTACACGGACTGATTTTGAAGAATAAAGAAGATATTTACGCTGGGATGGAAGTACGTATGTATAGGAATTTTCGCCCTTAATTGTGTTACTATTTATTACATACGACCTGAAAATTCTATACCACTTTTTACATATTCATACACGTGCTGCATACAATATTATAGTAATGTCTAAGAATATACATAGATTACTAATACATACTTAATTGTTAAAGATTAAAGCAACTTTTCATATTGATCGTCCTGAAAATAGGGGTAGAATATTTCAATTCCTTATAATTTTGTTGGCAGTAATTTTCCTTCCATTTCTTGATGTAATATTTAACGACGTTTTGTAATAATTATATGTATCTATGTTTATATCAAGAAGTGGGTAGTTGTCACCCCCGAGATCATGCACACACACTTATTGTCCTCCAATTACAACTTACAGATCACAACCGTTCATTTCTTAGAATTTTTATAGGACATGGAAAATTTTTCCATTGAGAGTGATTTACATTATCAACCCCAACGCTACACAACATAGACCACATGGGCTTCTAAAAATTAATTTGCAGCAGAAAATTGTTTTTTTCTACGATTGAATTTTTATATTTTTTGCTAAGATTGAGATTATTGATCCTATGAGATTTTACCGACCCGTTGACACAATATAATAATATCTATGTCACCCCTAGATTATATTTATAGTACTCACCCCTAGCCAACGAATCATCGTATAATTTCTTCTGGGACAACAATTTTTCTCTGGGGACAACTGAATTTCCTGCACACTTTTCCCCAATTTTGATGACATTACCAATGCCGTAGCCTACTATGTTTTCACAAAAGAATTAAATTTACAGCCGGAAAAAATGTTGAATTATTTCTCTGGCGGAAGGGTTACTTTCACCACCACAATACGTCTACCATATTTATTTACATCCAGGAATACATTTTAATAATAATGGCCATTACAAACGTCCTATGACGCAACTTACACGCATTTTTAATCTAGTTTTATCGACCCAGCAGACACAAAATATAATTATGATGTACATGAATAATATATGTGCCAATCTTAGGTTACAAAAAAGTAGTACTCACCCCCTGCAGACAAATTACACTGTATTTTCTTTTGGGATACATTTTTCCGCCGGAGAAAACCGAATTTCCTACACACTTTTTCCAGAATTATGACATTACTGGCGCCAACGTCACGACGTAGCCTACTTGTGGTTTCAAAAATAACCGATATTTCAGCATTTTTTTCTTCAGAATTTTCTATATTTTTTGTCAGTGATTAACTCACACTAATGTTTTTCAAATTAATAAAATTGCACACGGGACTAAATTAAAAGGATTTAGATCTTTTTGAACGATCGTATATAAATGTTGAGTGAAACATAAAATCCCATCATTGCAGAATCTAAATTAAAAAATTTATACGCATGTAGTACTCGTATGTTAAAAACGAATTTGATAAATTGGCAACTGCAAAATATTGCTTGCAGATTTTTCATTTATTTTTCGGAGTAAAATTAAAATTAATTTAAACCTCCCATTTTTAATAATAAAATTGGCAATAAAAATTATATTACATGTTTGTTTAACATGATTGCGTTATATAGCCTAGATAAATACTGATGTCTTTATTTTATAAATATTTTTAAAACATAAATGGTGCTGTTGTGATGTGGTGTATACTTAATTCAAACGGGAATCATAGTAATAATCTTAAATATCCTCTACAAAATATATTCTCATGTAATGTTGACAGCAAATGAAAAAGATAAAATCGCTTTTGCCCGTGATCTGAGATATGAAGTTAAATTTGATGGAAAATGTGATCTCAAACATTTTAATAGGATGCTGGAACAAAATTTTAAAATTGTTTGCATCAGTGATATTCTGTGAGTAGATACTCATATTACAATTTTTTTATCTGTATAAATATTAGGCTATTTTCAATTTTACATGAAACAGGTTAAATTAGGAAAAGCTTACAGAACCAACTTTATAAATAACATTGGAAACATGGAAAGTAGTAACGATATCTAAATCTAATCTAATTATATCTCAATAACAGAGATGTAGGGTGAAAATCGTAGTCAGTTGTTAGTCGCGTCAATGAAGTCTTTTTCTCGGAAGTCCGTCCTCAGAAACAGCTCCGATTTTGATGTTTTTTTTTTTAATATTTGCTTTTTTAATATTATTTATAATCAGAAACCTTTTGGAGCGGGGACATAACTATTAATATTATTTAAACAATATGTATGATATTTATCTAAAAAAAAATTAAAATTTAAATATATCTGTGTCGAACTCCACAAACTTTAATAACTGTAAGATTACTAATGGTACATGTTTCGGCAGAACACTTCTGCCATCATCAGCCCTTAAAGAATATAAAAAATTATGACATTGACGTAATTTTGACCAAGAGGACGACCTAATATGCAAGGGAATTACTCGCCTAGAGTGGCAAGGCGAGCCCGGGGCAGAGCACAGCGTCCATACGGAAGATTTTAGACTTCAATTTCATTAAAAATAATCATTCCATCAACTGTATGTTCGAAAATTTATATATACAGGGTGTTCGGTAATTCGACAGCCATCGCTTTACTGTGGCCTCACAGCATTCAGAGAAAGCATATTTTGCAATTACTTGATTTTTTTTAACATCCGATAAAGAACTAGAAGGATTTTAAATAGACCAATCAGAGAAATGGTTTCATCAGCCCCAGTTCTGTGGAATCAAGTATTCTGTTTAAAAAAAAGAGACTTTGTCACATTTGACGGCTAAAGTCAATCAAAAATCAGTGGCGTATACTGGGAAAGATACTAACAAAATAACTGCATCATTCAAAGTGGTTTATTACTAAAGAAAGGTAACTTAAATATTTAAAATAAATGTTCAAATCGGCGACCATCGTTCTGTATACAAAGAACTTCTAGCGTTTTCAAAAACTTCTGGGGTATTCCTGATTTGATCAGACGCTAGTAGGATTCTGTGTTGCAATTCGTTCACATCAGGAATATCGATGGCATAAACAACCGATTTCACATTTCACAATCATTCACAAAACTGCTGCCTTCTTGGAAGATCTTCAGGCACTAAAGCTGGAACACGATTAATATGGTATGGATGCAGATGTTCCTTCGAGATTGTTGTCCATACCGTTGTCGCTGGAACATGAATTCTGCGAGCAATCTCGCGCACACTAAGAGCGGGTTCAGCGGCTACCATATCCAATATTTGTTCATCCCGCGCTACAGCATTATCGGCTACAGGTCTACCTCTGTCTTAATTCATAGGCCTTAAATTTCCAAATTCTCGAATACGCCGATCCAAATTGGAAAACACACCTCCATAGGGGACGTGACGATCCTTCTAGGTACAACCTCACTGCCGCTCTACTATTGGCACCGACTTCACCATAGGTGCATGTCGGCTAGTTCATTAAAGGTATAAATGCCACCCATTTTTCAAGTTCAAATACCACTATGAACACCACTGGCTTCAATTAATCAAAATTGTGACACTGACGGTAGCCGGATTTTTTTTTCCAGGTAGCTTGGATTCATGATCACAAACTAAATTCTGACCTAATCTCTGATTGGGTGAACTTTGAGACCTGTAGCTTCTCAAGGAGTCAAAGGGGAGAAAGTTTAACACTAGATTGGGACTCAGGGGGGTCGCCCCTACGATTCCTAAAGAGATGGCTGTCGAATTACCGAACACCCTGTATATATATAGCCTGTAGATTGAGTACTTTTTTGTTTTCATTTTGTATTCACTTCAGTGTAAAAAGTTTTATATTTTAGGTATGACTTTGATGTAAAATATTGATGGACTTCTTGACCAGATAAAACTAAAACTTCATTTTTAAAGGCTGAGTTCAAGGAGAGTTAGTATAGCTTTGTGTTATTTTGTTTTCTATAGAGAAAGTTTCGTCATGAAATAAAAATTCAAAATTACGTCAATGTCATAATTTTTTATATTCTTTAAGGGCTGATGATGGCAGAAGTGTTCTGCCGAAACATGTACCATTAGTAATCTTACAGTTGTTAAAGTTTGTGGAGTTCGACATAGATATATTTAAATTTTAATTTAAATTTACTCCACTTGGATTTAGGAACATTCTTCTTGTTTTAAAAAATAAATAGTTTCGCGTTTTTTTTTAACAGACTTCAAAAAAGGAGGAAGTTATCAATTCGGTTGTTTTTTTTTTAATGCTTGTTACCTCAAAACATTTATATATTTATATTTCATTTATGTTCACCGATTTCTTCGTCAATTGTGGACCGATTTACAAAATTCTTCTTTTATTTGAAAGGGTATACTCTTAAGGTGGCTCCATTATCAAAAAATCAGGATCTGACCAGGGAATCCCATGGAAATCGAGAAAAATACTAAAATTTTCGCTCCCTTTTATTAACCGGCTTCATGTATGTTGACCGATTTCTTCGTCAATTATGGACCGATTTACAAAATTCTTCTTTTATTTGAAAGGGTATAATCTTGAGGTAGTTCCATTGTCAAAAAGTCAGGGTCTGATCAGGGAATCCCATGGAAATCGAGAAAAATCCTCAAATTTTCGCTCCATTTTATTAACCGACTTCATGTATGTTCATCAATTTTTTCGTCAGTTGTGTACCGATTTACAAAATTCTTCTTTTATTTGAAAGGGTATACTCTTGCGGAAGTTCCTTTGACAAGAAGTCAAGATCTGATCAGGGAATCCCATGGAAATCGAGAAAAATCCTCAAATTTTCGCTCCCTTTTATTAACCGACTTCATCATGTATGTTCACCGATTTCTTCGTCAATTGTGGGCCGATTTTCAAAATTCTTCTTTTATTTGAAAGGGTATACTCTTGCGGAAGTTCCTTTGTCAAAAAGTCAGGATCTGATCAGGGACTCCCATGGAAATCGAGGAAAATTGTCAAATTTTTCCGTCCTACAAGAATTGATGAACAATTTTTAATTATTTTATTTATAAATGACTAAAATAAATAATCCACAATTCATAATAATTTTATAATTTACTTTCGTATATTATTTGTAGAATAAGTATTGAAAAACTATAAATAATTATTTTCCCACTTCAAAAGGTTTCTGATTTTGAATAATATATAAAAACAAACATTCACAAAAAAAATCATTAAAATCAAAGCTGTTTCCGAGGACTTCCGAAGATTGCCTGTTTTATGTATTTATTGACGCGACTATGTTTGATGTTTTCAATTGTGAGATTACAATTTTTTATTCATATTTGGTGACCAAATGTCATTTAAAACGGTCTTATCAAATGAACTGCTGAAGCACTGACCCATATTCTTACGTAGCACAGCCTGTACATTTTTAATATCACATAATTTTTTGTCTGAAAATAATTACACACATGCATACAAATAGGCTAATCAAATCACAATACAGCTACTTCTGTGCTAAAATACATATTATATTATTTACATTGTCCAACAAGGCATGCAGGCATTGGGCGTACTTTTTCATTTCATTAATTTCATTAAATTAATGCATAATGCTGTTTCATTCCCCATATTAATTCACAAAATAACTATTTATATGGTAAATACGTAAATAGTGATTATCACGGTTTTTGCAGCTATGATTTGACACAGATAAATTACCATGAGCTTAATAACCCATTCAGAGGTGAAAGTACGTGTATCACAAAGCTTGGGTATACAGAAGTAATCATGAGGTACGAATAACGAAACCAGCAGCTATTATAAACGGTTTATTTAAGGAAAAAACAAATGGCAATAATCATCAATTCTATTAAAAGATTTATAGGGCGACTATAAAATCTTCTTGAAGTTGATGTCATACAACATGTCATGTTCTGTTTATCTGTTTAGAAATAAGAGTATTTTAAATATAATAATTAAAGTTTTACTTGCTCATGTGTATAATAGGAACATCCGGTGACTCAAAATTATGGCTCGAAATTTTTAGCAAGCGTGACGCTAAAATAAAATACGTCATCTTCCGCAAGATAACGATAATGCGCGAAGGTTCTTTTCATATTCAATCATTTTTTTCTCGTCTTGTAGAAAACATAATCGGGAAAGTGGTCCATAATAAACAGCTGTCTCATTGTGCGTGAACGAAAACAAAAAATGTTGTTCGATACTCGTGCGCTGTCACTTTTCAGGAGCTCGGGCTCGTGCTTCAAAAATTCGCCCTCGCCCCTGAAAAGTGTCTTGACAGCGCACTTGTATCAAAAATAACTATTGTGTTTCAAATATCTAACACCAAATCTAAATGTTTACAACTTGGTTGCTCCTCAAATTGTACTATTAACACAAACCTTTATCTATTATTTACACCACGATTTCGTATTGGGCCAAAATTAGGAGACACACCGCGTCGACATACCAATTATTCGAACAGGTAGACATCAACTTTTTTCTGTAGGTAAATATCCATCCAGTTGTGACAGGTAGCAATTTGATTAATTAATTCAGTTTAGAAAATAGAAAAGAAAACGTTTCCTTTGTTAGGGGAAAAAAGGAGCTTTGTAATTACGTAAATACTATTCCATGCGGGTGCGTTATTAAAAATTGAAGATTATCGATTTATAGGTACCCACCGGCACGCTAAGGGAACGAAAACTTATCTTACACCTGTCTGTTTCCTTTCGTGTCTCTAAGTCTTCTCAACATCAATATATTTAAATGTTTTACGAACTTGTTATAAATTGATGGAATAAGAAATTGCTCGCTTTAATATGCTTCCGAACCCTGCTTCTGGAAAGGACACGCTATGTTTAAAAGGACGATTTTAAACAGTTAGGGAAACGAACTTACGTAATATTTGTAGTCACTTTATTACTCTCATTTTACAAACAATATAATTCTTTGTTTTCTTAAATTAGAGCAACCTGGATCTTGAAAAACAATTTTCCCCCCGGGTAATTTTGAAACAGATCTATTACTATTATTAAAATTACTATTTTGGGCAGTTTTATAACACTATATTATAATTAGTCAATATGAATATTGGAGTAACTCAACATCAACTATATTAATGCGATCGATAACAAAGTTATTTTTGCGACACACCTATGTATTAAAGATTCGGTGAGTCGAATGTACACAAATTTTCCATTTGAATAAATTACAAGGCCCATTGGAAAATATGCCAATATAATCGTTGTTTTAACCGGCGTTAATCATTTCATCAGGCTGCAACCACTGATTGCAGATATCCTTCAAAAGTAGGATGTCAATAACAAATCCGAACAATCCTCAATACGAGCCCGGACAACTTGATGGATGACTCTAATCTCTTTAAACGGAAAATTAATTAACATTTGTCCGTCTTACTCGACTGTTTTTTCATCGTTCAATGGAATGGAATTACACAAGTATTAATTGAACATTTATTTATAGCGTTTTGAGATTTTATCAATAATTAACTGTTCCGAACGTTAGCAGGTCATAACAAATATATTGGAAGATTGAAATTAAATTTATTTTAGTTTCCAAAGTAATGCCTGAATAACAAGGTGACAAGCAAATGACATGTGAATACAATTTAGAAGGGGAAATAAAATCATGAAACACAAATAATAAGTTTCAGAAAAAATATATTTACAAATTTCAGGGACAATCCAACTCATTATTAAATCACCAATGAAAATGCTCTAATTTATAATACAGAACCAATCAAATACTGATTACACTGACAAGAAAAGCTGCTTTCTTTTCTTTTCACTACAATCACGCTCTCTTGCTTTTCACTTGTTCACCGCATTTACTCTACTTTTTCAATAAAAAAAAAAAACAAAATTAGAAAAAAATTATTAATCAAAAAATAAAAACATTTTAATTTTAACGGTAAAGATAAATTTGGCAGTTATTGTACACAATTTGTTCCTTTGTAACATTCGAAGAAATTGACTCCTCTGTGATGGTAAAAGTGTTTGAAGTTGAAAAAGTATTGGTTGGTCCTTCTGTTCCTTGATTCCTAAGATTCTCAATTATATTAGTGTTATGTTGATGGTCTATCTGTAAATATGGATGAATCGATGCGGTGTTGCTGTGGCCAGTTATCTTAATCATTCTGATCCGCCGGCATTTGCTAATTTGGTAACCGCAGTTGACCTTGTTGAATGATTTGTGACCTTAATCCGTTTCATATCGAGCCCTGCTTTCTCGGCACTTTGTTTTGTCCATTTGGCGATTTCATTGATGCCTACGGAGAATTCTTAAATTCTCCCATTAGGTTTATTCCAAAAAAACATTTCAGTCAAGAACAATCTGTCAGTTTTGATATTAGGTTCCCTCTTAGAAAGCATTTTTTCTAAAAGCCGAACACAAAGAAACCAACCTCATTGGGAATCAACCATTTGCTGTTAGCAAGACTCACTCCTCCCGTTTTACTAAATTTGGAATTATATTCGAAACGACCAGTTGGCATTCCACTGTTGTCTCATTCTTTCTTGAAATGATGCAGCTCCCTCTCCTCCTCTCCATGCAAGCTTTCATGCAGCTACTAGAAAAAATCTGAGTTGCAGGCCAGAAGGAGTATTCTCGTCCCAGGAATTCATCATCTTGACATATTCGAAATATGTCAATGCAACTGAGCCTACTTTTCTTTTTTCTGCCTGTGCTTGAAGTTCTTTTCTTTTACTGTCTCTGGAAGTTCTCGTTTCCTTAAAATCTATTCCAGCAAGCGGTTCTATTTTAATTTTAAATTCTTTAAAATACTTTTCTGTTAACAGCTTAGCGGTGGTGTTCCAAATAGTCTTCACAACGCTTTCTTTATAATCGCTTCCGTCCAATTTCTTCATATTGTGTCCATAGTCTTTCAATATTAAATTTAGCTCACTGATGTCTGCAGGCTCTTCTAAATTAAACTTTCTTTCTTGGCAAAACCGTTGAAATTGCTACCAAACTGAGTTTTGGAAGCGCTTGGTGTTACACGAAATTGACGATTCTACAGATTGTTCGATTTCTGCAATGGTTTTTACGTCAAATCTTTTTTTACTGGTCATGCTCTTCTCTTTAACTGTTTTTAATACTAAATTCGACGAACTGTTTTCAAATTTATTTTTGTTTTTCAGAACTTCTTTGGGAAAACAGCAGAGAAGGGAAAAAGCAACATAAACAAAAGGTAGGAAGAGATAGAATGAGAGGAGTGGAGAAAAAGCAGAGGAAGAAACAGTAACGTCAACAACAAAGAACGCCGGCAACCAACAATACACGGTACAGTGTAGAAGGGAGAAGACAAAGGAGGAATTCAAGAAGATAAAGAGGAAACTAAAAGAAAAAGAGACATAAAAGAAAGTCCAGTAGCCTTTCAAAAAAGTAAAAAAAAAAACAACAAGATCTCCAGGGGAAGAAAGAAGGCAAGAATAAGATGGAGGAAATGACAAAAAAAAATAATGGAGGACCTTAAGCAAATCAAAGAAGACACAAGAGAGACGAGGAAAGAAGTGAAAGAGGAAACGACAACAGACAGCTCGGGGAAGATAAGGAAGAGCTGAAGAAAGAAGTGAACCAACTGAAGAAAGCGATGGAAGAAAAAGAGGAAAAATGGAGAGAAGAGAAAAGCTCCCTAGAAGAGAAGATAGGACAGATGGGTCGAAGATGGAGGAAAAAGAAAGAGGTGAAAGAAGAAATAACATAGTAATGAAAGGGCCAAGACTAACAAAGACGGGACAAAACATGAGAAAAGAAATCGAGAAATGGGTTGAATAGGATGTTGGAAACAGAAGTGAAGATAACAGAGGGCTATGCTATAAAGGGAGAAGAGATGATAATAGCAAAAACTGAGACTTGCGAACACAAGCTGAACGTCATGAGAAATAAAGAAAAACTAAGAAATAAGACAGGACCGAAAATCTTTGTAAACAACGACCTAAAAAGGAAAGAAAGAGCGATACAGAAAAAGATAAGAGAGATAGCGAAGAGGAAAAGGGAAGAACGAAAGACGGTAAGGGTAAGCTCCAGGAAACTGCAGGTAGAGGGAAATTGGAGAAAATGGAACGATGACACCGAGCGGCTGGAAAATTTTTAAAGGAGAAAGGAAAAAACCGGAAAAGAAAAAGCAGACAGAAGGCAAAAAGAAAGAAGGTACATGATTCAACGGGAAGGCAACAGAAGAAAATAAAAGGAAGAATAAAATTAGTATATTGAAATATCGCGGGGATAAGAAACAAAGGAGAAGACTTCTAGATGAAAAGGAGATGAAAAGGAGTGGAAGAAGATAGAAGAGAAAATGCCGAGAGACTATGCATGGAGATGTCAAGCAGCAGAAAAGAAAAACAAGAAACGACAGCGAAAGGAGTCATCATCACAGGAGTAAGGAAAGAAATTGAGGACGAAATAAAAACAAAACAAGAACTAAAAAATGTTAAAAAAATGTTAAAATAATCACAGTATACAGTAAAGAGATGAGTAAAACAAAACAAATGTTAGAAGAGACCATAAGTGAGACAGAAAAAAGAATTGTAATAATTGGGGCCGACTTTAATGCGAGAATTACGACAAGATTAGGAAGACGGCATAATGAGACAGAAGATGCGAGAAGAACAACGAAGGACAAGACGGAAAATAAAGAATGAAGAAAAATGATCGAATTTATAGAATAAGGAGGATATGAGGTACTGAACGGGAACTGGGAAGAGGATACAGGGGAATTTACGTACGCGGGACCGAGAGGAGACTCAGTGATTGATTACGCAATCGTCAATCAACATGCATGGGATGAAGTAAGAAGATTCGAAGTGGGAAACAGAGTGGAATCAGATCACCGCTAGAAATAGAAATCGCCGAAGAAGAAATAAAAATGACAACAAAGAAAATAAAAGTAGAAATGGAAGAAATAGATGGTGGGATAAAGAATGCAAAGAAATGAAAAGACTAGCCAGAAATCAAATAAGAAAATGGAGAAATGGGAAAGGATCGAGAGAAGAATACCGGACGCAATTAAAGAAATACAAAGACACTTGTGAGAAGAAGAAGAAAGAAAAGAAAAGAGAAGAAGAAGAGGAAATTAGATCAATCAGCACAGAAGAAGAAGTTTGGAAATACATAAACAGAGAACGAAAAGTGAAAAAGAAGGCAGACGAGAAATAAATGTATAGAAGAATGGAGAGAATACTTTAAAGAATTACTAGACGGAAGGACGAAACGGAAAGAAGACAGAAGGGAGAAGAAACAAGAGAACAAGAGAAAGGGGAAGAGATTACGAAGGAAATGATTAAGAGGGTAATAGGAAGAATGAAGAAACGAAAAGCGGCGGGAGAAGAACTGCAAAATGAAGCGTGGATCTATGCAACAGAAGAAATAATAGAGATAATGAGGGAGATAGTAAACGACGTCTGGCAAGGAAAGGGGTTACCAAGCCAATGGAGGATAGGGCTAGTATGTCCGATACACAATAAAACAAAAAAGGAAACAGAGAAAAGGTGGGGAACCACCGAGGAATAACTCTGCTGAGCACGGCGTACAAGATCTACGCAATGATACTGGAAGAGAAATTGAAGGAAGAACTAGAGAAAAAAAATTGTTATCACATGGACAATCGGGTTTTAGGAGAGCAGGGAAAAGCACCATCGACAACGTGTACATCTTGAAACATCTAATAGATAAAGAACTCGATAAGAAAGGAGGGAAGATGTACGCACTGTTTGTAGACCTGAAGGCGGCTTTTGATAGTGTAAATAATCAGAGATTATGGGAATAGAGGAAATTTACCTAGAAACTGGAAACAGAGTAAAAGTAAACGGAAAAACGAGTAAAAGATTCTGGACGACGAAGGAGTAAGACAAGAATGCCCACTCAGCCCCAGTGCACTCGTTGGCATACGCCGATGATATGATGATAATAGCGAGGGAGGCCAAAGAGATGAAGGGAATGATAAGATGCCTAGGAAGATACCTGAAAAGAAAGAAGGTAGAATTAAACGTGGAGAAAACAAAATGATGATTTTTCAGAAAGGAGGCAGAAGAAAGAAAGAGGAATGGAAGTGGGAAGGAAAAGAACTAGAAAAAGTAAAAGAATTTAAATACTTGAGCTACACCTTTAACGAGACTAACAACGAGAAAAGACATATAAAGGAACTAGAAAGGAAAGCGAACGGGGTGGTAGGTCAAGTATGGGGAATAGGCTAGAGAAAATTCGGACGAAATATAAGAAGGAAAGAGTGTCATGATGTACGGAGCAGAAATATGGGGATGGAAGGAGCAGAAAAAGCTGGAAGCAATCCAAGAAAAGTACTGGAGATGGGTACTAGAATTGGACAGAGAAACTCCAGCATATATCGTACTGGAAGAAGAAAAGAAAGACAAGATAAGAGTGGAAGCAGGAAAAAGAGCAGTAAGATTTGAAGAGAGAATAAGAGAAAGAACGGAATGTAAGATCTTGCAAGAGTGTTGGAAAGAGATAAAGAATGGGAAGATGGAAAGAGCAGGAAAAGAGAGAAGAAAATAATACGAGAGAGACGGGTATGCAGTGGAGGAGGTAGAGAGGCGAAGAAACAATGGAGTAAATGTACTAAGAGAGATAGTTGAGGTGGACCGAGACGTACAGAAGCAGGAAAGGAGAACGAGGATAAATGAGTCAAGGTATAATGGAAAGTATAGGTCACTAATTACGGAGGAATGGGGTCGTCCCACAATTTTCAAAAACAGCTTTTCTAGAAACTAGACGAAAAAATATTATACCCCTATTTTTTTGTTTATTCGAAATCACGCCTTTACTAGGTAGAAAAAAATCCGAAATATTTGCCTTATTTGAAACGCGCGCCTTTTTGTGACGTCAACACGGGACAAAATTTACCAGACATAATTCAAGTTACTAGACGTGCCGACTAATGAGAAGCGCACGAACCAATGAGAATGCTCCCCCGAAATGACGTCACAAGACGCGGTAAATGTACAGCGTTTGAAACTGATGGCAGAAATTGCAATTTTTGATACGCTCTGTTATCTTACAAAATAACTTTATGAAACAACAGAACACGTTTTAGGGCTTCATGTTACATAGAATATGGGATGCTATAGTTGAATTCGTCAAATTCAATTGAGGGGGACGACCCCATTGTCGGCACACCTGAGAAGGGAAAGCGAGAAAAATATAAGAAAGTAATAGGAATGTTTAGATGTGGGACCGAGGAAAGAGAAAACAAATACTGGAAAGAGGGAGACGAGAGAGTGTGCAGACTGTGCAGAGAAGGAGCAGAAACAATAGAGCACATGATGAAAGAATGTGAGGAGCTGAGAGTGGAGAGAGAATATTGGAAAGTACTGATAGCAGAAGAAGGGAAAGGAGTAGGCTGGATGAAAGGAGTATTAGACAGAAGAAAGAATGTAGAGAAAAGGAGGGAAGAGATGGAAGGAAAATAAAATTAATTTAGCTATTGTTATTGTTTATGTTTTTATATATTTATTTATCTAGTATCGTATGGGAATAGGAATCCTTTTCAAAGCCGAAACGCAAGGAAATAAATCTTATTATTAGTATTCCTTCCTTTTCGTTCAAACTGAGATATTTTTCTTCCTTGAACCTCAAAAACTTGTATTTGAAAAATCCTTTAAAAACTTATCAAAATGAGAATCTCTGTGAAACAAACCAAGTTAATTTTTTTCCTGGAGAGAAATGAAGGCCTTTCGTCACAGACACATAAATAATTGTAACTGCACTATAGTCATATGTTAGTAAAATTGATTCAAATGTGGTATTAATTAAAATGTGTATTTATTTATGAAGATTAAAAGCTTTATTCATCATCATAACGATCTCCGATGCTAAATTAAATATTATCTGATAATACCCAAAATTACTACACGTCAATTTTGTATTGTATGTATTGGAAGAATTTGTATTGCATATTGTTATGTCATCGAAAACTAAATTATTATTATTATTATTATTATTATTATTCTCGTAATACGAACAGAGGCAAAGCCTATATGTTCGTCAGCAGGATCATACTCAAGCAGCTAAAAATGGTTACTGCTGGACCCAAGATTCGGGAGGATCCTTGTGCTGATTTCAATTACATGGCGGCATTCTGCAGATGGTCATTCAGCTTGATCTTGAAACTGGCAGTACTTGTCGATTCGATGATACTATCGTCCAAAGTATTCCATATCAGAAAGACACGATTAGTAAGAAAGTTTTGCCGAAATCGAGTGTTATATCTTTCGTGGTACAGTTTCAGAAAGTGTCCACGAAGACATGGCGTATCTGCCAAGATGAAAATGTAGGATAGATCTACACTGAATTTATTAGTAAGAATATTGTAGGTACAGACAAGATCATTGAACACACGTCGTTGCTCTAATGTCGGCAAATCAAGTGCAGAAAGTCTTACGTCGTATGGCTTGTCCTTTAAGGTATTAGCAGTTTTTGTGAAACGGCGCTGGACTTTTTCGACCAAAACTTTGTCCCTGACTAGATGAGGGGACCATACGACACTAGCATATTCTACAATCGGACGGACGAAGGACACGAAAAGTTTTCTAAGTAGTTCCTCACTTATTTTTACAAAAGCTTTTTGTAACAGATAACTAGTAACATTGGCCCTTTTGACACAGTGGATAACGTGTTCACAAAAATTCAAATCGCAATCAATGATAACACCTAGATCATTCATCTGTCGCACTGATTCCAAGGTATGGTTGCCTAAGGTGTAATTTATGTTAGGATTGTTTTTTCCTAAGCGGAGAACAACACATTTGAGAGCGTTCAGAGGCATTAACCAGTCAAGAGACCATTTGTGTAGGGTTACAAGATCATCTTGAATTATCTGTGAAGAAGATAACGGATCGCCGAACACTTTTCCATCGTCAGCATAGAAAACGTGAGATGAATTCAGAAGGCACAGAAGGTCAGATATATAAATCAGGAAAAGAACGGGACCTAATACACTCCCTTGTGGTACGCCAGACAGCACATCTCGTTTGGATGATAGAAAAGTACCGACTTTTACCTGAAAGCTGCGACCAGACAGAAAAGCTTCTATCCACCGTAACAATTGACCTGAAATTCCAACTTTTTCGAGCTTAAATAGCAAGCGACGGTGAGGCACTCGGTCAAACGCCTTTTCAAAATCTAAATAAATAATATCAGCTGGTTTATTTCTTTCTAATAAAAGTGTCCACTCGTTTAGGCACTGGATTAGACAAGTGATAGTAGATCTCTTTGGAAGAAAACCATGCTGATTGGAAGAGATCAAGCCATGCTCTGTTAGAAAAGAATGAAGACAATGACATATGATTCGCTCCATTGTTTTGCCGCAGACGGACGTGAGGCTTATCGGACGATAGTTTTCCACTTTGGTTTTGTCCCCTTTCTTGAATATAGGTGTGATCCGGGCTTCGCTCCACACCGGAGGAAGGGACGATGTTCGGAAAGACAAAGACATTATAAAGGCTAGAGGACCACTTAAGAGGTTGGCACACCGTTTCAAGATAAGGGATGAGACACCATCGGGCCCAGGAGAGCTTCTGTCGGGAAGTTTTTTTAATTGCTTTAGGACTACTTCTTCAGAAAAATTGATATCAGTAAGGACGGAACGAGCAGTTTTACCGAAGTATGATGGGAAATTTCCACTAGACTCAGAAGTAAATACGCCGGCGAAAAAGTCAGCTAGAAGGTTAGCAGATTGTTCCTCATCAAGGACAAGGTCATTGTCGGGATCAGAAACCAAGGGCGTTGAAACTTTAGATAGAAGTTTGCTTCTTACATACTTATAAACAGCTTTGGGTCCAATATTTAGCAAATTGGACTCGTACTTTGTCTGTGCTGACCTAAGATCACTTTTCAATTTGTTCGAATAACTACGATGCTGATCATAATCAATCTGTAGACCTGTATTTTTATATTTATTCCACAACTGTTTTTTTACCTTTAAACGCTTTAAAAATTTATGCATTATCCACGGTTTAGTGCGATTAAATTTTATATTGAACGTAGAGGTGTTTCTGGAGACCGCAGCATCTAATATTGATTTAAAGATATTCCAAGCATCGACGCAATTAGTTGAGGCATGAAACGGTCCCCAATCTGTAGACGCTAGTTCAGCTTGCAATCCTTCAAAATTAATTTTGGAAGATTTCCTGTAACCATATTTAGTTGTAGTAGGTATATGAAACTGAATTGATGTTTCAAGAACGCAATGATCGGAAATACCAATTGGCGCACTATGATGGATATCACTAATAAGATCAGCATCATTTGTAAGGATCAAATCAACTGTAGATGGTGCTTGTCCATAGCGAAAACGAGTGGGGGATGACACGAGCTGTGTTAAGTTCGTCTCAAGCAACATGTCTGCAAATAAGGTGGCCGAGGCGTCGTTGTCCAATAGCTGTATGTTTGGCCAGGAGATTTTTGGGAAATTGAAATCACCAAAAATTAGTAAGTTCCCACGGCGATTGCAAAGTGACCTGATTTCGTTGAATAATAATCCGCGACAGGACTGTTAGGAGGACGATAAACACTTACCAGCGAAAAATTTAGGGTAACACTCGAACACTCAACACATACCACCTCAATATGGCCAAAGTTCTTGCTAGTGCATTGTTCCGTAAATTGTTTGAAGACGGATTTTTTTAAGAAGATACAAGCGCCACCTCCACGCGACAGACGGTCCGCACGATAAACGTTATAGTCATCAAAACCAAGGATAGAATTTGGAACAACAGTAGATAACCATGTCTCAGTCAGAAGAATACATGCCGGGTTTTTATTTTTGATGTACAAGGATAAATCATTGAATTTGGCCAGCAAGGATGCAATATTTGTGTACATTATTTGAAGTTCAGTTATTTTCTGTTCAGTACTGCTCGATGAAACAGGCTCATCATTGCGCGGGTGACCGTTGTGCCCTAGCTATGCAGCAAAAATATTAGCTTTTAGTTTATCAAGGGCGGCACAATAAGCAGGGCAAGAATGGTCCCAAACCGCATGACTCGTGTCCAATTTGTTGCTGTCCCTGTCAGCTTGACGTACGCAGTTTATGCATTTGTAATGATCCGCCTTACAGTCTGCAATACCGTGATTTTCGCTGCATTTAGGACAGGTTAGTTCATTTTTGCACACCCGGGAGGAATGACCAAAATTGTTGCAATTGAAGCACCGATTGGGCTCCAGAGCATCGAATGCAGTGCAATAGTCATATCCGATGAACAGACCGCCCGCTGTCATCAACCTATCGTAGGAATTTTTATCAATCTGTACGAGAGCCTGATATACCGTATTTTTCTTTTTAATTGGCGAAAACTTTAGGATTCTGCAATCAGACTGCGTACTGAAGATAGTGCAGTTAGTTGTTTTTATCAGATCTGCAAGTTCACCCCATTCATCTTCATCATAGGTTTGTGAGAAACCAACAATACGAACACGAGGTGAAATCCCTTTGAATTCACGTATCTCGTATGAATCGCTAAGTTTTTCTTCTGCCAGCTGTTTGAAACGTTTATTTTGCTCAGTTGTTGTGCACCCCACGATCAAACCACCTTTTCTAGTACCTTTTAATTTTTCAAACTGTAAGTTAGTATGCAGAGGATCAATATGCGATGTAAGGTCGGTTTTCGTTTGACCGGGATCATGTCCAGTATTTTTAGGTTCAATTAATATCGCTGGTTTAGTTTTGTTTTTTAATATTTCGGCAAATGATGTAATGGGCTTAGGATCAGACGGTGTTTGTTTAGTTTGTTGTTCAGCATTTTTTATCAAATCAGTTCTAAGCTCAGAAAAAACGTTTTTCATACTGCCCACCATTTCCTCAAATTTATTTGCCAGAAAATCATTTAGGGATTCCGCATCTACACAAAAACACCTTTTAACGCAGTCAGGGCATTTCCAGGTGAGGCCGGGCACGACGCTCAGCTGAACGTGCAATTCTTCGGGGACAGTAGCGCATTTGAAATGGAAAAGCCTACGACAAGTACCAACGCAAGTTAAATGTGGCAAAGGCGATGCTGTACGAGTTTTAAAAGCACCAAGACATTTACCGCAGACAGGAAGCATGATGATTTTAAAGTATAAATTTAATTGTTGTCCCCGAGATGGGGACGAAGGTTGGCCACCGGCCTTATCTCCACCAAAAAACCACAAAAAAGTCGGCACTAAGTTGATAATTTCGTAGCGTCAGCAGAGGAAAACAAAAAAGGAAAGATCTTACCGCACGACGAAAATCAATTACAATTAGTGCACTGGACTGATGTCGGCAACTTATTTAAATAACTCAAGAAAAGTCCGAAAAACTCGCAGTACAATCCAGCACAACACGCACGTGATGAATTCACCGTTGCAAATTAGTCAAATGTGGTGATGAAGGATAAGCTCCTTGTCGACAAGCGGCTTATTGTGCATGGCCACCATAAACTAATTTTCTTTTCGATCTTTCTGTAGAATAATACGCATGTCGCAAAAGAATAGAATTTTTAAAGAATAATTTAAAGGGCTACAATAATTCAAGGACAAAACTTAAACACAATTAGATGATATGTGTTCTTTAATATTTGTAGTAAGTAATGCTCCCAAATTTGTACAAAATTAAATATATTTAACAAAGCTTAATATTCAATCACATTTTATTTCTCTTATCTTCTCAAACCATCAAATAATACTCGAAGAGGCAAGATAGGTGGGAAAATACCAGGTAATTTTGAATCCCACCGCGTTTAGCACCAAATTCAAAACGACTTTTAACTTAACAATGCAATTGGAGATACAATAGGATCGTTTTTCCTCCTGAATGTTTCGATCATAATGAGATCTATTTCGTCCTTCGTGAAAAGACGGAATAAGATTGAAATCAAAATTAAAATCCTTAAAAGATTAACTCCAACAGTACAACCTGCTGTTTCTAGATTTGTTAATATGACGTATCATGTGTTCATTTAAAAAAGTCATCAAGTAGTCTATGAATTTGACATAACATTTTAACGTACGTCTGTTGCCAAATTAATAATGTAGTATGTATTGCTGGTTGCAGACTTTCAGCTTGTAGATGAATGATTTTTTCAATTCGTCTTCGTCATTCAAAAAATCACAAGCAACTTGATGACTTTTTAAAATGAACACCTTATATAATTTACATTAATTGTTTAACGTGGTTTTGACGCGGTGCAATACAAAATTAGTTATAATCAAAATAAAATAGTGGTATGCGTTATCTAATATATAAAAATCAATATTTGTTTGTTTGTTCGTATTTTATGCGCTCCTAAACCGGTCAACAGAACGTTATGAAATTTTGTTCACGAATAATATTCGCAATGGGCAGTAACATAGTGACGACCCAAATCGGATGAGATGTCTTACTTGGAATGGCGGCCAGGTGGCGTTACTTTAATTTAGAACATTTCAAATAAAATTGGTAGTTTGCTCTAGGAGCACAAACGTGTCCGCTATATCTCCAACAACGAGTTTAGTATATTTACCGTAAATAAGGACAAACCTACAACTTTTAGATTAATGAATATCTCCATTTCGAATTTACACTGGTATTGTCAAATTTTATTTTATTTTTTTATAATAAAACAACTACGACGGAATTAAAAAGACTACGATTCAATTGTTTTGTACATACATAAATTAATTGGAGAAAATGTAGCAAAAAATTACCACTTTATTGCTTGTCAGAAGATTAATCATTACATGACATGTTCTTCTACCTGTTACATGGGGATGGACTTGGACCACACCAACCAAAGGGAAAAGGAATACATACTTTCTTATTCTGTTCTAACACTTTTTTCTGAGCTTGAACAGCGAGAAGTTCCTGCTTCATCAATTTAACATTATTCGCCATCTCACACACTTGTTGTTCCAATTTCTTCGTATTTTCATTGAAACTATCCATTCGATTTGTCAAACAGTCTAAACCTCTACCGCGAGAAGTTTTTTCTTTCACTTGCAAAGACGGTGAACAAGTTTGTAGAATTTTTTCTTTGAGTATTTCGTTCTGCTTGATGAGATTATCCATTTCACATTGAACGGAACACAAAGTCTTCTGTAAACTTTCAATAGTTTGCTCTTTGTAACGCAATTCGCACATTAGTTGGTTGGGTGCTGGTTCTAAATTCTGCTGCATTTGAGGGAAGGGTGGACCGCAGCCCCCGCAAGTTAGAGGATCTTGATTTCTTGGTATAGGCATTTGCATGTTATCGGGTACATTACATGGTCCTGGGCAAACACGATTTTCGTCTCTCTGTTGGATATCGTCGCAGACTATAAGTTTGGGTATGTTTTCTTCGGTTATCCCACATATTATAACTTTTGGTAAAACGTCGTTTTTGGGTTTGCGACCAGGAGGCATATTGCAATTCGTTTTCTGGTATTTCTACTAAAATTTTTTACATCTTTGGTTGACAATGAGTGTGACACTTGGTGAAGGAGAATTTTGATGTACTATGGAAACAGAGCTGTTTTGATAAATTGGGGGAAAAAATTCCTCACCTGGTTTAAATAACAGATTTTGTGATAATTCAAAGACAAAATTTAAATTATTTTGCATTAAGTGTACATTTTTACTTCATAATGTATACCGAAGACAGTAGAATAAATGAAATGAGTTAGTTATGTGTTTTGGCTTATCAAAAGACACCAATAATGACCAAGATTAAATTATAAAATAATACGTTGTTTTTTGCCTCTCATAATAATTATCATATCCTCCTGGAGGTCCCCGAAAAAACTGTTCTGCTCAACAGCTACTAGTCGGCAGCGCTGCAAAAACAAACATCCATATTTGATGCTATCTACCATTGGTGCAACCTTCCAGTTTATTTTTTTCTATTCACCTCCGCAACGTTAGCGTCTAAGACGACTTTTAAGTGCATCACAAAATAATGTTAACTAATGCTCAACTTAATCTAAAGTATTGGACATTTTCCAATTAATATTACTGATGGGCAATGACATAGGTACTACCTGGTGAACGGAACGCCATGTGTCACGGTTGACAACACGGTTTCCTTTCCTTGACGTTGATTATAGGGTACCACAAGGTTTGGTCCTGGGGCATCTATTGTCTACTGGATAGATTGTCTACTTCAGGATGTAATACACACAGGGGCGACCGTTGAATGACTTATATAACAAAACTGAAATTGGTTGATTGCGCTTATTCATTTCACAAATGAAGAATTAATCTATGAAGATTTTTTTAATGCAATTATTCGTTTAAAACATTTAGATTTCAGTATTGTTAAGTCTTTCTAAAGTGTTCAGTCAACTCTTTACTTACGCAGTTTTGATATATGTAAAAAAACACTACACAAACACTGCACTCATTATACTTTTTTTAATTGCCAAAATTTACTTACATCTACTCTTCTGTTTCTTAGCTTTAAGTACGCAACCGAAATGTTAAGAAAAAGAACCGTGAATTACCAATAAAACCCTCCACACTTGAACGAGACGGGGTTGATGAATAATAAGGGTGGATGGAAATTACTCGACTGTAAATTTTTATTTTTAATGCCGATTTTGATGCGCTTCCCTGTCTCGAAAGCAATATACTTTAATTTTATGAAGGTGTAAAAAATGTTAGGTGGCGCCCCACTTAACATTAAACGAAATTTATTCTGTGAATTTTTAATGGCGACATTTTATTTGCTGTAAATAGAAAAAGACTCAAAGCGCAATGCAATTTTAATTTCAAATGGAATTTTATATATTTGTCAGACACGAAAAAATGCCTTGAAAATCTTATACATTTTAATAATAAGAAGATCAAGTCTGTCACAAAAGAAAATAATTTCTCCCGTCCCTTGAAAAGGAGGATAATCACAATTATTTATTTTGTTAGGGCTGCACGTAATGTTGATAGAATTTTTTAATCTGACTGGAAGCATGGATGTAACTCTAACACGGAAATCCTTTCCAAATGCGCTTTTTATTTAATATGGTGTGAATTTATCTGTGGAAGAGAGGGAGAGAAGAAGAGAGTTTAATACAGGAACCTTCTATTACTACCATATGCTATATAATTTAAATGAACCTGCTGATACCATTGTGCGCCTCGCTTTTCCTCAGTTTTATTAAAACCCCCTACTGTGTATACAAGAGATAAGAAAATTTGCGTAATTTCTCCTTTGCAGAATTACTCTAATTTAATGTGTCAATCATAACACCTATTAAGGAAACAAAACATAAAATTTTCGTCACTGTATTCTTCGAGAGATTCTTTGTATTGTCACAAAAAGTAAGCATATACGTAGTCGGTATACTATAATGTTGACATGGAAATAATAATTTATAGTATTTATAGAATTATTCAATAATTATCTAACTATGGATAGCAGATATCCACTATACAGTCGCGAGCAGAAAATCTTGTTATTTTTGTCATAGACAAGAGGTTGAGAAAGAGACCAACATTCTCATCACTTGAACCATTAGTTGGGTTGTACCATCAATATCATTAATACTCATTTTGTCGATTTGATCTAAAAAATTCATCTCTTCCGATTCTTTATACCCCTCAGCATCTCCTATGTTATCATCACTTTCCAGCATCTGTCTGATCAAGTAGGGATGACAACAAATCTGTCTCAGTCGCAATGGAAGCAGCAAAATCTTGTGGTGACTAACTTGGCAAAATCTCGTGGCACACCGCAAGAATTGAGTTTTCCTGCTAAAGTAATGAATACTGTTTCATCAAGAATTATTCGGCGCCATCTGATGCGGAAAAGGGTTCCCTTGTTGTCGCTTTCTTTGGAGACTATCCCGTAGGTGGTGATCACTACGTCGTGTGTTGCAAGCTATAAATAAATACATTTTTGGAGTACAAAGTTAGTTGGTTGAATTATAAAATTGTTTTTCCCGAGTTTGGACTAAACGACTTGGCCCCCGATCTTGTAATTTATCTAGAGAATCTAGGAGAAAGGAAGATAAACAAAAAAACGAAGATATGTACAAAACATAAACAATAAGGAAAAAAGAACAAAACTACATTTAGGTAAGTGGAAAAAAATAAAAGAGAAAGGGTGTAACGTACAACAAACGCTGTTGGATGTTTCAAACTTGCGTGACTAACTCACAACTCGTTTGAAATATCCATTTATTAAATGATTAATTACTGTCATAATTCTACAAAGAACCCTTTGGAAACTAAAATAATTGTCATGATGGTTTAATAAATTTGACATTTTATAGACATCAGGGAAGCAATGGCGCCTCGTTCACTGGTATTTTAATATGGAAAAAATAAATCTGTACCCCAGAGCTAAACTGTATTAAGTCACAACAATGAAATTTTACAGGAGAGCAGTTTAAAGATTTTAATTTCTGTTATCATTTGATAACTTCTAATTTTAGCTTCTCCGCGACTTGGAGTGTAGTATACCCATTTTCGGAAAAAAGTGGAGTTAATATAGGTTTATTGAGAATTACAGCAAATGTTCAAAGTGTTTTCCCCCAGCTTTAAAGCAGCTTTTAACTCTCCGTTTTATATTTTCAAATGCATTTTCTAACATCTGAAAGGTTATAGCGTTGCATGCATTAAAAATTGCCTCTTGCAATTCTTCAAAATTGTGCGGTTTGTTTTTAAAAACGGTGTTTTTGAGATACGGAAAATGAAATAATCTAGAATTGTCAAGTGCGGATTTTTACATATTTTAATGTTATACTGTTTGTTTTGCAGTTAGGATAATTCTGGGGAAAACTACCCTCCCTATTTAAGCCCCTTTTTTTGCGGTTTCTAAATATTTTCTAGTTATTTTTAAGAGAGAGTCCAAGTGCCAATTCTCATGCCTGTAACATTGTCGACCTTCAAGTTATAAGCATTTTGAAAAAAATCAACCCCAAAATCCTCTCCTTTGCTCGCCGTTGGTAATTTTTTTTCCAAAATCGTCAAACACTGGTCCGGTATTTTTTAAAGGAGAATCTAGATCCCAATTTTCACGAAAGCAATACTGTCAGTTTTCAAGTTATAGGAATTTCGGGTAAACCACCCCTAATTTTTTTCTCGGTCGGTGAAGAAATTTTTGCAAAATCGTCAAACACGGGTCTAGTTATTTTCAAAGCTGAGTCTAAATCCCAAATTTCACGTTTTTAGCATACCGAGTTGTCGAGTTATGAATTTTTTTATAAAAACCGTTTTTCCCTTTTCCCCCCTTTTTCGCCGTCTGTGAATAATTTTTTGGAAAATCGTCAAAAAGGGGTCGAGTTATTTTTAAAAGCGAGTTCGGGTACGAATTTTCACTTCTCTACCGTTTTTTGTTTTCAACTTAGTTGGAGTCTAGAGACACCAATTAACCCCATTTTCACCCCCTTAGAAACGGAATTTTCAAAAATCCTTTCTTAGTGCGCCTATACGCCCTAAAAACTACGTTCCTACCAAATTTCACATTTCAAGACTCAACGGTCTGGGCTGTGCGGTGATCAGTGAGAAATCAGTTTCGCATTTATATACAGACCGTTTCAATCGAAACGAGCCACCCTCAATAACTTTTTTGGAAAAGATATTTAAGAAAAATCTAAAAACAGGTCAATTTTTATCTCGAGGGGGACATGTTTTGATGCAATAGTATGCAGGCTTGGTGCAACCCCATACGCCTGACAGGAGCAACCTCGATTTTTTAAATAGGGAATAGGGGTCGAGTAACATGTCGTTTGAAAGGTCTTTTAATTGTCTTTTCAGCCACATAAGTATTTTTTATTTACATAGTCTATAAGTTCGTAATTAAAATAAATCAATTTTTTAACGGATTTGTTTTGTAGTTAGACATGCTTGCAATTATTAACAATAAGAAGCTTGCAATCAACAATGTTAGACAATCTGTGTTTTTGTACAATTATTTGCGTATTTATTATCTTATCGGTTTTTGGCTAGAGCTAGAGAACGCATTGGTCTTTCAACAGGATGGAGCACCACCTCATTATACTGCGCCAGTATCCAGCTCCTGGACAATAACTTTCCCGACCACTGGATCGGTTGACAAGGTCCTGTAGAATGGCCAGCTAGATCGTCCGATTTGACTCCCCTAGCTAACTACTGCTAACTATTGCATCAAAACATGTCCCCCTCTTGATAAAAAATTACCTGGTTTTAGATTTTTCTTAAATATCTTTTCCTAAAAAGTTATTGAGGGTGGCTCGTTTCGATTGAAACGGTCTGTATATAGATTTGGTGGACTAATATTTGATAAGCAGGAAAATTAGGGTAGGCACTTTTTTTGAACTCACTTTCACATTCGAATATTAAACCAGATTCTCAAAAGTTTGTAGTGCGAACCTAATTTAAATTTCACAGCCTACTCTAATTTATAATTTAAATGATCTCATGGTACTTCTATAGTGTGGTCATAAGCACAGACCCATTTTAACTTTTTTATCCAATAAAATACTAATTTAAAAGTCTGAAAAATTAGAATACTATCTCGACACTTGCGGTATTTTAAATTATTATCGAGTAATTATGATTTATTTAAACACCAAAAAAATTTAAAAAAAGAGGTCTAAATATTTATAAATATAGTTGCTATTACTAGGTTTTAGATAATATGGAAAAGCTATTACATGACATTTTACAACTTTTAGGACCATTTGTTGAAACACCAAATCGACTATATATCCGCCGCATCTACATTTGACTGATTGACTAGTGGTATTAGAATGAAAACAATTTTTTTTTAAATTTTGAAATTGGATTGAACACGAGAGTGAGTTCTAGATCTTAAAGAAAAAAAATATTTAATATATGGTTGTTTATCCATTTAGTCAGTCGATGAGTCCACCCGCGCACCGCACTGACAAACGGTGCCAGAACCATACGCTTTTTAGTCAGAAAGGAACCTTACACTTATCACTTATCAGATGAGAATCAATCCAAATTGGGCTTTACACCAAAATGTATACTCAAATTTACATTTTTGACTCAATGGTTGACAAACTGGTTCGGAATGGCAACCATTTTCATATTGTATCCACCAGAAACAGATTTATACCAAAATATATGTGTATACATATACTCAGATTTACATTTTTGATGAATGGTTGACAAACTGGTTCGGAATGACAACCTTTTTCATATTGTATCCACCAGAAACAGATTTATACCAAAATATATGTGTATACATATACTCAGATTTACATTTTTGATGAATGGTTGACAAACTGCTTCGGAATGACAACCTTTTTCATATTGTATCCAAATTTCGTTTCTTGTATTACACAGTTGGACTTTGTGACTAAAAATCATTTCGTTCATGGCACCACACATAACAACCATTTTTTTTTACTTAAAAATTTTGAAATTGGATTGAACACGAGAGTAAGTTCTAGTTTTTAACGGAAAAAATATTTAATATGTAATTTATTTTTTATTTATTTATTATTGTTATAAAATATTATGATTAAAATTTTAATGGCGATCGGTCAAACGGTGTTGGTGTTTTATACAGCGAATTATACAGCATGTAACAGAAATAGGTATCAAAATTTTATCCACTAACAGAACTTGACAAGAGCAACAAAATTTCATTTTTCCGAAAATTAATATTTTTTTAGCATTATATGCATATTTATTTTAATTTCACTTACTGAGAATCAATTGTTTCTGTCCGGGAAAGTCAAAGTCCTCAAATTTATATTTTTTTTGCACACTCGGGTGCAGTTACCTGTTAAAAAATTCACAATATGTAATCAGTTCCTCGGGGCAACTCAACCGGGGTGTTAGTGTATTTTGCTTTCGTTTTAGTTATTAATCATAAATTTATATATTTCATATTCTTGTGTGCAGAAGTTCCATTACTGTTGAGCATCGTGTTTTGCAAAAAAACTCCCAGTACCCGAAGGTCAGAAAATCGAATTTGGAGAATTTTGAAAGAGCAACAATTGTACCGACAATATTTTAATGTGCAAATGAACATTTTCAGAATAAAAGAGGGAATCAATCTAATGTTCGAATTGATCCTTATGTCGATTCGAACTCCAAAAACTTTAATAAGTGTAAAATTACAGATGGAACATGTTTCGGCATAACACTACTGCCATCATCAGCCCTTAAAGAATATAAAAAATTATCAAATTAATAATTAAAAATAATTTTTTATATTCTTTAAGGGCTGATGATGGCAGTAGTATTCTGCCGAAACATGTTCCATCTGTAATTTTACACTTATTAAAGTTTGTGGAGTTCGACTTAGATATATTTAAATTTTAAATTAATATGTGGCCACCATTTTAGAAAAAAATTCCCAACAATTTGTTATGGAAATATTTATTCATATTTGATAAGTTTATGTCATCTTCGTACAGAGGATGGACAATCATAGGATGAGGAAAATATGCAGGACTGGGATAATACCTCCAAACCATTCAGAGAAGGTCGCAGATTGGAATACTCGTCAGTTAACAATTTATTGTTACTGTCTAAAAGCAAAAGTTTTTGCATCATTCAAGAAAGATGTTTACCAAACAATATGATCATGTTAGAAGAAATTGGTAATATTGTGGATGCTAGTTGTACCTGTAAAAGCAGCAGCATGGGACGACTATTTTTAATGTAAGGAATAATGTAGCATGTACAAGAAAAAGATCCAACATCCAAGATGTTCTTAGAGCAACGTACAACGTGTTGTAAATTGATTAGTTGCTTGTGAACAATTTACTATTCTTTTCCTTACTAAATTCATTTTTATTAAATTTTAATAGGAATGATATTATATTTTAAAGCTGCAACTATACACGTTTTAAGAAAAATATAAAAAGTAATTATTTAAGAACCTTTCGAGGACTGTAAAATGTATTTTTTGCACCCTGAAAGCTGTATTTGAAATTAAAACTGCAACAAAGTTTGGAATATAAAGTAGTCTATATTAGGTATTCATTTTAAAAATTATATTTCAGTCCGTCTTTATATTTAAATCCACTTCCTGACAAGAGCATAATGAAAATCCTGATATTTACAAAAGAAAAGTATAATAAGATTACGGATAAAGCAAAATCGCCCGCCCAAATTCATAATGAATTTTACATCTCTTTTTCGTTCGCTCTCGCTTATTAGGGCACACGCATTAAACGATTTTTCGATTACGTAATTAATTAAAAAGCATTTCCTGCGAACTCTGCACGGGATTTGTACATCCTGTCCTCGACGCAGCAGTAAGACACAGCCCAGTGACAACGGTGAAAGCACCAATTATACCAGTATTTATTTTACCGCATTTTATGTAATATGCTAATCACATCCTTGGGTCAGTGCCCCAATAACGAGTTCGCAGTACATGCAGATGCTCCATATTCCGAACAGACAACTAACAAATATAGAGTGTGTAATTAAAATGCATTAATTATTTAAAACAAAAACTTGTATTTACATTGTTGTTGCAAACAATGAAAAGGTACGATGAGCTTTAACCACATTACAATTTTACATTTTGCAATTGTACCCTGTATATTTTCTACAATTTATTGTATATGGGGGAATATATTATGACAAAAGCTTAAAAACCGCATGGGATACTTACTAGAATATTCATGAGTAGAATTTTAATTGGTTTTATGTATCCGGAGTGCTTAGTAGTTCGAATATTTACCACTGACCATGCATCACCTTGAGAAACTATGAAAGCAACGTAACTAGTAAAGTATGATGTATTAAATTTTTTTATTGATTCCATCATTTATTTATTTTCAGCAGCATGAGCTTCCTCAGTAGATAAGTCTGACAATTGCTGAAGATAAATTATGAAAGTCAATTTATAATGAGTTGTCAAGTTTGATGTGAATTCATAAGTCTTGGGCAAAATTATGGAATCTTTACACATACAGTTTATAGCTTAGTTTAATGTGGTTATGTGGTAATAAAATGTCGACGGCAATAATTCCGATGAGATCGCAAAGAACGACTGTTGTCTAAAACAGATGGCGCGCAATAAACAGTCAATGTTAAATTAAAATTCTATTTATTCATATGCAGTAATAATCGAATTGATTTGGGGTTATCATCAGGATACCAGTATACTTATTTTTAATATTGTAGCGTTTTGGTTCACAAACTATTTATTTCAACAACACTTGTCTACAAATCACACGGATTGTGTCGCCCAGTAGTTTCGACTTCTGACTAACTCAGACGCCGCGCAGGTTTCGCGTCGCATTTGTAGATAAGCGCCTTCTCGAACATTCGCTCGTAGGATTACTCGTATGAATTTTAGAATTACTAACAAAAACGTGAATTCTCTTGGTGGAGCCCTGATTATAGCACAAAGATTGATACATTACTGTGTTGTTTCTAATAAAACATCTACTTCTGTTGGAACTGGACAAAATGAGCATAGTTAAATGCAAACAAAGAAGTCGGGATAAATGGCATTTCAGCCAGGTACTTCACAGCCGGACACTGCTCTCAGTCAAACGGCCTACCTTAAAACCATGGAAAAAATGTCACGTAAATACTAACGGCTGTGTAAATGTGACTCCCATAGGTTGTATCTTAAGCAGCTGGAGGAAAGTTGTGTGCCTAAAAAGCTGCCGTGACGGACCCCCACATTGTCATGCGAGGCCGACTTGTATAAAACTAAATGTAAACTTTTAATGAAGACGAAACCAATTAATAGGAACTTCCGGTAGGTGTATTGGACTGTTGGCCTCATGCGGACGCGCTTGGGCAACGACGCGTGAATGGCACGAACCTCGTTTTCATAGCTACTAGCCGCCCTTTATTATTTTGCTCTGAAAAGTTGCCACATATCCACTTTATTATTAAATTGCTAAATTAAAACGAGGTCTGCGCTCGAGTGTATTAATCGAAAATGTTCTCAATGCCCCTCTTCGGGTCAGTACCTGCAATTCCGCAACAAAACGAGAATTCAAAACTCGGAAGAATGATGTGGCTTTAATCGAACAATAGCTGCGGAAAGTAGGGTTGCATCTTTTATTAAAATAACTGCGAATCGATTGATTGGGGTGGGTTGGAACAATCAATAATAAACGAACATGTATTATTTAAACTCATATATTTTATAGAAATCGTTAAGGAAAATTTTAGATTTATTGATTGTAAACCTGGAAATAACAAACAAATTTTGGAAATAAAGATTGGAGAATATTGGAATAATATTTATTGCAAGAAAGTTGGGGAATGGAGCTTTGTTCTCAAAATTATGCACGACCAAAGTTTATTGAAAATTTGATTGTTATGACATTTCTGTATAATCGGAATATTCCAATACAAAGGGTTCAAGTTCTTGAATATCGGAGAAAATTGTATTGTAAATAAAAGGCCAAACAGCAGAAAGAAATAACAGAGTAATATAGAAGAAAATGATTTATGCCATTACAAAAATTCCAAAAACACAAATATTATTTTTAACTAGGATAGCGTGTTATCAAAAATTTTGAACACAAAGCCATTATTCATACATCCAGTAGGCTTTGCACGTCAAAGCTATTCATTTCACAACATATAAATTTTATCTTCCACAGGTAACATGATTTATGCGTTTATTCATCAAATAATCGTGAGATGGCTAACAGAAGATTAGACGTTCATTTGACGCGAAAAGAAAATGAAAACACCACATTTGTGAGAATGGTAGAAGTTGTAAAGCGAGTCTTGGTTAACATATTATTATGGTTTATAATTCGTACCTTGTCATACAAGTGACTTCAGTGTCATCCTGTTTTTTATAAGTCTTCAATTTTTCAAAAATGACACTTACTGTTTCTAAATAAATGAACATTACATGTGCGGTATGCTATAGTGCAATTTGGAATTGTCTAGAGAAACATATACAGGTATTTTTTGCTCGTGGTATGTATATGGGACGCTCTACACAAGCTGCTTGACTATTTTGACACTTGTACCTTGTACCTGTCAGAACTCTGTAGTTGTCCGACGCTTCTCGCGCATGCGTCCCTTCTCTGAAACCAGTGAAAACATCCCTATTATTACGCACGCTTTATTTTCAATTTCGATTCAGAGTAATTTTAATCAAGGGTGTATTGCAAATTTGCACGTAGGACTTAGATCATTTCCATGCTTATTCAAACTTGATATACCTACAGGGGCGTAGGCATTACTGTGGGTATCAATATTTTCATAAGAACACATTACACAAGTTTATGTTAATCCTTATTTTAAAATTGTGATCTACAAAGCTAATAAATACATACCAGATTTTATGAAATTTAAAAAACTTTAGTAAACGAAACGCCATTGCTTGTGACCTCCTTCAAATATCAAATTTAAATAATCACCGTGTAAAGAAATAACAATTGATAACAATTTTTGTTTCCAAAGGGCTCTTTGATTAACGTTACTATGAATCACCAGGTATCACTAATTTAATAATTGTGTCATTTTTTCAATTAATTCGTAATTAATTAATTAATTGTTTTTACGGGAAAACGCATTGTATTTGTTGAAATAGATTTTTTTATAAAGAATTAATTTCCAATTTATAAATTAAAGATATGCAGAGACCTCTTTTATCACTTATTGAAGAAACTTTTGTAATTTACAGGTCTTTATAATACCGACTCAGAGTTTCATTATTGACATTGACAGTCTCGACATTTTCCACGGGTGGTAGAAACTTAACCCAACTTTTATTTAACAAACCCAAAATTTCCACATAGATAATGTCCAATAGTCATCATTAGTTTCACAAAAACACGAGTAATTTTAACTGCAGAGACTTTATCGAGTCTGTTCCAAAAACAATCCAGAAGTTGTGAAACAAAGGAGGCACCGTGGACCAGTAATATCTGCAGAATTTCGTCGGTATTTACCAACTTGAAAGATTATTTTTCAATTTCTAATTTCAGTAAATGGTGACAAACAATGGATAAGTTGTCACAATCTTAGTTGTGAAGGAATATCAAAATGGTTAAACTTGCTGAAGACACGGTCAGGAGATACTACTAATTTTAGGCTGCAAAAATTGACCCATCTATTCAAGGACCATGGACACCATACCTTTTCAAGGATCCCAAGGAAAATTTATCAAATTTAACCAATTTATCAACCGTTAAACCAATCCAAAGCAGCAACAGAACAATTAGTTGAAATATTCAACAAAGGTCTTAAATTTTCTGATGTGAAACAAGCAGAATGAATGTAGTTAGTCATAATAGAATAGGTAAATGTGTATTTATTACAAGGAATTAATACAAAACTATAACATACAATCATATGTACATGTAATAAATACTATAACTAGAACTTATACCATTGGAAGAATTGTAGTAATATACAATTTATACAGTTAGAAAAAAGGCCTCTTCTTTTCAATGATAAAGCCTTCCACAATATAAAAATATAACAAATAAATGTATTATTATATCAGTTCACATTTAGGAGGTACATTTAGAAGCTAATAGAGAAAGAAAGGAATTAAAATCAACAAGTAACATTCAGTTCATTTATATTGTCAAGGATTACAACTCTAAGAAGATAGATGTGTAAAAAAAAGTAAATCAGACTAAAGTTACGCGCTTTATTTATTTAGTTATTGCATTTTATGCCATATGTTAAATAGTGTTAAGAAAAAGTCGCAGTTTAACACCCGCTGTAAAATTACTCCGTTTTATCACTCACCATACTAATGGCTATCACACTTTTGACCCTATTGGCGAAATCGACTGCAGATTCTCCCTCATTTTGATACATTGGTGGTAAATACCAGACGTCACAAACAATCGCCCAACTTGTCATCATCATGTACAAATACTGCATCATTGAATATCCACTGCTATTCCAGAACGCATCGCCAAATCTGGGATCGCAAATAAAAACACATTACGCAAATAAAAAAAGCATTAATTTGTTATTTTCCAAATCAAGAGTATTTTATGTGTAAATTTTGAAAATAACAAATTCTTATGCAATTTTTTGTAGAAACGAATCGATAAAAGTAGGTCTGGATGGAGAATTGAATAAGCTCTAAAACGATGTATCACACGACCCCCCATGCCATTTAAATTTTTTAAGGGGGTGGCTCCCCTGGCTCAAGGGGTGAGATCTAAGACTTGAAAGTTTGGTACAATTTGGCCCCCAGTGATAACAAAATTGATCTGTTCGAGTGTTTTCTTCTAAGTGTTTCGAAATTGAAATGGTTGGGAGGTACAAATTTTAGTTGAGTATTTTATGTAGATTCGGAAAATATCGATTTCATGTTGTTTTTTTTTTATAGAAAGGAATCTATAAATGTAGGTCTAGATAGAGAATTGCATAAGCTTTAAAATGATGTATCACACGACCCCCCATGCTATTTAAATTTTTTAAGGGGGTGGCTACCCTGGCTAAAGTGGTGAGATTTAAGACATGAAAGTTTGGTACAATTTGGTCCCCCTTGATAACAAAATTGACCTGTTCGAGCGTTTTCTTCTGAGTCTTTCTAAATTGGAATTTTTGGGGGGTACATTCAGTACATATTTACAAATGAAACATATTACACTACTGAGAAACAAAACTTATTTATCTGTTGCCCTCTTATACCGCTAGATGTCGGGGGTGGACTTGCCGAGCCGTAGTGAGCACTTCATCCCTATTTTTCATCATGTGTATTCTAAGTAGGGCTGCGATATTAGTACTACCAATCACCTACCAATAATCTAGATTTATTTCTCAAAAAAAATTATTTGACGTAACCGACGTTTGAACTCTGGGTCGCGCATTGCTAAGCTACATTATTGCTTATAGTATCTTTCTCATTTTTGTATTTATTTTTCTTTCCACTAGCATCTTTCATTAGTTTGTATATTATACATGTTTTCATGAAGTTCATTCGCACCGTATTTACAGAGCTCTATATTTTATCAATTTCTACCTAACGTCTTTGCAATCTATCGTATTCTTCATTTTTTCTACTTGCTGGACAGACATTTTTCGTTATCTCTAACTCCTCTTATCAATTGTGTACGTACGCCGCATCTACAACTGACTGATTGACTAAGGGTATTGAAATGACAACCATTTTTTGACTTAAGAATTTTGAAATTGGATTAAACACGAGAGCGAGTTCTAGTTTTTAAAAGAAAAAATTTTCAATAAATGGTTGTCATTTCTCATCCATTTAGTCAGTCGATAAGTATAGTGGACAGGGAATTTTGACTTTCTCATGAGTTGAGTCGTCTAACTACTTAATCTTCAAGTGGTTTTCTAGTCGCTGAATTAGGTATCGAAAGATTCGTTTTTCTCATCATATGGGTGTAGGTAAAAGCTATTTATTTTTTAAAAACTCACCACCTGTTGCATTTGGTTAGTAAAACAAAAAAAACTATACATTTTGATGATAATAAAAAACCTATACATGGAAGCTGAGTGCAGCTTCAGTGCAGCGAGGTAAAAACCGCGCCCCTTAAGAATAAGAAGGAAGGTGTAATTTATGTCAAAAGATAAAGAGAAACCATTTTTATCCATATTTGCGCACGGAGGAGTGAGATTTAGCATAGTTAAAGTCTATATGGAGAAGGAGAGCAGAAAGCTAAAATCTATATAATGTAATATGTGTTACAAATACATTAAATAATAAATAGTCTGTAGTCAAACAGTCGCACAGGGCACGGAATGAAAAACAAAATTCAAAAAATTATATGCAATGATTATAGATGTGTACTATTTGGAAAAGATCCTCAATAGCGTTTAAGCTTACAAATTTAATTAATTGCGGTCGAATTTCGACCACTGGGCGACCACTAGTAATTATAAATAGGTTACCTGTATTTCCGGTTTTCAAAAATGAATCGAAATAGCACTTATTGACTGTTACCATCTGCTATTGATACTCCAGCCAACCATTACTAGGCAAAAAATACAGGAACACTAAACTTGAAGTGACAAAATCAAAATTTTCACTTTCTTCTTTAAATTAGGTTTCTGAGACCACTGCAAGGACAATTTTAAAGTGTCGGAATCCACAAACGATGTCTCAAAATTGAGAGTGAAAATGGGTTTCTCAAGTTCGAAAACCTATAAATTGAGTCCAAAATTTCGTAAAGTTCAAAAATCGCTAATAATTTGCAAGGTATACTTTTGATACAGTTTAAGGCCTTTTAATTTATAATTATATAAAAATTAGTTGGCAATTGTTTTAGTACTATACGCCGTTCTTCACTCTGGATCTCTGGATCCACTCAATCGATTGCAATGAAGCTTTGCACACTTACTTATTTACAAAATGATCAAAGTATTAAATAGAATAAAAAATAAATAACCGTGCGAAGCCAGGACGGGTCATCTAGTAATTATATAAAAATTAGTTGGCGATTGTGTCAGCACTATACGCCCGCCTTCCTTCACACTTCGACTTGTCTAGAAAATGGTGATCAATAAGGTCAACAGCGAAGACATCCCCCGCTACCTTGTCTACGACATAGTCAAATTTGAAAACCAGAACCTGAGCAAGATGCTCTTGCACCCCACTTGTCTCTTCTGCATCGAAAACTAAATCACCAAAGAGCCCTAAGTTCCATGCCGCTGCGACAAAGACCTAAATTCTTACCCATGAACTCTGTGGACTTCCGAATGAAGATAGTCAAAGAAGAGGGCGAGGGTATTTTCTCACAGAAGCAAGACATGATAGCTGGATTAGAAGCGTTTATTTATAATGCCGAATTGAATTAAAAGATTGCTGCAATTTGTGTAGTCTTCTCAACTATATCACAACTAAATCTCTTTTATGTAACAATTTATATTTTACCAACACCGATGGCGTTTCCACATCCCTATTATCCACCACTTGCCCACCAACCTCCAGCTTCCTCAGATTCTTCTCAACCGCAATCTCAAACCCCAAATTTCTCGCTATCTTCTGCGATATGAAAGAAGTAAAAATTCCGTAAGCAGCTTCCGGTACCGGCTCCAAACCAATACTCTTTCCATCAACACTCTTTTTCACATTCCGGCCGTCTCTCAGGTCTTGGGCAATGGCAAGTGAGACTTCGCACAGCTTCTTCGCGATCCCTTTTTTTCTATATTCGGGCAAAGTACCCAGAAAGAGAATTTCCATGACGCAGTTAAGGCCACAATGCTCGAAGATGTCGCACAGGTTGTCCGTTTCAGTGATCAAGTCTATAATCGCACGAGCTTTCGGGTTCTTGAAAGTAGAGTAGAATTGTTGGAAGAAGGGCTGGGATTTGAGCTGGAAAAAGATGGGTAGTTTATTTATGATGCGGCGTGAGCACCTACCAAGAATTTGTTGATGGAAACACCAACCACTCTGTCTGTGCTTGTATCAATTGCTATAACGGACACTCCGTCCTTTGCCGCCTCTTGAGTGAGTTGGTCCAGCTCGGCTAGGGCGTCCGGGTCTTCAGGAACACCGAGCCTTCGACACACGTTTCCGGTGATAAAAATTGTTTCTCTTGTGACTAGACATGCTTGTTTGAGGTACTTTGAGGTGAGTTGTTGGTAAATCATGGTATCTAAAAACGAAAGTGAGTTGGGGCGTTGGGATGGACGTTGGACGTTACCATCTTCACTCGTTGCCATTGTCATTTAAGATTAATCTGTTATCTTATCAGTCTGATGTAGGCAAATTAAACTGTTGTGTTTGTTTAGTTTTTAAGAATTCGCTTAAAGTAGGTGAAGTAAGGAACGTCCGACTTTCTATCTTTATCTCAAGCATGCAATCCTTCGGTTACAATAAAGTACATGATTCGATTCTGAGACATTCTTAGGCTGTTAACTGTAAGAGCGGAGTCTTGTTTCCTTATTTGGTACAATGTTTTGTCGCACTCGTTACAATTGGCTACCAGCATTCGCTTAACGAGGGCATGAGTTGGCTTTGACTCGAGCAAACTCGACAATCTCCACGCTCCGATGTGTATACAATTCTTCGCGACAACCACAGAGCTAAACTCAATAGATAACTTATACGAAAATTCAAACATTATAATTTAATTGCACTAATTATATTATTATATTCCACAAAACAAAGAATGTTTATACTGCCTTTTTCACCTTTTTCTTTTGGGAGGTCATTGGCCGAATGACCTCATGAACCAGCCGCCACTGCCGAGGAACCGGAGAGTCGTACTGTCCGCACATGCAGTTTGCCCTGACTCCCCTACATTGTTATCTGCTAACAACGCTTGTTAGACAATGACAGTGCAGTATTAAAAATAAACCATCTGTTGCTACCTCAAAGACACCCCCCACAACCGCTTACGTTCCAAAGTAAACTTACTGGTCCCACTTCTGATAACATCCCCGATACGCCACATCTTCGTACTTCCTGACAACCTTCTGCGTGATGAAAAAAATGGAGGTTCTACTGATTATTTTGGGGCGGTGATCAAAATTAACCCAGTTGCCTCCAATCGATCGATTTCTTCACGTTGAGGTCTTTAACCAGATTTGTAGCTACTTCGATCGAAGAATACAATCGACGTGCTCCGCTTATAGTTGTTGGCAATGGATTGTGTCTAAAAATAATAGTTAATAAGATAACTACTGTTTCGTGTTCAAGGATGTTCGATAAGTATTTGTATTCATTTTCTGAAATACATGGAGAAAGTGGTATATAACTAAATATATATAAGTTTTCCTGCATATTATATCGTGCGTTCAACAAAAAACGACCTCAAGTGGGCCATGGATTAAAAAACGTATGGCGTAGATCGTATTGGGGAGGTTTGAATCCAAGCCCCTGTGCCCCCACTAGTCAGATCTTGTGAAGGCTCCTGCCGTTCTTCTATCCATATTTTATATAATGTCACTGTTTACCCGTAATAAGCATTGTATGCGTGTGATCTAAACGCAGACATGACTTGAAGATTCCAAGGCTTGCTTTGTCGTCGATTTTTGTTGAACGCACGTTATATTTAGATAATTTGGCAGCTGTCAAATCTAACCTCAAACTTTGATTTTAATTCGCGCTTTTCACTTTTCAGGGTTCATTTGCTCATTGCTCATTCAAGACTGGGGTGCGCTTCGTGCTTCAAAAATTCACAGTCGCTCCTGAAAAGTGTCTTGACAGCGTACTTGTATCGAAATATACTATTTTATAATTTCTACTATTTACATTAATTTAAACTAAAAACTTCTCTGAACTACACTCCTGCACAAAAAAATCCGGACACTTAAAAAAATTTGTTTTTTTTTATTTAATTTACGACAGAAGCGCGATACACATTTCATCTACGTGCCTGGTGGGTTCTGCAAAAAGTAAGACTTTGTGCCGTTTTGCAGCAATAGATTCTTGGCGTGTTTTTTTTGCGTTTATGTCACTTTTCAGGTTTATTTTGATGAAATTCAGATTACTGTAAACATTTTATATAAATTTTGCAGAAATGAAATCCGACAACATTGCTTGAGATAAGGATAGAAAGTCTTAGTCGGACGTCTGACTAACAGATTATTACTGGTAGGAGGCAGGATGTGTGTTCCTCTTTAGTTCACTGCAGTCAGCTGACTAGCTACTAGTATTTCAAATTTCATCATGTCGGTACTTCAAACAATAAAAGCACTCAAAAATAATAGTACATAAGTAATCATAATTTAAGTTTTGAGAAACGGTTGGAGCAAACAAAATGGTCGTCCACTCCCAGAAATGCAAATTAGACAGACAAGCATGTATGATTTGTCGTATTGGATTTGTGGATGTGAAGTGACAAATACCTTTTGTTTCGTGTGTTTGATTTTTTCAAATGGAAATGATTCGCTGTGGTGTAAGAACGGTGTGACACATTTAAAAGAAAAAAATTAAAAAACACTCATTGTCGGCAGAGCACATGAAGAGTTCTATGAATTATGCCACAATAGGATGTGTTGATATTCGATCACAATTGGACGGTGCTGCGTATAGGAAATCTATAAGCAGATTTTAACGAAAAGGTAACAAAAAAATCGATACAACATTTTAAGTAAAATGCAGTTAAAAATCGAAATGACCCTCCTGTAAAGTGAACCACGAGCCGCCATTGTTCTTCGGTTAGAGCACGGCTGAGTCAACGCTGAATTTAAAGACAACAGTAGCTAGTAATTTGTAGCATATATTTATACTCACACTTCCTTACTTCCCCTACTTTAAGCGAATTTCGTAATTCTTCAAAACTAAGTAAACACAACAGTTTAATTTGCCTACATTAGACTGATAAGATAACAGATTAATCATAATGGCAACGAGTGAAGATGGTAACGTCCAACGTCCATCCTAACACCCCAACTTACTTTCGTTTTTAGATACCATTATTTACCAACAACTCACCTCAAAGTACCTCAAACAAGCATGTCTAGTCACAAGAGAGACAAGTTTTATCACCGGAAACGTGTGTCGAAGTCTCGGTGTTCCGGAAGACCCGGACGCCCTAGCCGAGCTGGACCAACTCACTCAAGAGGCGGCAAAGGACGGAGTGTCCGTTATAGCAATTGATACAAGCACAGACAGAGTGGTTGGTGTTTCCATCAACAAATTCTTGGTAGGTGCTCCCGCCGCATCATAAATAAACTACCCACCTTTTTCCAGCTCAAATCCCAGCCCTTCTTCCAACAATTCTACTCTACTTTCAAGAACCCGAAAGCTCGTGCGATTCTAGACTTCATCACTGAAACGGACAACCTGTGCGACATCTTCGAGCATTGTGGCCTTAACTGCGTCATAGAAATTCTCTTTCTGGGTACTTTGCCCGAATATAGAAAAAAAGGGATCGCGAAGAAGCTGTGCGAAGTCTCTCTTGCCATTGCCCAAGACCTGAGAGACGGCCGGAATGTGAAAAAGAGTGTTGATGGAAAGAGTATTGGTTTGGAGCCGGTACCGGAAGCTGCTTACGGAATTTTTACTTCTTTCATATCGCAGAAGATAGCGAGAGATTTGGGGTTTGAGATTGCGGCTGAGAAGAATCTGAGGGGGCTGGAGGTTGGTGGGCAAGTGGTGGATAATAGGGATGTGGAAACGCCATCGGTGTTGGTAAAATATAAATTGTTACATAAAAGAGATTTAGTTGTGATATAGTGGAGAAGATTACACAAATTGCGGCAATCTTTTAATTCAATTCAGCATTATAAATAAACGCTTCTAATCCAGCTATCATGTCTTGCTTCTGTGAGAAAATACCCTCGCCCGCTTCTTTGACGATCTTCATGTATACAGAGTTCATGGGTAAGAATTTAAACCTTTGTCGCAGCGGCGTGGAACTTAGGGCTCTTTGGTGATCTAGTTTTCGATGCAGAGGAGGCGAGTGGGGAGCAAGAGCATCTTGCTCAGGTTCTGGTTTTCAAACTTGACTATGTCGTAGACAAGGTAGCGGGGGATGTCTTTGTTGATCACCATTTCTTAGACAAGTCGAAGTGGGAAAGAAGGCGTATGTATACTGCTGAAACAATTGGCAACTAATTTTTATATAATTATAAATTAAAAGGCCTTAAACTGTATCAAAAGTTAGTATACTTTGCAAATTATTAGCGATTTTTGAAAATTTTGGACTCAATTTATAGATTTTCGAACTTGAGAAACCCATTTTCCGACATTCCCACATTGTGACACTTTAAAATTGTCCTTGCAGGAGTGTCAATAGCAGCTGATAACAGTTGATAAGTGCTATTTCGATTCATTTTTGAAAACTTTGTCAAAACTGTCAAAAAACAAATGCGTAGGAATTTTTGAATATAAATGTACAGGTTCTTTTTGTTCTACCAACTAAATGCAACAGGTAGTTAGTTTTAAAAATAAATAACGCATGATTTTTGATTTAAATTGTGTAAAGAAATTAACAGACATTAAAATTTTAGTACAGTTGCGGTGACAGAATTTCGTCCTTTTTTTTTAAATGACATAAAAGTAACTGACGAAATTCTGTGACCGCGACTATACATTTTTCAACAATATGACGATTGTAGTTTTGCAGAGGATACCACTTCCATAATATATCGGGTGTCCCAACTAAAATTTGTACCCCCCAACAATTCCAATTTCGAAAGACTCAGAAGAAAACGCTCAAACAGGTAAATTTTGTTATCAAGGGGGACCTAATTGTACCAAACTTTCAACTCTTAGATCTCACCCCTTGAGCCAGGGGAGCCACCACCTTAAAAAATTTAAATGGCATGGGGGGTCGTGTGATCCATCGTTTTAAAGCTTATTCAATTCTCTATCCAAACCTACTTTTATCGATTCGTTTCTACATATAAATTATTTAAGGGGGTGCCTCCCCTGGCTAAAGGGGTGAGATTTAAGACTTGAAAGTTTGGTAAAATTTGGCCCCCCTTAATAACAAAATTGACCTGTTCGAGTGTTTTCTTCTAAGTGTTTCGAAATTGAAATGGTTGGGGGGATACAAATTTTAGTTGAGTATTTTATGTAGATTTGGAAAATTTTCATTTCATGTTTTTTTTTTGTAGAATGGAATCGATAAATGTAGGTCTCGATAGAGAATTGAATAAGCTTTAAAATGATGTATCACACGACCCCCCATGCTATTTAAATTTTTTAAGGGGGTGGCTCCCCTGGGTAAAGGGGTGAGATGTAAGACATGAAAGTTTAGTACAATTTCGTCCCCCTTGAGAACAAAATTGACCTGTTCGAGCGTTTTCTTCTGAGTCTTTCGAAATTGAAATTGTTGGGGGGTACAAATTTTAGTTGGGACACCCTGTATTCATCGTCAATCACTCAAAGCTGTAATTAATGGTGTCGGAACTAAATTTTAGTCTGATTTAATGGCTGACCACTTCGGGTCTGAACCAAAAATATATTAGGGTTCCAGGTGGTACCAAAACTTTAAAATGCAAGTGTTATGTATCTTTTCAGAATGAAATTGACGGAAGAACTGAATATTTGGACACGGAATAGAGCAGTCAATAATAATAAAATTATATTATAACTTTTTTATTATTATGAGAAATTTGATTAAGCTTAAAAACAACACTTGTATTACAAATTAGTAAATGGAGACTAGAGAAGACTTTATGACAAGTGCTTATTTTTTGTTGCACTAATGCAATGACAACAATTACAACAGCCTCTTG
This sequence comes from Diaperis boleti, assembly GCA_963583935.1. Taxonomy (NCBI): domain Eukaryota; kingdom Metazoa; phylum Arthropoda; class Insecta; order Coleoptera; family Tenebrionidae; genus Diaperis; species Diaperis boleti. The sequence goes on along the minus strand of OY757248.1, from coordinate 35,539,935 downwards.
TACTCCAGCGTTATCTTCTTCGTTCCCTGCTTCGCGATACTCGAGAAGTCCACGCCGCGAAAATCCAACTCTTCCACACTCTTCTCCGCTGCTATCACGAACCCCAACTGATTCCCAATCCGCTGCGTTATAAAAGAACTAAAAATCGAACTGATCACTTTGGGCTTGGGCCCCAATTGCAACTCTACGTCGTCGACCGGTACTCTCACGTTGACACCGTTGGCCAAACTCGTGGCAATCTGGACCGAGATCTCGCTCAATTTCTTTCCGATCCCCCGACCTTTGTATTCCGGAGACGTCCCCAAGAACATCAATTCGAATAGACAGTCGATGTCGCAGTGGTCGAAGAGGTTGCAGAGATTATCGAATTTGGACATGAATTCCACCACGGCTCTAGCGTTTGATACCTTCCAGGTTTTGGCGAAGTTTTCGAAAACTGGGTCGTCGCGAACCTGGAATGTACACTTTTAAATTTTGCAAAGGATGTGAAGGGGTCCAACCTGGATCTTGTTGAAAGCGGCCCCGACGACTTTGTTGGTGGTGGTGTCGATAGCGATGACCGTGACTCCATCTTTAGCTGTGGTCGCGGTGAGAATCCGCAGTTCTTCCACGGCTTCGGGGTCTTTGGCTAAGCCCAAGACTTGACAGATGTTTTCGTAAGGATAGAATGCAGTGTCGATGAAGTCGAGGGCGTCTTGTAGATACTCGGCAGTGAGCTGTTGGTACTGGATGCTTCCTAAAAAGTTATCACGCTGTTTTTACACGTCAAGGTCTACAAGTGCATCGATTGCAAATTTCAACTGGAGAACCGATTTCTATGTTGCCATGGATGGGACTTACCGTTTTCATGCCAAATTTTCTTCATTGTTAACGCGACTTTGATCTAGGATTTCAATGGGTGTAAGTGCAGGGAAGCGGCACTACCGACTGTTTCACGTCCTTGATTCCCACCAAACCGAACAAGGACGGCAGCTATCTATTAAATCACTTAATTGAAGCCACTGTTGCGGTTTGATTGACACACACCTAGATAATAGCAGTGTTTATTCATTACAGGTTGTACTTCACCATTTAATACCACGACATCAATATGCGTACTGGGTTAGTATAACTAAGGAGGGGGTAAAATATCGAGTTGAAGATCAGCTTTTTTGTGATTTCCTCAAATTATATTTATTATACATATTTGTTTCTGGCAACATCAAAATAGGAACTACTTCCTTTATGGGTTTTAACAATTGAATTTTTTTAAGATAAGAGCAAAATATCATTTGGCATAGAAAATCGATATTCATTTAATGTTTCAATGCCATCGGTGTGTCTAAATATACCTGGATGTAACTTTCAGTCTGAAATCATTTGTAACACAGCAATTTTAAATGACGTATAAAACTTAACCATTTTAAACCCGAATATACAAATGGTTGAACTCCGAAGTCTGATATATCAAATCAAGCTCTTATCACTGTTAAGAAAATGCAGTCTATAAATTATTACAGCGCTCAATAGTATTGGTACGTCGTGATGTATCTCGACGGTTCGGCTGTACTGATAGAACTGGCCACCCTTAAATCCATAATATGTTACCGTGAATACACACCGCTAAAGCTACGTCGGTGGAGCCCCCATCAGCTCGGAGCTGAGCAAATAGGCACTTTTTATGTAATCTGGATGTTGTGGTTGGAATTAAAAAACAGTGATTCCACATGTCACTTCAAAAACCATGAACTACCAAAGCATTTAAGCGATTCTAACATACAAAATACGTTTTTCTCTTCTCTTAGGCAAAACATATTGTAACGGAGGTGGACCCGAGATGACTAATCGCTGTAGCGGCGTCATCAATTACTAGAATGTGTTGTATTTATACTACAACGTACACGAGTATGACATCATCTGTTGGAATATTCGGTACAGATCGAGAGCGCCATGGAACATCTGGAGCGTCTAGAAGCATTTAGGCGCCGGTATATTTATTAGAGGACGTTCCAGCGAAAACCAGTCTAGTGAGTTTAGTCGTAGTCGAAGAAGTCGAAGAAGAGTGCCGCGTGATGTGTAAATAAATAATAAGAGACGTGCCGGTGAAGTAGTAAATTGTAAATAGTGTAAATAATGTAAAATACTGTAATATTAAATGTATAAATAAATACATAGTGTTCAAATAAATAAATAAATGGAACCCAGAAACGCTACAGTATTATCTACCACTCTAGTCTTGCAATTTTACTCTAGTTTCATTATCCATAGAAAATTGATGGATGATCTTATACGCTCGACGTTCTCAATTCTTCCTGTTACGACACAGGAATTGAATAAATAACACAGAAATACAATAAGATGTAGATAAAGACGGTACTCAAATGTGCTCAAAGTTCCATTCACTCAATCAGTCACTTATGAGTACTCTATTTTGATAAACAACATTAAATTTCTCTTCTTTTATCAGTCTGTACTTCAATCTCCAAAATGAAGCATTGTTACGTCTACATTTTGCTCTCAGTAACATTACTGGCATCAATAAGTTCCGCAAAGGTAGGACTAATTTATTCGTTAATCCATTCTTATATTAAACTTATAGAATATAATACCAACTTTTCCAACTGCAAGACACATCGATGGTCGCATCATTGGAGGCACTGCAGCTGAACCGGGACAATTTCCATCAGCTGCCGCCATCTACGTCAGTACCAACGACGCCACCTTCTTCTGTGGTGGTACCCTCATCAGTGATCAGTTTGTTCTCACATCAGCTCGCTGCATCTTAGGGTAAACTATCAAGTTGTTGTTGTCGTCAAAACAGCCAAGTTTTCAGAGGAGTAGCATTCCAAGTCCTTCTAGGATCCAACACCCTGCAAGGCGCGGACCCCAACCGGGTCACTGTCACCACTAGCACTTACATTACCCATCCAGATTTCAACGCGGACACTTTGGAAAATGATATTGGTCTTGTAAAGCTGAGTGATCCAATTCAGTTCACCGATTACATAAAGAGCGCTTATTTACTGACGGTCGACGTGTCTGTGGGCATGAGCAACACGGCCATCGGTTGGGGTACCACCAGCGATGGTAAATTATATCCACTCATGCTACCTCGATTACCTAACAGTTTTTAGCTAGTGATACTTTGAGCAACACTCTCAACTACGTCGAGGTGACAGTCCTTCCCAACGCACAATGCCAGCAAAGTTTTTCTAATGTTATTTTCGATAGCATGGTTTGTGTGGCTGGTAGTTACAACGAGGGGTCTTGTAGAGTAAGTTCTTTGGAATGGGTGTATCAGTGGTAATTGTGGATGAATTCAAGGGAGACAGTGGAAGTCCGTTGATCATGAGTGTGTTGGAACTCCAATGGGTCATGGCTGTGGCTAGCTTTATCAGTACCAACGGGTGCGAGTCTGCGGATCCGTCGGGATACACCAGGACGTTCCCGTACACCGAGTGGATATTAACGACTGCAGGAATTTTGTAAAAAAAAAAGTTTCTTAATGGTTTCAATAGCACTAATAAATATATAGACGTTGCTTCGATTCGAGTAATTTCATAATAAAATTATGCTGGTCCCATCTCAAATGTCCATTTTGCTTACAAAAAATTAACTTAACTATAATTTCAACACAATAATAAAATTAATGATCTTTCGTCCCTTCATCGATTGACTTCTTAAAATAAACAACTGCTATCATTATCATTGACCTAAATTATGAGCACATGGACGTATTCCTGGTTGCAGCACCCTTCGCCGTTCTAAGGAGACCGATTTAAAATTGCCGCGTTTGTAGCGGGAAAATTTTATGATGACCGAAGCGAAGATGTTTATAAATATTTTTTTCGGCGAGTTGAAAGCCGCGATTTTACGGCGTGCTGCGATCGGTTTTATTCACGCGGCAAAGAGACAAGCGGCTGAGACTCACGAGCGGCGCCCATTGCTGGCTAAACTCGATGCACATGAACCTCGCGGAATTTGGTAACTTCGTTACAAGATAAGATGAGGATTGCGAAAAATAAATGATGGTATATATAAATTAATAATCTCCAGCAAAGGAGGGCAAGAAACAATGGAATTCAAAATTTTAAAAATAAAACATAATATAAAATATTCTCTTCTGATCTCTAGAGGGCTAAGGCCAAAGTAAGTCAAATTGAAGGTTATAATCTGCTAGAACAAATTTAACTCTAGTTTTGTGGTGTACACAAATGTACAGAAAAACACTCTTGAAAACTAATCAAATAATATGAAAAAGAAATATGTAATGTTGAAATTTCAGTCAGAGTGTTACGTTGTATAACTCACTTTCCCCTTGTGTGAGACAACTACCACTAAAAGCTCTAAAACAAAAAATTAAAACATTTCTTGCACACAAGGCGTTTTGTAGGATACAGGATTTTATGGACAATGTTTGTGATATATAGGATAATGTGAGATGTTTTATATACATATATACAGTTTGTGTTAATAATTTTTATATAAATATGTAAGGTTTTTACCTATTCTTTTTTGTGACGAATGTAAATACTGTTGTTGTATTCTTGACATGAAATATATCTTATCTTATCTTACTTTATGTGAAGTTATTGTGTCTATTAAGATTTTGAAGTAAGAAGATAACGGAGCACAGCTTTTTGGAAAGATTATCTACATGAGGCTCCCAAATAAGGAGCGAGTTAAGTGTGATTCCAAGAAATACCACATTTTTGTTTTCTTGTGCATTTAATCTTCTATCGCTAGAGAAGATTAGGTGTGACGTTTTATTATTGTTTAGTTTTAACTGATTTGCGTTGAACCAATCTAAAACCTTCGACATTGAATCACCGATGTTTGACTTTAGAGTTATTGTATCTGGAGCTGAATTTGCGATGGCCGTCTCGCCCGCATATAGTATAGTTTTGTTAGAGTCTAGGAATCGCGGTAAATCATTGATTTAAATAAGAAATAACAGTGGCCCCAATACAGAGCCTTGGGGCACCCCGCATTTTACTGGGACTGTATTGAAAACCAGATCGTTGTGTTGAGTTACCTTTATTTGTTCTAAAACCGAATTGCATATAGGATTTAAGGTATTATGGGATTCAATAAAATGTGATAGTTGGTTGTAGAGAACCTTTTCTATTATTTTTCCTAACGAGGGGACTATGGATATAGTCTATAGTTGCCCGCTTCATTGATATTTCCTTTTTTAATTATTGGGGTTATTTTAGAGATTTTTAAGCAATTTGGGAAATAACCTGTTCTGATGCAAATATTTATTAGTTTAGTAAGGAGTAGGTATAGTATAATTATTACATCCTTGATAAACTTCATAATGCTGGTGCCTATTTTTCATGTCATTGATACTGTCTCTGAGCTGTATTATACTTACTTCTTTGAAAACAAATACCCCTGGGGATGAATGTGTGTGCTGATGAATATGTGAGCAATCTTATGCTTCCGGTCACCGGGTGTACCACAGCTACGGACAGCGGGAACAGTGAGATGCAAAGTAGAAGAGGACTCAAGGAATCTCCCTGGAATACTCCTCTTCTGAATGATATCAACTCTGTCCGAACTCGGTCCTGTCGGGATGTTATCGAGAACTGAGTCTTCCAGAGTGACATCAGTTCTTTGATACATCTCACTAGTTGATCCCAGAAATTAAATATGCCTTGGCAAGACGCTTATGCGTGCTTCGGAATTTCTTCCAGCAAAAGGTATTACATAATTCCGTCCGGGTCTGGTGGGGCAAATTTTTTTATTCCTTTAAGAGTCGCCAATTTCTTCCGGGGTTATCGGATTGCACACCATTGGTCTTAAATGAAAACTTCTTCTTAGGGCTGGAGTATCTTCACGTAACGGTTTTGTCTCCTCATATATTCCCCTCCAAAAGGTTTCGACTTCTAGCACGACCGTCGGTAATTTCTCTTGAAATTTTCGGCTGCTGGAAAAGCCCCGAAATATTCGTCTTGAACATATTGTTCTCGACCATTCTTCGTCTGCTCGTTATAAGCTTTTCTTGTAGTCACCAGACTGTGGATTTTGTCCATGCAGTGCTGCTTCTCAACAGCAAGCACCCCTATATTTAGCGTATGATGGGTCTGGTGGATTTTTCGAGTGAAACGAGTGAATTCCATCAAACACTTAATATTATAGAAATCCTGCCTGGCGGTTCCCATTCCATTTTCAAGACGAGGTTCGTATTTCTTTTCAGCCGCAGTGCTTTCACCACGTGGGACCGAAGAAGAAAGTCTCGTCGCCTCTCGATAGACCGTCTCGTTTAGGAGCAAGATATCTACATCCATCCATCTATATTCTTGCAGTCTTGAAAGTTTTATTTGTTCATTCCGGATCTATGATTCAAACAAGCAACCTGTATTAACTTTCAATAAATAATAATAAAACAAGTAGATATAGGAAGAGTCAGGAAAATATATTATGTACTTCCCCTTATACGCCTTTCTATACTTTAGACATTACTGAAAAGTACATTAGTCTTGTATTAGGAGTGGTATTAAACTGCCTGTTAAATAGCTAGATTACGGAAATAAATAGATAACAAATTAAAAATTTAAATGATTAGGTACGTACCTGTGTGATACTTTAAATGAACCAGGATGCACATACGTTATAAACGATAATATTTTTAATGGCACAATATTATTTATTCCAAGAATGCTGTCAAGGTAATAGAAATATAAATACTACTAAGAAGGGCACTGACATTTTTATAAGTAATCCAATTATTTTGCTATATAATTTAATTATTAGAGAACAGCATATTTCTTTAGATTTATGTTATTGTAGAAATGTATTTCTATCATTACAAAATACCTGCTGTTAACTTAAGGATTTATTCATTACCATACTTCATACAATTTTATATGTAAACAAATGTTTCCAATATTGAATTACACTAAAATTAAAGTAATGTTCCGTGTGTTATTCCAGGTAAATTATTTATTTATTGCAGCACGAACAATAGAATGTATAACAAAACGTGAACTAGTGTCAAAAAATAAAGCAATTAATTATTGTAACAATAATTATTATTTGTTCAGTTTTACTTTAATATTAGTTCAAGTGTGTTTAAAATAGTATGAGTTAAATAAGACTCCCTTGGGCGCATTTTATTCAGAGCTACGATTTTCGTTAGGATGGTCTTCAAATGTCGTAAAATTTCTTTATTATTACAGCGAAGATTTGAACCGATAAGGTTGTTAAGCACATATAAATATATCAAATGATGTTCAAGAATATAGACATCGACGTTGTCACCGTTCGGTAGAGATTTCACCAATTCGTAAAAGGATTGAATTTCTGAATTCAGATCTTTGATGGTTGGCTCCTGAAAAAACGGGTGCTTCCCAAGTTCTATGATCATAATTCTCGTGATATTGAAGAGTTGAAACTGAAATAGTTGATCTAAAAGTTCACACACTTCCGAGAGCGCTTACCTTTGAATCTCGATTATCTCTGTTCAAACCTTTCACCATCCTGATCAGTTTGTTTTGAAACATAGTTATAAGTTTATCCGTTTCGGTATTATCCCACGTAGAATATCTTCGATATTCTAAGACCAAGGCGGTGAGTTCGTCAAAATCATAGATGATCGAGGCGGCATCTTCGCCTTCGCATTTGCTTAATTTGATTATTATATAAGAGAGTAATTTGAACAGTAGGTGGTTAAATGTTTGAGGAACTAGATTCTCGGTAAAAACTTGCTGAACTTCATAATTCCGCACAAAAAGTCGTGTTGCATTTTGTTTTATTCCGTCTGAGATGTTAGATAAGTTTGCGATAAGGTCAGTGGCGGGACATGTTGGCATCTCCTGGGTGGTTTTCATCATTTTGGTGATGTTTCTTAGCAACGAGACCAAATCGCGGAAACTTTTAGTTGGGTATGGGTCAATGTGTAGTTTTTCCAACGCTTCTTTGAAACTAAAAACTGACATTTTCTGTAAAAGAAAGAAAACATAAAAAATACCATAGACAGAAACAGCAGTACCAGAAACAGCTCAGTTCTACTATTATTTGTATTAAAGTTACTCTAAATCACTCGAATAATTTAAGCATCTCAAGAAGTGGTAGTAACCAGATAATAATTGAGATCAGCTTAATTAATATTTAAACAATTTACATTCATGGAAGGAGAGGAAGACTGAAAACCGCAAGGCCAATTTTACAGGAAACAGTTTGGTGAGATAGCGATAACGCACATCTTTCCGCTCTCACCGCAACACCACCGCCGGTCAATTTATTGTCGATCGCTTCTTTGCGCAAGGACTGAGACACATCGCTGCGAATAGCACGTAAAATCAGTTTGGAATTTAGACTTAACAAAAGTTCTATAATATTATATTATTAATGTTCTCGGAACCATTATGCTCGACGTTCTTGAAATTTTGTGATTCATCGGATCTAGGATGACCTCATAGTTCCAGAGAATTATAGGAGCGCGTGGGCCGCTATAAAAGTCATTCAAAGTTAAATTAAAAAATCGTTAGTCTTCCTACGGCTTTTTGTGTTATATTTTAAATTTGATGTAATATTTAAAAAAAATAGATTTTTTCAGTCATTTTTGTTGTTTTTATCAAAATCGGTAGACCCATCGTTCAGATATGAATTCATTCATTTATGTGTCTCCAGCCTCTAAGTTGTGATATATTTTCTTTCTTAATTACGCAAGCCTACCCCAGTTCTTGTTCGTTCATTTTCCTGTATTCCTCCAAGCATCAACAGATATCTCTCCGCAGTTACCCTTATGACCTCTACTACCCTCATTTTCAATTTTTTTGGTTTCAGTAATTGCTCATCTTGCCTGCGGACAACAAATTTACAATTTACACGTATCTAGATGGAGAATATTGACCTGCAAATCTTACTGGATGTCCCTATGAATCATTTATGAAGACCTCGTATTTCTACTATACCGGGTGTCCCAACTAAAATTTGTACCCCCCAACAATTACAATTTCGAAAAACTCAGAAGAAAACGCTCGAATCTCGAGATCTAAGACTTGAAAGTTTGGTACAATTTGGCCCCCTCTGATAACAAAATTGACCTGTTGAAAAACAAAATATCGAAAATACAGATTATCGAAAGTATACAAATCATCGAGACTACAAAATGTCGCAGGTAAAACGCAAAAAAAATGACAATTTAACTTGTGTTATAAAAAGATTTACAAGTTAAATTGTCAAGTAAAATAGGTGTAAATATAGCCGCCCAATTTTGCTCTTCAGATTGACCCGTTTCTGTTGCTTGAGAAAGTAATGACTCGTGCAAGCACTCATCATCATTATTTTTGACGCAACAGGAACTCGTATCTGAATCTCAAAAATTATTGTCGGCAATATTTCGACCTCTCATCCTTTTACTAATGATTATTATAACACATAATAAATGAGCCAATCGCATTTACAGATTTTACTGGTTACCGTGTATAGATAAGCGATTAAACCCTTGACGACGTGGTATAATCTGGTATTTCCGCTGGCTCCAATAGAGAACTTTGTGATAGTAACGATTTTTTTATGATTGTTAATAAACGTCAGAAAAAAAGTTCGTGAAAATTTCGCATGTTTTGGTTATATAATCGTAACGAATACCACTCGAACAAAATAATCTGATTAAACTAACCTCCTCATTCGACGTATTCCACGAAATAGGTCTCATGACTCGGAAGTTTAATCTAATTAATTATTATTTTCTATGCTCTTGTGGTATTAAAACTGACTATTTCACTCATATATATTTTAACCAATCATATGTGATCATTCAACAATGAAATCAAAATTTAAATTGAAAAAATCAACTTGTCAAAATTTTATCGGGGGTTACGGACCAATGAACAGTCGCTATTACACAAAGTACCTCATTTTTCAGCGAAAAAATAACAATTGCTGCAGTCACTGTGGCAACATACTGCATGTCAAATACCTCAATTACCTGTCACCTTCCACCACATTATCAATAATTTGGGCGTTTTCGTGAAATAATCTGCCGAATATAATTCGAGTTGAGATTTCGCTGGAAAAATTTACCAATTGTGGACTCGAGTTCTACAATTTTGCTCATGACATTGATCAAAAATCACTCAACTGCGTTTCGTGATTTTTATGACAATGTCATTCGCAAAATTGCTAGGCGAACTCTCGTAACAATCGGTAAATTTTTCCGACGAAATCTCAACTCTTATTATATTATAACTGAAAATTTTATTAATCATTCACGAAAATGTGGTCAAACAACCGAGAAAAAAAAATACAAGGACAAGATGAAAAGATTGCGAGTAGTAGTGTCTATAGATTCCAAGATACGGATGACTGCCTAGTCAATTATTTAAAAAAATGTTTCATTGAATTTATAGCTTCTATTCTCATTTGTTGTACAGTCGCGGTCACAGAATTTCGTCACTTTTATGTCATTTGAAAAAAAGGGATGTATTTTATGCTTTATTGTCATTATGAGGTCTCTAAATTTCCATCTGTCACGTTGAAGTGCATTTCGATATTTTGTTTTTCAACAAATTGTGTTCGATATTTTGCATTAGATAACATTTCCGTCGAGAAACTTGAAATAAAGAGAAATCTGGAAACTTGGCATTAAAACAACATAACGACAACACATAAAAAAAATCATGCCAGAGAGAACACAATATTTTTGGACGATTTTCAGAAAAAAAGAAATATGAATTATTCAGATAATGACAAAATAACAGAGGGTGGAGAGAATTAAGAAATCCCAAGAAATATAGAAGGGAAAAGTGACGAAAATGACACGTACTTATAAGAACACAACTAAAGCACAGAGGTCACAGAAGAAGATATAAAAGAAGCACTAACGAGCATAAAGATTGGAAGATGGCATAACACCATGTGTATTTGGCGGAGATAGCTCAAAAACAAGAATTTATTAAACGAAATTCTAAGACAAAAGAAAATACCAGAAGAGTGGAATAAAAATGAATTACTTTACCACTATAGAAATGCGACAAAAATGCATTTTTGTTTTCATAAAAACAGTTAGAGTGTTTAGAATATGTAAAATTGGCGAAAAGGGGTCAAACAGGATTTGGACCAACATTGTGAAGGGGGAAATCGACAATAGAAATATAAAATGAAACGCTCAAAATAGAACAAAAAAAACCTAATATCATAGTATGTATGTACTTAATTAGTCGGCTATCCATCAAATTTTAAAAATTACTGAAAGTCATTTAAATCTGCAATATAATTATGTGATGATATTCAAAATTATCTTTCAACGATGCGGTGGTACATGGTAGCACTTTAAATTAAAATTAAGTAAAACTAAACTACTGCTAATAGTACAATAGACGTGAATTAGTTAATAATTAAGTACTGAAATAGTAATAACTTACCTTTTTATATTAGACTTTTAGAAGCACTGTCAATGGTTAACTAGATTTGTGCAAAATTAATTATTTTTTAAATGTCTCACCTAGGGATATTTGATATTTTATTTCATCTAATTGGTGATAAAAAATAAATATGTATCGGATATTGAATTAATTTTTTTTATAAATTTGCTTACTCATCAGGATTCATGAAAAAAGCAAATTTGAAAATGCAACGTGATTACTAGTTATTTGTTATTAATTATAGCAATATACGTTTTCTTGTTCGAATTAATGTTGGTCATTACTTAAAATTTACTTAAATTATATCATATTTATTTTTATGACATCCTAATTGATAAATCAATATGGTAATAGCGGTTTATTTTTGAGTACTCCCATATATTAGATATATAATTTTATGGGATGGGATAAATTCCACGCCATACCGGATAATAATCCAATTGGATTCATTATGTAACGGGAATTAAGAAACCTCATTTCGAGAGTTATTTACAGAAGATCTAAAGTAGAAGATAATCCGTATTTAATGACGAATGCCAACAATTATCCTATCACTGTTGTTACCATGCCATAGCCAGCCATGCGGTCTATCGCCTATTTATTCATCTGTATTTACACTGAAGGTGGAATAACTGATACGCGGAAGTTGAAAAATTGACAACCCACCCAACCAATGGGAGTTCAGCGTCCCACTGATAACGTTTCGTCGCACTGATAACATTTCCCAGAAATAGCTGGCAGTTCCACGAAGGTATCACCCGTGGTGGTATCACCCCATATTTGCCAATGTCGATGACAAATCGTTGCACAATATATCTCAATTACGAAATTCCCGGTTTTTCTACGCGCCATCTGGTGGTGGACAGATGGAGTTTTGCAGTTGCCTACACTGAACCCTGATCACTAGATCTGGTGTCGAGTCGCGAGTGGTGTAAAAAGACAAAGACGTTTGACAGTGCCAGTGATTTTTGTGCTTAAAAATACCCCGTACAGCCCCAATTCAATCGGAAGGACTCGTCCCGGAAACGTATGGAGCCCTGAATGGGGTTACTTGTGTGATGTTGGTGTCATGGACCACGTTCGAACGCATGTGTTTAATTAGTAGTGTGGCATCGTTCTCCTGTTTAAAGGGCTCCGTCGAGGGGGCTGCGCCCTGAATCGACTAGCCCTTCAGTTCAAAAACCCACCATTTCAACTGTAAATCCAAAGTTGTGCATCCGAGCATTCTGTGATTTTTTCAATGTTACCAACATTCTCCAGTGTTCAACATCAATTTATAAACATTTCGCGGACTCAGGAAGAGAGATTTTTATGGGGCTGTGCTCCAGCTGCGGAAAATCCAAGGACCGATTTAAAGGTAAGAGCGGTGAGAGCAAGGACTCCAGAACACAGCATGGCCAGAAAGGCCTTTAAACTGTGATTTTCACCAATGACATAATATCAGAGAGATAACATTACCTTGAAGGTCGCAATATGTAAATAGTTCCGCTTTTGCTCCTCCCCCTCGATACGGCGATTCAAAGGGTTGGCCGAGATGGTGTGAAGGTCGACCTGCTGAAGGGCAGAGGTAAATGATCCGGTTTTCATCAAGAATCAAACACTCCGAATGTTTATGTTAGGGTTATTTATAGACGAAATTAATTGATGATTTTGGAAAGTTCCTCCCGCCAGGAAAACCGCTATTATTCCCGCTCCATGAATACCTGTCTGTCGTATTTATTATTCCATAAAATGATGGGCACATTACATCAATGAAAGTCTTACAGTATCGAAACTGACATACAGGGAGTCCCAAAAAGCCAACGACTATACTCAAGAGCACGGCAGAATCAAACAATTTCAGCAGAATTTTCATATCGGCTTCCGGTTGTAATTTAGGTCAACATTGATTTTCCTATCATCTTGGAGCGTTTAGAATTTAATTCAATTAATACAATTATTATATTATCATTTATTTTAATGGAAGCCGGTTTCTATTGTTTCTTGATCATGTGGTTTCTAGTAGTTCCCAACGTGTCACCTGATGCAATACTGGTATCTGTAGTTGTAATTTAAATTTTATATTTTATAGAAAATGAGATACGAGATTTGATCAGTCGGTATTAAGCTATAGGCAGTGCAATTATGCATTTTTGAGTTGTGCATTGTGCAAATGGTTATTTTAGGTAAGATGTGCAAATATGAAATGGACAGAATTGCATTTTCTATTTTTGAACCATATCGGTTCTCCGGAAAAACAACGACGTACATAATTGTAAAATTCGGTATAAAAAAACTTTTTTTTCAAATAACATTTATATTTGTCATTTTATATAATACAGTAGAACCCCTCTATAACGAGAACTCAAGGGACCAACACATTTACTCGTTATAACCGATTTTCGCTATAAACAGTCAGAGCCAATAAAAGTTTATACATATATATTATGAAATAAATTTATTAAATTAGTAAGTTAAATTTACACAGGTATGTATCTACTGACATACCAAGATTTCAGAAATAAGTCTGTAATTTTAGTGTGTTTGCGGTAATGCAGTAGTATGCATTAACAAAAACTGTTTTAGAGGACGACATAATGGCACAGGATATTGCACGAAGTGTTCTTTGCTTAAAAATCTGCTCAAGACCCTGCTCAAGACTGACAAAGAAATATGCAGGCGTGACAAGTAGACCCAAAATACACTTCCCATAAAAAAAAAACTTCCAGGTACTCTCGTAATATCCGATCTATCTTCAAAATTTTCCACAATTTCTCGCTATAACCGATCTCGGACGAAACAAAAATCTCGTTATATCCACCTCAATGCCAGAAACTTACTCGCTATAGAGAGTAAATTTTACAAGGAGTGTAGATACAAACGGCAAGGGACCAAACGATGTACTCGCTATAACCGATTTTTTGTTATAACCGAGACTCGTTATAGAGGGGTTCTACTGTACATATTTTTTTGTATTTTTTCGTGAATTAAAAAATTGATCCGTGAAAATAAGTATAAAGTTTCAATTAATTACTCAATTTATTCATATGTATTTAGATTCGTTACTCTAAAAACCTCTAACCTTAACCTCAACCTTAAAAAGATTCTTGTTGAGTAAAGATTTATTTGTGACAAATGTTTGTCAATTGTTTATTCAGCTTGTTACTATACGTTTTTTTTTTTTTTAATTTTCATTGATCATTGGTTTACATAGCCAATACCACTGCGAAAAAAAAAGATATTAATTACGCTGTAAATAATATAATATCCAAAGGCATTGGGCGGCCATGGAAAAGACCAAAACAAACAAAAAATTAAGTTTTAGAGAGATCGAAAACTAAATTAGTCAAAGTTGGCGATGCACGAAAAGCCACTTGTCGTAGTTGAATAGATTTTTTATGAAATGTTAAATTCAACACGGTTAATTTGCTAAATAATTACCACAGGCGGCTTTTCGTGTATGGCCAACTTTAACTTGGCTTTCTGTATTAAAATATGTTAAGTTTCTTGATATTATGAATAAATTAATTGAAGTTTCTGCTTCTAGCCCCCAAGTGGAATAAAATATTATTATCGTTCGACACTGTCAAAATTTTCAAATTTTCGCTTCTGTAAACACACTCTGTCATGAAATAATGAAAATGACAAATAAACGTCAAACTATTTTTATGGTTTTTAAGCAATTTAAAGGCTTTCCAGGGTTGTGTCGAACGATAAAACGTTGTATTACACTCGTTCCTCTGTAGATTGAACACTTTACGCCACTCGGGGTTCACAAAAGCACTCGTTTCACTCGTGCTTTTATAAACCCCTTGTGGCATAAAGCGTCCAATTTACACAGGAACTCGTATAATAAACTACTATTATTAGTGATATTATATTATGTGTCTTATATTATATCAGTCTGTATTTTTATTCTACATTTTAATAGAAAACAAGACCTGCGTGCTTGTTTTATATCGCTTTCATGTGTCGACTATTTCGGTTGTTGCCGTAGACTGCCGTAGACTTTATTAATTTAATAATTAAAACTCATGAAATGACTCGTTTTAAATGACGATATTGAAAGACCTAAAAGTTGTTTCAATTCATGTCAAGTTTGAATAGGATTGACCTTGAACTTGAAAAGGCTTTATCTCATTGTAACTAAATATAAGGTTGACATTTTTATTTAAAGTATTTTTTTGCAGTCTCATTTTACGATTTTATCGCAATATTCAAGTACATAGTCTAGTTAATTCTGCGACCATGATACTGCTTATTAAAAAAAAGATGATTTCAATCTCGATAAAACCGAGCGGAAAACTTACTATTGGGTCTTCATAAGTGATTCATACATCTTTAACATGTAGTTAGATGGGCAATTTTGACGTCCCAAGCCTGCTGGATGTATGAATAATTTTTGAAGACCCTGTAGAATTTGTACATTTTCGTTAGCTAAAACGCATTTCGGAGAGCATAAACGTACGAAGTGAAATATTTAGTCGTCCGAGGTTATTAATAGAGAAAAAAATATCTATGTACATATTTTTTATGATTCCATTTGAAGTGTTTTATTCTATGGTATATTTTAATATGTACTGAATTTACTGTGATTCATCCATTACATAGGCAAGTTACTCTACATAGACAAGATGTTTTACATAGTTAAGATTAACATTTTATTTCATACTTAATCAAATTCGAAGCTGAATTCTGTATTAATTCCAGTCCGGTAACTAAAACATTACGGTACTGAAATCTTTACCGGATTAGCAACAAAGCGAGTTTAATGTGAAAAAACAAATATTCGTAATTCTTCTCCTCTCCTAAACGGCTGTGTGGACCGTTCTTAGCTACAGTTGGACCCGGTAGGTGGTGCTGGTATTTTTTTTTTTATGAAAGAATCTTGATGATTTTTTAATATTAATTTATTGAGTCATCTGGATGGTCTTTAGCTCCAGTTGGACACGGTAGGTGGTGTTGTTGTCGAAATTCAGTTTTTTTTTTTAATTTTCTGACCCAATTTTTGTTCTATTTATTGGGTCACCTGGATGGATTTTAGCTACAGTTGGACCCGGTAGGTGGCGCTGTTGTTGACATCCAGATTTATTTTTTATTTTTCTGACCGATTGTGATGATTTTTTTGTACTTATATGGAGCCATGCTTCTTGGCCACAGTTGGACCAGGTAGGTGGCGCGGTGGTCGAGATCCAGAAATTTTTGTTGTCATCTTTACAATTGTAAATTTATAATTTTTAAAAGAACCCGGTGTGCGTGTGTTCATAATTCTTTTCTTTCTATTTTTTACATATTCGTAATAACTCCAAGTAGGGTTCCAACGAAAGGAAAAAGTCATCCAGAATATTGGAAAAACTTTTCCGGGCAACTTTTCAAATCTTTCTTTCCGTAAAAACTTACCTGGACCACTACGAATATTCTAAAAAAAATTGCCAAATCGGTCCAGCCGTTCTCAAGTGATGCGGATTTCAACGAATCTATCCATATAATAAAAATTAAATGCGGTTTGTTGGTAAACACATCACATGAGAACGACTAGACCGATTTGGCTTTTTTTTAATATGTATTGGAATAGTCCAGATAAGGTTTTTACGGCAATAAAAATTGGAAAATCTGCCCGGAAAATTTGGGAAAATTTGAGTGTTTTTTTCACGATTCGAACGATGGATATGTGTAATTCTTTTTTTGTTTTGTTCGTTATGGTCTTGAAAAAGTTTTCAGGAATATAAAATTCAATACAGTTATGTACAAAGGAAACTCGGAAATTTTGTAGAATGTACGAAAATCATAATATTTGTATGCACTCTCGATCATAACTGATGATAGGAACGACATAATTATTTGCATGTTTCCACTGTAAAATAATAGGGAAGATCTGGCGAAAAATCGGGAAAAACGCATTCCGGCATAAATTAAAATAAAATTACATTTGTTTTAACTTTTGTGTTGTTTCGCAATCTGTCCAAAAACTAATTTAATGAAATTTGGACGTCTGTCGGGTCAGCTAGTTTACATTATAAATCTGATACATAATCAAGAGATATATTATAACGAGCGTTCAAAAATAAACCTGGTTAGAGGAGGCAACAGTATACATTGCAATTGTTACAAAAACTAACTTGTCATTTAATTCAGTTTAGCTTAGTCAACCAGCACTAAATTCGGACAAATTGTTATTGAAATTTATATTTGAAACGTTGTTGCTTTGTCAATGGAATTTTTTTCGTTGTAATTCGAGTTAAGTATTGCAACTAGCAAGATGGCAAGTGATCAAAAGACGCGGAAAGGTGCTACAAATATTGCAGCTTCTCTGAAATTTTGAGGTTATGTTATCTGTTTACAAGTCATGGACAGTTGTTAATCAGTTAAGCTCTACACTGTAAAAAATTAAACAAAAACGCAATTTCAGAGCTTGCTCTAACCAGGTTTTTTGTTGAACGTTCGATATAATTCTTCCTGGCGGCAACATCCAGCTATTCCAATCATTGTTATATTTTGTATAGATTAATATTCCACAAGCAGCAGTGTAAAAGAAGAATTTGAGATAGCAGTCCCCTGCCTGAAGGGAGTCTTAAACGTTGAGGGTGGGATCCTCCCGTGTTATTCTTCCATAAGAGCTATGAGTACCAATATAAGGAAAACGACTAAAACAATTCCAATGAAATTTTGACACAACAAAGAACATTTACTTTGTGCTATTTTTAAAATTCTAGTGCTAGTAGTTTTTTCAGAAAACAATTAAAAACCATTTAAGTTTGTAAAAATTGATAGGATTGGGATTTAATTTATGAAAAGCCGGATCCGAAAACCAGAATAAATTGTGACCCCTGGTTACTTAAAATGGGACTTGAAAACTGATATAAAATACCCTTTCAGGCTAGTCGTGCAAACAAAAGAAAATTAAGAAAGCTAACGAAAATGTTAGTTAATCAAATTAACATTTGGTTCTAATTTATTACTTAACATTATTTTTATGATGATGTTTTAATTTTGTTTTTATGATCAAATAATTAGCCGCAGTGATTAAAGAAGTTCAGGTAGCAGCAGTTTGTAGTAACTTATACTTTTATTACCCAGTTATTCTTTATCACTTCCTGCAATACAATACATAATACAGCATGGACATTAAAAAAACCTTCAAATCGTAACTTTGCCAGTGGCGTGGTATCAGCCAGTTAATATTATTTTCAAGGCCGTAATATAGAAATAGTTTCGTAGATAATTTTAATTTTTTGTCGTGCCCCCTCGATGCGACTCCAGCCAAGGTGCGAAGGTAAGTCTGCTTTCGCTAATGTACTGCAAGTGATGCGATTTTCATCAAGAATCAAGCACTTTAATTCTTTACGTTGGTGTTATTTATAAACGAATTTAATTGATGGTTTGGAAAGTTTCCTTCAATGGGAAAACAATAAATTATTCTACACAATCGAGATATCTTAAAACTTTCGGCATCTTCTTTCTGTCTCTCGTCTTGAATTTATTTTATGACTTTAATTCTGGTGTCTCAAAAACAGTAATGGTCCCCACAATTATTAAATTTGAGATGACTTGGATATATGTATTGTTTCCGGTGTTGAAATTTAGGTCATTGATTTTCATATCTCCCAATATTGCGTCAGTGTAGAGTTTCTTACATGTTTGTATTATTTACATTTTCATTTTTCATAATAATAAAAAAAAATTACACTACATATATGCATTACTGGAATTGTGGTGGGTGTTTTGCGGTTTTGCGTTTTGCGAAGAGTGTTTATTTTTGACGAGTACAGTCGACTCCCTCTAAGTCGAATTGTCACTTGCCAGCGAAAAAAGTTCGGCTTAAATTTTGAATTTAAGGAAGTAAGAAGGAAAAAAATCAGAGAACATTTATTAACTTGAGTTTGAAATTATAGTCCGTTTCTACCGTTTCTGTCTGTAGTGTTGTTCTGAGTATTTATCGATGTCGTGTAATTTATAAAAGTGCTCTTCAGTGTTTTCGCTCATTTCTAAAGCTTTGATATAATTCCGGACCCTTCCTGGCCTTTTGTTCGTTTTGAGATCCGTTTTCATTATCAGGAACCAAATATATCAAATCACTCTTTTGTTCCAAAATCCTTGTATTTATTTGTTTATGAAATTTTTCTCCATGTTCATCACTAACTTCAACAAAAAATCCGGATATTACGTTCTTTCGTTTTTTAATCTTCTAACACTTGCGAACATGTCTCTAAACATAGGTACACTTCTTGCATTCGAATTAAAAAAAAATCCTGGGGTCTTGGTGACATTAGGACTGTGCCTGTTGAAAGATTTCTTCAGCATATTTTATTTGGTTCCTCATACGAAAAAAGGATCTCAAAACGAGTCAAAGGCAAGAAAGGGTCCAGAATTATTTCTAAAACAGATAATTTAACCAAATGTACCAAAATAGAGAGAAAAAAGAGCAAAAATAGAGACTGCTAGATTTCGGTACTTGCACTCAATAACTTAATAACTTTTTTATTTATCCATATATTTCCATGAGTATTATACCTCATTATCTTTTCCAAAGCTTTTGACTTTGCGTAAAAAAATATAAATATATTTTATAATATTTTTTGCACATTCTGATCGATGTAGCTTAACTAAACATCCGCAGATTACATCAAATACACAAAAGTTTTACAAGCGGTTTTTTTAAGTAATCTTTATTAACTTACCCGTAAACTTAAAAAGCAATCAAGCATAATGTTGCGTTTCTGGGTTCGTTTATTTATTTAAACACTAGATACAATTTATTTACATTTTTTATATTACAATATTTACAGTATTTACACTATTTACAAGTCAGGTAGACGGACTTGTCTATTTATACAGTGCGTTTTTTTTTTATCACTGGCCATAGGAATTCTCATGTTAAATTTTCTACCCCATGTTAACTTTTGTTAGGATGAAAATTTGGAATTAAAATTTTTACACAATATAATTTACAACTTCTTCTTTCAACTACACTAAAAATTATGGTTAAAAAAATTAAATAAATTCTTATTCTAAGTTGCCTTGTTGACTAACTACAAAAATTATCCCGACCTCAATATAGTTTGTTAATCAATTATTGTTTATATTTAATAGTTCTGGGGAGAATAAAAACAAGTGGATCGATTTTTGCCATAATTTTTTTATTTAAATTAAAAAATTAAATTTAATTATTGGAATTGATTGCGGATTGAGGGAGATTAAAATAGTGTTTTGTTTATAATATTTATAGAGTAAGACAAAAATACATAACTTTTATTGTTCTAGTGTCTTCGTTTCTCCCATTGTTAACTTGGTTGCCAGATTGGTGCATAGATTTATTTATTATAGCTTTTCCATACTCAGAATGTGGCAGAAATTATGGCTTATAGGTATGCTTCCATACATTTTTTATATTCTGAGTAGGAGAACTTTATTGTGCACACACAGAGATTGTTACTAACCAGAATTATTTCATTGTTAATGTGTGACTTCACGTTAACAGGTTGATTAAAAGATACACATGGTATGTGAAGTGTTGTCACTAGCAGATTTTAGAATTTGGGTTTCATGGGGCCGGTTATAATTGTAAGTTATTTATAGATGCGCTTTTTGACCTTTTGCAAATTCAGATTTAATTTATAGTTGTTTTATAATTTTTTCAGAAAAACGTTCCCAGCAATTTATAAGTTTTAATCCGAGATGACCTCAAACGAGGTGTTAAGCGGTCATATCGCTGGTAATTCTCAATTTGCGAGATAGTGTCACTTGATAAAGCATCTCAATTCAAGGAACACGTCATCCGATTATAGTTAAAATCTTGCGTTCATTAAGGAACACTTGTACTCACTCGTACTTATGCGTAAACTATAATCCATCCATAATGCTCGTCTTTGAATTAGATTTTTATGCAGATTATATCAGTACATACTATAGTTTTATGAGCTTACTAGCCTTTGTGTAGCCGACAAAATTTCACATTATCGATTTACATTTTTGAAAGAACAGTTGGGCTATGTTAGATAAAACCATCACACATGTATCATCATCCACTTTATTGGGTGTCGCGATAAATCCTGCAAAAATTAGCGTGCCCACGGTCACGTATCATGCTTAAATGTTTGCTCAGACTATAAGAGATAGTAAGATCTATCTATTTCGAGAAATAGAGATTTTTTTCTTCTAATTCAAGACTCCCACGATGAACACAGATAAGATTACAACAAATCTAGATTGGGAAATAGATTATCTGGGAGCGATAACAAAGAATCACTGCATGTTTGGCGGTCTGCCAACAATTTCGCGCGTGGAAAAAATCACGTTTTTGGCGTTGTGTGTAGAAGTAATGGGTCTCTTTTTTTTCTTTCAGACAAATCGACGAAAATATGTGGCCAACTGCATTCGGTTGTTACACCCCTTCATGTGTCACATGAGCCGACGAGTTCCAATAATTTGAACGGGCACCTGCCTGTTCGAAACCACGTAGATATAACCAGATCGGACAACATGGCAACTTCTTTCCCAAATATGAACATCACCAATACCATCAGGGGGGTGGTCAGCAAAAGAAGGAACCGGTACAAACAGGACGGTTTCAATTTGGACCTGACTTGTATCCTTTTTGTTTTGAGCAGTCTAGACTAGGGACGTGTGTTTTGTATAATATTGTTTAAAAGTTTTTACCTGAAATACCCGGATCCAGGAGGTAATATTCCCGGTGTTTACTTTATTACGGCCGTCAGTAGTCGCATTGACTTGCATACTATATTGTTAGTACCGTTATTTTACATTTGTCCCATATTGTCCCTTAACCCTTCTGTAGACATAACCAATAACATCATAGCTATGGGATACCCCGCCTCGAACATCGAAGGCGTCTACCGCAACCACATCGACGACGTCGTTAAGCTTCTCGACTCCAAGCACAACAACCACTATTTCATCTACAACCTATGTTCGGAACGCAACTACGACAAGTCGAAATTCCATAACCGAGTACAAAGTTTTCCCTTCGACGACCACAACCCGCCGAAAATTGAGTTGATCCAGCCGTTCTGTCGTAACGTGGAGGAGTGGCTGTCTCAAAATCCCGAAAATGTGGCCGTTGTCCATTGCAAGGCCGGTAAGGGTAGAACGGGAACAATGATCTGCTGTTACCTTTTGCACAGTGGCTTGTTCGCCACCGCCGATGACGCTCTCAACCACTACGGACAGGCTCGAACGCAGGACCGTAAAGGGGTGACTATCCCTAGCCAAGTTAGGTATATTAGGTGAGTATTCCAGACCATTTTTGAGAGCTGACATCCTTTGGAGTTCTGTCTTTTTTAATAATGTGCGAACACGAATAAATGCTATAAAATTAAATATAATAAATAAATTGGTCGCATGAAGCTTTTGTCCATCTCCCAACGGTCATAAATGACGTTGGAAAATTATTAGTTTTCAGCGCGAAGGCAAAAATTTGTCCACCACCGTTTTTTGCGGCGATCATCTCGAAAGGTCTACAAGGTCTAGTCATCAAACATCGGTAAATGCGGGAGGGGAGAGGGGTAACGCCCATGGACTGTTTAATGAAATAATTTATAAAGTTTTGAAATTTTGTTTATGAACTCCCAGCAGGGACCCAAATAAAGATCCGAAGAGTTCCCCCCACTACGGAGGGAGCTTTATTCTTTTTTTGCCCAAAAACCGTCCCCGAGCGTGAGAGCTCATGAAGCTTTTCTGCATTTTTCTCGTAAACGGTAACTCCGACGAGAAAATGTTTTCAGACCCCCTCCTCTGTTCCCTTCACTGTCGCTCAATATCAATACCCATTTGTAGCTGTGTTCAATGCTATCTAAAATAGGTAATTAATGGGACCATTTAGCGTGATGGCAACCTATGCTCAAAATGGGATTTTAATCACGGTTCTAGAAAAAATACCGTATCTTTTAAAGATAAATAATAATAATCAGGGAGTCTATGAGCAAACAAAAATAGTTCTTCGTTCTTCTTATGCGTGCTTGACAATTCTTTAACTAATTTCTTTAAAATATAAAATGTGTATTAAATCCGTGTGGAATGATCGGAATAATCCTGTATTTTTACACGCAGACGTTAGGAACTAACATGCTTTCATTATATTTTCTGAGAATAAAACTAATGTAATTGCATGATTGTAGTGTTGAGATTCAAAGATTTTTGACGTTATATCGTTTTTTATCGTGCGGGTATTTGACTCATAATGTTAAATTCTAGTAATCATACTGCTAGCATTATGTCGTTCTGTAATAGTACCTACTATAATTAGCATTTTTCAAATGTGTCCTCCAAACTGATTGACAGAAGAAAAATTGAAAATAATTAATAATTAATTATTATTACTTAATTAATATTAATAATTAATTAATAATAATTCGTTCACGCAAAATGAGAAAAAAATACGAATTAAAATTTTGAGCTTGGGTTTGACAGCTGTCAATTTAAATACAGAATTATATGCTGTAATATTTATACATATATCACTTTCTGCATTATGTATTTTACAAAACGAAAACAAACATTTTTGTTTATATTTATTGCTTGTTGGGATCTCCAGAAGTATTATTTTTTATAAGTAAATTAGTGATTCCTATTCAGTTTTGTTTGGTGCGCGAAAATTTATTGGGGTAACTTTGTAGCCCGTTCAGTCCGATTTGTAATTTTTGACATTTAGCCTTATGAAGGTTAAAAGAAAAAAATACATAATTATCTAGATATCACGGAAGCAACTGGATTGTATTAGAATCAAAACCGTAATTTTTGGCGGTTGTCAGTGTTACTATGCAATTATACTATCGTTGTATCCAATGCAATTACATAATTATCTTCTTTCTAATTGTATATTGTGCAATAATGAGGCATATAATTTAAAAGCAGTAATGGATTTTGTTCCAACGGTAATAACTAAAATACTTAATATATAGTAGAAGATTAATTTAATAGTTGTAGATATACTAAAACTGCTCATTATGATGTTAGTAGTGTCTTTTCTTATAGAATGTGAAATGCAGACAATAAACCACCAGTTATGTGTTTGACCCTACACTTTTTATTTTCGTTTTATTGAAATTTCATTCTAAGGGAACCGCTTGTTCTCCTGACATGTTTGTGCCAATAGCTTCATTAAGTTTTTCCAATAGAAACAAACTGTTGAAGTAAACAGAATTGATAACAAAATATCTAGCATAATGTATTAATCGCAGCACACAAAGTTCCTGATTGCTAGTTTGTTTTACTGGATAAGGTTATGCAGTCTGTACGTGGATTCGTGATTTGTGTGGGCTCGGTCAGAATTCGTGTGTTCGCAGTGATTCGCTTTTGGAGACGCTCTTTGTCGCCTGTTTGGGTTAGCGCGCGTTATTTTCTGTTTTATTCCAGCATCTGATTCTTTTGCGCAGATATAAATATAATTGGGTCGTTTTTATTTCAGTAAGCGTGAATTTACATTAATGCCTACAGAGTTCATGCACAAACACTTACAAATTACATACTACGAACAAGAACGCAGCTCAACTCTCAAAGTTTCGGTCTGTGGTTGGGCAAAAGGAATGGCAATCGATTTAAGCGGATTTAAAGATGTAGTTAAATTTTTGAACGCACAAATATTTCATGTGTGTTGTTATTCTAGGTACTACGAGAGGCTGCTGCGAGAAAATTTGAGTTACGTCCCCGTTTCCATCAACATCAAGCAGATCGTTCTCGAGCCCGTGCCGAATTTCGCCGGGGCTCAGGGCTACATTTGCTTCTCAATATCCCAACAGACGTTGCACGAGGAAGACGAACAACACACTCAGAAATGTACGAAATTATACAAGAGCGGAGTCTACGAGATGAAAAGAGGAGCGCCAAAGCTGCTTATAAACTTGGACCTGTGTTTGAGATTGACCGGTGACATTAAAATGGAGTTCTTTCATAAGCCGAAAATCGGTAGAAAAGAACGGGTTTTTCAATTTTGGTTCAACACGTTCTTTGTAATGAACCAGGCGGAGAACTCGAACGGTTTTATAGAACAGAACGGTAGTGGTGCGTGCGAACAGACTTACGTGTTGACGTTGAAGAAGGACGAACTCGATATTGTTAATAAAAAAGACAAACAAAATAAAGTGTTTAGTGCTGACTTTCAGGTAAGCTGTGGAGCGACCGATGTGTGGCTGCATAACGATCTAAAGATGGCCTGCGAATCTCAGTCGATAACTAATTACATATTATCAATTACGTTCAGATGAAATAATTTTCAAAATCCTATTTATGCTTACATACAGATTTATTTACTTAGAGGAGTAATGCTATTACGCTTCATTACGTCGGTTGATGTTCAATTTGAGATTTGTGAATCATGTGCACAAGCAGCAGTTACAACAAATCTAATAAAGCTTAAATGCTAGGTCTTAAATTGTCAAATTTAGATAAGCATCAAATGGCTCACATTAATACATGCCGTAGCGGTGGAGTATAAAAGGATTTTGCAAGTAATAAAAGTTTGATTGATTTAGGACAGAAGATGCCTGAGCAAGAACACTTAAATTTCAAAGGACAACAATAACAATAGTGTTCCAGAGTAACACAATCTCGTGATATTTTTTTCTAATAGTTTTGTTTCTATTATTACAAAAAAATTCTCGGTCAATGAAAGTGATGTTTGTGAACGACTCGTGAAAGTGGCGGAAAAATTTGATTTGATTTGAAGAAGTTGCTCAAATGTAGGTTCTACCACTCCCTAAAATATTTGTATCCATTTCTATAACACCCGGTATATTAAACAAAATAAATGCATTCCTACAGATAACGTATTTTTAAATAATGTTGCCAATAGCAAAAAAAATCGTCCTTCAGGGTTGTTATAACAGGAGTGGAATGTATTATGTCCAAATAATGACATAGTTGTTAAGGGTGACCTGGCAAAATTAAATTTAACAGTATTTAGTAACGGCGTGCAGTCAATCTTATTGTTTTCTATCTTAAAGCTAGTGGCTTTTGTACGAATTTTGCGCAGCGATGGTCTCTTATGCTTTCTAGAGGTAACATCTGATGGCGTTGTTGAAGACTGACCATACAAATTCCTCGCTCTGGATAGGTGCCATCTAATCTGAAGGAGAGTAATTTTTAAAAAAATTCTTTGAATACGCAATAGGGAATTACTAATGTTATTTAAGTTTGCATCAAAAGTTACCTCAAGATCTTTAATAGACAATTTTCATTGAAGAGGATAATCACTGACTGAATAGTTACAACAGTTAAGTGTGAGTTTATTATATTAAGTGTGCCTACTACAATCTTCTCTAGGTTATTTTGCAGACACTCAATACTAGAGAAATCTGAAATTTGGAAATAGATTTTAATATCGTCCGGATATGCGAATATAGGGCATTCAGAAGTTGTTAATAAAAATGTTAAATAGTAACTGCCTAAGATTTGATCCCTGAGGGACGTCAGAGTTTGAAAGAAATTCACAGGAACAGAAACCGTTGTAATACATATAGTTAGTTCTGTTAATAAGATAAAAACGATGTAAGTCAATTAATTAAGAGAAACCAAAGCTGTCAAGTTTGTGTAACAAAATTTGATGGGGGAGGCGATAGAAGTCTCGAGAGATCTGTATTATAGATGACGTCTGTTTGGCCACAAAATGTCACAAGTTCAAAAATGAGTGCTTTCTGAAAGAAACGATCATTTTCTTCCTTTAACTGCACCCCAGACAAGATATTGCAGATACTTCAATAATAATATTGAAGATAATGCACTTCTCGCCAGGGAACATCGAGTTGCCAGATTACAATTTGCTAGAGGAATAGAAGCGAAAAATTCGATCAAGGTTTTATTATCTGACGTGTCCAGATTTATTTTATACCCGTCAGATAGACGTGCCCCAGTTTATAGACGACCAACTGAAGGGTCTATTCAGTGCCCTCAAGTATATTTTGGTGTAGGCTCCGTTATGGTTTGAAGCGGTATTTCATTTAATAGTCGGACGGAGTTGGTTGGACTTCCCGGCTTGTTTAAGGGCTTCACGGTATAATACCGACATCTTGGTACCTCATGTATAACTTTGCAGCCATATTTTGGAGATTTCATTTTTATGCGCGATAATGCCCGGTCGCACACGGTCAGAATAGTACAGTCTTATCTAAGAGAAGTAAGCACTGATACCCTGAAGTAGCCATCAAGTATCCTCGACTTAAATCCGAACCACAACGGCGGAAAGCAGATCGTTAGTAAGGAATCGGACCGTCTATACAGTTGTCACGGCCAAATGACATAGGGGGTGATTCTACCAACAACACAAGCATTCTTGTACAGGAAGTGAGGTTAGAATAGAGAGGAATTTGCGCCACTTGTGCCTCCCAGGCAAGAAGGGGGAAGTAGAATCAAGGAAAGGATCCACCTAGACATATAATATCATTATCGAAACGTCTGGGGGTAGACAGCCAAAACCGAAAAGTGAGTATCAAAATGTGAAAATAAATATCAAACAGTCTTAAACCAAGAAACAACGGACCTATTAAAGATACTACAATCACTTTACTACTTGGTCATTTTATGCAAAAAGGGGAGCCAACCAGCGAGGTACTCAAAATCTTCTGATTATAAAAACACTTGCATCATGCAGGATTTTCAAGAACAATTGTATACAACTACAACTGATCTGACGTGTTCGTGATCTATGCGATCTCGCGCCAAATCCCCTTACGGGCAATTTCCACGACCTCAGATTCTTCCCGGGAATTGATCACGGCGTGTCGTGAAAACACGACCAGGTACTACGGCCAAGGTCACCAACCCTCGAAAGGAAGCTCGAGAAGTATTAGAAGTGGAAGTGGCACCCTCTCGCGCCCCGCGCGCAGTCTGAACTGTTACACAGCGCTTTTTTTAGCAAAGCAGTTCCAAGATTTTCAAAAATAATGTTTTAATAACGGGTGTTTGGCGTCGAAGTTGGCCATGAATGTTTAACTGTGAACGTGCCATCGAACTGACAATTATTAATTTGACATGTGAATCTATATCTAACCTTACTTTTAATTTAATTAAAAAATTATCTTTACAGAGCGCAGTGGAACCTCTTCGATAAAATTAGGTTTTTCTGAACTCCACATCCGCATGTTTTGTGAATTCACATAACCGTCTAAATGAAACCAGGCAAAAAATTGTGGCCTGTTCACATAAACTCATGGTCAGCGCCAACTATGACGCCAAATTTAAAAACACCCGTTATAAAAATTAAAAACTTGCAAAGTTTCCGTTCACCTTTAAATCAAGTTGGTTTGTTTGACTGATATTTACAAATACGTTGTCAGGTCCCGAACTTCTCTGCATAAAATCCTTTGAATATATAGGCAAATTAACTAATTTAATTTTATTGAATTAAAATTTGAGGCATTATTTCAAACCTTACTCTTTAGAGGCTTTAAGGGCTTACGATTATGAATATGTACTTACACTAATGCAGAAGCATGTAAGAAATTTTTGTAAAATGTAAACTAGGGAAGCCGTTGACACGGCTTTAAGTTTATAGCACGTAAATCCCTATGGTGCGTTACTAAAAAAAAAGAACGGTATAGAGCGTCTTGGGTGTTCCCGGACATTGTCGCAGCCTCTTTTCCCATCTGGTCAAGATGGCGTGGGGATAACGTAAAATGGGGGTGTCAGCAGATTGGGATCTACTGAAGTCGGAGAGTTTTTGTAACATGAGCGACATAACCTCACTTGGTAAAAATATTACGTAACGATAGAGCACATGGTGATTCTAACCAATTGCTGGTAACTACAACAAACAGGCAAAAAATAAAGAAAAATATAAAAAGAAAGTCACGCAGGGGAATTATGTGAAACCATCCAAAATAAAGTAATTAGTCAATTGAAGTTTGAAGTCTAAAAAAATGCACTACATATTATTAAATTTACCCTTGGGTAATATGTCTAAAGTGAGATAAACGCTTTATAACAAGTGCAATAAATAAAGTATTACAATAAAAATTATGATTTGCCATTAAACTATTACGCCTGTGCGATAAAATAACATGTGCTTTATGAAAAAAATTGCCATGACCTATTTACAGTTTTTTAAACCACATTACGTCGATGTTCTTTGATGCCGGTTCTCTAAATTGGCTGATTACTGCTTCAAAGACGAATTGGTTTCATGTGGAACTTAAAGGAGCTTTGACGAATTTAAGTGCGTTTAACTTAAATTGTTTAAAACTAACTCATCCGTGAATGTTGTAAGCATTTCCTAGTCTCATACGAGTTATTTATAATAATATAATTTTGGAGTTTTAAATTTGATCAAACAAATAATAATTTACAAGAAAAGTATAAGATAATCATGCCATGAATAATATTGTGTCAATTTGTCAGGTTAATGACACGATTGATTTAACACTCTTATCCGACTTTTTTAGATCACACATTATCTCGACATCGGATAGCAATAACCTTTTTGATAAAAACCGTTATGAGGTTTATGACATAAAATCCATTATAAACAGAGGGTTAGGTAACGATTTTTATTTCTTGAGGATTGTGATCGAATGGTCTTTCACATAAGGAAATAATCAACATTTTAATCGATATTGAATATTTACACCTTTCTAAAGTCTAACATCAACAATAGGGAAATAAACCAGAAGAATGTCGATAAATCCCAAATTTAACCAAATTAATTTAATTCAAAATTACGTCAACGTGATAATTTTTTATATTCTTTAAGGGCTGATGATGGCAGTAGTGTTCTGCCGAAACATGTTCCATTTGTAATTTTACACTTTTTAAAATTTGTGGAGTTCGACTTAGATATATTTAAATTTTAATAGGGAAATAGGATAAATGTTTTAAGTCACCAAGATAAGATTTTTGAATACAACAATTCCTAATGATGCATTGAACCAATTGAATAGATCATTATGCAAGACCATAATAGTCAGTGTGGTAAATGGTTCGCCTCGTAATGAGATTATTATCCAACTTGTTCTCTGGATTTGAATGTCGTTTTGTACAGTTCTTTCAACTAAAGCATCTCTGTTCTCACCTCAAACTGACTTGAGTGTGTGTTTTATTCCAGTTAACCCTCTTCGTTGAAAAAATCCCCAAGAACCAATCAAACTGGAGTTATACGACGCAGGAAATCCCCCGCGACAGCGAAAGTTCCGAAGCGGAATGGTCGGACCCTGACTCGGCCGAAGAAGGCTGGGAAAGCGGTGAGTACACGAGTCTTGTCCGGCAACCCGTCCAAACTCAAAATTAGGAAAAATCGAACAAAAAACGAGCACAAACCCAGTGATGTTACTTTAAGTGTCGTTATTGCTGTTAAAGAAACCTGTTTACCAATAATAAAAAGAGTATTTATTTCGTTAGGAAATTGTTGTATAGTTTGAAGACACTGTGTTATATACATAAACAGCGGAACTTGGCTTGTAATAGTGAATTTGGATAGAAGTAGAATGGTCGCGACTTTTTGTACCTGTAATTTTACACTGAGCAACAAAAGATGCGTTATCCGTTATAGAATATCATTCATACTTAGTCCTTCAAGAATAAAATTATTCTTGTAATAAGTATTTACAGGAGGTTGTGGAAAAATCTTTGGTAAGAAAAATAAAAACCCCAATAGCGTTCCGAACCGGAACAGTAGTTCGTAATTGAAAAATTACTTTTGGTACGTACGTACATTTTTATTGCTCAGTGCTATTTATTTAGACACGTAGATCTGTTCGTTTTGGTTTCCAAAAGACTTCTATTAAATATAGAAAAAAAGCGACAAATTGTCACATGTGTTATGTCAGTCGAAGTACAACGCTTTCGCAAACCATTTCATCCATTACGTGTTGTCTGTTGTATTAACTTTTATTTTATTCATCATCTGCATGCCTTACTAATCTATGTTTGGGGTTAATCTCATGCAGTCCTGGATGGCGAGACGATGGATCCTCGAGGTGTCGGCTACAGAATCTTATCAGAATGCGAGTTAGCTTCGCAACTAACATCGGCGAGCGGCGAACACGAATTGTTGACGGCATAATTTTATGTAGTACTACAACTGTAAATACATATTGTATAACCGTGCATCCAGAATTGGTAGATTTCTCAAACTCGGGCGTCCCACAGGAACCTCATCGCGGTCCGATTCCCATAAGTAATATACCGAGTACAAAGAAAATATTTGTTTAGCTGCAGAAATACCCGTCGTGGGGTACAGTTTATTAAATCGAAGGCAGTTTCTTCATATTTTTCGTATTTAATCGGTGTCAAGGTTAGGGAACAGCGCGTCTACCTCAAAATTATTATCGTAGGACAATCACATCTCGTTTGCTTAGTGATTTGAATTTAATAAACTGTATTGTGTAAGCTCAACTTGTAAGATTGTATTTTCCGTTAACGAGACTATTAAAACATTCGAAAATTGTTGAATTTTTGTCGCTAGCCTCCGCCCAATGACGGATTGCAGGTAATTATCTTTGTATATTGTGCTTGTGCTTTGTGTTTATTGTGTTGTGTGTACAGAGTCGGGAAATCAGTCTTACTTAAATTTATTTCTAGGGGAGTCGACGTACCTGTGAACGGGAGGCTCGAAGGGCATGCATCGAAAAAACCTGTAAATATTGCATGTAACAAAGGGATTGTGTCATCTTTTTTATTTTTTAAATCATCCATTCACTCGCTTGCTTTTAATCAGTTTAAAATCAGTCAAAACACGTTTTGTTATTATGAGAGTACAAATGCTTTTTTGATCTCATCTCACTTTATCTTGCCAATGTTAGTACTTTGGTTACCGGTTACGATAAGATTTGCCATTTTCCCCCCTAACCTCTGAACTTCCCTATCGTAGGGAAACTTAGAAATGAACGACATTAACCGAGAAAGAACCGAATTGCCAGTACAACGTGAAGACTGAACGGAAGTGTAATTTACAAAACCGCAAGCCGAAAAACCATGTAGACGTATTTTATTGCCTAGACTTCAGTTCTAACTTTCCCTATTTTTTATTGTGTAAATTACGATGTTTCTCTCTTCCCTAGAAAAGGCTGTTAAATTATTTTGTTAAGACCAATTTGTATGCTCGAATTGAATGAGTCAAGGTTGAAGCACACCAGACCGGCCAAAACTACCGGACGAGGTGTCTCCCGGAGTTTCAAAATCCGGCTGTGTTGGGCCGGTGTTGACTGGTTTGGTGTGCTGCTCCAACCTTTAGTGTATAGTTGTTTTCCCATATATGGAAAAACCTTTTTTATAAGTTATTCTAGAAAATGTTTTTGTTTCCACAGTAGGAACAGGATTGTACTTACACCAAATTCTGTTAATGTTTTAACTGATTTTAATTGTTTTTTTTTTATTGAAACTCCCAGTGTAATCACTTCTAAATTATTTTAATTACTTAAGGTACCAACCAGTTGTTGTAAGGTTCAAAAGAAAACCGAGCAA
This sequence comes from Diaperis boleti, assembly GCA_963583935.1. Classification (NCBI taxonomy): domain Eukaryota; kingdom Metazoa; phylum Arthropoda; class Insecta; order Coleoptera; family Tenebrionidae; genus Diaperis; species Diaperis boleti. Next base: position 35,507,197 of record OY757248.1, on the reverse strand, counting down.
CTGATTCATTAAAACAAACTGAATGAAATAAAATAAACCACTATTTTTATATATAAATACATAATTATATGGTTATTATAGTTTTTATATTGATATTGCTTATTGTGATTGTGATCAAGATTAACATTATACTTTTCTAAGTAAGATCTGAAAGCACTGCTGAATGGACAAGTTTGGTAGTGTCATATGTTAAAATCAATAAAAGCTTTAAAAATACGTCCTTATTATTAAAATTAAGAGCTCATCAACGCGCTCTCCCGCGCCCACGCTGGAAATTGCCCCGGCCTCTGCCCCCCGAATTGCCTTTTCCCTTCGGGGGCGGACTCTTCGGCCTCAAAGCCTCGATTCTTTCCGTGCATCCAGTGGTGATATTGTTATTTATAAAATAACTTGAATACAAGTCAGCATTGAAGTTTGAGTTCGTCAATTCCGGTCCTATGGTGAGCCAGCCTGGCCGTATAGTACTGTCTCTACCAAAAATATGCAGCCGTCGGCGACCCAAACAAAAATGCTCTATGATATGGAATATTTCAACTGGTTTCTCCAAACTTCCATATTCATTCTCTTCTGAAATTATCAGGTCTATGTCAACGTTGGCGTGGATGAAGTCCCCGTCGGTTGAGCGTCGCACTGTTCCTTTGATTCCCATAAGGCAGTGCTCTTTGGTCCTTTGAAACACGGCTTTAGGGTCGAGGTTCTTTGAATGTCCTGGGTTCTTGATATTTGTTCTAATCCAACAAATGTCCTCGCATCTAGAACGAAGAAAAATTGCAAATTCTGGGGGAACAAACGCAGACCCCAATTACTATGAAAACCACGACAAAAATTATGCCAAGCGAATTTCATATTTAGGGGTGGAAAAAGGTCAACCAGAGGTGTGGGCAAATATAACCATGAAGAGAAGGTTGTTAAGCCCTAATACATTGAGACAGAACCTTCTTGGACCAATTTAATTTCACAGGAAACAGACTTTAGAGAATTGGAAAAGTAACCTGAAAGTGATTAAGTACACCACTGGTGTGTACCTCTGTGACAGATCATGGTGACTCAACGTGCATTTGTTTAATTACCTTCGAAAGCCCCACTTCCTGAGACACACGCGCCCCATGTCCAATCCATCTGAGCTCCCACACCACAGAAACACAAAACTTCTCTGTGCCGCCACTTCGCCCACGTCTAAATTCATGATTTGGTCCCACGACCAAAACTGCATATTAGTGGCCCCCATAGTCCTCTGGTACTCCTCCAAAGGAGGCTCAATTAATATCACATCAAACTTACAATTGATATTCTTCAAATCATACGTGGATAAATCACACTTTAGATACATTGGCGGGTTAGCAGTTTGTGAAATCAGTTCATCCTTTAATTTAATCAATTCGCGCAATTTTGGGTACTCCTCAAAGCGGTCTGCGAGTCCCACGTCACGTATAAAATTCTGGGGCCTCTGCCCAGTGTCCACGAAGTGCTGACAATAATCGTTGTGGGGATTGGAGGATTGCGTGCCCTTTAAAAAAGTGGATGAATCCCTGTAAACCAGTTCGTTTGGTGTGTCTTTCTTGTAGTCATATTTATCACAATCTGCATTGTTGGGATCGGAACGTCTCTTTGGAGCCTCGGTGGCGGTGCCCAGAGCTTGTCGCAGTTCTTCGGCGCTGGAAACGCCAAGCTGGAAAATTTTTGGTTTACGAAAACGACATAACCTCAATGTTTCTTACTTACGGTTTGGGCGAGCAGCTGCTTTCGTTTTCGTGATTTTTCACGTAAATGTTTGAGGACCTCGCCCATTTTGTCAGAATATCATCTGGTTTCACTCATTTTGGGGATGTAATAACATATAAACAAGATTCTAACAAACACATTAGGTTATGAATATACAATGACAACTGACAGCGTCAAGGCCGTCAAGGCGTTTGCGCTGTAGTACGTTAAGTCAGGCTCCAAATTTGAATTACTAGACTGGGAAATACACATCTATGGCAATTCTCATCTTGTTGGGAGTACAAATAACAAACAACCTCTATTTAGGACAATGTATTAGTTATATTAATGTTGATAAAAACGATGGCAAACGACAGTGTTTGGTGCTTATACGGGCGGACAACAAATCCTTTTAAACAAAACATTTTAAAATTGCCCGATTTCTGCATCGTGTTCCTATCGATAGCCATCACCAAAAAACTTCTCTAAAAAGATGGTAAAAACCCTTCTTTTCCGACTATCACCGTGAGACCTCCAATTGCCGCAAAATCGTGAAAAAGCCTCCCAGACTTTGTGCTCGAACGAGTGAATCTTTCACTTTACGTGTAATTAAATGGCCACTGCGAATTTCTTTTGACGAAAAAATGTCTTGCAATTATGTAACGCCTCGCGGTATTGAACTAAAAAATTCCGACACGTTATCTGAAGTGTCCGAAAGCGGCACGGCCACTTCTGGCTTCAACTCTAACTGGGGCTCCAGGGAGGAATTAAGGGACTTCGTTGCAAAACACGGACTTAAAGATATTTCGGATTTGTATCAAGATCGCTTCAGAGTTGATAGAAAAAAGTTGGAGCAAATGCTTAGTGGTAAGTAGTTAATTTGTGTTTGAAAAAGTCTTGAAGGTATGTGTTCAGGGGACAACGATGCGTTGATACCGGCAGACGTCTTCTTTGCGAAGATTATGGAAGATACTGACACGTACATTACTTGGCCCAACAAACTCAAATTGGGGGCTAAATCGAAGAAGGACCCTCACGTGAGGATCGCGGGGAAACCGGAGGACGTTCAAGCTGCTAAAGACAGGATTATGACCATTTTGTACACGAGGTGCAATCGCGTGACTATGAAGATGGACATTAGTTACACGGATCATTCGCATATTATTGGTATGATTTTCCTGTTTTCTATGGAACGTTTTAAACTAGTATTCGTAGGTAAAGGGGGGCAGAGCATTAAGAGAGTCATGGAGGAGACGCAGTGCCACGTTCATTTCCCCGATTCGAACAGATCTAACCCGATGGAGAAGAGCAATCAAGTGTCCATTTCTGGGGACCTGGAGGGGGTGGAAAGTGCCAGAAGTCGCGTTCGGGTAAGACTTTGGAATCATCATCGGTGAAACATTGCAGTTGTTTTTCCAGGAGTTGATCCCTTTGATCTTTGGTTTTGAACCACCAATCATGGCCCAAAACATAGACAGCACTAGTCCCTATGTAGTCAAAATTCAAGAACAATACAAGGTCCAAGTCATGTTCAAAACAAGATCTAAACTCCACGCTACCATAGTGTTAGTCAAAGGAGCAGAGTGGGAGGTGGAACAAGTCAAACAAGCAACGGTCCTTCTGATGGAATTCATGTGCGAAAGCTTAGCAAACCAAATTCCAGTGCAAATGTCGATACAGATTTCACCTCAACATCACCAGATTGTTTTAGGAAAAAATCATTCGAATTTGAAGGCCATCATGCAATACACGAAGTGTCAAATCATGTTTCCAGATGCTCAAGATCAAAACATCCCTAGTTTGAAGAAAAGTAACATCAACATTTCTGGGAATATTAACAACGTGTACAGGGCACGCCAGCTGCTGATAGGAAGTCTCCCCCTTTTGATCATTTTTGACCTTCCAGAAGATTCGTCAGGTGTAAAGATTCGGTCAGAGCAGATCAATGAAATCCAGACGAGTTGTGATGTCACTATCAATATAAGACAGAAAACTAAACAGATGATAAAAGCATGTATCATTAAGGGAATTGAACGACATGCAAGTAAGTCGGCAGCTTTGGTATCAATCATTAATGTACTTACTATGAATTTTTAGCGAATATTTACAAAGCTCGTAACCTGATCCTCGGCATCGACGACTCTCCGATCGAAGCTGACATTCCTCCTCTCTACCACATCCCGACAGTTCAATCCTCGTCCTCTTTCTCCACCAATCACGACCTTCTCACCACTCCCACCAACATCAATCCTCCACCCATTTCACCTTTGCTCAGCCCACTCTTTACCTGGCACTACCCTAATGGCAGCATAGGCCACACCCCTCCTTTCTTGACCATTCCTACAAAACAGTCCACGATGTCGTACAACATGATGCAACAAACCTCGACCAGCACCGGGTTCTCGTCTTATCAAACGGATCAAGGCAAAGCTGATTCGAGTTGTTTGTCCAGCATTTCGACCAACAGCAGTTGCAGTGCTCATTTCGCAAGTCCACGAGGCTCTGCGTCTCCTCAAAGTGAAATTCCGACCACATCCGACTATCAATCAATGAACGAGAAAAAGGGAGGCTTCGAAACTTTGGAGAGTAAACGTCTTGCTGGATTCAAGGCGATGCAGAATCGGCCCAGTCCGGGGGTTTACCGGGTGCCGACGAATACGTGGGCGGGATGTGGGATAAGCCACACGAGTCCCGCGGGGTAAGTTTCGTTTTTGTGAATTATGGCTATATCTACAACAATTTTAAATTCAATTCCAGGTTCTTCAAAAATGACGACGAAATCTGGAAGTCTCCTGAGGCGTTACCGTCCACCTCAAACGCGTTTCTCCACTACAGCAACCTCCTCGACAACAGCCCTGCTCTGGTCAACCGCACGGTGTCGACGAACACATGGTCGGACCTCCCGTCTCTCCTCAGCTCCTTGGGGTTGGACCGCTACGTGCCACTGTTCGTTCAGCATGAAGTAGACCTGGAAACTTTCGCCACTCTCTCAGACAAAGATTTGATGACAATCGGAGTTACAGCCTTTGGAAGTCGGCGCAAAATGCTGCTGGGAATTTCCGAGCTGAACAAGAGATCCAGTCCTTTTGCGGCGGCGCCTGGAGCTGAGAGGAAGAGTTCCTCGTCGAATTCGCCGCCCAGTCATAGAAGCAGTCCCAGAGAGAATTGGTAGAGCAGAGTCGTACCAAGATTATATGTAGAGGCAATTTGATCGTTTTTGTTGTCAGCTTTATGTGACTACGTCATTTGATATTCAATGTGCCTATTTGTTTTATTGTTTGTGTCTTTGATTGGTTTAGTTTTGAGGCTGTCTATGGTGAGCGTCTGCGACTCCCTTGTAAATTATTACTTAAAAATCGGCCGCGCATGTTTTATGGCAATAATTTACAATGTAAACTAACTGGAGTTTTATCTGTACATATTTTTATAAAGCAGTTCCTTGTGATATTTTATGATTACCGTAAGCCCAGGTTAAAATCTTCACCATATTGTAGGTTTAACTGGCGTAATTTTAAGGTGATACTTTGTAAGCAAAAGTTTTAATTTGCTTTTTGATTATTTGATTGATGTTAAAAATTTTACGTGATAAATTAAAACTTTTGTAGTGATTTATACTATGTGATGTAACATTTGCTATTTATTGTTTATTAATTATTTATAACTATTAATTACACTTTATATTGATGAATTATTACAGAGTTCTATATAATCAGAGTCTACTTTCCATTCTGAATTCGCACCTGATGAATAATTAAATTCTGATTGGCCCAAACCTGCTCACAAAAAAATAATTACCTAGTCGGCTATGAAAATAAACGTCGCTTGATTTGTGACAGCCACATTTCAGAAAATGGGAACTGAAGATTTTGGCGTGTGCTGCCTGCTACAGGAGGGTTCTCAGCGATTTCACCAATTTAAATTCCCTGACTCTTCCATGTTTTCCAGTCACAATCCACGTACTGTAACCTTATATACGGGGGTCTTTATAAAAGGTCCAATAGGCTTTGTACGTCAAAATTCTCCATCTAACTGCACGTATATATTTTTTTTTCAACAGGCAACATGATGTATGGATCATTTATGAAGACCCAATATTTAAATTTGTCATTTTTGTTGACAAGTGATTGACAAATATTTTAATCTCAAACGTCAGTGACAAAACATAAATCACATAAAAAATTTCGAAATGACAGAAAATGACGTCCAAGACTGTCCGCGTGTCCGCATTAAAAAAAAAACTATTGTGTAATAAAATCCACCAGTTTTTAATCATCTAGATGTAACGATGTCCACGCTCTAATGAACTTTATCTTATAATTAAGTCTATTTTCGATTACTTTATATCAAAAAATTACTTAGATACCGTTATAGTTATTTTCTAATTTATTGAAAATTTTATTTAGAAGTATGTATTAATTAAATAACAAAATAATAATTTGTACACAGATTTTCGAATTAAACGGCATTTTTTGCTTATTTTGACGGGTATTTTTGGAGTTTTGTAATCTAAATCAAGTAGGTAGATCAGACTGTAAATGACAGATGTGTTAAGTAACTTTGTTGTGGCGAAAATTGGTGTTTCTTTTTGTGAAATTATGAATTGAACCCAGACCCATGGTGTTGGGTGCATGGGTGGATTCCCATGGTAAGTGCTGTTACATGGTTTAGGAGTGACCGCGGTAGACTTGCACAGATTGTTTTAAAATTAATTGTGGCTGATGAATATACATTATTTCAGCGTCTCTGAAAACGTATTTTTGTACCCAATTAAATACCAAAATAATTTCTAAATAATAACTTCTATCGGACGATTCTTTAATTAATTCTTAGCGGGTCCAAACGCATTTTGCGCTTATTTTAGGGGATGTTTTCGCAAAGTAGACTCGGACTATTATTTCTCTCAAGAAATTGTTATCCAAATCAAGTAGGTCGATTCAGACTGTAAATGACAGACGGGTTATGTAATTTTGGTGTCAAAAATTGGTGTTTTTTCCGGGAATACGGGTTGAAAACGGACCGATTGGTGTAGGGTGGATTCCCATGGGACTCTGGTAAGTGCTGTTATATGATTGTAGGTGCTATTTGACTTTTACTGTTAGTGACCTCGGTATAAACTTACAGATTGTTTTAAAATTAACTGTGGCCCTTTTAACTTTATTGACCATAAATTTCAGCGTCTTTGAAAACGTATTTTATATTCTTATCAAAATAATTTGTACACTTCTAGCGGACGATTTTTGAATGAATTCTTGGCGGACCCAAACGCATTTCGCGTTTATTCGCAAAGTAGACTCGGACTTTTCCTCTCAAGAAATAAATTTTGATCTAAATCGAGTAGGTAAATCAGAGTGTAAATGACAGAGGAGTTAAGTAATTTTCCAGTGTTAGTTTTTTTTTCTGGGGTTTGATTTGTGTTGAAAAGGACTGGTAAGTATGAGACTCTGATAAGTGCCATTATATTTATAAACTAGAAAAATGTTCTTAAATCCAAGTGGAGTAAATTTAAATTAAAAAATTTAAATATATCTAAGTCGAACTCCACAAACTTTAATCAGCGTAAAATTACAAATGGAACAATTTAATTTTACGTCAACGTCATAATTTTTTATATTCTTTAAGGGCTGATGATGGCAGAAGTGTTCGACTTAGATATATTTAAATTTTTTAATTATATTTATAGTTGTAGATATTATAGGACTTTTACTGGGAGTGACCTTTTAATTTTGCTAAACATCAACAATTTTTAGTGTCTTTGAGATTGTTATTTTCGAGGCTGCCAAGACACCTTTCAGGGACGGGAGCGAATTTTTGAAGCATGAGGCCGAGCTCCTCAAAAGTGACAGCGCAGGAGTAGCAAACAATATTTTTTTTGTATTCGTTCACCCAAAATGAGAAAAAACACGAATTAATTTTGAGGTTAGGTTTATAAATTAGCATTAGTTATGTACCACCTTGTCGATTATGTATTTTACAAAACGAAACAAAAATGTTTTTTTATACGAGCGGGGGGGGGGGGGGGGTGTTGTATAAGTGCGCTAAGCAAACGAAGAAACTTTGCACTTTTATCGGACGATTTTTGAATTATGTAAATTTTCTATGTAAGACAACCAACGAAATCATAGACCAGTTTCGGTCTTATTAGCCGTTATCAGTTTGTACACAAATATCCGAAGGATGACAAGAACCACCAAGAAATGTAAAAAACGAGCACGGGCTTGTCTCGCCAGCGCTGGCCTTTAGTTTGAGAATATTTTTTACAGGTAAAAAAAGTACTTTTTATTCGAATTTTTATAAAATTATTGATTCATTTTTGAATTGGATCAACTGTAGGCGTCGATACAGGACTTACCACCAATTGTTTACTTTTACTCCCATGAAGCTGTGATTAAAGCTTGTCGCTCTATTTCTCATCCTGTATATTACGTTATACAGTGTGAAAATTAAGTAACTCCGTTAGTATTTGCAATAGAAATAAAAGTTAAAAAGCATGTGGTAGGCTTAATTATAGCGCATTCGAGGAACGTATACTATTTTTTTCATTAGTTTTTTTTTGACAGTTATGACGTCATCAATATTTTTTTTAATGGCAACCTGTTTTTTAGTTCAAATTAGTAAAATTAAAAAAAAATAACAGAGCTGTTATCGGAATTTAAGAAAAAAACAGAGATACCAATACAATGTTGACAAGTTAGTTTTGAATTAGTACAAAATAATTGTGTCCAAACAGTGTTTTTTTTTCTAATTAAATAATAAATGAACTTCTAAATAATAATATCTGGTTGCAACACAATGGTGCTCCACCACACTACGCCCGGTGCGGCGTTATTTGGACGATCCCAAGAAGATGGCTAGCAAAAAGAGGTCCATAATAGAATGGCAGGCTAGATGCCCAGATTAATTTGTTAGCCCTACTTTGTAATTTAGGGTCGTTTTCTTATTTTTTCTCATTGATTGCTTTTGTCAACTTTGTTTTGTTTGGATTCCCATTTTTTTTTCCTTAAATTCCGACAAAATTGGACAGCTCTGTTAATTTTTTGAAATTTAACTAATTTGAACTATAGCGCCTTTTTTCCTTATGTAACCTATAAGTATTTGATAACGTTGAAAACAGAATAAAAAACTATGCAAATATAAAATAAAAAACAGGTTGCCATTAAAAATATATTAATGACGTCATAATTGTCATAAAAAAAGTAATGAAAAAAATTACTAGTACCCCATGCGGTTTAAGTTTTATTTCTAGCGCAAATACTAACGGAGTTGCTGAATTTATTCCTTACTTAATTTCCACACTGTATACACGGACAGCGTCGTTATAGATATCTACGAATTATTAGAAAATCCGTGGATTGTACTTAGAAACATATTCGTCGTTGGTTTGTGCTGTGACTACAGGTTTAATAAGTTTTTTTGTTGGGAATATCAGATAACAAAACCTTTTGACATTTTTTTAACCTAGAAAGAATTGAGTCTTTTCTTTACTTACTCTTTACCAAGTCACCAAGTCTAGACATGCTGGCTTCCTGCCCTCTCATGAACGGAAAATCCAGCGGCCACCTTTACCTTTACCTGGCCCACCAGACACCTAATCATCATCAGTCTAACGGAACCCACTCGCGATTTTTATCATACAGCAGTGTTTCATACAATTTTACTTCTGTTCTTGTGTCCACATAAAGCCATAGAGTATGATTTAACGTATAAAGCTGGCCCTCTAACGGTGGTAATACCATACCAATACTAGTCATACCAGACTTAAAGGATAGTGATGCAGCACGTTAAGAGTGTCTTAACTTCGTGTAGAAGGCAAATATACAGTTTACTTTGTTTATTTTATTTACAAAGCAGAACAATACAAGCATTGTATGTATACTACAAATTACTAAACGTGTTTTCAATAATCTTCTTGTAAACCGGTAAGACACTCTAGATTGTGTCGGAAAAGAACCAGACGGGAACGAAAGGTGTTGCCACCCGCACAAAAAAATACTCTACCGATTTGCAATGTCGCCTAGGCGTAAAATGTTTTGTAGCTAGGATAAGTGGAAAGTCGAAAAAACCAGGTCTAATTGAGAAGTTATTTACATTATTCTTCATTAGAGAAAACAATGAAATGTCTCAAATAAATTATTAAAAAATAAAACAACATAAATAACTAAAAAATTTACATTAACTTTACAAACTACACAACTCTTCTTTATCTTAAGTTCATCTTAGAAGTCTTTGCACATTTACGATTTAAAAATCACAATAAAATTAAGAGAAAATTAACGAAATTGCACAAATAAATAATAAAAAATGTCGACGTAAAACACAACAAAATCGTAACCAACAAATACTAAATCCACCTATAAAATTCACTAATTGTCACTTTTTACAGTTTGGATGGATGTTCACAAGTACATAAAGTTATTATTGTAATTTCTCCTCTAGTTTCACACAATTTGGCGCCAAATTATGCAAACATGTTCAACTTGATGTTCCTACCTTAGTTTCAAATGGTTATACTCACTAACTCTATTTATATAATGTCTATATAACTATAAAGTTTAAAAGAGCCAAAATAAGTTAATAAAGTTACAAAACATATCTAATAATAGAAAAATATTGCGTTCGAACGAGAAATAAATAAAAATGAAAAAACAAGACTACCCATAATTTATAATAACTATGTACTACCTAATATTTATTATTTTGTTATACATTTATTACTAATTTGTATTTTGAATGGAAACCGAGCGAACTGAATGATTGTCCGAAAGTGACGTTCCATCAAACAATGCTTCGTATAACTGTATCTGTGGTTTGCAAAAATACTATGAATTCACTTATTTGAAAAAATAAAAAAGCTTGGAAAGAATCGGTTCAAATACAAATTAGTCTTAAGTTATCATATCACACATACTGATTAAGGATATATAAAGTTTCCGGTTGATAGAAAAAAGGGACCCGTGTAGTCTTATACTCACTGTAACAAACACAGCTCACTATGTATATTTTGTCTGTTTTATTGGTATCGGCAACTACTTTATGGTGGGCTTATGTCAGTAATATCTTCAATAATATTATAGTTTAGACTAGCTGAAATTGCAACTTGTGCTTTGCGTCCCAAATCCTGAAACAAAAATCAACTTATAGTGGAATGCACAAATATGATTACAAATATAATTTTATAACGTGAATTTTACGTGTACACTCAGAAAACACATGTGTTCCAAGGCATTATTTTATATAAATTTGCACATCAAATTGTGGACAATAAAATTTCTGTGTATTTGCACGAGAATTTTTACGTTCAAAATCTACTTGATGTATGACTCACAACCGTTACAAAAGAATCTAAAATTTTTGCATGCATTTTTTTTAGATACATATTTTGCTCTTCGTTCACTCGTATCTTTGGCATTAGTCCTCCAGTGCTAAGTGCTAAGTGCTAGTTTCTCAAGTTGCTCAATATAGGTTCCACAAATTTTGCAGGCTTGATCCTTACTGACTGGTTTTTTAACCGACTTCAAAAAAGGAGGAGGTTATCAATTCGGTTGTATGTTTTTTTGTTTGTTTGTTTTTCCTTTTTAATGTTTGTTACCGCAGAACTCCGTCATTTATAAACCGATTTGTAAAATTCTTCTTTTATTTGAAAGAGTATACTTGCAGATTGGTCCCATTGTCACCATTTCAGGATCTGATAAGGGGATCTCATGGAAATCGAGAAAAATCCTCAAATTTTCGCTCCCTTTAATTAACCGCCTTCATGTATGTTCACCGATTTCTTCGTCAATTGTGGACCGATTTACAAAATTCTTCTTTTATTTGAAAGGGTATACTCTAAAGATGGTTACATTGTTAAAAAATCAGGATCTGATCAGGGAATCCCATGGAAATCGAGAAAAATCCTCAAATTTTCGCTCCCTTTTTAACCGACTTATCATGTATGTTCACCGATTTCTTTGTCAGTTGTGGACCGATTTACAAAATTCTTCTTTTATTTGAAAGGGTATACTCTTGACGTGATTCCATTGTCAAAAAATCAGGATCTGATCAGGGAATCCCATGGAAATCGAGAAAAATCCCCATATTTTTTCTTCATTTTATGTATATAATTATGTTCATACCGATTTCTTCGTCAACTTTATTGAGGACCTCAATATTGGAGAAGCGTCTTTACTAGGTATCACTAACTTATCACTTAAAATTGTAAAAAAATTGCTTTTTAAAAAAAAGAGAACCGACTTCAAAAAGTGAAAAATAATTGAATACATGTATTATTACATGTACTACCGAATGATCTGTCTGAAGTCGGTGCTAAGCCAAATAGGTAGTAAATAGATAGGCTGCCTACTCCAGCCACATCGAAGGTCTCCCGGCGAACGCACCGGAATGCGTGAGCGTGGGTGGGGGGCTCGTGCTGAGCAAAACACCCCAAACGGCAGACGTCGTTGACGGTCGTCTCGAATGATATCGAATTTTGTATGCGTTATAACGTTGTTGATATTTTTGTATAATTACAATATGTTACAAATTTGTAACCTACTTGGCTTGGCACCGACTACAGACAGATCATTGGGTAGTACATGTAATAATACATGTATTCAATTATTTTTCACTTTTTGAAGTCGGTTCTCTTTTTTTTAAAGCAATTTTAGTTACGACGTTTCCATAGCAACCGGCACTTGCGACCAGTCGCAAATCAACATGAAATCGGGCTGTTAGACTATTAAGCAAATCAATTTCCATCGCAAAAGTTATCAACTTTGATCCCTGTAGTATATTACATACTGAGGTGGAAAGTTTCATTTTTGACTCGAGATTGTTAAGGTAATAAATTGTTAATGTTAATGTTATTTTTAAGATTGTAAATGTTTTTTTCTATTATTAAATGAAGTTATTAAATCACACTAACAACCCGATTTCATGTTCTGTGTCGTAATTTGCGATGAGGTGCAATGGATTAGGCAGTAAGGCTCAATTTTATGTTTCATTTCACTTGAAATTGATCCTTACTGACTGGTATTTAGTTACGACGTTTCCATAGAAAATCGGGCTGTTAGAGTACCCTAATGATAATTTTTATTTTACTATTCCTGAAATGCGGCGAAGCTGTAGAACCAGTTGGGTGATTAGTTCTTTTTATAAGTCTCTCACCATACCGGTCCAGCGGCGTACGTAGCGGCAACTCGGAAATTTGTAAACAAGGACAAGCGTGCAACGCCACTGCAAGAGCGATACTCTAGGTAGTGGAGTCAAATAAATCTCGACCGCCGAACCATATTAATTACGTTTTACATAAATAATACATAATTTAAATTACACTTAATAATCAAAAATCGAGTGGGAAATTTTAGGTGAAAAGTGACTCCTTTTTAACTATTTTTATTGAAATGTTAAAATATCTATACTCAACCAGTTCATTTCTACTATTACTTTCTAAAATGCTTGAAAAGCGACATACTGGAGACACTTTCAAAATTTAAATAATTCACTAGTTTGAATAAGACTTTTGACTTATGGATGCTGTCAATACATATTTAGTTTATAGTTTGCATTAATGAACGTTTTTGTGGCATGTATATTATTAGTTTTGCATTATACTCCGAGTTATTCATAAAATAGCTCTGACTCTTGAGTTGCCAAAAGCACAAATTAATCACCTCAAAATTCCGCTGTCCCAGTGGGACAATCTAAATGGACCAAAGAACAAATTAATCAGCTCAAAATTTCTTGTGTTGCTTTCAGAACTAAAGTTTGCAAGTGGAAAGTCAGTAATCTGTGATCACAAAGGCTTTGAATTTATAACTAGGGAAATTGGTGCTACTTTTTGAACACTAAAAGTGGCGGATGCGCCGGTACAAAAACCTACCAAAGTACGCTAAAACTAAAGTTGTAAATCGATTTTAGAAAATTTCTAAAAAAATGTTGAAAGAATAGGGGCACTGTCAGTTTGGTTCCAACATTTTGGGTTGCCTCTAAGAGTGAAAAACGATCCTCAAGAACTACTGGTTCCGTTGAAGGAGAAACCAAATGTAACCATGCGGAAATTATAGCTGCAGAATATTATAGACTCTTGCACTCAGAACAATTTAAATCTTCCAATCGTTAGTAGTTGACGTTTTCCAGCTTATCCAGTGTCATTAGTACAGTAGAGAGCAAATACATCACATTCCGTTCAAACAACCGCAACTCCGAACGGAGATTAGATTCGAGTAAAGTCCCTGACAAACGCCATTACGATCCCGCATAACCCTTATCATATTGACCAAAACGTCATCTCACCTTTTCTACCGCATCGAGTCCGTTCCATTTGGCTCGATTGAATTCGACGCAGGACTTGGTTGCGAACTCGAACCGCCTCTGCCGCGCGAACTTTCGTACTCCATCACTTCTTGATAGATCAGTTCTTTCCACTGTTCCACTGTGTGTTCCCGTTCGTCCACGCTGTGGTCGTATGGGCCTGGGGCGGGCTGTAAACATAAAACATCAATCTTAGAGAGTTATTTCGTAATAATGCTAAGTTGTTGACAGCAAAGACGACAAACATGATTGTATACATCGTTATACACTTTTACTCTCAATAAAAAAAATGTGCTGGAGAAGACTTTGATAACTTTGACCCTCACATTTTTTCCCTAGTCGAAATTTGGAGGACTCACCGCATTCACTTCCTGCTCGTCGTACCACACGTTGATGTATGGATGTAACAAGGCGTCGTCGACCGATATCCTCCTCTCTGGGTCTATCACCAGCATTCGCGATAACAGATCTCGAGCTTGGCTCGCTTTGAGACGGTTGTGGTCGTTGCTATCCGAAGGGAATAGCACGTCGGGGAAGAGCTTGTCGAACGGGAAGCCGGTGAAACGGGGCCGGTTTTCTACGTAGTTGCGAACGGTGGGCTGCAGTCGGACCATGAACTGTTGAGACGGCGTTCCCAGTTGCTCTGCGAATTTAAATGCACGTACTACAGTGAGGTATGACAAAAATGTAGCATTAATATTGTTTAAAAATTTTGAGACTACTTAGTTATTATGACAACAGAAATGTGTCTACTCTTTCTTCAACTTTATTGGACCTTGAAAGTATGACATACCCGAAAAGATGACCTTGTAACATTTATTTTCATTATTGAAACTAAAAAAATATTCCACATTTAATTAATGTTAAAAAGTTGTCACTTTACTATCGACTTCTTAGTATTCTGCGTTTGACTGTTCTGTGCTGCAAACAAATTTGGCAACCAAATTCCCCTTGAATATTTGCATATTAATGTTAAATTCCAATTAATATGAAAATCATTGAAAGGGACAGTATAATCAGTGGCGACTGTGTTGATTGGTAAATGGCGTCCACGTTCAGAATACAAATGAAAAGTAAACACACACATTTATGTAGATTACTGCATACGCGCTAGATTTGCATTTATGATACGTAAACAGGTATCCTCCACAAGAAGAAATCATACTTTTATGATACATACTGGAAGTTATTAAGAAGTGGCAGACATTTATTTATTTATCCTTCCCTATTAACTTTATCTGTCTTACTATGCGGACCACCGAGAGCAGAAAATACTGGCACAGAGTTATCCATAAAGAATAGTAATTTTTAACAATCCATCTAAATGGGTAAATTAACAAATTAATCTGCTCAAAATTTCGCGGTTCCTGTATTTTCTGCTCTTGATGATACATACCGTGCGATCATTTAAATTATAAATTAGAGGTAGGCTGTGAAATTTAAATTAGGTTGGCACTACTAACTGTTGACAATTTGGTTTAATATTTGAATGTGAAAGGTGTCAAAGTGGCTTAAAAAACGGCAACAGAATGGTGAATGAAAGTATTCTATAGAACGCTGTGTTAAAAAAATTAGTCCAATAAATTTATAAATGGGTGGCAAGATTTCGTGATGTTAGTGTGTTGTCAGTGTTAGTTTTATGGTTTTATGATGATCGTGTCATTCAATTTCCGCCTCGAAGTCCGCACCTGACAAATCTGGATTATTTCATTTTCCCGTATCTCAAAAACACCGTGTAAAATAAAGAAAAATAATTTTGATTAAAAATTATTCGATTCTATAATTGAGTTTTTTTATGCATATTATTACTCTATTTTATTGTAAAAATCAAAGTTCGAAAGAATTTTGCTACAACTTTAAAATATCGAACATGGGAGTGGTTCAAACATGTTCCTATTGTAATTTTCGTTTAGTAAAGTTTGTGGAGTTTGACTAGAATATATTTAAATTGTAATTTAAAGTTACTCGACTTTGATTCGTCGACATTCTTCCCGTTTAGTCGCGTCAATGAAGTCTTTTCTCGTAAGTCCTCAGAAACAGCTCCGATTTTGATGTTTTTTTTTTTTTTAATATTTGCTTTTTTTATATTATTTATAATCAGAAACCTTTTGGAGCGGGGACATAACTATTAATATTATTTAAACAATATGTATGATATTTATCTAAAAAAAATAGTTTTGCGTTTTTTTTTAACAGACTTCAAAAAGGGAGAAAGTTATCAATTCGGTTGTATGTTTTTTTTTTTAATGCTTGTTACCTCAGAACATTTATATATTTATATTTCATTTATGTTCACCGATTTCTTCGTCAATTTTGGACCGATTTACAAAATTCTTCTTTTATTTGAAAGGGTATACTCTTGAGGTGGTTCCATTGTCAAAAAGTCAGGATCTGATCAGGGACTCCCATGGAAATCGAGGAAAATTCTCAAATTTTTCCTTCCTACAAGTATTGATGAACAATTTTTATTTATTTTATTTATATATGCCTAAAATAAATAATCCACAATTCATAATAATTTTATAATTTACTTTCGTATATTATTATTTGTAGAATAAGTATTGAAAAACTATTTTTTTTATATAAATATAATAAATAGTGTTTAAACAATATAAATAATTATTTCCCCACTTCAAAAGGTTTCTGATTTTGAATAATATATAAAAACAAACATTCACAAAAAAACAACATTAAAATCGAAGCTGTTTTTGAGGACTTCCTAAGATTGCCTGTTTTATCTATTTATTGACGCGACTAGTTGTTAAAATATCGAGAATGAGAATCAAATTTCAAATTTTTCTTGCCACGGTACTGACTAATTTAAACTATACGGTACTGACATTTGAATTTAGCAATTGTAATTATTGTTTGGTAATGAATTTGATGATATCCAATCACAATATTATTTACGTTAGCTTGGACGTTAGTAATAAGTATAAAAATCTATTACTTATGAATAAAAAAATATATACAGGGTGGTCTCGATATAACCTGCCAAAAAATCCAGTAATAAGGTTTCGATGAGTAGGACTTAGATACAAAAAAAAGTTTCTGATAAGTCTTTTTGTTTTCCAGATAAAAATTATTGAAAATTTAGTCCAAATTTGCTGTACGCTAATGAATTAATCGGGATCAAACAGGTAGTTCTGGTTGCTTTGCAACAATAATTGCAATTCCTTTAGCAACGGCACCTGTGACAGCTATGACATTAATTTGTCAAGTTTGACTTTAAATTTGAGAATCCAAAATGTAGTTCACAAAACAAGAATACCCCGATATGCATTTACTCTATGGCTAAACACGTGGTAATGCAAGAGCGGCTAGGCGACGTTTTCCTGAAAGAACCCTTTCGTCCCGTTGCACTTTTGTGAAACTACATTTACGTTTATGTAAGGCTGATTCTGTGCACACACTATCATCTCTACATTTATTTTATTTTATTTATTTAACGCTTTGACGAACACCACTATTTATTATTCATTTCTCATTCATCTCATACTTCAAAATGAGCCTTTTGTGTGTACACAGCGTACAACGTTTTCAATAAATGTCATTAATTTTATTCAATTTGTCAGATTTGTCACAAACGATACAGGTATGGTTGCATAGATATTGTCATCCTTACAAACACTAACAATAAGTCCCTGATTATGTATTTTTGTGGTCAGTAGCGTCGAGTGAGTGTGGAAAAGGGTTAATTTATCCCCATTATTTTGGACCTAACGAAAAGTGGTTTTCCGGACTCGTGGTATCCTTCTAATGTTCCAGAATTTTTTTGGCAGGTTATATCGAGACCAGCCTGTATATTTAATAAGTTATCCAATACCACGGTACTGACAAGTAAATTTATGACATACCTTTTTGAAAATTGACTTTTAAAATGACACAAACTATTCCATCACCAATAGGTTTGGACAAAAGCCAGAATTCAATGTGGAATCAATATATTGAAAAAACATTTATCAATTTTTTTAAGTTTGATTATAGATATTAAGATTCATGGGTTAATTGGTTTGAATCATTTATTGCGAAAAAGAAAATAATTAATTTATAGGTAAATTCTAGAAATGAACATAACACGGTACTGACATTTAAGTGATACACTGTAAGTTTTGTCTGGACTGGAAGTTATATTACAAGAAAAAGTAATGAAATATGTTGGTGAGGATCGTATCAATACAAAAATGTTATGAATACAATGTTATGGTATGACCAGTGAACAGGACATTAATAATCATTGTTAGAATATAATCACTCATATACAAATGTAGTCGCTTGAGGTCAGTTGTTGTTAATCGGTATCGCCATCTCTGAATCATTTATGGTACAATATACTACTGACCTACTATTTGTTAAGACTGAGGGCCGTATTTATACTCGAGTCTAACAATAAGTCAGACTAGAGTTCAAGTCGAGCTAGGCATGTTAATTTTCCACCTGGCACCATGACAACACGTTCTCAAGTCAGATTTAAATTCGACTTTGCGACTATAAATTCCACCCTTAAAAAGTAGCCGTACCCGTGACTTCGTTCGCGTGGACTTTTAGTCAGACTATTTTTATCAAACACAATCTAGAAGCAAATAAATCACGAATGGGTTTTGTATCGCGAATGAAATATAATGTAATTTTTTCAGTAAAATGTTACGAAAATAAAGGTCAATGTGCATTTTGGAGTGGCAGCAAATTTATTGTTTTAACTAGTAAGGGAAATATGGATAGTATAAAACCAAGTTTTGGGGGTCGAAAGAGTTGTCATTCGGCCGCAATCATGACAATAAAGGTTGTAACTTCTTAAAAAATGATCTACATCCATTCTCTATAACTTTTTGCTGTATCATTAAAAATAAAGAAATTATGAGCCGTAAATAACAACAAATTTTAGAATCATGAGTTTTGAAGCTCGTCAACATATTTATTATTAATTCTATAAAAAATATGTCTGACCTTTACTATACAGCATCTGATAAGCAAAATGTTGGTCTATATTAGTTTTTACTATTATTATTATTATTTATGATTCATATGGCCTCTAGGATCTTCCAAAGACAGGACCACAAAGCGACTTTTTTCAATTAATTCCATAACTGACAAAAATATTGTAATTAATATTAAAAAGTATTCGCTTGAAAAATTTCATAAACACTGTTGACCCCCTCCACTAGTGTGTGAGTGATCATAAAGTTTCGCACAAAAGTCATAATTAGTTATGTAATGTGTTTGCGAAAAACGCTCGTACAGGTCCTTTTTGTTTTTAAATTGCCATCTTTTGACATAAAAATTTTGATGATGACGTTATCTGTTTTTGAACTATGACACCGTCATCAATTTTTTTAAATGGCAACTGTAACTTTTTTTTTGGGGGATTTTAAATAGACTTTTCAATTCTCTATTCACCAAGAGTAAAAAAGTGATACCTTGCATAACATTTTTTTTTAAATTACGTGTTTTACTTCAAAAATAAAATCTTTATTCCTTGAAAAAAATTAAAAACAATAAATTTGGAAAGCAAACAACGAAAAATGATAAACTGAAAAATACTAAACATAAAAGTACTGAATGTTTCACCATATGCGGTTAGAAATTGTCAAATTAATAGCTTTAATACCAATGGAAAAAAATAACTGTCCCGGAAGTTTTTACCAACCCTGTAATACTAAATAATGCTGCTGATCATACTATTAATTATTGTATTAAGCAGTGTACTACTAATAATCGCACTACGCTGTTAAAGAAAGTCAATAAGTCACACCGCATTCTAGTCGTAAATCCTTTTTATTTATATTCTTAGTATCATAATATGTTGTCCTAGTTTGTCCTGTTTGACACAAGACAGTTCTTTATTCTGTTAAAGCATTCAGTCAAAAACGCTTCGCAATGCTCGTAAAGCTGTCAAAATCAATATATTGGTTGGAAACAGTCCAGTGTCTAATAGAAGAGATTTTGTGTGAATATAAAATCTCAACTATAACAAACGCAATAAAAAGTGAATGGCAGAGCCGTGAATGTGAGATCACGTGACAACTTGAAGTAAAGCTTGTCATAGCTTGAATTAGCAATAAAATTGACTCATTCCGGATAACTTTCAATGGAGTTAACGACTTTCTCCCAACTTAAATAAAAATAGAGTATAACACTGATTCTTACCTATAATTTTATTCCACTGATCTATGTGATCGGTCCCCGGGAACAGCACTCCGCCCCTGATCATCTCCCCCATGATGCATCCCACACTCCAAATGTCCACGTTTTCTGTGTATCCCATGCCCAAGATAACTTCTGGTGCTCTGTAATACCTTGTGACCACGTACGGTGTCATCATGAACGTCGTACCGGCTGTACGTGCCAAACCAAAGTCTAATATTTTCAATGTACAATCCGATTTAACTACAATATTGCTTGGTTTGAGATCCTGAAATGAGATCGGCGACGTCATTTCCACGATGTAACAAAACAACAACAAAACTCACCCTATGTATAATACCGGCCGAATGTAAATGTTTAATACCACACAGCATCTGATAAAGGAGATAGCTCATCCGCTCGTGGTCCAAATCCATCTGGATGACTTGACACAGATTCGCGTCCATTAATTCCATCACCAAATACACGTCTTGGAAGTCTTCTAAGGACCGCTGAGGCGTGAAGGCATTCAAAAGCCCGATTATCTGCAAAAAGATGGGACGTAGAATCAATTTTACTGTATAATTTTATATCATACAGTAGAACCCCTAAATGGAAAACAACTAAATTCATCAAATGTTTTGTTTATGTATAAGTACATAATTATCCAATTGTTTGTTTGAGAAGATTTTACGGTAAAAAAGGTTTATTTAGAACAATATGTTTGATGACCAATGAATCTCAACATGACCTCTTTTTTATTGGCGTCCGAAAATCATTCGTCTTTTAAATGTTAATAAAAACCTTGAAATCTAGATAGCAATGTTTTGTAAATAAAATGTTGTGCCGTATGTTCCAAACATAATTGGCTCCCTTGTTTTGCACTACTGATTCATTTACAAAACACTGAGTTGCAATATTAGCTCATCTCTTTGACTTTTGTCAAATATATTGTACCGAACGAAGCTCGGCAATCGTCACTATACAGGTGTCGTGGATATACAAAGTTCCACACAAAATTCATAATTCTGTTAATTGAGGTATTCTTTCTTTTCTTTACTTTTTGATGAAACAATGTACTTTTTTTGTTTGTTTTTGCGCAGTGACGTCATCATCAATTTTTGAAATGGCATCGTCCACTTTTTCTTGGACTCTGATCTTTTTTTTTATTATTATTTAATTAGTCGTAAATAGAGAAAAAAGAAAAAGGTACCTTATATAAATTTTGTTTTCAACTCAAATACGGACTACACTCATTTGTGTGCAAGTTGTTTAAAAAATATAATCCGTAGAAAGTGCACTGAGTTAAATGAAGACGATCCGGGAGTTAAATGAAGACGATCCGGACCGTCAGAGTTTTGAGAACAGTTGATGTTACGTTGTGATGGAACGCCCAATTTTCTAAATAATGTTATCTTTTCCAATAGATACCTTTACCTTGAACGGAACAGTAAATCGCCATAATTTTCGGTACTGGTGGCAACATAACTCATTGGACACAAGAATTGCATACCTAGCATCGTAGCAATATAAATGTGTGGGCAGCAATGCTAAGACGTTAACAGCGGCACGTTATTTGTTCTCAGATTTTGGTTCCAACAAGATTTAGCACCTCCGCAATTTGGCTTGGAAGTCAGAGTATTTCTTGACAAAATTTTCGAGGGAAGATGGATAGGGTGACGTGGACCGTTTGAATAGCTGGCTCGTTCGCTTTTACCGCTAGGGGTCGAGGGAGTGAGATAAAATGCAACTGATAAAACAATCATAACAATGAAAAGAGTACGAGAAAGAAAAATATACGATAAATATAGGAACCTGGAATGTGAGAAGAGGCTTTAAAAGAGGAAATCTGACAAAAATAGTGAGAAGGATCAGAAGACTAAACAATTAAATAGAGAGAAATTGAAGATACAAGATAAAGGGTATAACGTTGTACAAAATGCGGAAAGAATGGAATGTGAAGCAACATGTTTTATCGACGGTGTCAATGCACCTACTCATATCTATTGAAACCTCAACTTTAAAGAGAAGGAAGAAAACGTCAGAAACATTCTACTACAGATGCCTCAACATTTTGACTTGAAAGTGAAGCTAGATATGTCTGGAAAATTTTGTTTAATATGTTGGAAATTTAATAATAGTTTTTTCACAAATACAGTCAAGAAGGATGTGGGGCATCCAGTCAACTTCATCCTGTGAGAATTCAACAAACCACTTTTGCTTTCAATTGAAAAACATAAAGACTCATCTAGGCCAACGTACCATTTATAAAAATTGTTCGAAATGACGTATTATATACGACGTATATACGTTAGTGGTATAGACAAGATGTTTCATGTGGCCCCACATGAAAAAATTACTTATTCCAATCCACCTTTCCTGTAAATTTCGTGCATTTGTTGTCTTATGTTCCGAACGTCCGCTAATAAATTACTCAGAGAAGGTCGCACGGGTTTCACATAATATGATAATAGGCATATCGGTCACTATTTGAAAATAAAAGCATTATAATAGTACATTATATTATAAGTGATAGAAATGCATCATTATTAGCGAGTGAGAATTTTGACCCACGAGTGCGCTTGCGCACGAGTGGGGCTCTTCTCACGAGCTTTATAATGACATTTCGATCACGTGTGATATACGACGTTTTATCTTACAGGTGCATTGTATAAAAATCCAAGAAATATTTATTCAAGTAAACATTCGCCTGTAACATTAGCATGGTTCTAATATCAGTTTCCGTAGTAACCTGTGATTGTTATAGTTATGAAATAAACAGTCTCGTTGTTTTTCACAATTTTCACTAAAGTAATAAAAATTGACTTTCTACCGAAACATTGAACTAGACGCGGAAGCCGCTGTTTCCAGCTTGCTCCCGGTAAGGTCGAGACACATGTACGAGTATGATCTGTTCGTGAAGTGGAAGGCAGAGAATGACATTACATCGCATGTAATTACATACAAATTAATAATTAAAATTTTTAATTACAACTGACAGCTGTCAGATTTACTCACTTGTGAGTAGAACTGACAGCTTTATCTCTCTTGTGAGTAAAATTTGATTTCTGTCACCGAAAACCATGGTATAAGGGACCTAAAAAACTACACCTGTAAGATAAAATATTTTGTGTGCACCGTAATACCAAAATAAAACTGAAAGTAATTAATTGACAGCCGATCACCGGACTAGTTCCCGCAAAAAAGTCCTTTTTTGTTTAAGCCAAGAGATAAAGAGTTTATTTTACTAATGGTTCTTCAATCATGATAGCGGATCTCAATCGGTTTTAGCGTATTTTTTTTTTTTTAGTTATATATATTTTTCTAGGTCTCCTCATATTAGGGACTGTCACAGGTTTAAATAACTACTATACTTCGTGAATCACCCTGTATAAACTGTCCAAAGGATGATCCACCAAAATGCTGTGTGCGTTGTATTTGGCACAAATTAAATTTACTCATTGTGTGCGGAAATTATTATTAATGATGTGGACTGTGTGCCCCACGTAAACATACATAAATATGTAATATCCTTGTGCTGTGCGTTTTAACTCAACTTCAAAAATATTTGCGCCACACAGTCGTGTTAATCTGGACTTGAGCAGATGGATTCGGCAGTACAACACACAAGACAAATATTTACGCGGGAGGAGACGCGTTCACGTTGATAAATTTTTGTCTTGTGCGTTGCATCAAAATGCTTCAAAAAAATTTGGTTTCCGCACGTATTTTATTTCATGACACCACATTGATAACTACTATTCGCCACAAATCTTTTTGGAACGACCGACCGCCGATAGCGTGCGTTGCTCATCACGAAAATTTCTGGGCGTATTTTCTTGTGGCGAACCGTCCACACTGGCATAAATCTCAACGCACACGTAAATGTTTGTGCCAAATACAAAGAACACAAAAATTTAATAATATGGACTCGTTTATAGAAGACATAACCGTGCGTCGCAAATAGTTTTGTCGAATTTCCAAATACAACGTACTATTTCGGACAAAAAAATCAAACGATTCCAAATGATATTGACAACAAAATTGCTTGCTAAGTCCCGTGCGTTACCTGAAATCACTTTGTCGAGATCCAGGGCGCGGGCGGTAATTTATTATTGCATTTCACTTGTGTGTGTGTTTTTTTTAAGTTGCGATAATGTGTGCATTATTAGTGTTTACCTGAAGATTTACCTCGAAGGCGCACGTTTCGTGAATGGAAACCAGGAGCCAAATTTTCTTCTTTGATCAACTGACAAGAATGTATATTCAACTTAAATAATACGCAGGTATGGCCACACAATTTTTATTTTTTATCAATAATTGGATGTTGGAAGTTTAGTTTATTTACGTTTATGTTTTCTAAAGTTTTTTGCCGTTTAGTGGCGGGTAACTAAATGTTGACGTTAATAAAGTCAGCCTTAGTAAACATTTTCAAATGGAATATATTATTATAATCCTTCATACTTCCGTTAATCTGTCCACCATAAAAAAAAACTATGGCACCAATAAAAGGTGTAGTCACTACTACCGATCGTAGATACATCCTATTACATAACAGAATAAATATTAAAATAAACTTACGTTTTTGTGATTAACTAATTTCATGAGCTTGAATTCCCGATACGCCCTTTTGGCGTGCGTCACATTTTGAAACGGCCTACTTAACTTCTTAATAGCTACATTCTGTTGTGTCTCGGTGTCGACGGCGGCGCTAAAAAATAAAAACATCAAAAAATATAAAAACCAGTCAGCACCTGATCAGTCGAACCACTTCCACAAAACTCAAAGAAATTAAATCATGCACATGCACCCGGGGAGTTAAAAACGACAGGAAGGACATCACTGGTGTGGAAAGGTGCCCACTTACCAAACTAACCCTTGCGCCCCACCGCCTTTGGGTTCCAAATTCACATACCGATCGGGAACCCAAAATTCTGTGTCTCCGAAATTGTGCTGGGTGAATCCGGGCCTCGTGGACGACATCGTGCACTATTTACTTATTTAAAGTGGCAACACACAATAAAACCAATAAAAAACTAGACAAATTAGAGGCACGCGGATAATAGAGCAAGCGGGAGAAAACAACTGAACTAAAAGAAAAAACAAAATGTAAAATTCACTACTCAGGCATGTTCTAACGGCTCTTTTACACTAATCGAGAGTCTGGATAAGAAATTGAGTTTTTGTTGGAAAAAAGTTTGGTGTCACACATAGGAAACTGATACAACTTTGTTGACTTTTCATATCTAAGTAATTGTATTTACAAATGCGGACGTTAATTCCAATAAATTTTGTATGAAAACATATTTCTAGGTAATTTATCAAATGTACCCTTTTGAGAACTTACTTAGCTCTTATCGAACGCGAGTGTGTTGCAGCTATAGATAACTACTGTCAGGTACTATTATTCCAAGGAACTATAACTATGACACTATAAAACTGACTATACAACATATTCTATAATAATTAATATTTAAACCAATTTTAAGTGTATTTTGGGTGGTATAGTAAACATCGCACCACTGGTGAATACTTTCAATTAAATATCTTTTTATATCATTTTGTTCAATTTCTTATCCTCTTCTTAGCGATTGTCGTAAAACAGCTCTAAACGGATCTAGCTAGTCTCTCACTCACCAAACAATTCCTTGGGCGCCGGAACCGATGGGCTTCAAATTTTGGTACCTCTTCAAAATGGTGAATTTGGTGTCACCCACCTCTACGGTGTAGAATTGAGACAGACGGGACATTTTATAGCGCCAGTCCCAATAGTTCGACGCCGTCGTCTGAAAAAACAACCTGATAAAGGTGCGTTAAAATTCGCACTTGAGATCGTGACATGACTCTGTTAGTCTGCACTCTTGAAAAACCGAAACTCTGAAGCAGTTAAGAAGGTTTGTTAGGAGTATTTAGTTTTAGTGAGCACACAGTTGTCATGTCATTAGAACACTCAAGCAATTAAGGGCAGAAATACTTCATCGTCAATGGTTTGAGACGACTAGTGGGTTAATGGTACACATTTTCGTCTGAAACCTCAAGAATGTCTAGCTTCTATTAACGGATCTATTAACCCTGAGCAAGTTTGTACCGTTACCGAATAAAAAAAAAACTTATCTTAAAGATACGTATTATGGAAATTTTTGGAACCAAAATGATTCATACATCTAGTAGGCTATCCATCTAATTTTGTTTTTCACAGGCATCATGATGTATGAATCATTTATGAAAACCCGATATATCCATCCGAGTCTGATACGAGCAAGTTTTATAATTTAGATTAGTACGGTGTACGTAAGACATGTTTAAGAAAAAGTATCAAGTTCTTCCAGTTATCTAGTTGATAAAACCCCAACCGCAAATACAATGCAAGTCTCATCTATTTAATGCAGTTTTGTGATAAAATAGTATATTTTATTGCTCATGTAGACAAATAGTATCTTTGCAACCTTGGTTACGGTTGAAAAGTAACTGTTAGCCCATTTGATAATTTGGGTGCGCAAAGTTTACTTTGCGCACGCAAATTATTCTTTGCACACGCAAATTCAGATAAACAAACTACTGAAAACTGAATTTGCCCCTGGACTCCAATTTTATATTGGGATTTATTCCGCATTCGCAATAAAAAATAGTATGTCCAACTAGTGCGGTAAGTTGTCGATTGCCCACGAAAGCGAAGTTGAGCGCACGAAAGAAGTGATACTATTTTTTATTGCGAATGCGGAATAAATCCCAATATAAAATTGGAGTCCAGGGACAAATTCAGTTTTCAGTAGTTTGTTTATGTGTGCAAAGAATAATTTGCGTGCGCAAAGTAAAGAGATACTATTTGTCTACATGAGCAATAAAAAAGATGTTTTTATTGCTCATGTAGACAAACAGTATCTTTGCAACCTCGGTTACGGTTGCAAAGTAACGGTTTGCCCATTTATAAATTTGGGTGCGCAAAGTTTACTTCTCGCACGCAAATTCAGATAAACAAACTACTAAAAACTGAATTTGCCCCTGGAGTCCAATTTTATATTGGGATTTATTCCGCATTCGCAATAAAAAATAGTATGTCTACCCCGTGCGGCGTTGTCGATTGCCCCCTCAAGCGAATGAGCGCACTCACTTCGTTCGTGCGCTCAACTTCGCTTTCGTGGGCAATCGACAACTTGCCGCACTAGTTGCACAATATACTATTACGCAATTATTTGCATAAGATTTGTAAAATATCATATTCATCCTTTTTTTTGTACAAGGGAATCGATAAATGTAGGTCTGGATAGAAAATTGAATAAGCTTTAAAATGATGTATCACACGACCCCCCATGCCATTTAATTTTTTTAAGAAGGTGGCCCCCCTGGCTAAAGGGGTTAGATCTGAGACTTGAAAGTTTGGTACAATTTGGTCCCCCTTGATAACAAAATTGACCTGTTCGAGCGTTTTTTTCTGAATCTTTCGAAATTCGAATTCTTGGGAGGTACAAATTTTAGTTGGGACACCCGCAGCTCGCTAGCTTACTTATACTTTAATGCATATGGAAATATAAGCTCTTCGTAAGTTATAAAATGAAAGCCGTTCACTCTGATGACAGCGATGTAATTGATTTCCAATATAATCTTCCTTTGTTTTAATATGCAACAAGGCCAGTGCCTTGATTCCAATTATTCAAAAGTTCCTTTAAGCTCTTTAAAATCCGCACTACTGTTTCTAGCTGGTAATACTGAGTAATCAAGATTAAAAATTGGCAAGCCTGTGATTTGGTTGCCAGGCGATGGTATATGGTTGACAGCTACATTTAAATTTAGTTCTCGCAAGAGTAAAAAAGATAATTTATCAAGTAAAAAATGAATGATACAAAAAAAAATCATAATTTATATATTATACGACTAGTCACAAAATACGCATTAATATACGTTGTTTGTATTTTTGGTTGCATCTAAGACCATTTCAGCAATAACCTTATGTGACTGCTCCTGTATATTTTGCGGTCTTTGAATGGACTTGAATATTTGCAGCCAATGTTACATCCATATCTGTGGCTAGACGACAGTGGATGCGAGAAAAGAAAAATCTTTTTATTTCTGGAACGAATAATTCATAATTTAACTAGACAACTTATGAATTAGTAATTATTAAATAGTAACATAAAACTGATGAAGTATGTATTCTCAGACCTCAGCGAGTTGAGATCTCAAACTTTGTGTATTCACTATTCTTATTAAATATAAATATTCAACATGCAGTCAATTATAAACTAAGAATAAGTAATATAGAATATACACAGCTTCAATTGAAGCGTACAAGCTGCATATTTGATGTTCAATTCCCGATGCAGCAGTTACATTTTCCTCCTGTCACAATTCCACAAAACAAACTTCTGAAACAAAACTCGAATGACCTCAGCTCAAACGTCGCTACTTTAAAATGAAAATAGGAAATCACATACCCTCCTCCGCCAGATCACTTCGGCATCACCGAGACAAACAGAAAACGAAAATGCGGCAACTTCGCATTGATTAAATTACATCCTTGTATATCTGATTGCATACACCTCAAACTTGGCAAGAACAACGTCTGGAAATTCGATTTTCTGTCGAGTTAACCGCTTAAAAATAAATTTAACGCCTGTTTTCACGCTCGCCCAAGTGTATTACTCTATCCGATGGTTTTACTGACAAACAACAAAAAAGTGATCGACGAACTTTCGTTCGCTCAAAGGATTTGGCGGACATTAGTGGCGCTGAGACACTGTCCCATCTTTTTCACCCAGACACTTTCAGAAATGAATTCGAGCTTTCAGCTTTGATCTTGCATCTGCATGAGTTCTGTGCTCCGTTGGAAATTTTATCGGAGGAAAATGTGATATTCGAAAATTAGATTTCTGAACGTCGTCGTTCTTTGTTTAGGTTTGAGTGCCGTGGAAGCACTCTGTAACACCAACATAAAATGATGCAAGTACCGACTCTATTTCGTTATGAAATGTAACGTTGGTGTTATCTTGGAGTTTGCAGGCGGTCAGAGATGAGCAGTTGCTAGAAAACAAATTATGTAATTACATGTGGTTTAGAGAAGTTGGCTAATTTAATTTTGACATTATACATTAACGCTAGTGATATACGGTTTTCATTTCCTAGCTTCTTGGTGATAGTTAAACGTAATGTTTGGTTACTGGGAACATGGGAACTTGTTAAATTAATTTTCTCCGAGGTTAGGATTAAAAAATAATCGTGTGTTCAATTATTATAACAAATCAATTTTGCGTCTGGGTTCTCCACATCAATTTTTTTCTCCTTTCACATTACTAATTAAAGAAGCAATAGTTTTCTCCGCGACCATTAGAGAATGTAAGAATTCCGAAATAATTTTTAATAACAGAAAGTAAACCTTCTAACTCTAGAGATAAAATATTTATTTTGAAACACTTGCTTCTTTTTTTGCATTTATTTTCATTCTGTAAGAAGTGAATATTCTATAATTATGCTCAATGAACTACATAGATTGCCATTATAAATATTGCGGAAATGAACCAGTTTTTAATTTCAGTAATTGTATAAACAGTAGAAAAATGAATACAATGTTTCAATAAATAACTTGTTAAGTCCATTTTATTATATTTATTTTCTTCATATTTTCTGGTCGCAGAGAAAATGAGTTCATGAACTTGAACGAATGAGAAAATTCTTCTGCGATCGATGTAAACACCTAACGGCTCGTGGTTCATTTTACAGGAGGGTTATTTCGCATTTTAGCTGTATGTTTATAAGGATACGTGAAAAAAATGATGCGTTTAAAAAATAAAATTTAACAGTATTATTTTACTTAAAACATATCGATTTTTTGTTACCTTTTCCATTGTCACCATCCAATTGTGATCATGATTGTAGCATACATAATTCATGGAACTCTTCATGTGCTCTGCCGATAATGAGTGTTTTTTATTTTTTCTTCTAATGTTTCAAGTCTGAACCGTTCTTACACCACAGCGAATCCATTTGAAAAAATCAAACACACGAAACAATAAAAGGATTTGTCACTTCACATCCACAAATTCAATTCGACACATCATACAATAACGATAACTACGGTGAACTTCTTATTTTTGTCCTTGCTTGTCTGTCTAATTTGCATTTTTGGGAGTGGACGACCATTTGTTCTGAGCTCCAACCGTTTCTCAAAACTTAAATTATTATTACTATTATTTTGGAGTGCTTTTATTGTTTGAAATACCGATATGATGAAATTTGAAACACGAGTAACTAGTCAGCTGACTGCAGTGAACTAAAAAGAAACATTGTACCTCTTACCAGTAACAATCTGTTGGTCGGACGTCCGACTTTCTATCTTTATCTCAAGCATGCATTACGTCGCTTACATGATTCGATTCTACAATGAGACACTCTTGGGCTGTTGACCGTGAGAGCGGAGATGGAGTGTCCTGTTTCATTGTTTAGTACAATGCAGAAATGCAAAAGCTTTGTTTTTGTCGCACTCGTTACAATTGGCTACCAGCATTCGCTTAACGAGGGCATGAGTTGGGTTTGACCCGGGCGAAGTCGACAATCTCCGCGCTCCACGGTGGATAATATTCTTCGCGACAACCAGAGAGCTAAACTCAATAGATAACTTATACCAAAATTCAAACATCATAATTTAATTGAAATAATTATATTCCACAAAACAAAGAGTCTTGATACTGCCTTTTTCACTTGTGGGAGGTCATTGACCAAATGAACGAGCCGCCACTGTGCTCAAGTGGTCAGTGCTAGTACCCGTTACCATATTTATATAGGAGAAACGCCTTTATAGCATTTTATTCACAAATATAAGATGACACAAAGATTAAGTTGGTGTCAGGGTTACTACCTATAATCTGGGTAAATTTTATGTTAATAGTTTCAGTAGTTTTCGAATTAAACAATTTCATACAAACGGAAACACGAAACAAACACATGTATTTATTATTTGTCACTATTCTTGATTTCGAAACGCTCAACATATTTACGGGAAGTTTCGATAATAAGTGTCCAGGATTGCTTGGGAAAACGATTCTCATAGAGCATAGATTGTACTTCCTAGTCATGAGACGTATTCCGCGCAACACGACAGCACAGCTGGAGTGGTGCTTCGCGGAATACGTCGAATGAGGAGATTAGTATAATCGGATTATTTTCGTTTGCGCGAGTGGTATTCGTTACGACTTTTTTCCGACGTTTATTAATAAACATAAAAAAATGTTACTATGACAATTACAGTTACTATAACATTAACATTGTTGGACCCAGCCGAAAAACCGAAGTGATTATACTAGGTTGTCAAGGGTATAATCGCTTATATATACATGGTAACTAGGTAAAATCTATAATAATTGCTATTGGCTCAATTTATTATGTGTTACATAATCTCAGATATTTGATATATCAGAGTTAGTTTTCTTAAATCAAGTTTTCATAAATGATTCATACATCATGTTGCCTGTGGAAAACAAAATTTACATGTGGGTTATGGGTGAGTTTAAAATTTGGTGCAGATAAACTTGTCCCTTAGATATTTTGGCCAGTATTCGAATATATATCGATGAAATTGTTGAAGGTTTAAGAAAAGAACAGAATTTAACAAATTATACAAAAAGAATGACAATTTTTAAGTATATTACCATTGTTTTAAAGAATAAGTGCAGTATGCAGAAAAATCAATATTTGATTTCTATTAATTAGAAAATATATTCATACGTTTCAAAAGAACTAAATATCTATTATAGAAACAAGTTTACCTGCACCGAATTATAAATTGGCCCACTTAACATAAAATATTTTAAACGGGAAGAATAATGTCGATGAATCAAAGTGGAGTAAATTTTAATAAGGTATTTTACCAGGATACAATTAGTAAATATATTAAAATGTTTAAATCTGACAATATTTAACCACTAAAATAAACAAATTCTTCCAGTAAGTATATTTCCTTTCTTAAATGTGACTAAATTCACTTCGGGGCAGACACTAGCGCCATTATATTCATGGACGCTATTTGTTTACATGTAGTTCGGTCTCCTTGTCTAGTCTCCATGCTTTTAGCTAAACTGTGTTGTCAAATGTCAAGCCAAAAAATTGTACTTATACAAAAGTAGGGCACACTGCAACTTATTATAAGTAAAGTATACTTAGTACATTCTGTTTTGTAGTTTATACACGTTGATGGTACATTCTAGAGGCCAGAAATGGATTTCGGTCCGCTGTACCCAAGGAATATACCATATAAATAGGTTCTTCTTGACTAAAATTCAATTTTATCAAATAATAGATTTTTAGAAACACGATCACCAAAACACGTCATTAACTAAAAAGAAATATATAAAAATGTTTTCAAAGCCTACTTTTTGTGAATGCAATGACAATAATCATCTCAATAAGTACAGTGTTAGATATACATACCATATGTTTAACTAAAGTGAAAGATAATTAATAGGGCTATGCAAAGCCTTAGATAAAAATGGGTGTTCCATTTAAAATAACAAGTTATATAACAATAACATCCAATAGTATTAGCAGCGTCCGAAAGATCCAAGTTTTGTTTATCGACATGTCAAATTTCAATCTTCAATATTTAATAATAATGCTGTTGTAGAATTTTAAATGATCAGATGACTTTTCAAAAATTAATTTATAAATTTCAAAAAAATTAATGTTGGCAACCTGATATGTATTCCAAATTTACAAAAAAGATATGCAGTTGTAGCATTTAGAACAGCAAATCAGAAAATGAAAAAAATATATACATATAGGGTTCCATTAAAAAAAAATTAAGTTGAGTACGGCCCTGGAATAGTGAAACACCAAATATTGCTGAAAATAATTTTAGTCGGTGCAGCTTTGATGGTAATATCATCAAAACATTTTTTATTTTCATTAGTAACTTTGACTCCCCCTGTATATTATATTATGTTCTGGCACTATCAATACAGTAGTGGTAGGCACATAATATAAATATTGAGAAAAATTGTTGCTCTTGTCAAGTTCTGCTACTGGTTAAAATTTTGATATCTATTTCTGTTACACGCTATATATAATATTTTTACATAAATATTCTGATGTCATATTTTCATCATTTTTATAAGCGACTTTTGTGAATCATTTTTTGCAAATCGCCTCCATTCCTTATGAATTATTTAGGGTGACATATGTTGAAATTCACCCCATACACTTTTAACGATGCAGTAGCACGACATATTGATCGATAATTATATTCCCTGTTGATACATTCCCGTTGGCTAGTTAGTCGTTCTCGTAAAATCTCTTATCTCTTAACGTATCTTTGTTTTCTCTTGTCTTTCTCTTCAAAGTTTTTAACTTACTTAATTTTTTGTTTGACTGTTATTTATATAGTACACTATGTTTAATCTCTTCTTATGGTTTAACAAGTATTTCAAAATCTTCATGAAATCGTACACCACTGTTCATTTCCTCTGTCGTTATTGGAAAAGCCTGTATTACTCTGTAACTCATTTTTCTTTTTTCCTATTTTTTCAACCATGATTTTCGGACCAATAGTATTCAGACCTGTATTGAAAAAACGTAAGAACCGAAACTGACTGAAGATTTTAGTAAAACACCGAATGTTCTTTTTTTTTGTTAGAAGAATAAATAGATATTCCAAGAAACATACACTAGTCGCTATAAAACAGGAACATGTTACTACAATGTCGTTAAATTTCACAATAAAAATTCACCAGAACGAATTACGCCAACCCTCATTTCGACAAATCATAATATCCCATAGTAAATTGAAAAACTCGTTTCTGCGGTTGTCATAACAAAAAACCACTTGAATATCGAGAACGAAACTGAATTTCGACCCCAATCAACATCACCCTAGCTTTTTAATTATCGTAATTGCGACGGGGCCACAGGAAGAAACAAAGGGGTTGGAAATAATTACGACAAAAATTAAAATTCGGGATTGTAAAAGTAAAATTTTGTGTATAGTTGGTTTCCAACTTTAAGGAAAAGTTTACAATAATAATACGACATTAACATTAAATGACATTAATTTGCGGCAAAGGGGACAGAAATCTATTTATATAGAGCAATAAATGGTAAAACAAATACAAAAGGAGAGTTAAGAAGAATTAATATTCCATATTACAACTGCAAAGGAAATGGAAATTTTATATTAGCAGAGAAATAACAGCAAATATGAAATAAAAGACCAAGACTCGAATAGAAAAAAAAAACAATCAGAAAAGCACGAAACTCGCAAAAAAGGAACTAAAATTATAGGAACAGAAATCACTCAAAATTTTGCTATTAACTAGTAACCTAAACGAGTCGGTTTTCGGACTAACCCCCTTGCATATAAAACC
This sequence comes from Diaperis boleti, assembly GCA_963583935.1. Classification (NCBI taxonomy): domain Eukaryota; kingdom Metazoa; phylum Arthropoda; class Insecta; order Coleoptera; family Tenebrionidae; genus Diaperis; species Diaperis boleti. Next base: position 35,472,740 of record OY757248.1, on the reverse strand, counting down.
CAAATATTCCTAACTTTTTTGTAGCAATTTATCTGCCTGGCGTCAAGGTAGTTGTTGTTTTACTTGGCCACACGCCAATGTTTATCTAGACACTGAGGAATTCACCTTACATTTTATAACTGCTTGGTTAAAAATAGACGAAGCATGAATTACATAAAGACCAGTTTCGCTCGCCTTGGACCAAAGCATTCCAAGAATGAAAATACGAAAATCCCCGCCAAAAGACGGATTTTTTGTAAATTCAGGAACGCGACAGCTGTTCCGGCGATCCTACCAGATTTAAACATGTTAATCCACTTCGTTACGAAAATAACTGTCATGTTTGACTTGGCTGTTTGTGGTTGTAGTTGCCCGAAAAGTTTTCTGATTAATGGGACTTTGCGGGTTAATAAATTGTTAGTAACAAATCGTATTCGAGACCTTCTCGATACTCACCAAGAACGATCCATTTTAGGGGATATTGATAGGACGGTGCCAAGTTGAAATTCGGGCTCTGAAACAATAAAAGTGAAGATGTAGAAATCGGTTACAAAAATGCTTACCAGAAAACGGTATTGAATGTGAAAACTAGGACGTGATATCAGACACTAATAAAAGTTCGTAAAGTAATCGAGTTTAAATAATCAAAAGTATAGGTTAATGAGTCAGTGTTGTGTACAGAATCAACTATTGAAATTACATGTTGCAGCTAAAAATATTCAGGCATAAGTAAGTACACTGTATTATGATTCACGTCAGTGCGATAAGTACCTGAACATCTAAATTTAATACGGAGTGATTCATAAATTCTATTCCGTTATACGTTATCACAGGAAAGGACGATTATACATGATGTATTCTATTTACACTTTGATTAAGTGGTTATACAATGGTATTAATTTATCATGAGAATTATAATCGTATCCTCTTCTCGTTTCCTTGTTTAGTATTACCCTCTATGTAAATAAGTAAATTCCTGTTTACTTATCACGTTGGAATTAATTAATGAAGTAAGAAAAATAAAGTAGATAATAGTACATAAAGTCAGTTTATACCTTATTTTTATACTTTTAATATAATAAAGAAAATCGTCAGTCGTATGTTTAACGGGGGTAAGAACCGCAGTCATTGTCATAAACATGCTGCGCGCTCAGTGCATCTGAGCGTTGCATAGTCACTTTGGCAAATGAACTGACGATCTTTATACCCACAAACATTCAGCTGACGGTGATTTTTATTTTTGTTAACCATAACAGTACACCATATTTTAATTTCAATCAGTATTATATTAATTTAACATCAAATAAATATGGTTCATAATACGTGACTGACGTATGTATCATGCCCTCTCTTTAATATAGCTGATCATTATTTTTTAATTAAAAATGATATGAAAAACCATCTCATGAATTTTTGTGTGGAATGAATATACTAAAACCAAATTTCACATGCTGTCACCTTTAGGTCTACCGCGGATGCGGCAACTGATGCTCATTTTGCTGATTATTGAACATTAATCAACTGCTAAAATCAAATTCATTCGGTATAAAATTCCTAGAAAAAACGCAGCGCCAGCTCCCAGACTATTATCTCTTTAGGACAAAAAAATTCAAGGATTTTTGTATTAGCATCATATCAGTAATACAGTGTGGTGATAAAGTAGGTAAAGAAGAAAATTTATAATTGTGTTTTCTTTAATGTTTTTAAGCAAAACGCTTGGACAGGTTAATTTTATTTTTGAATTAGCCATATTATAACATAAAAATTTTACTTATGACATCATCTATTTTTGCATAATGAAAACCCCATTTTTTTGCTGGTTTTTATTAGATGGTCCAATTACTTAAATGGTGTAAAAGAAATTGGTACCGTAGATAAATAAATAAAACCTGAATAAAGCTATAAATAAAATAATCTGTTGTTTAGTTTCGAGGTTAGAGATATGTCAATGTTGTGTGTTCAAATGTTGGCACTCATACTTAAGAAACGTGACGAGAAAAAAAACGAATTTCCCCATGTAAAATCGGGTTTGTTTAGATTCAATGCACTGACCTACCTCAAGGTTCTACGTCACACTTATTGAGAGAACTTAACCTTAAATACGTGTGCTTGATCGAGTGTATATTTCTTGCTACCAACTTAACTACATATTACCAACTACAACTAAATACAATGTTTGTCCCTATACTGCAACAGAGCAGAATAAATTATAATTAAATGAAAGTATCAAAATCCCTAGCCAAATAAAACTCATTCTGTTTGCAGACTTCAATAAATATTTAAAAAATTACGCCAAAAAAGACATTGCGGATATAATAAAAACTAGGAGCAGTGATTTAAATTTAACTCCACAAAAGGAAACTTCTTATGTAGAATATTAATAACTGCTTGGATTTATTTTATAAATATAAATTGTAGACAGTTCGGTAGTATCATATTAGAAACTTTAATGAAAAGCATCTGCATTTCCCATCCCACCATCAGCCTGCCTTTTCAATTATCTCAAAATAACAAATTCCCCGCGAAATCCGCTTTCACCGTTCATCTTTGCATCAAGTTTGTATTCACTCACTCTTCACTCGAGTTATACCCAATTAATGTACCCCACGTGTTAAAACTTACAATTACCGTACGTAGGTGGTGGGTATACAAGTATAGTAAACGAGCTGGAATATTTAAAATTTAACGAATCAGCCGATGGACAACAGCCTTACCTTCATGTAGAACATATAGCCCCACAGCGTTTACCTTTGCTGATATAAAGTCATTAATACCGGAGACAAACATTGCTGAACCTCCCTCGTACGTTCATCCCCCATCCTCATAAAACCCGACTTATACGCATTACCAGAAAGCCGACCAATTGCAGAGACGGTTAGCGGGCATTACGGCTCTGTAAAGAGAAAAGTCCCTGCATTTCGTACGATTAATCACGACTTCTTGCCGGGTATTAAAGTCGTTTTAGTACAGCGTCATGATCGATCTTAAGGGGAGCGAAAAAATCCTCAACATATAATATGGGACACGGGAAAACAGGAAGTTGAGCGCTTTCTATGGCTTCGTCTGGGTTTAGTTTACTAGCACAGATGTGTGGCGAAAACGTTGGGATTTTATATTATATTATATTATATTATTTTGTTACAATAATTATCATTAACACAACCCGCTACTGTTTTCTTACCAATAATACTTATGTGTTCGATCAAACCAGTTAAACTAGTACGATATCCTGGATAAAGAAGTCTGTCTATCAAATACCATTCTTTACAAGTCATACTAACGACTATAATGTTCATCTTTATCACCTCGTAATCATAAATTCTTTCTTCAAGAATTTCCACTACGTGTTATATTTTCCTGTGTCCACTAAAAGGTCAAAAACATTAGGACATTGCGAATATGTCTGCTAACTTTTGTGAAGTTCCCTATTTCTATGGAATGAGACTTTTAAAATGACTCCGTTCCCCTAATATGTAGTTCTATTCTTGCATTCAAATGGTACTTGATGAAACATTTCCACGCGGAGTTATCACAAATGTGATAATAAATAGCTTCATACATCAACAAAAGCTGTGGAATTACGCATCAGAATACTTTCATTAGTCCGTATTTCCAACAAGAATAAATTTATTTATTTCTAGCAGTTGTTCAAAGTTGACACTACAGAAGAGTTAAACCGAGAAATTTATTGATATTTTTGTAAAAATTAAAATATCTATAATTAAAATGATCTGTATCATCTTTTTTTTTATGAATTAATATTTCTATGTATAATAATTTAAAACCGCCGCGAACTTCATAACAGAAAAATTTATTAAAAAATAGTAATTCACAGCATAAAGTGGCATTATCTATGTTAAATTAATATAATACTGATCGAAATTAAACTATGGTGTAATTTCATTGTTAACAAAAATAAAAATCATCGTCAGCTAAACGTTTATAACAGATGCACTGAGCACGCAGCATGTTTATGACGCTGACTGACGCTTTTACCCCCGTTAAAAATACGACTGACGATTTTCTTTATTATATTAAAAGTATGTACAGAGTGAACAAAAAGTTCCGCACAAAATTCGTAATTTAGTTATGTAATGTTCTTGCGAAAAACGCTCGAACAGGTCGATTTTTGTTTTCAAATTGCCATTTTTTGACGTAAAAATTTTGATGATGACGTCATCTGTTTTTGAACTATGACACCGTCTTCAATTTTTTTAAATTTCAACCCCCAACTTTTTTTTGGGTTTTAGATGCACTTTTCAATTCTCTATTCAACAAGAGTAAAAAAGTGATACCTTGCATACCTTTTTTGTTTGAACAAATTACAAATTTTACTTCAAAAAATTAAATTTTTATTCCTTGAAAAAGTACTATTTCACTACGAATTCGTGGTGAAATGGCGCAAATTAATGCCGAAGTGATTGAACAAAGTGTTCAAAGCGTCTGGGAATGTGTCAAATAGTTGGGGGGCGGCAATTTGAGCACTTGCGTGAAATTTTATTAAATGGTTTTTCATTTTTCGTTGTTTGCTTTCCAAATCTATTGTTATTTTTCAATTGTTTTTCAAGAAATAAAATTTTTATTTTTGATGTAAAACAAATGTTTTAGAAGTTATGCAAAGTGGCCATTTTTACGCTTGTTGAATAGAGAATTGAAAAGTGTATTTAAAACCCAAAAAAAAAATTGGGGGTTGCCATTTAAAAAAATTGATGAAGGTGTCATAGTTCAAAAACACATGACGTCATCAACAAAAATTTTATGTCAAAAGATGGCAATTTAAAAACAAAAATCGACCTGTTTGAGCGTTTTTTTTTTTTTTCAAAAACAGTACATAACTAAATTATGAATTTTGTGCGGAACTTTATGTTCACTCTGTATAAAAATTCGGGTGCATAAATTTCATAAGGTATAAAATGACTTTATACTTAAACTTTTTTAATATGGTCCATATACGTGACTGACGTATAATCCCCCCTCTTCAATACAGCTGATTAATATTTTTTAGTTAAAAATTATCTGAAAAACTTTTACATGCTGTCACTTCTAACTCCACCACTACTGGAATAGATGACGTCTAGAGTTCTTCAACTATTTATTGTTATCATTTTCAATCGGTATGAAATGACTTGTTCAAATGCAACGCTACCTCCCGTACTATAAACGTCAACACTGTGCCCTTCTGGGTTCTTAAATTGAATAACAATACAATGCAATGCTCAAAATAATAATGTCATACCCGAATTTAAAGATTAAAAAATAAAATCTTAACTATAAACCGCAAGTCAAAACCAAAAACACTGCATCCACGCAAAATTAATCACGATTCAGGCCCGACTAAAATTACCGCATTATTTTTGGGAAGTACCAGTGAATACTCGTGACCTTACCTCGTCGACATCTTAAATAGAAAACAAGGTCGCATTATTTCTAAATCAACCGAAATAATCAATCATCCTTACAGAAATAACCCGCAACCTCTAGAACATCCAATTTTGTACTTCGTTTGAGGGAGGTGTGAGGGATGACACGAGAAAATGAAATCGCCAGACATCCATCAAAATCTGCAAGTTGCGTCCAAGACTTTTTGTGGTTGGAAGAAGTGCGCGATCTTCTGGTAGAAAAGCGACAATGATGCGCAAAGTGACTCTTAAAGGAATTACTAGATTCATGAGAAAACTTTTGAGAATGTTAGAAGTTTTAACTAGTTAAGTTCATCCACAAACTGTCTGTGAACTTAGAAGGAAGTGAATGATATAGGGTAAATTTAATTAAACAGAAGAAAAATAGGGGTTAACACATTTTTCTGCAATACGTATTGAATTTACTCTGAATCTTATAAACGAATGAATTATGACAAAAGCTTTAATTTAAAAAAGCTTCATTTTTTGAATGGTAGTCCATTTAGGTATAGTAGCCACAAGCTTAAATTGTCACGTATTTTTTGTCGAGACATTGCGGGACAAGTAAGTTGTAACCGATACCATATGGATTCTAACCGGTTTCATTGTCTTGTTGCAACTGGTCGACTCAATTGCAAGACCGGGTTTCTTGCTCGGCACGTGTCTGGGCTTTAGACGCGTATTTAATATTTTGTTATGAATACTAGTTAAAGTGAGCAACTCAATCTACATTTTTGGAATTATTTGTATTTTTACATTGATTTGATTACCAATCCAATATGCACCACTCGAATTTCGAGTGACGGGCGATTACTAGTTCATCTAAAAGTGCAGATTTATTTTTTCCTTTAAGTTGTCAGCATGACATTTGTAAATGCGAGGTAATATTGTTTGATCTAGTCCAAAGTTAAATGTAACTGTCAATCAGCTGTCATCGGCTGACAACCGAATCACAGGCTTACCAATAAATTTGTATTGTTGCCAACTCACATTTTTCAAAGTTGATCACTCAGTATATCTTTGACTAGCCACACCTAGGTTTTTTGATTTCTCTAGTTCCTCTGATCGCTTTGTTTTTTTTTTTAATTATCTGCAGTGTCTTCTCTCAGTAGTTTGATTTGTTTTTTGCTTGGTTTTTCCCTTGTACTTTATAGGTTTTTGATCTCCTTAGTGTCTGGCTAATCGCTACGTTCTTTTTAGTATATTTGGTCTTTTACATCCCTTTCATTCCTTTAGTTTCTTTAATCTGTGTTGTCTCTTTAGTTTGGTGTTTTTGTCTCTTTGACCTCTTTGGTCTTTTTGGTTGCTTTTGTCTCTTTCGTTTCTTTTGTATTCTTTGTTTCTTCTTTCTACTATTTAGTCTCTTTGGTCTGATTGTAAGAGTAAATCGGTTTCCTAATAATTTTATCTTGTGCTTATGTCTTTTTCCCGTCTCTAGCCTACTTTAGTTGTTTAATACTTTTACTGTTTTCTAGTTTTCCGATATTTCCGTTTTTTACTTACTCAGTTCCGGTACTTTTCCAAATGTGATTTCACGGTATTATACTTCTTTGACTTTATATTTCAACAATTGTTTACTTTCTAAAATTTTTGGATTTGTGCATCTGGTATTCTGAACCTTTAAGGCCTTTTCTATCTGCATTCTGAGTTATGATAACACTGTCGTTATTTGAGATTTAGGTTTTAGAAGATAACGAAACATAACAAGAATATAAAAAAAAATGGTCAAATTAATGGTGTAACATCTTACATTAAATTATAAAGTTGTATTTTAAAAGTGTAGAAATAATAAATATAGATTAATAGAAAATTTCATTCATTAGGCTGTGCATGTCGCTAATTAATTGTTGTTATCAATGGTATTAATCAACATGCATTCGTAACGTAACAGCCTCCTGTATAAGTGATTAAGATTACAAATTTGAGTTGGCAACAATTTACGTGAAAATTGGTTAGCCTGTGATTGGTCAGATTTCAGTCGTTGACAGATAATTGATAGCTACATTTAAATTTAAATCAAGCAACCTTACATTTACAATTTATTGATATTTCGTATTAAGGCTGGCGTATGGTAAGGTGGCGTAACAACTGAAAACACGCTCGGGTTTTTTGGATAAGAAATGAAAACTATTGATTCAGTTCATACAAAAGTGGCACAGTGTATTCAGGAAACTTCATTCTAGTTCGTAGAGGGTATTTAAGATCTGGAAACAGCTGGTATTAGGAAAAACAAGGAGTTTAAAACACTGTATTTTGTGTTCATCATATGCGACTACTGTAAGGGTCGCTCGTGTTTTTTTAACAATTCCAATCATTTAATTAATTTTCTCAGAAAATATATCTTCTACTGTTATTACACTATCTTTATCTTCTAATTGAAATGTATCGTTATTATATTCAATTGTGCATCATTGTACTCTGAACACTGAAACATGTTCTTGTTTATTAGACGCGAAATCTTCCCTTTTGACGCTACTCAAGTTTCCGCTACTTGCAGGTAGGGAAGGCCACTTGCTGGCACTTAAATTTGCGCCGCTCACCCCGCCTCGTCCTTACCACCAAACGCAGAAAAATTCGCCAACCTTAAGGACAAAAAATAATCTAACACTTTTATTTATTAATCAGTCTGTAGTAAGAAGAACAAACTCCACAAATTAAGCAACAAAGATAATTTAGTAGAAAAATCCACATACTTTTTTATGACTTGTAATCTCTATTAATTTAAAGTCAGTCATTCTTTAAAATAAGATTTCTGGCCTACATATTTATGGTCGTTCTAAGTAGATTCAACTCATTGGTCAAACAATAACCGGGGACACACACAATAGAGCATTAAGAAACAATAGCTGTCCGAGAAAATTGAGAATTCTGCAGACATAATTCAACTGTTTGCATATTTATCAAAAAATGTTGCAGCATTTCTAGTCATTTCCCTTAGAGTGGTTAGTTATTGCACTCCAAAAGAATAATACAATGTAGTGCTTAACTGAAAAGTTTCTAATAATGCATTAAACACTTCAACCTTTGGACAAAGTAAAGCAATCTTTTTAAGAGGACGTAGTTACTCCAAAGATGGTAGGAGACTAAGTGACAAGATGTTTGCTTCACCCTCTAATTTTTGAAGACATGGCGGACAAACTTAGAGTCCGATTTCATGTTGAGTTGCGATGGTCTAGTTAAGACGATTTCATGTCAACCGGCATTTAAGACCGACGCAACTCAACATGAAATCGGATTTAAAAAACAGTCGTAAAAGGCCGTAAATAACAACGGTTGCCCGCCCACTCGAACAAACATTAAAACGAAATTGCCAAAAGCCTTCCATAATATTGTCATTCCGTTCTATTACTATTACTCTGTTAAACTTCCGAAATGTGGTTTTGAAATCCATTCAGGCAGTCCGAAGGAAGGCTCTTCCCGACAAAGCATCTTCTGTGATCCTTTTGGAACAATAACAATCTTAATTTCGAATTATTGTTTCAGGAAGGAAGCCGTATAAATTCATCGAAATGCGCTCGTCTCTGTAGACCATTTCCTCAGGGTGGATTTTATTTAACAACTTCCACGATTAACTATTTATCTCGTTGTGAAATCCAAGCGGCATAAAGATGCTGGTTTGGTTGTTTGTTTTTGGCCACGACGATGTTAGAGTGAAATAAGTCTCTTGAGCCGTTTTCGCCAAAGGATTGGGGGAATTACTAGCGATGATATATTGCACTCGACGTTCGAGGCGTCAGCAGAACGCAGCGGTGTCTAGATAGTTTTATGGACACAAAAAACACATTAGAATTTCTGGATCCTTCAATCATATGTGCACATAGAATAATAACTAGCAAAGATAATCAGGAAATATAATTTCATCACGGAATAACGTCTTATGGATTTACATCAGTTCTCCTAATTAGAACTACTGTTAAGTACACATTTACAGATCAAAAAGAAGAGCGGGTTTGATTACGAAGGAAACTAATCTAAAAAACATATTAAAATAAGAAGAGAAAATAATATTAATAAATGTTGAACTAAGGGAAAATGAAACCTGGACACTTATATCGCTCTATACTCTCACAGAAGACGCTTTAGAACAGCAGAGATAGGGCGCGAACATTACCTGATAACAATGGAAACAAAAGCAACGGGAAAGTGACAAAAAGAAACACAAAAAGATAAAAAGGGCAAGATAAGAAGTTATAAGTTAAAAGAAGATCAATTAGAAGGAAATACCAATCAAAGCCACGAATACAATAAACGCAATAGTCGTGTGCTTGTATCAAATATTCGTTTTGTGAAATACATCATGGAGAAAGTATGGTATATAATTATTAATATACGGTGTGAAATTCAAATATATGCAAAAAATTTAACTGGTGCATCATAAGGTCCAGTACAACGTATCTGTGAAAATTTGAGTAAAAAATCTAATAGGACATAAACTCTTTAAACCATCCTAGAGGTGGCGCTCATGAAGCAATTTTAAAAGTTGACAAAGACGTGTGCTTATTGTTGTACGCAAACAATAATATGCCAGATTTACAATAAAACGGTTTATTAATCAGGACATTTATTATTTACTCTTTCGAGTGAGAAAGCCAACCCAATTCGACGTAAATGAACATAAAGGGAGTCAAAATGACATAGCACCCAATCACAGTCTTATGTACATTTTTAAGGAAGCACACGGTCTCGGCACGCACAAAACAACTGAGGTAAGGTATTCTTAGAAGATTTCTTTTTACATACATTTCGATTTCACCCTGTATAAATATTCCCGCATATGAATTTAATTTGACAGCTGTCAAACCTAACCTCAAAATTTGGTGCTAATTAGTTTTTTTTCTCATTTTGCAAAAACGAATGTTATTCTATATTCGTGCTCTATCACTATACATATAAACTTATCAACACCGATAGTGAAATTTCGCATTACATGAAGTGTTATCTCTATTAAAATAATTGTATAGTATTTCTTGTCACTGCACTGTTTACAAAATAAACCTGATAAATCTTACTAAACATGAAAATAGCATCAAGAAACCAGACGTGCATTGTATGATGTACAGAAAATCTCCTTTATCGCAAAACATGCAAGGCTTTAACAAATCGGCGGAAATAGGACAAACTGGTTCGGTTTTTTTTTATCACTGCAGAAATAAATATATGACAGAACAATAAAATTATATTATGACTATTCCATTCACCTGTCATTTGTAAAAGATGGACCAATAAAAATGCAATTTTCCACATTTATTACTATGGTTTCAAAGAATTCGACTGAATATTCCACTCGTGAACCTAGCGAATATTTTTAACAAATGAATGTTTTTAAAATAAACAACAATCTATTTATTAAAAAAAATTCACAATATGTATTTAGAAGTTCAGTTTTTGATATTCGTTCGTTTTTCTGGACATGAATGCATTTTTCCTCATTGCATCAATAGACTGTTTGTCATCACTAAAAATTTGTTCATGGAATAGTCCTCCGAATACTGCTCGTAGTCAAAGTTATGTAGACTGTTTTTCAAACTGGTCCCACTCAATCAAGTGGATTCATTCGCAAGCACAATTGACGTTTGTGAAATATAATCGACATAACTTGGGACGACTCGTGGTCTTACATAAAACTCGTGGTCTTACATAAAATATGAGAAATTTTCCATTTAATAATAGTTCTTGGGCCGCATGTAAAGACATAATAAACTGTATCACCATTTGCATCATGATTATAAAGAATTCTGTGGGTTTTATTTTCTTCGCCAATATACCTACCCAACCAACCAATTAAAAACAGAAAGAAGCAAGTTAATTGCATGATTCCCTTCCCCAATTCTGTGCAAACCACAGAGCGATTTATTACCAACCAAAATGTGTTTTCCCTACAAAGATCAACTTCCGCTCCCTAAAATTTCAGGAAAGATTATTCAAACTAGATTCTTTAATTGTGCCGAGTTTTATTCCTGCAATTCCTCGTTAGTATGTCGTGCATTCTGTAATTATTTGCGTTACGGATGAAAGCGCATTGTTCACAACCTTTTAAACTTGCTAGTTTTTTGTTTCCGAGAAGAAAAGATGGCGAGGAGGTCGATGGGTGCTTAAATTAACAAGCCGGTCTTATTACAAGAGGGGAAAAAGCTGCAGTAAAAATTGCGAGCTCATCGTGGAGTGAGTGCCACTACGTTTAGATGGACGTTTCTCAAGCGTATAGGGAAGATAAAGAATGTTGCTGAAAATGGAAGAGTGCATGCACAAAAATACAAGACTGAAGCTGGTTGGCATCTTCCCTTGTAGCATTAGTTATTTACAATTCTTAGTTGGTATTTTCATCGAAGGTTTTGAATCTCTACTGTTCCAAAAAATAATTCTCAAAACCAGATGGTCCACGAAGCAAAATATCCGAGGTGTCTTATTGTGACGTTAAAGCGGTTCAGATATGAAACTTCAATTTATAGAATAAATTCACATACAATTAAATTTTATTTCGGGAGTTCTTCAAGCGTTGACAGACATTGTTTACAATGTCAATTCATCTTTTTTTAAAGATAATTCGTTAAATAAAAATGTAGGCTTTGAAGAATACCACTCCTGAAACTCACCGATAAAAAATGTGAAATGTTTCTTTTATCTCCGGGAACAAGCGTCCGTTTGCATTCCCCAGCTAGTTTATACGTTTTTTTTTACCGCTTGGGTAAGTTTTTACTATGTGCACCTTACCATTTAACTTTTCAGCGCTGTAAAAATAAACTGGAAAATTAAACTTTTAATATTTTTCTTCGCAATTGCGACAAACTTTCAAGCTCCTCATAAAACGGTATATTAGGCTTACACTAATGTTGAAAATAAATATTTTATCCAAAGGTTGAGCAACTGGCTTAATGAACCTTTTATGTTCGGTTTAACTTCCGAAGTTTGAATAGCTCTTCCTGTTTTGGTAATATAGTGTCACACTGGTAAGGAACTTTACGAATTATACAGGGTGGAAACTTTAACTGGAATAAATTCTGTATCTTGCTTATAACATGTCACTGAAAATTGCAAAAACAGGTTTTAGTTTTTTACGGGATACATACTGGATCTAGTGTTTTGTAATCATCTCTGTCCTGAAGGGTTAAAGCTACCTGTAATTTTTTATTTGTAAATGTCATGTGATGTTCGAGGGCTTCCACCCTGTATAGTATATAAAGTACATGGAGAAATGTTTTCCGATATGATGTTCATGAAGGCAATATAGAGGAAAAACTCCCCAAATAATACCTTTAAAAGCCTATACTAAATTGTTACGGACTTCATCAAAATCATTATGTGTTTTTATTACTAAACAACCGCAACCATAGAAGTTTATATTTTCATGAAGCAACTTAATCTACCTTTTAGAATTGAAGAGACAAATTGAATCCTGATCAATCCCCAACACAAAAGAACAGATCCGTTCAGCTTTATATTTCCAGTTTACTTACGACATTTCTTAAAGCGTCAAGTATATTTGCCTTCCGTCTCGGCATTTCCTCCCAAACGCCGATAACTATTTCCTCAACTAGAGCTCTCACTTATAGACATTTCATCAAAATCTGCCATAAAAACTGAACACGGATATGTCAATTTTCATCGCATCAAAGCTCCATTTTCACAGAGGATTTTATTAAAATCCGCATAAAATCATTAGCTCAGCTTTGTCGTGCGAATTTCGATTGTGAAGTTTATTAAATCTTTCAGAACATCAATGTCCTCGCCGAACATCTAAAAGTTCATTTCCGTAACGACAAGACGTATCGAGGCGCATGTATCAATAAATAAAAGCTCATGCAGCGTCCCCCGCTGGAGAGAGGGTATTTAGATGAACCCCGACGTTCCACTCGGAATTCGATAAGCCGGGGTTTATATGCTGCATTTACCTGAAATTGAAACAGTGGCGGAGTATTAGAGTGAAAACGATGGCATGGAGACACTAAAGATAAGTAGTAGGCGTCTAGATTGCTTAGTTTTCCTATTCCTTAACTTTATGTTTTGTTCGTACTTTTCATTTGACTACCCAGCGCATATTAAAACAATATGTATCTACTAGGAATGGTCTTTATTAACAAAATATTCTGAAGCTTTACTAAGACCAAAAATATCGTATTATAGCAAAATGGTGGATGCGCCGGGCAAATGAACTCGGATAATTTATTTTGACCTATCTTAATGCGATATCTCGGGTTTTGTAATAGTAATTTTTGTACTAACTAATTGCTTATAGATTTCGCCGATGCGCGGAAACAAGAATTTCCCGCACTGGGGTGTTTTTCACTTTCTACGTCTAGGAGGGACATTTGCTTCGTAAGGTGGGTGTTGGTCACTGCAACGAATACAGGAAGTGACAGTAAGGCCGAATTCACGAAATAACTTGCCACATTCAACGAACGTTTAAAAGTGCAAAATTCAAATTTATTTAAAATTTATTATTTTTGATTTTTTTTTGCGGACTTGATTCGTTACAAAAAATATTGTACCAAAGTAATTTGGAAGGGAACTTTCCCGCATTCGCACTAAATGCAAACAATGTGCTCATGTGGGAAATTTCACTTTTCAAATAACTTTTCAAATAACACGTTAGGTAAATAACTATTTTAGCCTTGACAGTTGTAAACTACGTTCTACCACATTTTAGACAGCCATGGTAACCCATTTTTTACACATTGAAGCTGTCACCTACCACCTTTAAGTGGTAAAATAGTCCAAAATTTTCTTCAAGAAACCCAAAAAAAATATCCTTTATGATAAAGATTGGTTGTGTATTTTGAAAAAAGATACCGCAGTTAACTGTCTTTGAATAAGTTTCTAAGATATAACAATGACCATTTTAGAGACACTCAATACACTCTCGAAGGCTATCTATCTGTCTATCTCGTGTTATAAATAGTAAGCGTCTACAGTTACCTATTTACCTTATAAATTTTAATTTACTGCGATTGTTAGTCTCATAAAATACAATAATGTGGCAAAATGGGTGAAGTCGTTGAACTAAAAGTAAAACACGTTAACAATATCATAATGAAAGAGTTAAGGTAAGTTAACAAAATACATAATCCAAAAAATAACCTCTCTCATATTTTTAGGAATTGCGCCCTATGTGCTATTATGCATTCCTACAACTCCCGCATCCTTTTTGGCAAAATCCGCGCCCGTCACACTATCCTGTACATATCTTTATGTGAATAATGTGAATGTAACTTCGGTGCAACGATAATTTCTGTAAAATGGAGGCGCCGAGTGGAAAACTTTGATGCCTTTGGATAGAACATCGGATATTACTGGCGTCGATGTTCTGCTGTCAAAAGTCCAACCAAATGCGGACGGAAAAAAATAGCCCAAATGTTCTCATGCGACGATGTATGCGTCTCATCCGTTATGAAGCAACCTTCTTCAGCAAACCACTGCTTTGCAATTTATCTTGAGGTAGAAGACCTAGCCAGTGCCTCTTGGTTCTTCCACCTCTACCTTCTGGTTCTCATAGCACTGGTTACAGAATAATTCAAATGTAAGTGATTTGACGAAAGGGTATTTTTGCAGCTCTTAAGCCAATAAAAAGAAAACGGTTCCAAGAAAAACTATAATCCGTATAAGGCTGAAATTTTTATTATCCAGTTTTTAGAAGGTATAAAGTAGGTATGTAAAATGCCAGTTAGTATAGGTTACCAGGTATTTCTAAAATGGAGAAAAAGAAAAAACGTTACGTTAACAGTATACTGAAAATGTTATCCATCGCATATTTTTCCGAAAAGGCAAAATGTAAAATACTTATATAATACAATACTTATAAATATAATACTTATAAAATAAATTAACCTGTCGCAATCAATTACCAGTTTAATAAAAAAACATTTCTAATTTAGTAACTCCAGAAAATTAAGTTATTAATAGTTTTAATTTCAAATTGATTATTATGAGCATTTAACTAAGAATGTTCGCAATTCGATAGAGACGATTTTAACCTTCACGTCATTGACAGCAGTTGACACGAGTTGACATTTAAGATTTACTGACATGTTATATACCAACATATTTTCACATGGAATTCTACTAATTATACCGTGTTAGTATTATAGTATTTATACACCAAGGTTGAGAAGACATTTTTGTTAGCCGAGCTATATTATAATATAATATATAATGGTTTATACACTATTTTTTCCACTACTAGCACATTTGTTTAACTTTTCCTCAAATGATAATCATGATAATGCGAAAGGTCGGAACGAAATTAACTAAGATATCCATGAAGCGCAAGTAGTAGCATATGAAATTAAATCAATACAATTAATTAATTTTTTGTTGCGATGTTGTGGTCCAGCTCCTCAGTTCTACGTTGTTAAGCTATCATTAATAATGACAGCAAACATCAACTCAACACATCAACTACGCCAGTAACCATATCAACATTGTCAATTGTTTTTATTATCTACTAGTAGGAGAAAAAAATCCATTATTAGATAGGTACAGAAAATCAATTTCTCAAGCATCAAACACGACATATAATGATGTTTTCTGAAGCTAGCAGTAAAAAAATTATAATTGCGTTATATAATGTTTTCAAGCAAAACGCGCGGACAAGTCAATTTTATTTTTTAATTAGCCACCTTTTGCCATAAAAATTTGTATTTTTTGAACAATGACGTCATCATTGGTTTTTTCAATGACAACCCGTTTTTTTTTTTTAAATTTAAATATATTCAAGTCTAACTCGGCAAACTTTAATAAACGTAAATTACAATAAGAACATGTTTCGGGAGAAAACTACTCCCATCTTCAGCCCTAATTTTACAAGAGATTAATGATACAATTGATGAATTACAGAGAGGTTCTTACCTTAAAGAATGTTTAAAATTATGACGTTATTTTGAAAGTATTAAATTTGACATTTTGAAAAGGTTACATGATTTTTAAGATTTGGTAAATACAACATTTTATAAAAAGTAAAAATAATGAAATCATTATAAGTGAAAAAAGTTGGCATTTGGAGTTAAAATAATGTTAAATGGAAAAAAAAATATTGGAACATTAAAATAGTGAATTGATAATGGGATTATCGAAGTTATTCTGTTCATTTAAACAAGATCGATTTTCCAGTTTGAAGGCTTTCCTTATTTCCAAAGTCTGAAGAAAATCTAATTTCTTGCTTTTATTGCATTTGTGAATCAATTTGGAATCGGATGGTGAAAAACTATGTTAATAAATAAATAAAACTTTAAAACCGTTTTTCTTAAGTATTTTAGAACATTTCTCTGAGACTACTCCAAACTATGTTAATGAATTTGAAATAGAAATTTGTTTCTGAATGATTTCTAACTAAGTGGTGCGTGTATTTGAATTTGTTATAGTATCTATAGTATAATTTATTTATAGTTTTTAAAGAATATCCATTATTTGAAGAAATTTGTTCAATGTTATTAAGTTCTGTTTGAAAAGATGAATCTGATAGTGGGATATTTTATTATTTAAGTTTTCCCAATTTTTTTTGCCGCTTTTTTTTATAGATGGTCCAACTACTTAAATGATGGTGTAACAAAATTGGTACCTTGGATAACTATTTTTTTTTTTGAGAAAATAACACTTAAAAATTCAAACATGTTTTTTCAAATTATCGTTATCACGTCTGTATCACTTTTGACGGATGAAACTAATACTCGTAATTAATGTAAGTAAATAATCTGGTGTTCACAACAAAAACGCCTTACGTAAAAGTTATGCTTTAAAAAAAAATTGTTCACGGAAATTTACTCTGTAAAAGATTGTATGTGGTACAAAGTTAGTGAGTAATTTTCCGGACATCCTGTATATTTATTAACAAAGATTTAATTTCATAATAAAAAATTATGCACATGTAAAACTTACGAAAGGCGAATAGCATAACTCGCTACGCCGTCGAGCCGCATTTGCGCTTGTTATGTTTGGTGCTAATTTAAATGCAGCTGTCACGCATCTCTCATCGCCTGACAACCAAATTGCAGGCTTACCAATTTTGATGTAAATTGTATTGTTTCCAACTCAAATTTTTAATTTTGATCACTCTGTACTACAATTACATCACAGGGAGGTAAAAATTTCCCATCACTGGATGAACAAAAACTGACATTTGTGGTGAGTAAAATTGCCCCGTTTCCTTCAAAATTGGAAAAATTCTGCCACCAGAACTGCATCTAGAACTTAATTAATGTCTGGTATTAAACATTGATTCGGCGTTGGTGTAAATTAAAACGTGTTATAACCACCTCCTTCTAATGTAATAAACCCGTGAATAATAAATAAGTTAATTTCTGTTAGCCCTCCTGCTGTTAACGTACCGTTATTAAAGACACGAGTTATCACAGGACGCCTGACACAGCGTATGAAAAGTTATTATTTTTTCATCAGCATCATGGTGGATGCAGATACCTGAAAACAATGTGCAAAAGGACTGGAGATATTTCGCAACTCTGCAGGCACGTCTAAATGGAAACGTGAGAGAATGTCAGAAAATGCACATACGTGTGAGATTCATAAATATAGACAATGAGAATTTCCTGTTTTAGCTGAAAAACTACGTTTCGAGAAAGAGGAATATCGTTTTAGTGCTTGTTTTATTCCGCCGGCAGATGAGAGATGGAAATTACGGCAAAAATAAAGCGACCTGCAGTCGTTTGTCACAATTACTTTGGCGTTTTGTTTGCGCTGAGAATTGCGAGTTCTGAACAGTTTTTAAAACGGGTGGAACTGATAACAGCCCGCAGCAGTACCTAGACTGGAAAATTATTGGATATTTTACGAATTTACATAGTTTTACATAAAATGGTATCTTCATTCATTCAAGACTTGCTTGCTTTTTTGTACTCCAGATACCAACTCGAGTGTCGAAATAGTTGTTCTTAGATTTGCAATCGTTAAGTACAGGATTTTCTGCCAACTCAATAATGAAAGAAAATACCAATTCTACTTTTCAAAGTGCTGGTGTACGTCAAGGTAAGATTTCCGTTTTACTTTAATGTAAGTCAATGATCTTAAAACAAAAAAAGAACTAGATTCTTCAAAGCTAATTGTATGTTCAAATAAGTAGATTAGTCCCGTTTAATCAAATACTTATTCACTTAAGCTTAATTGTTCAGACTAAGTTTAAGAGAAATTATTTTATGTAACTTCTGCTAATGTTTAAGTGGATAGTAAAATCTCGCTCTCCATTTGTTCTTTGTATTTATACTCATTATCAGCGATAAATTTCAACCAATATAACAAGATATAAAATAAACTAAATATACTGTATTCAGAAATTATTGACATCTTAGGTGGCTATGACAATGTGAGTGCAGCTTTAAAAAGTCACTAAAAGTGTGAACCACCTTATGTCAAACCTAGAAATGTCAACTGCATCAGGTTGAGGCGCGTGAACAATTAAACGATGAAATATAAGAAGTCAAAACAACAGACTAGCTTTATAGAATTTAGTGAGTTGTTCTCTTGTTGTTTTTTAATTTCTTTCAATACATTTTCTTTCATATTTAGATTATGGTAATTTCTATTACTAATCAAATATAGGTGAGGAAATAGCTTTTCCTCTTTAATAGCGAGAATTGTTAAATTTATTATAATTTGTGATTCTCAGAATGTGTAAAAAGTTTTATAAGTACTTATCGAGAAAAGTAATTTATTTTTGTATCATAAGTAAAGCTGTACCAATAGAACCGTAGTAGTTGGTTTATCGAGGACGAGAAACATTCAGGAGGGCCGTACTACATATTCAGTTGGAGGTTATGTCACATTGGGCTGCATCCTCCATAAATATGAATTAAAAAACCACTCCACAAACTAGCCGAGCTTGTAAATAACTAAAGGGCAACCCCTTAATTAAAAAATTTAAAATTATCCTGCGATGACCTACAAAAATTACTCGAAATTTCTGCCTTATATATTAGTCGTGACAATTACTCCAGAACAGTAAAATTACACCACTTAAACTATTTATAAGCAGAATACGTCCACCGGCTTAATGGTAGTGTCGACCTACTTCCACGCAAAATCGTGCATACCTCACGCCATAAAACTCCAATCCTCGCTAATCTAGCATAGCGCAAGTTTTTCAACACCAATTTTCAAGCAAGAACCGCCCCCATTAAACGTAAAGAGCAAAGTGCAGCGGCTTTGCGTCACAATTCGGAATCTCTTAATACGTCTTCAAGTGCCTTTGAAGGGTAAAACTACGTCGAACCTCAAAATGACAATTTTCCTTGAGAGGCCCGACCCTATTATATCAAAGTTTCGAGTCGCCTAAGACACAAATCTTTTCACGCCGGTCGACTATTCATGAAGTGTAAAGATGATTCTTGTCTTTTCAAGGAAAATGGAACAAACAATTACATACGTGTGCTATAATCCCGCTCAAACGTTATTACACACCCTCGGATATCAATCTGTCAATTGTAGCAATCCTCCCTAACGCCATTAAGTTCATACCTCGATAACTTAGTTTTCAATAACGACATACTAACATTGTTACCCCTCCTCCACATGCCTTTATCGATTATATGTACAAGGTTCTTAAGCCAGAACGCTAAACCCGGCGCATCCACCAATTTTGATATATGCGACATCACTACATTTTCCGCACTATAAAATGTTCACCCCATTTAATTAGAGCTTATACGATCTAAAGGCGATTAATCATCGATGGTGTGTGTCGCAATATGTCGTCGGTGACATGCCGCACGGTCTTTACATGCATGCACACATTCACCTAATCAATTTCGCATTTGATGAGATAATCACCTTTCGGGCATCAACTGCCCATAGTTGAGGGGAGATATCGAACGAAAATCTCATGGCTGAATCTGGATAATCCGATCAAGGGATTTTTTTGTACAATATCAGATACATAGTGATTCAATTCTATACGTTATCGGCCGAAGTTGTGACTGTCATTGTCTAGAGTTATTTAAGAGTGTGTTTACGCAATTCGCAGCTCTAGCAGCATAAAGCTGAGAGAAATAAAAAATAAATATAAAAGATAGATGGAGAAAAAATCTGACACGATGCCAAGAAGTCGGCTACTTCTGACTAAAAGTCAATAAACGGGGTTCTGAACTGACTTACTTGTTCAACATCCCCACCAATCGGTCAGAAAGATAGTGAGTGGAACGATTGAACAAAAAATTTCTAAACAAAATTCAAGAAACTCAGTTAATATTTGCGCGAGTTCATGTAAAAAAAAGGAGTAGAAAAAATCTTCGCGAACGCTTTAGTGGCACGTTCGCTAAATTATTCCACACATGTTAGCTTCTACAAACAATTTCAACTTTTATTTGCAACTGTTGCATGTTCACTGTTGATAATGTTAATTACTGATGGCGTGTCTGAGCGGATAACTAGATCGAGAGTCGAGCTTGTGGACAATACATTTTATATAATTTCGCTATCCTAATACTGACATTGCTGCATTATATAGACACCAACATTTTTCATTTAAACCAGGAAATAATAATTGTAGTTTTCTTTTGTTTTTTAGTTCATTTCTTTTCCAGTCAAAGAAGGAAGTAGGTCGTTCTTTCTTAGGTTTGTTTAAAAAATAAATAAGTTTAGTGAGGAACGCTTTTTTATTCTCGTATGTAGTTGGCTGTTGGTACGTGGTTTGAAAGAAAGAAGAAAAGGACGTACGTAGGTGTTGGGTAAGATAGTTATCAAATAGAAGGAATTGCGATGGTGCCACAAAAATTTTGATGGAAGTTGCGTTTTTTTTTAACTAGAGTTGCTATTTTGTCGGTTTGGTGTAAAACCGCCATTAAGTCGTAGTGCGGTCTTGAGCAACTAGCGTAGTCTACAAGACCAGCAAAATATTCAATCCACAATTTATTTTCTTGTTTACTGAAATTACACAGGGTGACGGATAAAAACCTTTGATGCTGTATCTTGCTTATTTTCAGATTTGAAATCCCTTTCCACTTTAAAACATTTTTTGACATTTAATTATTGACAGATGACAGTCCACAACTTTCATAAAATATTTGGAAGTATGTCGAGCCAAAATAACTTTATATCAAATCCATATTTTTTGATAAACTGAAAAATTGACATCTACCCATGGCTTACGTGCTTATTTCGGTCACTTCATTAAAAAAAAATCAATTATGTATTACTTTTTAACGTATGACTATATTTGTGACATTTAAGATAAATTGGGTAGTTGTGTAGTTTAATTTAATTAATTAATTTAATTGTATGTAGTTTAATTTCAACCTAACCAAAAACACAACTTACTCCACAACTTACTTAAATCTCTTTTGTGAATAAAGAATCATCACAATTTATATCTTCTGCTTCTTCTAATTTTGATGCTAGCAGACCAACGTAAATAAACACTCCTATGCCAAAATCGTCCACGTGTAATTTAAAACACTCACAAGTTTGTAATAACTGTCAAAACAATCGTGACTTATTTTATGTTCGCTCATTTTGATGTATGTGTTTTAATGTTGGATGTTTTATGACAATGCTAACAAAATATGTTATAGCCTGATTTTAAATAGCAAATACTCTCATTAGGCTAAGGTCACCTCCTGGAAATAGAACTGCATGATACCAATGTACGTAATGAGATGTAATTTAACATATTATTTAAAAAAGGTTTCCTTGTTTGTTCAATTTTGCAATTAGGTATTAAATATTCGAAAAATCGTTACAGTTCCGAGTCCAAGTCCAGTTTCAAATAGTATGCAGGTATGCCCGGTAAAAATTTCAATCCTAACTTGCTTTGAACAAAATTTCACATTGTAACGGAAATTGTACTGACGCGCTCCGCAAATACCCTTGCATTGGTTCACCTCACGCCGGTACTACCACCCCATCGAAGTATCACCCGTTGCGCAAGCTGCAGCCTACAAGACCCCGAACAACGCTTCAGAAGTCAACTTCTTGTTAGCCTGCTTGGAATAACATCTAACTAGACTCGACTACCCGGCTTTGCTCTGCAGACCTAGTACCCCCAAGTAGTGTAAGAAGTGACTAAATTGAATTGCTGTGCCCATCTCCGACTGAGATTCCATTCCAAAGAAAACGCAGTTTTTATGTATTTAAAATTCAGGTTTTTTTTTTTTCACTACATAAACCTTAGTTCAGTCACTCACAATGGCTCTTCCAGAAGCATGAAAGAATTAACGTCTGAACACTTGATCAATATATTGCTCTCCAAATAATTGGACCACTTTACGAGCCCGTTTTCACTTTGCTACACAATTCGTGCTTCGATAAAACTCCCTGGAAATTCTCTTCCTATCTGCAAAAAAATATTTCCAACTTTTTTCATTAATATTCTCCACAAAACCGAAACTCGGATCCCACACACCATATCGCCCAAATTAACTTACTACAACTCCCAGTTTCAATTTCCCCGTGTCGAAAATGGTCGCATCAAAAACATATTTTCTCACCTAATACTTTCATAATCACATTGTGAAGCACCAACTGACGATGTCAAGAATAATAAATTTCACTATTCCGTGACGAAAACGTGGGCAAACTCTGCATCTAATTTTTAATATTCATAAATGTGACGTTGAAAAAAGTCATTTATTCAAACCCTTAAATCGGGGGACAAAGGGCGCTTTAATTTCCATTCCGGTCCTGACAATTAATGAGGATGTCGGAGCACGCGATGGAATTTGCATTTGGACGTTCGGGCGTTCCTTCCAAATTCTTAAGCGATGAAAAAAGATTATATCTCATGAAAATTCAAGGCGAGAAAAAATGTTGAATGTTTAATAATATTTTGAATAGCTGTAATCACCTGTTTTTAATTAAGACATTCTTCTGGTGGCAGCAAAAACAACCACTGTAGCATTTATTTTTTTTACAACATTTATTTTAGAAGGCGTGTGCCTAATTCAGTAATCGTTTTGATTCTTATTTGTGGAAGCACATAAAAAATTGTGTATGCAACACCAGTTAACAACATAAAAGAACTAACGCAGCGTATAACCGAACAAATTCGCCAAAATGGAAAGTCATAATGTCATACATAATTAGTAAGTAATTAGTTATGGACAGGGAAGTCCCACCAGGCTAGCGCTTGCATACTTTGATATGTGCAATTTAATCTTTATAAGCTTCATATAGACAGTATTGGTCCGACTTTTGTAATAGGTGAATAAACAACAACAAAAAATCAAAGTTTTAAAAATTTAATTGGCGCAGTCGGTAGGAGTGGGAAGGCCACCATCGAAGTGAATACCTTCCATAATCCTGTTCTTGTAATCTTTTTGTTTAAAACTTTTTCCGAATACAAGTATAAATTAGGTCACAGACAGTGGCGGGTATGTTTTCCAAAGTTTTCCAAAACAACTTTTGATGCGTTCTACTAGCAGTCAAATTGATTTTCGTAACAGCCTGTAGTACAAAAAGGTCTTATTAATATTTAATTTAAACACAAATTATAGCTTCAGTTCCCTCAACTGTTGAAAGATGCCGAAATGACGACACCTCCTTATACGCTTCGAATACTAATGTTATTCCTGACTATGTGCTAAAGCTTTACGTTGCGGAAACTGATGCCCACAGCCATTTCGGACGTTTCTTTCGGTTTTCCACTCACATTATCCTGACGATGCTGACATC
The DNA here is from genome assembly GCA_963583935.1 of Diaperis boleti. NCBI lineage: Eukaryota > Metazoa > Arthropoda > Insecta > Coleoptera > Tenebrionidae > Diaperis > Diaperis boleti. Next base: position 35,448,756 of record OY757248.1, on the reverse strand, counting down.
GATTTTCCTAGGGGTCTGTTGGAAATAGTATTGCGTATATTTCACTTTTACGACTTTATTCGCGTTGATATGGAAATTTACTGTGCGTTTCCTAGCAAAATTTTTGCGTATCGATCATCTTGTGGTGGTTCTAAGCCGAACAGAGCCAATTATAGCACGCCGCGGCAGTGGGTATATTTATCACAGGGAAGATATTAACTCATCGATGTTCCCCGTTAATTATCACCGCGAATATTTATGAGATTTGGGAAAGCTAACAGTGTTCGAATTATGAACTGGCGCTAATGGAAACTGCTGACGGGCGTAATGCCTAAGTGAAAATAAAATGAAATGTGGCAAGATGATAGCCAGACAACGGAAAGCTTAATGTTAAGGTCAAGGGTAATTTATTTTATATGTTTAATAAAAGACAAAAATCTAAATATCAATTAATGGCAACATTACACAGCGAAATGTTATTCATGTTATTGTATAAACCTAATATTTTTAATTACCATATCCTAAATATACAAAAGGTGATCTAAATTAAGACTGATGTTTGGCATTATCCACAATGAAGTTGTCTGAAACTTTTCTAGAATCTCCGACTTTACAATTTCTATAAAAACAAACAAGAAACTTTCTTAACTCCTTTCCGATCAAATAAAAGCTAAAAGTTAATAATTCAGTTCGCTTGAAACTTGCAGCTCACCAAAGACACGAAAAATTAAAACAACAAAATCAAAGTATGCAATACTAAAATCCAAATGTACATAGACTTTAGAGCAAAAAATGCGACTCCGGATTGATCCTACGATTCACTCGTCTAATAAAAATCGACTATCAAACAGGTGCCTCTAAAATATTTCCCATTTCTAACAGAACTTCAAGTTGTCTACATCAAGTATTTGCAAATAAAAAAACGTATTAAAGCCGTTCAAAACAACCAATACTATCATCACACACCAGAGTATTATTAAAAATTCCATCAGTCTCCCCTTCAACCGGAAATCAGAATCATCGACAGATTTTCAATGGAAAGTGCAATTATACTTGGAGAGCCAAAACCATTGTGTTTTCACGTTCGATTTCCAACAAAAAATCTTCAAAACATGGGACCTACAACTGACATCGGTGAGTTTTGAAATCGGTGACTTGGTATAGTTGGTTGTCTACATTACCGTACCTACGTACATATTGTAATTATTAAACTTAGTCTAAACCGTAGATGGTCTAAATTCGAACGTCTTTCAAGTAACAAGAACAAGATCAAACTGGCATAACACTCACAAAAGTCACGTCATTTTAATGACATTTCTCAGATAAATAAAGTTGAGAAAAAGCTCAAATAAAGTGTTGAGAGGGTTGTAAATAAACCAAACCTCTAACATTGAGTTAAAAAGGAATAAATAGTTAAACTAATGTTTGTTGGGTTCGTTAAGAAAGAGTGAGGTTATGTGTATATTGTTTATAGTCTCCATTGGATTTTAACATTACATACTTCATTGTATAGTTTGTATCCTCTTAACAGCTAAAACAGACAAAATGGAGTATGTCGTGATGTTCAGTTTAATTGAAGATTTAGACAATGCGGAAAACGCTGATGAGACAGAAATGGAGGCGCCGTTGAGACAAACCGGGAATCCGTTTACTGTTTAATTTGTTTGTGTTGCTTGTCAAATCTTAAGATTTTACAATGAGTATGGAGTACCCAGCATTGCTACGTTTTATTTTTGATTCTTGAACGCAGAGATCTTGCTATATACATATAGATCTAAAAATAAAATGTTGATATTAACCCTAAGTTATCGTAAAACAACCGTTATCCACAATTTCCACAATTTCTGTGGTCCAATCACACTATTTAATTATTGTTATGCCACTCCTCCACCAATAGTATTTTTATAAAATGAGTGACAAAATGTACGTGAACTTTGCCACCTGTGACAAAAGTCATCAATGTCAATGGCTAGCTCCTCGTGCTGCAAAAATTCGCCCTCGCCCATGAACTTTGTTTACAATATGTACGTAAGTACGGTAATATAGGCAACCAACTATACCAAGTCACCGATTTCAAAACTCAACGATATCAGTGCGTTGCGAAGGGTGAATATACACGAAATCACAAATACACAAATAAACGTTTCAAGCAAACAAAAAGCACCTCACCTTTATCAAGATAATCTGGGGCAACAACAGTGTGGAAACATACCTGAAACAAGAATTTTTTTTTAGAAGGGGTATACATTTTTTATGTCTTTACAAATTCATCTTAACAATCACTGATCTAATTGTGAGCTAGAAAAATAACTGATTTGTACGCAAGAATTTGGCACCAACAGCACTCATTGAATCTAAATTACTAAACCCCGCTATATCTGTACCGACAAACAATGATTTCATTCAAGGTAACAAATATTTTAGCAAAAATAAACTCCACAAGCCATATTGCAGGAAGTGAGACATTGAAATTTAATTTAAAGTCTACAAATATTCAAGAAAAACATAACACCTACTCAAAATATAACAATAAAATTAATACGTCGACAAACTATGTAATGACACGAAAACGATACTTTAAACATAAAATTAGATGTACATAATATTATGTATTTTTGTAATTTGTCTTCATTTTGATTCTCTAATAGACGAACGCGACGTGAGCATCTGCGATGTCCTAATAGCCATATTAAGACACGGGACATTTTACATGTTAGGTTGGCAATGCGTGATTAGCTTCTCACTAATGTCAGTTTAAATTACAAAATGTCTCAAAAATAGGAGGTTACCAATCGCCACAAAAATCCCTAAATCGACCAAAGTAACAATTTTTGTTGAAAAACGGCTTAAAAAGACCTTGAAGCACTCATTTTTTTCAATAACTCGTGGCTATACGCTACTCGTTTTGTGGCATTGCGGCTCAAAATACGGTAGGAAAATGTTTTCGAAGATCGTAGAGAACTTGTTCTCCTTCTGCTAATTTTCAAATTGGGCAATTGTTTTTTCATATACCTCTCGTGACTTTGAAAATACCGTGTGCGTGTCGTTATAGAATAAAAAATTGTGTGCTTTATGTGGCGTCGAAGTTACCCTTTGTGCCCCTAGTTTTATGTCGGATTCACTGCGTTAGGTCGTCACACTAAAACAACTACAGATTCGGCACAAACCGCCTTATAAAGAAATATACTATTTTGTATCAGTTTTGTGAAACACATAATGCATAATGAAATGCATAACAACATACATAAATATTGTAGCATTATGTATTTCATTTGACATCGGTCAACCTAACCTCAAAATTTGATGTAAATTCGTGTTCAAAAAAACGCTGTTCAATACTCGTGCGCTGTCTCTTTTCAGGGGCTCGGGCTCATCGCCACCCTCGGCTAGCTCCTCGTGCTGCAAAAATTCGCCCTCGCCCATGAAAAGTGTCATGACAGCGCACTAGTATTGAAATATACTGTTTTACACAAGCGCGAGTAGAAATGAGTTGTTCAGCTGTCAAAATCGTGACAGAAGTGTATCATTTTCTCACACTATCAATACAGTAGTGGTAAACTGATTGTCTACCTATTGCGGTTCTAAAGATACATCCCTGTGACAGACGGACGGACGGACAGCAAAGCCTTAGTGATAGGTCCCGTTGGCACCCTTGGGGTACGGAACCCTAATGATAGTTCAAATACTTGGAAAAATTGAAGATGACACGCCAGTGACAATTACTTGCAAAATAGTAAAAGAAGTTTGTAATTATTTAATAAATTGATTGAATTTTTAAGAAAGAGTTAATTTCATGAAGACTCAATGTCGGACAACAAACTATGTGTATTATTCGTTGTAGCATTTTGCAGCATTACTATTTTACATCTATTGTACAGAAACACGGCGCCGGTTTGGGGGTGTCCAGGTAGCTAGGATGACCTCCCCACTCCCACTCAGGGTAGCCGTAGTTAGCCATAGATTTGTATTTTATAATCAATTCCTGTTCAGTACTTGCAATGGAATAAACCATAGTTTAAGCAACAGCGAATCATTTAATTCATTCAAAACATACACCTTCGGGTTACCCAAATCTACAAACATACACCTTCGGGTCACCCAATTCACCAGCATACACCTTCGGGTCACAACATCTATTTATAGTCCGCAAAACCCTCAGGCCCTTCGATAGTGACAGTGAATATACTCCAGAAGTACAAAATACCTTGACAACCCCTCTCCGCCTTAGCACAATGCGTCGTTACGTCAATTCCTCATTCAAAACAAATCTGATAGTGTAATGTTGCCTTCATCCCACGCTACTTCACGAAGAGTTCCGGTTCACTAACCGGGAAAGGAGAGCACGCAAGCGCCACCCGGGGGTCGATATCGTGGACCCCACCGGCTCCAACACATACAACCGATGATAAAACGGCCTCTCGCCTAAATTGGGGAAATTGCAATCGTTGTTTACACCACAGAGTAAGTCCACGAGTGCGGTTTTGACGCGGTCTCTGGGTCATGAGAAAAGTTTTGAGTTGAGACATATTGGGGGAAGTGTTTAAGCCGAAAGCAAACAAAGAAAGAGCAAATTAAGCTAACTTTGTGGAGAAACGTTTCGAAAGAAAAACGAATTTCAAGTGCGCTGTCAAGACACTTTCCAGGGGCGATGGCGAACTTTTAAAGCACGAGGCGCTGCCGAGTGTTGTAAATGAGTCCGAGCCCCTGAAAAGTGACAGCGCACAAGTATTGAACAAATTTTGAGGTTAGGTTTGACGGCAGCTGTCAAATTACACATTGCACGTGCATAATACATAATAATTTGTCAAGAAAAGCTTAAGAAAGTGAAGCTCCGTATTCATATCAGTGTTTTCCCATCTTCCTCAATAACTTCATCGATTGATCATTTATTGACTCGCTCATTATGTTATGAATTGAATCTTTCTATCGACATCGAAGTCACTTTCTCTCACTTCAGTCTCGGCAGTTGATAAGCAACAAAAGATTTTGAATAGGTTCAACTCAACCCAAGTAGGGCGATTTTGTCACGCTATGACGACAGCTGAGAAAAGGAGACTCGTTAACAAGAAGGCTCCATTTATGCAGAAAATACTTTATGCTTCAAGTCGATACAATCATATCAGGCTGCTTAGTTTCTGGGTAGGTGTAGGAATTTAGTAGTACGTATTTAAATGGACAGGGAGAATAGAGACCTCCAACTATTGCAAAAACACACTGTAAATAACAAATTAATTTTCGTACTTAAACCAAAGCCATTTTAGATAATTGTGTAACACGTCTAAGCGGACCGTAAAGTAGTTTATGGTCCGGTTTACGACCCGATTCACTAGTGGCAGTTTAAGCCCGAATATCAAGGTTATACAGTAATGAATTAAGTCCGGTGCTACATAAACTTTATGTAACATTGACAGCTGCACGACAATGATTTTATAGCCTCACCTTACTTCTTAAGCTACAAAGTTTTCTTTTTATGCACGAGAAAGACTATTAACACAACCTTAAAGAAGAAGGGTGCTTAAATAAAATATATATAAAAAGGAGTTGGTAATAGTAATAAAATTATACACCAAGCTTGAGAAGACATTGGTATCATTATACCCAAGATGCGAATCATTGCGGGCGAGACTAAGAAAAATCTTCTCAACCTTGGTTTATATACTTTTTTTTACTACTAGCATATTTGTTTAACTTTTCTTTAAATGATAATAACGATTAAACGAAGCAGAAATTAAATTTAAAGTACATAACGCTAATCAAACTAAAGGTAATGCTCAAAATGACCCCCATTTTGCTCTAACATAAATTAACTCTTCGTTTTAGGCTCTGGAAGACCAACATGTGTGGAGTAATGTTTGCCACTTCTTGAACAATTGCTGCTTGTAGTTCCTCGGCAGCATGCAATACATTGTCTTTCAAGAGCCCAAATATAGATAAATCTAGTGAAGTGAGATCCCGTGACCTGATTGGCCAAATTCCCGCAGTAATCACTCTTTCGCCGAAATTCTCTCGCCCTAATTGTAGCGAGGGCCGTATGGGCTGTAGCCGAGTCTTGGTTTATAAATGACTCCAAAATATGCCGGATATACGTTTCTGAATTGATGAAGTTAAAAAAGACCCGCTGCCTCGAAACCGCCAGCCAAACGCCAACTTTAACGGGGTGCAAAGTTGCAGCTCTCTGACAGCGTGGGGATTTTCACCTGACCATATTCTATAGTTTTGCTTGTTCACATAACGGTCAAGATGAAACTAGGCTTCATCAGAAAAAAAGGTTTGCTCAAGGATATCATTGTTCATTATTTCATTGAACCAGTGGCAAAATTGGGAGAGTCTTCTTATGGATTTTGGAGGACTTCTTTGCATACGAGTTCTGATATCGTCAACAACGTCCTCAGTTAAGGTAGAGGGTCGGACGTATATTTTCTTTTCGTTCTGTATTGGCGTAAATTCTTACGGCTGTGTAAATTTCTGTCTTGAAATTATTTAAAAATTCACACTTTTTACCTCTACAAAGGGGATGCGCCCAGGTAAACACACCCGGTGCCAGACCTATCCCATCGCCACATAACATAAAAAAAAAACAAAAAACCACCCAACTAAAATAAACTTTTTCGCCACGTCGCTAGCTCATATGCTATAATTCAGTGCTATAATGTAGATTTGATTTTGAATCAAACTGAATAATATAGAAAGAATCCAAAAAAATTAATCAGGCATAAAAAGGACATAAAAAACTAAGTAAGAAGAATAAAAGTAAGGAAGGCGACAACAATATTTTGAACAAATACTACTGCCGAAATGACAAATAGAAGTAAATATGTATACGAGAAGGATAACGAAAAATGTATGAAAAAATAATAATAATTTGGAGCTCGATTTTAGGCGCAACACCCCATTAAGCAGTAGGGGTCTATAGGCCGAAATGCCATGGATTTCGTTATGCTTGCTTTTGACACCCGAATACGTGGAGAGACGTGCTGATGTGGTGAGCAGTACGCATTAGACACTAGTATAACAGTCCTTTATATTTAACTTTTTTTACGTAAAAACTCAGCAGTACTGACTGCGCGAAGGCAGTAATTTTTATTACCACATTATTATTTATTTACGACTTGAATAAGGTCAGTTTTTCCAAAGAAATAATTGGGCCATAAACAAATCTAATTTTAACTTACCATAAATAAATTCAAACCTGTTTTCAAACGTTCTTTAAAAGCAGCAATAGTATTGATCAACAAAGGGCAAAGTGCATGCTTGAGCGCTCCAAATCAAATAGTGCCTTCAAACCTACACCCATACAAAAATCCCACCTAAAGTTATTCCTTTGAAATTAAAGTGCACCAGCTGTTGGCATATTAAATATTCACACTCCGATCACGACTCAAACTAATTTTCAGTTAGTTAGCGTTCCCCGATCGGATTAAAAACTTGTTACCTATTTTAAAATCGGCTTCTGTCTGTAATAATTTGGTGTAAATGAACAAAAGTTTAGACCTCAACTTATGAAACTTTAAGTATGATTTCTAACATTAACTGGATTGTCAAATTTTACTTCAAGACCATTCAATTAGATCTCGCATTTTCATTCTTCGTTCTGTCAGTGACCAGTTTCCATTTAAAAATTAAGACTCTGGAAAGCACATCAACTGTGTAAATGCAAATTAATGTCTGCTCAAAATGACTATGAGAAACATCCAAACAAATTTCATTTTATCACGCGAGGATTTTCCAACGGGGTAACAATACCGGCATTAGTGGTGCTGTAGAACTGCATTTTTATTTGTTTTCGGCAAAAATAAAAATCACAATGCAGCGGAATTTGTAACGCTGGTGATGGAATTATATGAAAAATGAAGTTAACAAGTTCTTTTGTGCGATTAAATCGATGCCTGTACAAAGAGAACAAGTCTCTCTCACAAAGTTGTTCGTTGATGCAACTCAATTAGAGCGCAATATGTATTTGTGAGATCATAAATTTTTTATCGATGAAAATTTTGGGTTTCACGTACACGTAAATGGGACATCAATTTCAATGATCCACGGAAATCCCCTTAAAACAGTTGTAACTGGGGGCCTCCTTGGGAGAGGGGTATGACGATGGTAGGAATCGAGTTAATATCATTATTTTCTGATACAAATGTTACAAGTAGCTTATGGTAACTAAAACAAGAGGGCCCACTTCGGATTTCCTACCATCGTCCTACAGAAGCGTCCAGCCGCTGAACGGTCACTCAATCTGCCCTTGGATTAAAATTGAGTGACCGTTCAAAAAATTGCGTTAAAGAAACATACTCAAAGAAGGTCAAATTTACCTGTACGTGAAACTCGGAATGTTGACAATATTTCATATTTACGTATAACTGAACAACTTATTTTTATTTGAAAGCAACTCCTCTTCAATCTGCACCGCGGGCCAAAAGCTATATTATTTCGCCCTTAATACATAAATAGCTATTTCAGGTCAAAGCACATTACTTGCGGACTTTTTTGCACGTTATATAATATATTCATTATTCAAGCCGCTATTTTTACTGCAAATTATCGGTGGATATTCATCTCCATCCGGTGCAAAATAAACAGGATTTTTATCGCTAATCCACTAACTGAATTTTGTCCCGTTTACATCTCACGTAAAGCCTGTCGGTTTTAATAATGAGGCCGATAAAATCAGATATCTAAAAACTCTTTTATCTGCAACCACGGCAGCTCGGTTACAATAATTTACAAGAAACATATTGTATCTTTATAATAATTCAGTTAATCTGTAGGCCAAATTGATCGGGTCATGATTGTAATAGTATTTATATTAATTCGCAATGACAAAGACAGAAATTCATACGGTTATATCAAAATCCGAATACATTGTAAACATTGTATAACATAAACAAGTGCGTAAACATACTCATTGTGATAACTTTTGATCTCACTCACCTTAACATTTTACCACAAAAATCTTACACCATATTTCTTCTCGAAATTTGTTAATTGAAGTGTTAAAGAGGACTCCCTGACTTGCTATCGTCTTATATTCGAGATTATTTTTCGCGTCCTCTGTAATGAATACAAGCGGCGGTTTTTCATTAAACCTAACTGAGAACGGAGCACAAATTTAATAAAATTAAAGACGTTGCGATGCTCGGAGATTAAGGGTGCAAAGCACAAGAGCAAAAATAATGATTCCATAATAAATTGGACGCTGGATGAATAACATTTAGAGATTGAAAGGATGGGAAGCTGACAATTTAGAAAAAAGTCGCTTCAACATTCAGATGTATGCAGAAATCAAGGGACCAGCAAATTGCACTTCAGACGGACTTCGTGCTCATTAGACGCTGAAATTGTTCCAGGAACGACAACTAACGTCAAAGTACAACTTCTTGTAGTGATTGTGAACTGAAACTGATGATAATGGTGAAATTGAAGCATTAACTGGTGCATCATACAGCATATCTGAAAATTTGAGTCAAAAATTTTAATGGGGCATAATTTTTTAAACCATCCTAGTTTCGGCGTTCATGAAGTCGACATGACAAAAAAAGGCATACGGTCGAGTCCGAGCGATAAGGTTTAAATGGGCACTTGACATTATTTTATTATTTTGTATAAAAAGTGGCAAAGTAGAAAAAATACTGTATGATAACCCGCTTATAAGACATTTTGTCGCACTTACTCATTTTAACCCGTACGTGCAACAAAAACTCATAATTTAATGTTAATATGAAGTGTATGTAGTGTGTATTGCTGGTTGTGGACTTTCAACTTGTAGAATAATAAAACATGAAGCAATAAATGTCTTGGTCTTCGTCACTCAAAAAATCATAAGCAACTTGATGACTAATTTAAATGCACACCTCTTACAATATACTATTATAATAAAGAAATACCTTACATTTATTGGCGGTGATTGTAACTGATTTGTGATTGTAATAAGCTTTCGCCTATATAAAATGGTAGTTTTAATTGCATCTAAAAGATATGAAATACAATCCGTAGGTAGAAACGCCCTTTTGTGAATAATCGAGTGACTAAAAACACAATATGCCCTATACATTCTGCCTTAGCTGTCGACAATTTCGCATTTCAAACCCCTCGGTATTATTTTGACTCTCAAGATCTTAGTACTCAAAGTTCCACACAATGAGTATTGAGCCCCATTAATACACATACAAGTGTGTAATGTAAAGATCTCTCTTCCCAACATCAATAACTTGATGTTTGAATTGCAAGAAGATGAAAGAGGGAGTTCCAGCATCGCATTTAAGCCCTTTTGATTGGATTCATTGTGTGCCATGTATTTAGCCACGTGTATGTCGTGTCGACCTTGTTATTGCATTATCCAACAGCGGAGAGAAACTATGTTTTTTGTGTTCGTTTTGTGAGTGGTATATAACTAAATATGTAAATATTTTTTCTCATTTTGCGTGAACGAATACAAAAAGCGCTATTCACTTTTCAGGGGCTCGGGCTCGTTGCAACACTCGGCCTGCGCCTCGTGTTTCAATAATTTCCCCTCGCCCCGAAAAGTGTCTTGACAGCAAACTTGTAACGAAACATGTATATGTAAAAAAAGTTGAGTTTAATGGCTGTTTAGCGTTCGTAAAGTAAATTTCCAATGTCTCAACCCGAAGGTCCTCGAGTTGCTGATCGCATTGGCTTTATTTGATCATACTATTATACTCAAAATACATAGATTTGATAGATTTACAACGAAACGCCGCCCCGATTATCAGAAATGTCGTCATTACCAAAAATGGTTAGTTGTTGCCCAACACTGTATCTATACATATAGATGATCTAAGCCACTCAGCCGTGGAAAACGTTTTAGCGAACAATTTTGATGCCATTGAAAATCCAACCATCCAGATCCATTTCCATTAAAATGATTAAAAATCCCGTTCTACATACATTTTCCACTTCCTCGTCGAACCATGCGAAAAACCTATCCATTCTCAATCATGAAAGCTCTCACGACCCTATCAACAACATTCCTTTCTACACGTGCCTAATTAAATCCACCCTCACAATATAAAACAAATGTATCCTCTTTTCCCGCACGCTAACCACTGCTTTGGACCGCAATTATCTAAATATAAAAGGATCCTAGAAAGTTGCACGTCGAATTTATAGCAGAACAAGCGTATCATGCCACTTAGTTTGGAGCACATACATGTAGACACAACCTGAATTAAATCCCTCTTTAGCTCATGGACCTGCTGCAATCTGCTCGATGTAATGAGATTAAAGTTTGTCTGCATGGGGCTGTGGGCGCCGGTACTGCGAAACGGGTCTTTAATATGTAAATATTTGAATTATGGAGACATAGTCTTCGACGTAATTTGGATAGGGACAAACAGTGTAGTGATGAGAATACACCAAGTCTAAAATTTTGATTACATCAGATCAATTATCCGGTGACAGAGCAACAAAGAGAATAATCCTTCATTTTCGCCGAAAATGTGATATTGCAAATATTCAAAGACTACCCAGTATATTAATGAATTTTTCCTTCTTGAAAAAAAAACAGCATCTTCCTGATCCAGCGTATTCCGGAGGGCCAAAAACTGGTGTATATGTAGTGCTATAGTTGGTGGAAGGGATATTTAAAAGACTCACAATAAAATAAGCCAATTGTCCCGTGCTTAACTAAAAATAAATATTACTTAAACTAGCCAGTCCCAAATATTGGCAGCTTCATGGTCTGTACTCAAAATATCTTTTTTTCTACTTTGCGTTCGTACGATACGCTTTTGCGATACACACAAAGCGGTATATTTTTTATTTAATTTTTTTTTTTTAATATGGGAAGACTTGACAATCCCAGGGCAATCCTAACCTATAATACTTCGCTGTCAAGTCCAAGTGGCCGGTCAACAGCAACAGCTGTCGGTGAGAACTGCCATTACTATTGTTGGCACTTGTTTGGGGGGTGGCTTCACGTGCTTTTGGGGCATGCGTTTTTATTGGGTCATTCTGCCTGGTTGTGGTCAAGCTGGTAACACACAAGTGCACTGATGGCGCTTGCCGAAGACTGTGATGCCATTATAATTGTGGATCGGGAAATGGTTGAGATGACGCGGATAAGGGGGTCCACTTGTCAGGGGTTTGTGCGGCGAGATTTGATTCTAAAGATTTTGTAGATGGGGAGATAGAGATTTTCTAGGGCCAGAAAGATATAGCTTATACTTCATCCTTTGTTAGTGGCTGTTCAGAAATATTCTCCCAAAGGGTTATCCATTATTTTAAAAACTACGATTTTTTCCGTTCATCTAATTGAAATGATATGGGGGCAATTGAAGCAAAGAATAAGGCGACGAAATACTAGTGCCAAATTCAGCAATGAAGTGTTTACAAAGATTAGACACAAGTCTGAAATAACCATCGCTATTGGGCAAAGCATGTGCACGAATTAATCATTCAAGTGGATGGCGACGGGAGTAACGATAACGATAGTGAAGAAGCTTTAAAGTAGTAAAATTTACTACCCAGGAAATATTTGTGAGTACGGTCCATACCTAAAGTCCTTAAGCAACGCCACCACTTTGAAGAATTTTTACCGGTCGACAGCTAAGCTGTTCAGGCTTCATAAACATATTAGACCCTTGCATACGTCAATCTCAAATATTTTTTTTTTATCACTTCAAAGTCATAAATTATCAACCACCCCAATGGGAAACATTCTTGAATTTAGTCGGACGATTGGTCACGTCTAACCCAGACTTTTTGTGTCCGTAATCCATCTAGTCGTTTTTGCTATATTTGTACTTTTACGTTTGTTTTGTGTAAGTATTTTTACTTTTTAGTTTGTATGATTATTCTAGATGTTTTAGTATCTTTAGTATTTTTCAGACTCCTCGCATATTTGCTTCCGTTGCCCTCTATGGTGTTTCTAGTTTCCTTGGACTTTTTCTAGTCCCATATTATTGTTCTGATTCACTGGTCCCTCTGAACATCCTTGTGAACTCTTTCTATTTTTTCGTCTCTGTATTGACTTTTCGTGTTTTGTTTGGATTCCTTAGGTGCTCTCTAGTCGCAACTCTCTTTAATATTATATCTTAGATATTATGATATAATTCAGAGTCTTCAAAAAATATTCATACATCCAGTAGGCTTTGTACATCAAAATACTGCATCTAAACACATGTAGATTTTGTTTTCCACAGGCAACATGACGTATGAATCATTTATTCACTTATTTATTTTATTTCTTCACTTATTTATTTTATTTCTTCAGCCTGCGTTGTCTCTTTAGTCTTTTTGTCTGATCTCTTTTGTCTCGTTTCACTCTGATTTCCGTGTTCTCTTGGTCTTTGGTCTGTTTCGTATCTTTGGATTCTTTGGTCTTTTTTATATAACTGTTCTCTTTAGTCTCTATTGCATCTTTTTATCTGTTTCTCTTTGGTCTCTTTTATCTTTTTTGTCTCTTTGGTTACTTTTCGTTTCCCGTCTTTGATTCATTTTGTCTGTTTGTATTAATTTATGGCGTCTTTTGTCTTATTTGTCTCCTTTGCCTTGTTCTGTCTTTTTACTCTATTTAGTCTGTGTTGTCTCACTACTGGAGCGATTTTTATGCAATTTTGTAGTGGAAGTTTAGGCAGCGGTGTAACGAGAACAACAAGTTCAAGACAAATCCTTCGAGGCTCTTCCAGCGGGCAAACTCTATCCCAGAGAAATTGCCGGAGGTGCAGGATGTCGAAGTCTCCTGGAGGGAAATATACGAGGGGTCGAAACCGTTGCGTGAAGAGATTTAGAACTTCACAGATTTAGGTTTCAGAGTTTCAACTTTCATAGCCTCGCACAGATTTACAGATGCACAGTTTCATAGTCTCAAACTTTTTAATTTTTGCATTTTTACACTCACACTTTTCCAGCTTTACAGTTTCAGTTACACAGGAATAATTTTCGGACCTCTGTTACTTTTGATGGTAGTAACGGTGAGGATAACATACCAGAATGCTAAAATCCGATTCATGAGATCCGTCCTATCGGCCTATCGGGACTTTCAAGCAACGACAGATTACATTACATTAAATCGTTCAACTGGGGCTGTACTGCAAACTTGAGAATCTCCAGTAGCGGCTGACATCAATGTCAAAATTACCCATTACATATACCATACTTTTGGACATCACTGCTTTCTCCACAATTTTCTTCGTAAAATCTTTACCAGGTGACTTGAATACTACTAATTCTCTTGTCGAAAGCACACAACATTCACGCAACAATAAAACACGAAACAAAGGATATTAATACGTCTATCCGATATCCATTTCCACTGTCGCAACAGATTGCTAATCGACGCGAAGTAAACAGATACAAGAGAATTACGGAGTCCCATGAAGAAGCAAATTTAATGCATCAGTCATAATTACATCGAGCAGTCGGGAGACGTTGAGTTAATTGAAATAGCGTGCTCGAAGCGAGAGACAACGTCAACTTTGTACAAGATTTGTTAGGAAACGACGACGGCGGATCTACATAACAATGGCTCCGAGATGCCACATCATTTAATTTCGCTGGGCAGATATCAAACCGGTACCCTTTTTTAAATAAAACCGCGGCTCCACACTTGGTCCCACTGCATTTCCGTCTCCTTCAATTTGCCGTATTTTTAGTTCAACTAAACTACATTTTCGGGTGTAGGTGTATAATCAAAAGTCGCCCACAGTCGTCTCCTCACATTTATTCAATTGTTTGTTTCAACAACGCGGTTAGTTCCACTGCTAGGGAGAACCGTGAGTTCTCTGGACCTTCTGAACACTTTTCCACCAAATTGAACAGATTATTATGTAAATTGTCGATGGTCGAGGGCGGCGAATGTAGCAGTCCGTTTGCCATCATAGGCCAGGGAGCTGATCTACTTAACAAAAGCTAAAACAGAAAGCATTAATGCTGTTAAAAGGTTACTGAATAGAAGGACTTTTAAAAGGTACAGTGAGATCCAAAACATTCTCTATCTTTTGATGCGCTATTTTATGTTACCAATTAACAGTAATTACTGTACCTTTGAAAAGGAAACCTTATTCAGTGACCTCAAGAGACGGTTTCAACTCACTCGGCACACTGTATAAATATTGTGGTCGCTTATTGAGCTCTGACAGACTTCCTTTTCGCTATATACGAAATGCTCGTCAGCAAAGTGCTCACTATGATGTATTGTCTCGTTATCTAAAATTTCAGAGATGAAGTAACCACAATAATTCCAGCTACTGGCGCGTTGTTCTGTACCTTCGAGCTTTTGTGTCAGGATGACGTTCTCCAAATCGATGAAATACAGAGTGTAGTTTTCATCGACCGCGATATTATCGGGCGATATATCTGTCAAATACACCCTGAAATCGGAGTGCTTTGAGGTGAACGCAATAGCGGCTTCTAGTAATTGTACAGCCAAATAAGCACGGATTTTCCAGGTAGAATGTTCGAAGTGATTGAGCGGCAAACCACAGTTTTGCTCGATGGCTAGGAAACCACACGTTCCGTAGAACACCGGAACCGGCCAGCCGCCATCTTGGAAAACACTACTCAACAAAAGAGGCTCCGCGTTCACCTGAAGGATCGTCCAGATCTCCTCCAATCTAAACCTCTCACTCACTTTCTGCAGGAACAACCCCGAAACGTCTCTAGTGCAGCACTTGAAATTGGGAACACCCTCACTATTACCGCCCATCAAGACGTCCAAAATCATGTCTTTAGTCACGAAACTCGGTGTCTTTATTCCCTCTAGTTCGCTGCGGTGGCCCAACTTCTTCACAACCACTTTTTTCCCGTCAAATTCGGCAAAAAATAGATTCTTTACGCTCAGTAAGTTATAAAAGCAACTCCTCCAACTATCGTATCTTAGTGTAATCCTCCCTTCATCCACGACGTTGCAGGAATCGTTGCCGTAGCAAAAAGGACATTTGGATGAATCCGAGAAACTCGCCAGCGGTCTCTGGATCAAAATCCCAACGTAAATTCCCGCTATTGTCGACGTTATCAGGACGATGAGTCCGGGATTCATCCTTTAAGTAAAAATTATGTTACTCGAGAAGCACACGAGAATTGTCTTGAGACGTCCGTAATTACGTGTATTAAAATATATTTTATAAGAGAAATTGTTAGCTATATGCACTCAGATGATTTTTGAATATTTAATGTATTTAGGGCATTACTAGCTTTCATTCCTGAAATATCTAGATTTGTGAATTGAAAGGCCCACAGAATCGTTTCCGGTCCGCGAGCACTCCACATGCGCCGTAAGATGAAGCATTACGTGATGATTTCTGCCGGTTCACTCGCCCCGTCGAAATCAGATAACCCGCGCTGTGGAACCAAAAAGGCAGTCCGAACATGGCGCAATCTATAATAATAATTGAACCACTTGGGCTGTTGTTAAAGCTCAAATCAAAGATTAAGAAACTGGAAAAATTCGGCAGGGAAAGACCAAACGCATATCGAGAGTATAAATCAATGGCGAATCAAATGAAGAGCCAAATTCAGATGGCAATCAAAAAGTATAATATCGAGAAGGGAAACAAGCAGCCCGATATCCAAACGACAGAATACCAGAGATAGAACAGAAAGCCAGATATCAAAAGCTTCTACAAGCAAGAAACCACAAAGGCTGCGGGGACACGGAAAGCTTAAAGCATAAAGGAATGGACTATGAAACCTATGACTATGCTTTCCCATAGCAGCGACGCGCAAATGGAAAGAGAGAAGTTAGAATGAATGAGGATTGGAATAATTGCTATCATAGTGGGAGAGAGCAAAGAAGGAGTGTTTGGGAAAATTGGAGAGAGTAATGAGTACCCCAGGATAGGGAAAATAATTCGAGAGGGGAAATTGTAAGACTGCAAGATTGCATGTGAAGAGAGTGAGTGAAAGAGTCTGTGCTGAATGGATCGAAGAGATTTGCATATAAAACATTGGAGAGAATAAGAGAAATGTGCAGAACAAGAAGAAGAAAAAAAGTGGATATGGTTGTAGTGGAAAATATGATCAAATGGGCAATGAGGAGGATTAGTGGAAAACCTCCTATGCAACTATGCTCGGAAAACTCATGCGAGAAGTAATGGTGTTGCCATCGAAATGGGTCCCATAGCACCCATCCAATGCGCTCCAACCGAACGTATTGTTTCAAACGGTTCGCGCAGTGTTATTTGTCAGAGATGTCAATTATAGATTTTTTTTCGTACGAAAATTTTATCAATAATAAGCTACCTAAGCTAGAACAATATTATCACTGTTAATTTTGAATATTTTTTTATTCGGTAGATGTTGCAATTTTTTTGAAAGTGAGTGTAAATCTGATAAGAAATTTTATTTCAACTGGAAGACATAGAAGGTACTAATAAAGTTATTATAAAAATATCTTTGAAAATATCAGATTCAGATTAAGGGAAGGTAAAATTAACCACTCAATCATGACACAAAATGTAAAACAACAAAATTTTGTTATTCCTTCGCACGTTTTAATACTCAGAATCTCAGAATAAGTGAATCTCTTCCAGGAAGGTCGCGTATCTGAAAAATTCAGAAACGCCTGGGCGATCCTTTAAAAGGATTCCCGTAACAAACGCTTTCAGACCGGAGGGAGAATCCTTACGTTTCTTCTAATCATCTTATTGAATACGAAAGATTGCCGAGGATGTTGAAAGTATCGATCTCCACCCCCTTCAAAGCGTCGACTCGGCTCAAACTTTGCACGATAAAAATAGTTTGGGTTATATTACAGGTGAGTTGCTACAATGACGCCACTCCTAAGAGATTATATTATGGAGAGTGGGTCCGTGGAGGAAATAAAGAGGTTAGCACGTCTTCCTGGTTTTGTTTTCCTGGCAGTTTCGTGCGATGAGATAGATAAAGCGGTGGCTTCCCAAATGGAAATTCAGTTTAATGAATAGATCGTCAAAACTCCAATAATGAAATTTAACAAAAGCGACTTTTTATGATGCGCCGTCATTAATCACTGAGTGACTTCTGCGGTTGCAGTGTCATTATAATTAATGACGTCGATAAATCGTAATGGACGTCTGGCTTATTACATCGGGTACGTCGGCTCCTAACAAAATTAAGTTACAACTGCGTTTCAATACTAGTACAATCAAGTTTAATGACGGAGAACGAGAAACTCAAACATGGGGATTGTCAACTTATTGTATCTGTATTTGGCAGAATTATGTTACTTGTCATCACCAAATATGTAACGCGAAGGAACATTTCTTTTGCTACATGTACCTCAATGTCAATAATTCGATTCAATTAGAAAGTAATCAAATTGTTACACATCAACCCGACTTTAATTACAGGAATTGTAACGACCATCTAAGCAAATGCGCTCGTCCCAATAAAAAATTTAATGTTGTTTCTTCAGTTTTCCTAAGAAGGTTTTAAGGAATTAAAGTAAGTACTTCTAAAGTTTACGAACTTTTAATGTTATCTGCGAACATAAAGATGTTTGCGCCCGAGTCGTTTGCACTCTTCACATTTTTACACACTACAGATGCGGCCAGTTTACAGACCACAGGCTACAGACTACAGGGCAAACACACATAGTGAAGCGGGTTAAATAATTTAATTTATATAAATATTATTTTGTTTTGTCAATTTTAAATGACCGCCTAACGACAACGCCAATCCATTCTATTCAGGGTGAGTCAATAGTGCGAGGAAAATAAAAAAAAAAGTTTTAATGTCTTTAAAGCTGCATCGACTAAAATTATTTTCACATACAGTGTGGAAATTAAGTAAGGAAAAAATTCACTTCACAAACTCCGTTAGTATTTGCGCTAGAAATAGCATGTGGTAGGGTTATGCCGTCATCAATATTTTTTTTTAATGGCAACCTGTTTTTTATTTTACATGCGCAAAGTTCTTTATTACGATTTCAACATTATCAAATACTTAATAGGTTACATAAGCAAAAAATAAATTAAAACGGCGCTTCAATTTTGAAAACAGTTTAATTATCCCAATAAGTACACGTATTGGATATACCATGTATTTAACAAACGTGAAAAATTCCATTTAAAGTCTAAAGTTATGGATCTCCAAATATTGCATAAATTAATCGGTTCTGGTAAGCACCCTGTGTAATAAAATTTGCTTTTTAAAAAAAGAGAACCGACTTCAAAAAGTGAAAAATAATTGAATACATGTATTATTACATGTACTACCCAATGATCTGTCTGAAGTCGGTGCCAAGCCAAATAGGTTACAAATTTGTAACATATTGTAATTATACAAAAATATCAACAACGTTACGAGCACTCAACACGAGCCTTCCACCCACGCTCCCGCATTCCGGTGCGTTAGTCGGGAGACGTTCGATGTGGCTGGAGCAGGCAGCCTATCTATCTACTACCTATTTGGCTTAGCACCGACTTCAGACAGATCATTGGGTAGTACATGTAATAATACATGTATTCAATTATTTTTCACTTTTTGAAGTCGGTTCTCTTTTTTTTTAAAAGCAATTTTTTTACAATTTTAAGTGATAAGTTAGTGATACCTAGTAAAGACGCTTCTCCAATAATGAGGTCCTCAATAAAGTTGACGAAGAAATCGGTGAACAGATATACATAAAACGAAGAAAAAATTGGAGGATTTTTCTCGATTTCCATGGGGTTCCCTGATCAGATCCTGATTTTTTGACAATGGAACCACCTCAAGAGTATACCCTTTCAAATAAAAGAAGAATTTTGTAAATCGGTCCACAATTGACAAAGAAATCGCTGAACATACATGATAAGTCGGATAAAAAGGGAGCGAAAATTTGAGGATTTTTCTCGATTTCCATGGGATTCCCTTATCAGATCCTGATTTTTTGACAATGTAACCACCTTTAGAGTATATCCTTTCAAATAAAAGAAGAATTTTGTAAATCGGTCCAAAATTGACAAAGAAATCGGTGAACATACATGATAAGTCGGTTAAAAAGGGAGCGAAAATTGGAGGATTTTTCTCGATTTCCATGGGATTCCCTTATCAGATCCCGTATTTTTTAACAATGTAACCACCTTTAGAGTATACCCTTTCAAATAAAAGAAGAATTTTGTAAATCGGTCCACAATTGACAAAGAAATCGGTGAACATACATGATAAGTCGGTTAAAAAGGGAGCGAAAATTTGACGATTTTTCTCGATTTCCATGGGATTCCCTTATCAGATCCTGGATTTTTTAACAATGTAACCACCTTTAGAGTATACCCTTTCAAATAAAAGAAGAATTTTGTAAATCGGTCCACAATTGACAAAGAAATCGGTGAACATACATAATAAGTCGGTTAAAAAGGGAGCGAAAATTTGAGGATTATTCTCGATTTCCATGGGATTCTCTTATCAGATCCTGAATTTTTTAACAATGTAACCACCTTTAGAGTATACCCTTTCAAATAAAAGAAGAATTTTGTAAATCGGTCCACAATTGACGAAGAAATCGGTGAACATACATGATAAGTCGGTTAAAGAGGGAGCAAAAATTTGAGGATTTCTCTCGATTTCCATGGGATTTCCTGATCAAATCCTGATTTTTTAACAATGTAATCACCTCTAGAGTATACCCTTTCAAGTAAAAGAATTTTGTAAATCGGTCCACAATTGACGAAGAAATCGGTGTACATACATGAAGTCGGTTAATAAAAGGGAGCGAAAATTTGACGATTTTTCTCGATTTCCATGGGATTCCCTGATCAGATCCTGAAATGGTGACAATGGGACCAATCTGTAAGTATACTCTTTCAAATAAAAGAAGAATTTTACAAATCGGTTTATAAATGACGGAGTTCTGCGGTAACAAACATTAAAAAAAAAACACACAATCGAATTGATAACCTCCTCCTTTTTTGAAGTCGGTTAAAAATTTAATTGTATTAGCAACGTCCGAAAGACACAAGCTTTGTTTATCGACATGCCAAATTTCTATCTTTAATATTTAATAATAATGCTGATACAGAATTTATTTTAAATGAACACATGACTTTTAGAAAATGTTCACAAAAAAAATAATAACTTGGCAACCTTGCATTCCAAATTTAGAAAAAAGATATGAAGTTCTAGCATTTAGAACAGCGACAAAAATATATATGGTTCCATTTAAAAAAATTAAGTGAGTAAGGTCCTGGAATAGTGAAACACCAAATACAGCTAAAAATAATTTTATTTTAGTCGATGCAGCTTTGATGGTAATATATGATGCCACTATCTTCCGTCCTCGCACTATTGACTCACCCTGTATATTTCCTTTCGAACCTAATCGATTGTTCCAGAATTCCACCAATCAACCGGCATTTAAGGAGTCAACTTTGGTCATTACGTCGTCTTTTTCCTTCCTTACGAAAGTTGCACAAAAAGCCCGCAAGCCCTCCACACTGACGTCAAACAACCCACAAATCTCCTTACCTTATAATCGTATTAGTTTCGTGGTTGCTCGAACGCTGCTATTTCATCTGTAACAAAAAATACTTTTAACTTTGATAGCAAAAATCGAATCGTGACGTCCTAAACACACTAATATGTCTCCCTTATCTCCTACGACGTTAATACACGAACTAACGGCCGTTTTATTGTTACACCGACCATCGTATGATTGCCCCTCGGGATCTTATCCGGGAAGAAAAATGATCGTCTCCAATCATAGTAACAAGAAAGAGAATTGATTCGGACGTGTCGCGACAAGCTGACATTTCTCTTTGTTAACAGTTGGGAAGCGTACGGGGAAGGCCATTAAACGCAAAGCGGCATAAAAAGGGGAGATGTGGAATTCCTGGATGACCCAAAAAAATAAACAAAATTCGATCGTACAATCCGGTTGCCCTGGAAATCCGATTGCTCTATTAATAGTGTCCACACAAGCAATATATGAAGAAATCATATTATAATAATTATTGTACATACAAGACAATCAAAAATTCTCGATTATACGAGACGTGTTGCCATAGTTACTGCAATAACCGTTGAAATACATCGTAACTAAGAAAAATAACGCACTTCTATTGGTGTATAAAGTAAAGTAATGAGTGGTATTGCTCCCATAAGACGGCAATAAGAGGCGTACTAACGTCTGTCCAAACTAGGCAATATTTCGGAAATTTTGCTGAAAGCAACTGAATTGTACGATCATATTTCCTCATGATAACATTAAGGTTAATTTATTATTATGGCCATTTGTTTGAAATGTTTTCAAACTGCAATCAGTTCCGTTTATAGATCCTATTCAATATTTTAGTCTAGTTTTTAATAGACAGGTCTGTATGACGAATTTATAAATTCCAAGCACGACTGTTAAAAGAGGAGAGTTGTGCAACCCCATCACGTAAAACTGCGCCACTGCGATTTCAGCCTGACACTTTATCGAGACGTGGAAAATAATTAAAACCCGCTCATAAAATTACTACTGTGATTTTTGTCCGATAGTTGCAGACAGTTTGAGATATCGTTTTTGAAGTGCCCTAGAGGCCACAGGCGAATCCTGTATATTACACTTTTAACCAGCAAAATAGAACATTTTCAAGGCGACGGGTTCCCTTTTAGTATTTCTTTAATTCTTTTTTCTGTTTTATTTTAACACTCGAAACTCATATAAATAATAATAATCATAGATTTGGCTACTATTTTTATCCTGTACAATTTTTATCTAAAAAGTTTTGTATATTATAAGATTTTTATTTTTACCGTAAAATTCCTCTTTCAAAATCCATTCCACACCCACTACATCATACAAATCTTTTGTAAAACTATAAATTATGTTTAAGTTAAGAATAACATCTATCTCAGCGTATTGTGTACATAATATTTAACAGGCAATGTTACGAAACTAATCTAACTAGAACGTAAAACAGAAATTTTCGTCATTACTCTACTTAAGCCAAACTTGCACTAAATGTTGTCATTAAACCAAAGTTCCTAAACGCCTGGAGCACCACGAGTAGTTAACGCGAAACGGTACCAAGGAATAGTGTGTTTCTAATCCGCTAGATGGGGCTGAAATTACATTACTAATATTTTGGACATTATAAGGAAAAATCAAAATATGAAAAGTGGAGTTTATCTACAAAAATCATAAAATTTGCACTACGAGCTCTTTTTTTTTTTAATAAAACCCTTAGTAACAAAAAAAATATATTTTTCTCCTACACAGAACAAAAAAATCTAAATTCTAAGGTACATATACACAAGAAAACCTAAAAGATTTAGTAAGGCCTAGGATTTTTATTTTTTGAATTTGGGTGGGATTTGCTCTGGGAAAAACTATTTTCTCTTTTATAAAAACCACAATTGTTTTCATTCTATAAAACTGCAAGAGAAAATACCCTTCCCCTTTCTCTCGTTCTCTTGGTTGTTCTCTCTTCTGTCTTCTTCCGGTTTCTTTAGTTGCGCCCGGTATTCTTCCATCGATCCCTTCCCATTTCGCCATTTCCTCATTTGCTTTCTGGTTAGTCTTTACATTTATTTACATTATTTGTCATACCATCTGTTTTTTTTATTCGTTTTCCTACTTCTAGTTATATTTTCTTAATCGACATCGCTTCTTCCATTCTTCTTTCAAGTTCATTTATTCTTCTTTCGGTATCTTTTTGATTGCCTTTTTATCTTTCAATATGTTGTAGCACATTTCTGTACTCTTGTATGCTTTCTTCTTCCCAGATTGTTTCTATAATTATTTTTTCTCATGTCTTGTTCTTTTTATTTCTTCTCTAACGGTTGCTGATTTCACTCTGTTTCCCACTTCAATCTTCGTAATTCGTCCTAATCTTTTTCGCTCACTATTGCATAATCCATCACTGATTCTCCTCGGTACGTAAATTCCCCTGCATCGTCCTCCCAGTTCCTATTTAGCACCTCATAACTATCCTCTCTCTTCTGTAAATTCGAGCATTGTTCTTCCTTCTTTATTTCCTCTTTTATCCTTCTTCGCACTTCTTTTGCTCCATTATTTTGTCTTCCTCATCTTGTCCCAATTCTCGCATTGAAGTCTCCCCAATTCTTACATTTCTTTTTTCTGTCTCACTTATGATCTCTTCTAACATTTGTTTTGTTTTGCTCATCTCTTTCCTGTATCCTGTGACTATTTTAACTTTTTTTTGTTCTTGGTTTCGTATTTCTCTCTGTTATTCCCGTTTTCTGTGGTTCTTGTTTCTTCATTCTTGATGCCTCCGTTCGCTCTGCTTTTTTTGTTTTTCCTTTCTACTGCTTGACATATCCATACGTAGTCTCTCGGCATTCTCGCTTCTATCTTCTTAATTTCCTTTTCCCACGTTTCTACCATTCCTTTTATGTCGAATTTGCTTATATACTTCGAAATATCTTCTCCTTTGTTTCTTGTCCCCGCTACATTCCAGTATGTATGAGTAGGTAATCTTATTCTTCCTTTTGTTTTCTTGTGTTGCTTTTCCATTAAAACATGGACCTTATTTCGTTTTTTGTTCTGTTTTAAGTTTTTGTTTTTCCATTCTATACCATTTTTTGGAGTGTACTCCCTAAGAATCGATTTTTAAAGCACGGTACGACAAATTGATGGGGAGTAAAACCGAGCGTTAAAAGTTAAATCTTCTAGTTCACCTCGAAATGATAATACATATTGGAAAACCTTTGCATAGGCAAAATTTCTTTCAATTTACACGACCTCATCTAGACGAGCAGTTTTCATACCCATCAGTGTTTAAAAATAAACAAGAGCTTCGAGTTTTTACTGAAGGTTGCGTATTTAGGGATCTAAAAGGATTTGACGCGTGTCCGTTGTGACGGCGCTTCTCCTCAACCCCCGACAGATTATTAATTGAAGTACGTGCCGTGAGCGCCGTCACCGTCGCCTCCCTCAACCCTTTGCTGACTATCAAAATGTCACTTTGCTAGTCCGCTTCTCTTGACTACAATCCTGAGTAGAGATTAGGAGTTATTAGCGTAATGGATATTCAGAGACCTTCCAATGTTTAAACTCTACGGTCCGGTAAATCGCCAATCGATTTTGACCTCTTTACCGTACAGTGACATCGACGAACCAATAAAAGCATGATTTGGGGATGAAATTACTTGTAACCAAGAGCGGAGGGAGAGGTAGGGGAGGCAGCAACGACCGCTCGGTTTTAACAAAGGCCTGAATTTGTCCTTATCATGAATGTTAGATTTTAACTCTGTACCGGTTGGCTAATCTCGAATATGCTTTTAATTATTGATGAAGTAGGTAGTTAAAAAATAAACAGATTATTTAATGAAATATTGACGTGGTTTGAATGGAGTTGCAGTTTTACTGAAAGCGTCATCTGGTGGGTGGTCGGTCATACTATGGCCTGAAATGTAGATAGTCGATTGTCAGGCTCCCTTTTAAATATGCATTAAAAGTATAGGCGTTGTGTGTAATTTTTAAATCTACACAAAAAATTACCGTCGGAAACTAGTCCTACGCCCAATGCGCATTTCAGAATCTGGAGTTCAGGAAAACATATATAGGGTGATCCACGAAGTATAGTAGATATTTAAACGTAGTTTTGACGATATTAAGAAACGCTTAATGTAAAATTAAAACATTTTGAAAGTCGCTGGATTTATTTTGGGCAAAAAACTTACTACTTACGATACAAAATATTGTAAACATTTCGGTCTTTATTGATGAACCCTTTCCGACAGACAAAAAAACACTCACTGCACTCGTTCCAGCAAAAAAGTCCTTTTTTGTTTAGGCCAAGAGATACAGAGTTTATTTACTAATGGTTCTTCAATCATGCTAGCGGTTCTCAATCGCGTAAATTTTAAAACCATATATCGTATGGTTTTTTACAGTTAAGATTTTTTTTATATTTTTCTAGGTCTCCTCCTATTAGGGACTGTCACATTAACTACTATACTTCGTGAATCACCCTGTATATGTAACGTAAAACTTAAGAACATAATTAAGTAGGAAGCAGGAATTGTGCTGTAATTCGGTTTTCGAACAGTTTGAAAATACAAATTGAATAACAGATGTTCAAAATCACCCTGTTACTACTAACAAGCTACGATTATCCAAATCTAGTATAATCATTCGTCCACACGTATCCATACGTCAATTAAGAGTAACGAAGCATAGAAAGGTAATCAGTAAACAACATTCAACTCAAAATAACCCGACCCGTGTAAACAAATTGTACACACATATTTGCGATGGAGTACAACATACGTCAATGAAAACTTTTGGTACAACTTAAAATAACATTCCATCAATGAGCGATTGTGTTTTCCAATGACAATATATTTCTGTAAGTGTTTTTTCCATTTCAAAATAGTCGTCTAATATAGAACATCTCTTGGCATCTGATTTGCTCATTCATGAGTCGGACAAACTCGATAATTTCCACTTCGCGTCCAGCGGGATTTATTCCGAGCACATTAGGTTACTTTTTAATTAAATTACCTGGGTGAAAAGGGGAATCCATAATGGTGATACACCGCTTTATAATTACCCTAAAAGGCTAAAAGTATCAGGATATAGGCATTAATAATGAAAGCCGAGTTCCAAAACGAGGAGTTTTCATTAATCGATCAGCTCTAGCTTTAGGCACAATCACGTAGAAAGCAGCTGCCGCCAACGCTGGAAAAACAGCCGCAGAAGGACGATCGATCTGGGATGCTTAGAAACTGGCCCCACGTTGGGCGCCAGTGATGCTAATCCTCGTTTTCCAACCGGTTGCATACACCAATTATACAAGTGTAAAATATAGTTTATTTCCAGCAGCGACACAAAGATAAATATTCAGGGCTTCGTAGGATTTGCAGGAGCTAAGTTGGATATCTGGAATTCATTTTAGTTTCCTCTAATGGTGACCGAGAAGTAAAAAAATTACAGGACGTTAATATCTTGTTCCAACAACGCCCTACTAAGATTTTTTTTATAAACATGACAGCTCACCTGCCCATTTTGTAGACTTAACTACAGTCGCGGACAGAAAATCTTGGACAGAATTTTATTGACACTTTGACGTTTGAAGATTTGTCAACTACCCGTCAATGTGTTCGATGACAAAACTAAAAAAATGACTACATCCTTGCATGGAGATAGTCTTACCCGACGAAATCTGCAAACGAATTCTAAATGGTAATTAACCACTAATCCACGGTCCAGAGTTCTAAATACCCAGACACTGTCAAGGTTAGCGTAAAATTAGTCCGCTCGTGGGTCGTCATAGGCGACTCGCTTTAATTGAAATAAAGGGGCGGTGTATTGTTTGGCAATGGATGAATTTAAAGGTGATGTTCAGCGGTGCGTTGGTATACCGGTCACGTGCGACACTGAATTTACATAGCTGGCCGAATAAGCGACTTATTACTTGCAGTCTGAATAATTCCCAAACCGACACTCGATGTTGACTTATTTTAAAGTGTGGGGTGGTGGTGGAGTTTCGGAAGTGATTGATTAGCGGTGATGTCATTAATTTTAATCAGTCTTCAAGCCAGGAATACAATGAAGAAGAACTGCCAAGAATTAAGCAGATATACATACTTGGTTGCCATTTTTAGAATATCGTCCTTAATAAACTGTCCCTTTATCGTAACATGTTTCAGTTCTACTATTCGTCAACGTAGCTTAATACCATTACATTAGTAGAAAAAATTACATTACCACCACAAAACTGCTTAGTCCCGCTTGATGCCTTAAAATGTCCCTAGTGTAAACGTCACCTCCAATTTCCTCCGCCCTCCATCGTCTCTTGCAGACAGACAGATGAAGGCGCGCCAAGTACAACTTCGCCGAGATTGGTCCAAATTCCTGCTTCCTCGGTATTGATAAAACAATCATCTGCTACAAGGACGGCTTCCTGCACAGTTGCAAATTTACGCCATTAAGATAATTCTTCGTCCCCATTCAAGACGGAATTCGATGATGCGGCAACTTCGCGATGATAAAAACCTTCGGGGATGAAGTGTGCGGTCTGTTTTATGTGCCACATGAACAATAAAATTCTCCTTTCGATGTTCGAGAAATAAGGTCAATGTTTTTCATAGATGGATACTTAGCTTCGTTTTTTTTTTTAAATAACTGTTGAATTTAATGGTAATATTATTCAACCGAGATCTACACGTAATGGAAATTTATGACATCAAAGTAGAAAAAGTGATTTTTGAGATATGTATTAGAATGTGTTTTGATTTCAATAAAATATAGGTACATGTACCATTTCTTCTTCTTTTGAGTGGTGGTCAAAGTAAAAGCATAGTGTACAACACGTGCCGAAGGATATTTCAAACTCGTGTAACTTAGCCACTCGCTACGCTCGTGGTTCAACTGTCACAACTCGTTTGAAATATCCGTTTTTCGGCACTTGTTGTACAATATACTATTTGTATTCGTTTTGTAAAATACATAATGGACAAGGTGGTACGTAACTAAATAAATATACAGTGCGTTTTTTTTATCACTGGCCATAGGAATTCTCATGTTAAATTTTCTATCCCTTGTTAACTTTTGTTAGGATGAAGATTTGGAATTAAAATTTTTACACAATATAATTTGCAACTTCTTCTTTCAACAACACTAAAAAATATGCCTTTAAAATGAAAAACAGTGCTTAAAAAAATTAAATTGTTTATGAATTTTTGTCAGTATAATTTAGGTCGCTGTTGAAAAATTTGCATTATCATGACAGATGCACAGATTATTATTCCCATTTCATTTAAAAATTAAAGAACATTTTTATTAAAATTCAAAACTACAATTATCTAACAGCAACATTGTAACACAACACAAATTAGAAATAATAACAAATAAACACATCACCATAAACTACAATCGGTGTTCAAAGTGCTGACCAAAAGCCGCCAAACAGTGACCTAGTCGATCGTAAAATTCGCGCCTCACATTTTCCAAATGCCGTACTGTTATATTATTACAGGCCTCAATAATTCGTTCCTGCAATTCTTCGGCGTTCACGGGATTCGGTCTGTTAAGATCGAAAACTTTCTGACCGATGTATCCCCAAATGGAAAAGTCCATAGGGCTGAGGTCAGGATTTCTGGCAGGCCATCTGTAGGGTGTCCATTCCTTCCTATCCAACTTTCCGGAAATGCATTATTTAGGAATTCAAGAACTGCTCTTGCTGTATGTGGATGAGCCCCATCGTGTTGAAAGATGATCTGACCATTAGCTCTTTGCTCAGCTAATGCCGGACCAATCACCATAATCAGCATATCTAAATATTTTTCAGCGTTGAGAGAACCGTCAATAAAAAATGGTCCTATTATTTGTTTACGCAAAATTCCCAACCAAACATTTACTTTACTAGGCCACCGAGTATGCGTTTCTCGAACAATATAGATCTTTTTTTTTCGGCTGCCAAACAAATACTCAACTTTATCTCAGGTGTCAACACATGGGGAGTCCGAATACGTCTTTGGTGTCGATGGTTGATGCATCCTGTAGTTAAGAATGTTGTACACACTGTTTGCACCGTGGTCTTGCTAGGGATGGGCCTGTTGGGATATTTTGCCGCAAAATTGTCAGATATTTCCCTGGGCGACATACCTTTAATGTAGGCCGTTACCATTTCAATATTCTCTTGAACGGTGTAAAACGGCATTGGAACATTGAAAATATCGGAGTGCAAAATGAAGTAATCATTTGAAAAACGTCAAAATATGTCAAATTTCCCATAACCACCTAAATAATACTGACAAAAATCCATAAACAATTTAATTTTTTTAAGCACTGTTTTTCATTTTAAAGTCATAATTTTTAGTGTAGTTGAAAGAAGAAGTTGCAAATTATATTGTGTAAAAATTTTAAGTCCGAATTTTTATCCTAACAAAAGTTAACGTGGGGTAGAAAATGTAACATGAGAATCCCTATGGCCAGTGATAAAAAAAAAAATGCACTGTATAAACCTTTCAGTTTGTTTTCAAAATTTTATGTTAATTCGGGTTTTGCGTGAACGAATACAAAAAATGCTGTTCAATACTCGTGCGCTGTCACTTTACAGGGGCTCGGCTCATTTGCAACACTCGGGCGCTCCTCGTGCTTCAAAAGTTTGCCTTCGGCCTCTGAAAAGTGTCTTGGCAACGCACTTGTATCCAAAATAACTATATCTTTTATCATTTTTTATGTCTCGTCTTTTTCATTTTCAACTCCCTTATTAGTAGTTGTTGGTTCCTCTTCTCTCTTTCCTCCGTTTTCTCATTTTGTTGCAAGATTCTTATCTTAGACCCGTACGGTCTTAAGACTTTTTCCCGCTATTTTTGAGTCCCTTTTCAGTCCTTTTCGATTTTTTCAGCGTCTTCTCACCAACTAATTATAATTAATAAATTAATCCACAAACTTATAACAGGTGCTTCTTTAAATTTGGCATCGAAGTTGGCCATGAATGTTTAACTGTGAACGTACCATCGAAGTGACAATTATTAATTTGACATGTGAACCTATATCTTTTAATTTAATTAATCGACAGTTAATGTTAATGCGATTAAAAGCAGTTGATAACAAACGAAAAAATAAACTTTAATGAGGAAATAAAATTTATAACAAATAATCAAAATGTGCTCAATCGACTTCAAGGCATTTTCGGACTCTTTGAACAGCTGCGGTACTGACATTCGCCAACAAATGGGCTCAATAATTCTGCGTCTTGAACCATTTCGGGGTGCAGTGTAACCTCTTCAATAAAATTAGTTTTCTCTGAACTCCACATCCGCATGTTTGGTGAATTCACAAAACAGTCTAAATGAAACCAGGCCTCATCCGTGAAGAAACTTAAGAGGGTTCTCCAGTGGCAGGTTGATTTCTGCCGGTCGAAGTACATTTTCCCGCAATATCTTTTTTTAATTTACAATTTTCAAAAATATCGCAAAAATGTACAAAAATGTGCGGCATTGAATGTAACTTTTTTATTTTTGAAGATTTTTCGTTGAAATTTTGTGGGCGTGTTGATAAAATATAGATCTTTGCAGCTACAAAGCGATTTTTTGAAATTTTTAGATTAAAAAAAAGATATTGCGGAAAAATGTACTTCGACCGGCAGAAATGTACCTGCCACTGGAAAACCCTCTTAAGTTGTATTAAGTGTTAATAAACCAACGACAGAACAGGATGAACAACAGGAAGGAGTTGATAGATACAAGTGCATATACTTTTTTCTTAATGTTGTGGCAAGTGGCGGTTGATAATTGAACTTGAAAGTGGACGTATAGAGATGTTCGTGGCGCCTCCTCCATTGTTTGCTTACATTTTCGACAACTTCCTCTGTTCTCTTTTTAGGGGGACCACTACCCTTTTTACGATCACATGGGCCAGTCTCACGAAAGATTTGAATACAATGGGTTACATTGTGTTATATGTCAGCACTGCATTGGGAAATTCTTGTTGAATTGAGTATTGCCATTACGTTACGAAAATAATAGTCCACCACAAAAAAATTGTTCTTGTGAGAGAACCATTTTAAATTCAAAAATAAAGAAATTGACAAATTTTGACATTTAAAGCAATTGTTTTAAAAATTGTGATGCGTTCACACAAAGTTCACTCAAAGTCCGGCCAACTATGACGCCAAATTAAAAGAAAAACACCCGTTATTTGTAATGCCCAATGAGTTGCTAACGGCCGTCTTTTTTTTTTCAAAAAAAAAACAATATAAATTTACCAGTGGGTTTTTGAGGTTAATAAAATTTTTAACTCAATGCCTGTAAAGAATCAGATTTAAGTACATTTTTTTTTCTTTCCTGTATGTTTTTAGAAACTGATTCGACATCCAATTATTCTAGAAGGCAAACTTGAATAAAACGCCACCTAATTTGAATATTTTCTCAAGTTTGACAAAGTTAAAAAGAGCTTTACTTTTCATTTAAATTATTTTCCTACAGGAATAAAAATACAGGTTAAAAAAACTGTGTGGCACAATAATAAAAGTTGAAGACAATTCATACTTTATTTTTTACAGAATTACGTAAAACCTTTTAATGAAAATATTAAAGGAGACATAAATAACCGCGGCTATACAAAAATAATAAAATATCCCGATAAAATGCAGGGTGCACTTGTGAAAATCAATATTGTTGCTATTACCCCGCTCCTCCAAATCGAATTCCCAACTCAGTGAGGAACGTCGGTGAAAGTTCATTAAGTCGGAATGTTAATACAGACACTGCATGCCTGTTTATCATAAAACTATACTGAGCGGGCGTGGTTTATATATCGATCCCCTTGCATCCCTCCTTCAGCATACGGCCCCCGAATGCTGCGTGCCTCGGGACAAAACCAACCCCCGAAAAAGCGGTTCACTACAATAACGTCAACACCTGTAAGTCTCTTTCGCGCGAAGGAGGGATGAAACAGCAGTCAGGTAATTCGCGATTTGTATTTGCAAAATCAATACGGATATGTTTACGTTCGCATGTGATACGCGTGGGTAGTCGGGAGGCTTCTTCACACACTTAGTAAATTTAGATCATCTGGTTTCGTTTTCAAGATAACGGAATGGTTAGAATTGCAAAAAATAATAACAGTGAATCATAGGCGATGAATCATGCTGGCGTCCGAGCTTTACAAACTTCGCACGTTACCTGTACAAACATTGTCAGTTGGAGGAGGAAATTGAGGTGAAAAACCGACAGCTGATAACGGTACATTTGGAAGTTTGTTACTCTCGTGATAAGAACTTCGGGGAAAAGTGTCAGACTGTTAGAGGGAAGGTTAATAACATGTTGAAAGCATCTTGGATTCAGCTGAGCCTAAATTAAAAATTATAAATGAGTCACGCAACATCAGTTCTGAGTGTTATGTAACTAACATGTGCAGAGACGAACACATAAGCCAAAAATTAGAGATTGTATATTCCAGTCCCAACTCTTTAAGAATGGCAATCACATGTCAGTGGACCCAATATGCCAAACTCACAAATCGACAATCTGTCCTAATTTTTATTCCGTTCAAATTCTATCAAAGTTACTGATGAAGGTGTGTATATTGTTGCAAAACTTTTCACACTAGGCTGTAGCTATTACCGGGTCAACAATGTCAGGAATTGCTTTGCAAGTGTTTTGTAATTTATTAAATAAGCAGTTATTTTTAAAATGCATGAAAATATTTTGAAACAAGTACTATGTATATTTAAAACCGTGTGGCATATTGGGTGTATTTTAAAACAAAACTAATTATAATTTTATTATAGAACAGTTGTCATTTATCTCCCATTGTCACATTTTACTATAATCCCCATCCTATCTAGATTCCACCTTCCCTGGTAACGATTTTCCATGTTTGTAATGTCCTGAGGAAATCTCTTTTGATGGTCTGTGCTCACGGAAATTAAATGAAAAAACAATATTTTTTAAGACCATTTCCGAAAGACCCTTCAGGCATCATTCTCTACGTTTGATTAGTTTTTCATTTGTTGAATCTGGATACTGTTATATTATATAAATGTCACATTTAGAATTTTAAAAAATCACAAATTGAAACGACTGCAGCCCTTGAATTACTAAATAAGTACAGAGGGTAACCCTTTTTACAAATTTAATAAGTCAAGGCTCTAGAGGTTTTGTATACCTTAAGTTGCTTCTACACGTCCATATTCTAGATTAAACCAGACATTTGGGCCAAAATCACCCTGTACAATAATCGAACAGGAATTATTTAAACTCCAAGAATTTTGATTGTTTATTCACAATAATTAGACTGTTTAACGTTCTTCAGAAATAACAATCATGTACCTATAATTAATAGTTATTTATGTATCAAGGGAATAAACACCCATGTTAATCCCGGGAATGTAAGAAAATTTTCGTTCGAGGGATTAACGGTGTTTATTCCAGAGATGCATACAAAACTTTCCTCCCAACCGCCTAAATTAGAGAAGAATTTTTTTTAGTGTGCGGTACGGTGATACCTAAATGGAGTTGAATGATGGTTACTATGGAAATAAGTTGGTTTATGTGAGAAACGATTTACTAGGGAATAAAATAGCTGTATTCCCTCGGGAATAAAGTACCACATTATACTGGTAAACACTGTTTTTGTCACACGAACTTTGTGATGATTTTTGTTTATTTTTGTGTACTCTCATTTAAAAAACCATATTGTTTTGTTTCTGTCACATCCAGTTTTTTTGTGACAGCTACATATTCATTTCTGATATAATTTACGTATTTTTGTTAGGATAACGTTATTTAGGTGACTGTATAACTATTGTATTCAATTAACTTATATTTATTTGATGTTTGCTACATTGTAAAAATGCCACAAAAGTGCTATAACTACCCGGACAGTTTTTGTTATGTGTGTGGAGTATTAACTTTTGTATCTCAGCCTCAAAAATTTACAAAAATAAAACAAAAAAATAAAGAGGGAATATTTGTTGATTTACAAATACGGGAACTAATGAAGGATAGGAACTTTGAAGGAAAACTTAATGATCAGGAAAAACTTCCCTGGAAATGTTTTGTGAATGTTGCCCAAAATTTTCTAGCAAACCATAAAGCGGAAAATTACAAAGACTTAATTAATGAACTTATAATCTCATACAAAGCTTTGGAGTGTAATGTGTCCTTAAAAATACATATTTTGCTGGACTCTCATCTGGATTTCTTTCCCGAAAATTTGGGTGCTGTGAGTGATGAACAAGGCGAGAGATTTCATCAGGACATTTTCTTAATATAGAAGCGCTATCAAGGGAAATGGAGTCCAGGAATGCTAGCAGATTACTGTTGAAGACGTAAAAGGAACCTACCAGAAGCCAAACGTTCACGAAAATCATAACTATTTATTGTACATCAAGTCATAAATTTAAAATAGTGTGGGTGGCATGTACTTTTTATGAAAATATATATGTTTTGATGTCACAAAGAAACCTTTTTCATTGATACATTATTGTTTGATGAACATAATACATTCAAAATTTGATCTTTTCGTGTGACAAAAAAAAACTTTATTAGCCAAAAACGAAAGAATAAACTTGCATTTTATTCCCGGTTGGGACTAAATATTTGTAATTGTTCAAGCCAGATGGGTGAGAAAATGAATCCTATTGTAAATTAACCCCGTCCGTAGAACTGATTTAAACAAATAAATGGGTATGTTTAGTAAACAGATCGTGTATTTTCCCTTCTCAATTTCTTCTCCCAATTTGACTTTTACTTCACTCTATGCAGGGCACCTTCACTAGTAAGAAGGGATCCCCCAATTCCAACCCCTACACGCTGTTGTTGCTGCACGTCGTAAACTTCTCCAAAAGCACTCTTGTACTTATCGATTGGAACATGAAATTTAATGTTGACTCGAGATATTCATGATTGGAAGTCGGCCAAAAACCACCACAGCTCCTCAATGAAATTTGCGCAGTTTTAGGCTAACGACATGGGGGCTGTTACCACTCACCAGCGTCACTGCACCAAACCGATTTTTACAGTTGTTTATGCATGATCAAATCGCAAAATCTTCCCAAAACACCCCAACGCAGAAAATGGGGCGTGATTGTGTCTATAAATTAACCTAACCTATAAAAACGCAATAATTGACAGGCGATCGTCAGATTTTCGATGAACAGTGGCATTTTTTCTCCGCATGCACTCAGCCCGCTACGTGGATTCTCCACTGGAAAACATGTTCAGAAAGTAGAGAAAATTCGGCAAGGGTTACGGTGGAAGTTCGAACAACACAATCGATTTCGTGGAACACGGCCGGGAATTGTTTGCATTGAGGAATTTTACGAAACAGGCACTTACATCTTGTAGGTCAATGCTTGGTCGGTGCGTACTCACTTCGGACTCCAACGAAACACACAAGCAAAGTTAATTCCAACAAAAAACATGAAGTAAACTATAAAATTTACAACATACACCACACATCCTCCGGAAAGTCAGGAGACGACTTCGATAGATTCGTGAAGTTTGCTGGAAAAGCGCACGCGTGTTGTAGTTGTGAACTCCTCCGAAGGGGGCGCCACCAACAGATCTTAGTACGGCAACCAACCAAAATGTTGAGCTCCGAAATATCATTGCACTTTAAAAAAATTTAAGAGAACTATACCAAAAGCTCACCTATTTCTTCGATCGAATCTTCATAAATGATTTATACATCATGTTGCCTGTGGAAAATAAAATTTACCTTGAAGCAGGGTTTTTATCATAGCCCACTGGTTTTTATAAATGAATCAGACATTTAGTAGGCTTTGAACTTCCCCATTTAACTACTTGTAAATTTTGTTTTCCACGGACAACAGGCAACGTGATGTACGAGTCATTTATAAATACTAAAGTATTTTTGAAGTGAAACCTCTTATCGTCCGGTGTAAGATTTTTTTCACGGGGTAAACCTATGCGACGAAAATGCAATGTGTGTATAAGTGGGGGATATTTTGTTTTGCTGGAAGCTGCGTCACTGCTACTAATTGCTGTTTGCTTTTTGCTCGATGTAAGGCTAATTCGCGTCCGACGCGAACACGCGCGATCGGACAGTGACGAGAACTTTGAACTTCGTGGCGATATCAGTATAATATGTTGTTGTAGTGCAGTGCAGTGTTGTTCAATAAAAAGTTTCACTTCTCTCGCGCGTGGACTCTACACTCAATTTATTAATTTTTTTTTTTTTTGTTCTCTAATGTCTTTCTAGTTTTGTGATTTTATAATTTTCTCGTTTGTTAGTTTCCAGCTTAGGTTCTTTAAGAATCTAGTGTTTTTTCCTGTCGTCTCATAGTTCTCAAGTTATACTTACCTACATAGTTTTCAAACTAATAATAAACAATAATTTCTTAATTTTATTAAACGGAACAATAAATAATTGCATTAAAAAAAAAAACAAGAAATAAATATGAAATAGAAAATTTTTATGTTTTACTTTATGTTTTTTTGAAGTCGGTTTCTTTCTTTTTTTTAAGTTAATTATTTTACAATTTTAAGTGATGGGTAGACCTAGTAAGGAACGACAGCTGGTTTAAAAGGAAGATGAAAAACGGAAACGCTAAAAAAAATAGAACTAGAAATATTTAAAAAAAATACGAGTGTGCTTTAGACCACACGACTGAAGTAAAACTTTAGTTCGCCATTGTGAAAGTGCTCTTAATTTATGTAAGTTATAAATAATGGAGCTAGAGAATCCTGAATTAATACCGTCTGTAGTATTGGATAATGCATGTTTCAGTTTGTCATCAGCGAAAAGTCGGCAATCATGTGTAGCGATTAAGATAAGTAGCGCAATTCCATACAAAACTGACACACGCAAATGGGTGTATGGAATGAAGCGCGAATTCACAACCTAGAAGACGCGGGGTCAAATCCCTTTAAAGCAAACATGTTTTCTATAAATTAATTATTGTAAAATCGTGTCGCTTTGCCCGATCACACTTTTCGTAACGCTCTCGTCAGGCATTCTCCAGCTTACTCCCCAAGTCAAGTGTCCGTAAAGAAGTTTTACTTCAACAATGAATGAAAGTCCACAGGAGCGCGAAAATAGATTGTCAGGTATATAAGAGCATAAGCGTTAAATAAATTAAGAAATTAATGTCAAAAAGATCGAGACGCTCAATCCAAATTCAAGATTGGATATTTGAGATTCAAGATTCGATATTCGAGGATTCGAGATTAGAGATTCAAAATTCGAGATTATATTCACAAATTCTAGATTTCCCGATTTTACAGGGTATTTGACCACAGTTTGGTACCTACTTTATTCTGGGGTTGTCACAAAGTAACAATGCAGCCTCCGTCTGGTACACTCTCAGTCAATCACATTTCCATTTGATTTTGAGGAGTTTCCTGCTATATATTCGAAGTTTTATGTCCAATATGAATGAAATTAAAATGGGACCACCTTGGAGCTGTACTGAACCCAACGCAAAAAGAATAATTAAAATCAGTTCATAAACAAAGAAGTTGTGCCCAAACATACATATTGAGTCACCACATTTCCATTTGATTTTGAGGAGTTTCCTGCTACATCTTCGAAGTCTTAGGTCCAATGTGAATGAAATTAAAATGGGACTATCTTAAAGCTGTACTGAACCCAACGCAAAAAGAATAATTGAAATCGGTTCATAAACAAAGGTAAGTGGCAGACGTATACTGTATCATGACTTCACATGAAAAGTCTAGACATTTCATGAAATGCTGCCAGATTGTGGAAGCCTGTACCATTTCACTAAGCGTCTGGACAGTTCATGAACCGCTATAAGCTAATGTTGACACATTAAGAAATTCCACAATGATCCCAACAACTGCTACAAAACAGACAAAAGCAGAGCGAAGCATGTAAAGCTATAAACAAAAATCAAGAACAGACACAAGAAAACATTCAAAAAATCAGGGAGCAAGAAAAAGACGTTTTTGACAAAAACAGTAATCCAACGGAAGATAATGAAAATGATATATTTCCAATAGAACACAGGCTGTCACCACGTTTGTTTCAATACACACAATGCGCCAACGTTTGAACGAACCCACATTGGCCTACACTTGTCATGCCGTCTGGAGCGGGCTTAAAGCGTATCAGTACGGATGTCGCAATTTGTGGTACATTGTATTCGGTAATTAGACCGGATTTAAATACCGTGTAACGTGCATGAAACTCGGAATTACTTTCTTCCCGACATTTTTTATACTATGCAGATTTAATTGTTCCCTAATCAATTTAGGTAACACCACCACCAATTAAAAAGGACAGTTTTTTTTTTTCGTTTTTCCTCGTCATTTTTCAAGTTGGAATTCCCTTTCATTCAAGTGTCCCGTTATTGGTAGAATAAATGGGGCCAAGGTGGATTGGAAAATACTCCAGGCAGCGAGAGACGTCGCAACCAGCATAAATTAAGATAAGTAAATAGTACCAATTTTTTTGTCAACGTTCCTATCTAGTTTTTATCTTTCACATTTTAAATATGTTCAAATATCACGTTAATTATGATTTATTTATAAATATTTTTCTGTTTTCATTTTTCCATTGTTAAATTTACATTAAAGAGCTTGTGGGTTAAAAGTGTTTTTTTTTTCTTGTATCCTTGATCCCACTCCAACCTTGCCAGAGAACGTGACGCTGATTTTGGTAGTAACAGTACTGTAGTGAACACTATGTGAACACTATTAAAACTGCCTCTTAAGCTCGGAATAAATAGTTTATTCAAGTTTTGTGTTGACAGTTTTTAAAATTGTAAAATATTGTTATTGTTGTTACTATAGTTATTTACATTACTAGATTTACTACATTCGCCCCCCCTTTTTTTAGAATGAACAATAAAGGTAAGCAAATCGTGGTAAGATTTGCTGAAAAATTAACGCGGCTGTGGAATGTTACGGCAAAAGTAAATTAAGTCAAGAAAATTAACAATTTGTTGACAAAGTGCATAATAATGCAATTAACAAAGTGTTGCAAGAGTAATTGTTTTGAAAAATTAGCCCTAACGCGAATGAGTCAGGAAAAGCTAATAGCTAGATTTTGGTGTCTAATTGGTTAAATTATTTAGATAGAAATAGACATCCAAATTTCAGCCGCTAGCTGCAAAAACCTGCCCATTGATACAAATTGAGAAATGTAATTTTTTTCAAAACAGAACATAACAGAACATCATAATACAACTATTACAGAATACAGTAAGTGTGACAGCGGTTGTGCTTTCAAAATAACCAGAAATAAAAATCAATTCAAACAATGTAAGCTGGTTTAAGCCTATCGACGGAAACAATACCATCAACACCACAGTCTTCCAAAACAAAGTATTTTTTATAGCGCTTTAAAACTTTGAAAGGACCAAGATAAGTCTGTTTCAAACCAACAGTTTTAGAATCGTTCCTTACAAAAACATGGGAACATGAATGAAGATCCTTAGTAATGTTGGTTACCGAATTAGAATAATGTTTAGTAAAAAAATATTTCGTATCGTTCATGAATGATTTAAGTTGGTCAACAAATTTGGATACAAGAAGAGAATCAGATTTTGCTCTAGGTTCAAAAAAATCACAAGGTAATCTTAAATTAGCTCCATACAATATTTCTGCAGGAGAAACTTGAATATCATTTTTAATTGTTGTTCGTAAACTCAACAAAATAAGGGGTAACTTAGTTATCCAATTTTGTGAACCTGCACAGCGAATTGATTGTTTTAAAGTTCTATGCCATCTTTCCACTATACCCTGACTTTGCGGATGTTGAACGCTACTTTTTATATGTTTTATACCTAAAGTTCTAAGAAAATCTTGCCAATTTTTTGACAAAAATGTAGTTTCATGATCAGTTGTAATATATTTAGGGACACCATATCGCGAAATCCAACCTTCCAAAAAAGAATTAATAACCGTTTCACTATCCTTAGACTTAATTGGAATAGCTTCTGGCCATCTGGAGAACCTATCAATTATGGACAAAACACCTTCGTAGCCATTACAATAAGGCAAATGAACAATATCTAAATGAATTTTTTCAAATCTAAAGTCAGGTTCCGTTATAGATTGAATCGGTGATTTAGTATGTTTCGTAATTTTATTTCTTTGACAGTCGTTACACGTTTTAACCCATTGTTGAATATCTTTGTTCATGTTTGTCCAAAGATAACGCCGACATAATAATAATTGCGAACCTCTAACACCAGGATGAGCAATACTATGTAATTTCTTGAAAAGTGAATACCTAAATCGTTTCGGAACATATGGACGTAATAAATTATTACTTTTATCTACCCAGAGATAAATGTCAGGATCAATTTCTATCTGAGTAAAATTAAAATTTCTGTTAGTCAATAAATTTGAAAGTTCTAAATCATTTTCCTGAGCTAAAGCTATTTCTTTAAAATTTATTTCTAAATCTTCATTTAACAAGCAAGCGCGTGTAAGAGCATCTGCAGGAATATTTTCTTTTCCTTTAATATGTTGTATATCAGTGGTAAAAACACTAATATATTCTAATTGTCTAAATTCACGCGGCAAATAATTTTCTGATGATTTTCTTATGGAGGTACACAAAGGTTTGTGATCAGTAAAAACAGTAAATCTGTGGCCTTCAATCCAGTAACGAAATTTTTTAATAGAAAAATAAATGGCCAATAATTCTTTACCAAACACGCTATATTTTTGCTCAGTGGAAGTCAACTTTTTACTACAAAATGCTAATGGTTCCCAAATTCCATTATGAAACTGTTGTAAAACGCCCGCTACACAATTCGAAGACGCATCGCAAGCAATAGACAAAGGTGCACCTAATCTAGGATGAGCTAAGTACGCAACATTGGCTAAAGCTTTTTTAGCTCTTGTAAAAGCCTCTAATCCTACACCGTCCAAATAAACTGGTTGTGAAGTGGACTTGCCGGGAATAACTAAGTTATGTAAGGGAGCTAACAGTGCAGCGCAATGAGGAATGAATCTATGATAATACGAGACTAAACCGATAAAATTTCTCAACTGTTTCTGCGTTTGTGGAAGAGGAAAAAATTGATGAGGTAAAATACTATGAGTAGCACCAGTGTCTACCACTAAAGAAATATCATTGACATTATCATAAATATGAACCAAATTTCCCCGATAATGTTTAGTTTGTTGTACGTGGGGAACATTATTATACAACAAACTCGAACCTAGTTTTTTTGGAAACGAACAAGGATAAGCACATTTAAACGCGTTGTTACCAAACTTTTTATGATAATAACAAAGTTGTGTTGAAGGTGCCTGATGATTTGTAGAAAAATTGTTGGACCTGTTGAGAATAGGTCGTTTATTTACTTGTGTAACTTGTCTAAATTGACAAATATTATCTTGTGAAGCAGTTATTTGTTCCACATTACGATTATTACTATTAATTGAAGCAGGGTTTGCTTTCGAAATGTTATCTAACTTAATAGCCAATTCTCTAAGGTCTATATCAGGGGACATTAATGACGCATAAATAGATAAATTTGAAGGAAGTTTTGAAAGAAATGTTTCTCTAATGAAAGAATCCGGAAGATTCATTTGAAAGGTTAACGAAACAATTTTCTCTAACATATCAGTTGAACTTCCTTGAAAAGAAAGTTCATGGTATAAAAATTTAACTTTATCGGTATAAGATAATGAAAATTGGGACTCTATTTCGGCCTTTAGAGCATCGTAAGGAGCTCTTGCCGGACGATTGAAAATGATATGTTCGCACTTGGATCTAACGTCATCCGGTAGACGTGCTACTAAAATATCAAATTTGAGAGCCTGATTAAGGTTGTTTATATTTACATTACTAAAAAATCTGTCGACTAAATAAAAATACATCCGTAAATTGTTCGGAGTGAAATTCGGAAATTCATATCTGAAAGTTTCCATGTTTGAATGTGATGAGTGTAATAATAAATAAAAAAATAAATAGTAAAATAACTTAGCTTATGAATGCAGGAAGTAGTGTTAACTTCGCAATGGAACCGAATGGAACGCACCCAGAACCGCCCTCGACACGTACGACCCATTGAGAGAAGGAAGGCGACGGAGAGACATTCGAGCCCGAGGCGTGAACGCATGAACATCGCAAGATCGTGTTAATTGTATTAATCAATCATATTCTTGTAACTTCGAGCAGTATTTTAATAAATTGTATTCCAAAGTTAACAGTAGAGGTTCCGGAAATCACCAGTAATAGAGTTTCACCACTTCTACTAGCATCCAGACGTTCGGGGTCACCAAAAATGTAGTGAACACTATGTGAACACTATTAAAACTGCCTCTTAAGCTCGGAATAAATAGTTTATTCAAGTTTTGTGTTGACAGTTTTTAAAATTGTAAAATATTGTTATTGTTGTTACTATAGTTATTTACATTACTAGATTTACTACAGTACCTACAACTGGAAGAATCATAATTTTGTTGCCTATAAATTTTGGAAGCGTTCAAAATATTATTCATTTAGATTGTACTGTACATCTCCATTAGTCAAAGAAAACTATGTACTTGTATTGTTAAAACATACAAAACATCATAAGGTATATTAAAAACTATGTAACTTGTTGAAGTACAGATGATAAGGAAGTAGGTAAATCAACTAAAATTCGTTGCAATTTCAAATTTCAAATGGAATACACAGTTTTTGGAACGAAGTTCTTTAACGCGGCTTGCGGGTGGGTGTTAGCTGCTATAAATTGGAACGCAACGAAAATGCGTTATGCCCACAAAAAAATCAATAGAACCAGAATGATGTAGAATTTCTAAATAATCTACATTTTTTACATTTACAAGTATCTACTGTTTACATACGTTTAATATACATGTGATTAGAGTGTTTACTATTTACTATTTACATACATTACAGAGATAATAGAGAAATCATATGCTCAGCGTCAA
Organism: Diaperis boleti; assembly: GCA_963583935.1. Classification (NCBI taxonomy): domain Eukaryota; kingdom Metazoa; phylum Arthropoda; class Insecta; order Coleoptera; family Tenebrionidae; genus Diaperis; species Diaperis boleti. The sequence goes on along the minus strand of OY757248.1, from coordinate 35,405,577 downwards.
AAAGAGTATCAAAAGAGAACTAAAAACAAACGCTCAGTGTCAAAATATACAAATATAAACAATCTAAATCTCCATATCAAATTACATTCGGAGTTAAAGAAAAAGTGTAATGAACTTTGTTCCTGACGGGGGTTCCGCGACCGCACACTTTTTTTTATTGAGGTCTTTCGCAGTTCCATTCATCGCTTCGTGTTGAAAATTATTATAAAATTGTGTTTCTGTCTCACAATGTACCTGTACTTTTGGTTTCGTGTTTTGAACTCAATTGTATGTTAATTTTAAATGATATTCATTGAATAGAAAGTTTTTTTGGTTGATTGATTATACTTGGTAAATTTTATGACATTTAATAAGGTTTGATTAAGCTTTAAAAGGTACCATGGAACCTTGACGACAACAAACGATAATTTTAAAGGCCAATAAGTCACCGGAGTGCAATTAGTTTTTTGACATTTTGCTGCTCAAAATTTTTTCCAATGTTTAAAGGATTGTACTTGACATGGTAAGGTTTCGTAAATAAGTAAACTTGTGATGATTTTAATTAAAAGAATTATTACTACATATTTTTGTATTGAACTAAACGGTTTGGTCACATTACAAAGAGCGGTGTCTATAGTTCTTCAATCTTGAGTTGTCAACTAGCTGACTATTTGTGTACAATTTGTTCTTAAGTCTAACAATTCCCATTGTGTAAGTGGTGCTGCTGAGGCTTAGAGCCTTTTCAGCACAAGATTCTATATAATCAAATTTGAAAAAACTCTGAGAGATATTTACATGTTAAAGTTAATAACAAGTGATTCTTATTATTATTGGGGTGGCGTGAATTCATCGTCCTGGTAGGGTCCTTACGTTCTTGTGGCTTCGGTGGTGTCCTGGGGTGGGTTCTTGGGTACATACCTTCCTGGGCACCCTGGTGGTCTTCTTTTGATGGAGGGGAAAATGGGACATCGATGGAAGAATGAAGACCGCGCAATAATCACCCAGTGTAAAATTATATTGGCTCAGCGGGACTCCATTGTCGTAGAAGGTGCACTGGAAAAACCTGAGGGCCACAAAGAAAGGAAGTGACTGTAGATCCCCAAAAACAGAATTTCAGAAGTCCTGTAGGAGCATCATTGTGGATTAACAGGTGGATACTTGGGAGTGCCAAAAACTCTTGGGAAGCTGCGGGAAAAGTTTTACTGGGTGAACTGAAGGGAGGATTTTGTTTTCCGGAGGCAACATAAAAATCATTTATGAAGAGCGGATATATGTACAAGGTGTTACAAAATGATTTTCATCTAGTCGCCTGTGCATTTTCCATGTAAAATAAAGAATGTTCGTGTAAAAGCCATTTTTTCAATATTTCTGCGCTTGCGGAAAACATAGGAGGTGGAAAAGTGAAGATATACAGAATCCAGGATTTTGGTCAAAGGCAATTCCCCTTTGATCCCATGAAAATTGTAGTTTTAATTTCAATAAAACTATGTGAAATAGTACTTCGGTCGCGATTGGCACCACCCATTGCACCTGTTGCTATAGTTCATTGAATTGGGTGCCTTTCATATTATTTTGAGCAAAAGCAGATAGGCAAAGCAAAATAGCTACGAACCGAATCTCTCTATATAAAAAAAGAAGCTGACTAACTTATAACTCAAACTGCAGTTCAGACGGCTGGGTCTGCAAAGCTGAAATTTTGCATAAGGCTCCATGTACAGAGTGAACATAAAGTTCCGCACAAAATTCATAATTTAGTTATGTAATGTTCTTGCGAAAAACGATCGAACAGGTCAATTTTTGTCTTTAAATTGTCATCTTTTGACATAAAAATTTTGTTGATGATGTCATCTGTTTTTGAACTATTTAAATGGCAACCCCCAATTTTTTTGGGTTTTAAATACACTTTTCAATTGTCTATTCAACAAGCGTAAAAAATTGCCACTTTGCATAACTTTTTTTTTTGAAAAAAAATACGTTTTACATCAAAAATAAAAATTTTATTTCTTGAAAAAAATTGAAAAATAATAAATTTGGAAAACAAACAACGAAAAATTAAAAACCATTTAATAAAATTTAATGCAAGTGCACAAATTGCCACCCCCCCACTATTTCACCATTCCCAGACGTTTTTTAGCGCTTTGAACACCTCGTTCAATTACTTCGGGATTAATCTGCGCCATTTCACCACGAATTCGTAGTGAAATAGTACTTTTTCAAGAAATAAAAATTAAATTTTTTTAAGTAAAATTTATAATTTTTTCAAAAAAGAAGTTATGCAAGGTATCACTTTTTTACTTTTGTTGAATAGAGAATTGAAAAGTGCATCTAAAACCCAAAAAAAGTTGGGGCTTGCCATTTAAAAAAACTGATGACGGTGTCATAGTTCAAAAACAGATGACGTCGTCATCAAAATTTTTATGTCAAAAAATGGCAATTTGAAAACAAAAATCGACCTGTTCGAGCGTTTTTCGCAAGAACATTACATAACTAAATTATGAGTTTTGTGTGGAACTTTATGTTCACTCTGTATAATAAGGCACCCAGTAAGAACGGATTTTTCAAAATTCCACGCCGAACGGCCGTAATTAAAATTGTCTCATTATGTTCCAGTCGTCGAAACAAGTACTATAAAATGCAGATCTTGAGCTAGTGGAGAAAGCACCAACTACTCCCTGTGGAAGGCAACTAAATCCCAAAGAATCACAACACTCCCATCAGCAAAAACGATGGGAACTTTCTTTCTCGCTTTTTTCTTTTTTCCGTTCGCCCGGTGTCGTCATTGCATCTTCGCCAATTTCCCTCTACCTGAAGTTCCCTATAGCTTATTCTACCGTTTTCCTTCTTCCTTTTCATTCTTCGCTATCGCTTTTATCTTTTTCTCTCTTTTTTTTTCCCTTGTTAAACCGTTGTTTATGAAGATTTTTTATTCCTGCCCTATTTCTCAGTTTTTGTTTATTTCATGTAATTCTGCTACTGTTCACGTCTCTATTTTCGCTATTTTCATGTCTTCTCCCTTTATGGCATAGGCCTCCGTTATCTTCACTTCTGTTTTCAACCCCTCTTTAAGCCACTTCTCGACTTCTTTGCCCATGCCTTCTCCCGTTTCCTTTAGTCTCAGCCCTGTTATGTCCGTTATGTTATTCCTTCTTTCGCCTCTTTCGTTTTCTTCCATCTTCGTCTCCATGTGTCATCCTAAATTAGTTCTCTGACGAATTACTCGATCAAACCTACACAAAAATAAAACCAAAATTTTGGTGAGTCGAATCGCAAATAATGAATTAATTGTATTTTATACATAGAGAAACAACTTTTTTTTTTATTTTAAAATGATATTTTTCTTGGCGCAATTGATTTTCAGAAAGCGTTTGACGTAGAAGACAGACTAAATAATAACGGAATGAAGATATTTGCAGAGCAAATTAACAAATCCCATTAACGTATGCTCAAAAATGCTACATTAATTTAGCAACTAATTATCAAAATTAAATTAAATTTTGCAGTCGATGGTAATTTTGAATGGTAGTTTTAATTGTCTTTCCAAGATCTGGAGCCAGTCAGGATCTGAGACGATCACAGAAAAATTTTTGTGTGTAACTCGTGTAAAAGGTAGAATGGTACTTGTTTCGTTGTCCAACACGGTCGTCGCAGTGAATTAATTCACTTTAGAAACTTGTTGAACAAATAACTAGTATGTATAATATCTTTTTTTCACTACTAGCTGTAAAATGTACCACTATATAGTTTGTCGAGGATGTGTGAAATTGTTTTTCTTTCCTAGTAGTAAATAATCATTTCATTATTGACTAGTAGTTAATAATAAAGAGACCGCATTTCATGCAAAATGCATACCTAATAAATTTGGTATGTAATACCTAAGGTAGGACTTCATGAAAAAAATCTCTTTCTTAGCATTTGGCAGAATATTCGTGAAATTGTTTATGTAATTATAAATATAAGAATGGACAGAAACATAATATGATTTATAGGATTTAAGCTGCTAGTAGTGAAAAAAATAATATATAAACCACGGTAGAGAAGCCTTTTCTCAGCTTCGCAACTTAATTCCCTCGATGCTTCGCATCTCGGAAATTAATACTGCTCAGCTGAGAAAAACAACTTCTCTACCTTGGTATATAATAATACACTATAATAGAGTGGTTTTATTGGTTTAGTTAGGTAGCATGTTTTGAGAAAAAATTGACGGTGTGCGTAACTGGTTGTCTACATAAATTGTCTGTTGTCAGTTTGCGTTTCATCGTTTTCGAAACGCAAAATCGTTGTGTGAGTCGCATTTTATGCCGCATCATCGCTCCTGAATTAGTTTTTGCATATTTTTGGAATCGTTTTGAACGAATTTCAAATTCGGCGGGTTCGGGATTAAATCTGGGCCCCTTTTGACGTGCGCAAAGTGTCCGTGCGCAACCGCGCAGTCGAAATAGTCGAATGTTGAGACCGGTATCCGAGTGAGTGTTTGTGCCCACCATCACGAACCGTGCCGAGACTAAAGAAAATGCCTCCATTTTGTTTATTTTCCTCAGTGAAAAGCAAATCGTTGTTCGTAAAATAAAGTCCAGGAAATCCAGTGAGTATCAAGCGTATTAAAATCCGTCACGTGTCAGAAATCAGTCAAATCCAACTCGTTATATATGTTTCTTGTGTGCAGCCCTCGGTCAGAGGGTATAAAAACCAGCAAGAATTGGTCGCGTCACGAGTAAGCACTTCGTCAAATTGACTACCGTCTCCGGCACTAAAAATAACAGCCACAACGGTGGTACTGGTAATTGTTGCGTGGACAAGGACCTCTCGGTGAGTACGCGCAAGAACAAAGGTGTGTTCGGGTTCGCAACCACTAAAGACAAGACGGGGGCGATTACGGGGGCTGCGAAGACGCCAACCCTCAATATGAATCACGTCACGGGACAGTACAGGCGCAACCAGGACGACAACCCCCAGGCTAACGAGGTGGAGGAGATGGAGACCCAGGAAGGTGAGTCCTGTCCTATGTCCACACTGCCAACTTCACGGACCGCGAATTCCCTATTCCTGATTATCTATGCCCTCTTTATTTGTTGATATGCAGACTTCAATTTATTGTTGTCAAAGGGACCCAATTCAAGATTTGAGTCAAGTCCTGCTGCTTTTTAAGGTTAGGGGCATTTGATCACTTTCTGCATTAAAAATTAGATATATGTATTTGACACTTCATTTTTATTAGACGATTGACTCAAATTGCGCAAGGGGACCGAAAATTGCCAGAAAATACAGTTTATATTTGATAACACAGGTACATATTGCAGATGACCATTTAATTAATGTTACAACAATAAAACTCAGTTTTGGCTAAACTAGGAGAGATCAAAAGTGATCTTCAACAGTTCTGGAATCTTGTACTGGACAAACCTGTTCAAATGAGATTGTCATTTTAAAAATTTGAAACATTTAAACCCAAAGAAATTAGCGAGTATTGAAAACATACATGGTGAACTTGCCTAATTGGTGCAATTTTTGTCTGCTCTGTGGGATTTTTTTCATAATGTACATTTTGCTGTGCTTCTTTTAGTAGTGCTTGTGACCAAGGTATGTTGACATAAACAACTGAGCCATTGTTACTCCAGGGGCATTCCCGTCTTCATAGTCACGAGGGGTGGGAGGATCTAAAAATGTGCTACTACACACTTGCCATCAGGATACACACTGGTCCTCATCAACATGTGGCAATTTAGCTACAAGAACTTCATTACTTCTCAGGAACATTTAAGAATAGATTTGACTTTTAATTGATAATCTGCTGGTTGCTTCTTGTATTAATTTCTGTGTCCTATGATATCATTATTGTGGTCATCTTCACCACTGATATTTTCCTCAAGATTAATCTGTTCTGGTGTCAAATAATCATTTGTTTTATAATTTTTATCTTCAATTCTTATTACATGTTATCGCGTTTTTTAGAATCTGGTGGAAATCAGAAAAGAAAATTCCGTTTGTCAATTTTGAAAAGTAATATTTTCTTCGACCTTTTTGTTTTCGACCGTTAACTAAATCATGTCTATAGGATTCATAACTGATTATATAATGATGACGATTTTAAAATTAATAGTTATCCATGTATCTACTTCACTTGGTTCGATATGGTAGGGATAATCTATTTGTGTTTAGGATCTACGAGACGAAGGCTTGACAAAGTTGACTGTATTAACCTGCATTTGTATGCACGGTTTTGCCACCAATTTAAAATTTTGTTTCTGTACATCGTCCTTTGAACCTCGTCACAACAAATGTCAAAAATTTCATCAAATGAAAATCTCACAATTTTTTGTTTTTTGAAAATGGATCAGATGAATCTGGCTGTCTTCACGCTTTACTTTTTTTTTTTGTTGGCAACATTGCATTTAGAAAATCTAGGTTGGATAATACCTAGATTTTCTAGACTAGGTTTGCTCTAAAGTTTCTAATAATACATACAGTATAATCGCCCGTTGTTACGAATGCATGTCGTCGATTAGCCATACTTACATACATGACGTACCAGCCTTAATAAACAAATAATCAAAATAACAAACATTTAGACTATTTATACTGATTAGCCTAATAAAAGTTTTTATACTTTAATATTCATTTGGCGTTGTATCTTACTTCAACAAGAAGTTTTCAGAAGTCACTTTGTGACCACGTCGTACGCTGTTCGATTTCAATCTCCCCACCATGACTAGTTTGATTGCTAACTTTTTATTACTATAATATTAAGGCTAATGACTGACAGACGGATTTATGAAATTGTAGGCTCGCATAAGTAATCTAAGATAGGTTTGACTTTTATAATGCTATAGAGTAAAAACTGTGTTATATTGAGTTTGCCCTTTTGCGATAACATAAAGAACACCTTCTCATGTCTTTATAATTATGGGTATAACTGCAAAAGATCGACATGCCCATTTCTAATAACAGCATGATATAGACCTCTCCAACTTTTTGAAATTGTAGGCCCACTTTCTATAAAGACAACTGTGTTATGAGTGGAGTTACATAAGGAAAAGTAAATTGTAATAATTTATACCGCAACATGATGCTAAAACATTCGATTCTGGTTTATACAGATGATGGCACCTCTTGTGGTGGAAACAATGTTCAAACTTTTCCGACTTGATTTTGGTTTCGCACTCAGGTTGTTGGTTGTTACCCGGGGCCTTCTGATGGACGCTGGTCTTATGGTCCATTTCTATTGTAGTCGCAGAATCCTCCACTGCAGCCGCACGATGCTGCCCTGCATCGCTAGAGCTCTGTCAATTGACAAACGTATTGCGTTTTACATAACGACACTAAAATTATACATGTGCGTGGCACGGTTTCAAATATATAAACAGTTTACAATGTATGTATTTGCAAAGATTGTGATCGCATAAAATATGTAACATGTAACACGAGAAATAAATAAAAGTAAGATAAAAAAGGTATTTGAAACATGAAATAAAAATTATGCAACATGAAATTATATGGTACGTCAAAATAGAAATAAAAAACGAATTGTGCGTGGAGTCCACTCGCGACAGAAGTGAAACTTTTTATGCGGGTATGATTTTAAATGAATTACAATATAAAATATGTCCCCCCACTTATATTATTGAATGTTACGCAGTTAGTAGTGGGATATATGACGCAGCTGCCAGCGACACAAAGTAAGTAACGCGCTGGCTTTACTCACCACTCTTAACGGAGAGAAGAGGTACAATATAAAATATCCTCCCACTTATATTATCGCACGTTACGCATTTTCGTGTCGGACGCGAATTAGGCTTGCACCGTGCGAAAAGAAGTTTCACTTTAAATACTTATTGTATTAGTGCAGGGAAGGACGTGGTTTGTCAATGGGCATCCAAAATACAGGGTGATGAAAAATAGGCGCCCGTGGTAGTAATAAAATTCCCCTGTGAGGCAAGTGTTACAAAAATGTCATAAACGTTGTCTTCGTGGTATCTTTTTAAAATTATAACTTCGATTAAAAGCAAAAATTGCAACCTTGCATTAATTTGTTCAAATATTTATACCTAGCTGGTGCTAACGATGAAGAAATTGAAATGTTGCTTCTACATAATATTTTTTACGTACGGGTTTATAAAACACAGTTATTTATTTCAACAGTTCGCACGAGTCACACGGATTATGGGCCCTATTCTTGAACATGTGAGTGAGTGAGTTGTGACGTCACGTCGAGTAGTCGAGTATTTAATTTAAAGTAAGCGCTCGTCTCATACCGCTCGAATCTGGAGTAATTGTGAAGTGCGCTTACTTTAAATTAAATACTCGACTACTCCACGTGACGTCACAACTCACTCACTTACGCACTCACATGTTCAAGAATAGGACCCTATGTCGCTCAGTAGCTTATTCACTTTAGACTGACTAGACGGCCGTTCTCGCGTCCTATTTAAAGAGGGAAGCCGCTTTCTCGATTCGCAGAAGGTTTCTTCCAGAACGTCACAATATAGTTGGTATGGATAACAGCATTGAAGAAAATAACGCGATACAACATGTGGAACATCTTTTGCACACTTTGAATACGCATCAATGGCTAAACAGGAATAAACACCAACTGTATGCACAGTGCATAGCTAACATGGGAGGAGCTGTCCAAAGCTATTTTGGGTTTATTGATGGTACAGTTGGACCTATATGCAGACCATCTATTAACCAAGAAGAATATTTACTGGTCACAAAAGTACATGCCGTCAAGTTTCAGTCAGTTTTAAGGCCAGATGGATTGATAATAATTAATCTGAGCTTTTTCTGGTAGAAGACATGATGCTGGAATTTTTCGAGGGACAAACTTACATCAAGAGTTAGAAGCAAATGGTATTTTTCCAAATGGAGAATATTATGCCTTATATGGAGATCAAGCATATGGAGTCAAGCAACTGTTATTATCAACATTTCCCGGTAACCCAGCAAATTTGTTACCCCACCAAAGTGAGTTTAATAACAGTATGAAAGTCCTTAGCCCATTTGCATTTGTGGATTTTTAAGAAAAATCAAAAACTACTTCTTAATGACAGAAACTTAGTATCGTGCGTTTAACAAAAACCGACGTCAAGTGGGCCATGGATTAAAAAACGTACGGCGTAGATGGTGACAAATTTGTCACCTGACAACTGACATTTGACATGTCAGATTATTAGATTGGGAGGTTTTTATGGTGGTGCCTCATCCACACGGCCAGACACTGAAGCCAAGCCCCCGTACGCCCACTAGCCAGAGCTTGTGAAGGCTCCTGCCGTTCTTCTATCCACATTTAATAATGTCATAATATTTACCCGTAGTAAGCATTGCATCCGTGTGATCTAAATGCAGACATAACTTGAAGATTCCAAGACTTGCTTCGTCGTCGATTTTTGCTGAACGCACGTTATAAATCTATGCTATCCTTCTTACTAATTGTCACACCTGCTTGTATGGCACTCAAACTGCTGAAGATTTCAACATTATGCCTCCTATTTTGGAAGAGTATATTGGTTGAAAGTAAGCCTAATATATTATGTATGTATTAATTATATTTTTTAAGAATATATAGCAATATATTAATGACCTCTTGTTGTCCATTATAGTTATTTATGTACATTTTGTAAATTGCCCGAGATTTATAAACATGGAGTTATGACCGAGGTGCATACAACGCTTTATATTTCACTGCATTTGAATTTGTGAACATTTAAAATTTGTTTGTGAAAAAAAAAACAGTGGCAGTGGTTGTATTGAGAATGGACGAAGAAATTTCAAAAAACATACTAGAACGCTGATAAGACTAATGAGAACTTGTTGCCCAGAAAATCTCGTCTGTATGATAACTTTGAGAAATAGATGCTAAAAAATCACTTACAAATTACGAAGGTCTGTGAAACAGTCCTAATGGGCTATTTTCAAGAATTTAATTGGTACTGGCAACGGTGAAGTTGGAACCTCCCGCGAAACTGCAACGTTCGGCGAAAATAGAATTTTAGGTAAAACTGATGCCTCCAACCTGGATGTTTCTTCATTTAAACATAGTGTAGATTTAGTAAATTGTTCATTTTGTTGATCTTCATTTACTTTTAACTATTCCCGTGTCCATGTTTTAATAGTTATTCTGATATTCGGAGCGGAAACAAATCCAACAAATTAAAGATCATAAAAATCGGTCCATCGCAAGGGGCCCCCATGTCCATGTGAAAAATACTTTTTGTACTCATTGCTTATAGATACCTATTTTCCGTTTATCGCCGATGCGCGGAAACAAGAATTTCCCGCACTGAGGTGTTCTTTACTTTCCACGTCTAGAAGGGACGTGATGAGTGCAACGAATACAGGAAGTGACAGTAAGGCAGAAATCATAAGATGGCTTGCCATATTCAACGAAGTTTTAAATGTGTAAAATTCAAAATTATTTTTGATTTTTTTCGGGCTTGATTCGTTACAAAAAATATTGTACCCAACTTATTTGGAAGGAAAATTTCCCGCATTTACACTAAATGCAGCACTCCCTTCGGTCGTGCATCAAACAATTTACTGTGCAAAAATGCATTAAAATACCGAACAGTCACTTACATGCCTTAATTTTATATACCTTATATACTTTTTAGGATTACACCATTTCTAAACTTTCATTTATGCTATTTGCAACGATAGTCCAAGGCGCGATTATCGGGATTCTACTGTATCTGATTGTAAATTATATCGGGTCTTCATAAATTTAGATGTAGTTAGATGGAGACTTCTGGCGTTCAAAGCGTACTGGATGTTTGAATCATTTTTGTAGTAACATCATGTGTATGATTGTTCAGAATATGGAACTATGCTAAAATTCTTCTAAACAATAAAAAACACGAAATTGATTTTCTTAAATATACGATTTTATACCAATTCCAAACTCGAAAACACCTTAAATGACCACAATTATGAGCGACATTAATTCTGGTAACCGTAGTGTGTCAATCGAATGTTTATTTTAAGACCTCCTTCTATCATGGGTTAAGTACTAATAATATCATTGATGAGTACGACCTATTTAGAAGTGTTCAATCAGTAACTTTGTAAGAAATCGGCAATGTAACTTAATCGTTGTTTTGACCGTGGTGTCCTTCATTATGTAATGTTAAATCCTAATTTGAAAACCAGCGCGGAACATGGCCGCTAGAATGATGTTTTTGTGTTATGAGATAAAAGCGTTGGGTACAGCTGATTTACTAATGTAATACGATAATTACTATGTATATAGGAGTACGCCTTATTAAATCAATTCTTGTTATACAAAAATTGTCGTTGAGTTTATTTTTAATGTACACAGCAAACGATTATGTAATACATATTATTATAATTAGTGTATTCAAACTTATATATTTCAAGGGTCACAAAACAGTTTTTTTTTTAAGTATATTATGTGTATTCTCGATTTCTATTGGTCGACTTTCTAGACGTCTAGCTGGTCTAGTACAGAAATTCAGGTTTCTACAATGCATTTTTCTTGCATAGTACTACCATGGATCCATGATGTAATTTTTTAGTAAATGAAAAACTTTTGAAATACACCCTCATAAAAACTGACTAAAACTTAAATCTTTGTTCTATTCAGCATAATTTTAGTTTCTCGTTTCGTCGTTATTAATACATACTGGTTTTCCTGCTTCATTCCCAATGCGTCTTCCGTAATGGACTTTTATTTCCGTTTTTCATAATCTACAGAAAAATACATAATATGAAAATGAGTGAGTGAAAATTCTTCATTTATCTAAAATATGTCTCTATAAGAGTAATTGAAGGGCTTATTGTTAAATAATGATAAGCCACAAAAGAACAAATTTGAATATTATTTAAAAAAAAGCAAAAGAAGCTTAAATCCCTGAAAGCATTGAATTGTAATTTATCCATTCCAGTTTGTTGGAATATATGAGTGTGCAGAGGAATACACAGGAAGAACATATTAGAAGTTAAAACGTTAAACGTTAAAAAAAAATAACAAAAAAAAAGTGGCTTGTCGTTATATAGCAATAAGCCCCTCAATTGTATAGTATAGTCATCACCCTGATGAAGCCAACACTGTTGGCAAAACGTGCGTCGGTAATTTTAATAAAAATTATTTTTGGTGTTTTAGGGGAAAACTGATAAAAAAGTAAGCGTAATTGGGTTTATAAGAAGTTCTGTTCAGTTTATGTCTTATCTTTTCCATCTTCAGATTTTACTTACACATATACTGTCGTCAAAACATCTTTAACCCTCGGCGCGTGGTTCGCCTGGCCTAGAATATATCGACTTCCACAAACTTCGACAAACAGCGAGACTTGGCGAACCCCGAGCAAGGCTCGTGCTTCTCCGAACCACACACCGTGTAACTGCGACTTTACATTTTCCTATATCTAACAGGCATGTGCCGACATAATCCGTTGGATATTAAAACACTAGTGTAAAGCCAAAGGTTTATTTGATCTGGGAGTCCAAAGAAACAATCAAACAATAGCGAAAGTTACTGATGGAAGCGTTATGCGTCAAGTACAGTACATCTTGATTGACCTATTTACATTTATATTTGTTTCACCTGTCTTAAAGCAACGTCACATTTGTAATTTAAATTTTATTATTTTATTTGACTACTAAGTTATTTTGATATCAGAAAACATGAATTTATAAAACTGTAGAACAAAATTGCATCATAGATCAGCAGGTCGCATAACCAGCATAACAATGGACTTTATTTCACGACTTTTACTTTTAAAACATGTCATGTAGAGGAAACCGGGGCGGAATTCAATGAATAATTTGTGGTTTAATATTTGTTAGGAAAATTGTAATGTAACATTGCTAAAATTAACAACACTAATATATCGTCGGTGAAATGTGTTAACCTGCTAACTCCATTTGGCAAAATTTTGGAAGAGACTATTAAAACGCTTGAATTTCGGAGTTTATATTAAAATATTTGGAGACAGCAGGTATTATTGAGAAAAAAACAAAACATTTTGTCTGAATAATACCTGATATCTCCAAAAAGTTTAATATAAACTCCGAAATACAACCGTTTTAATAGTCTCCTCTAAAATTTTGTCAAATGGAGTTAGCAGGTTAACACATTTCACCGACGATATGGAAATCCTGCATTGGATCGTTTATCAACGGCAACTACAACTTCTTCAAGGCCTATTAAAACATCATAAACAAACTGCTAAAAAAAATTCGTTCCTCTGACGACGGTTTCCTTACTGAACCCGACTGGATACACCGCAACCTGAGCCAGACGCAAGGTACAAATTCCAGTACTTCAAGTACTTCAATACTACCAAGAAATCTGGAGAACAAATTTATATTTAAAAACCAGAAGAATGTCGATAAATCCAAGTGGAGTAAATTTAAATTAAAATTTAAATATATCTAAGTCGAACTCCACAAACTTTAATAAGTGTAAAATTACAAATGGAACATGCCCTAATTTAACAAGAGATTAATGATACAATTGAGTTACAGAGGGGTTCTTACGTTAAAGAATATAAAAAATTATGACGTTGACGTAATTTTGAATTAAATTTGACTTTTTGAAAGGGTTACATGATTTTTAAAAGATTTCGTAAAAACAACATTTTATAAAATGTAAAAATTAAAAATGGATCAAAGAGAATCTGGTAAGTTTGTTCGACCGGTGGCAACAGGAAAATGAAACCGGTTAGGATCCATGTGGTATCGTCAATAAGATTTTTGTTTATGCCTTTTGATGGTTTCTGAAGATGGTGTCATGTATTATCTTGTAAAAAAAATACAACACTCTTTTAACATATTTTATATTTAAAATTTGTAATACATAATTAGGTAATAGATGAAAAACAAATACCTTACTAAACAACATAACAGCCACAAAATTCCAAAACTACGATTTTAATTTGCCAAAAAAAAAAATGGGTCTGTTGTGTAACGAAGGGTTAATCGGCTGATCGGCTGCCCTACACGCACGGTCTTATATAAAGGGCTTAGATATGGTGGAGGTACCCAACAGAGTACAAGGTATTCCCCCATACGTTAATCCGCCGCACTTGAGTAAATCCCAAAATCCCCTACTATTAAATTAACACGAATTTTCAATAAAAAATTGTTTATTGTTCTCTCATAGTCGCCACGACAGACTCCGTCACGGACACTGGAGGCGGCGAGATGGACCAGCAAAACGGGGAAGTCATCATAGGCCCCCAGCCGGACCCCAATATGGGGGTCCAGGACGCCGACATGGAGGAAGATGAGGCGCGCTCTGAAGCCACCTTCAGGTATACGGTGCAGCAGTTCAGCAAGCTGAAGGTATGCCTGACACTTCTGACATGTTTCTTAAAACTTACAAATAAAGTACTTTTACCTGCATTAAACGAAAATTACAACAATGCAGAATTTTCATTTGAATCTCCGATATTTTTATCAGTCAACGTGAGAAAATTTAGTTGCATAAGTATAATGGACCCTTTGTTCTTTCTGTGTTTGGTTGGTGAATAAATTGTTATTCATATTTTCGTTTTACGTAATCGAACAAATTCGGGTTACTGCAAACAATCAAATCATTTGTCACCGTCTCTAGGTCTCCCATTCAAAATGAAATATTTACGAATATACAGGGTGTCATGCAATAATACCACATCAGCAGTAAGGACACCAAATTATGAAAGGGTTTTTTTTGTCAACATTCGCGTGGGACTAGAACCATCCGACAAATGCTGCCAATCGGTAACCCTGCGAAACAAATTCAGTAATAAATGTGGTGTTTTTGCAATAGAACCATTCCGACCTATCCAACTGTTTTCAATAGACTGACAGAAACGTGAGGTAAACAGGGTTGGATTTCAAGTTTTGTGCACCGTTCAAGAGCAGAATAAAGTAGCAGTAGCAGTTTTCATTTGTACAATAAATAATTAACAATAAGATATAAACGGTTTTCCGTTTAAGCAAAGTGTTTGTAAGACATTGAACATTGACTTATTTTCCAGAAAAAAAAAACACGCCCCTTTCTACGCTACTTTTATAGATGTCCAGCTACTTATGCATCACTAGTTAATCACTGCTTTATACTAGGGCCAAAACTATAAAAAAAAAAAAAATGACTAGTTTTCGTTTGATGCACAATTTGAATTTTATTTAAATATTTACAGAAGACAAACATTGTTGAAATCTCTAACCTAACTAAGACCTGTTCCCTCAGGACTCCGCACTATCTCCTGCCTGCTACGTCAGAAATCTCCCCTGGAAGATAATGGTAATGCCTCGCAACAACCATTCCCAGGACAGGACTGCCCAGCGATCCCTTGGGTTTTTCTTACAATGCAACGCCGAGAGCGAATCCTCGTCGTGGTCCTGTTACGCTGTTGCCGAACTTCGACTGGTCTCAGTCCGACCAGATATAGAGCCGTTCTCCAGAAAGATTCAGCACTTGTTCTATTCTAAGGTGAGCTGCGAGAACCATGGATAGCTACGACGTCGGTAGCATATATGATTGTCAATAGATATTATATTGTAAATTTGGCTCATGTAGCGACAACGGAAAATAATATTGGCACGCTGCGTCATCGGCTTAGCATAAATTTAAATAGTTTGCAATAAAGTTGATCCCAAATCGTCTCTAGGAAAATGACTGGGGATTTTCCCACTTCATGGCATGGAACGACATTCTGGACATGGAGAAAGGGTACATTAAAGACGATGCCATTACCCTTGAAGTCCACGTCGTGGCCGATGCCCCACATGGAGTGTCCTGGGACAGTAAGAAGCACACAGGTGAGCTCTCGCGACCCAAATGATGAATTAAGTTGAACGACCTTTTGTGCGACTTTCGAATGATGTGACCTTGACATCTATGCAGCGTTTCGCTTTTTGAGGTGGTCATGTATATGGTTCAAGTGAGTTGTTCGAATGGTATTTCCTATTCAATTTGTTCGGTTTGTCGTAAAAATTAAGACGAAAAAAAAATATATGTGCTTTATTAATATGTAAAACAAAGACGAGGGTAATTAACAGCTTGACCGCAGCGAGTAGACTGCCCACACTTTTTCTTCCTCAAAACCCCTTTTTTGCTCTACCAGAGCGTCGGAGTTTCCCTCAAAAAATTCTTAATTTTTATATGCCTTGTATTCAGAACATTGTTTGATTGCTCAATTTTATAACTTGTGAAGTATTTAATTTCGTGTTTTTACGTAGGATAGTCGTGATTTGCAGAAATAGCCACTTTATCTTTATTGTATATTATTGTTTACTACCTCATTAAATTTAACCAGATAATCTATTTTAAACAACAAGAAGTGGGGTTTATCGGGCCTTAGACCTACTTCAATTTTGTTTCCATTGAGAACTATGATGTTTTAATTTTTTCATTGAAAATAAAAATTCAATACAAGGGATAAACTTTTAAAAATGTGTATTACCATTAACAGGGCCGGTTAAATTTGCATTTAACAAAAAATTTAATAAATTGTTTCTTAGGGGCGTATTCGAAACTGTTTCAACTTGTCCTTCATAATTATTGTTATAGAAGCCATTAATTTTATTTAAATAACATTGTAAGTGTTATATTGACATCGTTTGTGTCAAAGTTACAATTTTTTGCGGTTTGTTTCCAAGACTCGTAGATGTTAAAAAAACACATATGTAGGAAAGATCCCGTTGTAGTGCTTTGAAAAGGGCGAGGTCATCAAAATGTGTAATGTCAGCAATCAAATGGGGTTGTAAAGACGAATTCTTTTGGCAGCAATAGCAGCTTACTGTAACTGGCGTCCAGTGAAAAAGCATAAGCATAATTTCAAATGAGATAAACTCCATGTTTAGGCCCTCTTTTTGTAACTATAACGACTATTCAAGAATGAATTTGTACATGAAGTAGGTAATAAAAATTTTCTCATTACTAGGTCTATAACACTTAACAACATATTTATCATCTGAAAACATTTGAAACAATTTTTCCTAGGACTTTTGAGGTAAACTTAACAACATTTTTTACACTTTCAATCTGCAAACTCGCATCCCACTTCTGTTTTACTCAAAACTACATTGGTCGTTGGCAGAGTCCCACAGGACTTCAATATATCAATGTATGTCCACAAACTTTGTAAACCGTCCTAAAATACATAGCACACGTCAAGGCCACATCGTTTCCGGTTTTAGCACGTTCTCTTTGCTCCTAGTTTACATTTTCCTTGTTTATAACACCAGGTTACGTCGGTTTAAAAAACCAAGGAGCCACGTGCTACATGAACTCCCTGCTCCAAACCTTGTATTTTACCAATCAACTACGCAAAGCGGTTTACAAGATGCCAACCGAATCGGACGACTCCACCAAGTCTGTAGCGTTAGCACTACAAAGGGTTTTTCACGAGCTGCAGTTTTGCGACAAACCTGTCGGTACGAAAAAATTAACAAAGAGTTTCGGCTGGGAAACGTTGGATTCGTTTATGCAACATGACGTGCAGGAGTTCCTCAGGGTAAAAACAATAGGATGAAATAAAACAAGGCGAAATAATAAGATTTTTCGAAACGTAGGTACTTTTAGATAAGTTGGAGAGCAAGATGAAGGGAACCTGTGTTGAAGGAACGGTCCCAAAGCTGTTTGAGGGGAAGATGATATCATATATTAGATGTAAAAACGTCGATTATTCGAGCACGAGGTCGGAGACCTTTTACGACATACAGTTGAATATCAAGGGAAAGAAAAATAGTGAGTAATTTGACGTAATTAGCATGAATGTAAACAAAAACATTTGTAATATCAAGTCGGTCTTCATAAATGATTCATACGTCATAATAGGCCCGATTGATTGTTAAAATTTTATTTGTACTTGTTTTATATGTGTACTGTACTTGGCCTATCGGACGGCCGAATATTTCGGTATTTCTCACGTCATCTAAAGCGGAGAAGCTGGTGATTTTCAACAATATTTCAAAAAAAATTGTAAAAAATATTTTTGGAGGAATCGATAAATCACATCATACTAACCAATTTCTTTCCAGTCGACGAGTCGTTCAAGGATTACGTTGCGAAGGAGACCCTAGACGGTGACAACAAATACGACGCCGGCGAACACGGTTTACAGGATGCTGATAAGGGAGTGATTTTCTCCGCTTTTCCGCCAGTTTTACATTTACATTTGATGAGGTTTCAATACGACCCCGTAACGGACTGCTCGGTTAAGTTTAACGACAGGTTTGAATTTTACGAGAAAATATCGTTGGACTCCTATTTACAAGAGCCTGACCGCAACAATCCGGCGAACTACACTCTGCACGCTGTTCTGGTCCATTCGGGGGACAATCACGGGGGTCACTACGTGGTTTTTATTAATCCCAGGGGTGATGGAAAGTGGTGTAAATTCGACGATGATGTCGTGTCGAGGTGTACGAAACAAGAAGCGATTGAACATAATTATGGCGGGCACGATGAAGATATGAATATGACAGTGAAACATTGCACTAATGCATACATGTTGGTGTACATACGGGATTCGGAACTTCACAACGTTTTGCAGGAGGTAAGGCGTTAGATTTAAATATCAGATTCTGATGAATTTGAAAAGGGAGCAAATTTTCTACAGATCTTTTAAATCCATAGAGGTAGTATAAATATCTCAGCAACAAGATAAAATGGGAGTGTGCGATATTATTTCAGTCAACTTTAAATGTTTTGTTTTGAAAGAATTATTTATCACGATTTGTAGCTTTTATTACGTCCTGATCAAAAATTCGATTGTGGAGTGCAATTGGCTCATTTTAAGTGGCGATATCTAGAGAACTAAAACCGTCATCCGGGACCTACGAAACACTCTGAAAGGCATTGTGCTATGCGCAGTGTATACAATGTAGGGTTTGAGTATAATAAAATTGAATAGTAATAGAACCAAAACAAAAACAGCGTTATTCCATTGTGTCGTATTCGTTACAGGTGACAGATGCGGATATTCCAAGCGAACTAGCCGACCGTCTAGCAGAAGAAAAACGCATGGAACAAGTTCGTCGAAAAGAGCGTAACGAAGCCCATCTTTATATGACCATTAACGTCCTTCTAGAAGACAGTTTCGACGGTCATCAGGGCAACGATCTGTATGATTCCGACCGGCCCCTGTTCAGAGTTTTCAAAATTAAAAAAATGGCACTGGTTAGTGAGATGATGGAGATGTTTGCGGAAGCCTTTAAGTACTCCACAGAGCAAATTAGGCCGTGGCCGTTCAGTCAAAGGTCCAATCAAACAATGAGGCCTTGCATGCTAGATTTGGAAGCGGAGTCACACAAGGCTGTCATCGATGCCGCAGAAAATCAAAATCCTTGGAATATATTTCTGGAATTGTTGCCGCCCGACTCGGGTTTAACGACGTTACCGAATTTCGACAAGGAAACGGATGTATTGTTGTTCTTTAAAATGTACGATCCCAAGCAGAAGAAGATCCATTATTGTGGACATAGTTACTTACCAGTTACAAGTAAATTAAGTGAGTTGGTACCTTTGTTGAACGAGAGGGCGGGATTCGCGCCGAATACGGAGTTGGTGCTGTACGAGGAGATTAGGCCTAATATGATAGAGAAAATCACAAACTTTAACGAGGCGTTGGAGAAGGTAAGCGCTCAAAACATGTTAAAAAATAAACGATTTTTTTTATTAAAGGTGTTGGACGAACTTATGGACGGCGACATCCTGCTCTTTGAAAAGGAAGAAAGGGAGGAATTTTCCGATTTACCCACCTGCATTGACTACTTCAAAGATTTGTATTACCGAGTCGAGGTAACGTTTGTAGATAAATGTACCCCAAACGATCCCGGCTTCACCATGGAGCTCTCCCAACGGATGACTTACGATCAGTTGGCGCGCGCTGTGGCACAGAGGGTCGGAACGGATCCGTATCTGCTGCAGTTTTTCAAATGTCAAAAGTACGTGTACCGCTGAACCATCTCACAAACTAATCGAATTAATTGAAGTTCCGTATCTTCCAGTTACAAAGACAGCCCGGGGCATCCTTTGAGGTGCACCTTTGAGGGCACCTTAAAAGATCTTTTAGTGTTTGCAAAGCCTAAGGCACCTAAAAAAATCTTTTACCAACAGCTCAGCATCCGTGTGAATGAATTAGAGAATAAGAAACAGTTTAAATGTATTTATGTCGGTCCCAATGTTTTAGAAGAGAAAGAAATTATTTTGTATCCTAATAAGAGGGGGACGGTGAGCGATTTGTTGGAGGAAGCAAAGAAACAGATAGAGTTTGGGGAAGGCAGCACAGGGAAATTAAGGTACGTCCTATTTTTGCTACTTATTATTTCCATCAATTGCGAATTCACCACAACGTGCTTATTTTGTCCTAGGTTTACCGAAGTTAGTTGTAATAAAGTGGCGCTAGGTCCGAAAGAAGACACACCCTTAGACCATTTGGCAATTAATGCTGCCAAAGTCTTTAGGATTGAAGAAGTGCCAAGAGATGAATTGCACATAGCAGAAGACGAGATGTTGATTTCCTGCGCGCATTTCCAGAAAGAGGTATTCTCGACCTTCGGTCTGCCTTTCCTGCTCAAGATCAAGCAAGGCGAACCGTTCACCAAGGTTAAAGAACGTGTCCAAAAACGACTAGGTGTTCCTGATAAAGAATTTGAAAAGTACAAGTTTTCTATCGTCGCCATGGGCAGGCAGCAGGTCCTCCAAGACGACGAATATGTAGTCAATTTAGCAGATTTTAGGCCACTTCCAAATCAAGGTAAGTTTGAATGGGAGGGGGGTGGCGGAACTGTGATCTAAGTAACAAAAACTTATACTTAAATTCCAATCTAAATGAGGAGAATGCTTTCACCTGGATTATTTAATTTTTTTTGCGGCAACTCCATGAAAAATGTCAATACTTTTTTGTTTCGTTACTTTGGACCAACGTTCCTATTCTTTTTATTTGTGGGTTGAGATGCATTTGACCTGTTTTTTCAGCCAGTAGCCCTAAACCCTGGTTAGGTTTGGACCACGTGAACAAAGCCCCTAAGCGATCCCGTTTTAATTATTTGGAGAAAGCCATCAAAATTTATAACTGAGAGACTGAGAAAGCTTTGTTCACAACCTTGCACTTCTCGGCTCTGCAGTATTGCCAGTAAATGATAATGAAATTCCCTAACAATGGTGGAATCGATAAGTGCGGCACTTTGGCATTGGTGCTTCATGTGAGCACAAGCCTTCTGCTGTGTGACACCATTTTGTATATAAAATATATATTTGTTCATGTCTGTCTATTTAGAATATATTCGCGCTAAAGCTGTTTGATAGTTGTTTCTTTTATTTAATTTTTCCGATTTGACAGTGGACACGTACTTGAGTTCTTGTATTAACTTATAGAATTATCATTTTGTATTGACACAAGCACGTGATTTATAATATACATATGTACAGAAAATGTGTATATTGCTTATGTTAAGAGAATTTCCATGATTTGATATTAACATTGAGAAATATGGTCAGAAAGGTGGCGAGTTTTAATTTTGTGATGTTGGTTGTGTTGTAACATCTTGTTTTTAATATCGCATACATTTTTAATGCAACTGATATTTTCCAGAATATTTTAGTATGTTTTCTGAACCCGCTGTAAAAGTTATATTCTTTATTGTTATTTCAAACTTTATGTAAACACATTTTATAATAGAGTAAAATAAAGTATTAAATCATTGAAATCCGGCTATTACTTTCAAGTTATTTACAGATAGAAGATAAATAGTATGAAAACTTGCAGCTGTAATACCGTTAGTAGAGAAACGTCGCTGATTCGCTCTAAAAGCTTTGCTCACAGCCTGAATATTATGGACATGACTATCCTTATTTCAAACTAGAATTTGACCATTCCTACTGATGATCTTCATGGGGGATCAACTAAGAATGACTCATCTCGACCTTATTTCTGTGCACACAGCAAACTATGGTAGTGGGCTGAACTCATTAGTAGTCGTTATCTGGACTTTGTCCCAACTTCCAAAAAACCTAAAACCAATGTTATAGAATCGAAGCAATTTCATTTTTTATACCACTTCTTTGAGGCCGCAATGTCCGACGGTGTACTCTTCTATATTAAGTTGTGCCTTTTTTCTTTCAATAACTCCAAAAATGCGCCTCAAAGGGATTCCACCGTCTGGTATCTCGAATACTGCAACTTCTTGATACTGAACCTTCAGCTGCGCTTTTGGAAATGTCTTTTCAAAAAAAACCAAAAGCCTTTGAATTTTTTGTTCCATATTGTCAACCGTCTGGAGTTTTATAGTGACATTGTAACCTTTACCGAATTTCTTTTTCAACCTATCGGTAGATCCCAAACATTGGAACTGACCTTTACTCATAATGGCCATTCTTGTGCACAAAGCTTCGCATTCTTCCATATCCTGAGATGTCAAGATAATGGTAAAGTTGTACTTTCTAAGTTTGGCTAAAGAATTCCACACCAATCGTTTACTTTCTAAGTCCATTCCGGATGTGGGCTCATCCAAGCAGAGAATTTCGGGTTCACTAATAGTCGCAATGGCAATACTTAACTTTCTTTTGTTGCCTCTACTAAGTTGACTAACTTTCTTGTCCAAATGGGGCGTGAAATGAAAAATCGCAGCAAGATGCTCAATAAGTTTCCCGGAATACTGCAATGGTACTCCTCGGATGAGAACAAATATTTTTAGAGTTTCTCTTGGTGTTAGTTCATTGAGCAATGCGTCAACTTTTGGACAGTATCCTATGATTTTGTGAAAATATTTGAAATGTTTGTGGGTATTGTAGCCTAGAGCCCACACTTGTCCATATAACGGAGAAATCTCACCAGTTATCAGTTGTAACGTTGTTGTTTTACCAGAACCGTCAACACCCAATAAACCAAAACATTCTCTTTGTTGAACTCCTAAACACATGCCATCAACTGCACGGTCTGTACTGTAGTAGGTCACATTTTCTAAAGCTACAGCGTATGATTTCAAGTCTGTTTCTGTAGAATTTTTTATTTTTTCGTACTCTCCATTAACATCTTCGTCAAATAAGACAGTTTCAGTTGAAAAGTCTTCTTCTTTTTCACTCCATGAAGTAGATCGATGGTACCACAAACAATATTCAATAGCTATTAAAATTATGAACCAAAGAATACCCATACAAAGACAGATAACTAGGTGACAAGCAAATCCATCTTGTTTGAGTGCATAGTACTGCAAGTCTGCAATTGACAAGAAGATACATAATCTTGGCATATTGTTCCTCTTACCACAACATAGAGGTATAGTTTTACAAGTTTTTTGAAGGGAACCATACCGTAAGCAAAATTTTCTCCTCTTATGAGTCGTACTCAAATTATTCACTTCATGCATGAGTAGATATGAAGGCAGTAGCATTCGTAGAAACAAACTTAATTTCTCCCATTCATCTTCGCTAATTCTTAACAACCCGTGAGACGTTATCCCTGAAACTCTGTTAGTCTCTCATCATGTAAAATATTAAAATGTACCTAAAACGTTTACTCCGACTACCATAACGATTGCCGTTGGTGTAGTTTGACATGGTAGCGACAAGCAATAAAGAAACGGAAAATCAAAAATAGCATATACCCCTAGTAGAATATAGAGCCATGCTAAAATTTTAAGTTGAACACCTAATTTTCAAATTATAATTACCTTACCTAGTTCATCAAAATGTTTAAATCCTTCAACAGACATTACCAATATCCCAATAGTAATTCCGCATATTGAGACTAAATAAAGCAATAAATCGTATAATAAATGAAATTCCCAGAATATGGATAGCCTTAGCCCAGACAAGATTTGAAGGGTTTTGAATTTGGTGACACGTTCATCGACGAGCAAGACAACATAGTATGCAGTGATTGCGGTGGTAACACACACGACACTCGTAGCGAGAATAAATCCTCTTCTGTCCCTTATACTATGAAGCTAAAAATAAATCAAAATAGTGGTAGCACTAACTTATTTATAAACAGCGGATTTCAGGCAAATCGACTATACTTTGTTCAAATTCTGATAATCGGGCCGGTTGGGTTTAGGATGACCATAGTCGAGATACGTTTGTATGATCCTGAGCACTTTTTATATTCCTAAAATCCGCTGCTTTTTATCAACTATTTAGTTTTTTGAATTCCAACCCGAGCCCTTGTAGTTAGTGGTAGAGGATAGTTAACATAAGTTAAACTGCTGTTAGGTCCCATGAATTCGTCTTGATAGAAAGCGTTCAGTATCAAAGCCAGAGACAAGGGTTGCGAGTGATACAATTCTCCGTTAAACCAAGCTACAGTATCCGTTTTTAAAAAAGAAGCCCCCGCAATATACTGCCTTTGATCAGACAAAGATGTCGGCTAAAAAATATATTAATTACAAATTTGGCCACTGTTTTTAATTACCGGATCGAGAATTTCCATCACATCTTCTGTAACATAGCGAATTGGTACACTTTTTAGCATTTTTTCATACTCGGTAAAATATCTGTTCGATTCCCCGTGTAGCACCACTCCAGGACTTATATAAGAGTCCAGTGAAATGTTTAGTGCAGTCGCATTAACCTGCAGTACAATAAACCTCTGGTTCCAAAGCAATAAAATTGTCAATACGAACGGCTGCAGTAAAACTACAGCCACCAGTAAATACCATAATCTAACAGCAGATACTTTCAAACACATTGCATATGCTTGGGCTCTCATTAAAGATGCTCCAGTTAAATAAGTCATAGGTGCATTGATCAGCGATGCTACAATTCAAACCGTTGTTAAATTTTAAACACCTGTATAAAGGTTACAGTATTTTCGGGGCTCTTTGTTGGGTATAGTTTTGAGTAATTTGATTTCCTGATCTGCACCAACTCTAAAATATAAAAAGTGTTCAAATGAAAAATCTTGAATTTCGATTTTTGTAATTTTATAATCAATCAATTGCGTATCGGCCGAATATCGTTCAGTACTTTTCATAATACCGACAAAAAAACCGAATTGTTTAGCATAATTTTTAGACAATTCATAAATCAATTTTATTTGTGTTGCTCTAGAAACAATTGTCAAAAACTTCCTCCTGTACTGTTAATTTTTATAACAACCGTGACTTATGAGTGAGTTTTCACTCAAGCTGACAGTTTTGATATAATGCAATAACAGGTAGGTATTATGAAATAATTAACATACCTATAAATGACGTTTATTACAGCCGCAGACGTCAGATTGAAATCCGGGCTCGTAGAGCGAGGTTTTTAAGACATAAGTCTGTTATGGATCATAACATTCGTGGTTTGTTTAGTAGTTTATCGGTTTCAGCTTCTCATTTATGTGAACTTAGTGAAAATTTTTGCTTTTTTTCCGTAAAAATCAGTCAAAAGCACATTCCTGACGTTTAACGAAAGTATCTCTTTCGACGAGTTAAAGATGACACCACAATTCAAATACAGGGTTTTCATAAATGATTTATAGATCTTAATCTTAATTGTAATTTTTGCAACGGGTTCTTTAACCGGTTCCTATGATTTTTTGGATTTCTTTTTAAAAACAACTTCTTCCTACATTTTCTTTAAGCTGCGGTTCCTTTTTAATAGTTCTTTTATCGACGTGTTCTTTAAACATTTCCTTTGGCTTTTTAGATTTGTTTTTAATTACAACTTCTTCTTCTACTATTTCTTCAACCTATTTTTCAGGTTTAGGTTCTTCCTTGATAGTAATTTCTGAAGCTGCCTCTTGTTGGGGTTTCCCGGGAACCTTCTTTTCCTTCTACTTTATTTCAACTTCTTCCACAGTGGTTAATTCTTCTTTTTTGGGTTCTGGTTCTATCTTAATTGTAATTTCTGCAACGGGTTCTTTAATCGGTTCCTATGATTTTTTGGATTTCTTTTTAAGAACAACTTCTTCCTACTTTTTCTTCAAGCTGCGGTTCCTTTTTAATAGTTCTTTTATCAACGTGTTCTTTGGCTTTTTAGGTTTATTTTTAATTACAACTTCTTCTTCTACTATTTCTTCAACCTATTTTTCAGGTTTAGGTTCTTCCTTGATAGTAATTTCTGAAGCTGCCTCTTGTTGGGGTTTCCCGGGAACCTTCTTTTCCTTCTACTTTATTTCAACTTCTTCCACAGTGGTTAATTCTTCTTTTTTGGGTTCTGGTTCTATCTTAATTGTAATTTCTGCAACGGGTTCTTTAATCGGTTCCTATGATTTTTTGGATTTCTTTTTAAGAACAACTTCTTCCTACTTTTTCTTCAAGCTGCGGTTCCTTTTTAATAGTTCTTTTATCAACGTGTTCTTTGGCTTTTTAGGTTTATTTTTAATTACAACTTCTTCTTCTACTATTTCTTCAACCTATTTTTCAGGTTTAGGTTCTTCCTTGATAGTAATTTCTGAAGCTGCCTCTTGTTGGGGTTTCCCGGGAACCTTCTTTTCCTTCTTCTTTATTTCAACTTCTTCCACAGTGGTTAATTCTTCTTTTTTGGGTTCTGGTTCTATCTTAATTGTAATTTCTGCAACGGGTTCTTTAATCGGTTCCTATGATTTTTTGGATTTCTTTTTAAGAACAACTTCTTCCTACTTTTTCTTCAAGCTGCGGTTCCTTTTTAATAGTTCTTTTATCAACGTGTTCTTTGGCTTTATAGGTTTATTTTTAATTACAACTTGTTTTTCTACTATTTCTTCAACCTATTTTTCAGGTTTAGGTTCCTCCTTGATAGTAATTTCTGAAGCTGCCTCTTCTTGGGGTTTCCCGGGAACCTTCTTTTCCTTCTTCTTTATTTCAACTTCTTCCACAGTGGTTAATTCTTCTTTTTTGGGTTCTGGTTCTATCTTAATTGTAATTTCTGCAACGGGTTCTTTAATCGGTTCCTATGATTTTTTGGATTTCTTTTTAAGAACAACTTCTTCCTACTTTTTCTTCAAGCTGCGGTTCCTTTTGAATAGTTCTTTTATCAACGTGTTCTTTGGCTTTTTAGGTTTATTTTTAATTTCAAATTCTTCTTCTACTATTTCTTCAACCTATTTTTCAGGTTTAGGTTTTTCCTTGATAGTAATTTCTGAAGCTGCCTCTTGTTGGGGTTTCCCGGGAACCTTCTTTTCCTTCTTCTTTATTTCAACTTCTTCCACAGTGGTTAATTCTTCTTTTTTGGGTTCTGGTTCTATCTTAATTGTAATTTCTGCAACGGGTTCTTTAATCGGTTCCTATGATTTTTTTGATTTTTTTTTTAAAAACAACTTCTTCCTACTTTTTCTTCAAGCTGCGGCTCCTTTTTATTAATAGTTCTTTTATCAACGTGTTCTTTGGCTTTTTAGGTTTATTTTTAATTACAACTTCTTCTTCTACTATTTCTTCAACCTATTTTTCAGGTTTAGGTTCTTCTTTGATAGTAATTTCTGAAGCTGCGTCTTGTTGGGGTTTCCCGGGAACCTTCTTTTCCTTCTTCTTTATTTCAACTTCTTCCACAGTGGTTAATTTTTCTTTTTTGGGTTCTGGTTCTATCTTAATTGTAATTTCTGCAACGGGTTCTTTAATCGGTTCCTATGATTTTTTGGATTTCTTTTTAAGAACAACTTCTTCCTACTTTTTCTTCAAGCTGCGGTTCCTTTTTAATAGTTCTTTTATCAACGTGTTCTTTGGCTTTATAGGTTTATTTTTAATTACAACTTCTTTTTCTACTATTTCTTCAACCTATTTTTCAGGTTTAGGTTCCTCCTTGATAGTAATTTCTGAAGCTGCCTCTTCTTGGGGTTTCCCGGGAACCTTCTTTTCCTTCTTCTTTATTTCAACTTCTTCCACAGTGGTTAATTCTTCTTTTTTGGGTTCTGGTTCTATCTTAATTGTAATTTCTGCAACGGGTTCTTTAATCGGTTCCTATGATTTTTTGGATTTCTTTTTAAGAACAACTTCTTCCTACTTTTTCTTCAAGCTGCGGTTCCTTTTGAATAGTTCTTTTATCAACGTGTTCTTTGGCTTTTTAGGTTTATTTTTAATTTCAAATTCTTCTTCTACTATTTCTTCAACCTATTTTTCAGGTTTAGGTTTTTCCTTGATAGTAATTTCTGAAGCTGCCTCTTGTTGGGGTTTCCCGGGAACCTTCTTTTCCTTCTTCTTTATTTCAACTTCTTCCACAGTGGTTAATTCTTCTTTTTTGGGTTCTGGTTCTATCTTAATTGTAATTTCTGCAACGGGTTCTTTAATCGGTTCCTATGATTTTTTTGATTTTTTTTTTAAAAACAACTTCTTCCTACTTTTTCTTCAAGCTGCGGTTCCTTTTTATTAATAGTTCTTTTATCAACGTGTTCTTTGGCTTTTTAGGTTTATTTTTAATTACAACTTCTTCTTCTACTATTTCTTCAACCTATTTTTCAGGTTTAGGTTCTTCCTTGATAGTAATTTCTGAAGCTGCCTCTTGTTGGGGTTTCCCGGGAACCTTCTTTTCCTTCTTCTTCATTTCAACTTCTTCCACAGTGGTTAATTCTTCTTTTTTGGGTTCTGGTTCTATCTTAATTGTAATTTCTGCAACGGGTTCTTTAATCGGTTCCTATGATTTTTTGATTTTTTTTTTTAAGAACAACTTCTTCCTACTTTTTCTTCAAGCTGCGGTTCCTTTTTATTAATAGTTCTTTTATCAACGTGTTCTTTGGCTTTTTAGGTTTATTTTTAATTACAACTTCTTCTTCTACTATTTCTTCAACCTATTTTTCAGGTTTAGGTTCCTCCTTGATAGTAATTTCTGAAGCTGCCTCTTGTTGGGGTTTCCCGGGAACCTTCTTTTCCTTCTTCTTTATTTCAACTTCTTCCACAGTGGTTAATTCTTCTTTTTTGGGTTCTGGTTCTATCTTAATTGTAATTTCTGCAACGGGTTCTTTAATCGGTTCCTATGATTTTTTTGATTTTTTTTTTAAGAACAACTTCTTCCTACTTTTTCTTCAAGCTGCGGTTCCTTTTTATTAATAGTTCTTTTATCAACGTGTTCTTTGGCTTTTTAGGTTTATTTTTAATTACAACTTCTTCTTCTACTATTTCTTCAACCTATTTTTCAGGTTTAGGTTCCTTCTTGATAGTAATTTCTGATCCTGCCTCTTTTTGGGGTTTCCCCGGAACGTTCTTTTCCTTCTTCTTTTTTTCAACTTCTTCCACAGCGCTTAATTCTTCTTTTTCGGGCTCTGGTTCAATTTTAATTGTAATTTCTGCAACGAGTTCTTCAACCGGTTCCTATGATTGTTTGGATTTCTTTTTAAAAACAACTTCTTCGGTCGTTACTTCTTCTACTTTTTCTTCAGGGGCTGCGGTTCTTTTTTAATAGTTCTTTAATCAACGTGTTCTTCAACTATCTCCTCTGGCCTTTAAGGTTTCTTTTTAATTACAACTGCTTCTACTATTTCTTCAACCTATTCTTCAGGTTTAGGTTCCTTCTTGATAGTAATTTCTGAAACTGCCTCTTTTTGGGGTTTCCCCGGAACCTTTTTTTCCTTCTTCTTTATTTCAAGTTCTTCCACAGCGGTTAATTCTTCTTTTTCGGGCTATGGTTCAATTTTAATTGTAATTTCTGCAACGAATTCTTCAACCGGTTCCTATGATTTTTTGGATTTCTTTTTAAAAACAACTTCTTCGGTCGTTACTTTTTCTACTTTTTCTTCAGGGGCTGCGGCTCTTTTTTAATAGTCCTTTAATCAACGTGTTCTTCAACTATTTCCTCTGGCCTTTTAGGTTTCTTTTTAATTACAACTGCTTCTACTATTTCTTCAACCTATTCTTCAGGTTTAGGTTCCTTCTTGATAGTAATTTCTGAAGCTGCCTCTTTTTGGGGTTTTCCCGGAACCTTCTTTTCCTTCTTCTTTATTTCAACTTCTCCCACAGTGGTTAATACTTACTTTACCACAAGTGTATTTTAGAGTAATAATTCGCTAAATGAACCCGGTGTCAAAATGTCAAAAACATACGTTTACAACGTTTAAAACAATAGTAGACTTGAGACATAGAGTACATTGTGACATAAAAGATCTCTAACGAGTTGTTCAAAAGGTAGGTACCTAAATTTGACATTTTTCAATTATTATTGTATACTTGTATCAAATACTTGAAAAAATGCAAAACTATTTAGGCTTACTTGAAGAAAACATCCAAGGACATCGGAGAGAGTTCATAACTCCGTATTTTATAAAGTTTTAAATTCCTGTCCAGCTCTTTGAACATGTCCTCAAACTTCGAGCATTCGTCATTGGACAATTTATAGGTAAGCTCTACTCCAATATGCGAGTAGAGCACCGCTTGATTTAAAAAAGATTCCAAAAAGTTCGTGATTTGTTTTGGTTGACATTGTGGTGCTACGTCCAAAATTAAGAAGTAACCGGAACAATACTTTTTTTTCAAAAAGGAAAGAGAACCATAACACTGAATTTGGCCACTTCTCATCACGGCAATTTGATCTCCTAACACATTGGCCTCGTCTAAAGACTGTGTGGTTACGAGAATCGTTCGTCCTGAAGAAAAAAATAAGTAAAGTTATTATTAATGCTGCTTTTCAACCTGTCTTATTGAGTGCTAACAACTTCCAAATGTCTTTTTGTGCTGAAGGATCTAAGGCAGCGGTCGGTTCATCTAGAATTACTAGCTTCGAGTGAGCACATAGAGCCATTCCAATACAAAGTTTTCGTTTCATTTCATTAGATAAAGAATGCGCCTTAGACTTTGCCTAAAAATTACGTTTCCATGTGAGAGAAATTAATACGAGTAATGTTACCTTTTCTATTAAGCCTAGCATTTCAAGATTATTTTCAATTTCTTCTTTAATCATTTCTGCTCCTTTCAGCACACATGAAAGATATAAATGTTCAGCCACTGTTAGGTCGTTGAACAAAACATTGTTTTCGAAACAAACCCCAACGTTACCAATTTTGTTTCTAAATTCTTTCATATTGTAACCGTAAATTTTTACAGATCCCGCAGTAGGTGCCGTTATTCCCGCTATCATAGACATTGTGCAAGTTTTTCCAGCCCCTTTGTGTCCGACAAGTACGAAGATATTATTTTCATACGCTTGAAGACTCAAGTTATTTACCACGATGTGGTCTTTAAAAATTTTTGAGAGATTTTTGATTTTTACCCCTGTCGGATTGGTACCAGAAAATTCTTCATAGTTTTCTTTATTCTGTTTTGGTGAGACTGTGTGGAAGTCTATATAGTCAATTATTGTTCAAAGTAACTCACTCTATAGTACCCAGGGGTTCCTCTATGGAGTGAGACATTTGGCAGATTTTTACATATACCCCTTCCATAAGCAAGGCTACCAGTAAATAAAAAAATGTGTCTATGATAAGCATGAGAAAAATTTGTAGAAGTGGAACTTGAAACTCGGTGGTCGGTGGCTGGTTTAAATTAGACCAGTGGATACCTACAAAAATAGTTTTTGGTCGGCTTTTTCGAACGAAGTTCTTTAACCGGCTTTCTAGTGGTGTAGTAGAAATCGTCACGTAACGAAAATGCCCCCTCCATTCGACTGTAAGGTTTTATCGTCGCTGTGGTGTAGTTGGTTACACGTCGGACTATGAAGCAGGCGGGTTCGAGTCCCGGTCGGGGAGAATGATTTCTCCATTATATTTTTATATCAAAATCATATTCTTGTACATTAAAGAACTTTTTTGTTGCACATTAGAGGAAAATACTCTGGCGAGCATAAAATATGGACCTGGATTTAAGCGATTTTTTTATGATGGTCAAGTTAAACCCTTTTGCCTTTGGCCCATATGTTTATTTCCCTTGTTCAAAAGCTCATAGTATGTGATATATATTCTGCATTTTTCTCGTAAACGGTAACTCCGACGAGAAAATGTTATAGGACTTATTATGTTCTCCATTAAATTATTCCGTTAGCCTACTTACCCTGTTCCACCGCTTCCAGTTTTGCAATAACGCATATCCCGAAAGTGGTGGCAGTAACGAAAGACAGACTTGTTCCCAGCACGAAGAATTGGTACATTGATGAACCCAGGTACATTGTACACCAAATAAAAGATGGGATCATCAACAGGAAATACATTTGTGTTGTAAAGATCACTGAAGAACTTTGCAGCATACCTGTGGAGTAAAGTGCAGAGACCATAAACGTAAAAGCGATCAGACTACATGACGACAGAAAAAAAAACAGAAAAATTATTTTTGGATCGGAATCAAAGAACACTGCTTTGCTGAAGACTTGTATCGTTAGGAGAAGTGTTATGATTCCGCAGATCGGAAGTAAAACCAATAAATTTGAAATAATCCACGATATCCACATGACATACACGGGCACTCCTAGTGCTCTGGCGAAAACCTAAAATTTCATTATGTAATTTCCAATTTTTTTCTTATACTACAAACCTGGGTTTGTCTTTCTTTGTCATCAACCATGTCTTGTACATTGCATACTGCTCTGACAATAAATGGCATCGGTAAAAGCAATGCAATGAGAACTACGTTATGCACTGTATAAAATTTATCAGTCTCCCATTTATCATAGGGTAATCTTTGCATTTGCAGATTTCTCACTGTTTCTCTACTTTCATTGAATGCAGCTAATGTTATTGCGTGTTGCAAAAATAAAAATCCGCGTGAATGGTAGTCTTAAATATAAAAAATGAATGAGATGAATTTTTCTCAGAATATCCTACAGGGTTCTCCTCCGATGTTATGTTCTGGAGAGGTGGGTACATCCATAGTGTAGTCTGGATGTAGACTAGTCGTACGCCATGGTCTCATACCTTCCGTCTCTGTAAATGTGGGTAACCTGTGGACAAAATTCCGTGAAAATACGCCAATGTAAGTTTCACCACTGATTTGTAAATAAATGTACCTCAAATTAAGTAGTTGTGAATCAGAAGTTAGTTTATTAATAGCAATTAACTGATTACAATAAATTACGACTAGTTAATATAATAGTGAACACCATCGTCAAGACAATGGTGTCGAAAAAGAAGTTGACATGATCCGAGCACTTTATATCTCATCATTTTCAACACTCCCACGTAGATAGTAGTCAGATTTTAATTTATCGCGAATTTTCAAATTTTCGCTTGTGTAAACCGTTGTCCGCGCCGATGAAATTGACAGTAGTACAAAGTCGTACCAATAGAGGTAAAATCGCAACCAGAGGGACTTGGATCGCGACTTAATGGAAACTGTAATAAGGAGGCATGAAACTCGAATAACTGTCAACCGTTGTCAAAATTGTCAAAATAACGTAAATAAAATAATAACTTCAATCAAATTATCGGCTATTTGATCAAACTTAATAAAACCAGTGTTCTATATTCCTATTGGGTGCTGTTTTCCTTTTAGACTGCAGTTCATCAGGTGACAGCAAAAATAAATAGCGACAAAAAATGTTTAATAAAGATGAGGTAAGATTTGCATTATTATTCTAAATAATATCTGGTTTTGAAAAAAATAAATCACACTTTTAATTTTATTGACTTATCCATGAGCATGTCTTGCTCAGAGATTCTGACGTGGGCGGATGAAGTTGAGCTTGGTAATGAAATTATTTTCATAAAAGTAAATCCGATAAATTACTTTACCTTATTGTTATCCTCAAATCAGTAATAAGTGTGCTATTCGAAGTTTCAAATATCACAGCAAATGCCAAAGAGCTTATAAAACTCTCATTGGTTTCAATCTGATGGTTCAAAATATAATCATCATGAAAACCCACAATTTTTAAATCTCTGCAGATTTTGGCCATTACAAATCGGAAGAATTCATCAGCAGGCGAATACGCGGCAATTCTACAACCAAAATGAGTTTTTAGAACGCTTATACAATTCTTAAGAGATATTACTTTCCTGAAAATTTCCTGCAAAATGTATGATTGTCAAAAATCTTGAAAGGCTCATAATGTACTCCCTGATACTTCTCCAAATCACTTCTCATGTAGCATACGACCAACAGAAGCAGAACATGTAACAATATTTCGAGCAGAAATTTAACAGGATGACGAAAAATTTGAATCACATTTTTCCACACGAGTACGTAGAGTTGGATCAGAATGCTCATTTCTCTAAAACAATCTTCTTTAACATTCTAGCTAGAAGTACATTGAATTACCAAAATGGAAGCAGCACGTTTCAGAAGTGCAAACGTCAATGTTTATGT
Source organism: Diaperis boleti (assembly GCA_963583935.1). Taxonomy (NCBI): domain Eukaryota; kingdom Metazoa; phylum Arthropoda; class Insecta; order Coleoptera; family Tenebrionidae; genus Diaperis; species Diaperis boleti. The sequence continues at coordinate 35,371,536 of OY757248.1, read as the reverse complement.
CAAATGCACGTACCTGACTGCACATAGAATTTTTAAATTTAAAATCAGGTCCTCAGTTTTGGAGTGTTTCAAAATGTACTTTTCAAGTTGATTTTGGCTTCTCTGATTCTTAAGTTGTATTTCCTTTCAAGTTACCATATTTTCAGATCTAAAAACTTCAGGTTTTCTTCGACTTGAGTTTTCAGCTTTTCAGGCGGTTATTTTCTCAGGTTTTCAGATATTCAACCTCTATCATGTTCAAATTTTCAATCAAAATAAGGTCTATTCCACTATTTTCTTCTCTCAGAACTCCGTCATTTATAAACCGATTTGTAAAATTCTTCTTTTATTTGAAAGAGTATACTTACAGATTGGTCCCATTGTCACCATTTCAGGATCTGATGAGGGGATCTCATGGAAATCGAGAAAAATCCTCAAATTTTCGCTCCCTCTTTAACAGACTTATCATGTATGTTCACCGATTTCTTCGTCAATTGTGGACCGATTTACAAAATTCTTCTTTTATTTGAAAGGGTATACTCTAAAGATGGTTACATTGTTAAAAAATCAGGATCTGATCAGGGAATCCCATGGAAATCGAGAAAAATCCTCAAATTTTCGCTCCCTCTTTAACAGGCTTATCATGTGTGTTCACCGATTTCTTTGTCAGTTGTGGACCGATTTACAAAACTCTTCTTTTATTTGAAAGGGTATACTCTTGACGTGGTTCCATTGTCAAAAAATCATTATCTGATCAGGGTATCCCATGGAAATCCAGAAAAATCCCCATATTTTTTCTTCATTTTATATATATAATTATGTTCATACCGATTTCTTCGTCAACTTTATTGAGGACCTCAATATTGGAGAAGCGTCTTTACTAGGTATCACTAACTTGTCACTTAAAATTGTAAAAAAATTGCTTTAAAAAAAAAAGAGAACCGACTTCAAAAAGTGAAAAATAATTGAATACATGTATTATTACATGTACTACCCAATGATCTGTCTGAAGTCGGTGCTAAGCCAAATAGGTAGTAGATAGATAGGCTGCCTGCTCCAGCCACATCGAAGGTCTCCCGGCGAACGCACCGGAATGCGTGAGCGTGGGTGGGGGGCTCGTGCTGAGCAAAACATCCCAAACGGCAGACTTCGTTGACGGTCGTCTCGAATGATATCGAATTTTGTATGCGTTATAACGTTGTTGATATTTTTGTATAATTACAATATGTTACAATTTTGTAACCTATTTGGCTTGGCACCGACTTCAGACAGATCATTGGGTAGTACATGTAATAATACATGTATTCAATTATTTTTCACTTTTTGAAGTCGGTTCTCTTTTTTTCTTAAAGCAAATTTTGTTATTAAAGTGGCAAGATTCTGAATAATTTTGATTCACCGTCATTAGATGGCGCAAGTGTCGATTGTTCTCCATCAATGATGAGCGGCAAAACTCGACTATTTTACGTCGTCTTTTGCCGCACAGATTTGTGTGAATCAAAGTGGAAAGTAGTTTTGAGTATATTGATGTATATGTAAAAATCTTATGTGTATTCGAGGAAGTATGAGCACGGGCAGGCAATAAATTCCGTGTGCAGTAGTAATGCGAAGTATGATAATATTAATTAGGTAATTATCAATTTTAATAAAGGTGCCAGAACAAAAATTTAGTTGATTTTCAATACTTCAATGATTCTTTTTGCGTTGGGTTCAGAATATCTCCAAAGTGGCCCATTTTAATTTCATTCATTATTTGGACATAAAACTTCGAAGATATAGCAGCAAACTCCTCCAAAATGAAATGGAAATGTGATCGACTAAGAGTACACCAGACGCAGATTGCATTGTTAATTTATGGCAACCCCAGAATAAAGTAGGTACCAAATATTGGTCACGGACGTGTTTAGCTGACAATAACATCATAAATACCGAAATTTCAATATAATGATGAACCGATTTCAATTATTCTTTTTGCGTTTTGTTCAGTATAGCTTCAAGATGATCTCATTTTAATTTCATTGATATTGGACATAATACTCTGTAGAATCGCGGAAATCTGGAATTTGTGAATATAAACTCGAATGTTGAATCTCGAATATCCAATCTTGAATTTGGATTGATCTTTTGACATTAATTTCTTAATTTATTTAAGTAACATGTTAACTAAAAAGTAAAAAATAAAAATTTTCAAATTTAAGAGTTATTTGATGTAATTATTTATCTACAAGTCATTAATAATTGACGTATTATACTTGTAACTATGAATGCTTAACTAGGTCTATTAAACACAGACAGCCAGGCTCGGTTTTTAAAAATTATCATTAACTGGCCATGGAATAATTAATATTGTCATTTTTTCTCAACGTCAAGTTTTTAAAAAGGTTTAATTTCTAATTTTAATTCTAAAAATCTAGTTGTAGATAAAACGTTGTATTTCACTCGCATATAATGGTGGCTATTGTACACTCGAATTTCCAGTCTCGTCTATAATCACCACGATTATATGCTCATTAAATAATCTATTAATAATCCGTTTAATAAAATTAAGAAATAATTGTTCATCTAATTATTAATTGTTTTATAATTTTGAAGTTGGTATCAAACATAAAAGCAAATTACATATTATATACCTTCCTACAATAACAAATTAGATACTACAAAAATATATAAAAACAATTCATAATACATAATTACATAATAAATAATTATTTATTAATTCAAATCTAACAATAATTCATCAAATCTGTCGGTAAATCCAACCTAAACCACGCAAAATTAGTTTTTACCTAATGTATAATTATACCAAATGAGTTCTGAAAAGTTTAATTCAATAATTATAATCATGTATTAAGAAGTCTGAAATTATCAGGGAATTATAACTATAAAAGGTACATTATAATGTATAACTATTTTTCGGCCGTCAAACCTAAAGACTTTCCACTTTTGGTCGCCACGTGCACGTAACGCTCTCAACCAATCAGGAAACGGAAAGTAGTTTTGTGCCCTACGATTTTAAACAGCCGCTTTACCCAAAAGTATGAAGACTAGGAACCTCTACACGTAAAAGAATGAACTACGATTTGCATTGAGTGTTATGGAGATTACAGTTTTGCTACCTAATTTTATAACAATGAAAAGTTAGAACATTGTTTCTAGTCCGATCATAAAGACAACAAAAAGCCGTTCAGGCACAAATTCATATTTTAGGTGATCTTTCTGATGACTGTGCAGAGGTTTAATTAAAATTCGATTGCTTTAAATGTACTTGTGATATGATAGCGAACTTATAACATGTTATTAACGAAGGCTTCATGTATGTGGCGTTAAAATTTTAATCCGTTTCGTTTGGTATTATTGCTGTATAGCTAGCAAAACCGCTTATGGAGAAATTACAAGTAATTTTGCCACCTTAATGCTGTCTTCAGCTGTATCCTTCAGCTGTTGAAGAACCTTTTCAGCCTCCATGACGCTTGAGCTGTACAATATCACCTCCACCATCAACAAATGTGTGGCTGATGTTAGACGCAGACTAATTTATATTTTGGTAAATTTAAATACTGGGCAATGTCGCTGTGGACTTTTCCAATAATATTCATTAGAAATTGTCTCAGTTTATGGACATCGGTAGGTCGAGGAAAATCAGCGACCGCCCGCGTCTCGTTTCCCAGGTTGGATGTCATTTGCACCAATTTCATGACACATATATTCTTTTTAGAAGAAGCAACATTTGCTTAACTTTAACGTCAGCCTAGCTTGACAACAGACATCAATTTTCAAAAATAGCTTTTCTAGAAACTAGACGAAAAAATATTATACCCCTATTTTTTGTTTATTCGAAATCACACGTTGACTAGGTAAAAACAAATCCGAAACATTTTTCTTATTTAAAACGCGCCTTTTTTAATGTCAACACGGGACAAAATTCAAAGTTACTAGACGCGCGGACTAATTAGAAACGCATGAACCAATGACAATGCTCCTCCGAAATGACGTCACAAGAACTGGGAAGTAGATAAACACAATGTAAAAGTGGTAGTATGACACTTAATTACCGTCTTGTGTTTATGTAGTAATTTTCTGCACTTGACACATAAATAATCCCTCTTACATTTGGTGTACAGAGGGCGCTGCATCTCTGATAATCAATGACAGTTGATTGACAGTTGACACAGACAATTCAATCAGTTTTGTTTATAATCGGTGTTTGTAAATAATGAAAATAAACGAAAAGAACTTGTGTGCTTACGCCGTTTCGGCAACTCCTGTGGATAAAGAAGGTTACCTGAACAAGAGAGGCGAAGTAAATCGCAACTTCCAAAGACGTTACTTTGTTCTTAAAGGTAACCTCCTCTTCTACTTTGACAAAAAGGGAGACAAGGAGCCTGTGGGCGTCATAATCCTGGAGGGATGTACGATAGGTTTGTGTAAATCCAACCTCTGAATAATTACTGAATTTGATTAACAGAACTAGCTGAAGATGATGAGCAGTTCAGCTTCAAAATCGTCTTCCATGGGACTAACAACCGCAGCTACATCCTGGGGGCGGAATCCCAGGAGTCAATGGAGCAATGGATGAAAGCATTGGCGTGTGCCGGCTTCGACTACATGAAGTTAATGGTGGCCGAGCTGCAACGTCAGCTTGACGACATTGATGGTAAGATAACCATCTTATCACTATTTGTTTTTATCTATAGACGATGGATTTTGCCGAGATTGAGAATTATCAAATTGGGCAGAGCATATTTTACGTTGTTTTAGAAACACCTTTGCCCGTGGCTCAGGCGGTGAATTCGCCGGTGCCGCCTCCAAGGCACAGACACAACCCCTTTAACAAACCGGAAAACACCCCTCATCAACGATCGCACAGCTTGCGGTCAAGCAATAATTCAAGTAAGTTGAATTTTTAATTGGAGTTGAAATGTTTCTGCAACAATCCTTTCGTTACAATCTTGGACGTCATTCTTTTCTGTCCTATTAACAATATACTTTAGTATAGTCAGATTTGTCTGTGAGGTTAAAACTCTCATGTGGACCCTCACCTTTTTCAATGAAGTAGTACCAATGTTAATTACTTTTTAGTTCGCTTGGATGAAAATCGGTGGTCCGAGACTATGCCTTCAGGCAAAGCCAGCATTACATTTAGAGAGTTGCACAACGCATATGGACGCCCGATCCTGCGCGATTTCAACTTCTGGAAGAACGAGCAGAAGCAGATGTTGCAAAAGTCGCAAACGACGGACAACCTGATCACGTTTTAGTCACTAGGTCAATCAAAGAGTGTGATTATACTCATGGAGCGATTTATTAATAATACCTAATTATATGTATATAATTATTTATAAAGTTATTAACATTTTATGTGTATTTACTATTTCAACTAATGTCAATAAAATATTTACAAATTTATTTAACTATAAATCCCAATTCCCTAAAATTGACATATTCTTATACAACAGTAGCTATTTATGTACAGTACAAATGTTGAACGTCTCTATTTGAACAATTAACAGTCCTATAGCGTTCATAATAAAAATATATTGTAAAATTAAATAAGTATATAAATAATAAGAATAGAAGGTAAGTAAGGATGAAACGCCAGGAAATTACAAGTTATATAAAATACTGTTAAAATTATTAGTACAGTTTGTTTCAGATTACCGTCTCCACAGAGCAACCAAAATCACAGTATGGTGAAACAAAAAAGGACAACGACTGAGAAAAAACAACAAAAATATCATTACCAACATACAATTAATGAGATCTTTGTTTAAGTACGTTGGTAAGACTCGTCTATATTACGACAGTAAATGCTACAACTAAATAGGTAACGAAATCATGCACAGGCCGTCAAAACATTTCACTGAGACACCCGAATTGTGAACCATTTAATGATAACTTCTGAGGCAAGTTTTAATAAGATACGTTTAAACCATTGGCCCCAGTATTGTTTTAAATACATGTTTATTACATTCAATATACGTACATCGGTTATAACATTTTGCTAGGACTATTGTAAAATGTAGCAAATTGACAGAAATTTTTGATTAATTAATTCTTATGTACAAATTGTCCTAAAATGTTTACGTTTTATGTACATAGACACGATTGTACCCAAAGTTCTATCTTCATCTGCCTTTGGCAAATTTGGTTTTATTATTTACCAACAAATGTCGATTAGTATGGTCTACATAAAATTTTGATAGTTAAATTTGCCTATAATCAGTCTAAGTATCTCGGTTTCATTTCATCGTTTTGTACACATTTATATACAACAACAGAAAAATAAATTATTTCTTGTACATAATTTACAACTTTACAATATTCAAAATTTTAAAATAGCAAAATTAACAACAAATAAAACAACAACCTATATAACATACTTTGTTGACAAACACTTTGCAAAACACTGAACTAACTGGCAGTTAATTAAAACTTCGGCGTTCTTATCGGATTACTCTTAAAATTAACCTCTAAATATCACAATTTTTGTTTGTACACTTAATTAAAAGAGGACATTATTGGCTTCGTCACGCAAAGTAAAATCAAATTACTAATAATATCTATTACGTCAGAATGAGTATTTTTATTGTGAATTCGTTTTCTTTTTCAACGTGTCACGCGGTTTCTTTAAAAACTTAACAAAAAGGAAATAAAAGCGTTAAAACGATATTCAGAGTCAACAAGTCGACAAATTAAAATAACAAGAGCACCAACTAATTCAGTGGTTTACAAAAGCGCCGCTGTAGTATGATATAACTGGACTAAAACCTGCATGTGGACAGGCAAACAAGACAACCGGTCCTTCGTGTTGGAATCCAGCGCTAGCCAAGACAGAGCGTTGTAGCCTTCAAGTACGTATCTGCAACAGGAAAATTTATATTTACAAATTTCGTAAAATTGGTCTTGAATTTTTTTTAGTTTAAGTTCTGGAAATATCAGGCCTTCATAAATGATTCATACATCAGGAGGCCTGTGGAAAACAAAATTTACATGTAGTTAGATGGAGAACTTTGACGTTCAAAGCCTACTGGACGTATGAATCATTTACGAAGATCCGTTATTAATTTTTTTTATATTTTAAATTTTTATGGTTTCTTTTCATTATTAGTTCCTTACTCCCCTGGTTTGATATTTGGGAGTAAACCGGTTTTTTTTCGTGAGTATTTACATAGGAAATGGAACCGTTTTGAGCGAAAAAAACTCTTTTTTGAATTTTGTTCTTCAATACGTTCCTGCTCTCGTCAGAGTGCAACCAATTCTATCTTGATATAGGAAATCCAGGTGCCGTGTAACTTTTGAACTTTGGGCCTTAAGTTGCAGTGTGTAACGAATTTTAACAAATTAATCATGCATAACTATAGAATAAAAACTCACCTTAAGACATCAGTGGTGTACTGAGAATCCAGCGGATGCGACGTGACCGCCGCCTGTTGAAACAAATCGTCAGAATTCTGCTGTATGCTCGGACTGTGCAGATGCAAAGCGTTCTTCAAGAAAGCAGGACAGATGCCCTCCAAATGGGGACACGAAGACCAGAACCACTTGGGCATCCTCCCCGTTGGAGCCGTAGACACGTAATACCCCAACGCAAGAGGCTGCTGTAGCAACGTGCCGACCTCCTCCAGCGCTTCGTTGCTTTTCGAGTTTGTGGCACCGCAATGAAACGGACTTCCTTGTCTACCGTTGTTCACACCGCAATTGGGACTTTCTTGACCCAGTTCTTCCCTCCTTGGACTTCCAGTGGGACTCTGCCCACCGCCCGCACCCGTCTCCGGCCAATTGAAGATATCGCTGAAGTCGCTGTCGATGCCTTCAGGCATCTCCTCGGCCGTGAAAGCACTGAAGATCAGTTCATCATCTACCAGTTCTGGTGTGATGTGCTGTTCTTGGAACGTGGTTTGAGAGGACTGAGTTGTGGCGCTTGTGGGAAACACCAAAATGTGGGTGCAGCTCACGTCTTGAGGTGTCGACAGTTGCGAGTTGACGCTGACTTGACTGAAGCGTTCGTCGGGGGTGAATTGATCCGGCATTAATCGCAAAACCGAGTCAGGTTCCAAACTCACAAGACATGCGCTAAGTATGCAGGGTACTGAGCTGGGATACATTAACGAACACTGATTACAGATTTCTTTTAAGTTTTTCGAAGCCTTTAGAAGGTTCTTTTTGCTAAGTAACCAACTCCAACCTTTGAGCTCGCCGTGACCTATGCGCCCCAAACGCCCCACCACTAGCCGCCACGGTCGCACACTTTGAGACATTACTCCCAAGATAAAGTTCATTAATTTCTCGAGACCTATCCGACGCGCCGAAGCCTTTTTCCGCCGACTTCGGTTGGGAATATCAATGTTGATCGTGACGGTTTCGAAGATTTCACCCCGTTCGTCGGTAGCGACAGCTAGTAGCCAACTTTGATCTTCAGACAAACAGTAGCTCAGGTACAGAACAGAGGCTTGGTCTCCTGTTCCTTTACCAAACGACTCCACAGCTTCCACTTTTTCCCGCATGGGGGCCAGGATATAAGGCGGCGTGTACAGCTTGTAAGGAGCACGATTTTTTTCCTAAAATACACAAATAAATTTGCACCATAACACCAGTTATCATCAAACTTACATCTTTGCTCTTCAAAAAATGGTCCGCCATTGCAGCCGTGCCGAAACCGGTCAGAGATTTGACATTGTTCGTGTGCACCAACAGACGTCGAGATTGTGAGAAAATGTTCAAGGATAGGGCCCTCATGTGGTCGCTGTGTCGCGTTCGATCTCTAGCTTTACCCAGTTCTAGGATGCTCTCCAATGATATGATCTAAAAAGGTTGCAATTAGTTCCATGAAATCTCCCATTTGCAATGTTTTTTGTGTTTTAAATCAATATTGTCACAAACCTGTACGCTAATGTTGTTCCGGATATTCTCCGGTAGGGCTGCCAATACGGACTGAAAGCACCGCAGAAGTGCTAAACAAGCCAATCTTTGTAATTCAGGTTGATCTGAGCCAAATGAAAATGGTTCCACAAGGTAGACGACTACGGACGGAACTTCTCGTTCATCGTCGTCGTAGGGGTTTTCAGGAACTGTATTCGTTTGAGGTGTAGAGTCTTTCATGCCGTCTCCATCTGGAAAGTTAATATATTTTTCAACGTTATCGAACAACCTAATTAAATATTTACCTTGTTCACTCTTCGGCGTGCTCGGCGCCTTCTCCGCACTCCCTCCTGCCCCATCCGGCGTACTCGGTGGAGGCATCGGACTAGGCGTCGGCTTGTCGCTACTTTCCTGTGGCGGATCGAGTAACGTCTTATCCATCGGGACTTGTTGTAAATGAGGGGCCAAATGGTGCTTGCAAACCTGTGCATACAGCTTCAACATGTCTGTAATCTCTCCTTCTCCCAATAACGTAAACCAATCCTCGACCGGTTCGTTGCCGATTTTCGTTTTAGCCGTCTTGCCCACCCTCAAAATACCGTCGCGTAACACTTTGGTGATGGGACTGTGTCTACCCAATTTGCACATTTCGTACGCCGTCGACAACTCTTTGAAAAAGGAACGTACTCTAGGAAGGATGGCGTCGTTGTCGGGTGCAACTACAATATAAGCGACATCACGCGAAAAGGAGTAGGGCTCCAGAAGGAGGCTTTCCCAATGCTGGATAGCGTAGGGGGACAGCGACAACCAATCTTTGTCGTGGCCAACCACCACCGAAGGGATGGGTTGCGGCTCGCATCGGTCTTCGGTACCTCGGCCGGCCAACCTGAGAAAATTTGAATTTATTTTTAGGCTCTACATACAACACAACGTCAGGCTTACCTATGAAACTGTCTCCACGTGAGCGGTCCCTTGACAGCAGAGGGCGCCTCCCACAGCCTGGTCTGGCACTTCTTCTGTATCGCCTCCTGCAATAGCGGCTGTAACGACTTCATAACCCTCACGATGTCCTGATTGCACTGGGGTCCATTCGCCCTCAAGAACGGCCACCTATGCACCGCGAAACTCACAGGTTTACCATGTTTCTGAAGACTTTCTTCTATCTTGCACACCGATAAACTCTCGAACGTGTTTTTGCTCTGTTCGAGCGCAATCGTTGTGACTTCGTTAGTGTCCGAATATTCAAGGAAGTGTACATTATTGGAAAAGATGCTCGATTTGGGGTAAATGTAACGTGCGGCTCGACATAGAGCGTTGACTGTGCTTGGAATGATGACGCACTGTTCCCGAATTAGTTCGAGAAGACCGTGGGGAAGTACGTCTACTTGTTCCCGATCCCCACTCGGGTCCAGTTTGATAGAACTTGTAGAGATGAGGAAGGATAATAGAGACGGTTTCTTCTTGTCGCCTGGGTCATCAGCGATACCTGAAAAAATACCAGTTTAGAAATTCATGTTGATGAAACCGTAAACTTGGGCAAGTCATAACCCTTAAATCTATTTACAAAATTTTTGTGTGAATAACGTGCAAATAAATGTAAATCCCTTTAGCTGTTGTCGCGACACTTTGCTAGAGGGAAGTTTCACCCCTAATAACTATAACATAGATTTGATTCACGTTACAAAAAAAATATAGTTGAAATCTCTTCTAAACTGCTACATTACCTGTAATCTCCATCTCATCTTCATAGAAAAGCCCGCTTCCATAAGCAAGCCTCCTGTTAACAACAGCTGAAAACCCGCAGCTGCACCTGATCCCGTCCTCGTCGACGAGCATCTGTTGCTGTTGATGGTGTGGCGGTGACAACATTCCACCGTAAGGGGGCGGTTGTCCCAACCCGCAAGCCCCCGGGAACGGGCTGCTAGGCTGTTGAACACCATGCGTTTTATCACAGGACGAACTGATTAAATACACTCCCGCATCTGCCCCCCTTATGTTTCCAACCACACGGCCACCCGCGTTACACACGCACAAAGTACAACTGTCGAAATTGTGATCCCGAAAAATATTCGAAGCCGTGTCGGTGAGTAATATGTTCAAAGCCAGCGAATTAGCTTCAGGCGTCCTTTGCACTGAGGGAGTGGGTACCGGCTCCACAGAGTTTAGATTTTTATTCAGGTATGAGCTGGCGGTGGATGTGGCGGGGCTTGGTAATTCGTACGGTGGAGGGGGTTGTCGGAAACCTCCGTGTAGAGGACTTGGAGGGAACGAGTTTTGGTGGAGATTGTTGGGGATGGAATTGGGAATTGGTTGTGCACTTGTTGATGGTGCTATTTGTTGCAATGGTTTCTCAGCGTGTTGCACCCATGATGGTTTGTATACACAGAATGATGGGAGCGTGACCACAGGCATACTTTGGCTCGGTAGGTTGGTGAGAGGGGCGTACTTGCTGGAACCCACCATCTTACAAATGGCCGGTGGTTTGAAAACGTAACTCCAGTCGTCTGGGGAATAGAAAATCATCACAATAAATATCAGAGTCTTTCAGATTACTGGCTACCTATGTGCTCTTCCTGTGGGCTACCCATGTTGGGATAAATCTCCTGTTTGGTCCTGACTATAGCGAGATCCGTATAATCCGGCATTAGTACGTCTGGTTGGCCACATGGTGATGCTATAGGATTGTGTTCTAAACTGGGAGGGGTTGGAAACATCTTGCTCAGCTCCTCAGGTCTTAGAATGCCCATATTAGGACACGTTCCGTGACCTGATAGTCGCTTGCTGTCTTCGTGATGATTGAGAGCAGTAGAACCTGGAGGAGTCTGTACTTGCATCTGCAAACAGAATGAATACCACATGTTGCAGAGTGGAAATTAAAACTAAACTTACTGCTTCATCGCTGCTAGTGTCGTCTGAATTGTCAAAAATTTGGTCCAAGTCCTTATAAGAAGGTTGCAGTCCTTCACTTGTAAACAGATTGCCGGTGCTAACCTTCTTAGAATCTTTAGGCTCTTCTTTGACCACAGCTTGTCCTCTTTTAAAACCGTCGATTGTCGAACCCCCACCTTCTTCATCGAACTCGTATGGATCTCCGGGCCTCTTAATCCCGTGAGTTGGCATTTGTCCAATAGGCGTCGTTGTTTCAGGGTCGGTGATTTCCTGCTTGATCTCCTGCTTGATAAACTGATTTTTGTTGATAATATTGTTCGTCAGATCGTTGTTGTTCAACGACACTCCGTTATGGTTGTACATGGAGTAAATATCGAGTTTCCCTATCCTTTTGTTTTCTTTGCCGTCAGGTTTAAACCTCTTAACGGGATGATTTAACCTAAAACAACCCAAGTCAGCAAAGTCCGCATCACTGGCACAACAAAATTACCAAGCCTCAAGGGTGGTGTAGTCGTACAACATCTCCAAAGTCTGTTCTTCCTCTCCTAAGGAACTTTCGTACTCCCGGATGCTCAACACCGGCCTCTTCAACACCGGCACACTGGCAACATTCGTCTGTTGTTCATTTTTCGAATCGACCGGACAACTATTTGGACTATTGGCTGTACTTTCGACGCTTTTTGGTGGTTGATCGGGGGTATGTGTCTTTTCAGCTGGCGACGGAAGCATGGTGGGCGGATGGGGTGACAGCATGGGCATGGTTTGATCACCGGGTGGCACAGAAGCTGGTTGTGAGTGTGGATTTGGCAGCGGAGAGGGCGCCACCGAAGGAGGACTACCGACAGAAGGTATCGCTACGGATTCCTGCGTCCTTGGGTACGACGGGGGTCCGCCTTGAGGAGTGTAGGAGCCGGAGCATCTGTAAAAAAACAATTTTATTATTCATAAACTTGGAACGCTGTTTAGCCGAATAATCCTTATGAATGATTAATGCCGGTGAAGATTAATGTACCTAATCTAAAAAGTATTCTCTCTGGAAGCAGCCTATGAATTTATATGATGAAGTTGGGAGAAAGTTAGATTGTATTGTATTGGATTCGGTTGGATTAGTAGAATGATAAGGTTAAGAAATGTGCTAGCTCAAAACCGTGGCTCTTTGTGTCAACCGTAGGAGCACAACGGGCGGGCTTAAAAATACAAATATTAATTTGTAATTTATTTTTTCCAATTCTTGATTAATTATTGTTTGTATTTCTTATCGGAAAAGACAATAACTGCATTCATTTCCGCGTGCTAATACGATTAAAATCTCAAAACTACACAAGACGGGAATAACAATAACAATAATGCAAGCCACAATACAGGTAAATATCAAGAAACATCCAAAGAGATTTAGAGCAAGTACTTTGACGTTAGAAAGCCACGGTTCAAAGCTGGGTTACATAACGGTACAGAAACGAACGAACAAAAACGGAACGTAAAAAATCAAACAGAAAATAAAAACGCCACACCGGCATGGCAGTGTAAGCCCGTCACCCATGAAGCGAGTGACCAACCTGTCGGGGTCTACAGGTACGGGGGAGCGCCTGTGGAAAGGTACACGTCCCCGTACCGCCTTCGAAGGCCGGGGCGAGTTGGTTGTCTTCGTGTTGCTACCGGTGCTCCACTTATTGCTCGACATGCTGCCCACGTACTTTCTACACCTGCAATGTCGCATCGTGCACTAACAACAAATTTAAACATACACTAATTACAACTAACAACTACCACAACGTTCATTACCGTTCTTCTGCGCTCGTTCCTCCGATTTTTTTTGCACGCCACTACGCAACCACTACAAACTACTCTCCGCAACGCATGCATCGTACACGTACATACAACTGAGACCAGATCTGCCCGAAGAAGATGTGTTGATATTAAATTTTCCTATGAACAGGTAGAAGCGTTCTTAAAATTTGATGTGGTTGCTGCTAGCTTAAATCGAAGTGTTTGATGTCCAGGTTAAAGAACATGATTAATACAATAAAAAGCTTCCTTAGTTAAAAAGGGTCATTCAATTTCTTTTGTGTTAAAAAAATCTTTCATACACAGGCACCCTTCAAACAGTTAGTTTCCCAAAACCCGTGTAAATCGTAAAACTGGACAGAACACTTCGATCCTCCAGCAACGACCTCTTTGAACCTCCCAGCACATTCGGAAAATTTAATTTCGCCCCCATAAAAGAAGACACCTTGGCATGCATAAATTCGCCCGGCGTTCTTTGTAGTCTGATGCACGTGACTCACTTAGAACAGGTACAATTGGCGCGTTTGATTGGGTCCACGAAATCCCATTGTCCGGTGAATTCGTGAGGTGTGTTGGAAGTCGGCTGGTTGCATCCAGGAGGGCCCCCGTGAATGCACTCCTGCCACACTCGTTCGGGCAGTACTGTAGCGGCAGTTTCATCTTTTGACATGGATAAGGGGTGTTCGACGGACACCGAATAGGGCCCCGGTTGGGGCACCCTGCTGTTGATTTGGACCGGGGATGGCGGCGGTGTTTGGATCAAAACGGGCGAATCTAGAAAAATAAGATCTATAGTAATGGGAAGTTAAACTTCTTTTAGGTTTAGGGTTCCAATTTGTTTAAAATTACAGGTGACTATTTAATATTGAAGCAAATAAAGTGTGGCACCACTGAATAATTGACAGCTTGACAGATCTTTATTATTATTTTTTAATAGCTTGACCTAACGGGTATTGTCATTATAAATAGCCACGTGGTAGAATTCGTGATCCACAAAATTGTGCATCGTGTGTGCTCGTGATATTTTTGAGGTTAGGTTACAAAAACTATAGTTGCAATTTTTTGAACAGGCTTTGTTGATAAATGGAAAACTAGCACAATTATGAGGACTGTCAATTAAAGTACATTTTTTGCATTAAATGAACCGTAGGTGCAACAGCACACGTCAAGAATAATAAGAAACTGCAATTGATATCGAAACTGAGGCAATTAATTTGTCGTACGACGCGACGCGATGCGACAACGAGGTGCAAAATATCAATTGTCCACGGTGTCAAACGCAAACGTGACCGTGGGTTTTAAAAGCGGGGCTGTCGTTACGACTCGACTATTCGGGTATTTAATTATACTGTCACGGTAGATGCATACGTAAATGGCGTTTAATTAAGTCTTAAAAGAGGATTTCAACTGTATTTGTTGCGCTCGAATGTGCGAAATAACAGTTTTTGGACGAGTCTGGATAAACAATCTGTTGATTTTTTTTAAATAACAGTATTTTATGGATTTCACATCCAAATTTTTATGCATTTACGATTGCTAAAAACTTTTTTGATTAATTTTAAACTTGTAAGGTTGACGCCAAAAAGAGCAATTAGCAAACTAAGTGCACAAACCGACTGAACACTCTTTACATCTATATATATAAAAGAAAGTCGTGTTAGTTACTTCGCTTATAACTCAAGAACGGCTGAACCGATTTAGCTGAAAATTGGCAGGGAGGTAGCTTAGAACCGGGAGAAGGACATAGGATACTTTTTATTGTTTATTGAACATGGGGGCCCCGGGGGGCCCCTTAGGTTTATTACTCGAGAACGGCTGAACCGATTTGGCTGAAAATTGGTGGGGAGGTAGCTTAGAACCAGGACACGGACATAGGATACTTTTTATTGGACATGGGGGCCCAGGGGGGCGCCTTAGGTTTATTACTCAAGAACGGCTGAACCGATTTGGCTGAAAATTGGTGGGGAGGTAGCTTATAACCAGGAGACGGAGATATGATACTTTTTATTGAACATGGGGGCCCAGGGGGGGCCTTTGGGTTTATAACTCGAGAATGGCTGAACCGATTTGGCTGAAAATTGGAGGGGAGGTCGCTTAGAACCAGGAGACGGACATATGATACTTTTTATTGGACATGGGGCCCCAGGGGGGCCCTTTGGGTTTATAACTCGATAACGGCTGGACCAATTTTTAAAATTTTTTTGGTATATTTGGTAAGTATGAGAATAGGTCGTAAGGTACTTTTTAAATGGACATGGGGGCCCAGGGGGTCCCCTTGAGCTGGACCGATTTTTTCAAATGGACATTAGGGACAAGGCGCCCCCTTGGATTTATTACTCAAGAACCGCTGGACCGTTTTTTATGATCTTTGATTTGTTGGATTTGTCTCCGCTCCGAATAGCAGAATAACTATTAAAACATTACGGGGAGCTTGGTACAGGGCAACGACAATAACGAAAGCCCCCTTGGTACAGGGCAACAATAACAAATAACGCCGGCCACCAAAATTTGTCGTACCGGACTTTAAAAATGATAATCGATTTTTGAGAAGTAAACTCTAAAATTTCACTTCGGTTGCGCGTGGACTCCACACAAAAAACTTTTGATGATATCTCGAGAACGGTTGACTAACTTTTTTCGGGGGCGAATAACCATTAAAACATCGGAAAAATTACGAAAAAAAAATTTCTCATACATTTTGTATGGAAACCTTATATAACGATATCTTTGATACATGACAAAAACAAAAACTAACATAGCGTTGTATGCTGGTTTCGGTAATGCCAGTAGATGACGTTGTGTGCATTATGAATTTGATTCAGCTAATAAGTTAACACAACATTTATTGATTCTGAGGCGGTACAAAGTTCGCCGGGTAAGCTAGTTTTACATAAAAATGCTGAATACGTTATATATATTTTGCACCTAATCAAGGAGGTGGTAAGAAACAAAATAATGGAAAAAAACAGTATAGAGTAACATCATTTTTTGACATTCCTTCAAAAAATCATCGTAATCGATACTTTATTGCCAATTGATGCTGATGATGTTACGTGTCATTTAACATTTGTGATTGACACACTGACGATAGCTAAAATAACGTTTACATCTTAAATGCCAATGTTACAAATGATGTCCAATGTTGAGTGTCCCCAACTGTACACAGCAAATTATCAAAGGCATCAATAACAAAAGGCAGCTAGCAAAAAATATGTTTAAAAAGAAATTTAAAGAGAAATTAAAAAAAACTAAAATTTCAAGTGGAAACATAGATACATAAATATGCACGAAACTATTGATCCAACATTCGGAATTATTATATCCATACATGTATTTTAAGATAATAAGTTATATACAAAATGATGCAACACATAAAATAGTTACTCTCCGTTTACCGATATTAAGTCATTATGAAAATTTTTCCGATCAACACGAGCCAACATTCTAAAAAGGCCTTGCAATTAATTAACTGCATGTTTAATAAACTAAAACAAACGATGGAAAGACTGCTATCAATTTAGACAGGAGGTTACCTGTCAAAAGTCAATCTCGTTACAGCGAACTGTAATGAGCGTGTTATATTAACTGTAATTGCTATTCCAGTAAAAGCGTATACATCGAGTTCCGAGTACCTAACCTATTCCAGACATTTACTGCAAAATTCGATATCAATTTAGGAATTAAACTTATAGAAATGTTATATGTATAAAGTATTGTTAAAATAATTCGATCACAATCGGACCAAAAGCTGTCGCCACTATCAACAAACGTTAAAAGTAGATTCCGAATTCTCCATCACGTGCACGTAACAATACCTCGTTTCAATAAAATAATTAAGGAAAAGTTTTTCTGATCTATTTATACAAACACTATATGGTAAATAAAGTCATGAAAACTTTCTAAGAAAACGTGGGTCCTTGCACTCTTAATTTACAAATAAATTTCTCTAGACTTGAATTATCGACGGACATACTTGGTCCTTCATCACAATATTTTGTCCACCAATACCATCCCACCTCGCCCGTTCACAAACTGTTTACAAATTCCCCACGCTACAAGGTTAACGAAAAATCGCGACAACAAACCGCAAACTGCGGCTCGTTATAGCAAATTGACGTCAACAATGGAGTTTTTGCAACTTACTCGTTCCGTTCTTCAGGACTCCGTTCGTTGGATTCAGCCCAGATCCGCTCACCACCGACAGATTGTCGCTGTCGTCCAAGTCGGTGACCAGGACGTAGCAAGACGGATACTTCATTTTAACTCCGCCGACGATGACTTCAACCACGCCGCTGTCCGTCAAGCTGTTGCTCGTGTCCAGGGGGTAAAACTGACGCCAGTCCTCGAGGAACTTTGTTGTTAAGTCGGGAGACTTGAAACTTTGACCGGTCAACGTGCCGGCGAGACCGTAGGGAGCCAGAATTACTGGAACAAAAGGAGAAAAGTCAGTTTCAAGTTTTTGCAGATAGAAGCTCTTTCGCTTATCGAGAATGCTCTTCTCTGATTCGATATTCTAAATATATGGATATCACAATGTATTTCATAAATATATTTTTAATCGATAGTAAGGATACAGACTGACTGTTTCTTGTGTAAACAAGTAGTATAATGGGAGAATATCTTAATCAATCATTGCCTCACAATGTAATAAATACCATTCTAATTGCATTGCATCAAGTGTTACTATTGTACCAGTTGTTAAAGCCAACTAGTGGCAATTTGTTTGCCTTTTAACGATTTCTTAACAATTTGTCAGTATTATTGGAGCCTACTGGACTTACAGTATAAGTTGGTTCTATTTGGCACAAATCTAATGAAACAAATATTTAAACTTACAACTTCTCACAAGTTCCCAAGTTCCCAGTTGTTTTAAGTAAGTTTAGAAAAAAAGAAGTATTTTAGCAGTTGAGAATACAACCAAATTAAATTTATTAATTTCTGTGCAGTTTTACAACAAAGTTGAAACACAATTACTTAACTCCCAAAATATTATAATTACACACTTTGAATAAAAAAAAAAAACGAATTTCCAGCGAATTGGCAACTCACTCGAAGAACAGCTGATTGAAGATACGTCACACAAATTTTGAATCACGGCCAAGAGTTAAGTTAAAGAGGCAACTTTAATTTTGCCGTCTTCTTAACTTGTATTGTTTCAGCTTAATTCAAAAGAGATTAATTTGTCGGCGTCACAATTTGATTTTTTATGTCTATACAAAGCAGATTTCTTTGTTCTACATTCAGGTTATAGAACTCTACACCTTATACCCACATATTATTCATAGCGGTAGAGATAACTAAAGTTCACAATTCCTCCCATCTTCCTCGCTCTGATTAAAATATTTGACCAACGAGTGGGTAAGTAGGTTTCAATCTTGATGAACGAAAATAATAAATTAATATCTCCTTTCCCTTTCTTTATATTTTGCTCATTCATCTTTCGACTTTTCGAGATTATAAATTAGAGTAGGCGCAATGGCCCAGCCTGCAAATTGACTGAGTAAAATTTGAGGTTATGGTAAATGTTATGGTTGTGGTAATTCAAACATTTTGAAAGCTCACTTTGACATTCAAATTTTAAATCAAATTGTCCAAAGTTGGTAGTGCAAAAATAATTTAAAATTCACTGCCTACTCTAATTTATAATTTAAATGATCTCAGGGTACTTTAGGAGTGCTAAATGGATACCAATCAAAATTTTGATCAAGCATAACCTAAATCTAAATAAAGACAGGTTAATTAAAAACGGATCACTAACAGTAAATTAATTTAATAATAAAAAAATAATATCAATGGTACAGAAGATAATAATTGGCCGTTAATACTATCGGTAGTAATCGGTCATTAGTTCAAAAAGCGTTTATGCAATCGCTCATGAATTGGGTTAACTGATAAAGAGACCACTTCATAGATGCAATGTCAACATAATAAAAAATAAATACAATAAAATTAAACTTTGTCACTTAGGATTGCAACAAAACAGATGATTTAAAAGCATTTAAATTAATCCCCTCATTAAAATTTGCGTACATTGATTCAATAACTAATGCGGATTTTAAAACGGGAAAACATCCGAAATTAGATTATTTTATAGTTTATGACAAGATTACAATTTCACTTTCGGTAACGAACTTTAACATCAAAAGCAAAACAACATTGTTGTATGTTTTTTATAATGTATTCCAACAGAAAATTCATTCAGGTTGGGTTATGGAAAATTCTTGTAATGTAAGCCATTTAAAATGGTAAATAACAAAATTTAAGAACACTCAACGATGTCCAAATTACGGACAATAGCACTAATGATAGTTATCTGGGTTTTATTTGTCAAAAATGTAAGGTTATGTCTCTGTCACGAGTTAAATAATAAAAGTAGACATGTTTCATGTCAGAAAAAAATTCCATGACACTAGAGTTAATTTTCTTGATAATTAAAATAACAACTAACCTTTTTAGTAACTATGTAATGGAGAATATGTACCTCCAATAACGTTTGCAGTGTTCTCCGAACTTGGTTGGCTTCTGGTACTGAATCGTGTAATGTGTTGAATATATTTTTTAATTTTTAATCGTCCATAGTAATGCCGTACAATTTCAAGTCTAGATAGAGAACCTCTTCTGGCTGTTGAAAATAAATTATCACCACCAATGACAGCACATATAGTTGAAACAACATCGTCTTCATCTTCCCCATATTTTTAACGATGTATTTAAACAAAATATGCAGAAATATCCATAATGTGTTGATAAACTGTCAAAACATTTATCTTTTATTTTTTAATTAGCCATTGTGAAAAAGTTTGATGTAATTGTTGTAATATTCTAATTCGGTTAAAAATCATTAAAAAATATTTCCTTAAAGCAATCTTAGCCACAAGGAGTTTTTTATTTCATAAATCATCTCCTATACCGACTGATTTTAACACGTGTCACTCCTTGAAATGTCGACATTTTTTTTTATAAAAGGCATTCTTCCAAAAAATTTGGATTCATAAATTACTAAATAGTGATGCACATAAAACAATGGTAATCGTAGGCTCGTGGAATTTTCTTGTGTGACAAAAGTTTATAAGACTTATAGGTAAAAGCCAACAAATGGGAATATATATTTTTTAATGTGAGTTGAAGCGAGTGATACAATGTGGATCTCAGCCCTCGTCGATTTGTGCATGAAAAGTGGTGTATACGTATTTACATTTTTATTAACCAAAAATTATCATTAACTCTTAATGTTTTACGTATTAGTTTTTCGAGCAAATGCTGCTACAGGGTGATTTTGGACACGTTCCATAATTATCTTGAAACCTCAAATTCTTTATAAGAAATATGGGTGATTTCCAAAACCTTACATTAACCTTAGCTTGGTTGATAACCAACCAATTGACACGATAACAAAACCACAGAATTCTAGTTAATGTGTCATCAAACTATAAATTTCACATAATCGTACCTTTCAAACCCGACGTCGAAGATTGAGCATGCTGCAGATGCAACCTCGTCAGCTTCCGGACAGGTGGGTGTTGCCGCACGTCCACACTCGCACACACCGAACTCTCCCCGTGCACGAAGAAGGCCAAAGAGAACGAAAGATGTGTCATGGTGTAGTCGTTCTTCTTGGGTCCCTCGTACGGCTGAACGAACCATTTTCCCAGCCTGATGAAGTCCCGAGAAAGCAAACATCGCTCGATCAGGTTGTGCAAGGCTTTGAACAACAAAGATCTGCATTCGTAGGACAGACCGCTTTCCCACGAACCCTGCTCGCAGTCTGGAAAAGAAAAGCTATCTGTTAGTAATTTTTCACTTGTGTTTTTACTTCTTATTAGAGAGTGGATACTGTTTTTAAACAAGACACGAAAATAGAAGCGAGAAATTGCAGAGCTATTGCATAAGGTTTATTTTTGGAGGTTCTTGGTGCGTATTCTTGGGATACCAAGAATGAGCTTAAGTGAGGTTATGAATTATGATAGACGGAAGGAATTCAGAATTATTATTATCGGGTGATTTGGAAATTTGGGCCAGATTTGCAAGTTCTGATTGTGGGTGACTTTATTACGGCTGATTTATGTTCTTTTTATTGGCGGCCATATTCATAAAACTGTTGATAAAACAGTCTCCTGTAATACATAATAAAAATTTGCTTCATGACTTATCACACTTCCAAATTCACAACCAACGAAAGTTCTAGACGTAGATGAAGCAGACAACTCCAAACATGACAAAATTGGCGATTTCTTCACATCTATAAATTTGTCGGTGATATAAATACACGAAAATGATATACAAGTTGAAATAGTTTTGAACCAAACGTGATAGAGTAAATCTGTGAACAGATATTGTCAGATATTTTGGCTATACATATTTTTAGTTTTTTTAGAAAGGCTATACATGATCATCAATTAGAAAGCAAGTATGGAAGATAAAACAAATAAAGGAACTGCGAAAACAGGAAAACTCTTTAGTCTAATAAAAAGAAAATACCGAAAGAAGTAAAGACCGAAGCCTTTCAAAAACTACTGAAACAAATCCTCAGACCCGCTTGTGAAAGCTGGCCGACGACGAAGGAGCAACATAAACTAGATTTTTGAGGAAGATCGAGGTAAAATAAGAAGAGATAAAGTGAGAAATGTAAAAGACGTGGAACATAATCTCAATACAAGCGATTAAAAGTTGGAAAAACATACCAAGACTACAGCCGAGCCAACAGCCGTAAAAACCTACACTATTGCCAATACAGCCCGAGACAGGGCGCGAGAGACCGTTTTCAGATATTCGTCGGCGTATTCGTCTTGATCCCGACATTTGGCGGTCTCCCAAGTATAAATAAGCATCCACCCTCTTGAGCAAAATATACCTGCCTTTCCATATGATAAACAAGGATAGACCCTTCGAACCCGAAACCAACCGTGAATAATCTGCTCTGGCCGCCAGTGTGGATGGTCATTTATGAACGGTAGTTGGCTTCAATTTCATTGGTAATTTAAAGTATTGTACTATCGTTTTTGGGGGAATCTTCTCGCCGATAGTGTGGAACCGTAGTATAAACGTCGAGAATACTGTACCTCCAGTAAAATGAAAGCCGACCACACTCCGAGAAGAGTCGCTGGATTAGTCACGCTTAGTTTCGGGGAAAAGGCGAAATTTAATCTGTCGACGAATATGTTTTGTTCCAATAGTGTAGTTTCATGATATTCGCTACATCCAATAACTTGGATTAGTTGAGCCCAAAACCAAATACAGAAAACATTAAAAAAAACAGATTCTTCTACTCAGATCCTGGGCAAACGATGTCTTGATCAGAGCACATGTGAACACTATTGTAACCGCAGGTTTTTTTATGCAATGGCCCAGCCTGTAAATTGACTGACAGTAAAATTTGAAGTTATGGTAAACATTGTCACGTTTATGTTTCTTAATGTTAATGAAAATAAAACACTAACAAATAATAATGTAGGTTTATTGAGAATTACAGAAAATGTTCAGAGTGTTCTCCCCCAGCTTCAATGCAGCTTTTTAACTCTCAGGTTCATATTTTCAAATGCATTTTACAACATCTGAAAGGTAATAGCGTTGCATGCATTAAAAATTGCCTCTTGCAGTTCTTGAAGATTTAGCGGGTTATTTTTAAATACGGTTTTTGAGATACCGAAAAATGAAAAAAAAAACTTTAACAGCGTTCTATTCACCATTCTGTCGCCTTTTTTTGGAAACCATTTTGACATTCAAATTTTAAATCAAATTCTCAAAAGTTAGTAGTGCCAACCTAATTTAAATTTCACAGTCTACTCTAATCTATAATTTAAATGATTTCATGGTATTATCAGGAGTAAGAAGCAGTCGCCTCCACCACTTTTAAATAATTTCATTGTGTTTAATAACCAGTAACACCAGCCGCAAAAAAGTCCTATTTGCATCACAGAGATGGACATCTGACTAGAAACGCGACTTATTTGGTTTAGTGCAGTGGAACAACTACTAACATTAGTTTCACAACGAGTTTTTGAATAGTCTCGTTAAACTTTGTAGCAGTTAATCATCTATTTAAACCATATTTGTACAAAAGCTCATAATTCATCTTAATGTTGTTATTGTTGTTTTCTAAACCTTGTATTTGAAAGGAGTCCACTCTGGCTTAAGTCTCTACCTGAATCTAAATTAGGCACCTTTAAACTGACTCGTGTGACCATAATACTAGCAAAATGTAGGTGCAATCCTGCTAGGACGAAGTCATTTTCACTATGCACGCCAATGGCGTTAGAGACGAGCAATCGGACAAGTATTGTGATACGGTCCAGAAATAAACGTCACGTTGCCGGTTCGCCTTGGCCAAATCGAAACGGGTTTGCCGCCGCATCCGCGCCATGGGCGGCGTCATCATCGATTCCATTTTACTGGTTTGCATCATAATGCATGCATGCACTTCCAATACCGACCGGCAGCTAGGCGATGAACTTCGCACCGAGGAAAAAAACAGTGCACCATCCACCAATACCGAGCAATCCCAACAACGAGCGGAATTCCATAGTGTGACTCGTTCTTCTATCGCGATTCCTCCCGCGTGCGTACCACTAATAAAGTACATTCGGGAGAAAAAGCGAAACGGAGCCAAGGAGACACCACACGCGCACTCCTTGTTTACAAAACAATCCGGACCGAAGCCGGCCAGAAAACCTCTTAGGATGGGACCACCAAGTCACGTCGGATTAACGGAGAGGAGGCCCACGCCGCTATTGAAAGAATCGACGGATCTCTTGTGCTCATTCATAAATTAACCACGATCAAGGTCATGGGCGGAGATCGGATGAGAGACGTGGGGGCTTGGCATCGGCAATGTGCCGGTTATTTTTATGCAGTTGTTATCGCCGTGTGTTGCCATCTAATAAATAATCCGAAATGGGGAAAAGAAAAGATGATTTAATATTGGACGGACCGTATTTCCGACGAAAGACCACAAAAAGTTCGTATGGCAGCGTGTAGCGGAAAAGCGGAGAGCTGTCAGGCGTTCGATTAAATGTTCAGCTGCAAGTTTGTGGACTGTTGAAACTCATTGTGTGTACCTGATAAGATTGAAGCTTCAGCGTCTATTTAACGACATTGTGTCATTAATAATAATGATATCGGCATTACTTGTGTATACTTGCCAACATATTTTTTCGGTTGTTAAACGATGTCAAATTCAATGGGACGACCTCCTGAATCCCCAACAAACACTATTCCAGACTCTACCACTATCTGTAATCAGTAGGGGAAAGTGGGGTATATCGGACAGTTTCTTAATTGGACCACCTATATACCCGAGTAGTTTTTTTAAATGGCAACATTAAATGACGCAAGTTTCACCGCCATTTTATTTTTTGATATAAACTTAAACGATGGTCCAATATACGTTACTTTCCCCTAAACACGGAGTGGGACCATATCAATAATTCTCCATTTTATTTTCTATAATTCTCCCCTTTCTTATTTTTCTTGGTCCTCGTATATTCATCATGTTCTTGGCCCGATTAACATTCTCTAGTTCAGTTGAAAGTTAACCCAATAGAATGAGCGATATCGGCCTTGATATTGGTCTAGCATCACTAATTTTTTTCCAAATACATAGTATCATTCCAGTATCATCAAGACTTGTTATTAACTAATCCAGAACATCTCTGTCTTGTAGCTATTTTTGATCAATTGTTTGAGTCGTCTTTTATATAAAGGTTTCTACTTGGGTTCACGAATAACCCCACCAGATTTAATTGAAAACACTTAATAATGTTAAGGTTGCAGTTGCATTTCAGATTCATACATCATGTTGCCTCGGAAAAAAAAATCACATATATATTTAGATGGAGAATTTTGACGTGCAAAGCCTACTGATGTATGAATCATTTATGAAGATCCTCTCCTCTAAACAGTAGCTTCTGCAATTTGTGTTAAAGAATAGAAGTACGTACGCCCTTCCATTTTCAAGGTCTCAAATATCCGATTTCTGTTTATATTTTTCTATTTTGTTGGCTTGGCGTTTCCTTTTGCCTTCTCATTCTTGTGTCATACTTCTAATTTCTCCGGATCTCTCCTCAGCCTACTACAATAGTCCAAAAATGTACATCAAATACGCGTACACCATTTCGACATAATTATGTTCATAGTTTCTTTATTGAAACTGGAGGCAGCTATTATTCACTTCACTTTCACTTTATACCTGATGCAAGACTAATAAAAATATGACAATTATTGTACATCTGATGCAGCATAAACTTACTACCATATTATTAAATTACCCGAAAAGCTCTTTTCTTTTCAAGTACCTATGATCTTAATTTCTGACCACGGATCTGCATCCTGTTATAGTTATTAACGTCATGGGGCCGATAAGTGGCAAATAACAGACAAGATTGATTGTAAAGACGAGGCGGAGCCGACTTTATAATCGATCGCGTCTGTTATTTGCGTATCGGCCGAATATCGTTCAGTACTTTTCATAATACCGTCGGCAATACCGACAAAATTTTTTTTAGACAATTCATAAATCAATTTTGAAAGTGTTGCTATAGAAACAATGATCAAAAACTTCCTCCTGTACTGTTAATTTATATAACAGTCGTGACTGTTATGAGTGCGTTTTCACTCAAGCTGACAGTTTTGATATAATGCGTAGGTATTATGAAAAATCCTTATCACGGCTTGTAATGTAAGTCAATTTAATCGGCAGTGTAAATGAACAAAACAGAGAGCAAGAAGGATCGTATAACCACATTCTTGCTAATCGCAACGGCAGTTTAACTGCTAAATGGTTTCATTAGAAAGAAATAAAAACGACACATTTAGTCGCTATCACCACTATACGACCCATTTCTTATATTTAACAATAGTGTCTCCCATCATCCCAAATTTTTGTTGTGTAAATTAATTTACAGCCGAACCTTCAAATCATTACGGTGTGTTTTACGACCTTTGAGCCATCACCATAAAGTCCTCCAGCGCATATAAATTTTGCGCATTACAAGACTTCGTACTTTTAATGACTGCATTTCCCACAAGCTACGAAAAAAGAAGTCACCTGTATTTAATATAGACGACTTTTCATGACTTTATTCGAGGTCATGCATTCATCATCATTCGTCTATTCCATCGGATAACCTATTACGGGTAATCATGCAATCAATAGACTCGTTTAGGCAGGCAACAGGTCTTACTTTAATCAAACAAGAAGAAACTAGTTTGGAATAGAAAATTAAAGTTTGATGGCGCGCAAAATGTGTTCCAATATTTTAACTTTCCTAAACTATAGGACAAAATTACTTCTTGCAAACAGTTGATGCCTGAAATAAATATATTACGACTCTTCGGAACTAATTACGCATGCAACAGTAGAAAACAAAGGGGTGGGTATTTACGGGTAAATCCATGAATTGCTGATGCGAGTTGCATATTTGTTTGTTAATCCTGCTGCTCTATTGGTTCATTTGTCTGCAAGTAGGTCAACCGACAGATTGGTGAAAAACATAATAAATTGGGCGTAGACCAACAATACTACAATTTAAACTTCTTAAATGGCATTTTACAATATCATCTCCGAAATATCTCGACATTTAATTTAAATACTACGCACTCCTTGCAAAATCATCAACTCAACGACCTTCAACATTTCACTGTGCGCATTGTGGATCAGTAGGTCGCCTTGCAGCGTTCATGACGGAACCAATTCACAAAGCCCGGGTATTGTATTGCCTTCATTTAGCACCTGCAGCCGCGCCGAGGATGGCTTTGCCATTTTCTCTTCTTATACCCGAGATGGAAGTCGTCAATCCAGTGGATTCATTAAATCGTTGAAAACATACCTATATGGAAGATGGTATGAACGGTATGCGTTCTAGAATGGATGGTCGAGGTGTAACCTGTAGAGGAAGTGACACATTGTCCAGATAAGCTGTATTGCGTATCAAGATTTCTATTGGTTTGCAAAAATTTTACGTCAGATCTGTGAGGAAATGATCGGCATAACTAGTACTGATTTAGAAATGTCATCTTTGTCGAAATCATAATTTTTGTGGACAAGAAAGTTTCATTCAGTATCTTCATTTATTTAAAGGTAATTGGGCCCATCATGTGGTTCTAATTTGAAATCATTCATTACAATATGATGTACTATCTGAAAATTATTGCAGTTTCAAAAGCTTTTAGGCTATTAGTGTTCCAATCATTTGTTGTAAATTTTAGTCTCTTCTTTTGAACAGAATATCTGTCGCACCCTTAAATTCCACATTTGCAATGCTACCCAATTTCATCTTTAAAATCACATAATAGTGCTAATTATCCTTAATGAGTCAACACTAAACCCAAACACCTATAGCGTTATCAAAACTGCATACTGTAGCACTAATTAGGTACACAGCTTTAATTAGATGGCGCACTTGAACCGATATGACAATATTAAGTGAATGAAGTCGCGCATCATAAATCGTAAAACATAATCTCCGAAACTATAAAATACTAAACAAGTTCAAATAACCACTTTATCGTTTATGACCGGTTTCATGGATGATAACATCGTGAAATATTCCGCGATCAATAACAATTTCCCGAAAGAACTACCATTAAATCTACTTCCGTGGATAAATTGGTTCGCGTTTTATTAAACGGTGTCGTTTCAAGAATGAAAACATGTATAGTATGTGTTGTGGCCTGGCGCATCCACCAAATCTACACCAAAAGTGAAGTATGCATGCATGTACTGCGAACTCTAGTATAAGTAGATCTAGAAATAAAGATTCACACTTGTCTTCCTTAGTTGTCTGTGCTCCAGTGAAGTATTCTAAAAATGTATTCTACCTTTATTGAATGGAATCATCCAAGTTTAAACAAATACATAGTATTTTCCGCAGAAAAAAAAAAACTTTGAGAATGACAAAAAGAGCACAATGGTGGCAATTTTTAAAAATTACAAAAAAATTATGAAAGTAACTAAATTAATTACAAAAGTAAGTAATCCAATACTAAACCAAATTAAGCCGTGTTTACATAATTTAGAGCCAATCGTTAATGAAATGCAAATTTTTAAATCAAATTGGTTTATTCTTTAAAATTGATCAGTGGATTGCTGAAAACATCAAATTCCGTAATTATGGTTTGAACGGACTGAAATTAAAAAAAAAAGTCACAATAGAATATTTCGATACAAGTCGCCGTCACTTTTAAGGGGCGATGGCGAATTTTTGAAGGACGAGGCGTAAGCCGAGTGTTGCAAATGAGCCAGATACCCTGAAAAGTTACAGCGCAGGATTATTGAACAACGTTTTTGTATTCCTTCACGCAAAAATACAGATTAACATCAAATTTTAAGGTTAGTTGGCAGCTGCCAAATTAAATACATATGCGCAAAAATATTTCCTTAAATACATATATTAGTTGTAATATTATTGTTGGAAGAATTAACAAAATTAAAGGGGGGTTTGCAAAAAGTTTTTAATATCTGATCACCTCATTACATTGTCAGCACTGGTAGAAGAGTTTTATTGTGCTCCTGGTTTGTTTAGTAGAAGGTTAATTTAAAACTGAAAATAATTCCTGGTTCGCCTCATCTAGTTCCGAGTTCTGTTGATTTGTGTAGTCGAGTTTCATTTGTTACTTACTAGAAATTTTTATCAATAAATCTAAATACTGTCAAGTGAAATATCCGTTTTTAAAATCATAAAATTCGCTATCGCACTCCTGATTCAAAAATCTCACTCGCTGACAACGGAGCATTTCTGTCACTTATATATCGCCGGCTGATTGCAACAACTAGGTAACTCATAATTCGTTGTTTTGGAGAAATTGCGAAAACAGTTTATTGATATTGTGAAAACAGATTGAGAGGCCGTCAATTCAAATGCCTCTATAGTTGTTGACAACGCTTTATTTGAACTCATTCTTTTTGCATTAAATTCTGTATGGTCTCTAGTTTAACATACAGTAGATAACTCAAAATGCCTAAATTTCGAGTTACCTACTTCTTACATTCAGCCGGCGATATAACACATATAATCTACTTGTTTATTCAGATTATACTTTACAATAGAATGACAATAAACAAAAAATAAAATTGACAACGAAGCAAATTTGGGCGCTACAAATTATTATGTGAAACGAAAAAGAAGACTGCTTGAGGCGAAGGCCAACCACTCGTGAAGTCCAGGTTGGTTTGGTATTTCAGGAATCCACGAAAACTGCTCCAACTGTCACGAATTTGACAGAAGGAAGAGATGACGACGACGACGACAAAAGCGGGTACAATCACAAAGTAACGGCAGCGAACAACGACGAATTTTGTACCAGGACGTGAGCTCCACTTGAATGCTGCTGGAACACTGGTTTCTGGATGGTGCCCTTTTCATAGGGCGATGGTACTCGAAGTTTCCCATCGTTGAGCCGAGCGGAACGAAACGGAGACGGCCGGTTTCCAGGAAATCCCAAACGGCACGGCGACCATATAACGAGTGAACAACAGGACAAGGACGGAATGAATTTCGTATGAAAGGGATGCACCCAATTTTGACTTTTTAATTTAATTCTTAAAAACACAATAAACACTACTATTATAATTATAGTCAATCGTAAGGCATATCAAACGTAACGGATATCAAATAAATAAAGGACCTATAATATTCTGAAAAGGAAAAACACAATTGTTTCAGTACAGTTTATGATTATGACTTGAAGAAAATAAATTAATGAAGGTGACAAGAAATGAAGAGACAAGAAAAAGCAATTTCGAGTAGAAGTTAATCTTTTACTAAGATGGTAATTTCGTTCACAAATATAATTATTATATAATCTTATATTTCGTGCGGTTAAGTAATCGAAAAAGTTCTTGAGTCAAAACATGGAAATCACATGTATGTGAATACTTAACATTTAATGTGAAAGCTAGTGACATTGCTACATATTAATGGTTTCAGTAACTTATGGTACCACAACATAAATTACGAAATCTTACTATGTAATTGAATACGTCAGTAATTTCTCCTCATGTTTCAATATAAAAACATTCTCTATACCGGGTGTCCCAACTAAAATTTGTACACCCAAACAATTCCAATTTCGAAAAAAAAAACACGCTCGAACGGGTCAATTTCAAGTCTAAACTAAACTTTCAAGTCTTAGATCTCACCCCTTTAGCCAAGGGGGACACCCACTTAAAAAATTCAATGGCTTGGAGGGTCGTGTGATACATCATTTTAAAGCTTATTGAATTCTCTATCCAGACCTCCAAAAAACACACAAAAATAAATACGATGTATGTATTAATGTTAAAGAGGAAGTGAAAAGAAAAGTGATCCATATTGTACGAACAGAGACCACAATTTGATAAAGAACAGCATTAAGAAATAGTCAATAAGGAATGAAGTAAATAAATAGTAAAGAGAACCAAAAAATTTCATAAATGAGAACAGCATCGTTAAGAATACTTTGAGCAAATACTAAATAATGATAATTTAAACAATGTACAACGAACAAAGGATAACGGAGGAAGCGCTAACCGGAAGTTCTAACTGAAAAACAACAAAAATGATTATGTGCTAGTCCGACGGATAAAATTACTGTAATTACTGAGTACAGAAGAACTGACAAAAAAAGAAACGACTGTATCAAAAAACAATTAAAAATGTGCGTCCCAAGACAGAAGGGGAAAAGTAGAAGAGGTAGACTAAGGAAAACAAATAAAACAATAACAAAGGAGAGAAGTAATTATAATTCAATCAGAGAAATTACTGAAGACAGGAAGAAATAAAGAGAACTTACAGAGAACTTACAAATAGAGAAAAAAAAGGTTAAATTATTATGTATGTACTTGTATGATGTGCTGTGTTCTACACATTTAGAATGAATGAAAAAGTAACTAGCCCGGAGCGGTATGCAGGGTACTTTTTTTACTGGGGTCCACGCCCAGAAAGTTGCAATTATTATAACCACAGAAATCTTAAAAATGAATTTGAAATCCAATATACGACTTTCGAATTGTCCCACCTTCCCTTATGCAATATTCTACAGTCCATGTACTTAGTATTTTATAAATATGTAAAGACTACAGGCAATGTTAGTAACTTCGATCGCAGGAAAATTAATTATCCCCTCTACAAAACGTCCACACTTCCAACACGTCAACCAACCCCTAAAAATACCTTCCCGATTGGCTTAATGGATACCGCAAGTTATAAATAAATTTAAAACAAATATCCGCTTCCCCTCCGCGCCGAAACGCCTCCACCCACACGCTACGCCTCTGTCTACCTCTACAACAAACGAACGACTCTGCGCGAGCAGACGAGCATCGGCAACGGTACAAAATCGTTCGGTACACGTGGGTTCGGCTCGTTGATCGGTGACGACGATGCGGTGCACATGTGCCCGTTAG
Source organism: Diaperis boleti (assembly GCA_963583935.1). Taxonomy (NCBI): domain Eukaryota; kingdom Metazoa; phylum Arthropoda; class Insecta; order Coleoptera; family Tenebrionidae; genus Diaperis; species Diaperis boleti. The sequence continues at coordinate 35,339,645 of OY757248.1, read as the reverse complement.
TGCTACCCACGCGACCGACACCCCGCAGCAATCGATGAGAAGCAAGCCGAGGGGGTTGCAGCCAGGGACGGCTCCAGGCGCCACCGAAAAAGTCAATGAACGTACATGAGGAAAGTTCAGTGATTTTATTCGCCGAGATTTCGTTTAGTCATGCCGAAGAGCGAGTTTGTTTTTTTTTTGGATTGGTACAATATTGTGGCGGTGTCTTACAGGATGTGTTGTGTGATGTGAAAGCAAAAGCACTTCCGCACGGGTTATATGATTATGGTTTTTTTACGCCCACGTTCATTCTACGTTCAATCTATTCAGGGCTGTTGTTTATAAGCTGTACAAGAAGACAGTAATTTAGATAGCGTGCAGCGACATTTGTATCTAGTAATGGACAGCTGGTGTCAAAACCAACATTTTTGCTGGTAATAACAGCGAAAATGGATTGGAAGTTGGAAATATGTATGTAATTCGCAGGACTTAATGTATGCTTGCACAGTCAGGGAGACTGCCGTCAATGACTCCAATTGAGGAGCAAACATGCAAAAGCCGTAAAGTATAAAATAATGTACAGGGTCTTCACAAATGATTACTACTTCCAAGTAGTCTTTGCAAACTAAAATAGATTCCCCATACATAGGGGTGATTCTAAGCGCCAAGGGAATCACGTTGAAGTTCCAGAAGAGGGTTTCTCCGAAGACAACAGCAGTGATGATGACCGCGCCAAGGAGCACCGAGCGAAGACGCATGGAACACCGTCCTTGGTCCAACATAACCTCAAACTTGGATGAGAAATCTATTTACAGGTTTATTTATTGAATGAGTTCTGAAATGAATGAACTGGCAAGTTGTAAATCATTTGCATAAAGCATTCAAATACATATTTCAACATACACTTAACTTCAAAACTTTCCCGTACTGCTTTTAAAATCAATTAACGTTGTTTTTGCTAATTTTAGTTGTCTAAAGCACTAATTTTGAATGAAAATAGGTTGAAAAGAACAGAATGAGAAATAAAGCCTCTCTACATTAAGACATTAAGAGTAAAGTTTCACACAATCAAGGGTAACTTAATCTATTTTAAAAATGGGTATATGGACAGTGTGTGCTTGTGGCAGTTACAGTTTCTTTCTTAATTCTGTTTCAAAGAGGACCACTAGAAAAGGCAAGCTGTGAAGAAAGACATGGGAAGGATCTGAAATCTTGAGTTTTGGTTTTGGCAAATGCGTTTTTGTCAAACTGTTTGTGTCTTTTTTATTAACCACTCTATTTATAGACTGCAAAAAATTGAATACATAATAAATGTTATAAACCTTTTCTGATGACCTAATTAATTTACTACAATTATTATACGTCACACTATCTTCCAAATCTTTCAGATTTCTTGTCAATTTGTTAAGAATCATTTGTTACTTGCAGTTATTACAACAATAAGTAGTGGCAACGAGTTATCATACTTTTAAAATGGTAGGGCTGCAAAACCCTTCAACCCGCCTCTGGCCGTTTGCGTGGAGATGCGTCGCCGTCCTAGTCACGACCGCCACCACCGCCAACGACGATGGAGATACAATCGACACATTGCGACACAATGGGTTCCTGGCATTTAAAGCAATTTTCTGCTTTGCACGCATTCATTTTCTGGCACGTGACACGGATGTTGTCTTTTTTCGGCTCTCCAAGTGTATCTGGGATACGAGAAGCGGATGTTCACCGGCGTAAAATTCCCGCGATTGTGTTTGTTTCGGTTTTTAACGGCGGCGAGAAGAGTATTTACCGGAGTCCCGCGACGAGTGTTTAGTCAAATATTTACCGGGCGCTCATTGGGAATTAATTCTGTTGAACTGGCGCTTCGACAAGAAGAGAAAAATTAGAGGTTTCAGATCCCTTGGAGTTTTTTCAATAGTTTCGAAAGTGTTGAAGTTGGAACAAACACGATAACTGACCATTCAGTTTGCTTTGGGGCGAAAGTAGGAAAATAGCAGTTACTCATTCGTCACCTGTTGAGCGTGGCGAAGTTATCAATTACATTTATTTGATCCATTTTGAGCCATTAGCACGCCTTTATAATTTACACGATGCGATGGTTCGAAAATGGAATCCTTTATACTTTGTTCTATTTTTACTTCTGTAGAGAAAGCGCAAATTCTAACAATTGGGGTAATTGGCACTTACGGGTACAGAAATAGTTCTATAGGGAAATGCTTTCCTGGCTATACCAACTAGGTATTTTAAAGAAAAATCAGTTTTCAACAAACTAAAATGTTACCAACAGGTATCTATTTAGACAAAGGAGCATCTAATTATTATTATTTGCTGCTGAAATGTATCCCAGTTTTTCGGTTCCAGTAAGTTCTTTATTATTATATTATTATTAACAAAAACTAAACTATACAACTAAAACACAATAAATTAACGAGAAAATTCTAGTTGGCTGCAATGAAAAAGTGATGTGAAACGTCTGGGGTGGTGTTTTTTCAGCTTCTTCATTTGAATGCACGTCACTGAAGGTACATACAGATTGATAATACTGATTTTGGAATGTCTTAACATACATATTTTTATTCCTAAACATTGTTTTTCTAGTTTGCTGTTGTAACGCACCCAAAATCTAGAATTTTTGTTTGCATTGATAACACACACTCAACCTTACACTGAACGAAATCTCAGTGTGATTTTGAGGTATCGTTCCATGTAAGTCATGTCAGGTATATGTCAGGTACAGACAAATAAAGACTTAACAAAATGCCCTAAATTACCAAAATTGATTTTATTTGCAAAAAAAAAAATTGCAAATTAGAAAAAATTACATGAAAAACTCGTTTTGTAAAACTTACGAGCACTCGTTCTTTACAGGCACTCCTGCCTACGGCTGTCTTAAGTTAAGTTTTACAAAACTAGTGTTTCAATATACTATTTTGCCATTAGTGTTATAAATAATAATTCAGTCAAAAACTTAATTATCAATATTTATAATTTCGTGGGTTAAATTGGTGATTTTTCTAATCACATTATTCGATATAGACTAAAAACTATTAAATCACAGATCATTAAGAACTTGAAGGTGTAACAAAGTCTAAAAAATCACAGAATTTTATGAATGAAAAGCCGCCTATTTTTCAATAAACCTACCACGTAATGAATATCGGGTATACCTATTGTAAAAAGAATCATCCTCCTACTATACGAGCAACGTAAACACTTGTTGTTTAGTTTAGAAGACAGAAGGCAAACTGAGAAAACTTCTGTAGTTTTCTAGGACAACAAATTTTTCACCTTTGGTCGGCAGAAAGAATTATCATATGCGGAATGTTTGTATTTACGTTGTATTTGTTATAAACGATAAAGGTATCTTTACGTCAACTTTTTAGTGTAATACGTGCTTGTAAATATTTACTTTACTCATTACTCATTCATATTATGTAGTTGTACAATTCCAAATATTAGATGATAATGAGTCTCTTGTACAGATCGACATGCGAAGGCTAATTTCAAAAATTTTCAGAATGTGAAGAAATAGTTATTTTCGATACAAGTGTACTGTCAAGACACTTTTCAGGAGCGACGGGGAAAAATAGTTATTAACGTTATGAGTCCGGTAAGTGGCAAATAACAGCCAAGATTTTATAATTAATCGCGTCTGTTATTTGCGTATCGGCCGAATATCGTTCAGTACTTTTCATAATACCGTCGGCAATACCGACACAAAAAAACGAATTGTTTAGCATCATTTTTAGACAATTCATAAATTAATTTTGAAAGTGTTGCTATTATAGAAACAATGATCAAAAACTTCCTCCTGTACTGTTAATGTATATAACAGCCGTGACTGTTATGAGTGAGTTTTCACTCAAGCTGACAGTTTTGATATACAATAACAGGTAGCTATTATTATTAAACGAATTGACATCAATAAAATTTATATACATATTTACTTATGTACCACCTTGTCGATTATGTTTAATAACTATTAAATCACACGATTGTTTAATAAAGCACTAAATATGATGTCCTATTAGAATATGAACGATTCAGCTAATCAAACAGAAGCTTTTTTCGATTATGGATGTTCCTGTTTGAAAGTAAATTCCTCATATAATTTACATTGATATAAAAAGACATGATCACAAAAACCTGTAAATAGTGAGGAAGAAACCTTGCAAAGTTCACATAGAATTTATTGATTATCCACTATTTAACATTATTAATTAACTGTTACCGATAATTTACATATTTGTCTATAAATAAGAAAAAAAGATCGCTGTAGTAATTATTACAATAAATTATTATTAATCAACCGCAAACGTCCTCAAACTGAGAGCCTTTGGCTATTAACTCTACAACCTATTTTTGACTGCTAAACCGAGCCCATATGCTACACCACCTGTAGTCTGATAAGTCACGTTCTTGGCGCGACCTTACCCTCCGACATGACCGATAATGAGGTTATTGATTTTGCACTGTTATTATTACAAAGCATCTTCTGGAGATGATAGCTATGAAACGCCCCACAATGGGATGTATTGAGATAGAGCAGTTAAGAAAATTCCAACACTCAAAACAGAATTGGAACTTTTCTTGGCCAACTGTTGTATTAATTCCTTGCTGGTAAATCTAGTCAAAACTGTCAAATTAAAAACAAAAAACATAATTGTGCCCGGAGTCCACGCGCGACAGAAGTTTAACTAATTGATCCAGCTCGACGCACCGAGACCATGCTACCAGAAGAGTGCCTAGTTCAGGCCTAGTTCATCATACTACAGCTTATATTTTTAGAATTTTAGTAACTCATAAAAAACGACTGCCCAACGATTGAAAAAATCCTTGCACCTCCAACGAGCTTGCAATTCAGCGTTTAAAACTCTAGATCGTAACGAAGTCGAGCACCTCGGGCCAGGTAGCAACGATGCACATACTATACACACAAGTTCATCGAACCGGTCGACTCGCCGGCATATCGTCGTCGTGTACGTGGTGCACGCTATTTAGGACGCCTCCTCCACGTTCCAATGGTAGATGATCGGGAATTCGGATCGTTTTTATTCATAAAGGCTCCCGGTCAGCCGGGATTACGATGAATTGCGGCCCGACTAAGAGGAAATGCGACACGAATAAATGGAACGGTGACACACGTCGGGCTCATTTTCCGTGCCGGATTTTCGACGGTCTGGTACACATTCCTCGTCTTCGGTCTTAGTAGAAAGGAATTTGGTGGTATCAACGAACAAGTTATTGGTGTCTAGATGGGGATTTTTTGAGATTTCGAAACAATTAATGTTTTGGATCAGATCGTACAGATTCTATATGACGTTAGTTAGATTGAACTAAAATTCCTGATGCAAAAAGAGCATTCCTGGCGTCTAATTAATTCAAAAGAGGCTGTAAACATGCAAACATATTCTACCCACTCGAAAGAACCCTTCATCTAAGTAAATTTATCACTGAAATAAAAGTACTGCCGTGCGAACAAGTTTCGTTGAACACTAATCTTATCAATGATCTAATGTAGATAATGGATGTAAGATTAATTTCTGATTTAGATAATAAATCCCTGAGCTTCAAATATACAGGCTGTTTCGTAAGTAAATCAAATTTCAATTTTTTTGCATTTTTTTCGTAAAACACGACAAGACAAATTTGTAATAATAAATAGAACGCCACTGAGTGAACGTCACATTTGACAAATGTCTCGATAACATCGATAACTTCATATATTTTTTAGTGCAAATTCATTTCCTGTCTTTCTGTTGGTCCATTTAAAACCATCGGCATTTTTAAACCAATGGTTTTAGAAAATAAAAAACTTCCCAATACATTTCTCTTATCGTTGATATTCATAATCTCGGAGATTGCCGTTTCCTTATGGAACACCCTGTATAGAAACTTCAATAACATTAGAAACTAAGTGCATGGTGCTGACAAAGGATGATAAGATGCAAACTGGAGGTACTACATGAGTAGATGAGTAGGTGAGTTTAGTTTGAGAGAAAGTACAACTGCCCGATTCCGACTAAACTATCGGTCGATTAAGGCGACTGGCCCGTTTTTGTTTACTTTAGTTTTTTGTTATCTTTTTAAGAACGAGCTGCGGCACACACGAAATATAATACGGTCAGCCGTCGACACGTCTGCCTGCCGCTGAGGGGCGGGGCCTGTGTTACCTTGAACCACGCCAACATTGCTTGAAACTAGCGAACTTTGGGGACAATTTGCAAATTTATTTTTCAATATTTATAAAAACACCTTGCATTTACCGAATACAGAGATCAGTAAAAATCAAGCACCAACACGTTTGTTAGAGAAAAAAAATTTTTGGCTTCTCATTTTGGCATTTTTTTTTTTTTCTGAACAAACAACGTTTTGCCGTGATGAAGGTTTTTTTTTACTAATTTTGATGCCCAATACGTTAAGATAGCCTAACAATGAAAGCCGTAATTCAGTTCCAAAGTTGAGGCGACTGAGCGTTTCGCCTAAGAGGGTTCTCCAGTGGCAGGTACATTTCTGCCGGTCGAAGCACATTTTCTCGCAATATCTTTGTTTTTTAATTTACAAATTTCAAAAAATCGCTCTGTAGCTGCAAAGATGTATATTTTATCAACACGCCCACAAAATTTCAACGAAAAATCTTCAAAAATAAAAAAGTTATATTCAACGGCGCGCAAAAATGTACAGAAATGTGCGGCATGTGGAATACGTAACAATGAAATCCAAAAATCAGCAAAAACCAACAGAAAACACTTTTCAACATGAAACCAAATATTAACAAAAAAAATCTGAGAAGATACATACTTAGATACCAATAGAAAGTCGTGAAAATATGTATATCTCTGGAGAACAAAATTTACGTGTACATAGATGGCGAATTTTGACCTACAAAGCCTGCTGGATGTATTAATCATTTATAAGTCGCAGGCTATTGCTGAAATGAGTCAGTCTGTGAAATGGCTAGTCATTGACCCTACAGCCGGAAACTTTTAATTTAATTTTCGGAAAAATTGAGATTTGAGATTTGAGAATGTGGTTGTTGTGACGAAGCCTACACTAGCCCTACCCATTTTTTGATATTGTTTTTTTCTGCTTTCGGACCTATAATTTAAAAAAAAACATATTTGTGGTAGAACTCATCAATAGCAACAACTTTTCTATACATATAATACGACTTTTCCGAAAACTGTTTTTTTTTTAACTTAACCCACTGATTATCAATTGTTTTTGTCCCGTCCTGCTTATCAACACACATACATTTTTTGTAAAGTCCCATGCGGTTTATACCTCAAATCAGTTTGTCGACACCGAGGGTAGCCGCCGGTAATTTCTTATTGTATTTTACTTTCGTTGCATTGTATTACCGGACATTGTATTAATTAACGCAGGTCAAGGATGTTTCGCCGAATAACTTCCCAAATCGCCGTGTGCCTAATTTGTGCCTTGTGTTTGTGTTTTGCAAAATGGTTACATTGCTGTACATTTTTGCCCGCCGTTGAATGTAACTTTTTTATTTTTGAAGATTTTTCGTTGAAATTTTGTGGGCGTGTTGATAAAATATAGATCTTTGCAGCTACAGAGCGATTTTTTGAAATTTGCAAATAAAAAAAAAAGATATTGCGGGAAAATGTACTTCGATAAATGTGCATTCGCAGCGTATTTTATTGAGGGGCGAATGGATGGAGCGCAAACGAATGCGAACGAATTTTATCCACAGCCCTGCGGTAAAAATGAAAAGATCAAAGGAAAACGGGACGCACGAATGTTCGGAAAGGTTGTGGTGTGGACGTGTTGACAATAATATCAGTTCTTCGCTACCATTCGTCGCAAAAGGTTGCATACTGCTCTTTGTCTCTGCAGGCTGCATTGTTAATTTATGACAACCCCTGAATAACGTAGGTAGCAAGCTGTGGTTAAGGACGTGATTAGCTGCCGATAACATCATAAATACGGTGAATAAATGATTTATTGTTTGTTTATTGCGACTTAAATACAAAACATAATTTCTTTGTTTATGAACCGATTTCATTGATCCTTTTTGCGTTTTGTTCAGTATAGCTCCAAGATGGTACCATGTTAATTTCATTGATACTGGACCTAACACGCTGTAGAATCGGGAATGGAAATCTAGAATTTCTGAATATAATTTCCAATATTGAATCTCCGATCTCAAATCCAATCATGAATTTGTTTTGATGATCTCGATCTTTTTGACATTGATTTCTTAATGTATTTAACACTTATGCTGTTACATACCCGACAATCTGTTTTCGCGCTCCTGTGAACTTTCATTAATTGTTTTAAAATTTCTGGTTCTATTTTTTAGCGTTTCCATCTTTCATCTTCCTTTTAAACCAAAGTAGAAAATAAAAATTTTCCATTTCATACTTATTCAACCTAAAAGCACCTTTCTTCGAAGGGCTGACCACCTCATTGGGCTTGCATAATTTATCCTTGGGGCCGGATGGATTGCCGGGTACAGTCGAGAATGGGTGGAAATACTGCGAATGGTGCAAACGCGGATGATTCGTTCAAATGTGTCATGCCACCGGTAAAGAACCGCTGCGAGTAGTAGCAACGGTTGAAATGGGTGCGAATGCGAACGAACGGTAACATTCGTTAGATGTATTCCCGGCTTTAGGAAAGTCGGGGATTCCCAAGCAATGTTAGCGGGCGGAGGTGGGATAGTTTAGGAATCGCGCCCAATTTTATTCCACTAAGCAAACATGCCGTAGTTTAACTAAGTCACTAAAATATCCTTACACAAAATTGATGATTTAATATCGGGTGTCTAAATAAAAATCTGGTCAAGATTGCTATGAAACAAAAGCGGTTCACATTCGGCACGTCGTAGCTAATGTCAATGTTAAAGTGTAAAAAATTGACGTTTTAGTCATGACTCGGAAGTTTAGGTAACCCTTGAAACTGGGGGACCGAGGTGGCTTCCTTGAAACAGGGGGACCCGCGGAGCCCCCGTCGAAACAAAGAGCTTGAGGTGCCCCCGTCGAAGCATGGGGGCCCGAGGGGGCCCACTTGAAACAGGTGATCCGGAGGGGTGAAACATGAACGCCCGAGAGGGCCCTATCAAAACTGGTTGGTGGTCGGTTAAAACATGGTTGCCCAAGGGGGCCCACTTGAAACATGGGGCTCCGAGGGGCCCCCTTTGGTTATCGACATCCAGAAATCGAAAGTTGAATTTGTTTAGTTCTAAAGTAGAAATTATATGAGTCAAATTCAATTGATTTGAACTCTTGAGACAGGGAGGCCCGAGAAAGCCACTTTGAGGCAGACAGGCCCCCTTGAGACATCCCTGGGACAGGGGGGCGTAACTACCATCTGAACCGCCGTAATACACGTTTTGTACACCTTATTTAATAAAAGTTCTTCGTGTGTGTTCAATTTTTTCTGTTTTATTTGTTATCTCTAGGACACACGTTCAATGTTTGTAATTTTTACCAAAGCAATCTTGACCAAATTTTTATTTAGACACCCGATAGAATTTTATAATAAACAAAAAGTTCGTGTTTTGGCCGATAAATTTAAAATTGGAAAAACGCAGGCGGCGAACATTATCCCAAAAAAGGATGAACTTTTAGAGGGGTGGAATTCTAACGAAGCTTTTCAAAACGGAGATATTTAACATTGACAAATTGACTTACGAATGGTTTGTTAAAGCAATCGGCAGGACCTAATAAGATCAAAGACGAAAGAAGAGCGATTTAAAAAAAGGCACATCAATTTTAAGACAATTTAATTATTAAAATTTAAATTTACTCCACTTTGATTCATCGACATTCTTCCCGTTCATAAATTTAATTATTGTTCAATAAATAAATAACAATTGAAATTTGAGCACCAGAGAAGGTATTTTAACTTAAATAATACGCACATATGGTCAGACGAAAATCCGCATGCTATTAGGCCCCACCAATTTTCATTTTTTATCATAGCATTGGATGTCGAAGTAAGGACGTTTAGTAGGTCAGTTTTCAGTTTTTTAGTTTATTTATTTCAGTTTTGTTTTCTAAAATTTTTTGTCGTGTGTCCAGCGGTTCAGTAACGAAATTAACGTCAAAACTTCCACTACTTCGATAACTACTGGGTTTAGGGCAAAATTTAAGTTACTGATTAAATTTATTGCACTTATTTCTGAAACAGCGTATATAGTTCCCATATTGGCGATTAAAATGTCAATAAATTGTATGTATGTACAACCTTACGCTTTCTGGTTGTCATAGAGAACTAGATAGTATTTTTTTCACTACCTTGATAATACCTTAGCCCACACGGCGCAGTTTCACTGTACATACTTTGGGAGAAAATCGATACTTCTCCCCTGCGCTCAACATTTTTCGTTCGCAATTTTTCCAAAAATTGCACCCCTTCGCTATAGGAAATACCGCACATATCCTCCAAAACAACCCCGACACTTTTCAAAATTCATACTGTCTAGCGCAACGCGGATTAATTAATTTTCGCGCTGGAAAACGCGAAATTTCATCGCCTTAAACGCCCACCCAGTGGCGGCGTACCGAGTTAAGTAAGATGAGAGTGATTATCCAACATGCGCATCATTTTTACCATAAATGTCAGTTATAAAACGGATTAAAAATTAATGGTTGAAGAACATCCCGTAGATTAACAATCGAAATATTTTTTATTAAAAGCGGCAATGCTCGCTTTGAGGCACGAGTCGCCACTGCTCCGATCCTCCCCAAAAATTTCTTCATGAATGTCCTTGAGCGTCTAACTACCCTCGAAAAACGCCGAGGGGTCGGGTCGTTCCCGAGTTTATACAGCGTTGCCGCTCTTTAACACAGACGTATTCATCGCCGGTAATTCATTGACCTTTTCTCTCTTCTTTCGGGACAGATGTGTTGTAGATATACCCGCCTAAGCTGACTTGTCGAATGCTATAGAAGGTGGGGAACGGCGGAGGTAGAATAAGCGTGCGCGTTTAAACGTGAAGGAGGAGCACACGCTGGAATTACGTGACGTCGGCGTGACGTCATATGACGTCATAGAGGCGAAAGGGGAAACGCGCGCGAAACGAGGCCGGTCCGATACCAAAAGAAACGTGGCGCGAGCTGCACGTTGTGCTCGTGGAGTTATTATTGCGTCAATCACTTCTTCGGACAGGAGATGGAATGCGGCGTAATTTGTGTTTTCTCGATGAAATTACCTCTTTTGGAGCATTTTGAGCAAATTATGGGTTGTAACAATGTAAGGAGCATGCAATTTTAATGAAAACGCAACCTGAGAAGACAATAGGGTTGAATTATACCTCAGATAGTGTGCTAAATTACGACGAACTTTATCTAGTTATGAAATAAAAGAATTTACATGTGGCATCTTTATCAAGAGTGGAATTCTTCTGGCAGTTGTTAATTCCTTTAGTCGTATCAGTTCACCGCTTTGTTTGTCAGGTGTCATATTCAAGAATGAAAAATAAAATCCATCTAAAATTATTTTGATATCAACACATTCCTATTTTGAAGTTTCATTCATCAGGAAATTTGGAAACCAGAACTGGCGACATCAAGGAAGTACATTATTGTGCCCAACAGCTCAAATTGAAATCACTGATAAGATTTATCCGTATCAAAACATTCGTTATCAATATAAAATAATGGATGTTCAAACGAAAAATCATTTGAACGATTGACTTAATTTGAATTTGAAATCAGTATTTCCTAAGGTGTAGAACTATATACCACGGAGAGGAGAAAATACTGGGACAGCGTCATACTGTATACACCTCCAAAATTAATATTCACTAGTGTGAATCATAATTGTTGACATACTTGACATGCATGTATAACAAATTAATCAGCTTAGAATTTCGTTGTCCCAGTATTTTCTAATCTCGGTGGTACAAGGCAAAACTCTTCATCTCTCAACGTTGAACCATTTAACAAATTAATGCCTTTCATGGTTAACAGTGCTGTAACACTGATTTCTTATGATGTGCACCTTTTTCCCATTTATGTCAAGTACGTCAATCATAATTACAGCTAGGCGCCACGATAAACAAAACAACAAACCTCTACGCAGTCTCTCTACCTTTCGCACTGATAAGAATTTTAACTGCCGCTCGATTGCCTCCGTACAATGGGATTGTTCCAAGCAGCTCATAACCAGCAATAAAACAGCCTCATAAAAATAACGTAGTTTTACGTTACGCTATTTCTTAACCCAAACCAATAAAACACGTTATTCAATGTCAATTACACCGGCACTCGACAGTTACCTAACCGTAATAACCTAATTTCGCCTTCAACAATAATCCATCCGACATCTCATTTGCCGTGGCGTAAAATAAAAATTTTCGGGCAGACCTCAAACCTCCAGCCAGATTCCAAAAACTTTTACGATGTAAATAACTGTCCTGTTTACAGCACCATAAAACGATTAAACTACTTTAAAACTGCCGTGAATTTGAAAACCAATAAATTACATTATTACCTGGTCCACAAAATTTAGACGTTACTGAATGCAGTAAAAAGCAACCTTCCGTACGGTAAACACAGCAGCTATTCGAAATTAATACATCGTTGCTACGTTACTGGATTTTGGACGCTGAATGGTACAAGAGATATTCCCTTGAGATAAGGGATGCAGCTAATCCATTATAATCTCATAAATTCAGGATTTTTACTGCGGTTCGCTAATCAAAACGAAAGTATTTTTATTACCAGTTTACCCTGACTTAACAAGCCTGATATACGAACCTACTTAAGTCATTAGACAACTTGGAGCATAAGGTCTAATTGGTAGCAAATTTTACATTTCGCCATTACAGCTATAATAAATTCGTTTCAAGATTTGTATTATAAAAACGCTTTTAGGATATTGAATTGGTAATTAGCGTTAATTAGTACAAACGGTAGATAAAATTTACCGGCCTAAGCAAATCACACATGCGATGATTTTCACTTCATACGCCGCATAAAATTTTTGTTTTCATAATTTTTTCTTGTAAGTTGAAAGTGCTCGTTGCAGTATCCTAAAAAAATCTTACACAATATACGACCGGTAGCATTTTTATGGTCTTGCCAAAAAATACAGGTCTCCCTCTACGACTCCACCAGTAAAGTATTGGCGCAGCCATAAAAATGTTGCTACCAGTCTAATACCGTAAATAGCTATTCCCTTCATTTTGAAACTATTTTCTCTCAAAATTTTTGACATTTTCTCACTGTTAAAGTAGTTCCAGAAGTCGGTTGGCTCGACTTCTGGAACTGTTTAAATCATACTAATAGTGAACCTATGAATCCAACACAACGTAATTTGTTGAACCAAATAGAAAGCGACTTAAACGTGTAGGTTTTAATGCACAGCAGAGTTGCCTTGATCACTCAGCCAGACATTTGCTATTTTCTCTTTTTTATAAACACAGAACATAATTACTAGCACTTCTAATTAAAACGGTTTGATTAGTGGAGCACTCTTGAAAAACGAAAAAGCTAATTTCTGCCGTAACACCCGTTGTGTGGGTGTAACACCACCACCCTCCTCTTTCTTTCGTTCTAGATTAGACTTGGCGAAGGTTGGAAGAAATCAGTTTTCACTCCGGCTCAGTGAAGCTGAAATGGTCGAACGAAACCTTACTTTCATGCAAAATTAGCTACAAGCTAGCCAGACTAATTTAATAACGACCGGCTGTAGGAGCAGAATCAGAAATTGGCAAAAGCCCGTCTGTATTATGGCTGGTCTATTGTTGGGAAGTGTGGCTACAAATTAAAGTTTTAAAGACTATTTGGAACAACATTATGCCGAACAACGTTTTTACATTTTTGGTGCAGTCATTAAACATTCATTTGTTGCTTCTAACCTTGGTTATACAAAATAACACTGGGAGCTAAAGCACAAGCGAGGAAAGAAGTACATACTATGAATTTTCATGAAGCAGTTCCTTAGCAGCACTTAACAGAAAATTCAAACAAACAAAAATAAATCAAATTATTCGCAGAAAAAAAATCGTAGAAAATTCATAGAACTCGCGGAGATGAAAATAGAGTCTAATTTTAATTGTAGCTGTCAACCATCTGTCATCACAGGCTTATGAATTATGCAAAAATTATGTATTGTTGCCAACTCAACCAAATTTGCCATTTTTAATCTTAATCACTCAGTATTTGTTGCGATCGTAAGTAAAATCCCAACAGGCCACAAACGCCACTATGTATTCGGTAATTACCCAGCTGTCCACAGCCCTTCCTAATGATAGTTTATGGAAGTAATAAACGTTTTTGCCCGCTTCACACATTGAGAAGTATGCATACCCCCAAAATAACTAATCCACTATTCTCAAATACGCCACTGTAGCCACCACGCTGCTCTTTCGCGCTTCCTCTTATCGATAAGATCTCGATGTTGAAAAGCATCAGGCATCGGTCGCGTCGTCGTCATGACAACCGCGATGCCGCCTCCGTACTCTTTTCCCACGACCACAACAAAGACCGCAGTTTAAACGGGATAAACTTGAAAGACTTGAAAAAGGAACAGTTGTCGAATCGAAGACGCGTGTGCATTCTTCCTTCCGACCCCATTTATCACCCACCACTGACCGATTCTTTCGATTTGATCGTTTTCGTCTTCGGTCTTCAATAGTTAAACCCGAATTTGACTTGTTTTGTTTGGAGCTCAGAGTTTGAGGGGTTTGATTGTACAGTGCAGTGGCGCTACTAGATTTGATTGCTGTCCAAGATTCTCACATGGTTTGATTTTTGTCTTAAGAATTGTCATATTTCATGGTCAACGCTGCCAAACGTTCCTTTGCTGTATTATTCGTTTAAAACATGGCAGCTTAAAGCAGGCCGCACATTATCGCGGAACAGAATGGAACGGAATGGAATGGAAATTCTCGAAATTTAGTTGTATAGACTATTAGCTTGATAAAATTTAGTGTTGTTCTTTTATTACTTTTTTAAATTTCTTCTCATGCATTTTCTTTCGTATTTAGATTATGGTATTTCTATTACTACTGCATTTGCACTGAATAGTGGAGGGGGCTGCGGATCCAAAGAAAAATTTGTTCACTGAACAATCCATTCGACCCGCTGTGGTGTGCGTACTTTAACTTAATTCTGCGCTTTTAAAAATGTCCGTTCTGTTCCAGTCCATTCCGTTCCGCGATAATGTGCGGCCTGCTTTAAACTTCAGCCTGTAGGGCGTCTACAATAATCCTCAGATAACAAACGAGAAGAAATGGCGTGATTGTTACCAGGTCAATTATCTAACCTTACTGTATCTTGTCTTTTGTTGCAAAAAAGAATTTGCACCCCTTTCTAGAGCACTGTGACTTTTTCGAGTAGTGTATATTCAGCATCTGCAGGCGATTTGGTCGACGGGCGCTTGTGTATTGATCATGGGAGGGAAAGCGAGCGCGACGTCCGCCTCCTCGTAGCGTCGGTTTGCCTATCCCGTGTGTCGAAACGGGCGTCGAGTTGCCATCCCGGTCGGCGTCCCGACTCCTCTCTACGGGAATGTACACGACACAGGCCACACCGGCGCCACTCACTCATGATCGCGAGATTTTTAGATCGAAAAAGGCCTACCTCGACCCCTGCACAACGTGTGAACGACCGACTTGTCGTTATTTCGCCGTAGATGAATTTTTCTACCGTTCAGGTAAAGTTCTGCTCGGACGGCGACGGCGCGTCCTTGAACAATCGAAATATGCCGTACTTGTTGCGGGACTGCTAAACTTTTAGCTCGGAGCTTATTATGAGGAGAAACCGACAAAGAATCTGTCAGTGAAACCGGAAAGGCGGGTAACAATCGTTTTACATCTGCTACTTGAGTCAAAACTTGTTTAACAAAAGGATTAAAACGCGAAACAGGTACGTTAGATTGGGTCAGCCCACCAGATATTTGCAGGTAGATAAAAGTGTCCTTAATTCTTTTACCACCAGCGGTGTAAATTAACATAAGCCCCTGAACGTTTAGAACAGTACAACTACTACTTCTGTATCTGAAAATTCATTATTTGGCACTGAATTTTCCTATGCTTCTAACCTCAACAACCCACAACAAAAAATTGTGAGTTTGATTAATCATTTACAGAGCGACAAACATAACATAAGCGACAAATAAAACTATTCCGACTCCGAAATTGTGAATTTTGCAACACAACACTTCGTTATGTCGAGTTTAATGACCTTGTAACATTGTTAACGTTATTACTCGTTAACAGATTTAATGTCACTGACCAATCAAGCCAATCGAAGAACAGTTTTCATAGCCGTTTCAAATCCATTTTTCACAATCTTACGGTATAATAAGCGTATACACCAGTTTCTTCAAACTCTGGCTAATAGAACCGACTTCATGATAATAATAATCAAAGGCATGCGATAATCAAATAGGCACAGGTTCTGCTTGCTGATTTTTAAATTTAGACATAAGGGGTCGTCCATAAACCACGTAACGTTTTTTCCAAGTTTTTTAAGCTTCCTTACCCCATATGACACCATGTAAACATTCAGACATTCAGCTTAACCTCCAGTAACTCCGTAACGTAACTTTTCATATTAAATAATATGAATTAACTCAAAAAAAAAAAAACTTAAATAGCGAGAAAAACCTGTTACATGCCAATAATAGTTCCAGAGGGTTTTATCGTTCCCAAAAAGGGTCCAGTGCCCTAAATGCCCCCCCCCTCCATGCCCAAAGGTGCCCTCGTTTCCCAAAGAGAGCCCCCTGTCTCAAGGGCCCTCGTGTCCCAAGGAAGCCCACGTGCCTCAAAGGGCCCCCCACCCTGTCTCAAGAAACACAGTATTTACATATTATCCTCTTTGCTTTGTTATACGTATGATATAATTTGTACCTTCCAGTTAATATTCAAATGAACGATAGATGACTAACACTAATCGATCAAATACATCAGATCATCTACATAACAATCATTGTCTCTTGCAATTGTCTGCTATATAACAGCAGTTCGGTACACCGATCACAAAAGATTTAAAAAAATGATAACAGCGTCCTTGAGCACTTAAGCTATAACATTCTCGCAAAAAGACAGTCATACAAATTTCGTCGACATTACTATTTAACTTATATGTATTTACTGATTTGGCTTGCAATGTTAACGAGTTTGTTTCCCCCACAGACGCGGCTCGTTCAAACAGCAGGTGGTAAAAATGCTACTGTGGGAAAAGACACCCTCTTTGTCTGGCCAAAAGCCACGTTCACACCGCCCTCGGGGGCAATACGCGACTCAAATCTCTCTCGAAGTATCCTGAGCATCCACCCCCTAATAACATCTATTTTTAACCTTGATTCTTACCGGGAGTGTTGAGTTCCGGTGCGATAAGAACACCCAGATCTGGTTCCTCTCCATACCAGAATATCCATAGTTCTTTGGAGGTCGACAGACTGAGAGGTGGCGGTGGCAACGGCCCCGGTTCGAACATGTCGGTGGTGGTGCGGGGCGTCGAGACGCGTCGCCACACGCACAAGATGTCGGCGGCGAGACATTTTGCGTAGCTGCGGAGCACCGGGTCGTCGAGGGGCTCGCCGTTCCCTCCGCAGTGACCGGGGGCGGCGCCACCGCCAGCCAAGTCGCAGTATACCAGCTTACGCCATTTGATGCCCGAGAGCTCCGTCTGGAAGAGAAAAGAAACATGTGTTAACAAGTGAGGGAAAAGTGGAAAATGAGCGGTTTTTATTATGAAAGTATGGTATTTAGCAACCGATGCGAAATTACGTTACGGTGGGTGCGCTATGTCGAGCCGATTCCGTCAAGGTCCCACGGTTGTCCCCTCCAAGACATTCCGATTCCGAGTCTGGAGCGTGGATTTTAGAGCGGATGAAAGAGTTTCCGCTCAGATATTTGTTATGTGCAATTTATTACTCCCGGGAGTGGGCACACTGAGCCGTTGTGAGGACTTCTACCTATAATATTTCTATGCGTTTAATATAGCATGTTCGAATTACAGTTGCAATAATCAGAGTAGCTCCCGATCGAACCGTTTACAACTATGAATAGGTCAACGACATCCGGAAGTAATCACAGTTAACTGGGCAACGAAGAAAGCTACTCCATTGTCTTCATCACCTTGTTTCTAGAGAGAAAAATCAACGACAGGAAGCGTCACGTTTTCCATCGATACTCGATTTCCGACCTTTCTCTGCGCTCAAAACTGCGAGACAACATCCCATTCGCTTTTCGTTTATCAACATCTTTATCTCCGATCAGCTGCGGATTAAGCCCATAAACGGGTTGTTAACCGCCAAAAGGGAGAGACAAGCCACCAAAACGTCCATCGTCGCGCTGCTATAGTCTGGCACCCAACAGAATCGAATCGGCCAACCTGTTGCTGTTGGCACGGCCTCCTGCCATCGCATTATACATACATACATATCTTCACTAACATCGACGCAGTGTTGCCACACGTCATATGTGCAACCCCGAGAATTAATTCGATTGAAGTACAACATGTTTCGTGTCGAGATAATGTAAGTGCTAAAATGACTAGGTCCATGTGCTTATTGTTTGCCAAGTTTATAGATAATGTACGATAATTCTAGCGGTAAACTGTCAGGGAAGTCTTTATTATTGCGGTTGTCGTTATTAATAAGTAATGTCAACGGTAATGTCGGCGGTCACGTGATTAGGTGTCGACAACATACATGTTGCGAGTGGAACTGCAAAAAAAAAATACAAAACCTGGAAATCTATTTTTAATCTCCGGATAACTTATTTTAGCGTATCAACTAGTAATCAGACTAAAAATAGACAACAAAGAGTTTTTACAATTAGTAGGGACCCTTTGAAAAGATATTCGAATTTAGCACACCATAATCGGGCAAAACCCAGGTAGGTATGGATGACAAAAGGAATCGTTGGGAGTTTCGCACTTTGCACGGACCGTCTCTTTAACCTTAAGGCACGCAGGCGCAACATCGGTGAAGTCCTTTGCCACGTGCCTTGTATTTAGTTGTGAATCTGGTGCATTCAGTTTAGAAATAATTCCTGTAATTTTGGTGGTCAAATCCGGAGTGCTGAAAACTGTTGTTCTTGTTCAGATTAGTTCGAGATTACTTGCAAATATTCTAAATGCTTGTCACTTAAATTGAAAGTTACTGGCACAAAGTCCGACAAAATGCAATTGCAAGGTTACGGTAATTATTACTTTATTTTCTTTTCCAACTCATCATTCACGACTCCCGACATAATATTTCTTTTACCTATCTTTTTCTTAGCAAAGTTCTACGTCGAATTCACTCTACCCATATAACAGATATCTATTTTCTGTCTTTATTATACATATCTTATTCTCTTTTCCATATCCCTATTTTTAAGATATCCTCCCGTGCTCCTTCTGAATTATCCTTTGGTCTCTGAAGTTTTCATCCATAAACCCTGATTGTTATTTTACTCAGCCCTTACTTCAAACCAGTGGTAGAAGAAAAGCAACAACTTTTCCATAATATAAGAGTTTTCCGAAAACAAATTTTTTTAACATACAAATTCACGAGCCGAATATGGATATTTATTTTAACTTGACCTACTGAGAATCAATGAGGTCCTAGAACACTACAGAATTTGCAAAAACTGTTTAGGTACGATCAAACATTCAATTAAGTTAATAGAAGGCGGACAATGGTTTAAAACGTGCGCGTTTGTGCCGTATATGTTTTTGAACGAATCCGCTCCACTTAGCTTTTGGGACCAATCAGCGACTCCTACGGCCAGCCTGCCACAGCTGTCAACACGAAAATTAATGCAGGGTTCCTACCGACAGTTGCGATTGGTTAAAAAACTGTGACGTCAGGTAGCGCGTTAGAGTGAACACTCAAGTTTATGATGAAAAACCTTTTATTGTATGTTGCTTGTTCAGAGAAACATGTACCATTATTTAATTTTACATGTAGATACCAATAAAATAAAATAAAATAAAAAATTATATCAACATTCTAAAGTCCCTTGCGGTTATACCTGAAGTGAGCTTTATCGACACCGAGGGTGGCCGCCAGTAATTTATTATTGTACGTATTTCACTTTCGTTTTTAAAGTTGCGTTAACGTTGTGTGCATTGTTAGTATTTACCTGAAGATTTACCTCGAAGGCGCCAGTTTCGTGAATGGGAACCAGGAGCAGAGAAGGTATTTTCAACGTAAATAATACGCATGTATGGACAAACGAAAATCCGCACGCTATTAGGCCCCTCAATTTTAATTTCTCACCAATAATAGCATTGGATGTTGAAGTAAATTTACCTTGGGCGGTTTAGATTGTTTCCGATGTTTTCTAAAGTTTTTTATGATCATCGTCCAGCGGTTCAGTGGAGGGTAACTAAATTAACGTCAAAACTCGGGGTTTAGGGCAAAATTTTATTAAGAATTTTTTTGACACTGATGAGCTCTATTACCGATTAAATTTATTGCAGTTATTTCTGAAACGGCCGGTATGTTGCTGACACATGGAATAGAATTGTCACCCAATTTTGCTACACATACAGGCTGACCTTAAACAAGTGTCATTCTTTGAAACCCAAAATTCATGAGAAATAGAGAGAAATTGCAAAAAACAAGTTTAATTTGAGATATAAATTGTTGAAAATTGGGGAAGAAAATAACGCACGCCAATGACGCCGACATTGAAACGGTTTTTGCTACGACACAGACTGCCACAGAAAAAGTTTAAAAGCTTAAAAATAATTGAGGTAGACGTCCCATGTTAGTTTTCCTTAAATATTGTTATAGACGAGTCCGTCTTCGCGGATATTAAACAATTTTTTCTACTTTGGTGTCATAATTGAGTTTTTGTGAAACTAAAGGTAGTCACAAAGGAACTTTTTTTGGTATTTTTCTTTATACGTATTACGAACTTTTCAGATAAAAAATATAACCACAAACACAACCAGTACTACCTAATCCTAAAAATCCCTAGAATATTTAAAAAGCATTATTTTAACATTTTCATAAAACGAAGAGCTCCAAAGTAGAAAAAATAGTATATTACACTCGTTTAACGAGGCATTGTGACATTCGTTCTATTGGGGCACTTCTCGCTGCGCTCGTCGTGCCCCAAACCCACTCATATCACAATGAAGCCTCTTGTTAAACTCGCATAATAATGTACTATTGATTGTGGTGTGTTCTAATGGATTAATTGATATTGATTAGTTTGTGCGAAAACGGGTTCTTAATATTCTTAATATTATCTAATAGGTAAGGGTAGGTATCGTTTTCAACAGATAGTGATGCAAATATGACAGCGCTATTATCATTTTTACATTCACAAAAAAATTAAAACATGTACCTATTACATAATTATTCTCTTTAACATTTTCTTTAAGAAAACATGTGAGACATTATAGAGAAGAATGAAACCTTCTCTTGTACGGAATATATAAAAATTGGCAGTCTGAAGATGTATGTACCGAGAGATCGAAAACGAAATTATACTCGGACCGCTCAAGAGAGATAGAGAGTTGTAAAGACGCGTGATCGGCACGTGATCCTTTGCGAAATGAATGAGGTATTAGAGAAGTGGGGTGGGAATGACCCTTTGCACCCTAGAGTGCAGCGGAGACAACATAACACTTATTCATAATAAACAGAATGCGTTATCCCTTCCTCACGCATCGCAAGTATCGTTGCGTGTAAACTTGGTTTCGGTTTCATCCCGCCTACAACACGCCGCTTTGACATGAGAGCTCTTCCTTTTGAGCGGCTGGAGTATAGTCAAATTTGGCCATGTACGAAAACCCGTTTGTCGTAGCTTCTTTCATAAATAATTCTATTAAACTACGACAACAGGCTTTTCCTGCATGGCCAACTTTTACTAATTTTTACTGAATCAGAACCAGTTCAGAATGACTTTATACCTGAAGTTACGGACTAAGCCGTAACATCATCCGGACATGAAACATTCAAATCCGTTAATAATATCTGTCGACTTGAATCATATACTATATTCCTCACTTCTTCCTAATTATTAGTAATCTATAGTTCCTTCGCAACGACGTTTTATTGCAACTCGTTGCCATTACAGTACCCATTTGTATGCAAACAACGCATGTTTAGAAAATCCTGTAGACATCTTGGAAACAACTTCGATATTGTACATTGTATTTGCAACAGAAGTTTTTAATTGGATTTCAGTTGAACCTTACCTTTCGTGCTTTAACACAGATAACTTTAAGTTCATAAAATCGCATTTTTTAGGAACGTGCAGACATAATATATTATAGTGGTGTAAAACTCGCGAAGCTATTAAAGACAATTTATGGAGGGTTAAATTGAACATTAAAAGCACCAACGCTAGGCTGCGCTTCAACAAGTTATGATCCAGACAAATCGACGTTCCACTGCTTTGACCACAAATTTTTGACGAGTACACACAGTAAGGTAACGTGATGCCATCGTTTCCAATGAACAAATAACTGAAAAACCAACAGCAAACGCGTTAAATGAGGAAGAGACAGGTATGAGATTAGTGGATACTCGCACTAATCCTTTTAATCTCCCAAGAAGCAGATGTAAAGCCTTTGCATGTTTGCTTGAAGATTTGTTGGGTTCACAGTTTTAACACCTTGAAAAAACATTGGAAAAAATATTACGTAATAAAAAATACGGAACAGATACGATTTGTTATCAAAACGAACTTAAAAGATAAATTATCTTCAGCTCCCGTGATTTTCACTTGATACTTATTTACTTCGTAGGTATTTATAAAAACTACCTACCCGGAATGTCACACCTTGTAGAGTTTAATTGTAGCGATTTGTAAAAGTTGTAATAATCCCCTTGAGTACCTTCAGTTATTTTAGTTCCGCTTTTTAATAAAACGGGAGCCCTTTATGACCCGTTTATGACGATCCCCCGATCTCTGCTTATCTATGTATAGTAAGTACTATATTGTACACATATAAAATATCTATAGCGGAGTTAAACCAGCCCTAAAATTGGGAAAACCCATTTACTCATTAATATAAGGACATTTGTTTGTACCAATCCCGGAAATGTCTAAAGGAGGCCCTAGACGGTCAATAATTTTGATCAAAAGCTGCCCTCAATCGATTGAATCAAGCATGATTGACCGTCTAGGAACCCGTTGACGCTTGAGCCAATCGTTGACGGTGATTGATAGAAAGTTTGAATGGCTCAAGCGGTTGAAGAGTGTGCTGGAACGTCTAGGCCAATTTTCAACAAGCATTGCGTCATCACTCGCATTACAGTTTAATTAAATAAATTTGAAAAAACCCCAATACTATTTTTACTTTTTATTATATGTACTGATTAATATTCCGAGGTTCCGTGATCCCAGTCAACTCGCACTAGCCGCCAGTACGTAGGAGTGTAGATGCTGTTATTTGTCTTGACAATAAAATTCTCTGTCGCGGACTTCGGAGACCACCAATATAGAGATCAAGACGAATATCCACCCGCGAACGGTAATCCCCGCTCTCGTTCTCGCCCTGTCACGACGAGAGGATCCTATACAGTCGAAAGTGAAATCGGGGACAAAACGAATACGCCTACCAATAATATCTGAGAACGGGCGGTGTCCACACTCTCGTTCTCGTCCTGTCTCGGCGATAGTGTAGAGGGCCTTCAACAGGCCGTTTATATTATGATGAATCTGTCTGTGCCCAAGTCTGTTTATAATACCAACCAATACAATAATTTTAAATCCTTAATAATCGAATATTATAAATTCATGGCGATCTGAACGCACGTTTTCTTTATTCAAACATTTAAAATTCGTTAGTGTCAGAAAATTGTCATTGTTACTCTTAACGACGGCAATAAAACGATTAGCGAGATTGCGATAATTTTATTACCGCATTGTAAAACAGCTACCAGTGATAGTGAAAGTGAACGCAAACAATCCAAACAAAAGAGGCTTTGTGGAGCCGTTGGTTGTAGTAGTACCGTTGAGGTCGCGATGTTTTTCCCCTCTCATGTGGTCAATAAATAATCGAATCATCCATCGACGAGACAAGTATCCTGTTATGTTCTGCGGTTACGTTGTGCGTGTAGTTATCGGTGTCGTGTCATCGCGCAAGGTGCGGATCCACTGTTTTTTGCAAAACATCCTTGTTTTCCTTACTTCAGAAATTTCTTTATAATAATATGTTAAAACAGAAAGCAATAAATGAATGGTAAGTGGTACAATACATATTTGTCAGACAATAATATGTAAATGTGCTAAATAAAAACACAATATGTATTTAATATGTACAGCGCAAAAACTGCACCAAATATCTGTCATATAGAAAAAATATAATATGCAATTCAAGCTTTATTGTCACTTTGATAGATTTTTACCTATAAATTAAGTAAATAAAGCCCATTTTACAACATATAAAATAATTTAAATACATACAGGGATATCTAAAACTAAATTAGTAAAAGTTGGCTATGCACCAAAATCCGCGTGTCATAATTTAATAGAATTATTTATTTATTAAATGTCAAGTTGCTTTTCGTGAATGGCCAACTTAGTTTAAGCAGTTGAAATAGTTTAAATTTAAACACAGTGGACTCGTGCCTTTAGCACAGAGAACACGTGGTAGTTCGCGACCAAGATGGTCGATAACGATCAACAGCACGCAATCCCGAAGGGTGGAGGATCAAACACAAGAAGGATGCAGAAGAGAGCCCGGAATGTACCGTGGCGGGGCTGTGCGGTTGAAGGGGTGTGCATGGGGTGCGAGACACCCTTGCGCGATGCCCGGTTATTGATTGACGGCAGCGGTGTGGTCGGATTCCTGCTGAATATGTTTCGTCTCTGCCATTTTTTACTTTTTTGCGGATTGTAGGCCATATAGGAGTTATCACTACAGAACTAGCTATATGTAACGAAGTAAGGTCAAAATTAAAAACGTTAAGATATTTAAAAACTCCTACTGTGAAAGAAACAGATCTAACCCCATATTGTGATGTTTATTTACTCATGTTGACAGTAAGCGGTTTCAACACTTTTGATGGATGAACGCATGTTCGTCAGCATTTAACACACCAACACGTGCAGCAATCTGATCATCTGCAAATTCGATATGGAATTAAACAAATCGGATTGTTACGACATCCGCCGCGTAAGGTGTGTTACGACAAATGGGTTGAGACCCATCACGCTTCAATTTGGCAACGTTACATCACCTCTTTAGTTTTTCGTTAATTTTATCATCAGGTACGTTTGAATCAATAACCACAATATAAATCTTAACAATATTTATTATGCACCCACGAAGATAATAATAGTACAGTCTAGGAAAAAACGCCAGCTCTCGGTAAGCCTGCACAATACATAATTTATAAGTGGATTTCGATCTATGTCTTGTGCATCAATAAGCAGAAAGCAGGAAAACCATTTAAGAGACAGAGAGATAGAGAGACGACACTAGGAGACCTGTTAGCAAAGTGGTTTACGAATCATTTTTAACTAGCAAAATAAACAAAGCTCTTGATAATGATTTATTATTAATAGCGCTTAACAACCGCGACGACAGGTGACAACTCTTTTTATTAATAATTTAAACACAACTGGCAAGCCGACAAATTAAGCAACGCCCATACAAACTAATCGTTCTGATAAATTGCTTCAGAAAGAAACACGTGTTCACGGAACAAAGAAAACACAGTGACGAAAAAGGCAAGTTCCTTTACAGTCGTTGTATACTTGTTTACAATGTATCGGGATAGAAAAAAATATACACTGTTTCAAAACTTATTTTACTGTTCACATTTTTAATTGTTATTATCATGCAACAATCAGTTCATTACAATCAATCCGAGAATAGAAAAGGGTTCCTGTAATCTAGAAATGAAGTATGTACACACTAATTCCTCGTAGAAAAAAAAAATATAATAGCAATAAAAAAAAAGCAAACGATAAAGATGTCTTATCTACTATAATCTCTTTTAGACAAATCATCTACTTAATACCCACTTTTACACCCAGTTAAATGAACAACTTCGTCCAAATGCAACGGGAACAGATGGATCAGATCAAAGAAGCCGACGAGAGCAACTACTTCTTGAATAACTTCTCTTTGGTAATAATTTAGAACCGCTGCAAAAAGTGTTTTTTTTTTGTCTCTGCTTCAAGTGCATCCCGAATACATAATGTTTACCTAGACATTTGAGCAATACCAGGTAGATATAATGGATGTTCAATTAAAAAGTTCATATAATAGAAGTATGGCTGTTACATCACATCAAACTGGAGCATTTAACATTCAGCGATTTTTTGGAACGAAGTTTCTTAACGTGGCTTGTGCGGTTGCGGCGGGTGTTTCTTGCCAGAAATCGTCACGTAACGAAACTGCGAGTGTGTGTGCGGCGTAAAGAACGAACTTGTAAACAGATGAAGGGCTGGAAGCATTAGAAAGATTCTTGAATCCAGTTGAACCGACTTTGGCAGCAATGCGCAAGCCATCCGGAACCCACCACTTGATACCCACAAATACATAGTTTTGCACACTATTATGCGTCTCAAATCAACGTGCACAAGCATCATTATCAAGGAAGCCATGTTTATGTGTGTAACAACAACTCTTAGTTACAATTTTTTTTCTGTTTCAAACACCGTTACAGTGTGAAACGGGTTACACAAAGTTAGGTTAAATTTGATTAGGTATGTCAAAATGTGGTCAACACTTCAAATTCGAATTTTGTCTTGTTTCTGCCGTAAGTACATGTACCGTATAGGAACTATTTTATACAATATAGGTTTTATTTATTTATTTTATGATAATTCAAAACATCGACAATGGATAATGACGAGGCCCCAGAATTTGCTGAGAAACATTAAGAGAAAATTCTGTAAACAAGCCAGGAAAGGAAAGGAATTGTAGTCGATTTTTTCAGGACTCTACATAACCAATAAACTTGAGGAGTTGTGAGAAAAAATAGAAAGTTGAACTGGACAGCGAATGATAACAACGTGTTCAAGGTGTAATATTCATTGCGTTTATTCAATTCCCAAATTTTGAACTGAAGATCTTTTCTAAAGTTGAAGTCCAGAAATTTTTCAGTTTTAACATTTCTTCCCACTCCCGACGATTCAAAATTTTCGTAACCAGTTTTAAAAATTTTAAATACTTCGCTTCTTGAGACCTGTTGTTGGGTAAAACGATGCTTATTCAAATAATTTACTTAGATAATTAGAAATAATAATCACCGAAAATATTTCTGCCCGTTTCCGCAATCTGGGTTTTTGTTAATGTGCGTCCGCTGTTTTCAACAAATTTTGTGAAACACTTAAAAACAGAATGATTGTTTTTTCTGCAAGTTTTAAAACACGGCGCGGCATTTTTATCAAAATTTTTGATTGTCACAAATTTGACAATTCAATTTTTAAATTAATTAAATTAAAAAAAAAACAGGTTGTACAAACGTAACAACAATAAATTACCAAGTTAGTTGTACACATAGATTTGAGACATATAATACAAGAAAATTGATCCACAAAGGCGATTTTATAGCACGAAAAAGAAAATTTGTAGATTCAAAAGTAATTTTTGCAATTAATTTAATAAAATCTGTTGAGTGACTGATAAATGTGTTCGCAAAAAAAGCTAACTGTGTTTATTTTAAAAAATGTTTTGCTTATTATAAAGACAATGTTTCATTAATCACAACAGTAGAAAACGATAATAAAAAATGTACTTCTGGGGGATCTAATTCTTCGATAATTGCACATGATCTTATGCATCCCACATTCTAATATTCTGGGAACAGATGCTCCATCTTGGTCAAACTCTATCACAGAAAGTCTTTCCTGCACTGCTATTACACGATATGAATTGTGAGTTTTTTGGTGCGTTTTCCATTTCTTCGACGTGAGGAATAACTTCTACCATTCGTTTTTTTCTTTTTTTTTTGGAGCCGCACTACCTTGTTTTCATAACAAGTTTACACTTCTATCCAATTGCTGCACTTCGAAACTGCCTGTAATCCACGGCACTATTTCGAAATTCATCTTGAAAATCCTCCACATACGTTTGAACGCTAATTTTCCTACCAGTTCGTTAATACATTTCTATCGTCATCTTCTCAAATTATCAAATTTTACTTATGTAACTTGATATATTTGACATGGTATTAAAAAACTACTAGCCAAACCCGTGGGATACGCTCCACGTAGACATGTTCCCTCCGCAAAGGTAAACAACGAAATGCGAGTTCTGTGTTGGCCACGCATCCTATAATCGACCGAAGAAATGCTTTACTTTCTCAGTCACAATATCCGTTTCAACTGCTCTTCGTCATACATGCTTCATATAGCGCTCTCACTTGGTACGCTATTGAAAACAGACTTGAATTGAATTGTTGAATCTTTAGCGGACGGCTTTTAATATAATAGATTCCTTTTATCCTTTGGTATCATTTAATGTTAGTGCTGGAACAAGCAAAAAGTAATAATGTTTAACGTGAAGTTGCGATGTATTTTATTATTTATGTACAGTTGCGGTCAGTAATTGTCACTCATCTGACATTTGTTGTGAAACAGTCTTTAATTATTCCTAACCTTATTGTGGTTCGGGCTTCGACCATATAAGATATTCTGACGTCGTTGGGTTCGGGGTATGCCTAATTCTGCCCCAATGTTTGTTGAATTCTAAATTTATTAAAATCATAATGACAATGAAGCATAGAATACATCCCTTTTTTTAAACGACATAAAAGTGACTGACGAAATTCTGTGACCGCGACTGTACGAAGAAATTGAAGATAAGAGACTATTGTTTGGTTACTGAAAATCAATGAGATTACAACAATCGTGCTGATTGTTGTAGAAATCGTGACCATGGTCAACATTAAGTAAGTACATTAAGTACATTAAGTACATATTCGCAATCTCATCAAATCCATTATTATTAAACGGAATTAAACACAATAATTTGAGAAGATGTAAGATAACAGATGACTATATTTCATCTTGTAAGAAATAAAGTGAATCGGCACCCCTTTCAGTTGACACTTTAACAGATTTTAATTTACCCTTGTAGTTAGGGTAGCGGGAGCATTAATCCGACAGCTTTGAATTTTTTTTTGATATTATTTGAATTTTAAATCAGACCTGTGTCAATGTAAAAAATACAACAATAATCAAGTGGTACCAGCGGCACACGAGCCAAAAACTTAAAATTCTAAAAGTATCATGGATGGTGTACAATTCTGTTGTGGGTACAGATCACTTTGGAATAATTTAATTGAATCGAAAATTGAATTGAAAACAACTTCTTTCTCCTGGTCTAGGGTAGTGACTGAAAAAAAAGGTTACCTCCTATTGCAATCCATCATTGATGTTGAAAGTACCGACAAAGCATTAGGATCGGTGTGGGTAGTTGTGTCCCTGACAAAAATATTTCCTTCAAACTATGTAAAACATGGATAGTCTGGTTTTCATTTTTATACAGAGCTGGCATCACAGTTTCCAGTAAGACCGAAGAACAAAGCAATCTCGACCAAAACACTTTGCAGGTGAACATGCAATCGACACCGATTACACGAGTTGACACAATAAAGACATTCCCTGTGCAGCGATATTAATCGAAGCAGACAGAAGAATAAAATTACAGTCAATTGAACATCAAAACCCCAAGGCAGAGACCACTTTAACCGACACCAAACTACCGAAAGTTGACAGAATCTCCTTCACTTATCGTTCCACCCCGGCTTTATCGGACCGGTGCCGGTGATACCCTCAATCGTCCCATCTCCCCTAATTCCGACTTTATTGATTGTTGTGCGATTTGTTAGGGGGATTGGGTTTGGGTATTGACGTTGACCGGCCGAATTCGAAGAGCATGTACAAGTGTGCGGTGTGTTTGCGAGTCGGATCGATACGCACGCACACACTCCTTGACCTGCAAAGTATGTCACGGTGGACTCAAGACCGGTCCTGCACTGACAATCATCCACTCGAATATGTGCCAAGTGCAGGGCACGCCGAATGGCATTTTGTCGACTCGAATTCGATGATTGATGTTATTATATCGCTTGGCGGGACGAGAGCACGTGCTCGAGTCGGTGCGCTACGTAAAAACGCGCTCGTGAGAAGGAGCCTGCAAGTACCGCAATCAATCAATGGTTTTGTGGTTCCCACACGCCTCTTGGCACATTTATTTGTCCTAAGCCAAGCGGCATTTATCAACATGCTTAAATAAATAGTATTGCTCCTAAAAACTAATTTTAATACTTATTACGTATTATAAGAACACAACACGAAATTTATTCAGTGACTGGTATTCCCCTCGTTCCAGACGCGCGTGTGTCTGAGGAAAGATGAACGAGAACAACACAAAAGCGACCACCGGACGACACGAATAGGCGGTTTAACAAAGGACAGACGGTGCCGAAATGTTGGAATGGCCAGTTTCAGGGGCCACATTCGGGGGTCGGTCAGGTATACTACAGAAACGATTTGTTATATTTAGACCGAACGGTTGGAGAAAGTGATTTCTGAAAGAAGCGTTATCGTAAATGGTGTGTGTTTAAATCTCAGCTCATTCAATTTGTTTGGACAGTTTGGTGTGGTGGAACAACAGAATTATTACGTTCAATTACAGCTGGATTTGTTTGCTTTCTGCGGTACGTACATCAATTAGTCTCGAATGATGCTGGTCTGGAGACTGCAGCGTGTGTGAAATGTGTTAATAAGGGATTTGTGTCCCCTTTTAAACTGGTCACAAATTTTAACTAAGATTATTGTTACCGCTGAGATTAATAGTCCTTAGAGCTGAATTCCACATCTATTTTAATGAGGATGGGTGTATATTTCATGTTGGTTGACAGCGATGTTGCTTTGTCATCGCATGTCCAACAATGATCAACCCTTCGAATTCTCATGAAGAAAAACGCAGGTTCTCAAAATTTTTAAAAAATTCAGTAAAAGAAGCTGTTGATCCGGCTCAAAGGACCATGTTTTGAAGTGAATTGAACTCTTGCTGGTGTGCGATTTAGCTTGACAGATTTTTATTGCCTTTAACAGCATAATCGCCTTTATTCGATTGAACTTTCAAACTCGTTACAGTTGCGAATTTTTACGGCATAAAACTCAACATTCATGATTGAATCATATTTCCGAAATGGAGCTAAAATTGAGGAAGAATGGAATTTCAACAGCGGTGCTTGTTTGGAAGAATTTCGCCAAAAATTTCCTAATCTAATTTTTTTGCTTTCCGATTTTTACAAAGCTTGTTCGAAACACTGTATGATTATTTCGTGAAACTGGAAGTGTTCATCATAAATAAGGCGCTGGACAACAATCACTGTGTACGAATGAAATTCTAGAGGAGGTCGAACAACGGATGGAAAAGTTCATTAAGATGTAACGAAGTTACCGGATTTTAATATTTCCCCACCGCCGTGGCGATACAAACACCGAATTAAAATACTTCCCAACGCCGTATCGAGACCGTCCTTGCCCCCAGCCCCTTCGCCACGCTTCGCGCAGCACGCTGACCTCACCCAGCGCAGGGATTCCCGACTCCGTTCGTCTACATAAGGCTCTTGGTTAAAATTAGACTTAGGGCCGATCTTTTCACCTCCCTCTAAAGTAACAATTAGGACTAACTGTCACTTTAGCGTCACTAACCGTATGTCACATTTAAGGCCACCTAATGGCAACGGTTCGATCGACTGTACATTGCTGCCGGGCGTTGAATGTAACTTTTTTATTTTTGAAGATTTTTCGTTGAAATTTTGTAGGCGTGTTGATAAAATATAGATCTTTGCAGCTACAGAGCGATTTTTTGAAATTTGTAAATTAAAAAAATATATATTGCGAGAAAATGTACTGTAACATGCCGGGAGGTGAAGAGATCGGCCCTTAGTAGACCAGGGAAGAAGAGAAGGAGAAGAGAGATGAAGAAGAAGAAGAAGCGACCGACCCAAAGACGTTGAAGAGGACCCGACCGGGCTGAAGAAACGGTAGAGATCACCGCCGGAAGTACCTGCTCCGTCACACCCCAACCCGCCGGAAGAAAAGGGCTAATCCGGGTATCCACGGTGCCGACTGGTTGGTCTCAGACGCACTTCGCTACGGAGGGGATCAAGACCGGCCTTCCGTCTGCAGGTGGGCGACCCCCGCCTGACGATGTGTCTTTACACCTCCACCTGGAACCCACCGTCGCGACGGCCGCCACAGTTCCACTCCGGAGAACGAGCTACCGTAAAGCTTCTCGCAATAAATAGAAACAGAGGGTTAAAGAGTAAAGGCACCGAGCTCCGTTTTCCTAAACTAAAGAGAGAAACCGGGTTAATAAAGATATAGACGTTCCCTATTCCTGCTTTCCTCCCCGTCACTGTGTACATATTGAGACAGTGTATGTATTGCCCTCCTCGATATATTGTAAATAAAGGCCGATTTGTCTTGCGTCTCTCCCGCCAAACTTGACAGCTGACCTCCGGCTTACCGTACTCCGCTAAGCTACCCGTGGACAAGCGTGGAGCATACCACGTACAAAAATTGGCGCTCGAGGCAACCCGTCCGTAACAAGCGTCACAAAGGCGTCTCTCTCAAGAAGTTGGTTTGTCTTTGGACACTTGCGATTTTAATAGACGTGTTGCATACTGCTGATGGCTTCTCGAACATCTCACTGATGATATCTTGCTGGATTTAACATTCTTCTCAGATGAGGCTTTGTTTCATCTTTCCGGTTATGTTTTTGTAGGTTATGTCAACTGTCAGAGGCTTCGGAGTGGTAAATATTCACAAGTTTTTCGTGAAACAGCTCTACATCCCGTTAAAACTGGTGTATGGCTGGCAATGTCTCGTAGAAGGATCATAGGACCATTTTTTTTATGAAACAGTTACAACTGAAACAATATTTTAACTGCCTTCGTTGAACATATACATGATGATGAGCTCCAAAACGGGTTTTTTTAACATGATGGTGCTACAGCACACACAACGGAAGCTACTATCATTTTTTTACGTCAGTAATAAGTTTACATTCAGTTCCGGAATACCCTTCGAGATCACCAGATATGACTCCCCTGATTATTTTGTATTCAGCTGCAGGTTAACTTTTGGCTCTAAGAAAACGGTTGGCATTGCTTACATTGCTTATTAAAAATTCTTTTTTAATGACTAAAAGAACTATTAAAAGGACCAAATTTTCAGTCGATATGAAACAAGGTACAGATGTAGTGGTTTTAAAAATCTTCGGAAAATTGTGGGAAAAGGCTTTGTGTACCCAGAAATTTTGGATAGGCAACATTCAGCATTGTGAGAAGCTTATAAGGAACATTGGCTCAGATATAGAGATGTTCATACATAAATAGCATTCCTCCTGTCATTGTGAATTCTGGAGAATCAAATGGGGTGGTTCCCCTCAATTGAATTTGACTAATTCAACTATAGCATCTCATAGACTATGTAACATGAAGCCCTAAAACGTGTTCTGTCGTTTCATAAAGTTATTTTGTATAATAGAGCGTATCAAAAATCGCAATTTCGGCTAGCAGTTTCAAACGCTGTGGATTTACCGCCTCTTGTGACGTCATTTCGGGGGAGCATTCTCATTGGTTCATGCGCTTCTCATTAAGGCGAAACGCTCAGTCGCCTCAACTTTGGAACCGAATTACGGCTTTCATTGTTAGGCTATCTTAACGTATTGGGCATCAAAATTAGTAAAAAAAAACCTTCATCACGGCAAAACGTTGTTTGTTCAGAAAAAAAAATTATTGCCAAAATAAGCCATTTTTTTTTAACAAACGTGTTGGTGCTTGATTTTTACTGATCTCTGTATTCGGTAAATGCAAGGTGTTTTTATAAATATTGAAAAATAAATTTGCAAATTGTCCCCAAAGTTCGCTAGTTTCAAGCAATGTTGGCGTGGTTCAAGGTAACACAGGCCCCGCCCCTCAGCGGCAGGCAGACGTGTCGACGGCTGACCGTATTATATTTCGTGTGTGCCGCAGCTCGTTCTTAAAAAGATAACAAAATAGTAAAGTAAACAAAAACCTGAGTCGCCTTAATCGGCACGTCTAGTAACTTGATTTTTGTCTGGTGAATTTGTTGGTCCCGTGTTGATGTCACAAAAAGGCGCGCGTTTCAAATAAGACAAATGTTTTGGATTTCTTTTACCTAATAAACACGTGATTTCGTATAAACAAAAAAATTGGGGTATAATATTTTTTCGTCTAGTTTCTAGAAAAGCTGTTTTTGAAAATTGTGGGACGACCCCATTCTTAAAATATGGAATCTGAAAGTGTTAACTGAAGTACATTATAAAATGTATATACAGAATACCATAAAATGTCAAATTGCCAATGTAAAGAGTGTACAACGATGATAAAAGGGCATTATCATTTCTATTTCCAAGTGATCTTCCTGACCTATCATCACATGCATGACGGGTCAAAAAACAAACGACATTCTTTTGCATCTTTTCCACATTCTTTCCTACATGTATAGCATTAGCATTCTCAAACGACCTACATTTAGGTATGTAATTCATTCGCATTTTTCTTCACCGTGGCAGCGATATTATTAACAAAATGTCAAATTTATTGCAGGCAGAATAAAAGTCACCAGAGAACATAAACTTAACACATAAACGCAGTAAATATTAATTTACAGAGAATGGTCGTAAAGATTTATACACGTGTGTCGCTATATCTTCTAGCAGCAACCTACAATAGTAGGTATTATCGTAGTATCATTGGAAAATGTCAGATTGATTTGTAGAGATTATCATTAAGAATGTAAATTATCTGCCTTCCCATCATAAACTGATTTGAATAAAGAAATATTGAAACAATAATTTCATTGAAAAGAAAATCGCAGGAGACTACTACCATAACATAAAGCGGATATTCGCGAGTCGTGTTGCACGATGACATGGTTCTTCGTGTTCCATGGAGTTTATCAAGAAAGCCTGTAAACCATATTGTAAATTAGCGTTTAATACTTTTAATTTTTAATTTGTTTATCGTAGTACCAGACTGAAATACAAATTGTGAATTTGTATTCGCCCATTTCTCTAACCAAAAAAGAAAACAGTGCTTAGGACCCGAAGGCTGAAGTGAAAACTTCTTTGGCTCTTGCAAATCGATTTTTTAACCGCACTTTGATTCTGCCTTCTCCCGACGAACGTTGTTGTTTTGGAGTATCACTGCTTCCGCGTTTTCGTATCGCAATGTTGACAACTCGTAAACCTATTATCAATGACGTTAAGCTTTATCGGTAAATCATACCCACGAAAATTCTGTTTCTTCAAGGTTAACTGTAAACGTTTTACGTTTGCGTGAAGATGATTCACGCAACCATCTAAAAATAAATCGGGTCATTTCCTACGGATGATAAAAGGAAGAAATCGCCTTTATTGGAAGGGGAACGAAATTAATTAGTCATACAATGAGTGTGTTAATAAACTCCTTAATTGAATTGTCGACTTTTCTGGAATTACAATTAACCGCCGTGCTGGAACTCGTTAAATTTAAGATCCACAATTTAACTCTTTTCACAGGCAAGAACGTGATGGAAAACACCTCGCTTGTAAATAACAATTAACTCACAAATTATGCAAACAAATGCTTGACACTTTGTGGAAGATATTTTTGGTATTTGCGATCTCAAGGTCCCATCGGTTTCCCTGCGATTTTAACGATGTGCATGCAAATATGTAGGTCACTATACCAACATCTAAAATTGTAATTGCAACTCTTTCACGCAAAGCCAATTTTAATATTTTTCAAAATAGAAAATGCAAACAAGGGCGGTTTATATGCGAGCGTTTAAAATAGCCCAATAAATTTTATGTATGAGGGTTAAGCGCACGGTATTATAGACCACTTGTAGAATTCTCACTTCCACATTCCTCAATCAATGAATGCAGTGTTTTTTCCTGCGATAAGATAGGTAGAGGTACCTTATCGGTGATGCAACCACACGGAATTTGAATAGTGCACGTTCAATTTAATTATCAGTTCCAGTGAGTAAATAGCAGCTTTTCCATAGTTAAAAAAATTCATCCACATTTCTATTATGCAAACTGACCCCATATCTTCATTTAAATGGTTTGATTAAAACAACTTCGCTTTATCTCCAAGCACTTTCCTTTTATTAAAAGCGATTATCGACAACTTGTTAACCAGATATACGAGTCTGTTTGGTTTGTAAAAAAAGATAAACAAGACACCAAATTCACTTTTGAATGACTAAATAAAGCAGCTTTCCAGTAGCAGTGCGTCTAGGAAAAAACGTTTTCGTTAAAGTGAGTGAGACATGTCGCAACAAAGTGAGATTGTTTGTTTGGTTGTACATAGCAAACTATCTCACTTTTCGACCGATGCTTCAAACAAAGTCTTGCGATAATGATACGATAAGCTCAAGGTCAAAGTGTTTAACCTCTTGTTCAACGAGGATATCGGCAAAAGCTAATCGGCGTTGCCAGTTTGGAATGTACACTTCACACCGGGAAAATGCAGCAGAGAGAGCTTCCGATTGGCTTTTGGCACTCTTGCAGAGAGTAAAGTAGTAATCTCGAAACTGTACAAGATGGTATGTAGGTGATTGAACGCTTAATAGCCCACATCGTGATAAGCAGCGTCACCTGTCGTATCGGTTAATTATCCTATAATTATGTACTGGGATCTAACCAAAACTCTTCAAACTGATATGCAATAATATATTTTCTTCACTACTAGCTTCAGAAAACATTCCATATCGTGTTTGATGCTTGAGAAATTGATTTTCTTGACTGACTTGATACTAGTAGATAATAAAAACAATTGACAATGTTGGTATGGTTAATCTAGACTGGTGTAGTTGATGTGTTGACTGGGATGCTACCGAAATGTTAAATTTGCCGCCTGGACTACACTCGTAACATCGCAAAAAAAAAGAAATGACAGATATTGATTTAATTTCATACGCTTATCATGATTATCATTTGAAGAAATATTAAACAAGTGCTAGTAGTCGCATTATTATTGCCCGCGATGCTTCGGATCTTGGGCAATAAAATAGCTCGGCCTAGAAAAATGTCTTCTCAACCTTGGTGTATAATTACTATTCAGTTTTCTTTTGGTCTTTACTGTCTTTCGTTTCCTTGATCATGACAATATTCCTGAGAAGTCTCTAATATCACTTTTGAAGTTTTTTGCTCTTATATCGTACTCCAGAAAATTTGGTTGATTTTGTATGAGTATTTTCTTATCTCCTCTACGACTCTAGCTTCTTTTTGTTTAATAGTCATTCTGCTAAAACTTAATTTTTCATTTTTTTTGGTTACCACATCAATTCCTAACAGGCATATTTTTATCGAGATGGGTTAGAATCGTACCCTTAACATCAGATCAGCAAAGAAGCTGATTGAAGCAACTGGGTAGGTGTTTCAAGGCATACAAGAGGGAGCTGAGCTAGACCTCAAAATCTCACAGAAAAAAATTAAAGGGAGACTAAAATAAGTACAAGCAGCTATAGTAAGCGGCAGAAATATAGTGATACAGGGAAAATAAACAAAAGCAAAATAAAACACCTGCTCTCCGATTTGTACACGTGCTATTCAAAGTTCGGCCGCCAACAATCAAAGAATGACGAAGCATAATTTTATTGTCGATAAGCAGGTTTCTTATTTTGCACTCGTTTATTTTCCCTATATCACTATATCCCCGGCGCTTTCTATACCAGTAAATTCAAAGAGTCCAGAGGAAAATATATATAAATGTATAGAGTGACAAAAAACCTTCGACGCTGTATCTTGTTTACTATTAAAGCGACTGGCCCCTATCTGCACACATGATACATGAAATCAATTTATTTTAAAAATATTTCACAATGAGTATGTATGTGTATTTGATTTTTTTTATTTTTGCCTATTTTTAAGTTGACAGTCAAACTTTATGTTTTCAAATTGTACTGTATAATTTTTTAGTGATTCTTATAGATAGAAAAATCTATATAAGAAACACTAAAAAGATATACATATACAGTACAACACAAAAAATACGACAACGACTGACGGGATACAAAAAATGTAACAACTACATAAATAGTCTTACGTTAAAAGTAATAAATAATTAAAATAATAAAAAATACCGAAATGAACCATTAGAAATGGGCAAGTGAGTCATGAATAGTTGTTAATCATGCAGTTGTATCAAAAATAATATTTTGATGCATCAATTTTCAAGATTCCACAAATAACTTCGAATGTTAATGTAAAAGTATTTTGGTCCGACATACCCCCAAAAATTTGATTGGATAGTTGTGTCTAGAAAACGTCGACAATGTTCGAGACGCATGTACATGCATACAGTAGAAACTCGATTATCCGGAATAATGGGGGGCAAACCCATTCCGGTTAGTCGAAATTCCGGATAATCCGAAGGATTTTAAAAAATATCAGTATGTTGTATGAATTTTCCTATTTCTAATCGTTTTACAGCTTTCAATTTTTTCTCTATAGAAATTACTGTTTTATAAACCAGAAGAATGTCGATGAATCCAAGTGGAGTAAATTTAAATTAAAATTTAAATATATTTAAGTCGAACTCCACAAACTTTAATAAATTACAATGGGAACATGTTTCGGCAGAACACTACTGCCATCATCAGCCCTTAAAGAATATTTAAAATTATGACGTTATTTTTGTTGTAATTTATTAAAGTTTGTGGAGTTCCACTTAAACATATTTAAATTTTGATTACTATTTTGTTACGTTTTCTCTTCTCCTGTGTAATGTTTATTGCGATATAGTTATGTATTATGTTATTCTCCTAAGTCGTAGACGGATTAGTTTCCAATAAAAACAACAGTTTTATTATTTCGATTAATGTTTTATTATTGCGAGGAATTATATTTCCGTCTCAACCGGAATGTTCCGGATAAAACGGAGGGCAAAAACCAACAGTTCCGGATAAAACGGCAAAATTAGAAAACGCGTTTGTTCCGGATAAAACGGAGTTCCGGATAAGCGGGTTCCGGGTAATCGAGTTTCTACTGTACATGCAATTTTCATGCCTTCTGTCAAAAATAAAAAATAAAAATTAAAGGAGATAATGATAAATCGGGTTAAAGATAAGCAAGATACATCATCAAAGATTTTTTGTCAGTAACCCTGTAATAATTAAAATTATGTATTTAAAATATGTATGTATGGAAAAATAAAGAATCCAAAGAATTATAGAAAATCCCGGGAGCTGAGTGAGAATTCAGAAAAATTGAAAATTAACATTCTCCTTCAAATACACAGACATTTTGATGTCCACAGACAACTTGATGTATCATTTATACCTTTTTTTTTATTCGACATTTTAATTGAAGCACGATCTTTACTAAAAAACATGGCCCCTGTGTAACAATAAAAAGGAGTGTTAAGGGGATGTCCATACGTGTTTCAATGGATTGACAATTTAACGTAGAACAATTTCATGAAAGAATTTTAAAAATTTGAGAATTTCATAAAAAGAGGATTTGTGAAGATGAAGAATGTTCTTTGTTCGGCTATAACACATTCAAAAACTCAAACCTAATTTCTCCCGAAACGACTATAAATCCTCATGATAACAGTGGCAACACCGCGCGACATACGGCCTAAGAACAAGAACATGTAACATGAAACTCGAAGCGCACCTAATGGTGTTACAAGGGTAGAGTAATGAATTGCGCGCCAAATGCATTAATGCACTAAAAAGGCGAATTAACGACCTGATATCCGAGACATCTTATCCAATTATCGGATGGCCAACATAGGTGCATCCACATGTTTGGGAACATCCTTCGCATATTTGTTGTTTTTAGCATGATTCGGCACGGCGCCAATCTAGCAAGCATAAATGTGTCAAAAGCGGAACAATTAGGTTATGCAGGCGAATACCGAACTAATTATTGATTGATTTCTTCGAGCGGCTATTAAATAAACTTTCTAAAAGTAAAGGCGGAACTGGCTGGTGCAAAATAAACATTCCAAGTAGGTTATCATTCGATCGGATCCTCAAAACCTAACCGGTGATCGATGGCAGATTCTAGAGATGTTCGAGATCAAAGTGGGCCGGGCAGATAGGTCTGTTGTAAATAGTACAACGTCGCATTATTAAAATGTTGCAAGTAAATGTAGGCTGGCCTCGTAATCAGCTGCGTTTATACCATAGACTGTACGCCTGTCACTAGCCGCGAAGGTGCGACGTTGCCGCTTCGCACCCCACATACGTCAATGTCAAATCGCCAAGACCTAAGGCATGCGGAACATGCACGGCGCGTCGGCCTCTTTCGAAGGAAATTTCTGGAAGAGATTTGGGGAAAACTATGAGATAAATTGGAGAGGAGGCGCTGACCAGCTGCGATCTAGATAGCCATGGAGGAGAAACAGTGGAAAATCGAGACCGTTACGTTTAGAAGCGGCAACAGCGCCTCACCGGAGTATCGCGTTCGTTCACACGAGATCGTCGAACACCCGCAATGTTGAACAATTTGGTTGAACAGAACGTCAAAAGGGTTGAAAACTGGATAACAGTGGAAATAGTTGGCTGTGATTAAAAAAAACTACCGGTTATCAGCCGGTGGAGGGGATTGTTTAGATGTGATAATTATGTCATTTGCTGGGGGAAAGTTTCAGAACGAAAACGTAAACATTGCAGGGAGTCGCGGATGTCATTCCGCGGGGAGGGTCTTAAGTAACGTCGCGAATCGAGACGACTTACCAGAGCAAAGAAGTTTGTGTGGCAATCTTCTAAACTTGCTCCGTTGGTTTGAAAATTTGGGTGCGTCATGCCTGATCCATTCTAGGAGTTTTGGAGAACACGACACAGAAACTTGTCACAACACACACTCGCGGCCTCAGCGCACTTTAAACGCCAACATTTACCGAGATTTTCACCTTTCGATCGCAACTGCAAAATGGCGGATAGGAAACAACAAGCCACACTAATTCAGCGCTTCCAATCGGAGGAAAGCAAGACCCGAGACATTTCACAGTTTCACCGTGCCATCCGAGCTGCGACACACGTCGTTTGTAGAGGGTCGGGTCCGAAGAGAGCCGACTGCGCGGAGCACTTCTTAGCGCGCCGACTCGCTCTGATCTAGTCGACAGCGATGGCGGCGCTGATGAGGCATGGCGTTTTCAAAACTGTCCAAATTCGACCAACAACAAACGTAAATATCATATTTTTTTAATTTCCAAGGCAAGACCAACCACTGAACTTCTATCAACTCCCCCCGTATGCACTACACCCTACGAACGCAACTGGAATTTTCCCGTATACTTCCTATGTCGACTCTCGCTTGTTTCAGGTGTTGGCCGGCTTCGCTACCA
The DNA here is from genome assembly GCA_963583935.1 of Diaperis boleti. Lineage (NCBI taxonomy): Eukaryota > Metazoa > Arthropoda > Insecta > Coleoptera > Tenebrionidae > Diaperis > Diaperis boleti. Next base: position 35,298,440 of record OY757248.1, on the reverse strand, counting down.
GATCCAAAAATTCCAAAAAGGACCACAATTACGATAGGAAGCGACCCCCAAAAATCAACTCTACGGCAGAGTCTATCGCGGCGAAAGGGTGTGTACCTTTACTACGGTTCACATTGAACTGCGTCTAACGAGGGGAGCCATCCTTGCTTTCCCTTGTGCGTCTGGCTCGTGCCGCTAGGGCGCGCCACTTTATGGTCAATAAATTCGATACTGCGCCTGAATACGAAAATCGAACGGTGCGGGATTTGCCATTGAATATTTAAACGATTTTTTAGGTTCCTGAGGCCGCAAAACAGCTACACTCCTCCATCGGACGTAGTGTCCCGACTCGAAAATATATTTCAAACGGTGCTGGGGACGACGAGCGGCGAAGCGCCAGTCGGGGATCTCGCACAAAAATTCCAGCTATGCAGCGCTTGTGCCAAAGAACTAGATCATCCCATTCCGAATTCGCTGTTATACACCATCCAAACCCTGAATGATGTTAAAACCTTCTATCAGACTCCCGTTGACACCGTCACTCCCCTTGATAGGATGCGCAACATGGAGCTACCTGAGAATTTGCATGTGCAATTTGAATACCACCGGTTTCATCCAGGTACACATCACAATATGAGCAAAAAACGAAACCTATTTGTTTATTTATCAGATACCGACACCATGTTCAAGGGACAGACTGCATTCAACAGAAGTTCCACTTTGGTAACAGGACTAAAATACAAAGGGCGCTATCAAGGGCATAATCAAAATCAACAATGGCCGTTTAATTCTTAGTTCTTTATAACAATTTAGTATAATAAACTTGATTTTATTGGATTTCATTTAGCAGTATACCCCTAGTGAGTATGCAACCAACGTTTCTGTCATGCTCCGTTCGGATGTGGGCAAATTCCATTGTTTATCCATCTCGAAAGCGAAAAATTACATTAATTCGTCTATTTTTACTATAAGGTGTTCAAAATTTTAGTATTTTTAGAAATAGCGCATTTTATTGATGGTACTACAGAGAACTAGAAAATTTTGACCTGATTGATTTGTTCTTTTGAGAACTTTAGATAAATTTATTGTTAAAAGTGACTATTGTTTATGAATAACTGGCTTTTGACAGTTGCATCTGTCAAATATGTCAACAAATCTGATTCACAGTGGTAAATTATGTGAATTTTGGATTAATGTATTGCTGTCCCAGTATTTTCTGCTCCTGGTGGTACAATTTAATTTAAAAAAAAAAAAGAAAAAAACTGGGCACTTGATAAATACGAATGTCATAAGATGTAAAATGGGATTTATCTATTTATTTTTTAACAATTTTTGAAAGGTACTTTGCTATAATTTGTCAAAATGAAAATACAGCTTGAAATACACAATATAATATAACAGATATTTGGTGGCATTTTTTTAAAATTTAATTGTATATCCCATAGCCGAAAGTACGGTTTCTCGGCCGCATTTCGCTTGGGGAAGAGCGGCTTTTGTGGCCGGTGCGAAGTAGCCCACCCCATTTTTGCAAAACCAAGGCGAAGCCGAGTTTTTTACTGCATTGCAAACAACACTAAAAGCACAATTAGATAATATATTAACTAAAAAAAGTTAAACAGAATATGTATTTTTTTTTTGTTATGGTCTTGAAAATACAGGTTTTTGTAAAGTTGCGTTGCAAACTTGCAGTACGACGCTTGGAACATTCGACTTCAAAAAGATCTATAATTCTTCCAGAGTTCTCTAGAATTGTAAGACCAGAAGAACTGTAGAATTTGCGCGGCCAAATTTCCTTGGTTCCTCGGTCTTTTCTCTTCGATTATTGCCTTGTACTATTGCTTCGTAGATAATAGATTTGTTCTCACACCAGCAATAATTATTCTAGATCTATCTTTGCCAAAGCATCTGTCTTTTTTGGTTTTGTATCTCTTTCTGAGACATTATGTTATCCCAGTTCCGCTTTCTTTAATTTTTTTGATTTAATTTAAATTAACTTTTTTTACAACTAGATAATGTAAAATGTGATACTAGTGTTATATTGTTATATTTCCTTAAAGTACTGGGACTTGCTTTCTGGGCATATTATTGTAACGGACGTGGATCGGACTGTTTGACATTATGACGTCATCAATTACTAGAATGTTCTGGATTTGCTACTAGAACGTACTCCAGATAGTATGACATCATTTTTTGGAATATCCGGTACAAATCGAGAGCGCGATGATGTCATCAATAGAACTATCTGGAGGCGCCTAGAAGGATTTAGGTGCCGGTATATTTATTGGAGGACATTCCAGCGGGAGTCCACTCTAGTCGCATCAACCAGTCGTATCGCAGTTCGTCACAGTTGACGAGACCGACAGTTGCTTTTATCTATCCGGAGTGCCGCGCGATGTGTAAATAAATAATTATATATACTATAAATATTGTATATAAGAATTGTAAATAAATTGTACATAGTGTTTAAATAAATAATGCAACCCACAATCGTAAAATTACAATGGTTTTGTTTTTTTCATCGTTATTGTTGTTATTCATTTAGGATCCTTAAAACATAATGTACGCTCTGTATTTTCTCAACCACAAGCATCGTCGAACAAAAGTTCTGATGTTTTGTATTAATTCATTTTTCATTTTCTTATTATTACTTTTTAATTCTAATTCCTGTTTTGTTTCTTTGATCGCTTCATCCCCTTACAGATGCACTTTATTAGCACTTATTTACTATCTAACAATAATAATTAGAAAAAATAACAAAATATGAAGTGAAATACAAAATGAATAATAAATAAAGTAAAGTAGAACCGCAGCCATGGTTGAGTCAGATATATAACTTACTGTAGAAATAATTTCCCAACTTTATAGAAGGGAATAAAAAAATCTGCAACAACTCGGGGAAGCTCAGAGGCCCCATATTCAAGAAATTGGAACCAATATAATAGTAAACATTTAAAAGAAGGAATACAAGATAAAATATGCCTTCATCTGTCTGGAGTGCCGCAAAATAAATATACTCGCCCGTTTGTAAATTTTTTGTCATTTGTAAATAGTGTAAATAATGTAAATATATACATAGTAACATAATAATCAAACCATGTAAATATTGGTGTCAGATGTGGAATACGAAGATTTGTAAGAAATAAATCGATCGATATGAAGGTTACGAAGAAATAATTTATAGCTTTAAAATTTTGGTTAGAAACTCCCAGCAAGGGCCCAAATAAATATCAGAAGAGTTCCCACTCCACAAGAGGGAGCGTCACCCCCTTTTGCCCCAAAAAACGCTTCCGAGCGTGACCTCATGAAACTTTTCTGCATCTTTCTCGTAAACGGTAACTCCGACAAGAAAATGTTATAGATTTTGTTTCTTTACATTTTTGCTCCGACTAATGGTTTTTGAAATAATCTCCACAAAAAACGGAGGTGGACTAATTTTTACCTTCGCGCTGAAAACTATACTCATTTTCCAACGGCATTTATGAGCATTCGGTGGGATATAAGCAAAAACTTTATGAGACCAATCTTATGCAGGATTTAATGAAGAAGATAATAAGTCCTACAACATTCTCTCTTCGAATTTATTGTTTACTAAAAAATGCAGAAAAGCTTCACGAGGTCACGTTTGGGGACGGCTTTTGACGAGAGTTGAACTGAAAGTTGGTTCCTTTAAAGGATGTGGAAAGACCCGAAGAACGACTCGTACTTGTGATTGGTGCTCAGAAGGAAAGAAGAACACCGATGTGGCACGGTACTGACCCAGAGTAAAATCCTGCTGGGTCCATATTGGGAGTCTATAGTTGTGGGAGATGGAGTTAGGACACGTGCTCTGGATAAGGGAAGTGAACAGCCGATGGCTCCCATGGTTAGAATTCTGGAGGAACTCCATTGGGGAGTACCTGGTGGACACGATATTTGGGGACCTGCGTGAGAGGTTTTATTTGGTCCCCATTAATAGAATTTCGGAAATTCTGGATGTACTCGATTGCGGAGTACCTCGTGGACACTTAAGTGTCGAAGAAGTTTGGGAAGCTGCGAGAGAAGTTTTTCTTTGGAGAATTTAAGGATACTGAGAAGTGGACCAGAAAGTGTATAAGTTGCGCTGCAAGGGTCCATAAAAATGTCGAGACGCAACGATACGTCATTTGAGAAAGTTGTCGTAGGCAACATTAGTTCATTTCCCAAGAGGAGGTATAAATAAATACAACGCCGTCGTTCTAGAATATTCCATTAAGTGTAGCGAGCGAAGCTGCGACAATTGCTGACGCCATTATGAAAGAGACCACCAAAGATTCTCAGTAGGTCAAATTAAAATAAATATCCATATGCGGTTCGTGAATTTGTAGGAGGGGAAAATGCTAAAGAAATGTGAATGTGATGTTTTCGGAAAAGTTGTTGGTTTTGATGAGTTCTACCACTGGTTTCAGTTATTGCAATTATTTCTGAAACACCCTGTATACAGTGCAATTTGAAAAAAAATTTTTACTGTCATCACATACATTTAAATTTTTTTGAGAGATCACGTGTTCAAATCGGAATAATAATGAACAAGATGCAGTGTCAAAGGTTTTTTATCCGTCACCCTGTATTTATCGACCATTAAATATGTACACCAAGTCACTTATAACGTTTGTATGAGGAAGTTCATGAACAAGACTTGGAGATGTAAAGATCGCAAGTTGAAAGCGTGTACTCCTCCTAACAGACACCCGACAGGAACCAAGAAGAAGTGGTTACGAAGACATTCGTGGCCTTCTTCTGGTAGAGAGTTCAAGGAGACGGTCTTCTCCCAGAGTATAAAAAAATTGTCAATCGTGAAGATCGACTGCTTGGTTTGGTTGCGTTTCACTGCTGCAACCCGAAGGAACGAACGACCTGGACCAAGACCTAAACATCGTTAGAATTAATGACTCACTGCTGCGGCGTGATAGTGTGACATCAACTTCTGGAGTATTCCGGACACATCGAGCGAATGACGTCATCCGTGATGTTCTGGAAATGAAAGTCATCGATGGAACCGCCTAGAAGGATGCAGTCGATATATTGTCAAAATTCTCCATCTGACTACATGAAATTTATATCCTATCGACATGCTAGAAAATGCATGACGATGGAAAAATTACGATTGTAATAAAGGTCGGATTTTTCATTCCCCTTTCGGGACGGGCCGTTGTAGGCTTAGGCGCCTTTTCAGCTACGTCGTGGTAATTTCCGTAATTTTCTAACCCGTTAAAGAGATTCATAAACCCATTTCACAACAGATAAACAGTTTTATTAAGCACATTCATACAAATATCTTTAATAAATTACTGACATACAAAATATATTATTAAAACTATAATTATACAAACGTATCAATTTATACCGGATTAGAAAAATATACAGATTTCACAATTACTAAAATTTATTCAGCTTTCGTCATTTCCCAAACTTGAATACACCTCCAACGCCTTTCCTGATACTCCTATTTTCAGGTGCCTGGAACCAGAGTCTGATACGACCACATCGCAAAAGAACAAGATACTTACATGTCGTACACCAAACAGCATCCTTGCTTTATCCTCCTCTTGCGGCGACGAGCTTTCATCTAGAGACCCCGTATTTCTTTTGATTTGCAGTTTCTGTTTGATTGCCTGCAACCCAAAGACTGCACGAAGGTCGAGTTTCCACGAAACTCACCTGAGAAAATATGACACGTTTCGTGTCGCTCCTCACAGCCATCAAGAAGTCCAACCACGTCCACGTCATATTGTGATACTCCAAAGTCGGAATCACGAACGAAACGTCTCGTAAATCTTCCAGATTTTTCTCCTTGTTACCTTTGTAACTGACTTTTACGGGCACTTCTGGTATTTTGATGTAGACGAAAAGTTTGTTTTTCTCCGCCCGTTCCTGCAATTAGGTCATTTTTGTCCGACTTAGCTTTACGAGAGAAGCGTAAAAGGAACATGTGGGGAACATCCATCAATACCGAGTGATCAAGATGTAAAATTTGAGTTGGCAACAATACCATTTATATCAAAATTGTTAAGCCGCCTGTGATTTGGTTGTCAGCACGCTGATGACATTTGTATTTGCACCAAACAAACATTTTTACAAATTTAATGCCATGCCGCCGACTGGAAGGCAAAAATAAATCTAGACTTTTATGTGAATCTATTACCAACTGAAACATTAATTGTTGATCAGTATTATATCTGCGACAAAGGTTGTGCAGACCCTATTAGTGGGTTGATACTTGAATGTATACAGGGTGTCATGTATATACCTGCCGTTGTGATTTGTGCACATTTTGATAATTTGTAATGGATAAGAATTTTGATTTGTTCAAATTTCACTGTTTTGTAACAAAAAACTGACGTCAGTTTTTAATGAGTTGGTGTACATGCTACGCATATTCATTTCACAATCAAAAACATTCATACTTTGATCTATTTTGTGGTTTAATCAAAATTTTGAAAACAGTTGGGTATGTCGGAGTGGTGCAATTGCATGGCCCTGCACGTTCATTAACATTTTTAATTGTGTTTAATTCGATATAGCATGTTATGCGTGCATTGTCCATTTATTGTAATTTATAATGGGTAAGTACTTTGCGCAGTTCAAATTCCGTTTTTAAGAAACCGACACAGTTTTTACCAGATTTGTATGACATTTTAAATTTACCCTAGTTTCACCTACAAAAAAATCTTACCTTATTAATATCTATATTTCCATTATTAAAAAATCAAAAAAACTCGTAAGTTCCGAGTGAATCCGAATTCAAATACGATTAACCCCTCTAGCAGGACATACATATTATGTATTTTGAAACAAGTAAAGAGTTGTCTCATTTAACAATACAATTCCGGAATTTGTTTATAACTAAAACTATAAGCTAGAGTCGTCACCTTCATTTTCTCTACATCGTCGATCAGCACGTAAAAATTCGAATCTCTGTTTCGTTTTCCAGATTTGGACTTTTTGGTTTTCGGTTCATTCGCCCCGTCCTCGCTCACACGGTCCGAATAATCAATATTCTCGCTCTCTCGTTCAGGAAAGCAAAATTTCATCATGGTACTGTAAAATTTTTTGGTCATTCCGACCGTCAGAGGCACTAAATTAATTTCAAAATGCTCCTTCACGGAAATCCCTCCAACAGGCTGTTTTTCTCGGCAGAATATCCGCAATACTTTCTGGAAACAAATCGTTACGTTGAGTCCGGCGACAATGTACAACAAAATATTGTTACATTTGTTTTATCTTACTGATGACTATACAAAATGATTTTCATCTGGTCGCCTGTGCATTTTCCATGTAAAATAAAAAATGCCGCTTTATAAAAATAGTTTTAACGAGGAACAATCCGACGAAGAATCCTCTGCAGCCGTGTTTTCCGGGCCTGGTCAGGTTTACCATGACAATCGGATGAGTCCCGTATCTTCCTTGAATTAATTAATTTAATGAAATGACGTTTATCATTTGACAACCAATGCGTTATTGACAGAATTAGCAAATGCAAAAATAATATAGCGGCATAGAAAAATTCCAAAGTTAACTAGATGAAAATCATTTTGTAACACCCCGTACCTTATATTCAATAGGCATCCCATGTTGAATTTCGCTGGGGCACAACACTTCTTTGTAAATCTCGTTCGGCAGCAAGTTGGTCATTCTCAGATACCCCAATTCCAGGAGATGCTCGACCGAATCGTCGCTTTTTGAGTTTTTGGTATACAAGAAATTGCTAAGTACTAAATCGGCGATGCCTATTTGGCCATCGGCTTCAGTTAGTCTCCACTGAGCATGTTTGAAGCAGATTTCGTTTGCTCTGACGATGGTTAATGGTTTGTTGTTTCGCGTTGTTGCCAGCCGATTGTTGGTTAGCAGCTGCGTCTCTTTGTAGCACGACAACATCATTCCCAGTTCCTCGCTTTGGGCGTTCAATTGATTTTTGCATTCGTAGACCTTCAATGACATGTGATGATATTTTTGAATGCTAAATCGTAAGTCGCGGACAGAAGCGTGAGGAAGGTGAAAATAAAATACGCGGTTATTATTCAGTAAGTACATACTATATAAAATAAAAAAAGAAACCGACTTCAAAAAATAACATAAGTTAACAAAAAAGTAAAAAATAAAAATTTTCAATTTCAGAGTTATTTGTTGTTCCTCTTAATGCAATTATTTATTGTTCCGTTTAATGAAATTAAGAAATTATTGTTTATTATCTAATTATTAATTGTTTTATAATTTTGAAGTCGGTGCCATAAAAACAAATTATATACCTTCCTACAATAACAAATTAGATACTAAATATTTAATGAAATTAAAATGGGACCACCTTTAAGATATACTGAACACAACACAAAAATAATCATTGAATCATAATCTTGCCCGAACATATAGGTATATAAAAAAAATATACAATCGAATAGAGACTCTCCTCCTTTTTTTTTGAAGTCTTGAATATTTTTTTGACATTTCTATTTGCGCGTTTCTGCTGCTGGCTTATTTAAAATTGGACCTTCTATACGTGACATACAATTGTGGGATACAATTGTTATATGTAATTTCAAAATACACGGAGGTGTGCAAAAAATTGAGAAAGTTGACAGCATGCTGACTTTTTCGGATAAAAAAAAAGATCAAATTAAAATAACTATCCATATGCGGTTCGTGAATTTGAAGGGGGGGAAATGCTAAAGAAATGTGAGTTTTCGGAAAAGTTGTATATAGAAAAGTTGTTGGTTTTGATGAGTTCTACCACTGGTTTTAGTTATTGCAATTATTTCTGAAACATCCTGTATACAGTGCAATTTGAAAAAAAAAAAAAATTGACTGTCATCACATACACATTTAAATTTTCTTGAGGGATTACGTGTTCAAATCGGAATAATAATGAACAAGATACAATGCCAAAGGTTTTTTATCCGTCACCCTGTATTTATCGACCATTAAATATGTACACCAAGTCACTTATAACGTTTGTATGAGGAAGTTCATGAACAATTTGGGAAATACAAGGCACCATTAAGAACCAATCGATTATTCTGATGACTATTTCACTCATATATATTCTAACCAATCATATGTGATCATTCAACAATGGAATCAAAATTTAAATTGAAAAAATCAACCTGTCAAAATCTTATCGGGGGTTACGGACCAATGAACAGTCGCTATTACACAACGTACCTCATTTTTCAGCGAAAAAATAACAATTGCTGCAGTCACTGTGGCAGCATACTGCATGTCAAATACCTCAATTACCTGTCACCTTCCACCACATTATCAATAATTTGAGCGTTTTCGTGAAATAGTCTGAGGAATATAATTCGAGTTGAGATTTCGCTGGAAAAATTTACCAATTGTGGACTCGAGTTCTACAATTTTGCTCATGACATTGATCAAAAATCACTCAACTGCGTTTCGTGATTTTTATGACAATGTCATTCACAAAATTGCTAGGCGAACTCTCGTAACAATCGGTAAATTTTTCCGACGAAATCTCAACTCTTATTATATTATAACTGAAAATACCTGACCTATTTGAAAGCACAAAATTTTCAGTTCCCACGAATCTCGTCAAAAAATAATTCTAGTTTATATTAACTACGAATATGTATATTTTTGCCCCTTTTTGGCATAACTCTAAATGAATACTATGTATCTTTTAACAAATCTGTGTATAAACTGTAGTTATTTAAATATTTGCAAACATAGGTATACCCAGCATTTTACACTTTTCTTTCTACTTTTTACATTTTTAGGTTTCCCAGATCTACATTATTTAAGCATCTAAGGAATGTCCCAAAATGTGTCATAAGTCAATATCTCTCTATACAGGGTGATTCACGAAGTGTAGTAAATTTATATGGCTCCTAAACGTAGTTTTGATGGTATTAAAAATCGTTTACTGTAAAGTTGAAAAATTAATGGCCACCAGCGATGCACTCAAAACATTTTGATAATCGCTGGAGTTATTTACATACATCTCGGTCTTTATTGATAAACCCTTTCCGACAGACAAAAACCACTTTTCCTGTCAATTGAAAAACATAAAGACTCACCTAGGCCAACGTACCATTTATAGAAATTTCGCAGATTTCCCCACTATCTTTCGGTGTTAATGACATAAACAAGATGTTTCATGTGGCCCCACACGAAAAAAATACTTATTCCGATCCACCTTTCGTGTAAATTTCGTGCATTTGTTGTCTTATGGTCGGAATGTCCGTTAATAGATTACACACGCAGAGAGTTCCCACGGGTTTCACATAACATTATAATTAGACATAATCATATCGGCCACTATTTGAAAATAAAGGCATTTTAAAATATTTAGTGTGCACCGTCAAAGTGAAGCTGAAAAGTCGTTTTTTGTTTAGGCCAAAAGAGATACGAGTTTATTTACTAATGGTTCTTCAATCATGCTAGCGGTTCTCAATCGGTTTTGGCGTAAATTTTAAAACCATATACATATCTTGTTTTTTTTTTATATTTTTCTAGGTCTCCTCAAATTAGGGACTGTCACAGGTTTAAATAACTACTATACTCCAAGAATCACCCTGTATATATTTTTTAATTCAGTTGCTCAACAAATAAGAATTCTTCGGGCAACTGATATAAAACAAAAGTAAAAATTCACAAAGCATGACATATCAAAATGCAATCATAAAATGTCATCATAAAATCCCGTTCGATGATCTAGTGGTTGCGATCGTGCCTCATACTGGGTTCGATTCCTGCTGGTGGAGCGGTTGAGCGTTACAGTTTAAAACTCTAAAAATGGGTCTGTTACCTCAAAAATATGTATGTCGCAAAAAGTTAAAAAAAAAAGGCCAAAGGCGGGTTGGGATAGCAGAACGGTGATGACATCTACGTCACGACGGCTCGGTGCGTCTATCCGATCTCGACACCGAAAGATATAAGAGGTACTGATTAAGTAAGTAATGTAAAATATTGTATTTTTTTTAATACAATTACCACGCAATTACAGTATATCGTTCAAGATAAAAAAAAAAATTGCCAGCAGCTCCTTCCTGCCTTCATGTGCCTAAAATTTCAGGGCCGAGTTTGTTTTAATTTCAATAACGGAATAATGAAATGTGTTCACAAATTTAATGTCAACGCAATCATATAAGTTTATTCACGTTACCCTTGTATTACGTTCACCTCCCTCGCGCTTCCACCCGGCTAAAGCGTTCCCTACCAACTTCTCCAGATTGTCCATTTCCCTAATTAAATCTGGATCCTTCTGATTCTCACTCAGAGCCTTACACACCAGATACGTCTCTTTTTCCAACCTCCGCAACTTACTGAAAGTGGTTCTGACCAACGTTTGTTGATTTTGAATCGGTCGCCTTTGGTCTTCCACACTGTACAATTGCTGAAAGCGCATTCGAGCCAACTTCTCCAAAGCCTCTTTGCGATGCGGCTCCACATGAAGCAACAAATTGTTAATAATGTCCAACAACATCGCATATTGTAGGGAGTTTGTACAGACATCTAAATCGTAGTGCATCAAAGTAAATGCGTTGACCGCGTTCTGCCTCCTATCCCATGGCCCCACGTCTTCTTGTGGGGGCGGCGGCAGGTCACCTACCGCTTCCGGGTCCACACTGATGTCACCATATCCGACGTAGAAAAACTCGCATTTACATCTCGACACAATCCTTTGCAGCTACAGTTGATTGATTTATTGATTTTAGGGTTAATGAACCAGGCGGGTGGGAGCAGTTCAGTGCGGTTTTTTTGGTGTTGTTCCATTTGCTTACGGGGCAGTTGCGTACGTAATTCGTGAAACGAAACAATGTTATTGCCATTTTTATACGCAAGTGACCCGTAAGCAAGCACCCTCAATTTTTGGTACATATATCTTCACTCACCTGGCTAGAACTACTTGGACCCACTGTATCGCTGACCACGGCCCCAACAGAAACGCCACTTCCGACCATGTTTGGGACTTCGGATGGTTCCGATATTTCAGTTGATTCTTTTTCCTGGATGTTGTCCACGGTCAGCCACATTATGTTTTCATTGACGGAATCGTTTTCACCAGCATTGACAGTCGCGTAGTACTGCATGCATTCCAGGGCACCGGTCCAGGTGGTTTTGGAGACTAGAGTCCGGTCTTTCCAGACTGGCCGGTGGATTCGTTGGATTATTTCAGCTTTAGCGGCACTAAGGATCACATAGCCTTTAGTTTCACAACCTTTCAGCAGGACTTGGGCGTTAACCAGGGCGACTGAAATGGTACTTTGTAAAACAGCCTGTATATTCTAAATAAATAAATTTTGCCAATGTGGAAATATTAAAGTCTTGACACCACTGGTCTTAATCAATACACGGTCATTATTATGTTGGTCGGATTTACCTTTTAAAATAAATTAAATTAAAGTACATACAGTGATCTCTTTGGAGTGAAAACGCCAAAGCGCATTACCTCACAATGTAGATCAGAAGCGTAGTAGTAATTTTAATACTTAATAAAAATTTTCTTTTCATATTAATACTCCCTCATTACTTTGCCAATTTTTATGTTGGACGTCGTCCTCTTGACAAGCCTGCAACCCCTGGAGATGCTGCTGGCGCGTGACGGAAGACAAGTCATCACTATAAACAACCGGTTTATTGTCAGCTTCCGCAATCAGCTGCTGCAACATGTTCGCAGCAAGACCGGACTGTAGTTTTGTACTCGGAGAATGTGCGTCTTGGGTTGAAGACGAGGCTTGAAGCGTCTGGATCGAAGCATTCGGGGGAGTACCCGGAGCGTCAGTGTTCCTTCGTTTCAGCGGAGTGCTGTTGCTATCTTTTCGGAAGGCCTTAAGAGCTTCCGTTGAGAGGTTCTTCTTCATTTGCTGGAATTTCCATTGTGTTCGTATTTACAAAAATATAATATTGCCCTACCTTGTTCTTCATAAAAGTATCAAAAAGCGTGAAGGCAACATTTCGGTTGCTCTTAGTCCAAGCGCCACGCAGGTCGTACACTACGAGCCTGTGAGTGGGAGTGTCTTTAATACGTTCGGAAGTGTTGTGTTCCCGAGTTGGTACTACTGTTTCCCGACCGTAAGACACTTTATCCACCGATAAGCAATAGCATTTCTCTACTGGTTGTCGCATGGACATCGTTTCTATTTCCGAATCTTCTTGAAGAGCACTCTTGAGCCAGATTTCAGAATCGCTTAGTTCTGAGTTCATGTAAACTATGGACCATTCGGCTTTGGGACGATGGGTTAGACCATCGTCGATGGGGACAAGAGAAAGCATGTGCTCTGAAATTCATTTTGATGACGATTTAAAGCTTAAGTGATCACCGAAAGGCAGGTATAAGTTTCTGCAAAGTACATTTAATTTTAAAAAACCCGAATTAGTATTTTGCAGAAATTAAGCAGCATTTTCGCGAAAAATCATTACCCGAACTAGACGACAACCTCCCTCCAATCAACTCACACCCTCTCTGCATGGCAAAAGACATCCAGTAGCACACTTGAAACTTGTGCAACTCCATCAACAAATGCACCTTCTTGTAATGCCGACTCAACTGTATCTTTCTGGGTCTCACGTTGTTAAAAATCTTACCCCTTTTCGTCGGTCTGGTAACCCCTGAGAGAATCAGTTTCAAGTTCTCGATCCACCGCAAGGTACTACCATAAAGCAGCAAAGCAGGGTCGAAATTTGATTGATTAGACGTACGTTTGGTCTCTAATTGAATACTTAAATTCACGTTTTGTGAGCGAAAAGCCCTGAAAGAGTCATGAACCTGGTTACTGGAGTACTCCGGAATTTTGTCCGGGGCACACTGGATTACACTGTGGTGGTCGTTGGGGTCACCCAAGCAAACCCATTGAATGCCCAATATTAGTTTCAAGTTGGGCAAATGTAGCAATTGACAGTCGTCGTATTTTGAGGCTGTTTTTACGAAAATGTTTAGGTCCCCTTTGAAGACGAATTTAGCTTAAATGTACAAGATAGAAAAGTAGTAAGCCTGGAAGGTCTTAAAGTACCATTGGTCCAATCCATGACCACTTGACTCCAAGTCAGTTCCATTTCCTCAGTGGTGTTATATGGATCCAACGATGCGTGCAAAAACACTTTCAGTTCCTCGACCACCATGGTTAAACGACCATGAAGTAGAAGCCTCATTTTGTCCCAAAAAGACAACGGTGGAGATGGGTCTCGCGAAGGGGCCGAAATTTTTTCAAAACCTCATGAATTAATAGATAAAAGACCTGGACCTTAGAATGAGAATAACGACATTTGAATTTTATCAATCTGTTTTATTTTCTTCTAAAACGTTTTTAATTATAAATTGGTTGCATAAGTAAACAGCTTCGTAAAATTCAAATATCTTTAAATTGACTTAAGTATGTACTTACTTAAATTACACTGTGCTATCACCGGTTCCCAGCAAGGTCCGAAAGCATAACTGAATGACTTCACTTCGCAGTTAAAATCGTGATAGAATTTTAATGGTAGCATTCCCCTTTCCACAGTAAACGGTTCAAATGGTTCGCCCAAGTTTACAACCACGTTGCGTACAGCTTTAAAAATACAAGAACTAGATTAATACACTAATGTTAATCGTTTGATGAAACTCAATTTTTATTATACCGGGTGTTATGGAAATGGATACAAATATTTTAGGGCATGGTCGGACCCCACTTACTCATATATATACGATTATCGCTAACAGAAAATGTCTACTTCTAAAATGTCATCAGACCAAGAGAAAATCTTATTTTTGTGAACAATGATATTCGACCAAACCCCACAAGTAGGGTCCAAAATGTGTTGGCAGAAGCAAATGTGTAAAGACCAAAAAACTCTTCGGATCTGAATCCAAGAGAAGACGTGTGGCACAAAAGTTTTTACGATAGTCTGACAATAAACTGTATATATAGTGTGAAAATAAATACTGACAACTTGAAACCGCTACACTTAATTTAAATTTAATTCTGTATTAAAAAACATGTTCCTACTAAAATGTCACTGGTACATAAACAATCACTTGATGAATTTCCTTCAATTTATTTTCGATGCGCCAATACCTATAAATAACGTGATATAAGTTTGAGATATACCATTAACACGGTATCACAATAAAAACGTGACGAGCGAATATAATTATTACAATTATTGCCATAATGTGCTATGGATGAGTACGAGGACACTTCGGAGGTTTAAAAACAGAACCAAAGGCAGGAACCTGCAGTTAGATGAAGAGTTTCGAAAATGAGAAGTGTTAAGTTTGTCTGTTTCGCTCTTTTGATCCTTGTAGCAGTCAGTTTTGTAAATGGGCAACAAGGAAGACACGTAAGTGTTGAATTATGCAGTTAGAAAACAAAATATTTTTTTTCCTAACGACAAAATAATGTGAGATCACCAGTTCATTTAGATCTCATTTCAGTTTGGTTCGTCCCGCAACACGGTAGGAGCGCGTACTCCAGAGGAAATTATGGAAACAGTGAGTGAAAAATTACAAAAAGCTGCTGGAATAGCACAAGAGGCACTCCAGAGAGCCCAAGATGCAATCAGTCCCTACACAGGGTCCCAGCAATAACGGACAGCTCTTCTTCGCGAGATGCAGAATAGATCGTTGTTATTCTGCGATTGTGGAATAAAATATTTGAAACAAAATAATCACATATAGTTTTTATTGAACTTTAAACACATACTTTTCTGATTCAGTTAATAAGTGATTGAACATTTCTAGTGCTAATGATAACCACTAAAAGAAATGTAAAATTCACCCGCATATAATATGCCTTCAGGATCAGAGTCTTGCTGTCTTTTTCTTTTAAACGTTTCTATTTTTGCTTAATTTATTTCTTTATGATATTATCTCTCTTCATTTCTCTTTCTTCGTTAATATTTTGTTGCTTTATCTTTATCTTTATAAGTTGAAATCAAATTCTTATTTTTTCACCTCCCTCAAACAACCAGAAAACAAGGTATAAAAAATAAATAAATATAAAACATTTATTTAACGATTTAAATAAAATTGTTCAAATTTAATTAAACGGATACAAACCAAATGAAAAGCATAATATTTTTATTAATGCACCAACAATATGTATGCGAGCACTGCTTGCAAATTTACATAATCGATGCTGATTCACTAATCGTTACGAACATAATTTTTTTAGTGTTGGGTGGGTAATCACCATTATCGTTTAGGGCATCAATAAAATAAACATTAGAAATTTTACTTCCTGTGCAACAAACATGAATATTATATTAGCAAGGACGAAAAATATTGAAATGTAAATAAACCGGTAAAATGACCATACACGTAAAATTGCACTTTGCAATTTTTATAATAATGATTTTGACTTTTGCAGAAAGTCAAAATAATAACAAAAGGACCAACAAAAAAGTAAGTACATATTGCTTCGTTCTTGTCGATTATTTTCCACCATTTTTCGATCAAGATCAAATCGCACCTCTAAAAATGAGAGCAACAATCGATAAAGGAAAGGAAACACTGGAGGATGCAATGTCCATAATTAATCAATAAAACAGTCTGAATAATTGAATACGTTTTCACTCATTAAACCCGTTCCTTTAGGTTTCAAATGCGGTACAAAATACAAGGAAACTCTGTGGGAATCCAACAGAGGCCATCAATACAGCTCTTGAATTCATTTCGAACATGGTGGAAACAGTGCAAGGAGTTATAGAAATGATTGGGTCATTTGGACGGAGGAAAAGGTCAATTTTATCGGAAGTGTTGTTGTCCGAACGGTAAATAAATTGGTGTTGTAATCAGTTGCAATTTTTTTTCTTCTCCCTTCTCCTTTGATGCAATAAAACGTGTGGAATACAACGAAGGTTCAAACCAATTTACAAAACAGTCCAAAAGTCATCACATTTGCTAATGACCCGGCTGTTACAGATCATTATCAAAACAAAATCAGGTATATAATGACATCCTTCCAGTAAAATAAAAGCGATTTGGTTACATGATGTCAGCAGCTGTAAAGTTTGCGTGCTTCAGTTTAATCTTCACTTTAATTTTGAATCCAGCAGAAAGTCAAGTGAATAGAAACAATAATCAAAAGGTAATGCCAGCAATGAATCTGTAACGTGAGGTTTGCTTTCGTATTTTAGAGCAAGAATACCGCAGTCAGAAATTCTCAAAAAATGTCGATGACCGACGGCCTCATTGACATGATAATCGGTTTTGTGTTGGATTTCATGGACACAGCACAAGGAATAATGGACATGATTGGTTCTTTCGGTCGCAAGAAGCGGTCTATTCTATCGGAAGTGTTGTTAACATAAATAATAAGTAGCGATGTATTGTAAGATCGCAAGATAAATAATTACAAAACTGACTATGCTTCCAAAGTGTTTCTCGATTTTTCTATCTCCAGAAGACAGGACCTCGATTTCTCTAGAACGTTCCGGAATGATGACTCATCCGTCGCGATCATCGTTGACCACGACCCAATACGACATTGTGTGTAATTTATATAATCTTTTTATTATGCACTTTTTCATTTAAATAGTTTTTAATCAAAATCCAAAAACTTACCCCGTCTCGGTGCTACCTGCTCCGCCCCAACCAGCTGTCCGCAAATATAACACTGCCTTATATCCAGCAACGGTTGGGGGAAGTCTCTGAGCTGAAACTTCCACTCCTGACAACGTAAAGACACCACACGACACCACAATGTTGTAAACTCCAATTGTTCTTCAGGCCACGGGCTATCACTATCGATTTCTTTCATAACGTTGATCACATTTTCGGTACCATGAATTGATGGATCGGCCAGAATCTTAAAAAGAATTTTTACTCCAATATACATACGATAAGTCGGTATGACTACCATAACTTCGACATTGGTCATGTTCCAGGCGAACAATCTAGTCCTGGGCGGTGCAGCCCGCAACATTTGTTTGCTCCTTTGGATGTAAATCTCTGCGTTTTTCTTATTCAAATTGTTATACAACTCCTCCACCTTTCCAGCGGGTAGATGAAGATGAGTTTTGCACAACTCCGCAATTTTTTCCTTCAGCATTTTAAACCGCTTTAAACTTTCATTGTACTCATCTTCCAACAATTCAAAGTTGTCCCTTAATTTAACCTCGAATGGATCGTCGCTCATTTCGAGCAGGAACTCTTTCACGTTGATCAGAATATCACTGGGGAGTGGCAAATCTTCTGCGAACTTCGTCTTCTTGAAATTATGAACGAGCTTCAACCATTTGAAAACCGATAAGAATTCGTTCTGCACGGCGTCGGCATAGTTGTGTTCGTAAGGAAAAACGGCTTTGAATAAATCAATGGTAAGTCCCCAGGTTCTGTTCCATGCAACTTTGAAATTTTCATTATCTAACCGTTCATCGCGCACCAGCTTGTTGTCTTTGACTCTATGCAAATCTAAGCCTTTGATGGTGAAAATGTCGGAGCCATCTATCGAAATTACAGCAGTGCCGTTCTGCACGGACATGTCGGTCTCAATTTTGGAAACGTGCAAATTATCTGGAGAAGTAACAATTTATTGCAAATATTTATGGGGTGTCCCAGTTCAAACGTCCCGACTCAATGGTATAAAATTGTAAAAGTAGATTTTGCTATTGTTAATAAATATACAGGGCGTTTAAACTTTGACACCTTCATACGTGAGAAATTACCGATTGATACTTTGGCTGTGTAAGTCTCTGATATCTCAATATGGAAGGCAAAAATCCCAACAATATTGCAGGTATAAACGTTGTTATCAACCTTCGAATTTCCCTTCATTGATAAACTGAACTCTTCCCGAAGTTCGTTTAAAAAGTCGAGAATGTCTCTTACAAGAAGAAGGGCTTTTAAATGGAAGTTCGTCGACCAAAACACTTCGATCTCTTCAGAGAGATTCACGCCAATTTGGTCTTTGCGGAAGTCCAGCTGTGCGTGCTTTATTAAAACTTTATAATTGGAAATGTCTTCTGTGCGAATGCAGCAGTAGTAAGCTCCAGAATTGTTTATAGTAAAAATCTTGAATTTTTCAAATTGAACACAAGTGGTGTCTAAGTTTCGTGCTACGTCGACGGAGGTCAACTGCACCACAAAATATTCTGCAATCAAAACAAAAAATTCGCTCCTATAATTCCACAAGAAAATTCTCACCTGTATTTTGAGACTGGAAGAAACAGTTAAAATGATTAATCGCTACAGTAACATAGACTTGAGGACCTAACATGTTTTGTGTCATCTTCTTATCAACAGAATTCTTTGGTATATCGAAGCCATATTGCTTCAGACATCTAAAACATTCAAAATAAATCTGAGATATGACCCCTTCTAAAAAATGTTACTTTATAGCCAACAGCACACAAGCTGCAAGCTCCAATGACCACTCCAATTGCACCATGTCCAGAAATGAAACAACTTCCATTTCACTGTTCTCATGGGTACATACTTTCACCAATACTTTAACAAAGTAAAAAGGCGTTCCCCAAATATGCATCTTCCTTGAGACATTAGCATCTTGATTCCACTCCTTAAAACTCCACCAAAAAGACTCAATTAAGCATTCTGTCTGCCAGTGGCGGTCTAAAAGAAGTAAGTTCCAAAAATATGAATTATATGATGGACCTCTATGCTTTTGGGCTTGCTCTAACATTAATTTTACATGGTTGAAGCCAACAGAAGAGTTGTGGCCACTCAACTTAATTGTGGCAGAAACCTGGGAAAATTCTGCACAAATGTTTATCACCAACTTTTTAACAATGTTTTCTATAAATGAATTTCCACTCGCTGCTACAACTTGATTTGATTTCCTTGTATCTTGTATCTTCAATTGAGAGTATTTATATTTCAGGAAATTGTTATAAACCCATCTATGGATCACATCATGGTTGTATGTGATTAAAAATGTGTTCATCTGGAAGTAGATGTTGACAACATCACCACGTTTTTTTGCGTCAATTGATAGCAATTTCAGAGAGAGGACTTTCTCTCTGCTGCTTTGCAGCTGCAAGTCTCCCATTACAAAGTTGAATGAGACTTGAGGAAGACCTCCAGATTCTGATTTTGATGATCTATATGTTAGTGTTAGCTTTTTCAGACCTGCATTGTACTCAGTTTGACTATTTTCTTTGATTCCTTTGAGTGAAGTGTCATCAATTTGAATAAAACACACCTGCATCACAAGTCAGTATATTGTTACAAATTTGAAATTGTTTACCTTTGGAATTACAGGCAAAATTCTTTGCAATAAGTCATCTTCAAAATGATCAACATCTTCAACTTTTTTTGCAATTTGATTACCATTTGAGATATTATTATAGAAGCTATCATTTATAATAGAGCTGGTTTGAGACATTTTAAAATTTAGTTCCTAAAATTGATTGATCAGATCATTGCATACAAACATCATGATAGTTACTTCAACTGACAGGGGACCCTGAGCTACTAAAATCACCTCCATGCAACCCTCAAATTTAAATTCAGCCAGCCTTGCCTCCTTTTGCTGACTCTCAGTATGCCTTAGTATTTTAGCAGTAGCATCTACTAAATTGAAAGTAACCAAAAGCAGCCTTGCATTCTTTAAAATACTGCCATCTAGTCTTAATTCGGCAGCAGTAGCATGGGTGAGACAACCTGGTGTTTCAGGCCTCAACAACATTGCTGACACATTGTATACATGAATGGCCATAAACTACAACTTGTTGATAATTGTATTCAAATATCATGTGCTACTTACCTGGGCAAATGTATTAATAAAATGAGGTATTTTTTTGTCTCTAAAATCTAATGGAGTAGGGCTCTCCCCAGAAACTGAGAGTAAGTCATGTCTCTGCCCAATGTCTTTGTTAATGCGCACGTCCTTTACAACCAAAGTGACTAACTTAGTGACTTCTGAATTTAAGAAACTGCTTTTAATACTGATTTCATCCACATGCTGCAATTTTGCCAATGTGTATAAAGCTGCAACAGTAATGCAATAACTCACTATAGCGAAGCCATTCTTGGAGATCTCAACATCACATAACTTCAAGTAAGGAAGCCCAATGTGGCCTATGTTTAAAATAATATTGTATTTCCTTTGAAGGATCCATGATATGATCTTTCTCAAACCCCTACAATTACACACTAATTAAGTGTCCACACCAATTCACCCGTTTACCATGATGTAATCGAAATCAAAAGGACAAAAATTGTAATAAATATGACAAATCCCCCCATATCTGTAGACAAATCTTCAAATCCCAATTCCACATTGACAACCGCACGACAATTCCATTATTTACATCACATCAAACGTCAAGGTCACGTCACTTTTGAAAAGCAGTTGCACCAATCATTAATAAAATCCCTAAACTTTTCAGACTTGCCTAGCAACGCGTTAGCAACGAAGAATGTAAACAAACTGTCGCAACAATGACCCTTTACTTCGAAAGTGCCGTACATTTTCCAGAACCAGGCTCAATTACTTTGAACGGCATCTGGCACTCTAATGAAGCTCTTCTTGCGGTTGCCAGTTTTTCCCAAGAAAAGGGCGGCTTCGTGACAATTTTCGACGAATTAGTAAGTAGACTGCATTTTGGTGATCTTCTTAATTTGTGTAGGGAGAGTGTTTAAGCGATGTAAACTACCCCGTACATCGCAGTTTCCAAGTCACAGCCCTCGCATGGCATCCGGAGCGCACTATTCTGGCTACCGGATGGGAAAATGGAGACTTCAAGGTTTGGAATGGTCAAAAAGACTTTGCGTTAGTTGGGGGGCCGCACAAGGCCCCCATTACACTGCTGGAGTTTAGTGAAAAAGGTGGAAGACTTGTTTCATGTGACTCTGTAAGTCTTACTATGTTTGATAAAAATATCTTCATGCTTTTGTACAGACAGGGTCATTGGTTGGCTGGAAGGTTGTTGACACCCAAGGCCAAACCATCATAGTCTTTCATTTGGATTTAAAAGAGTCCATCACCCATCTTACCTTCAGAAAGACCATTAAATCTCATCCGGACTTTGACGTGGAAAATTTGGCAAAAGCTGCTGTCAATGGGGACGAGCGAGCCCTTGACATGTTTAGTAATTGGCGTCCCAAGACCACTGCACGAAAATTTCGAATGCAGGAAGGTTCTGACAACTTAAACTTTTTTGTAGGGACACAAGTGGGGTCTATTTATTATGTCAACAATTCCGGTTCATGTATGGAAGTACTGAATACTGAGGGGGTGCCATTATCTTATATTGTTCATCATCCAACTAAGGAGGCCCTGGTTGTTATGATGGAGGGTCTGACAATTGGTCACTTTTCCATCGATAGCCAGGGTCATTTGAACGAACTCGCTAAAGTTAAATTGAGTGGAAGAGTGCAAAGTCGCGGAGTTGGAACCCAGGGTCTTGTTTGGTGTACAAACTCCAGTCTTGCTATACTGACTGGAGATCTAGTAGTACGAATCTGGGACATAGAAACCAACGATAATTACGTTTTGCCGACTTCACTAAAATTTTACAGTAATGATGACAAAAACCGCACTGTTACTGAGTCGTTCACTTGTTTGGCTTACTGCAAATTAAGCCAGACTTTATGTGCGGGAACCAACATTGGTAGAATTTATTTCTGGACCAGGAATTCAAATAGATCAGATAATCCTGAAGACTCTTGGGAACTGAACAATGTGAACTCCGTCAGCGGAACTGTTAAACAACTAATGTGGGGCTTATTCCAAATGAGATTACCACTGCTGAGTGTAAACTGTGTCACTTCAGTTTATATAATGAAAGAGCAGTCAATTTGCACCTGTTTTTCAGAAGAGATATGGTGCACTCAGAAAACTGCAAACCAAATTATTGTAGAAAGCTCCAAAAGTAATTTTCTACTTCAATTAACAGCCTCAGTGACTGATATGAGTATAAATGAAAATTACGCGATTTTCACTAACGGCAGGCTGATTTTCGTCTACAATATACAGTGGGACTCTTCAGATTCCGAAAGGTTTGAAGCCAAGTCTGACAACACGGACTTTACTCTCAAACTGTTGTCCACTTTTTCTTCAGACAATGAAAAAATACTGTTATACAAAAAAGTTATTGTTATTTTAACACCCAAGTCTGTCCTTTTGCGGAATTTGAACGGGTCTGCAGTCACGACTTTGTTAACCACGGCTCAAGAGGGGGAACCCATCGGAATTGACATCACTGGTAATTTTCTCACAATTTTCACCATGGAGGGATTTCTGAAGGTTTACGAAATGAATGAGCAGAATGAGCCTAAACTGATGGTTCCTGGTCGTAATATGTTTGACCTGTGTCCCGACTTTGGGGAGATCATCCAAGCTAAAAGTAATTGTTCTGGCACCAAAGTTGCGATGACTTTAGCTGCTGCCAATTTAGTTCCAGATGGGAGACTATACGTTTGGGATGTAGAAACCGACGAGTTTTTATCGTACGACTTTCACAAATACGGTAATTTTGGAGATCTTGAATCGAACGCAGATGAGTACAGTTTTGGGGTTGTAGAGACGGATGAAAATAAAAATGAAGACGATACCCAAGTAGCGTACGACCAGATTTGTTCAAATCGCATCCCTTTGCACCTGTTTTGGGACGACAATGATTCGCGTCTTCTCATTTGTGATGCAAAAAAGGTAAAATTACCCGTGGAGAAGAAGTGTCTAGGTTTTTTGAGCAAACCTGAAGTGAAAAATAGTCTTAGAGATGAAGACCATATAGTAATCACACTGTTTGTATCGACGGAATACGGGTTAAAAATGCACGACACTAGGGCTGTGGACACCGATTCGCGACTACTAGCAATAAGCACCCCTTACATCGTACTCCTCGAGAAACTCATTGTCATAAGAGAGGTCATGAGTGATTTTGCTGGTCTAGAAAGCTGCAACAAAGCCACTCGAGATGCTGTCCTAAACTTTAGTTACAACCTAAGCGTTGGGAACATGGACGAAGCTTTCAAAGCCATCAAACTGGTACAAAATCCCGGAGTATGGAGTAGTTTGGCTAGAATGTGCGTCAAGACCAGGCGCTTGGATGTAGCAGGAGTTTGTTTAGGCCATATGGGGAATGCCAAGGCTGCTATGGCCTTGAGAGTTGCTATGGCGGACACGAGATTACCTCAAGAAGCGAAGTTGGCTGTTTTGGCTGTACATCTAGGAATGCTGGTGAGAATTGAATTATTGAAAGGGTGAGCTGTGAAATCGTTCGTTGAAGGATGAAGCGGAACAACTGTACATTCAGTGCGAACGTTACGACTTATTGAATAAGTTGTTGAGAAGTCGGAATAAAATGGATGCTGCACACGCGATTGCCGAAACTCAGGACCGCATTCATTTGAAAAACACAGAGCATGCATGGGCTAAGGTTCTGGAACAGAGTGGAGATTTTAAGGAAGCGGCTACCAGATATGAAAAGGCAAATACACACAGGTTTGATGTTCCAAGAATGTTGTTGGATCAGCCACAACAGCTGGAGAGTTATATGGGAAAGACGAAGGATCCGTACGTTAATTCTTCTTTTTTATCTTTATATCTTAAATACTCTATTGGTATCTGTTTATATTTATTTGATTCACGTTAAAGGTATCTTTTAAAAATGCCACTAATTGGTTGATGGAAACATGACATTAGTGATATATTATTCTAGTGATTTGCTGAAGTGGTGGGGCCAATACATCGAATCTCAAGGCGAAATGCAAGCAGCTCTTAAAATTTATAATACCGCAGGAGACATCTATTCGCAAGTCCGAGTTCTTTGTTTCTTGGGTGAAGAGACCAAAGCCGCAGATTTAGCTCGTTCTGGAAGAGACAAAGCAGCCTACTATCACATGGCACGGTTCTACGAAACAACCGGAAATCAAGAAGAGGCTGTGAATTTCTTCACGAAGGCTAACGCATACAGTTAAAATACGCTACAAACTAACTACGTGTAGTCTATTGTTGTTTTTTCAGGCAATGCAGTTCGTCTTTGTAAAGAGAACCACATGGCCGAAGAACTATGGAATATCGGCTCAGTGGCCGGCAATCGAGAAAAACTGGAATGTGCTCGGTATTTTGAAGACGTCGGATCTCTGGACAAAGCTGTGATCCTTTACCACAGAGCAGGAATGCTCCACAAAGCTCTAGATCTCGCTTTCAGAGCTCATCAGTTTGATGTGCTGCAGCAGATTGCGACCGATTTGGATTCTGATTCGGATCCGGCGTTGGTTGAAAAGTGTGCTGATTATTTTGTCACCAATGAACAATTTGATAAAGCAGTTGACCTCTTGGCCATTGCTAAGAAGTTCAAGGACGCTATCACTATTTGTTTGACGCACAATGTCCAGCTTACTGAGGATCTAGCGGAGAAGTTGACACCTGAAAAAGATCAGTTGGATGAAGAGGACAGATTGAAAGTACTGCACACTTTGGCTGAAAGTCTAATGCTCCAAGGTAACTACCATTTGGCCACAAAGAAATTCACTCAAGCCGGCGATAAGGTAAGTTCAGTCCTGAAGATGAGCAAGCGAGTAAAAATAATTCCAGATTCGAGCAATGAAAGCGTTGCTGAAATCAGGCGACACCGACAAGATAATATTCTTCGCGGGAGTCTCCAGACAGCGCGAGATTTACATCATGGCCGCGAACTACTTGCAGTCCTTGGATTGGCAAAACAATCCCGAAATTTTGAGAAACATCATAACGTTCTACTCAAAGGGGAAAGCTCTGGATTTGTTGGCCAACTTCTACGTTGCTTGCGCCCAAGTGGAGATCGATGATTTTAAAAATTACGAGAAAGCCCACGGAGCTTTGACGGAAGCCTCAAGATGTTTAGGAAAAATCAGCAATCCTCGCGACATGTTGCAGCATCAAAGGGCGACCGAAATAGTGCAGCAGCGACTGACGATGATCAAGAGGTTCGTGGACATCCGGAGGCTTTTTGAACGGGGTGATCCACAAGCAGGTTAGATTAAAAATGTTCGTTCTTAAACAGTGTGCCCTTTGTGTTCCCATCACTGAATCATGTACAAAAATGCATTTTGGCCCATTCTATAAACAGCAATGTAAAAGTATCTGGGATGCTCGTCACCGGCATACAGTATCCAGAAGCAGAAGTAATTAGTTCAATAATAATAATAGATAATGAATTGTATTATTTTTATTTTTACGAATTAAGATTAATTGTGGTTCTTGATTTCCTTTACAGGACTTACACAATGTCGCCAGCTGCTAATGACGGGAGGAAAAGAGCTGGAAACTTCGGTGCGAAGAGGTGACATCTATGCCCTCATGATTCAAGAATATGTTAAAAATGAAAATTATGCGGAGGCCAGGCAGTTACTGGGCGAATTGAAGCAGATCTTGATGGGCGATAACACCCCAATCACGTATTATTTAAGCAAGGAACTGATTGAAGCGATGGCACAAGGTTTAGGTATTCCGGTTTCGACATTGATTCCGGCGAAAATGAAATTAGACAACGAAGGAGATGACGAATTCGTTGAAGAAGCAATAGAAGACTAGTTTTTAAGTGTGAAAACATGTTCCAATTCCGTCCAAAATTGTGATTATAAAAAATAAAGAATAAAAGTTATACATAGTAACAGTTAGTCACCAACGGTATATAACTGTGCCTTTAATATTTGCCAAAATAAAGATTAAAAAACCGTTAAGTCATCTATATATTAATACGGAAACACATAATATGAATAAATGATTAAAATGCTTTTCGGCTGCCACTATAAGAGCGATATTATGTGATGACAGAATTTCAGTCGAACGATGTAATTTTAAGATCGTTACAGGGTTTCCCGGCTTTACGGCCAATGACTGGGCGTTTCACAGAATGACTCATTTCACCAATAGACTGCGGCATCTACAATAAGTGATGCTTGGACTAGTTATGTTGCCTCGCAATTTCGTTGCCGGATTTCTTTGTTCGTCCGGTTTGAATTTGGCGGCGTTGTTACCGGCCGCGCGTCGGTGGGCGGTCCTTAGTTGTTGACAGAGGGGTTCATAATTTAAAATTGGGAATTAAAATTAAAGCGAAGAGGGGCACTTTTACCTGCCGTACCCACCTCGAAATAATCCAGGGATGAAATTGGACGATTTTCCGGTCGATTTTCACGAATCTGGGACGTATTTGAAAAATAATTCTTTGTTTATGTTATGACGCATTCGTTTGGATTCAGTCTCGGCCATGTTGATTCTCTCTGTTTATTGTTTGAGGCGCCCCGCGACCGTTTCTGTCTTGAATAAAAATTTTTGGGGAATTAAGTCGAGATGTGATGGTTTGAGCCGTCGAAAATGATGAATTGGGCGTCGGAATGGGTTTGTGCTATTTCTCGTGGCTCAAATTTGGGTGTTGTGGGCTAAAAGTGCGAAAATCGCAATTCGGTTTTGTAATGGCTACCTCTCGCGTCCCCCCGTTCTTGTGTAGACAATGACAGTGAAAATTTTCACGTGATATTTTCAAAAATCGCTTTGATTCTTGATCTTTGAATGGAAAGTGAGATTTTGGTGTTGTATCTGGATTTCTGCCATGAATGCCAATGATCCGAATGCCCTTGCGGTTGCTCACGGGGCCGAAACCTCTGAGGTAAGCTTTGTTTTATGTTGATGTCGCAGCAGGATGTATTGTTTTTGTCCTCAGCGATTACGATATTTTATGTAATACTTTTATTGATGTTCCATAAATTGTATTTGTGTGTTTTAGTTGTGATTATTTTCAGTTTATACTTTTTCTTCCAAATGAGTGCTTTAAATTTACATTGTCACTTAACCTACGTGCATGCTCTTGCATGCGCTGTCTGTTAAAGAATAATGTAATTAACTTTGCATGATTCAAGGTATTGTCCAAAATTACGGTCCATTAGTGGAAAAGTACACGTTCATTATAGTTAATTTTATTGTTGTTATAATTCTTCGTAAACATAAGATTTACAAAAAAATTCCTGTGGGCGTTTGAGAACGGAGTTTTTATTAATCAAGTTATCCGGGAATATCAAAATTTTGACTGCCAGAACACCCTTGCACATTGAGAATTGACAGTTTGAGAATCAAGTTCTATCTAGTATCGATTACAATGATTTTTTGAAGGAATGTCAAAAAATGATGTCCAATGTTGGGTGTCTCCAATTTTATTGTAATGAACTGATTTGTGGATAGAGATTGATGCAGATCCGTGCAGATCAGAGCTAGTGTTCATTTATGTCTTAGATGTATCATGTGTCTAAATAAAAATCTGGTCAAGATTGCTATGGTAAAAATTACAAACATTGAACGTGTGTCCCAGAGATAACAAACAAAACATCAAAAATTGTTTATTAAATAAGGTGTTCAAAACGCCCTCCCTCTGCTTCTTGACAATGGACAACTAAATGGTAATTTAATTTGTTTCATGGCAATCTTGAGCAGATTTTTATTTACACACCCGTTACTTACCTCTGTACTAATGATAAGGTAGAGATGGTGCCAGGTGTACACATAAAATATGGTCTTTAGAATTGCCAATTCGTGTTACAGGGCTGCAATTTGACGTATATTACCTCTAGGCCTATTGTCCACCCTAGAAAAAATTTTCGCTGTTGTCCGCAAAATGCGCCGCGAGACGTTCACAATCTCTATTAGATGCATTATTTGCTGAAGAATGTTGAACAAGTTTTTTCGTACGGATTAAGTTTTTCTGTTGACAATGAGACTAAATTTCAACAATATTTTTCGGCAACCGCGAATTTATAATTAACTAAGATGAAAATGGACCAAAAAATCTTCTGATTTTAACACCAATTCAAAATGAATCATAAAGTATACATACTATAATTCATAAAAACTGTCATCATGACTATGTAATTCAATAACAACAAAAATTCATTTACTCACATAATTTTACAATTAATTGGTTTAATAATAACTCGGGGTTTTAACAATCTAACGACAGTTGGCAGTATGTATGACAGCCCGATTTCATGTTGAGTTGCGCCGGTCTTAAACGTCGGTTGCTATGGAAACTTCATCTCTACAGACCTGGCAGTACGGTCCAATTTCATGACCTTGGGCCTTATTGCCTGGACCTTAGTTAAGACGTCTCCATAGCAACCGGCGTTTAAGCCGCCGCAACATGAAATCCTACAAGTCAACAAGTCCGATTCTGAGTAGGGAATTATGTGAATTTTAGAAGTGTACAGGATTACGCTGTTCCAGTATTTTCTGCTTTTGATGGTGTTATTATTAATTAATATTTTGAAATTATGGGAAATGCAAACAGTGTAAACTCCGCTTTATTCTTTGTTTCATCCATTTCGTCTTTTTTTTAACCCCTTAGCTGTTCCAAGTTGACAATTTTAATAAAGGAAAAGAAGACTAAAACATAAAAAGGGACAGAGGATGAAAAACGAAAATCAAGGAGGAAAATTGAATGAGGGGGAATAAAAGAAAAAATCTATAAGAGGAAGAGTTACAAAGAAATAATGAACAAGGAAACAGAACGATTGAAAAATGAAAGTTAATAATTAACGAATCAATGATAGATTGAGATATGACGTCATCGGCATCATTGAAAGTAACATAGGGTAGTAACGACCCTAATGTGTCACCCCTTTTTCGTAAAAAAATATTTAGTTCAAACCGGGCGAAATTGAGTACTCTGTAAGATAAAAATGTGAAGTGACCCGGTCAAATCGGATCCGATGTTTTACTTGGAATGACTGCCAGGTCGCGGTATTTTTATTATACAGTGATTTTAAATTAGAACATTTCAAGTAAAATATGTTTTCCGGGTTTTATTGGTCGTCTAACTTGGTCAACGCCGGGCATGTCTGATAGTAGGTATGTACATAAAAACAACTTTATTTTCCTCCGATGAAAGAAAAAAAAAATAGGAACACAGACATCGTTTATGGAACAATAGAAACAATGTCTAACATAAAAAACAATTAGAAAATTGCTGCCTACAAGTACATAAGTATTGTCCGTTTACGGGTTTACGTTTACTCAAAAAACATAGAACCGTTGAGAAAAAAACTTCCGGAATTCTTTCCTGGGAAAAAAAACTAGATTTACTGCACTAGGGTACAAATAAAATGTTCTCTATAATACATAAACAAAATAAAATACAAATAAAACAAGCAAAAATACTGTGTTCAAAGGTAAACACAAATATTATCTGGAATTGAAAAAATATAAAGAACTTCATTTTCTGATAAAAGGAATAAAAATAAAATAATGGAAACAAAACGAAAATAAAGTACTCTACAAAAATAGAGAAAAGTAATACATATTTGGAATGATGAAAAATCTAAAAGTAATGCTACTGTTGTCGAGCCATTTGTGGATGACCATATAGCAATCGCATCTACAACTTTAGAAATATGAAGTCTGCCCATTAATTTCATGAGGCAATTCCTTACCTTTGGCTCTCAGCTATGCCAAAAACTGTCAGATAAAAATAGTGTTCTCTACATTTTCGTAGAAATTTGGAAAGCAAATAAGTCGCATTACGTCCGCCTCGGATACTACAGGAATATTATTTTTAATCTAGCCTAAGTAAAATTAACGTTTCTCTGTTCGTTTCATGTAGACAACAGTAAATACAGTATTTATTATTAAAAATGAAGAATGATTGTAAGTAAAGAAATATGTAAATGTAATAATAAATAAATCGGCTAGCGCCTCGTGCTGCAAAAATTCGCCCTCGCCTTGAAAAGTGTCATGACAGCGTACTAATTAGCCTTTCAAATTATTTCTCTACGAAAAACTATCGCCCTTCTAATGCGATTACAGAACACGTACATACAGGTGTCCCAGAATGACCGCGCCAAATTTATGTAATGTACCAGGAGTACCCAGGAGGCTGTTCAGTTCCCTGCTCTGCAACATCCTTCAAAAGAGAAATTCCTGCGATTGACCCATCGGGCAAATATCTTAAAAGGTTTGACACTAACATTAATCCAAGCTGTCTCCTATATTGATTAGAGGCACCCACGCTGGTGCTGAGATTTTCTGTTTTTATTTCATAGCAACCAAAAATTTTATATTTTATTATTCACAGGTGTACGGCATCTCTTTGATTGGTTAACTTTGAAGCTCCAGATCTTTTAAATGATTAAACCTGCTAGGGGAGGCAGTGACAATGGACCTTTGTATTTTTACCTGGGCTGCGCGCGCATTTGAACGGCAAGTGACAACAGGTGTAAACTGTGAGAGCCACCATTTTTCCTACTAAAAAGTCACCGATTACATTAGATATCGAATAGGTTGTGAGAATTTATTAGTAAGAGAAGAAATGACAAGAAACTGGATATAATTTTGTTTTAATTTTTACCACTCATTTAATAAACATTTTAATAAATACCATTTTTTAAATACCTAATATCTCAACAATTCATTGCATAAATTTGATTCATGTTGCGTTCGAGTCATCACAAAGAAATTCTTCGTGATTGACTCCAATAATATTATAAAATAATACAAAATGTATACATAAACAATAAATTTGAAAACACTACGCCTTAGATTTCTGTCTCGCGAAATTGTGCATCTGAATCACTGTGCGACGGTTAAGAATAGAAAGAAGCACTAAAAGAACGGTGTTGGTGAATACAATAATTCTAACTGCTCGAAGGTGACGAATTTTCTTCAATATTATTGACATGTGAAATTTTAACAAAGACATTGTTCTGTTCGGAGTTCTAATATTATTTAATAACGGTTAGAAATCGCACGTTGGAGATCGAAATTCATTTGTGATTATATAGATCTGAATCTTGATGATACAAGTGTCAGAATCTGGAACTCTAAAGAAAACGCCATCGATATAGTGTTTTAAAGCAAATAAACAACTTTTTAAAAAAACTGCTTATGGAGAGTGTCGGCAATGAAATTATTTTAGAGTTTATTACCGACTTCAAAAAATGTTCGGCTGTATGTATGTTTTTGTGCTACAACATTCTCTATAAATAAATCTATTTTATTGGATAGTAATTGTTATTATAGAAATATTTGTATACACTTTTTTTAAACTTTTTCTTGCGTGGCTAAGATAGTACATTCCATACTCTTATAATAAATAACTATTTTTGTACACGCTTCTCAAAATTACAATTTTAGGGACTCATTTGAGTCCGTAAAATTATACATTCACGGTCTAGTCCCTAAAAGTTTTCATACCAACCTTTTGCGGATTATTTTTTATTAAATATTTTTAAATAGTTGTTTACCGATCGATTTGAGCGAAAACAATTTTCCTAGAAAAAGGACCGTTTTTCTGAGGGTGCCAATTTTTTTTCGAATAGTTTCCGGAACCAGAAATGGGTTTTTTATCATGATAAAGTTTTTAACATAGTAGCTTGGATGGGAATGAATGAATGCACCGATATACTATACTTTTATAGATAAAAGTCAAAAAAATTAGACGTCAGTGTGACTCAATGTCAAACTTAAACTCATTGCAGAAGAGAACAGAAAGCCCAATCCCAGTTCTAACACCGCGAGGGGGCTTAAAAAACAGCCCCGGTTTGGGGGATTTGCGAAAAGCCGAAGGGAGCTATAACAAAAAAACATTGTGTGTTACACGAACCTAAAAAGTTTTAGCAGGCTCATCTCATCTGCTGTCCGGAAACAGCAACGATTCTTCCGAAAGAACTGTATTTTAGGTACATTTATTGATGTATGTACATATTTTTTGTGACAAATTTTAATTTTTTAATCAAAAAAATAAGAGGCATATTAGAACACGCGCACTCTTTGTAAAGTCTAATTTTAAACAAAGACATAATTTAGTTTGTTTTCTTCCCAACGTCAAGTGAAACATTAATTCTCCAGCTGAATCATATGCTTTTTTTTTAACGTATTCATGAATATGAAAATGTGGCTTTGATATATTGTATGCATTTAAAATGTGTAAATTTAATTTACAGATCGCAAGTTGTTATTTTTAACAAGCATCGCTAATATATTTACGATGTCATGAAGTTATGATTATGATTTTATGCTTGTACTGCGCCAGAAATTTTCGCAACAGTGGAAAATTGAACTTATATTTAAGAATGTCAACTTTCTTTCAAAAAGTCTAGGTCGTTTGCTCTTCTAACTATTCGGTGTAGGAGCGTTTAAATGTACTTTTTTTTTATAAATTAAAGGCTAGATTGAGTGTCCTAGCCTTCTGTGACATTACCGTACAATTTTTTTATATTAATTCATTGTAACTGGTCGTTTCGTTAATGCTAACACCAGTATCACTTTGAAATTACTTTTTTAACCATTACATCTTGTGGTACAAAATGTTCTGTACTAACCCGATCAATCTCGGCGTTCCCATTTAGAGAACTATCACAACTAAACAGTGGTTTTGGCAACATTCTGGTGCAATAATTAGAATAACACCTCTTAAAATGAGCAATCACCTGTTACATTGATTAATCACACCATCCATCAAGTTGACTTATCTTCACAACCAAGCGTGACACTCCTAATTTAACCATCAGTATGTTGCATGCGACCAAATGAATCGCAACGAAAATAAAATTTTCAGGGTGGGTTAGTCGTTAGTCAGTGAAAAATCTAAATTATAATTTCATTTCAGGGCACCACCCAGAGACCACCACCCACTACTTCCATTCCAACAGACCTTCGAGTGAACACCACAGCTCTGAACGCCGTTGCCCTTAGTAGCGTTGCGAAGTACTGGGTACTCACGAATCTACTTCCCGGTCCTATACCGCAGGTTTCCGTCTATGGTTTGCCGGGATCAGGACGGACCGACAACCAGAGCAAAATTTCTCAGGTTTGATTTGTCGGAGTTGTGCTAACGTTTAATTGTTTGTCATTTCGAATAATAGGAAGCCATGTTGGGTCAGCATGCAGCAGGACTACTACCGGCCGATCCGCTTCTTTTGCAACAACATTCACAAATTCCGGTTAGCATATCAACGTCGCAAGGGGTCACGAATTTGTCGATACCAACGGGCAACATGCATCTCGAAAACAGTCATCAGAATCACAGCTCTCTAGCGAACCATCAGCAAAACGATCCAATGGGCCAGAACCAAATGACTAGGGATGTAAGTCGTGTACGTTCTTTTAAGTTTGGTATTACCCTATTAAGGTGATACCGTGCACTCCAATTAAAATACGATGTGGTCATTTATCAAAAAGCAAATTTTTTAATTGAGGTTTATTAAAATTATTATTAAACAATTTATAACACCCTGGAACAGCCATTACTTCATCATCAGTCAAATTTGTTGCAGATGACCCACTCTCAGCAGAACCACAATGCCCAACAAAACATGGTTCAGGTGCAAGTTCAGGATAACTTGGTGTCCGTTATAGAAGACAATAAAGAACAAAAGGAAATAATCGCTGCACAGTTGGCCCATGCCCAAATACAGCTCAACGATAATCAACATTTAAATCAACAAGCTTTAACAGTGCAACAATTGCAACATCTTCAAGTACAGCAAGTTATCGACAACGTCGTAAGTATCTCTCTTTCATGGTAGCTTTAATTGACGAGTGTCTGTAGGTCCGAATGGAAAACTCCGTGGAAAATACTCAAAATCAATCAAACAATGATCAAAATCAACTCTCTGACAACATTCAAATCGTCAAAGACGAAAAGAACCTACAAAACTGCAAGTTATTGTCTGGCGCCCAGTTCGGTTTACAAGATCATAAAGGGAACTTGATGGACGTGCGGACTGCTGATGGTAGTATAGTGAAAATATCGACGAATTTGCAAGAACAAGATCTGGCGAAAACTCTGGGTGTCGAAATGGTTCAAAACATGTACAAAGTGAACGTGGATGATTTGAACCAGCTCTTAGCGTACCACGAAGTGTTCGGTAAACTTCAAGGTGAAATCGCGTCGACCGGGCAGAACATTGTGCAAAACACCAACACCAACGTGAATCTTCAACAGAACACGAATAACATAGCTATAGTGACAAAAGACGAACAAGAACCCTCAACGAGTTCGTTACCAAACGATAACACCGCCACCGTCATTACAGGGAATCATGTGTGTGATTTATGCGGGAAAATGTTTCAGTTTCGTTACCAATTAATCGTCCATAGACGTTACCACACCGAACGTAAACCTTTTACTTGTCAAGTGTGCGGCAAGGCGTTCACCAATTCGCAAGAACTGACGCGACACGGAAAGTGCCATCTAGGGGGTAGTATGTTTACTTGTGCGGTGTGTTTTCACGTTTTCGCGAATGCGGCGTCGTTGGAAAGACACATGAAACGGCATTCTACCGACAAACCCTATAATTGTACAATTTGTGGGAAGTCGTTCGCGCGGAAGGAACATTTAGATAACCATACGCGGTGTCACACGGGCGAAACGCCATACAGATGTCAGTATTGTGCCAAAACGTTCACTAGGAAGGAACACATGGTTAATCACGTGCGGAAACATACAGGTGGGTAGTAGGCGGAATCTTTCAAATGGTTTTTCTGTGCTTATTAGTTTTTTACTTACTTAATATGTAAGATATCACTACCGTACTGTTATATACCCATTTAAGGTGGATTTATAAACTGGCGAGTCTAGGAAAGAATGGTTCTCGTTATTAATAATAATGCACGTCACAAAGAACATTTGCGATGTAGTAACAAGCTACGTAATATATTTGGCGTATGCGCAAGTGGATCCTATTGGCTGAAAGACCCAATGGGATCATTGGTGAGTGGTGCCACCACTGTAGCCATTGACGCTATCCCATCGTCCGAGGGGATGCATGGCACACCGTTGTGACCTCGGGATACCTGAGGACCTCCGGTTGTAATTAAATCCTCCCACTGTGACACGCGGAGCTGCAGTGGAACTAATTTTTCCGTTTCTCATGGGACCAAGGTGGACAAAGAAATGTTTGAGATTTCTTTGCCAGCCCGGAACATGGACTCGGCACCTAACTGAGACATTCGGATGGAAATAAGACGGGCTCACGAGGTCCTTGCCGCTTCCAGAGCTCATGGCCTAGGAGAAAGCAAGGACTAGAAATCGACTCTCTAAATATGCACCATAGCATAGACATTGGGCTGACCGCATCAGGAACCCTAGCTATAATTCAACCAGTGGGGCTATAATTGTCGGTCCAGTTGGATGCAAACCA
Source organism: Diaperis boleti (assembly GCA_963583935.1). Taxonomy (NCBI): domain Eukaryota; kingdom Metazoa; phylum Arthropoda; class Insecta; order Coleoptera; family Tenebrionidae; genus Diaperis; species Diaperis boleti. The sequence continues at coordinate 35,262,433 of OY757248.1, read as the reverse complement.
AGAACCTCTATAGATAACAGGATACGAGTCTGCCCTCTGGAGGATTTGTGCACCGGAGATGTGGTTGCGGCTCGGACCAACATAACGACGGAACGAACACTCATATTTCTTACCGTTAAAGCAGCGTTCGTAAGAAACGCATTCGCTCGACCGTTTTCTCGTCGACTTACGTTGCAAAATGATTGGTCTCCACGAAAAGCCCTTTTATTTTAACGGGATAATAGACATCCTATGTCCATCCTGAAGTTCCTATCTAAATGTTGGTGAAAGGATAAGTAATTTTTCTCAGGCAGCTACGCTTCTTTACTACCGAGAAGACGGGGATGTCTGGGGGTGTTTTTTCTTCTTCTGCCGTTCACAAAATGCGTTCCAGCTTGACTTAAACTTGACTTAAACACAGAACGGTACAAAGTCCACACTTCCAAACAGTCCAAACAGTTTCTTTACCGTTTCAGAACGATAGACAAATTGTGGGTTGGAACAAATCTTTTGTGTTGTTCACGGGGACTTTCCGTTGATTCATTGTCGATTTCACTGTGTGCCTAAAGGGCTACTGTGATAGACACTTCGGGCTGACGCTTATTGTCGGGATCAAGGAACGAATATGCGTTTTGGGTTGTCGCTCGAAGTTTGTCAGGCCCGGCATATTAGATGAATCAAGCTGTATTAAGGAGGTTCCTTTAACACTCTTATTTCCGTCTAATTTACTTTTAATGATGAATCAGTAGTCCTGTTTCTCAGTTTTCTGTTAGTATTACTTGGATAAGTAGATTAATAGATTTAATTGATGAATCCGCCCAAGTTGTTAAGATTTTTTTCTTCCTCAATTCAAAGACATCAGTTAATGTAGGGGTCGCCTGTAAAAAAAATACATATTATGTGCACCTAACAAACACAAAAAAAGTATTGCGCACTTGTAATTAAATAAAAAAATAAAATATGGAAAATAACTAGTTCCTTTTTGCAGGAGAAACGCCGCATCGATGCGAGATTTGCAAGAAGTCTTTCACGAGAAAGGAACACTTCATGAATCACGTAATGTGGCACACAGGGGAAACACCACATCACTGTACCATTTGCGGGAAGAAGTATACGAGAAAGGAACACTTAGCGAACCACATGCGCTCACATACCAACGATACACCATTCAGATGTGAGATTTGTGGGAAATCATTTACAAGAAAGGAACACTTCACGAACCACATCATGTGGCATACGGGAGAAACCCCCCACCGGTGCGATTTTTGTTCCAAAACGTTCACACGAAAAGAGCATCTATTAAACCACGTCAGGCAACATACAGGGGAGTCACCGCATCGCTGCGGTTTTTGCAATAAATCCTTCACTAGGAAGGAACACTTGATCAACCACGTGCGACAACATACAGGGGAAACCCCGTTCAGGTGCAATTATTGTCCTAAAGCCTTCACCAGGAAAGATCACTTAGTTAATCACGTTAGGCAACACACGGGGGAGTCTCCCCATAAGTGTACTTTTTGTACGAAATCGTTCACTCGGAAAGAACACTTGAACAACCACGTGCGGCAACACACAGGGGAATCACCCCATCGATGTCACTTTTGTTCCAAGTCCTTTACGCGGAAAGAACATTTGACTAACCACGTCAGGATCCACACGGGAGAGTCGCCTCATCGTTGTGAGTTCTGCCAAAAGACTTTTACGAGGAAAGAACACTTAACGAATCATTTGAGGCAGCACACGGGCGAAACACAGCATTGTTGCAACGTGTGTTCGAAGCCATTTACGCGTAAGGAACATCTTATTAATCACATGCGTTCTCACACCGGGGAGCGGCCATTTGCTTGCACGGAGTGCGGGAAGTCGTTCCCTTTGAAAGGTAAGAAGAATTAATATTTATTGACAAGAACAAAATTAATCGTTAATTGAAACGAATTTTAAATACATTTAATCGGCCTGATTCTTTAAAAAAGTGGTTATCAATAAAAGTGACAAGAAACCATTTTTTTTACAGAATCGGCTTGAATATGTTGCACTTATTCATAATAAACAGGACGCGTTATCCCTTCCTCACGCATCGCTAGTGTCGTTGAGTGTAAACTTGGTTTCGGTTTGCGATGATTTCACCCCGGCTACAGCACGCCGCTTTCACGTGATAGCTCTCCCTTTTCAGCGGCTCGAGTATAGTAACTAGGAGTTAGTTAAGAACAAGAACAGTCATTCAATAATATTTTGACCCGCTAAATTAGAATCGGTTTTTAGTTTTTTTTTTGTCACCCCCCAGATTTTTCTTTGAGATGGATATTAATTTAAAGAATATTAATAAAAAAAAAAATAAGAGATTTTATGCTAGATTTGTTATTTATGCTTCATTATCCTTGGTTCCAGGCAACCTGTTGTTCCACCAGCGGTCCCACAACAAAGGCGCCACGGCCGATCGGCCCTTCAGGTGCGATCTTTGCGAAAAAGATTTCATGTGCAAGGGTCATCTCGTTTCGCACCGTAGGTCACACAGCGGCGAGCGCCCGCACGCTTGTCCGGATTGCGGAAAAACGTTCGTGGAGAAAGGAAACATGTTGCGACACTTGAGAAAACACACGGTCGAAAACGGACAAGCGACAAACGAAAACCTCACCAACAACCAAGTACAACAAAGTCAGAGTGGAAGTCAGCCACAGACCTCCGCGGCTAGTTTGCAGATACCTCAAGTCAGCCAGACGCAATCCGCTTCTAGTAATAATCTCGTGACGCAATCGTCGCATTTACCTATGCATCCGCCGAGTAATCATCCTGTCGTTGTGCCTACCGCGAATGGGAATGTGCTGGCTAGTTATTAGGTAATTTGGTAATTATCGTGTGATAACAATTATTTCTGGGTTATTAGGTTTTGGATGAATTGCTAGTTCCTTTGAATCTTGTATGCCATAGCCTGTGAATAAACAGTATTCCCTCCTCGTAGGATGTTATGTCGGAAAAGAGTTTTTAGTTATTGAAATCGGAAAGTTGCGTTTCCGCTGATTTGGGTGGTCGGCTCAGATTTACGCATCAAATATGCAAATATTGTTACACATTTTATATTGGGTCTTCCTAAATGATTCATACATCCTACTGGATGTATGAGTCATCATTTATGAAGAGCCTGGTAAGTGAAGTTATGTAAGTATACAACATTTAGAGAAAACACAAAAATCTGTAGATGATTTTAGCCAAAAATTCATTCCATTTCATGATTGTGATTTTTCAATAGAGATTAAACATGAGACAAACATGCCAAGGCCGCAAAAGCCTCTGTTATCAGAGCGAAATGCGATCGGGAAGACGGTACTTTCGGCAAGAATGAATGAAGAAAAGGTACTTTCAAAATTAGGTAATTTGACTGAATTTACAAAGAATGGCACTTGATGTCATCGCGTGATAAATATGTACTACGGTATGAGGGGAAAATAGCTTCTAATGTATTTTTGCTAAAATTTTCATTATATTATTTTCTGTATTTTGTGGAGAGTCCGACTGTATACATTTCCAGTGCATAAGGTACACAGAAAATTTTGTATGTTAGAAAGTACAAACAGAAACCCAGTAAACAAGTATGACATCATTTTCGGAAATTTTAAGCTATACTAAGATGGTTTCAAAATTATTATTTTTTTTATTACTAAAATTGCATTAAAATTTAAATATATTCAAGTCGAACTCCACAAACTTTAATAAACGTAAAATTACAATTGGAACATGTTTCGGGAGAAAACTACCCCCATCATCAGCTCTAATTTTACAAGAGATTAATGATACAATGATTAATTTACAATCACTTTTATAAGTACTAGGCCGGGAATTTAATGTTCCCGGCCGATTTTGAATAATAATATGTAATAATAATGATATTTTTACTTTTTAAAAATGATTTAAATTTGTCGGTATCAATTTTTTTGTGGATTACTCGTGTTGCTTCGCCTTCGCCTTAGATTACACCTGTCCGATTAAGGGTTAGAAACAAACGTAAATAAATCGTCATTTCCACAAAGCGTTGTGGGTACAAAATTCGGTCGGTGGCTCCAACATAAATATACAATAAAATGAAAATTAAATAAAAACACTAAAAAAATACCATTTAAAGTGGGGTGCCACGGGGTTGCGGTTGAGTTGGATTTTATTTTAAACATTAAAATCAACTTTTTGACGTCATTTCCATTGAGGTGGCCCCGTTTGTATGTTGTAACACATACAAAATTTTCCGTGTATCTTATGCATTAGGAAATCCTTATATTCGAACTATTATTTTTAACCTGATTTGAACAAATGATACCTCAAATAATTTATGTATTTTAAAAACAATTGGAAATTAATATTTATTTGATATTTGTCTTGTGGCCATCTTTTGAAACTCTTACTTTAGATTTTTTTAATGTAAAAAACTATAGGCCGAGTTACTGAAATGAGCCAATGGGCCTTGAATATTTCTTAATCACGTTTGTTAAAATAACTTAATTTTTTAATGTAATAAAACCTACATCGCTTTTTGATATCGGGTCTTCATAAATGATGTTGCCTGTGGAAAACAAAATTTCCACGTAGTTGGAGAATTTTGACGTCCACAGCCTATCTACTATCATTTATGAAGACCCTGTATTTCACTCTCAACATGAATGCTTGTATGTGATACAAGCTTATTTTGTTACGACGTACTGCGAATATTTTATTGGAAGCAATTTAGGAGCTGCATAAGAATTTTCATTATTTTCTAAGCTGATTTTATTTTTAGTCTACACAGTTGTAAATAAAAAATTATGTCTGTCGTCCGTTTAATATAGCACACAACTTGGGGGGGTGAAAACGGCAAGATTATATACTAGTTTTTCTTGTGACAGCTTTGTATTGTGTTCACCGAGTTTACCACCGACAGCAGAAAATACTGGGACAACGTGACCCTTTAGACACTTCCAAAATTCACGTACTAGTTCTGAAATTTAAGAAATTCATTACATTCATCACATTTATCTGAACATTTTTTTTCTCTGAAATTTAAAATAACAAAAAAGTAGTGAATTATGGAAATTGAATATGATTAAACATTGAATAATCGGAACGCGTCCCCACTGACACCATAACAGATCTTTATAATCTTTTTAGGTGAAGATAAAGTAATGATTGATGCGTGACAACTTCGAATTTTTTTGACGTATTTGATTTGTAATCACTGGTGCCAATATAATATCAAAAAAATATTACCAACTACAAAAAAAGATAAATTCTTACTTTGTAGTAGTGTCATATTTAGTGTTAATAAAAATATGACAAAAATGAAATTAATGTTTCAACCAATGACCGACACTAAATCATTTAAACTAATTCAAAATTGACAATTTATAACAATTCTTGAAGTCACATTATATTATTAGCATGTTCCTTTTTTGCAACATATTGTTTGATCCAGTGGTTCAAAAAAGTTGGTGCTCAGTTTTCATTAATTTATTTCGCAGAAAATAAACATTGTAGACAAAACTGAGACAAACTTTCGGTTTCTTTTGTTGTGACATCCAAATTTTATATTGTTTGTTCTAAAACTTCCTATTGAGCAGCCAAGAACAGCGAAGGAAAGGTGATGAAGAGTTTAAAGTTAAACTAGTTTCAGATGTGGCAAAAAACATACGGTTTCATGCAAATGGTCCATCATCTTTACCAGAATATAATTATTCTGCGTCATTAATTCAATATACATATCAGCAAATTAAGAAGCAAGCATGATTACATAGGTAGATCTTGAAAACCGTATACTTTTTATTGAATCTCAAACGGTGAATGTCATGGGCAGTATGAAAATATACTTTTATATTTGAAACAAGATGCTTATTCCCAACTAAACGTAACAAGTTTCAATGTTCTCTGTTGGCATGGTTTAATAAATCTAGACAGTTTTTGTGTTTCTCTTGCAAAAGTTCTAGTAAGAAGTTAGTTTGAAAGAAACACCTTGCAGACGGTTTTAATAATGTAAAATCTTGAAACACCAAACAATGTGTCAACTAACGAAATCACATCGTTTCGCTCTCAAAATAGACACAGTTCTTAATATTTTTTGTTCACTAGTTTAAAATGGTTCTAAATTATGCTTTGTGAGAAAGCAGAACGTAAATATGGGTCACCACCCCGTTCATTTTAATGCTCACTAAAATAAACTCCACCGGAGCGGGAGCAACTGTCATGTCCATAACTGTTGATTCATATCATCCACGCTATATAATTATACATAAAATTTAGGTATAAACAGTTTTATTGATGTTGTAAATAGATAAAATAGCCGAAATTTGTAAATCGCGCTGTGGGTTTCCTACACAAACCATCGCGTAACAATTTATATCAAACGAGGCCAGTTTACATGTCTGTACTTACGTTGATTTTATAAGCAGCTTTACGTTCGTTCTGATTTATCCCTGTGAAAATGTGATACGAGTGATTTTTTTTCTGTCAGGCCTATTTCACGACCAATTTTTAGACTAGTTCGTCACTTGCATTTTGATATTAATTTTTTGGTGCTATATAATAATGACGGACTGATGTGTTTATGACACTTTTTAATTTCTGCACGGATCTGATTTTGTCTCAAGTGACGATTTTGTATTATATGAAGCTTGCTGATGTACATACTCTAGGAGAATTACGCTGAAGATGTAAATTTGTTATTAGAGAGTGTAACAATTATTTGTTAATTGTTACTAGATGTTCTGACTTATTTTATTGTAGAAGAATTGTTATAATTACAAATGCTTTTGTACATACTTATTATGTAACATAATACTATTTTGAAAGTATTTGTAGTTGTAAATTTTGAGAGTAATTATAAATTTATAGAAGCTATATATTATTGTATACATATACACTTTAGTTAATATTTTTTAGATTATTTTGTAATACAACCGAAATGTATGTTTCTTTTTTAATAAAAAAAATAGTTGTATTGGACCACTGTTTCTATAATGCGATTAAGCCGTGCGGCACGAAAAGAAAAGTTCGAACTCGAAATTTACCTATGGGAAATCAGGCGGGAATAAAAATAAAACGAAACGGCCATGTGCGAAAGTAATGTTTTACATTTTTGTTGTTTGGCTAAAACTGGATTTACTAAAATCCTGTGTGTGGGCTAAGAATTATTGCTCGTAATTTATGCAACACATCTCGAGTCTTAGCTAGATGATAGGATATTTATAAAGTAGACGTAGAAACCGCAAATGATGCACCGTTAATCTCGTGAAAAATGACTTCGGTGGATGAATGAGGATTAATAGTGTAGGAAGGAAGAGAATTAGCAGCAGATGTGCGAACGTGGAGAAGGAAATTAAATTTCGTTAAAAGGAAACCACACTGAAAATCAAAAAATTTACGAGGTTAAAAATCGATGATGAATGGGAGCGAAGGGAAATTTCGTAATTTGAGTCTTCTGCTTTTGACAATTAAATGGTTTTCAGTACGGGTAGTTATTTTTTACGTGTTGACTAAAAGAAAAAGGTGCTTTTCTACCTACTTTTTCTGCTGCAGTAGTAGTTAACCCACTGAGCCAGCAACGGTAAGAGTGGTTAGAGAAAGAGACCTACGGGTGGCGACAGGAAAAGGTACAACCATTGTTTAAGTATGTTATAGTTGGACCACCTTTATGGGGAAATACTTTCCACTATAAACAAGAACAACATTATAGCTCCATTTCATTTCATTGCGTTAAGAAGTGCTGGTTTCAAGCGGCGTGTAGCTCAAGCTGTGTGCAAATTTGTGTCGATAAAACAGTTTTTTATAATACAATGGTGTTGGCAAAAATTATATACCAGGAGCACTCATAAAATGTAGACCGTTCTATGGTCAAAAAAGAACGGGTGATTTTTGAAAGATGTTTTGGTCAATTAAAACGGTGTTTTCCCCTAATTAAATATATCGTCTGAAAGTTGAAAAAATATCTTTCATTGCATAATATTGCAAAATATTTAAACGACGATGACTTTCCTTCTGAGGAAGAGGATGAAGCAGAAGCTGTTCTTGAAGGACAATACGCTGACAGAGCACGAGAAGAAAAACTTAAGGTTCAATTTCAAGGTTCAAGTAGTCGATGAGACCGTGCAAATCTGAAGAAGAAAAAGCAATGAACCCTTCAACGCTTATTTTTATTTAACACTCAACTTTTGTGAGTATTTGCTCAGTATGGAATGAAGCATGAGCATTTGCGAAAACTTTTTTTTATTCATACAGATTTGAGTATGTATTTGCTTATGCTCAGACCATAAATTCAGAAAGCAAATGCTTTTGCTCAAGAGCAAAGCTCATTTTTATTCATACGGCCGAATGAATCAATAGTCAAAGAAGTCTACAAGAACCAAACCGGATCTTGTGGATCTACAATATGGTTATTTTGGAGCTACACATGACGGTCTTATTGGGCAAAATGGCATCGCGGAAATTAAATGTCGTGTTCGCCTAGGGATAAAACCAGTTCAGAAGCCATACATGAATTTCAAAAAAATATCTAGACAAAAATGGTCATTTAAAATGTGGCCATGATTACTAGATCCAAGGACAACTCCACGTGACGAACAAGGAGTTTTGCGATTTCATTGTGTAGTCGCCTAAAGACCTGAAAATATATTGCATAATATATCCAGATCAAAAGTTTTGGCAGACATTCATGTTGATTGATGTTTCTCAAACGCCATGGAGGTTGGCGTTCCCGTGCTGTTGCCGAAGGATACATAGACGATTCCATCCAAAACAAAATACAAATATCGAATAAAATTGTTACATCAGTTGAACCTGCCAGTAAAATTTCATTGACAGAAAATATATTTAACAAAATGGAAACTCCTGGAATTAAATTGGAAAATTGTTCCAATATAACAATAAATTATAATTTTAAATAAGTAGATAATAATAAATATATTATGTTTGATATTATAAAACGTTATAAAATAAATAAAAATAAAATCATGCGTTTTTTGTGTTGTCTGTGTATTTGATGAAGCCGTAGAAAAAGTATTGGGTACAACACGTGTTGTTTGTAAACCGATTTGATTGTAAACCACGATGGGTAAAGAATGGACCGATAACGCTGACATTACGCTCATGTTACACATTTCTCTGATCTGAGTGCATTAATTCCAAACTAATAACGGTGTAATAGAGGGACAAAGAAATACCCTTTTAAAACGATTCCATATGCAGTTTTGACCTAATCCAATATTTTGACCTTGAAAATCATCTAGAAATTTGTAGAAAATGTAGCTTGTGGCTCTATTTTCTTTATTGGCCATGAGTTTTATTGTGTGCCGATCTTGGGTTCAGATTTTTTTTTCTACACCCCTTACGAGTTGAAATCGTGCTTTCGAGTACCCATTCATAAGGATTATAGGATAAGAACTTTTCTGTGTGAATTGAAAATAGCTATTTATTATACAAGTGTCTTATAAGGCAAAAAAGACACGAAAGAAATGTTTAGCCACGAGAGCTTGCTCGAGATAATTTTTCTTGAGTGACTTATTTGCTGTTAAGACACGTGTGCAATACATAGTTTTATCCAACACCTCCTTCTGTAACAGTTCTTAAAACATTCATCAAAACCCAAAAAACTTTGCCGTTCATTTGACGTTCAAAACTGTTGGCTTATGAACTGGTTGCTATGACAAATAATATTATTAATGATTATTATTGTTTATTGATATGTCCAGATAATACCTAAATGTTTTTATTTCGTAATATTAATATTTACTGTGTCAGATTCGATCGGCGCGGACGTTAGCTGAGCCGCACGTTTTTGCCATTTTTCGCCGCTAAATTAACATAATAAATATTGCCGGGACAATTCCGGAAGATAGGACTTTTTTTTTGTAAAATTTGCTGATCTTTTTTCAAATTTTGGAAATCTCAAATAGTTTTTGAAGTATTTGTAAAAAACCATAATCACCTTCTTTTTGTTTACTTATTATTTATTAATTGTTTTTATTTGCAGATATTGATTTTCAACTAAAAAATTCTTGGTGCAATTACGAATCGAATGACACCTCTTATCATAATTTTTGGTGCCTCTTAACTCGAATTTCAGAAAAAGGGACTTGTGCATATCATGTAGAACGCAGATTCCTTCAACATTTAGAATCGCGATATCGCAGGAATGGTGATTCTTAGAAAAAAAGTATAAGGACGATTTCTGTAGATAATTTTAAGATCTATATTTTTTGTCTGGGCTACTTTTTTGATAAAACTTACCGTTTTCGAAAAAAATCCAAAAAACCTCAAATTTTGACTTTTTACACCGAATAACTTTTTTAGCACACATGGGATCGATGGGGACTTTTGACACTTTATTTCTAATGGTGTACCCAAGGTCTCCACCAAAATTTAGCTCTGTGGGAATTTTTCTTATTTGAAATGTCTATTTTGACCGGACAATTAAAGAATTACAGAAAATAAAGAAAATCCAATTGAAAAAGTTCTCATAAAAATACAAATGCTATACAAATCGGGATCACCGTCTACAAGTCAGAGCCGCATTAAAAATTATTTGTTTAGTTCCAGCTTCATCATCACTACTACTCAAATCTGATTCCATATCTGTATATTTTCAACTATTTCATTGTACCTCCTAGTTTCTGCACTAGTGCTTGGTCTAGCATGATTTTCCCACGATCGAAACATCATTAAACCAATGCACACACCACACCACAGAAATATTAATTTAGAATTTCAAAACATAACACAGCACTTAACGGACACAATTCACGTAAATGAATGAAGTGCATAAATAAATGCGCAGCGGACAATACGCCCTTAAAGGGCGCGAAAAAAAAACCGTCCGATCCTGTTTCATCAAAGTCGCGTGCCGACACGACATGATTCTCGATAAGCAGGTTTTTTTTTTTATCTGAACTTCCTTATTTTCTGTAAGTCAGTATATAGTCGGCGCATTCTTTACCTAGTTTGTGCACAATATGGCGGCGCCCATAGTGAGGTCATTTTTCGATTACTGCGGCTATGCTTGTCAGTCCATCTTAGATACAAATTCGTGATATATTCAGATGAAAGTGTAGATTTATTTTTGCATTTAAGTTGGCGGAATGGTATTTGTAAATGCAAGGTTATGTTTGTTTGGTCTAAATTTAAATGTAGCTGTCAACAATCTGTCATCGGCTGACAACAGAATCGCGGACCTACCAATTTTGCTGTAAATTGTATTGTCGCCAACTGAAATTTTTAATCTTCATCACTCATTACATAGAGAATGATCATAAAGTTCCGCACAAAATTCATAATTTAGTTAGGTATGTAATGTTTTTGCGAAAAACGCTCGAACAGGTAGATTTTTGTTTTTAAATTGCCTTTTTTTGAAATTAAAATTTTGTTGATGACGAACTATGACACCGTCATCAATTTTTTTAAATGGCAACCTCCAACTTTTTTTGGTTTTTAAATACAATTTGCAATTCTCTATTCAACAAGATAGTGTTAGATTGCATAACTTTTTTTTTTTAAATTACGTTTACTTCAAAAATAAAATTTTCTTTCTTTGAATTTTTTAAATAACAATAAATTTGGAAAGCAAACAACGAAAAATAATAAACCATTTAATAAAATTTAACGACGTTGAAGGCTTCGTTCAATCACTTCAAGACTATAATATGCGCCATTTAACCACGGATTTGTAGTGAAATGGTATTTTTTCATGGAATAAAATTTTTATTTTTTGAAGTTAAACTTGTAATTTAAAAAAAAAGTTATGAAAGGTATTACTTCTTTACTGTTGTTGAATAAAGAATTGAAAAGTGTATCTAAAAAAATTGATGCTGTTGTCATGGCTCAAAAATTTTTATGTCAAAAAATGGCAATTTAAAAACAAAAATGGACTTGCTCGAGCGTTTTTCGTAAAAACATTACATAACTAAATTATGAATTTTGTGAAGAACTTTATGATCGGTCTGTATACATATTATATTCTTGCACCAAGCAACTTATTATACAGATATGTAATTTGTTGTGCGTCTTGGAAAATGATTAAAAAATAATTATCGTTTAGACAATTATTATTAAAAAAAAGCCGTTTGGCATCAAACCTTGTTATTTTCTATTACGACCTTACTAGTTATTAGTTCAAAGATTAAATAATTAATTTTCTTTCAATGAAAACATAATTTTCAATTTAGATACATTGTCCAGTTCGAAGATAAGTACAAAATTATATGCAATTAAATTATTTGATCTTATAATAATAATTAGACTACAATCCATTTCTATTTATTTATTGCTCAAACCCATAGTTGCCGCTTTTCAAGCTTTTTGTTCTAACCCAGGAAGAAAACGTCGGATTTTTGGGTTGCCGTCGGAATGCATGCCTGTGCCGTTCGTAGCATTTCAGTCAACAGAACTCCAGAAATTGCAGAGGGTGTTGGAATTTGATCTCGCTTCCAAACTTGCTGCCGGCAACTTGTTGAACGACGATCATGACCCGATACAATGTAACAAAAGTGGCTTCCTGCGAGCAGGAGAGCAGACTCGTGCGGCGGTGAGCTCGTCCAGTCGTGATTTATGTAACAATAACCTCCACAATAACTAATACACGAAAGAACGGAAGTCGCCAAATCCGTCGCAGACACGCTACCGACATTTCACCCAATAATAATAAAACGACATCTTAATCCTCCGAATCACATGCCGGAGTTTATTAGAAAAGTTGGGGAGATCGCAGGCGTTTTCTATTTTCACAATTTCTGGTAATTGTCTTTGACGGAATTAGCGCAACTTTGTAGATTAAAGCAGACTGCTCGTTTCCATAAAACTCCAGAAACCTATAAACACAAATTACATGATAAAAATTAAACTACGCCGGCTGGAGCACATTGGCTATTTGAATTTTTATCGAGAGGAAACTGAATTACACGGGTAGAGGCATTGTCGGATTCGATGGGGCGGCAATCCATCAATGAAAAAATTGAACTTTTCCGTCCAATTTATCTATGTATGTGTGAAAATGCCCACACCAATCGTATAATTGGATTTAAAATGATTTAGAAATGAGCAACTGCAGTAAAAAAAATTGTTATTCTGTCATTCTGTTTTTAATGTAAACGGGAACTCTGTGCTAAATATGATAAACGAAGATGAAGATGAGTGTACTCCCCTGGAAATATCAGAGATATTTAACTTCGTATGAGAAATTTACGGAGTGGAGAAAAAACAGAAAACGTGTTTCTTGTTTATTTTGAAAAATTGTCAAAGATAATCATCGACAATGTGGTCTCAATATTCAATGTTGAGGAATACGATAAGTGTTAAACACAACATTGATATATCTAAATACCTAAAACCAAGAGCTTTTTTGAAAAGAAAATCAGAAAACTACGTCCCGAAGAAGTCAAAAATTCTAGATCCAGAAGATTTTAACAAATTTTTGAACTCAGCGCCAGATCATATTTATTTATTGATAAAGGTAGGCTTGTAAAAAACAAAAGATATATACGAGGGGGTATTGATATCTAGTTAGCCTTGGCCATTTCCTTTGAACAAAACAAAATCGTTTTACCATGGCAACAAATAATGACTTAGAAATGTCATTGTAAAATTTCACTTCAAAAAGTTAAAGCGTTGCTGAGCAGTAAAATTTGAAAGAAAACATGTCGACCCCCATTGTGAAATTGTGAAAATTGACAAATTGGAGTATCGAGCCATCATTAAGTATCTGTATTGGAAGGGGTTACGGACATTTACGAAGATATGCTTGAAACACTTGGTGATCAGTGCCCTTCTTACACAATTATGAAAAATTGGATTGCGTCTTACAAAAGAGGAAAACTTTATGTCGAAGATACCAAGAGATCTGGATGACCGATTTCGGTGTCTACCCCCGAAAATATTGATGCAGTTCACGAAATGATATTGTCAGACCGTCGAATTGGGCTGAAACATATAGATGAGACACTAAAGATCTCGTATGAACGTGTCCATCACATAGTTCACGTCGATTTAGATATGAAAAAAAATTCTGCAAAATGGATTCCCAAATGTTTAAATGCCGATTAAAAGCGAGCAAGAGTGGAAGCATCGCGCACAATCTGTGCCCGTTTGGAAAAAGATCCAGACCTTTTGAGCCGTGTTGTTACTATGGATGCAACTTGGGTCCATTTTTACAACCCAGAAACGAAGCAGCAGTCGATGGAGTGGAAGCACCGTAGTTCTTCACGGCCAAAGAAGTTTTGAGTCCAAAAATCCGCTGGAAAAGTTCTTGCTTCAGTTTTTTGAGAACTCGTGGAATAATAATGATTGACTATTTAGAAGAGGGTCAAACAATAACCGAAGATTATTATTGCACATTATTAATCACCTTAAAAGAACAAACCAAAGAAAAAAGACGCGGTCTGTTAGCAAAAGGTGTGCTGCTTTTGCAGGACAATGCACCTGTGCACAAATCGCACATTGCCATGAATACAATTCGGGATTTAGGGTTTGAATTACTGGATCATCCGCCCTATTCTCTAGATGTATCCCTCTCAGACTGTTATCTATTCCCTAGACTAAAAAAAAACTCTAAAAGGACATATATTTTTGTGCAATGAAGAAATCATAGAAGTTGTGGAAAGCTGGTTTTGGGGAGCAAGAAGATTTTTTTTTAAAGCGTTATATGCGTTGCAGGATCGCTGTAAAAAATGTGTTAATTTAAGAGGAGACTACGTTAAATAATAAAATATTTTGAGTTCCAAATTTTAGTTGCTTCTATAGTAGGCTAACAATTTATCAATACCCCCTCGTACATAACATAATAATTATTATTTAATTTCTAGGCTGTAGTTGTTATTGGACTTTTCTGCCATGTTAATTAATACAATAAAACACACGAAAAATGAGATACCTAGATCATTCACCGTTACAAAAACTTTTTACCAAATTTTGAAAAAATATGCTAGTCTTCGTCTCCCAAATATCCTAGAAAAATGTTTTTTTTTTTATTATAAAAATGGTAAATGTATCAAGCAGGTTGTGGGTATAAACAAAATAGAAAGTATGGCAAAATACATAGCTGTCTATTTAAAACTCCCAAATCCTGGACAGTATACAGGCCATATTATAATAATATAAACTATAATTTTAAAAAGTAGATAATAATAAATATACTATGTTTGATATTATAAAACGTTATAAAATAAATAAAAATAAAATCATGCGTTTTTCGTGTTTTTCTGTGCATATGATGCAGTCGTATAGTATAGTATAGTATAGAAAAAGTATAGTGTACAACACGTGTTGAAAATTCGATTTCAGACTCGTTTGCTTAAGCCACTCGCCTACGACTGGTGGCTCAATTCTGCAAATTCGTGTGAAATCTTTCATTTTCAACACCTGTTATACAATATACTATTTTGGAATCGTCGTTGCAGCACAGCTTACGTGATTTTAAAATTTTTGGGCGTCTGTTCCGCCAAGAATGTATGTTTGGTTGCCTAAATACACAAAATTAGCGTGTGAAACATTTTCACACGGTTTCAGGGTGCGTTCTGGATTTATTACACGTTGTATGAAATAAATGAATTTCAAGTGTAGTTACTGGTGTTTTTCTACACACTTTTCATAGCAGTAATATTACGACACCTGTTTACTAATAGCATTGTGGCACTTTTTCAATCAAGTAGTTAATTTGTGATGGCCTCAGAATTGAAAAACATCTGAATACGAAACTGGTTTTGCGTCGCAAAAAAAACCGTCTGTCTTCATCGATGCATCTGCTTGTAATACAGGGACGAAATAAATTAATTTGCAAGCGGTCCGAACAAATGGATACATGATTTTTTATAGTTTTATGCTTTTCAGTGCGCCTTGGTGTTAGAATTTTTTTCCATTGTGTCTAATTAGTGTTTTTCTTGCGTGTTAAGTGTCCACATTCGAGTATTTATTGACGTGATAGTGTTAATTTATTTATTATATTCATCCAACTACTGATAACACATAATGAATAATAATAATGATAACTTTATGGCACCAACTTCAAAATTATAAAACAATTAATAATTCGATAATAAACAATAATTTCTTAATTTTATTAAACAAAACAATAAATAATAACATTAAGCGGAACAACAAATAAGAGTGTGAAATTGAAAAAAAAATATTTTTTTACTTTTTATGTAGATAACTTAATTATGTTACTTTTGTGTTTTTGAAGTCGGAAACGCTAAAAAAATATAACCAGAAATATTAAAACAATGAATGAAAGTCCACAGGAGCACCAAAATAGATTGTCGGGTATTAAGAGCATAAGTGTTAAATAAATTAAGAAATTAATGTCAAAAGATCGAGACCATCAATCTAAATTCAAGATTGGATATTTGATATTCAAGATTCGATATTCGAGGATTCGAGATTCGAAATTTAACATTCACAAATTCCAGACTTTCCATTCCCGATTCTACAGGGTATTATCTCCAATATCAATGAAATTAAAATCGGACCATCTTGGAGCTAAACTGAACACAACGCAAAAAGAATCATTGAAATCGGTTCATAAACAAAGAAATTATGTTTGAAGTCGGTTTCAGTTCACACAATAAATCAATAAAATTATTCATCGTATGTATTATGGAAGTCCTAGAAGAAAATTTAACCACAAGTAGAACTCGTCAAAATATATATTTTTTTAATCTGTAATTTTTTACTGAGTTAAAATTAAGAATCATTTGTCCAATACCCGCCTATGGATCCACGCTCATTGATTGCCAGGAAGGCACAAAAACTTTACCCGATAAACGAATCGAAATAAAAACTGTTTAAATTTTTTGTCCCAAAAAACTTAGAAGGTATTTACCTCGTTCGGCAAAACAGTTCTGATGATGCGTTCAAGTTCATGTCGGCATAGGCGGAGGGTGAAATAAGGGGTCAGAAAAATGTTCAAAAAAATTGCGGAGTGGCAAATAGAGCAAATTTTTATTTTGACGAGTTCTACTTGTGGTTAATTTTTTGCTAGGACTTCCATAACACCCTGTATACAATCGAATAGAGAACCTCCTTCTTTTTTAAAGTTTAAAAAGGGAACAGAAGTGTACAAGAAATTGTACGTGCTATATAAAAGAAAAATAGTACACCAATTATTTTTTATTCTGATAAGATATCCAAGATAAATAACTATGCTTAGTTTAATTTATCTTTGCAAAGTATACGTTAATTTCAGGGCTCCTAATGAACAGTAATATTTTATTTTTAGTGAAAGACTGAAAAACCGAATAATTTAAAAATTTACTGTTGTTATAATTATAATAGTAGAGGTAAACTTCTTTGCATATAAAACTACAAATGCAAAATAGATTTCGCAGCAAGGTTAATTTGTGAAAATTAAAACTTACCTAAAATTTATCTTTATAAATTGCAAGTAAGATATAAGTTAAACATATTCATTTATTACGAAACAAGTCTTTTATTTGAAAATTTAAGCAAACAGTAACAAATTAAACAACGGAAATTAGCACCTATCTATGTTCCTGGAAAACAACAATCATCTTTGATGTTTACTCAATAACGGATATTTCCACCTTTAGCTCTGATAACAGCTTGACATACATCTTCGTCTAATGCTCTTATCTAAATCAGGAAGTTCTGGATAAGAATCTGGAAAAACGCATCACACAGCCTAAATTAAAATAAAATTACATTTGTTTTTACTTTTGTGTTATTTCGCAATCTGTGCAAGACCAAATTATTGACGTTAGGAATAAAATTGACCTTCAGGTTCCAGAGTCTATATAATTGTTATCAATTAAATTCAATTACATTGAACGTATCTCACCATTAAGGTCGACAAAAATTGCTTTTTAGTTGGTTACCTACATGTCGCAGTTTTACTGCTTCCTTAAATTTTAAATATACCTACTTATAGATAATGACAACACGTTTTGAAAAAGAAGAAAACAAGTTGTCTAGAAATTATTTTAAGCTGTTTGCTAGAAATACGGTCCTGATGATGAAACAAAACTTCAGCTGGGATTAAAATTAGTCAGTGGCTCAATTCCACTGATGACATCGATGTTTGTGAACTACTAAAGGCAGATAACTGGTCAGTAATACATAATTAGAAATACGCCAACAGAGTGAAAATAATGTATCTATCTAAATTTCAAATAATAATTTAATTATTAACGGCTCAATCGTAAAAATGATAAGCACTAGAGGAGCTGTGAAATATTTAATACTGACTCAGTAATTTACAGAACACGCTGAAGACTATTCCACTTTATTTTTCATTTTTATCAGGTAGTAATCTTTGGCTTCTCGAAAATTTAAACCCAATCTAAAACTCGGTCTGAATGTGTATGAACGATGCTATCTAGAAGTAAAAATGAGAGTTTGCAAAATGTCTAATGTAGCATGAAAGATTAGCCACAGAAGTAATTTTGTGATTTTGTTTATAAGAAAGCGATTATGTTAAAAGTAAACCGCAACCCGAAACGAAAGTATGTGCGTACTAAAACAAAAAACCATTTTTGCGAACTTCCCAATTGTTCTAAATTATAATTTCTACCAGTTGTATACAGGGTGAAATCGAAATACTTTTATTTAAAAAAAATTGTAATATGTTATGATAATTATAGATTTATCATCCCGTTGGATTTAAATCAATGCACGCCACTGCACTGTGTTTATTCACAAAACTCGTACCTGAAAAACCCTATCGAGTAAAACGTTTTTTACACAGGATATTTTTTTGCCGCCGTTGTGATTATTTAAATTTAGAACGTACGGATATGGTGAAACCGGCGGTCATGTACGTCTTGCTCGGGATTTGTGGATAGAACGGTCTAGAGAGTGCATCTACATTTGTGTTCACCGTTCAGCACTTTGGCTGAAAACCACAGAAAATTCTTGGTGGAAAAACAAAAGTTTTTTCAGAACAACCATCAACTACACCAAACGTTTCAAATTATTTCCCAACGCAAGTATACATAATTTACAACGTTGGGGGTAGTAAAGTGTTCTTAAAATATTTTCATAGGGATCATGGTACTTTCAACAACAGACACAAAACGGCTCGTGATCGTACCGCTCGAGTACTTGACGTTGAAGTACAAATCTTACAAGTGGAATCACGCCCAGAAATAAGCACTTAAAAAGAACAAGGATTACATTCGTTCCATGTACAAAAAGTGCAAGCATTACTTCCTGAAGATCTCTGGTGTTGTTTACGGACGAAGCGGGATTTTGTAGAAATCGTTAACCTTAAACAGATTTTTTTGCGGTCTATGTTTTTGTGCATGTTATTGTGAACTGTTTTTATACGATTGATATAAAATTGTTTTCTTTCTATCCCAATGCTTCAATAAACGTCGTACTGGGGATGGTACAAAGAGGTTGTGCTTTGCTCATATTTTTAGCTAAAGAATTAAAAGTTACGTTATGTTTGATCTTAGTATGTCACACTTCAAATACATGTACATATTATATAAAAGTGTTTCAATTACACCCTGTATACATAAATCATAATACATATGGAGTATTTGTGTGATTCTCGGGCAGTGAATACGTGTGTGAGCGAGCTCAGTAAATTATTCGGATAAGCGAGACACAAAAAGAGATAAATGGTATTGTGACTTTCCACAATAACAGCTATTGTGACATGTAATACCTGAGAGTCCAACAGCGCACTGAGAAGAGCGGTCGTCTTCTATAGCGACAACAATGCAGGCAGGGAACGTCGGCAAGGCTAGCAGGACCAAAGTCAAAAAACCAAAAGTTCCACAATTCATATTAATATTTCTAATTAATAATAGTTTTGAATAAAGTGTTCTTCTTTAAAGTATCTTTTTTATTTTGGGTCTTGTAAAGTCTTTACAGTACTAGTCCGGAAAATTCAATTTTCCTGCGCGTAAATAAGCAGGAAATAGTAATTTACGTTATAAGTCCGGAAAACTAATTTTTACAGTAACGAGTCGAAATGTTTACAGACGAGGCGACGAAGGAGCCCAGTCTGGAATTTTGAGACAAAAGTTATACTGTAAAAGTTTCCGGACGTTATGTGGTAATGCGTTTTATTTCATACTAGGTACAGATACTAAATCATTGTTTTCATTTTAGAAAATGAAATTGGAATTAAGAATTTAAACATCCATGATTCAGTATCTATGACAACTGTTTGTAATTTTTTTTACGGGATTTGTACTGTAATATCGCATTTTTCGGACTCAAAAGTCTGACGTAAAACTAACAAAGATGAGCCAGTATGAAATAAATGTTGTTTCCAAGACGATTTCCGGAAAAGTTATTTAAATGTCACTTCATAAATAAATTACTACATATATCCATTTTTATTTTTCAAAAATTGATGTTTAGGTATAAAGTAACTATATTTTTTAAAATTAATTATACCAGAATTTTGGTGTTACTAATATTATATAACTATTTAAATGCTCCTTTACGCATATACATTCTAAAATCATGTATGTAGTTTCATGAGCGTACCTATGATGACAATAAAATTCCCACTTGATTATCAGGAATTACGGAATTACATTGTCCAATTGAAAATGCTTAAAATTATAATAAAAATCTAATAAATTATGTGTATTTATTTATTACAAAAAAATATTAATCAAAAGGCGTAATCAGCTCTGAAATTTTAATATTGATTTCCCTTTCATTGAAATCGGCGAATTTTGCCCATGTTCCACCTTTAAGCAAACATACAGCTGTATAATGTCCTGTTACGTTTTTCTGGGAATGTAGTGAGGCCGGAATGGCGGCATCCGGAGCGCGATTTTTTTCCTGGCTTGAGGTGACAGGGACGGTGACTGGGGATGATCGCAGCGGTTTCCGGAAAGTTGCATTCGAAGCGCTCACTGAGAGAAATGGATAATAACCATAAATATAATTATAATTATTGCAAATATAATTTATATTACATATATGGACGGCAATCTATATTGCTCGATATTCAATATTTATATATTAGGAAATATATTGTTAATTTAATTATCTCCAGATTGCATTTTTTCTGCAATGATAGATGTTAAACTTAACATTCTCATGATGTATGTTTTTGTAATCCCTTATTGCTGCAGTTGGTCCGATTATAAGCAAAAATATCATATTGTGTTGCAATTATAATAACTCACTATTGCTAAAACAAATTATACAAATTGCTATTTTAATTATTTAAGCATCAACTTTGAATATCTTTGAAATTTAAATTAACATTTCAGTTTGGCAGGTACAACAATGCAAAACTGCTACAGCAAATACTACATATATTATAAACTTCTTATGTAGATATCATTTTTAAATATATTGGATATGAAAGTTTCTGGGATTGAAAAGGGCTCTATGAAAAAGCAAAAAAAATTGTAGAACAATATGGGCACAATATATTTCAGTTCAATATACCTATGTTAAAACATAAATATAACAAAAATACAAAAAAAAAAACTTTAAAAATTCCTGAGATGAATATGGAATTATGAAATATGACACCGTCATATTAAAAAAACATGCATGACACAAAAAATATAAATCCTAACATAATTTTTTTATTTATATTAATTATAAGACACTATTGGAAATTTCTGGAACTTACAAATAATTTGTTTTTAGAAAGAACACACACGAGGCATTATTTTCTGAAATGTAATCAATTATGACAATAAATGGTTGCAGCGTTTCGTTCCTTTTCCTCAAAAGTGTTCTCCTTTCTTCCAACTTCTCCTCTAATGATCCAAGATTCTAGAACAAACAGTAAAAAAAAATAGTACTACTACCTATATCTATTAATAACTATAAACATTAAGAATATTATTACCCATGAGGATAGTTCATGTAAAAATTGGAATTTGAATTGATTTTTTTATATCGGCTCTAAACACATTTTGTACTGATTTTGACGGTATTTTCAGAAAGTGGAGTCGGACTTTTGTTCCCTATAAATTGATTGTGATCTAAATCAGGTAGGTAGATTCGAACTGTAAATGACAGATGGGTTAAGTAATTTTTCTGTGGCGAAAATTGTACAATTGAGTTCATTGTGATTTTTGAATAAATTGCACAAGTAATTTAAAAAGTGCTATGGCGAAAACACCGGTAGAACGGGGAAAGACAAACCCATGGAAATTATAAAATAAATGTAATCGTTACTACTCATTCTTCTATTTACTTAATATTTCACTTCTAACGTGCGTGGCGGCAACACACTCTTCTTTTTTATAATAAATGTCAGTGATACACTTGCGCTCGTTATTGTGAGGATCCCCTACATTGGAAACTCGTCCACAACTAAAATGTGTAAACTGAGCATTTCTAACCTATACCTTCCTTTACTTACTTTTGTTGGTTATTATGACTTACCTTCAAACGTGTTCATGTAATGTGAAAGCCCCCATTCTTGCAACAAGTTCTTCACCACTTCCATTTCACTTACTTAACATTTGCACCACTTTATAGGAAATAAATATTACTAAAATTCCACGCTGCCTGATACTTCTTGCTAAGCGTGCTGGTTCACAATTCATACTGCTGAGGAATCAGCAAATATGTAAGATATTTGGATCGGCAATTCCGAATTACCACGTTTGAAGTGCACATATTAATTTTATTTTTTAAATAAAAATTAAAATATATTTTGCAATATCAAATATTTCATATTGCAAGATTTTGCTGCCTTAAGTATATGCATTGTTAATTCCGCAATTCGATATCTTCAATTCTAGTATAATATCTTAAATAAAATATTATGTTTACGTTAAACATACGATATTGTCTCAACTTAACATAAATATGTAAACAACTGCAATAATACCCTTTAATATATATTTTTAACAATCCATTTCTCTCAGTGCTCTATTTTTCTGATTACCGGGGTGAAGGAATTATCCCGCTCCGCCGTCAGGACGTATTGTTTTCCGAGATATAAATGGTACGAGTTATTCGACTTTTTGGGATTTCGGTAACTTCGTTACAAGATTACTCTCTCGCAAAAGTCACATCGTTTTTGCTAAAAACCTTGAAGAGACTGTGTGACTACCAAATACTAAGGGCCAAACCATTACACCCCAACCAACATACATATC
Organism: Diaperis boleti; assembly: GCA_963583935.1. NCBI lineage: Eukaryota > Metazoa > Arthropoda > Insecta > Coleoptera > Tenebrionidae > Diaperis > Diaperis boleti. Next base: position 35,239,403 of record OY757248.1, on the reverse strand, counting down.
AAAATCTACCATTCCTTAGGAGTATTCTTTGACATCGAGGGGGCAAGAAGGAGTCTTTGCCTTTGGATGCAGGAAGGTAACCTTTGGAAAGCTGGGCAATCAGAAAGCGGGCACACCCGCATCCTGACCGAGGGACTCCACAGAGTACCTGTCTTGGGTGCGGGATCGGGCCGTATCTGTCTTCAATATGCTTTCTAAAAATCCTATGCAGGGCATATGCATATAGGAGAGTATCCCAAGGTTGACATTTCAATCTATACGGATAGATCAAAAACAAAAACAGGCTCTGGAGCGGGAATTCACATTCCTGAATTGAACTGCAATCTCAGCGCAACCCTAGGGGAATGTGTTCCAGAAAGAATTCTACTCGGTGCCACAAAAATCGCTGGACGCGATGTCAGTGATAAAACGATGTCAGTGAAAGGTGGATCAGCTTCCTCCAAGTTTCGAACTCGCCACTTATATTTTGTCATAAGTAGAATTTTGTCCGGGTGATTTTTTTTTGTAAGAAGACTTTGAAACTGCTTGTGGTTTGTCACACCCCACCTGTCGTTTTGTGTAACACTTTTTATATATAAATATAAATATGTTTGAGAAGAAGCTGAATCATATAATTTATGCCCTACCAAGGTCTAGATGACTTATTATTCTACGCGTATGAAAGGTATAACAAATGTAGCATTTGTGGGTAAAATGCTACATATAATAATATAAGTGATATAATGTTAAAAAGGGTTATTTACTTTGGTTACACAATGGTAAGACATTAATTATTTTTTGAAGCGTCATTTAGACAATTTAATTATTTTTTTCATTCTTAACGTTTTATAAAAAATTACACGTCGGGTATAAGACGTCGTATCTCACACGTGACCGAAATGCCATTGTAAGCTTGTGACATGTGTATCACTCCCTGACAATGAAGGATTTCTGTCACTTGTAATATGATGACCTCACCATACGACCCGCTTTGGGCGGGACAGTCCCCTTTTCATGTTTTTTTTTAATACTGTTCTATACTCCTAAACTCTTCGACTTATCGCGACGTAGCCTCTAACGTTAGCAAATATGAAGTTTTTGTTTGAATTGGGGCCCTCAGAAACGTCCTATCTCGGTCTACCGCATCTTCAAATCACACACTTCAGCACATATTACACATCCAAAATAAAGAGAATTTCAAGACGCTAGTACTACCAAATCAGGTCAGTCATCTATAGTTTACGAGATATGAGCGAAAATGTTTTTGGGGTTTACAAATTTTTCCCAAATGTCAAGATTTTTAAACGCCATATCTCCGAAACCATTAGGGTTACACCGATTCAGGAGGTCGATTTCTACCAGATATGGCCATTTGGATGCAATTTTAGAGTCAATTTACATGGAAGAGTTTTGAAACTAGTTTTTTTTTGAATTATCAAAATTAACCCCCTAGAGGTTAAAAAATTTTAACTCCAAAAAAAAAAAACGGTTACATGTAATCTACTATACTGTGTATTGTATGTTGTATGTATGATGCTATCTACTAAATTTACTGTACCAACTTCAAAGATGAGTAATATTATGCCAATATAGGTATTTTTATTTTTTTTGTAAAACTAGAAGTTATTTTTTAATAAGACGCTTTATTTTGCGCAAATTGATCAACAATAGTACAATAGTACATTTCCTATAAATAGAAATCGAGAAGGTTACTTAAATAGGCGAAAAAATGCAGCGTCTCAAATATTTCTTTTTTACAAAAGTTATATACTTTATTAAAATGAATTTGATATGTTCAGTTGGTAGTAGAGGATATACAGGGCGAAATTGCAATACTTTGATATATTTAAACTGACATTCTGAGATCAAACATAAAGCAATTTTTGATATTTCAGCTAAAAATATGAGTAGGGCACAACCCCTTTGGACCAACACCAGTACGACGTTTTTATGGATAGAAAGGAAAAATGTTTGTATCAATGGTATAAAAACAGTTCACAATAACATGCACAAAAACACAGTCCGCAAAAAAAGTTTTATTGAAATTTGTTTGTTTACATACTTACATCTAGTAAACCCAGCTTACTTTACGGTTACATGTAATTTACTATATTGTGTATTGTGTATTGTATGTATGATGCTATCTACTAAATTTACTGTACCAACTTCAAAGATGAGTAATATTATGCCAATATAGGTTTTTTTTTTCTAAAAATAGAAGATATTTTTTAATAAGACGCTTTATTTTGCGCAAATTGATCAACAACAGTACATTTCCTATAAATATAAATCGAGAAGGTTACCTAAATAGACGAAAAAATGCAGTGTCTCAAATATTTCTTTTTAACAAAAGTTATATACTTTATTAAAATGAATTTGATGTGTTCAGTTGGTAGTAGAGGATATACAGGGCGAAATTGCAATACTTTGATATATTTAAACTGACATTCTGAGATGAAACATAAAGCAATTTTTGATATTTCAGCTAAAAATATGAGTAGGGCACAACCCCTTTGGACCAACACCAGTACGACGTTTTTATGGATAGAAAGGAAAAATGTTTGTATCAATCGTATAAAAACAGTTCACAATAACATGCACAAAAACACAGTCCGCAAAAAAAGTTTTATTGAAATTTGTTTGTTTACATACTTACCACTAAGGTTAATGATTTCCACAAAATCTAGTAAACCCAGCTTACTTAGTCTGTAAACAACACACATTGGACTTTAAATGCAACGGGATGATAACAGTCGAATCATCATAAGGTACATAAAATATTACCATTTTGTTATATTTTTTTTTTATAAAAGTATTTTGATTTCACCCTGTAGGGTGATTTACGAAGAAAAAAAAAATGTAAAAAACCCAAGATATGTATAATGTTTTGACATTTACGCGAAAACCGATTGAGAATCGCTGGCATGATTGAAGAACCATTAGTAAATAAATCCTTACCTCGTCGCATAAACAAAAAAGTTTTAGTTTGGTATGTTGATGACCTAGGTGAGTCTTTATCTGATGCTTTAATTAAAAGCAAGAGTGGGTTTTGCCAGTCGAAAAAGGTTAGTCAATAAATAGTTCGTATCGTAAGTTATAAGTTTTTTGCCTAAAATAAATCCAGCTACTATCAAAATGTTTTGAGTGCATCACTGGTTGCCATTAATTTTTCAACTTCACATGCTTCTGTGTTTTCAACACAATGTATGTATAATTATGAGTAATGAGTAATGACAATATTATAGAATAAAGTAATAAGTTTGTGTGTATAAACGTCATTTTGCCATTAAATGTCTGAACCACAAAGTAATGCGAGTGCAGGAAAGGGCGAGTTCTAGAATAGTAATTTATTAGTAGAGACTGAAAACGCGTTGCAATGGATGCGACAGTGTCTTAACGCTACTTTATCGACTATTAACTGCTTATAAGTTTTTACGATGCTTGTCGTGTGCATCACCATAAACGAGCCTTAAAGGCAATGACACTAAATCACTTAAATATTAAATTTCGAAATAAAATCTGTCTTATTTTATCAAAACATTTTGTGTTTGATAAGACTTCAATACCGAATGCCATACCTCCAACTGATCAGATCAAAAGCACACAAACTGTTGAGACATCTAATATCCAAGTTTACATACAATACATAGTTCGGGAAGGCGGAGCGCCGGTGACAGGCGCGCAGCACCGTCACCTCTTCGGCACAAATCCAAACAAAACTTCAGTCATGTGCTGGAAGTTGGTGTAGGTGGGTGCGTTTCTCAGTGCTGCGGAACACGCGGATAAATAAACATAGTGCACGTGACACCACAAACAACGATAAGTGATTATCAGTGTTTTGTTGCAATTTGACCGGTGTTCCTCCAATTGGGTTTGAGATTGTTGGCCGGAAAATGTGGAGATCTCAGGTACATTTTGAGCGATTCTTAATTACTTCTAAATTATTGTTTGTCTGGAGTTATGTTATCAGCGGCCTTTGTCCCCGCTATAATTTGACGATTTTGTGACTTCTCTATTAAACGATGTTGCGACTCAAAACAACACCGAACCCTTTTAAGTTGTCGCTATCTCCGTTGTGATTGACTGTGGTTATTTACATAACAAATTTTGCTATAATATAATAGTAACCCGCCTGGAGGTGGGCTCGCAAAGGACGATAGGGGCTGACCGTAGATTATCCTTGATACTATTATATCATTTCCTGTTTGTAGAGTTGTACTCTGTTGTTGGGTTATTAACGATATATAGGCTTAGGGGAAACCGAGCACAGTTAGATTTTTTTTTTATGTCTATATTTTACTTACTCGTAATGCCTTTTCAACAGGCGTTCTTCATTGAATAGGTACACATTTCATGATTAATTAACTAAGTATATAAGTAAGTATATCCGAATTTATTTCCATTATAGCAAATCCTTACATATTATGCACATTTTTATAAAGTAGGTTTTCAATTTCCTAACACTGATTTTGTTATTAATCTAAATTGATTGATTAAGTTGCAAAATTAAGAATTAGTGCCAAAAAAGCAGTTGAGAGATTTACTTAGAAAATGGACCGGTCGTTCCCAGATTATTAATTTGTATTACTCAAACCTTTTTGCAATGTTAGGCATAGGTACCTACTGATGCCCTACTGTGTCCACTGATGGCCGTCCCAGAGGTGTGTGGACCGTCACTGACGTCCTTATTTTGAAAGATATTAAAACGGGGTTTTTGGGAGACGATAGCCACATGATACGTTCACAATTGTTTTTTTTTTTTTTTAACTGGAATGAATGAGTTGAAAGAGTAATTAATCTGTAAAATAATATAAGGTATGTATTACAGGTGCATTATGGATGATTCTTGAGTTATCACGAATTTTAGCTCGAAAATAGTGCTGTTTTGCAGAGGTTTTCTAACAGAGATTACTGAGTACCTATTTTTATGTCTATAGTTTTTTATAAACCCAAACTTTCATACACTATAATTGAAAGTCTATTAGATGGATATTTCTATATAGGGTGTACAGTTTCGCAAAATTTATAATAACTTTTCTTTATTTATGGAACAGTCTCTATTAAATACATTATACCACCAAGAAGCATTTTGAATAAGCTTTCTGTCAATATACAGGTGTTCCAAAATTAAAAAAAAAAAAAAAAAAAAAAACAAGCCACGCAAAAAGGGTTTCCCATGTACGAATAATATGCTTTAAAAATATACCCTCTTAACTTAGCTGAAAAGTTAAAGGTATAAACCTCGGTATAAACATTAGAAACAAAAATTCTCTGTTACTGTGACTTTTCGTGAAACGAAATAAACGTAAACAAGAAGAATGTTCTTAAATCCAAGTGGAGTAAATTTAAATTAAAAAATTTAAATATATCTAAGTCGAACGAAACTTTAATCAGCGTAAAATTATAAATGGTACATGTTTCGGCAGAACACTTCTGCCATCATCAGCCCAAATTTAACAAGAGATTAATGATACAATTGATGAATTACAAGAGGGGTTCTTACCTTAAAGAATATAAAAAATTATGACATTGACGTAATTTTGAATTAAATTTGACGTTTTCAAAGGGTTACATGATTTTTAAAAGATTTCGTAAAAGCAACATTTTATAAAATGTAAAAATTAAAAATGGATCAAAGAGAATCTGGTAAGTTTGTTTGAGTGAAAAATTAAAATAGTGAATTAATAATGGGATTATTGAAGTTATTCTGTTCATTTAAACAAGATCTGTTTTCCAGTTTCAAGGCTTTCCTTATTTCCAAAGTCTCAAGAAAATCTAATTTCCGGCCTTTATTGCATTTATGAATCAATTTGGAATTTGATGGTGAAAAACTATGTTTCATTATTAATATATGATTGGCGAAAGAAGAAGGTGTTGATGGTGGAGGATCAA